>OY728134.1:89465080-91965080 GCA_963277665.1 Viscum album | reverse complement strand
CAAATTCGTCTGCACCGGTGTTCATATCGGGTCCCGTAATTTACTGAAGAATCATCAAACTGCCTATGTGGCCCATTCTGTCATCCCCTGTCGATCCACCATCAAATAAAAAATCTGCGGAGTCTTCGAATCTCCTCAATGGTGTGGCGTGACGTTGTCGCGCTTGCTTTCTCGCTCTTCATTGTATCCGCGCAGTTCCATTGCACCACGCCGCCTTTGCTCGTACCGCATCATGTAAAATCAACAAAGGGGGAGGAGGTTCGGCCGTGTTCCTGTGGTCCGACCTACTCCCGTTATTATGATAATAGGCGGCCCAAATAGAAGTCGATGAACGACAAAGGAATAATTCATGGGAAAAAACAATTAACCCCAACCTCAAGTGTTGTTGAACGAAGGTTCGTCACAGGGAAGGGACATCACGGAAGTAGGCATCGCGAAAGGAGGATAGTCAGCGTCGCGGTACACGGCACCGCGTCGTCGATCTCCGGGGAACTCGCGTTCTTCATCATCTTCCTTCAGAGGCCAATGTTCTTTGTCATTCTTCGCGTTCTCCAATGAAGAAGATGAAGATTCAAGGCTTTGAGTAATTTATCTCCCAATCCCGCTCGCACAACGAAACAACCACAATAAAATAAGGCGTTTCCTTATTTTATTACTCATGCCATCTGTTTTTGAATTTCAAAATTAAATCACGATTTAATTATCGAGCATTGACCAATTAATGAGTTGTTTAATAATCCTATTAAAAGCGAGATTTGACTTGGCATTTAAGAGGGGGAGGGGGGGTGCGGGTGAGTTACCATATTAAATGTGCGTGGGAGGTAAAAGGAAATAAAAGGGGTGGGGCTCATGTGGGCCCCACCTAAATAATATCGTACCTAGGAGTTAGGGTATCAGTGGGTCCCACTCCTACCACCATGCTTAGGTTAACACTACTTAGAAAAAAATAAAATCTGTTGCACAAATTTTATTTTTATTCTTTAGTTAACCCAATTAAATAACAACCTCACCCGAGCAAACGCAACTCCGGAAAAGGTGTTATTAAGCAATTATTGGCGCTTCGGTTCCATCGGTGCCATCAGATTTCACTTCGGAGTACCGGTTCAAAAGCTAGGAAAACCCACTCGTTCGTTTACTGAACGTACCTGAGCCAAACTTCAGAAATTGATTCTGGGCACACCGGGCCTCAGAATCAGGTGCCGTCAGAAACTGCATTCTTGTAAAATCATAAGGACAATTAGGAAAAAAAATTCCCCTTGAATTTTATGGGTCTTTACATTACTCCCACCTTTGGGCTTTACATCCCCGTAAAGATACATCATAAACTAGGGGAACAACTGTAGGTACTATGCACGCATCTGAGCCTCCCACTCCCAGAGCTCTCCTGGAGGTTCCCGTGCTCCCATATGATGCACACAAGAGGTATCGACCATCCACGTAAGACCCACTCCATTTGATTATCGATCTCCACGGGGACCTCCACATAAGTCACCCCATCGCCAATGTCCAGTTCCCCATGGTCGATGATATGCGTCGGGTCATGCACGTATCACCTCAGCTGAGATACGTGGAAGGCGTCATGCACTTGGTGCAACTGAGGTGGTAGAGCCAGGCGATAAGCCACCTTGCCTATCCTGCTAAGGACCTGGAATGGTACGATGAAGCGTGGAGATAACTTGCTGCCTCGACCAAATCTCTATAATACACGTCGAGGTGAGACCCGCAAGAAGACGTGGTCGCCATCCTTGAACTCCAGTGGCCTCCACCTCCTATCGGCATAAGGCTTCTTCCAGCTCTGAGCTATCCTCATCCGCTCCTGGATGACCTGGACCTTCTCTGTCATGGCCTGTACCATCCGCGATCCCACAAGTGCAGACTCCCCAGGGTCTGTCCAGCACAGAGATGATCTGCAAGGTCGGCCGTACAATGCCTCATATGGTTCCATCACGATGGTGGATTAGTAGCGGTTGTTGTATGAGAACTCCACCAAGGGTAGGTGGTCCTCCCAGCTACGACCAATGTCGAGGACACAAGCGCGGAGCATGTCCTCGAGAGACTGAATGGTCCTCTCCGTCTGACCATCCGTCTGAGGGTGAAAGGCAGTGCTCAGATGTAGCTGCGTCCTGAATGCCTCCTGAAACCCCTTACAAATCCAGGAAGTAAAGAGAGCATCTCAATCAGATACGATAGATGATGGAACCCCATGATGCCGTACAATATCCTGAATGTAGAGATGTCCCAAGCTCTCTACTAAGCCCTTCTCTCTGATGGGTAAGAATTTGGCCGACTTGGTGAGTCGGTCGACAGTCACCCAAATAGAGTCGTGACCTCTTGATGTACATGGAAGTACAGTCACGAAATCCATATTTATCCCGTCCCCCATCCACTTCGGGACCTCCAAGGTCGGCAGCAAGCCTGCTAGTACCTGGTGCTCTGCCTTCACCTGCTGGCAGGTGAGACATCGAGAAACGAACTCTGCCACAGCCTTCTTCATACCCGGCGACCAGTACTATCGTCTGAGATCCTGTTACATCTTCTCCACTCCTGGATGTACCCCTAAAGGAGACGTGTGAAACTCTCTCAGAACCTCCTCTTGTAAAGCAGCTGGTACCAGGGTTCATCCTATTAAAAGTACTTTGTGCTCTCCAACTATACAGAATCCATCAGGTGCCTATCCTGAGGATATCTACGCATGCCGTGTCTCACAGTTAGCGTCCCCACGCTGTGCCTCTCTGACCCACTGCAGTAATGGAGGAGTGTCTATGAGTGACTGAAGAAAGGCTACTCCATCTCTATCCACGAAGGATATCTGCAAAGTGGCTAGTTACTCCGTCGCCTCCCCGAGTAGCTGAATGCCCGTCCTCCTGCTGAGAGTATCGGCTACTACGTTCCCCTTTCCAGGAGTATAGAATATCTCAATGTCATAGTACTGGAGGAAATCGATCCATCGTCGATGTCTCAGATTCAGGGCCTTCAGCGAGAAGAGGTACCTGAGACTCTGGTGGTCAGAGTAGACTGTAAAGCGCCCACCCATCAGATAGTGTCGCTACATTGTCAGAGCGAAGACCACTGCTGCTAACTCCAGGTCATGGGTAGTGCAGTTCTGCTCATGCTGCCTCAACTGACGTGATCTATAGGCGATAATTGCCCGCTCCTACATTACACATCCGAGTCCGGTCCCTGATGCATCGTAGTAGACTACGTACCCTACTCCCTCCTCCGGTAGCCTCAAGATAGGCGTGATGGTCAACCTCTGTCTCAGATCCTTGAAGCACTGCTGACATCTGTCTAACCACACGAAGGGTTACCCCTTCTTCGTCAAAGCTATGTGTGGTGTCACAACTCTGGAAATGTCTGGAACAAATCTCCGGTAGTACCTAGCTAGCCCCAAGAATCTTCGCACCTCCGTCACGCTCCTGGGTGGCTCCCAACCTAGAAATGCCTCGATCTTCATAGGATCCACCGCAACTCCAGCCTTAGAGATGATGTGTCCCAAGAAGTGGACATCACGTAACCAGAACCGACACTTCGTGAGCTTTTCATAATACTGGTGCTCTTAGAGTGTGTCTAGTACAACCCGCAAGTGGTAGGTGTGCTCTTCCTCAGTAGTCGAGTATATCAATATGTCATCGTTGAAGACCATGACAAATCAATCGAGGTATGGCTGAAAGATCATGTTCATGAGACTCATGAACACTGTTGGAGCCTTGGTTATGCCGAAAGGCATAACCAAGACCTCATAGTGGCCATACCGACATCTGAAGGCCGTCTTCTGCACGTCCTTCTCTCGAACTCTGAGATAATGATAGCCTGATCTAAGGTCTATATTTGAGAACCACCGTGCTCCATTGATCAGATCTAAGAGGTCATCAATCCTCGATAGCAAATACTTGTTCGTCACGGTCACCTGGTTCAGGCGACGTTATTCGAGACAAAGTCGCAAGCTCCCGTCTGCCTTCTTGGGGAACAATATCGGGAAATACCAAGAAGAAACACTCGGTCTAATGAATCCCTTGCCCTGCAAGTCCTCCAAATTTACTCATCGCTCTCGATGCTCTGCGGGGGCCATCTGATATTCTTGAGTGGATATCAGGGTTGTCCTGGGGTACTGGTCAATATAAAATTCAACCTCTCTGCAAGGAGGTATTCTTGGGACGTCGTCAGGGAAAATGTCCGCATTCTGATCCACCACTATAGGAAAACTAGGACTCTGCACATCAACTGCTCCTAGGATGAGGCTAGTCAACTGATGAGTGATGGGTTGTCCTCTCCTCTATGTGAGTCTATCTTGTGCTACAAATGTAACGACCCAACCACAATTACCCAGAGTCGGTGCATTATTACATAAAATTGGCATGATCACAAGAAAGATCAAATCTCGAAAGACCGATTAGTTTAGTAGCCTTGTAATAACTAGATACATTCATAAAGTTTACATTACATCATAAAATAAAAACTACAACAATATAGTCTCCATATTCCACACTCTTATATGCTAATACTATCCCTACAGGTCATTCATAAAATACTTCTTCACATCCTGGGACAAATAAAACATAGAAAATGGGTGAGCTCAAATTCCCAGTAAGGATAACAATATAGCGGAAACTTTCATAAATAAGAATAAACTTTTAAGGCAATGTATAACTAAAACAAAAGCCTTCTAAACTTGAACTTAAACATAGTATGGAAAAAATAAAATGAAATAATGCCATTTACTTATTCACATGGATATTCTTCTAATCGAATATTCAAATGCAATATCAATAACCACTTTCATAATGATAATGCCAGAAAATCATAACAACATAGCCAAGGCCTCGTTCCAAGACTAAAAATAGAATTTTTCCAAGGCCTTGTGCCAAGACACTAGTTTGTCTCATGAGACCTATCGATGCATCGAGCAGCTATAGCGGGCTCCACTTGTCACATATAAAGTCCAATGCATTCCCATATGAAAAGTTTTAAACATAACCTAAACATTCATATTAAAACTAGCATACGAAATGTAAATACTTCATCCATAAACCACGAATGGTATAAAAATAAAACATACACAGTCAAACATATCACAAAACCACCAATACAATATAGAAGATTTGTATCATAAAATATCAACTTCAAATAAGCGTAAAATCCATCAAAGGATGTCGACATAGATGAAATCAAAACTATTTGAGAGAAATATCCCTTTTTTTGAAATCATTTAAAAGGCACATAATTAAAAAATAATATATTTACTTGGAAATTTTTTTTATAAGATTGTAAGGGAAGCTTCGAAGATTTTATAACTGCAAAAAATATCCGCACCCACCGTATAAGTTAAACAAAAATTCTTACCTTAATTCTGTCAAAAATGTTAAAAAGGACCTTGTTTGGAAAATGACGGAAATTATTCTTTATAAACCACTTATAAAATTCAAAAAGGGTATAAATTACTTTAACCCATATTCTAGTAAATAGTAAAAATGTTTTGAAATACATTTTTTAGAAAAATGGATGTGGATGATAAAGAAGTCCCGGTAGATTATTACGTATAAAAAACCTCAGATAATGAAGAGATTGTGAAATAAACCCTTACCTTGTACTTTTCCTTGGTTGAGGGTAGGTAAACCTCCTGTATAATGGTGAAATAATTGTTATTAAATTATTCAATAATCATATACATAAATATGATATCATATTTTATCTTTTAACATTTCTTTGTTAATAATATCTTAGAATTATCATCATTTCAGGTGTTAACATACTCGTTTTCTTTTATATGATTTGTTACATAAGACATGTTTTTTATGGATACATTGTATCTTATTCATATCCAAAATAATTTCAAGTCCTTAAAAATTATTTTTAAATCATCAAATGATAATTATACTTTAATGGATACGATGGAGAATGAATATCATCGCGTTCGTGGAGACAGTAGTCCGTACGTACGCACGAGCGACAATATCATTATTTTGATGTTAAAATCATATATAATTGGATGGTATATCATATATAAAAAATAATTATCATGTTATATTTATTATTTAAATGAATTAAAAATCATTATTATACCCATCCAAATAATAATATATTGAATAACAATTACCCCACGACATGGAGACGGTAAGCCGTACGTACGCACGCATGGTGACATGTCATTCAAAGGATGGATGTAATACTGAATATGGTTGTAACATGTTTGTAATAACATCAATGTATATATAATATACTGTATTTATTATTTTATAATGGTAATAATAGAGATAGAAGAAGTGGAAGAATAAAGGAACTTGAAAAGGGGTGGTGAAATCTTTAACTCTTCTTCAGGTTCTCCATTTTGATTTGATCAAAAGGGCCCCTTAGGTTGGCTTTTTGACTAAAGTAAGGCCTCTAGGATGAATTTTTGGAAGTTTAGAGAGTATTTGGGCAGGGTTTGGCCGAACCAAAAGGCTTTTAAGGTGTTAATTAATGAGAAGGGGGAGTTCCCTTTTATAAGAGGGGTGAGGGGCACCTTTGGAAAAGTAAGAAATAATATTTTATAATAAATTTATCATCAGTTTATAATGGCTAAAAAGTGTATTATTTAATGTTTATGGTGTGAATGGGTCTAAAACCACTCAACCAATAGAATTTAGACAGGTTTGGGTCATTATATTAACCTTATCTTTTAGTTTTAACTCTTAGTTAATTAGTTTGACCATTACCATGTCACATTGTATTTTTATATTATATAGTTAATAAACATACTATATAACTCCAAAAGTCCCCCAAGAGGTACATTAATGATACACCTATCATGATATAAGTCTCATGGCCGAACATTAAATTTTTAGGAATGGAATATCAATTAATAATATAATATTTGTTTTAAAAACTCTTTTATGTCAATTTTGGCCCTATTTAGAAAATTGATTTTTGTGAAAATCATAACAGAATTATTACTTCAAATAATGTTAATTAAAAAATTTCTAACATTTTATATTAACCTATAAAATTATTTTAATTCATAAAAAGTTTCAAATTATATTTATTTGTGTATTTATAATATAAATTATTTTAATTTTTCACTATTATGGTAATTAATGCATCATTATTGTGTCATAAATAAATTAAATTATTGAATGTCTAAAAATTATAAATAAAATATCATTATGTAGTAAATATTTTTATCTTTCTAATGAATATTTATATTTGAATTTATCTTATGTATAACTCTATATTAAAAAATTTATAGTAATTAAACTTTGATTTTAAATCTTTTAACACTTCTTGGAATTAAATAATAATAAATGTCCCAATCTAATCCAAGTGGACCTAAATGATAATATTTTATTCCTATGGTTGTTTTTGGTCGAGATACACCTATCCAATAGGGTTAGGACATGTGTTATGGTAATATTAATATCATTTGTACGCTTAATTACCCTATTTACATTTAACCGTGGTAAATAAAGGTAAAAAGATACTATTGGACAATTGTATCTCGACTAAAAACAACCATATTAAGTATTTTATCCATCCTTTGAATGAAATGTCACCATACGTGCATAATTAAACTTTGATTATAGCTCTTTTAACACTTCTTTGAATTAAATAATAATAAATGTCATAATCTAATCCAAGTGGACCTAAATGATAATATTTTATTCCTATGGTTGTTTTTAGTCGAGATACAATTGTCCAATAGAATTAGGACATGTGTTAGGCTAATATTAATATCCTTTTTACCCTTAATTACCCTATTTACTTTTAACCGTGGTAAACTAAAGTAAAAAGTTACTATTCGCCAAAAAATTTTTTCATCTCATTGAACAAAATTTTACTCCTTGATATTAATCATGTCTCTCGGATTTCTGAAATTCCACTCACAGAAGCGGTAAAATTAATTTTTTTTGAAAATTCAGTTTTTTAACCACCACTTAGTTGTTTCACTATTCATCAAAAATGATGTTTTTCTGAAAAATACCAAAAATTCACCCTAGGCATATTTAGATATTCTGAATCAAAAAATGAAGTCCATTTTGAAAAATAATATTTATAAATTTCAAAAAGTGGGTATTACTATTCATAACGACTGGTTTGATTGGTTGTGGTGTGTTAGAACTTGATATTGCATACATCACACACTATTGCATTATTCAAAGAGAAGAGTACCATTGAATCTCGGGGTGTTACATTCTCCCCTCATTCAAATAATTTCATCCTAAAAATTGCTAGAATTCTACCACATGAAAAGACTCGGGTGGTTCTTCATCATAAGTTCCCCTGGTTCCCACGTTGCCTCTTCCATCTTATGGTTTCTCCACAAGACTTTTAACAGATGAGTCATCCGGTTTCTCAGTACTTGTTCTCTCATATCAAGAATCTTGACGGGTTCTTCGCAATAATATAGATCGGGTTCCAGTTCTAATTCATCATAGGTGAGTACATGCGTTGGGTCAGACATGTATTTCCTCAATAGTGATACGTGGAACACATCATGAACTTTGGAGAGATTTGGTGGAATTTCCAAACGGTAAGCTACAACCCCAATTCATTCTAGAATTTCGAAAGGTCCGATGTACCTGGGACTCAATTTACCTTTCTTACCAAAATGTATGACTCCCTTCCATGGAGATACCTTAAGGAAAACAAGATCACCAACTTGAAATTCCAAATCCTTCCTTCAATTATCAGCATAGCTCTTCTGCCTACTTTGAGCTTCTTTGATATGGTTTTGGATTAACTTCACCGTTTCCATCGTCTCCTCCACCAGTTCTGGGCCTACAAGTTTTCCTTCACCAACGTCATCCCAACAGGTTGGTGTGCGACATCTCTTTCCATATAACGCTTCATATGGTGCCATCTGAATACTCGAATGGATGATATTGTTATTGGAAAATTCTACCAGAGGTAAATATTGATCCTTTATACCCTGAAAGTCATGTGAAGAGGATCTCAACATGTCTTATAAGGTTTTAATAGTTCGTTCTGATTGTCCATCTATTTGATGTTGGTAGGCAGTTCTCAAATGAAGTTCAGTATCCAAGGATTTCTGAAGTCTTTTCCAGAATCATGAAGTAAAATGGTGATCATGATCAGAAACAATCTATAGGGGTACTCCATGAAGTCTCACAACTTCATCAATATATTGTCTTTCTAGATGTTCTAGTGGTAGATCTTCTCTTATAGAAAGAAAATGTGCTTTCTTGGTAAGGCGATCAACAATGACCCATATTGCATCATTCCTTCTAGGAGTCTTTGGTAGCCCCCTGATGAAGTCCATCGTACTGTTATCCCATTTCCACTCAGGTATAGGTAGAGGTTGCAATACTCCACCAGGGTGTTGCCTTCCAGCTTTCAGTTGTTGAAAAACCATACATCTTGACACAAAATCATAAATCTCCCTCTTCGTGTTGTCCCACAAAAAATGTTCCCTCAAATTGCTATACATTTTGGTGCTCTCTGGGTGTATAGAGAAATTGGAACTATGAGCATCATCTAGCAATTCCCTTCTTAGATCAGGTATATCAGGAACATAGAGTGTCTATCCAAATTTCAAAATTTCTTCTTCATACACAAAGTCTCTCAATCTCCCATCATTCACAGCTTTAATCTTCTTTTGAAATTATTCATCATCGGTATGAGAACTCTAATTCCATTATAGTAAAGATGGTATGGAAACCATTTGAAAAAGAATTGATGTTTCACCTTCCCTGGTTATTCTAATGTCCATCTTCACTAGATCCATGAAAATTGGATCCCATTCAGTTCTCATATTGTTCAAAACTCCATGATATTTTCCGCTCAAAGCATCTGCCACCTTGTTCTCCTTCCCCGGGTGGTAGTGTATCGTGAAATCATAATCCTTGAGAAATTAAATTCATCTCCTTTTCCTCATGATGAGTTCTTTTTGTGAGAAAATATACTTCAAACTCTTGTGATCAGTATAAATCTCACATTTTTCACCATAGAGGTAGTGCCTCCATATCTTCAAAGCAAAGATCACAGCTGCTAACTCGAGATCATGAGTAGGATAGTTTTGTTCATGAATTTTCAACTATTGTGATGTATTGGCAATAACCCTATCATTCAACATAAGGACACAACCAAGTACTTTCTTCGATGCATCACTATAAATAACGAACCCATCATTCCCCGAAGGTAGAGTCAATATAGGAGCATTGCCTAATCTTCTCTTCAGTTCTTCGAAACATTCTTCACACTCTTTTGTCCAAAAAAATTTAACCCCTTTATGTCTGAGCTTTGTTAATTGGTTAGCCAAACAGGAAAAATTCTAGACGAAATGTTGATAATAACCTACTATCCCAATAAAATTGTGTACCTTAGTTATACTCATAGGTGCTGGACATTCTTATATTGCCTTGGTCTTAAAAGGATCAACAGAGATTCCATCTTTAGAGACAATATGGCCAATAAAAGAAATCTCTTGAAGCCATAATTCACACTTGTTAAACTTCCCATATAATTCATGTCTTCTCAGAGTCTTCAGGATAATGCACAAGTGATTTTCATGATCATCATAGCTTTTGGAGTATACCAAGATATCATCAATAAATACCACCAAAAATTCATCAAGATATTCCTTTAAAACACTATTCATCAGATCCATGAATACAGAGGGTGTATTAGTCAATCCAAAAGGCATTACTATAAACTCGTAATGCCCGTACCTGGTTTGAAATTATATCATCCGAATGACTTCCTTCTTCAAAAACAACTGATGGTATCTAGATCGAAGGTCAATCATTGAATAGTATTGAGCTCCATGCAGTTGGTCAAATAAATCATTAATGCGAGGTAGGGGATAATTTTTCTTTATTGTTATAGCATTGATCTCCCTATAGTCGATACATAACCTCATAGATCCATATTTTTTTTAACAAAAAGAACAGGGGCTCCCCATGGAGAAACACTAGGGAAAATAAATCCCTTATTACTCAATTCCTATAGTTGTTTCTTTAGTTAAACTAATTCTATAGTGGCCATTCTATAAGGGGTCTTCGATATAGGCCTTGATCCGCGAATTAAATCAATGGAAAAGTCAACTTCTTATTCTGGAGGATGTCCAGTTAAATCTTACAGAAAAACATCTACATATTCTTTCACAATAGGTACATCCTCTATTTGATCATTCCTTTCCTCACCCACTGTAATTTCATCCTCCTCCCCCCAAATAATTTAATTTTATTGAGCTACTGGGGGTGGATCTAGATAAGAATTAGGTGGTGACGATTCTGCTCTAAAGATAAGGTGTTCCTTATCATCATCATCAATAATCGTAACCTCCTTCTTCTTACAATAATTCTTTGAATCATGTTCCAAAATCTAATCCATACTGAGGATTATATCAAAACTATATCATAGGTATTATGATGAAATCAACAGATAAAGAACATTTATGTTCTCTAATGGGGACTGATTCACAAAACTTTGTTGCAATGATACTTCCCTTAGGATTTTTAACTGACAACTCCCTTGTTAAATAAAATTGGAAATATCTAATTTTCTTAGAAAACTGGGAAGATATGAAATAATGCAATGATCCAGAATCAAATAATACATTTGATAAAATTGAGGAAACCATTAAATTACCTACCCCCACGTCTTTCGGAGCTTCTACCTCAGCTGTAGTGATAGCATAATATTTGCCTTGATCCCTTGGCCTTTTCTGAGATAAGTTCCCCTGACGCTTAGGAAATTCATTTGCATAATGTCCCATCTCACTGTAATTGTAGCATTGGACATCGGTAGCTTCCTTCTTCCCGTTGTAATCACGAGCTTGGTGGCCTTTTTCACCACACTTGTAACAGACTCCAGTTCCTTTTAAGCAAGTACCGTGGTGTTTCGTCCCACATTTACTGCAGGATAGATATTCAACTTTCCCCTTCTTCTCTATATTTCCATTACAATATTGATCAGAAGATTTCTTCTTCTCTTTCTTTGCTTTAAAGTCATATGACATATATAAATCTTTCTCTGTCTTGATAGCACATGAGACAATGTCTTCGTACGACGAGAAGGAATGTGAGACTAATGCTCGACAGAGAAATTGTTTTAACCCATCAAAGAAACAATCAATCTTACTTCATGGGTTACGTATATAATCTATAGCATACCATGCTAACCTTGTAAATTTAGCCTCATACATTGCAAAATTCTCATCCTACTTTTGTCTCAGAATCAGAAAATGCCTTTCAATATCTGCTCGATGGTCACGAGGAAAGTATTTTTCTAAAAACATATCTTTGAACTCCCTCCATTCCATATTTGATACTTCATCATCTTCCTTAGTGTTTTGAATCAATGACCACCATTGATCAACATCTCTAGTGAGGCGGTAAACTCCCATGATAACTTTTTCCCTTTTACTACTTCCCAAAGCCTGAAATATTTTCTCAAGGGATGTTATCCATTGCTCAGCTACTAATGGATTTGTACTCCCATTGAATGATGGTGGTTGCTGCCTCATGAAGTGATCTAAAATTGATCCTCCACGTTGTGGATCAGGGTCCTCCATACGGGTAAGGTTATTATTCATAACCTGAGTGTGTTTTCCCAGTATGGTGATTAGTTGATCAGCACCAGTTGCATCACCAGCTCCACTCTAATTATCTTGATCAAGAGGGAAATCCCTACATGGAGTGCCTGCAGTGATACAGTTTCCATTTCTTCCACTAGGCACCATTTCTAAACAATGGCATAAACTAGATCAGTTTATGAAACAAAATACATAATTCCATACATATAAAACACTTAACATAAATTGAACTATTTATGGATATAATCCATAATAATAAATATGTTTTCTTTGAAGAAATATACTCATAAACCCTTCATATTGATTTTTAAGGAAAATGAGAGTTATCCTAAGCATATACCCCAGTAGTGTTGTAACCAAGAGTGTAGAAAGGAATGTTGTCATGAACCAGTTGCCGTTTGAGTCTAGCTGAAAGCGGTGTTTTTGGGTTTTACCCCTAGGTAGATATGTGCCAGAGCTGCCTCTACCTTCTCATATCCAGACAGGGATGTATTTCTCAGAAAACTCACAAAATCTCTACAATACCAAAATTCTAGAGATTTCTTCTATACTAATCCTCAAATTCCATCTTAAATCTAGGTGCTCTAATCAGATTTTATCAAAATCTAGCTTTCAAGGTGTGTACTAAACTTCCTCTGATACCAACTGTAATGCCCTGACCCCAGTTACCCAGAGTCGGTGCTGTATTACATAACAGTGGCATGATCATAAGAAAGATCAAATCTCGAAATACCGATTAGTTTAGTAGCCTTGGAATAACTAGAGACATTCATAAAGTTTACATTATATCATAAAATAAAAACTAAAAAAATATAGTCTCTATATTCCACACTCTTATCCCCTCATACTATCCCTACAAGTCATTCATAAAATACCTCTTCACATCCTGGGAAAAATAAAACATAGAAAAGGGGTGAGCTCAAATGCCCATTAAGGATAACAATATAGCAGAAACTTTCATAAATAAGAATAAACATTTAAGGCAATTTATAACTAAAAAAATCCTTTTAAACTTGAAATTTAACATAGTATCGGAAAAATAAAATAAAAAACTTCCATTTACTTATTCACATGGATATTCTACTAATTAAAAATTCACATGCAATATCAATAACCGCTTTCATAATGATGGAATGCATAATGCCAGACTATCATAACCACATAGCCAAGGACTCGTGCTAAGAATACAAATAAGATTTTTCCAAGGACTTTTTCCAAGACACTTTTCTGTCTCATGAGACCTATAGATACATCTAGGAGCTATAGCAGGCTCCACCCGTCACATATTAAGTCCAATGCATTCCCATATGAAAAGGTTTAAACATAACATAAAAATTTGTATTAAAACTAGCATACGAAATGTAAATACATCATCCATAAACCATGAATGGTATAAAAATAACACATCCACAGTCAAACATATCACAAAACCTTCAATACAATATAGTAGTTTTGTATCATAATAAATCAACTTCAAATAAGTGTAAAATCCATCAAAGGATGTTGACATAGATGAAATCAAAACTATTTGAGAGAAATATCCTTTTTTTTAAATCATTTAAAAGTCAAATAATTATAAATTAAGACATTTACTTTGAAAATTTTCTTATAATATTGTAAGGGAAGCTTCAAATATTTAATAACGGCAGAAAATAGCTGCACCCACCGTATAAGTTAAAAAAACATTCTTACCTTAATTCTGTGAAAATGGTTAAAAAGGACCTTGTTTGGAAAATGAAGGAAAGATTACTTTATAAACAACTTATCAAAGTAAAAAAGGGTATAAATGACTTTATCCCATATTCTAGTAAATAGTAAAAAAAATTTGAAATACATTTTTAAGAAACATGGATGTGGATAATAAAGAAGTCCCAGTAGATTATTATGTATAAACAACCTCGGATAACGAAGAGATTGCGAAATAAACCCTAACCTTGTAATTTTCCTTGGTTGAGGGTAGTTTAACCTCCGGTATAGTGGTAAAATAATTGTTATTAAATTATACAAGATTCATATACATTAATATGATATCATATATGATATTTTAACATTTCTTTGTTAATAATATCTTAGAATTATCATCGTTTTGGGTGTTAGCCTACTCATTTTATTTTTTATGTTTTATTACGTAGGACGTGTTTGTTATGGATAGGTTTTATCTTATTCATATACAGAATGATATCAATTCCTTAAACATTATTTTTAAATCATTAAATGATAATTATACTTGAATGGATATGATGGAGAATGAATCTCATCGTGTTCGTGGAGACGGTAGTCTGTACGTATGCACGAGCGACAATATCATTATTTTTATATTAAAATAATATATAATTGGATGGTATATCATATATATAGAATCATTAAAATGTAATATTTATTATTTAAATGAATTAAAAATCATTATTATACCCATCCAAATAATAACATATTGAATAACAATTACCCCACGACGTGGAGACGGTAAGCCGTACGTACGCACGTATGGTGACATGTCATTCAAAGGATGGATGTAATAATGAATATGGTTGTAACATGTTTATAATAACATCAATGTATATATAATATACTGGATTTATTATTTTATAATGGTAATAACATAGATAGAATAAGTGGAAGAAGAAAGGAACTTGAAAAGGGGTGGTGAAATCTTTACCTCTTCTTCATGTTCTCCATTTTGATTTGATCAAAAGGGCCCCTTAGGTTGGCTTTTTGACTAAAGGAAGGCCTCTAGGATGAATATTTGGAAGTTTAGAGAGTATATGGGCAAGGTTTGGCCGAACCAAAAGGCTTTGATGGTGTTAATTAATGAGAAGGGGGATTGCCCTTTTATAAGAGGGTTGAGGGGCACCTTTGGAAAAGTTAGAAATATTATTTTATAATAAATTTATCTTCAGTTTATAAAGGCTAAAAAGTGTATTATTTAATTTTTATGGTGTGTATGGGTCTATACCCACTCAACCAATAGAATTTAGACAGGTTTGGGTCATTATAGTAACCTTATCTTTTAGTTTTAACCCTTAGTTAATTAGTTTGACCCTTACCATGTCACTTTGTATTTTTATATTATATAGTTAATAAACATACTATATTACTCCAAAAGTCCCCCAAGAGGTACATTAATGATACACCTATCATGATATAAGTCTCATGGCCGAACCTTAAATTTTTAGGAATTGAATATCAATTAATAATATAATATTTGTTTTAAAAACTCTTTTATGTCAATTTTGACCCTATTTAGAAAATTGATTTTTGTGAAAATCATAACAGAATTATTACTTCAAAGAAAATTAATTAAATAATTCCTAACATGTCATATTAACCTATAAAATTATTTTAATTCATAAAAAATTTCAAATTATATTTATTTGTGTATTTATAATATAAATTATTTTAATTTTTTCAATATTATGGTAATTACTGCATCATTATTGTGTCATAAATAAATGAAATCATTAAATGTCTAAAAATTATAAATAAAATATCATTATGTATGAAGTCTTTTTATCATTCTAATTAATATTTATATTTGAATTTATCTTATGTATAACTCTATATTAAAAAATTTATAGTAATAAAACTTTCATTTTAAATCATTTAACACTTCTTGGAATTAAATAATAATAAATGTCCTAATCTAATCAAAGAGGACCTAAATGACAATATTTTATTTCTATGGTTGTTTTTGGTCAAGATACACTTGTCCAATAGGGTTAGTACATGTGTTATGGTAATATTATTATCATTGGTACCCTTAATTACCCTATTTACTTTTAACCGTGGTAAATAAAATTAAAAAGTTACTATTAGCCAAAAATTATTTTCAGCTCATTGAACCACATTTTACTCCTTGAAATTAACCGTGACTCTCATAGTTTCGAAATTCTTCTTATAGAAGAGATAAAATTATGTTTTATGAATAATTTAGTTTTTTAACTACCACTTAGTGGTTTCACTATTCATTAAAAAATGAACATTTTCAGAAAAAACATAAAATTCACCCTAGGCTAATTTAAATATTCCGAATCAAAAAATGAAGTCAATTTTGAAAAATAAAATTTAAAAATATCAAAAAGTGGGTATTACTATTCATAATGGATAGTTTGATTGGTTGTGGTGTGTTAGAACTCGATGTTGCGTACAACAAACGCTATTGCATTATCCAAAGAGAAGCATTCCGTAGAAGCTTGGGGTTTTATAGCAAAAGCTCCCTTCTCATCTGTGATGGTGAACCTGCTCCCGTCGGTGCATACACACCACACCTTGCGCCTAATACAGTCGATCTGAGCATGGACTGTAGATAACCAATCCATGCCCATGATGACGTCGTAATGCCTCGAGGCCGCTACAAGAAGATCCCAGCTGAAGGTCTCGCCTCCTAGAGTAAGCTCACACTACCGGCACCAGTGCGTAATCGTCGAGTCTGCTCCCGTAGGAGTCTCTAGCCGTAAGGATCGAGCCAATGGCTCTGTCGGAATCTCCGAGCTCCGAACAAGGGCAGCGGCAATTAAGCAATGACTCGCTTCTGTGTATATAAGAACTTCATCAAGGGTGGAGTAGACACAGATAGTACCTCGAATCATCTCTGGCGCGCCATTGTCGTAGGCCTCTGCTGCCTGATGCTAAGCCTGTATCTGCCCGCCAGCTCCCTGTGGTTGGGGTGGACCTTCTAGTGGTGGTGTTGTGAAAGCCTCAAAGAGTCACCCACCACCTGCTGCTCGGCTAGCTCCCCTGCCTCTTGCACCTATAATTGGCGGACCGCCACGGTTGACCCTCTGCCTCTGCTTGGGGGGCCCCTCAACCATCTGCTGCTCCTCTGCACGGCAGGTTGGGCAGTCATGAGACATGTGGCTCTGCCCGCCACATGCATAGCACTGCATGCTCCTTGGAAGGCTGGCTTTGCGCCCTATGCCCCGCATCTATGAGTCAGAGTCCTAAGGTCGTCTGCCTAATGGTCCGGTCGGCCTGGATCCCTGTGACATCCGTCGACTGCTAGCTGCAGACGACTCTGCTACGTGCCGCCCTGCTTTAGGTCTCACAGCTGGCGTAGGCTCGGAATGAAATCTCTCTATGAGAAGAGCTTGCTCGGGTACTCCTTCCTATATCGGAATGCTGAGAGATATCATCGATGCCCTGATCTCATGCCTCCGTCCCTGCTTGAAGGTCCAGGCCTGGAAGAGTGGGTCCCCTATCATTTCCGTCGAATAGCGCGAGATATCAGTAAATCTCATCGAGTACTGGGCCACCGTCATGTTGCCCTGTCGTAGCTGTAGAAGTTCCTGGAAGTGCACCGCACAGAGGGTGGCTGGGATGAACTCCGAGTGGAAGAGGCTCTCAAAGTCCATCCAGAGGAGTGATGCCTCGTCGTACACCTGGAGCATCAAGCTCCACCATCTTCCTTCTTCCGCATGTAGGAGGCTCGTTGCGAGGATCACCATGAGGTCAGCTGGTGTCCCCACTAACCTGAAAACTCACACAACCGCCTCCAGCCAATCCTCGGCTGCCTGAGGGTTCGTCTCCCTGTGGATCATAGGCGGTCTCTGACGCTGAAACTCATGCAGTGCACTAAGGTGACATGCACTTTCAGCGGCTGGGGTTGGTAGCATCGGTGGCTTGGTGAGTAGAGGTACTGCCGGTGCCTTCACTGTCAAAGGGCCCTGCACCGAGGCCTCATCGCTCGGTGGGCAGTCGTCTCGCACAATGCTTGTAACCCTAGCTGGCTACCGTCGTGGGGCCATCCTGAAAAGAAACAGGTGCGCCACAATCAAACAGTATACCTGGTAAGATGACACAATGTAATCACAAAGAAAACTTTTGAAACACACATGCACTCAATTTTTTGGTCCATTGAGTCAAAAATCAGAAGTCAGGGTCCTAGTGTACGGATACGTCGGCCACCGAACCAACACTGGACTCCCTAGACTGATAACCACAATCAATACCCTTAACACTATTGCTTCACATAGAAGAAAGATCAGAGTCATGAGTTCTTCAGTATAACTGAACTCCTTTGATACCAATTTGTCACAACCTGTCCTCAGGGCCCGTGCTGTGACAACACCAAGCCCGTCTTCCATAGGCCAGTGGATGGAGACTAGCACCAAGGCGTAAATCCCGTCAAAAAGGGGAATTCATTGCCTTTAAAAAGTAAACAAACACCATAGAGAGGCCAACAGAAGTAAACAATAAGTAAAACTGTGTACAAAAGTAAGTGTGGAAAGTAAAAGGGCCAAAATACAAACCCAAACTAAAAGTAAAGTACAACTGGAAAGAAATACAACAACTAGAGTAAAGCAGCAACGTCGAGTCGTCCATTGGAAATCCCACTTGAATGGTGGGTACAGATAGCCACCACAGCTCCTCGGTCCAGCCGTCCGCTCCGTGTAAGTCCCGCCCAGTGGTCCACCTCCAGGCACTGACTGCTCCACTAGCCTCAACCATGATTAGCGTTGTCCATTGTATGCATCCAACACTACGTAGTACGGGCATAACCCGTGCAGGGGTGATTATATGCTACTCAGTAGGGACCCCAAGACCCTCGAAGGTCTCCGAAAATCCACAAAAGGATAATCCCCAAAGGAAAGATACAATCACGAAGTAACAACCAACACTACTTAGTTATATGACCATACATATACCTAAGTCATCAATTCCCGTTCGGCTCCTACATCCGAGCCCAAGTATGATCACGTCCACAAAAGAGTACAACCCAATACACACAGGATAACATAACTCAATCCACATAGGAAAGCCAGTCAATCATATCGAAGATATTGATTGATGTCAAGACTCATCTCACATAGGTATACTTCTTCGATGATAGAGATGATAAGATATAGCCACTGATTCTTCTAAGCTGGGACCCACGTAGGATACTAAACCAGCCAAGCTGCCGAACCCACATAGGATTTCAGTACAGTCTTCATCACCATCGAACCCACATAGGATTTCAGTACATTCTTCATCGCTGCCGAACCCACATAGGATTTCAGTGCAGTCTTCATCGCCATCAAACCCGCATAGGATTTCAGTATGGTCTACATCGCAGTCACAGCCAGCTCTAGGGTTCCCGCACACAGCATGCTCGATTCCGAGAGGGTCTGATCCATAGTGCAAGGGGTCTATACATCAACTGACATGTATTCCGGAGTTGATTTATCTCAAAAGTTCCGTCTCGGCAAGAGGAACTCAACGTGACAGACGTCGCGTCAATCGAACGCCCGATCTGAGATTTATTCGCTTTTTCGTTCCAGGGGCCCGGTTAGTTTTTAAGTCAAAACCTACCTGGCCGCACTCCAACTGCATCCAAACCTCAATAAGAGTAAGCCAAAAGGCCCGTCTCAATAAGATGAATCCAACAAAGTCGACGGCATGTCGATCGGACGTCCGGAGCTCAAGTTATAAGCGTTTCTGCTCCGAGGGCCCGGTTAGTTTCGTATTCGAACCAACCCCTCCATACCCAAATTTTTTATAAACCTTTATTTTAATTAACCTAAACTACCATATCGATTCAAGGATCGTATCGCAACTGACGGTGCATCAATCGGAGGTACGTAGCCCAAGATACATGCGTTTGAACTGAACTATCCCGAAATAGGGGGTTTTGGGCCATGTCCGGCCCGGCCCAAGACCCCCCCAGGGTCGGCCTGAACCAGGTCTGGGTCCAACCCATTAGGGCGTGGCTGGGCCTGGTGGGCGTGGCCCGGCCCCGCCGGCATGGTACGGCCCGGGGCGGCTCGGCGCTGGCCGAGCGGGGCGGCTCGGCGCCGGGCGAGCGGACGCGCAAGGGGGCGGCTGCCCCCTTTATTGAAGTCACGGCCCCTGCATGGGGGCTGCTCCATGCCAAGGGTTGTGGCCAAGTACCACTTCTCCCTCGTTCCCGCATGGCCACGGGACCAGTTGCCAGCCGCCGCGGCTTAAGTTGCGGCGGTCCCTCCTGGCGGTGCACCGGGACGCCGCCGCCTCCGGGCGGGCGGCCGGTTCCAGCTGCCGTCTCCGGCCGCCAGCACCGCCGCACCGCCGGAGTGGTTCGCAGGCCACCAGAGTTGCTCTGGTGTTTCGTTTTCAAATCCATCTGCGTCTGTGTTCATCTCGAGTCCCGTACATTACTACGGAATCATCAAACCGCCGCTGCGGCCCGTTCCGTCATCGCTCATCGATCCGCCGTCAAATAAACAATCTGCGGAGTCTTTGAATCACCTCAACAGCACGGTGCGATGGCTCCACACTTCATTTCCCATTCTTCATTGTTTCCTCGCAGTGATGTTGCACCGCGCCGCCTTTTCTCATTCCGTAACAAGTACAATCAACAAAGGGTGAGGAGGGTCGACTGTGTTCGTGCGGTCCGACCTCCTCTAGTTATTACGATAACAGGCGGCCCAAATAGAAGTCGATGAATGGAAAAGGAATAATTCATGGGCAAAACAATTAACCCCTACCTCAAGCATTATTGAATGAAGGTTCGTCACAGGTAAGGGACGTCACGGAAGATGGCATCGCGGAAGGAGGGTCTTCGGCGTCGCGGTACACGGCGTAGCGTTGTCGATCTCAGGAGAACTAGCATTCTTCGTCATCTTTCATCAGAGGCCGGCGTGCTTCATCGTTCTTCGCATTCTCCAACAAAGAATATGAAGATTCAAGGCTTTGAGTAATTTCTCTTCCAATCATGCTCGCACAACGAAACAACCACAATTAAATAAGGTGTTGCCTTATTTTATTACTCACGCCATCTATTTTTGAATTTCAAAATTAAATCACGATTTAATTATCAAGTGTTGACCAATTAATAAAGAGTTTAATAATCCTATTAAACGAGAGAGTTTACTTGGAATTTAAGAGGGTGGGTGTGGGTGAGTTACCATATTAAATGCACATGGGAGGTAAAAGGAAATAAAGGGGGTGGGAATCATCTGGGCCCCACCACACTAATATCCTACCTAGGAGTTAGGGTATCAGTGGGTCCCACTCAAACCACCATGCCTAGGTTAACACTACTTAGAATAAAAATAAAATCTGTGGCATAAATTTTATTTTTATTCTTTAGTTAACCCAATTAAATAATAACCTCACCTATGCAAACGCAACTTCGAAAAAGGTGTTCTTAAGAAATTATCGGCATTGCGCTTCCATTGGTGCCCTCAGATTTCGATTCCGAGCACCGGTTCAAATGTTAGTAAAACCCGCTCATTTGTTTATTGAACGTACCTAAGCTAAACTTCGGAAATTGGTTTCGGGAATACCGGGCCTCGAAATCAGGTGCTGTCAGAAACTGTGTTATTTTAAAATCCCAAAGAATATTAAGAAAAAAAATTCCTTTGAATTTTATGAGTATTTATAGTTTTACCTATTAAAATGATTTAATTACTATCCATTAAGTTGGTAATGAAAAAAAATCATCTTCCATGAAGAAGGTGAACTGACACATCACAGACGAAGGTTTCATTTTTAGCCAAAATAGTTATTTGAATAGATTTGGTGATATATTTTCCATTAACAAAATTAAATTAAAATATATATATGTGTGTGATTTTAATTTTTTCATTTGACTTTGGATATTGTAGGTGAGTGGATAAATATAAATAAAAAAAATTAAAATAATGATTTTACCTATTGAATATCACCTCCTTGAGAACCACCTTAAGCCACCTGGGTTTGGTCTTTGTAAAAGACCAGAAATACCATGGTACAATGATCTGTATTTGTGGTGTAATTTCAAATAACTTTTAGATTATTAATGTCTTTGGAGGATTGAGGAGAAGGCTTATTGAGGTGTGTTATTAATAGTGGGAGGAGAGAGGTGCTTTTGATTATTTAATTCATTAGTTTTTTAATTTGGCTTACGAAAATCAATAGTGTTGATTTCCCTGACTAAATAGAAGGAAATGGTTCTTTATTTTTCCCAAAAAAAGTGATTAAATCATACATAAAATATTAATGACTTAATAATTCATTCATTATTTAAATACCATAAATTTACCTATTTCACTATTCACAAAAAATTCAACTATTTTAGAAATATAAAAAAATCACCCCAACCATTTTTTGATGTTTAGATTTAAAAAATGGAATTAATTTTATGAAAATAGTTTTCTAAATGTAAGAAATTTTATTTTAAATTAAAATCATCATTTAAAAAAAAATATCTATTTTAATATTATAACCTCTCTTAGGACACTTTTAAAATTTAATTATGGTGTCATAAAAGGATATTATAATTATTATACAAAAAAATTAATTAATATATTTTATGAAAAAAATTATCTTTTAAATCGTTATATTGTTTGTACACTTTTACAAAAACATTTATAATTTTTAGAAATACCAACACATAATTTATCATTTTTTAAAAATTTATTTACATATAAAATGATATAAATATATCATATATTCATTTACAAGATTCTTAAATAATATATATAATATAATATTTTAAATGATTATATTATTATTATAATTTTGTTATATTTCTTGAGTTTGAATCGAGAGTGTTGTAATTCTAGTTGATTAAGTAGATAAATATTTTCATCTTCAATTATCTTATATTCTATTTATTATCACACTGCAATATTTGGTATTATTTTTCATTTTCTTACTAAATATGGCATAAATATTCATATATGAAAAATAATGGTTTCACTGGGTTCTTTATGTGAAATTATTCTTTATAACATATGTAATAATTATATGATGTGAAAATTTCATTGATAAAATTCTAGGTCGTTACACAAATCACATTGTCAATGTGATGTTGAGGAACCATAATTATGAGGTAGTTACATGGGAACTAGGAGAACCAACAAAATAAATTAAAAATCAGTCATGTTCAAATGATAACATTAGTTAAAATTTTTGGGATGATATTTTAAAAAAGGGAATAATGTGTAATAACCTAGGATTTTAAAATGATCCTTGTTTCTAAATTAAATGTTTGCTATAATATATTATATAATTATTATACACAAAGATTATATAGAGAAACCAATAAAACAATAATTAATTAATTACTATCCTTAAAATTTTCAGCTATAAAACCAATAAAAATATCAAACCATACAATCGGATAAAAAAATATATAATATGGAAGATAAAATGGGGAAATATAAATCACCTCAATTTTCTTGAATCTTCCCACTAATAACCATCACTACAAAAATGAAACCAAATATTAGTGATTAAATCGACAACACTGGAAATGAAAATATAACCATTGGCTGAATTTTAATGAATATTTAGTGAAAATATAGAATTATTTGTTAGATGTAATGTTGTAGTTGGAATAGAACTGTGACCATTGGAATAGCAACATGACCATTAAATATTGTAACTTGACTATTGGGAATTATAACATGGAATTTGTAATATCCAATTTACCTCAAAATAGTAATGTGTGATAGAAATAATTTTTAATATATTTAAAATATGTAAATATAATTATCATAATAAATACAATTAAATATATTTATTAATAAACTAAATGAAATTATGGGAACATTTTTAATAAACTATATTTTAAAATATTTCCAAAATACATAATTTTTATATTAAAAATTAAAATTAACAGTGATATAATTTTATTTTGATAAAATTAATATCATTTTTTAATTAAACATGTTATAATTTTCGAATGGTTATTGTTTGGTAAATTTTTGAAATACTTCAAATTTTTGATGAATAGTAAAATTAATTTTTGGCATATCTTTGGTTTATCTTAACTTTATTCATTTATGGGGTAATAATAAATTAATAACCAATATATCATGAGTCTAAGATAAGTAAATTTACTTTCATAAATAATTCATTAAATTAAAATAAATTTAATTTCCAAACATAAAAAATCATTTTCCAAACCCTAAAGTCAAAAATGGCCCTTTAATGCAATAATTTTTCTTTTTTAATCATTCCTTTTTTATAAACAATGTGAATTAGAATTATAAAGGGGAATAAATTTAAAAAACAATTATATGTTGTTATAATATGAAAAATTCTATGTAATATTCACCATTACTTGGTTTACCTTTGAAATACATTTTTATTTAATACTTTACTCTAAAAATACCCCTCTTTTATAGTTTAAAAACCCACTCTCTCCCTGTGGAAAACCTCTCACATGAAAAATACAATTTTCTGGAACAGTATTCTCTCTTAAGTCCAAGTAATCCTTATTAATTTTAAATATTAAACCAATTCCATTAATCAAGGATGCTTAGATACATACAATAGAATCGAGACTATGGACATAGTCAATTTTTTTTTGCAAAAACTTCCCTCGTTTTGTGATTTTTTATATCAATATTCAAAATTGAGTTCAAAATAAAATCATCTATGATTTCAATATATTAAATTTTAGCATTATATTAATTATGTTAACCTACATTAAAAATTATTATTTTGATGAATTTATATTTTTTATACCTTTTTCTTTATAATTGGACATTGCTCCCATTAACATTAGGATAAATTCCAATGAGTATGTTTCCTATATATTTCTTAGTCAACAACCATATTCTGATTAAAAAAATTATATTTTATACATAAACATTTGAATATATGTATTTTATGCTTCTATGATTATATATTTATATATAAGTTAAATTGAATATAATAGTGAAATTCATGAAAAAATAGAAATGTTTTTGGAAAAAATGTTATCAAAATGACATCACTTTAACGAAGGGAATTAATAAAAATAACTAAATGACTATAATTGATATTTTTTTAAATGTTAAAAAAATATATTTTTGTGGATGTTTTAATAAACCTTTTTTTATTCTGCCTGCTAAAAAGTGATGGAAAAAAGATGGATTTATGGTTAGTGGATTCTCAAACCAAAATCAATTTCTTTGGGTTACCATTATTTCATGTTATTTAAGATATGGATGCTCCTCAAATGTACCTTCAAAATACATTTAATATTACACTTTCTTATTTTAGGGATATACATGTTTCCATCATGATTTAATATCCAAATAGAAATATTTTCCAAAAAGATTTTTCTTTCCAAAACACCTCTTTTACTCATATTGAGTTTTTTATTATTCATTGAATAATGATGATGTTTATTCAAAATATTTTTCCCCATTTTGTTTATCAAACCCCATGTTTATTCATCAAATCTTAATTTATGAAATCCTTATGAAACTCATTCCTTTCCATTGTTTATTTCATGATTTTGATTGTTATATGTTATATTAAGAAAGCATTATTATGTACATATTTTGATGTGATGGGTTGTTAGGGAAATATATTTACCTCCAATTTGATTGATAATGTGATGTGTCTCTTGAGATTATGTGTATTATACATGAAAAATATGATATCTTTATCCAAAATTATAATGCTATGATTAATTCTTATATTTTAGGCATGAACATGATGTTATCTTTGCTCACAACTATGTTTGGTATTTGAACAACATGAAATGATGTTCCAATTTTATGAATTTCCAAATTAAATGAATTAATAAAATTCATCCTTTATGATTTGGATGATGATCTTACGTATATTATATTTTAATGATGATTTTTCTCACACATGTTCTATTGATTAATGTCTCTTATTTTTTCTATTTTATCATTCCCCTTACTTATATTTTTTCTCGCCCAATTATTTGATGTATATCCTTAGGTAAATAAAAGTATTAATGATAACATGAGTGAATTTATGTAGATAAATAAAATGTATTTTAGAATTTTTTATTTTTTATTTTTATAAGTGATGTACGTTACTAATTTTAACAACATACTTAACATTTTAATCCTTGAATGTATAACTATTATGTTGTTAATAATTAAAATGATATAATAGTCATGTAAAAAAATAGGGTCATTATAATTTTACACATAAAACAATCCAAATAGTTTTGGAGGCCTAGTGACTTTTAGAATTTAGATACATTAAATAATAGATTCAAATTTTGAATAATTATATTATTTAAAACTACATATAAAGCCATTAACATTAATTTATCTTTTAATACTACATGGTAATACAAGATGATTTAAATAAAAAGGGTTGACTAGTAAATCGTAGTAAAGAAATATTAAAATAATGATACAAATTAAAATATATGATGGTAGTTAATATGAAATATATTATGACAGAAAATGTTTATAATAACAATCATGAACAATGAATCATGTTATTATATGATGACATCAAGGAATTATAGTAATGAGGGAGAAATATAAATTATGACATTATAAGCAGGAGTCATGAATACTAATCGAGGAATCTAAAAATAATTTCTTATAAAATACTACCCAACACTATATAAGGTATATTATGAGGTAAAAAAATTAAATAATGAATTGGAGGGCTATATAATTATGGGTCCACCTATAAAATTCATATTATATACTTGAATTTGGGTACCACATAGAATGTACAAAAAATTAATGTTTTTCCTTAAATATAATTCCATGATTAAGGGGTTCCAGATACATACAAGAAATCACGCATTCAATGAAGTAATATTAAATCTTTTATAATAAACTTTAGAGGAAATGTTGATGTGTATTTTAAAAACCAATGATTTCCCTAGAATATCATAGGACATTTTGGAAAACATAATAATTGCACATGAACTTTTAAATAAAGGTTTTTTGTGGGTGAAAGGTGGTATCTTACTATTTGGGAATAATTATTATTGTAATTAGATATGTAAAACAACATTACATAATGGAAACTTTGAAAATGAAAGGCTTAATACAAAAGAAGTACTTGAATAAAAATGATGATGATAAAATAACATACCTTAAGAGGGTGATTCTAAATGACTGGGAGGATAATCTTAAGATCATGAAAACAACATGGGAGAAATTTAGAGAGGGATAAAAGGAAGAATATTACACGAAATATGTGTTGAATGACGTGGAATTTTTTTCTCTATGAAATTTTATTGCAAATGAGATGAGATAACTTTTTTTATTTATAGGCATAGTTTTTGGAATCTATGTAATAATGTAATCGAAACCATAAACCAATCGATTGATTTTATCATGGTTTCTACCAAAGAATAGTGATTTTCAATATTTTAAAAGGAAAATTATTAAACTAATTAAATTAATACCATTTATGATGTATACCTAAGTCATTTTATTAGTTAGATGTTTATTAAAAATATTACAAATAATATATGGGATGGAAAATTCATAATAGGTTTGTAAAATTAATCAACTAACTGAAAAAATTAGTCTTCATAAGGGTAACTATATTTTTGTCATTGATTTTTTTATAGTAATTAATAAATAAATTTTGGGCTATTATGGTTACAAGATACATACAATATATTTATATAATATTTTATTATTACAAAAATATTTACTATTTTATAATATTAAAAAATTAAAAAATTGGATAATTTCATTATCTATTTTTGAAAAAATATTTATTTGACTAAAATAATTTTCCAAATCTGATAATCAACATTTCCAAATAAAAACCCTTATTTTACAAGAAATACTGGTTTGTATGACATTAACCACTCTATAAACTTTATAAAAATTATATTTTACTTTAATAAATTATATTTTTCATTTTAATTTAAATAGACAACATTTCATATAAAAAGTTATTTAATATAAAATATGTATCTAAAATTTATAAATTTTCAAAAAGAATGTATCATTAATTCAAATAATGTATTTTCCCAAAAATACTATTTTTATTTGTTCATATAACGAAAACATCTTTATCAAATTTATTATATAATCATGTTTATATACAACTTAATTATGTAAAGGAATAAATATAATAATTATTTTTAATAAAAGTAAAAATATAATAATTCATATTACTATGTTATATATAATATATCATTATTTCAACATATTCTATATGGGTATTTTCTGTAATGGTAGTTGTTTCATATGATTGTTCGGTGAGAATGGTATAGTTCATGATCTTGAAAAACTTGATCTTCTACCATTAATTTCTATTCTAATGATTTAGTTCCTTAATCACATTATGGTCATGGAAAATTAAAAAGCCAATGATTTCAGCTCTTTAGGAAGCTCCGAAAAATGTACTTAATTTGGGATGATCCTTCCGATCAAGGCCATATCTTATTCTTTATCTATCAATTAGAATTTTTTCAAACCCTTAATAAATATTAATCTTAACATTCACTATTGAAGGAATATATTATCAATGCTTATGAATATTTATGGGTTTTTAATCCCAAGAGAAAAATTGTGGGAATATATTATAACGATCCAAAATTTAAAATGTAATATTGTGCATGTTTTTTCTATAATAAATTACAGAAGGAAGAATTTTTTTCACTCATAAGGGAATTTCAATTAGAATTGTTTAGTAATTTGAAAAATATGATTCTTTTTTATATTTTCCAACATACTACTTATTGATAAATCCATGATAATAATTTTCATTAATAAAATTTTAAGAAATAATAATTTTCATTAGGTAGGAGTACTAAACTAGATTCATTGGGGGGGTTGATAGAACTATTGATTACATAAAATTAAATATTGGTTTTCTCACCTCTAGCTAGATCATTGAGCTTTAATTTCATCCACTATTGATCTGTGTGGGATTTATTTATTCTAATGCATTCTTCATTACATATACAAAAAGATGTACCCTATCAACACATATTAAACAACCCTAAAAAATGTGTTCTATATTAGAATTTACAACCATGGGACTTCAGTTCCACCGAATCACCACCCCAATCAGCATTTGAAAATTCTTATATTTCATATTTCTTCCCTAAATTAATGATAAATCCATAACGGTGGGTTACTCCAATATACCTCATTATTCACTTTACTATTGAAATATGATCATACAAGGGATCTATTTATAACTAATACTTCATTTTGGTAAAAAACATCTTGTTGGGTTTTGGTTTTGGAAAACAATCTCCCAATGACCCTTTTATAAAAGGTAGGATACAGAGAACTCCAATTTTTTTGATTCCCATATCAACTTTTAACTATAATGGGTGTTGATGATCTCTTTAATTCATGCATTTGGAATGTATTTAGTAGAAAATATACAAATTCATACTATGATTTTAATGTTTATAACTCTTTTAAAATAACATATAGTCTAAGAAAATACATGAGCTCTCCGATAATTGAAATTTCAAATACTTAACTCTTCATATTAGCATAATATTATATTGATATTTTTTCACATCCACTAAATATTATATTATCCACATTTTCTATCATGATAAACTAATATTTTTTGGATTTCTTAACAAATATTTTTTTGATAAACAACACACCTTTTAAATTTAAGTATATTTATATATGTTTCAATGTGATAATATCTTTAAAATAGGGTCTTATTTATGATATATATAAGAACTTATTATATTAACACAACTTGTTTTAATTATTTACTATATGGAAAACCATTTTATACTCAATAATGATTTACTTATTTATAAATCTATTGATGAATTATATTTTTATTTCTATATCAAATTTTCTAAACCCTCTCAAAATTATATCATCTAGGATAATATTAAATGATTCATATTGATCCACAGGTGTAATGGATTATTCAAGATATAAATATTCTTTTTCGTTATAACATTTATATAATTTTTAATCATTATTTCAATCCACATTGACATGTTTATTATTTTTTTTCTGAGGACTAGAATTTTTTCGAATCATATTACAGTGTTTCGGTGTCTCTATAAGTTCCTATGTTTTATTTTCATTATTATAGTTTATAATATCATTAATGGATCTTATGCCTAAATAAAAATTTTTACCCACTTCAAATTATGCTGGATCTACCTTTGATAATAAGACAACATGTTATACTATACACATTCACCATTTCTGAGTTGGTGCATTATCATCAGAAATTATACTAGTTGGATAAGAATCCACCCTCTTATTATTATATAATGGGTGAAGAATGAAAATCATCATGATTTATTTTCCCCACAAACATAGTAATGTAATCCTAATATACATGATGAATTAGTACATTCTCTAATTATTTTTGTCCTTTATTATATTAATTTAATAATTCACTGGTTATAAAATTCCAAGAATTATTTTTTTCTTTCAACAAGATAATTATGAAATAATTAATTTTCTTATATCCTATTTAGAACTTTTTTTTTAAAAAATATTTAACATATAATCAATATTGAGTATAATTAGAACAATCTCACATTTAATGTATAATCATATAGTTCATGATTTATGTCTTTATTCAACATATATCATCTAATTCACGAAAATATATGTTCTTCAATGATGGATTTATTCTATGACACATATCAATTGGGATTAATTATTTCGTAGGTATTAGAAACACACTATTTATAGTTTACACCATTACCTACTCTAGATACTATGAAGAATATACAGAGATTCCATGTTAAATAAGATGTGTTTTCATGAAGTTTTTGATGAATCAATTTTGTCACATATGTGGTTTCACTTTGAGGTATTTATCATTTTATAGTTTGTTTCACCCTTGTTTCTTGGATTTTTTGGGAGTTTTTAGAGAATATACTGGTTTATAGGTCTAATAGAACATGGCACATGAGTGGTTCATAGTTATATGAAATAGTGCATTATCCCAGAGGTTGTCCTAAGACCTAGATATTTTCACTATCTAGGCTACACAACCAACCACAAAAGCATGAAGGCTAACCATTCTCATATGTTAGTGGGCCTTTCTATGGTGCATTAACGACCACATGAGTTTCCTCCCCCCAAGAAATCATGTGGCCTCATTTATCTTTTGAAATTGGTATCGTGTCATTAGCGCATGGTCTAGAAGACCCTATGACCAATCCATTTGGTATGTGAGATCATTAAAAATATTTAAATTCTTCTAAATTTCCCTATTTTTTACCTTTAATCATCCTTTTATCTCCCTATTTGTGATCTACATCTCTGAGTGTACCTAAGACTTCCATTGTATCCCTTGAAACAGTATCTCCAGTAGTTATCACCTTAGATATTCAATAAATAATTGAGAAAGTATACCCCCTTCTCTATTATTATTTCTTGTTTATCTGTTATTTATACTTCACCTAGTTTTATTAATCTAGAGTATAAGATGACCTAATAATGGTTCAATCATGGGTTCTTAAGTAAACTTTTAATGAATTTGGTATGATCTATAATTTAAAGGGTCTCTCTATAGAGGTGTTTTGTTTTAAACCATATCGATGGATGTTTCAAAGTGAAATATATGATTTTTCAAGCTTTAACATTTTTAATGATTTTATTATGATTTATTGGTATTATAAAAGGCACTTAAATGTATTTTTGTTGGGTGAATCATAGTTTAAAAGTGTTTTGGTGTGCATAATGATTTTAAATGGGTTACCTATCAAAATTTTGTTCATTACATGTGTGTTTGAATTATTGGAAGTGTATTTATTTACGATATAGTTAATGTGACAAGGAAAAATGAATTGATCACGAGGGAATCTAAGGTAACTAGGTGGGAAGACTCCGTATTTTATTCTAGGAGGATCAGTAGGGATGATTCTCGGTTACTCCTTGCAAAATTGACACTAGAAAAGTAACTAAACAAACGAAAGGGATTGGGGAAGCCAAGACCACGGGATGTGAATCCCCTATTGTCTATTTTGAATAAGGAAAATGTGGGTTATGTTATTTATTATTCCCCAAGGTATGAGGATCCAATTTCCCCACAATTCCTAATTCCTTAAGGACTTCCCATAGGTATTAGGTGGTGATTTTCTTACCATTCGGTTAGTGGTTTTCTTTATATCCAAGTTTAATTTCAAGTACGTTACTTTTGAAATTCACACCATTATTTTTCATAAAAACATCCACGTTGATTTGTCATATAATTTTATATCATGGAATATATTTTGGTTGAATCCTAATGGGAATTGGATCACATACTATATATTTCATCAGCTGTGTGTAGACCTTATTATGTATGACCTAAGTAATGTCAATTTGTTCCATGGTGGTAGTGGTGGATCTTTTTTCAAGTGGTTCCACATCTTGAAGGCGTTTTTGGTGGTGGATTGGGAGTTTTGAAACAATTATTTAACAAAGTCTTTGTTTTTTAAAATTTTCCCTTCCCTGATTTGTTTTATTTTTGGTTTTGGTTAAATTCGTAAAATGTATTAACTTGTGATAGTTGTATTTATTGTGGACATGATCCTAGATTTTTATGTGATGCATTATTCTTTTGGATTTCTATAATCTATTACTAACTGTTAAATCATTACTAAACATGATTTTAGTTTCCCAAGAGCTAGACGTGAGCCTATAAGGATCAGGAACACCTTTCAGGCCACTCCACAAGTATAATAGAATGACAGGTTGAATGGAACCCTAGATTGGTTCATGAAAAAAGGTATCATCCAATGGTTTATTATCAATATTTGGGTTATGATATTTGGGATAGTCTATACATACTGATTCTTGGGATGTTATGGTTGTGTTTTTGGTTCTAAGTGGGGTGTATCGAAAACACTCATTGTGACATGTCTCTTGGGACATAATGGGATGGTTTGATATTTTATTTGACTCCTCTGGGTGAGATTAATAGGTTTTAGACTATTCATTAACACCAAGTAGTGGTTTAGTGGTTGGAAATATTATTTTTCTCTTTGTTGGTTTTCTTAATTTAAAAAGGTCTTTTAAATGTGTAATTGTCTATGAAATTGTTTTAGCATGACATGTTGATGTGTTCCTTCTATTTACTAATGGTTGTATCATAATCCCACATTTTGAGACATATTATGAAACCATTAAATTAGTATGGAGGGATTTAATCCTCACTAGTTCAATAGAGTCTAGTGGAGGAAGAGGATCAAGTTATTTGATTAATAGATTCAGGAGAGGGCGTTGGTCCTACTCCTTCCAAGGATGCTGAACTAGGTCTAGAAAAGGAAAATGCTTCAGTGTTTCTCAATAAAAGGCCTCTTCCTTCTAGGGAATCACTAACCCTCTATGAATAATGGGATTGTATTGAATCAATCGATATTATTTTTTGGTTTCATGATACCCATGATGTGGTTAAATTGAAATATGCATCATTATTTTTGGAAGGGTAAAATCAGAGGTGGTGGGAATCAGTGGTTTAGACTGAGAAGCATGAGTATATGGGTTTGATGGATTTCAAGGTCATATTAAATGAGTAGTATTTCCATAATACCTTGCCCTTTTCCAATACTTGGGAGTTTTAGGATTAACCCCTGGGGGATCATAACGTGTTGGAGTATACCAACTTCTTGATAGAGATGATTTGGTTCCCATATAAGTTAGTTTCCAGTGAGCATGTAATGGATCAATGGTTTGAAATGGGGTAATGACTTGAAATCTGTTCAAATGACTTATAGTTTATGCTGAATAAATATTATGGTGTTTTTGAATCTATCCTTTATTATGCAGATTTATAAAAGTGTAAAATTCGGATTATTTGGATTAGTTTCAAAAGTTGTCTAGAAATGCAATGGTTTTTCTGAAAAGAAGAGGAAGCATGACAAGAATGATATTATGGGAGCTGGTAACATGGGAATTCATTCCTAATGATCTTCATATCCAGTTTTGGATGGTGAATTGGTCTTGTTATATCCATGTGAATGGTAAGGAAATAATTTTTTTGCACGTCTAACCCCACCTCAACCATTCCACTGATGTGGATGGTTGATTAATGTTCATTTAACATATCCCGATGGTGTCAGTTCTTTAGCTTCCATGAAAAAAAACCCATCTAGGGCCATCTTAGAAACTTGGTCTATAATTTTACATTTGTTGTTGTAGGGTTGGATCTACTAATATTCAAATTCAAATTAATATTGAGATGATATTTATTACTCATTTATAGGCTGAGAAGGGGATGAAGCACCTTCATTCCAATGACTATGCACTAAGGGAATCTAAAACATGAGTTGAAACATTATGGTGTAATGTTTTTATTGCGTTGTATATAAATACATAATTATTCGATATGGGTTAATTTAAAAAATTTAGTAATGATTTTATTAAGAAATTATTGAAATTTATTGACAAATCCATTCTATATGCAATGGATTTAGTCAAATGCTTGGAATGAATAGAGAATGGAGTTTAAGATGTTCATCTTGTTCTCTCAGCTTCGCAGGGTTCATGTCACGACCTGTCCTCGGGGACCGTGACATGACTACCCCAAGCATGCCTTTCATAGGCCAGGGGCTGGCGACTAGCACCAAGGCATAATTCCCAGTAAAAAGGGAAGGCATTGCCTTTGTAAAGTAAACAAACACCACAGAGCAAGCAAGCAGTAGAAGTATACACTATGTAAAAACAGATACAAAAGTAAGTGTGGAAAAGTAAGTGGGCCAGAATACAAACCCAAACTGAAAGTAAAGTACAACTGTAAAGGGAAAACAACAACTGAAAGTAAAGCCGCAATGTCGAGTTGTCCACTGAAAGTCCCACCTGAAGGGTGAGTACAGATAGCCTCCACAGCTCCTCGGGTCCAGCCATCCACTCCGAATACGTCCTACCCAGTGGTCCACATCCAGGTACCGTCCTACTCCGCAAGCCTCAACCACGATCAGCGTTGTCCGTCATCTGCAACCAACACACCGTAGTGCGGGCATAGCCCGTGCAGGGGTGAGTATAAGCTACTCAGTAGGGACCCCAAGACCCCCGAATGTCTCCCATAATCCAAAAAGGATAATCCACAATGGAAAGATACAATCATGATGTAACATCCGACACTGCTTAGGTATATGCCCATACATATACCTAATTCATCAATTCCAGTTCGCTCCAACTTCCGAGCTCAAGTACAACCCAGTCCACACAGGAAGCATAACGTAATCTGCATAGGTAAGCAAGTCAAGGTTCAGATCACACAGGTATAATTCTTCGTATGACGATAGAGATGATCAGATATATCCACTGATTCATCTAAGCCGTCAGACCCACAAAGGATTGATAGGTACTAACCCCCACAATGACCCACAAAGGATCTGAACCACATAGGATCAATAGGTAACTAACCCCTGCAATGACCCACAAAGGATTGGACCCACACAGGATCGATATGTAACTAACTCCCACAATGACCCATAATGGATCGGACCCACACAAGATCGATAGTTAAATAACCCCCACAATGACCCACAAAAGATCAGACCCACACATGATCGATAGGTAACTAACCCCCGCAATGACCCACACAGGATCGGACCCACACATGATCTGTAGGTGCTGGCCCACATAGGACCGATGAGTGCTGACCCACATAGGATCTGACCCACACAGTATTAGTATCACTGATCCACAAAGGATCGCTGAGTGCTGTAGTCGTCGCCATCGAATCCACTGAGGATCTCTGTACAATTGTCGTCGTCGTCGCAGTCGTAGCCAGCTCTAGGGTTCCCGCACACAGCAAGCTCATTCGGGAGGGTCCGCTCCATGAGCCGAGGGGATGATACATCAACTGACACATAGTCCGGAGTTGATGTATCCAAAAGTTCCGTATCGTCATCAGGAACTCAACGCGACAGACGGTGCGTCGATCAGACGCCCGGTATGAGAGTTATTGGCTTTTTCGTCCCAGGGGCCCGGTTGGTTTTTAAGTCAAAACCAACCCAAACGTACTCCAACTGCGTCCAAACCTCGAGTGGAGTAAGCCAAAAGTTCCGTCTCACTTAGAGGAATCCAACAAAGTTTACGGCACGCCAATCGGACATCCGGAGCTCATGTTATAAGCGTTTCCGCTCCGAGGGCCCGTTTGGTTTCGTGTACGAACCAACCCGGCTAAATGCAAAGTTCCTCAAAACCCATAGTGTAATATACCAAAATGACCGTCCCGATCCAAGGATCACTACGAAACTAACGATACGTTGATTGGAGGTCCTCATCTCATGTTATGGGCAATGGACCGAAAGAGGTTCGATATTAGGGGGTTCGGGCCTGGTCTGACCCGGCCCGATACCCCTAGGGTCGGCCCGAACCGGGTCCTGGTCCGGCCCGCTTGGGCGCGGCCCAGCCTGGATGGCACGGCCCGGCCTGGCTGGGCACGGCCTGGCCTGGCGGCCCGGTCTGGCAGACCGGCCAGGGCAGCCGGCCCAGCGCACAGCGCGCTGGCCAGGGGCTCGGCCGAACGACAGAGCCGTTCGAAAGTGGGGGGCGCTGCCCCCGCGTGAAGAAACCGGGGTCCCATAATGGGGCCCTCACTTCTGGCCAGCCGAGGGTCTCGAACCCCCGGTTCTTCCACGGTCCGTCCGGCCCGCTCCGGCCGGCCGGCTACTGCCGCGACGGGACCGGCAAGGCCTGTCCCCCTGCTCCGCCGTGGCTTAAGCCGTGGCCTTGGTCCGTCTGGCGCGGCGCGACGGCGCCACGACATGGTTCAATTCTCAAATGCGGGGCACGACGGCACCACACATTCCTTGCCGCTCGTTCCCGCGCGGTGCGACGACATCACATTACTTTCCCTCAAACCGAAACAACAAATAATAAAACAAGGGAGGGGGGTCGGCCATGTTTGTGTTGTCCGACCCCCTCCCATTAAACGATATCAAGTGGTCTAAAATAATGGGTTTAGATGACAGAAAATTTCACAAATTAAAACACATAAACCCTACCTCAATGTTGTCATCGAACGAGCGTGCGTCGCGGAATTAACCGTTGTATAAGAAAAGGATTACTGTGGAAGAAGAGGATCACCGTGGAAGGAACGTCGTTGGCGTTTGGTGATCTCCGAGGAAGGTGTCTCTCACCGTCGGAGGTTGGCGTTCTTCGTCGGTGGCGGTGCGTTCTTCGCGTTCTTTCTCGAAGAACGAAGAATCCTCTCTTTTTCTCCCAAAGTCTTAACACAACACAAACCCAACCATAATAAAATAAGTCCTACCCTAATTTTATTATCATAACATAAGAGTTTGAAATTCAAAAGATAAGAAAAGAATAATTAATTCAATGAATTAATTGTAAGGATTTAACTGCCCAATTTAATGAGGCGTTTCTTAACCAAAATAAACGCACGGTTTGACTTTATTAAAACGGGGGTGCGGCTGTGTTACATAGAAGGGAAGAAATAGTGGGGCTCGTGTAGGCCCCACCTCACAAATATCCTACCAATTGGGTAGGATATTTTGGGTCCCACCATATCCTCTTAACATAGGTTAAGCTGATTGAAATGAAATAAAATAAATTGTCGCACCACTTTATTTTATTCTTTAACTTAACCCCAAAAATTAAAAACCACACCTGAGAAAACGCAACTCTGGAAAAAGTGTTTCTAAGTAATTACCGGTGTTACGATTCCATTTGTGCCCTCAGAATTCGATTCCAAGCACCGGTTCAAATGTTATAAAAACTCACACGTTCATTCAATGAACGTACCCGAGCTAAACTTCGGAAAAAGATTTTGGGCACACCGGGCCTTGGAATCAGGTGCCGTTAGAAACATTGTTCTTGTAAAATTCCCAAGAAAATTAAGAAAAAAAACATTCATTGAATTTTTCGGGTCTTTACATCACTCCCACCTTAGGTCTTTACGTCCCCGTAAAGATATATAAAAAACTATGGAAGAAAATGTGGGTAATGAGCACGCATCTGAGCCTCCCGCTCCCAAGTGCTCTCCTGGAGTTTCTCATGCTGCCATCTGATGCGCACCAGAGGAATTGAGTGTCCACGTAGGACCCACTCCTTCAGATCCTCAATCTCCACCGGGACCTCCACAAATGTAGCCCCATCATCAACGTCCAACTCCCCATGGTCAATGATATGCATCAGGTCGGGAACGTATCTCCTCAGCTGGGATACGTGGAAGACGTCGTGCACCCGGTGCAACTGAGGTGGTAGAGCCAGGCGATATGCCACCTTGCCAATCCTGCTGAGGACCTAGAATGGTGTGATAAATCATGGAGACAGCTTTCCGCCTCGGAAAATTCTCTGTAATCCATGTTGAGGAGAGACCCGCAAGAAGACGTGGTCACCATCCTCGAACTCTAGTGGCCTCCGCCTCCTGTCAGCATAAGACTTCTTCCAGCTCTGAGCTGTCCTCATCTGCTCCTGGATGATCTGTACCTTCTCTGTCATGGCCTGGACCATCTCTGATCTCACAAGTGCTGACTCCCCAGGGTCTGTCCAGCACAGCGGTGATCTGCAATGCCGGCCGTACAATGCCACATATGGTGCCATTCGGATGGTGGAGTGGTAGCTGTTATTGTACGCGAACTCCACCAAGGGTAGGTGTTCCTCCCAGCTATGACCCAAGTTGAGGACACATGCGCAGAGCTTGTCCTTGATATTCTGAATGGTCCTCTCCGTCTGACCATCCGTCTGAGGGTGAAAGGCGATGCTCAAACGTAGCTGCATCCCGAAGGCCTCCTGCACCCCCTTCCAAAGCTGGGAATTAAAGTGAGCATCTCAATCGGAGACTATAGATGATGACACACCACGAAGCCATAAAATCTCCTGAATGTAGAGACGTCCCAAGCTCTCCACTGAGCCCTTCTCTCTGATGGGTAAGAAGTGAGCCGACTTGGTGAGTCGGTCAACAATCACCCAAATGGAGTCGTGTCCTCTGGAAGTGCGTGGAATTCCAGTCATGATGTCCATAGATATGCCGTCCCACTTCAACTCCGGGACCTCCAAGGGTTGTAGCAAGCCTGCTGGTACCTGATGCTATGCCTTCACCTGCTGGCAGGTGAGGCATCGTGAAACGAACTCTACCACAACCTTCTTTATGCCCGGCCACCAGTGTTGTCATCTTAGATCCTGGTATATCTTCACTATGCCAGGATGTACCGCTAAAGGGGAAGTGTGAAACTCTCTTAGCACCTCCTCCTGTAAAGAAACTAGTACCAAGGTACGTCTTCTGAAAAGGATGTCGTGCTCTCCTCCTAAGGAGAAACCATCAGGTGCATGTCCTGAGGATATCTCCGCACGCCGCGTCTCACAGTCGGCATCCCCACGATGTGCCACTCTGACCCGCTGCAGCAGTGGAGGAGTGACTGTGAGTGACTGATGGATGGCTTCTCCATCTCTATCCACAAAGGGTATATGGAAACCAGCTAGATGCTATGTCTCCTCCCCAAGTAGCTAAATGCCCGTCCTCCCGCTGAGAGCATTGGCCACTACATTCCCCTTTCTAGGAGTATAAACTATCTGAAATTCATAGTCCTGGAGGAACTCGAGCCATCAACGCTGTCTCAGGTTCAGGTCCATTCTGAGAGATGATGTACCTGAGACTCTGATTGTCAGAAAAGACTATAAAGTGCTCGCCCATCAGGTAGTGTCGCCATGTCTTCATAGTGAAGACCACTGCTGCTAATGATAGGTCACAGGTAGCGTAGTTCTGCTCATGCGGCCTCAACTGACGTGATCCATATGCGATCACTGCCCGCTCTTGCATCAGGACATATCTGAGTCTGGTCCCTGATGCATCGCAGTAGACTACGTACCCTACTCCCTCCTCCGACAACCTCAAGATAGGTGCGCTGGTCAATCTCTGTCTTAGCTCCTGGAAGCTCTGCTGACACTTATCTGACCAGAAAAAGGGTTTCCCCTTCTTTTTTCAAAGCTGAAAGTGGTGCCGCAACTATGGAGAAGTCTCGCACAAATATCTAATAGTATCCAGCTAGTCCCAAGAAACTCCGCACCTCCGTCATGCTCCTGGGTGGTTCCCAAGCTACCACTGCCTTGATCTTCCTAGGATCCACTGCAACTCCCACCTCATAGATGACGTGTCCCAATAAGTGGACATCACGTATCCAAAACTGACACTTTGAGAGTTTTCCATAAAGCTGGTTCTCTCGGAGTGTGTCAAGTACAACCAGCAAGTGGTAGGCATGCTCCTCCTCTGTCGTCGAGTAAATCAAAATATCGTCGATGATGACCATGACAAATTGATCGAGGTATGGCTGAAGGATCCTGTTCATGAGGCCCATGAACACTTCTGGAGAATTGGTTATGCCGAATGGCATAACCAAGAACTCATAATGGCTATACCGACATATGAAGGTCGTCTTCTGCATGTCCTCGTCCCGAACACTGAGCTGATGATCGCCTGAATTGAGGTCAATCATTGAGAACAACCGCGCTCCCTTGAGATGTTCGAAGAGGTCATCAATACTCGGTAGTGGATACTTTTTCCTCACTGTCACCTGGTTCAGGCGACGATAGTCGACAAAAAGTCTCAAGCTCTCATCCTCCTACTTGGCGAACAATATCGGGGAAGCCCAGGGTGAAACACTAGGTCGGATGAATCCCTTTCCCTTCAAGTCCTCCAACTGTACCTGTAGCTGTCGAAGCTTAGTGGGAGCCATCCGATATGCTGGGGTGGATATCAGGGCTTTCCCGGGGTAAAGATCAATATAAAAGTCTACCTCTCTGTGAGGAGGTAGCCCTGGAACATTGTCATGGAAAACGTCCGCATACTGATCCACCACTGCAGGAAAACTAGGACTCTGCACGTCAACTACTCCTAGGATGAGGCTAGCCAACTGATGAGTAATGGGCTATCCTCTCCTCTACAGAAGTCCATCCTGTGCTGCAAAGGCTCCCTTCTCACCGGTGAAGGTGAACCTTCTCCCATCGGTATGTACAAATGACACCTTGCGCCTAATACTTTCAATCTGAGCATTGACTGTAGATAACCAATCCATGCCCAAGATGATGTCTTAAGGCCTCGATGCCACTACAAGAAGATCCTAGATGAATCTCTCGCCTCCTAGAGTAAGCTCACACTACCGGCACCCATGTATAATCGTTGAGTCTGCTCCCGTAGGAGTCTCTAGCCGTAAGGAGTGAGCCAATGGCTCTGTCGGAATCTCCGAGCTACGAACAAGGGAATCGGCTATGAAAGAATGACTCACTCTCGTGTCTATAAGAACTGCAGGAAGGGTGGAATAGACTTAGATAGTAACTCGAATCATCTCGGGTGTGCCGTGGTCATAGGCCTCCGCTGCCTGGAGCTGTGCCTGTCTCTGCCTGCCAGCTCCCTGTGGTTGGGGTGGACCTCCTGGTAGTGGTGGTGGTAGAGCCTCAAAGCGTCTCCCACAACCTGCTTCTCGACCAAATCCTCTACCTCGTCTACCTACTCCCTGCGGACTGCCACAGTCGACCCTCTGCCTCTACCTGGGTGGCCCCTCACCCGTCTACTACTCCTCTGCACGGTGGGTCGGGCAGTCACAAGCCATGTGGCCCTGCCCTTCGCAAGTGTAGCACTATCTGCCTCTCGAAAGACTGGCTCCACGTTGTGTGCCCCGCACTACTGAGCCAGTGTCCTAAGGCCGTCTGCCTGAGGGTCTGGTCTGCCTGGACCCATGCGTCATCCGTTGAATTCCTGCTGCAGAAGACTCTGCTACCTGCCACCCTGCGGTAGGTCTCGCTGCTGATGTAGACTCAGCAAGAAAGCTCTCGATCATAAGAACTTTCTCCACTACTCCTGTCTAAGTGGAAATGCTGAGGTAGATCAGTGATGCCCTGATCTCATGACTCAATCCCTACTCAAAGGTCCGGGCCAGGAAGAATGGGTCTCATACCATGTCTGTCGAGTAGCGTGAGAGATCGGTAAATCTCCCCGAGTACTGGGCGACCATCAAGCTGCCCTGCCGCAGTTGTAGAAGCTCCTGGATGCGCACTGCACTGAGGGTGGCTGGGACGAACTCCGAGCATAAGAGGCTCGGAAAGTCCATCCAGAGGAGAGATGCCTCATCGTGAACCTAGAGCATCAGGCTCCACCATCTGCCTGCTGCCGCGTGCAGGAGGCTCTCCACGAGGATCACCATGAGGTCTGATGGTGTCCTCACTAACCTGAAAACTTGTACCACTACCTCCAGCCAATCCTCGGCTCCCTGGGGGTCCATCTCCCCATGGAACCTAGGCGGTCGCTGGCACTGAAACTCGTGCAGTGCACTAAGGCGATGTGAATTGTCAGCGGCTGGGGCTGGTAGCATCGGTGGCTCGGCGGGTAGAGGTACCGCCAGTGCCTCTGCTGGCAAAGGGCCCTATACCGAGGCCTCATCGCTCGGTGGTCTGTCGTCACGCACAACTCTCAGAACCCTAGCTGGCTGCTGTCATGGGGCCATCCTGAAAAGAAACAGGTGCGCTATGGTCAGAACAATATACCTGGCGAGATGACACAATGTAATCAAAATGAAAACATGAAACACACATGCAATCTATGTTTTCGTGCATTAAGTCAGAAATCAGATGTCAAGGTCCTGGTGTACGGATACGTCAGCCGCCACACCAACACTGGACTCCCTGGACTGATAACCACACCCAATAAGTATAACACTATTTCTTCACATAGAAAAAGGTTAGAGTCCAACGTTCTGCGGTAGTACCAAACTCCTATGATACCAATTTGTCAAGACCCGTCCTCGGGGCCCATGCCGTGACTACCCCAAGCCCACCTTCCATAGGCTAGGGGCTGGCGACTAGCACCAAGGCGTAATTCCAGGTAAAAAGGGAAGGCATTTCCTTTGTAAAGTAAACAATCACCACAGAGCAAGCAAGAAGTATGAGTATACACTAAGTAAAAAGTGATACAAAAGTATGTGCGGAAAAGTAAGTGGGCCAGAATACAAACCCAAACTGAAAGTAAAGTACAACAGGAAAGGGAAAAAAACAACTGAATGTAAAGCCGCAACGTCGAGCCATCCATTGGAAGTCCCACCTGAAGTGTGAGTACAGATAGCATCCACAGCTCCTCGGGTCCAACCGTCCGCTCCGAGTACGTCCCGCCCAGTGGTCCACCTCCAGGTACCGTCCTGCTCCCCAAGCCTCAACCACGATCAATGCTGTCTGTCATCTGCAACCAACACAACATAGTGTGGGAATAGCCCATGTAGGGGTGAGTATAAGCTACTCAGTAGGGACCCCGAGACCCCCGAAGGTCTCCTAGAATCCACAAAGGATAATCCACAAAGGAAATATACAATCACGAAGTAACATCCAACAGTGCTTAGGTATATGCCCATACATATACCTAAGTCATCAATTCCAATTCGCTCCAACTTCTGAGCTCAAGTACGACCCAGTCCACATAGGAATCATAACATAATCGATATAGGAGAGTAGGTCACGGTTCAGCTAACATAGGTATACTTCTTCGTATGATGATAGATATTATCAGATATAGCCACTGATTCATCTAAGCCATCAGACCCACAAAGGATCGATAGGTACTAACCCACGCAATGACCCAAAAAGGATCCGATCCACATAGGATCGATAGGCAACTAACCCCCGCAATGACCCACAAAGGATCGGACCCACACATGATCGATGGGTAACTAACCCCCGCAATGACCCACAAATGATTGGACCCACACAGGATCGATAGGTATCTAGCCCCCGCAATGACCCACATAGGATCAGAAACACACAGGATCTGTAGGCGCTGGCCCACATAGGACCGCTGAGCGCTGACCCACACATGATCTGACCCACACAGGATCGGTAGCACTGATCCACGTAGGATCGCTAAGTGCTGTAGTCATCACCATCAAATCAACTGAGGATCTATGTACAGTCTTCGTCGTCGTCGTAGTCGCAACCAGCTCCAGGGTTCCCGCACACAACAAGCTCGTTCGGGAGGGTCCGCTTCATGAGCCGAGGGGCTGATACAGCAACTGACACATAGTACGAAGTTGATGTATCCAAAAGTTCTGTATCGTCAACAGGAACTAAACGCGACAGATGGCACGTCGATCGAACACCCAGTCTGAGAGTCATTGACATATTCGTCCCAGGGGCCCAGTTGGTTTATAAGTACAAACCAACCCGACCATACTCCAACTGCGTCCAAAGCTCGATCGGAGTAATCCAAATGTTCCATCTCTATTAGAGGAATCCAAAAAAGTCAACGACACATCAATCAGTTGTCTGGAGCTCAAGTTATAAGCATTTCCGCTTCTAGGGCCCGGTTGGTTTCGTGTACGAACCAACCCAGCTGAACCAAAAGTTCTCTGAAACCCTGAGTGTAATATACCAAAACGAACTTTCCGATTCAGGGATTGCTATGAAATTGACAGTGCATCGATATGATGACCGCACCTCAAGTTATGGCAAACAGACCGAAAGTGGTTCGGTATTAGGGGGTTCAGGCCCGATCCAATACCCCCAGGGTCGGCCCGAACCGGGTCGACCCGAACCGGGTCCGGGTCCAGCCTGCTCAGGCGCAGCCCAGACTGGGCGTGGCCCGGCCCGACTGGGCACGACCTGTCCTGGCGGCCTGGTTTGGCGGATTGGCCAGGGCAGCTGACCCGGCACGCGGCGCACAAGCGCACTTGCCAGGGGCTCGGCCGAACGGTCGAGCCGTTAAGATGTAGGGGGCGCTTCCCCCGCGTGAAGAAATTTTGGCCCCTTAATGGGGCCGCTCACATCCGGCCATCCGGGGGTCTCAGACCCCGGGTTCTTCCATGGTCCGGTCGGCCCGCTTCGGCCGGCCAGCTTCTGCCGCCACGGGACCGACAAAGGCCTATCCCCCTGCTCCGACGCCGGTGGCCCGATTCCGGTCGCCGGTTCCGCTGCTCCACTATGGCTTAAGCTGCGACCTTGGTCAGTCCGGCGCGACATGACGACACTGTGCCCCTCTGCCGCAGCCCCGATCCGGCTGCGGTGTCTTCGGTTTCTTTCTGGCGAGGCGCGACGGCGCCACGGCTTGGTTCAATTCTCAAATGCGGGGCGTGACGGCGTCTCACATTCCTTGCCGCTCGTTCCCACACAGTGCAACGGCACTGCATTACTTTCCCTCAGACCGCAACAACAAATAATAAAATAATGGAGGGGGTTGGCCATGTTTGTGCCGTTCAACCCCCTCCCGTTAAACGATATCAAGTGGTCCAAAAGAACGAGGTTAGATGACAGAAGATTTCACAAATTAAAACACATAACCCCTACCTCAACGTTGTCGTTGAACGAGCGTGCGTCGCAAAATTAACCGTCCTGGAAGAAAATGATCACCACGGAAGAATAGGATTGCCGCATAAGGAACTTCGTTGGCATTAGGTGATCTCTGAGGAAGGAATCTCTCACCGTCGTCCGCCGTCGGAGGTTGCGTTCTTCGTCGACTGCAGTGCGTTCTTCGCGTTCTTCATCGAAGAACGAAGAATCCTCTCTTTTTCTCCCAAAGTCTCAATACAACACAAACCCAACCATAATAAAATACATCCTACCCTTATTTTATTATCATAACATAAGAGTTTGAAATTCAAAAGATAATAAATGAACAATTAATTCAATGAATTAATTGTAACGATTTAACTGCCCAATTTAATGAGGCGTTTCTTAACCAAAATTAATGTACGGTTTGACTTCATTAAAAGGGGGGTGCGGGTGCGTTACATAGAAGGGTTGAAACGGTGGGGCTCGTGCGGGCCCCACCTCACAAATATCCTACCAAGTGGGTAGGATATTGTGGGTCCCACCTTATACACTTAACTTAGGTTAAGCCACTTTAAGTGAAATAAAATAAATTGTCGCACCACTTTATTTTATTCTTTAACTTAACCCCAAAAATTAAAAACCACACCTGAGCAAATGAAACATTGGAATAGGTGTTTCTAAGCAATTAACGACGCTGCGATTCCATTGGTGCCCCCAGAATTCGATTCCGAGCACCGGTTCAAAAGTTATAAAAACTCGCTCGTTCGTTCACTGAATGTACCCGAGCTAAACTTTGGAAAAAGATTCTGGGCACACCGGGCCTCGGAATCAGGTGCTGTCAAAAACCGCGTTCTTGTAAAATTCCCACGAAAATTAAGAAAAAAATATTTCCTAGAATTTTTCGGGTCTTTACAGTTCATACTAGAATTAAATTTTTTAGGTATAAAAATGGAACTCATTGAAGTGATCCTCAATATAGATTTGATGGTGCATTCCAAGGTTATCATAAGTAGTTATTTATTGTGAGTTAATATTGTGGAAGTTAATTGGGTAAATTAAATGTTTTTCGGTGAATGGGATCCTTGGTCAGGACATGTTGTGCCTCCACAACCATTGTTGGGAAAACTCAATTTCTAGATCTCATTGCAATTGTTAGGGGATTATGATAGGGGTTGTGATAGTGGATTATCATTAGTGTAAGATGTGTTCCCATATGTGTTTCCTGTTGATTTTTCACGGTTTTAACTACTATGGGATGTGGAGTTCACCATCAAAATGAATCGGGGTAAAAAATGATATCCATTCCATCATATCATATGACCCAACATAATTAAATAAATGATACATAAATCTATAAGATTTGTCTTCCAAATGATTCATTCACCTGTGAATATCAACATACACCACCCCAATAATTTTTGTAATGAATGATGATGGATTCCTCCATATATGTATTGATTATCAGAAGTTAAATATGGTAACAATTAATAAAAAATACCCATTTCCCTATATTTATTACCACTTGTATTGGATCAAGGGGGTATTGGTTCTCTATTGTTGATGTGGATTTAAAGTATCACGAGGTTGGAGTCATAGAGGAAGATGTTTAAAAAATATTATTTTGACGTATTTATGGAAACATCAATTATTTGTTCATGCATTTTGGGTTTGAAAATGCCCCACTGATATAAATGGATCCTATGGACTATGTGGTCCATCTATACATCAAATATTTTAACATCATATTCATGGAAGGAATATTAGTTTACATCAACACCGAGGGCATTCATTAGAGTTAATTCAATATCATTATTGTAAATATTTGAGATCACCATATCCATTCCATGATTTCCATATGCACCTCTTAGATGAATTATGTAATGTTTCGGGCCACATGATTTTAGAAGGTGGGGTTTTGAAGAAACCCAAGAAGATCAAGCATGGATTTCATTAGAGAAACTGAATAATGTATTTCATATTAAGAGATTCTTAGGAATATACACATATTATAGGAGTTTTTGAGAGACTTATCTAAACTTTCTTCTAACATGAACACGCTTTACTAGAAAAGAGAAAGGGTTGAATATATCACAAAATTGAAGGAATCATTTAAAGGTCATATGAATCATTTGACCACTACTCATTTCACGATCATACAAGAATCTTAGAAGGGGTACTTGGTATATTGTCAAACTTCTATGGTTTTTACTAGGTGTGTTCTGATTTCAGATCAGATTTTGGTGGCATATAGTTCTCACCAACTATGAAAACATAAAATGAATTACCCAACACAAGACCTAGAATTAGAATCTATGATATATTCGTTGAATACATGATGTAATTATCTAATTTGGGAGATGTTTGTAGTCTAATCATACTAGAATATTTTGGCCAATATATTCTATAAATAAGATATAAATTTGATGTGTCTTTAAGGGGTTTAATACCTTCAAGGGTTCAATTTTGATATCAAACCCAAGAAAAGGGATTGTGGTGTCATATGCTCTGAGTATGAAAATTCTAACGCAAGTAGTTATTCATTCTAGTAGTAAGTGACATTTGGGGGGAGTGGATTTTACCTAGATTAATCTTGGAAGCCAAATATCACAGTAGAGGAACATTATTAGTGAGTGTTAAAATGTTTCCCACCCATTTAAAGTTAATTTTATTAGATATAACATGTGATTAGTAGTGCCATCGTACTATTTAGTTTCTAAATTTTATGGACATTCTAATTGAGTGGTCATTGTCTCTTAAGGGATTTCGTTGTTTCAAGGGCCATTTTTGGTGCCATTTTTATTACCGAATGTGGTAATGCCAATTATCCATCGGTCATGGTGGTTAGTTCATGCCCAGAACATGAAGGCATATTAGAATATGCATCTTCAGTTCTAGTGGAATGTTTTTGGAGGGATATCATTGACTTTGTATCCAGATGTTATATTTTTCAGAAGGATAAAACTGAGCACAATAATCCCTCAAATTTTATTCAAACCCTACCCATTCCTACCTACAAGTGAGATGTGTTGAAATTGGAATTAATCATTGAATTAGCTTAAACATCATAGGGAAGGAATGCCATCTATGTGTTAATAGACAATTTGAAAAAATTATACCATTTAATCCTTATCAGGGGCATAGCTAAGGTGGATGAGTTGGGATAGATTTATTTTCAATAGGTAGTAAGGCTTCATGGTTTTCCATTGATTATTCATTAATATTGGAAAACATGATTTGCCTCTTGAGTTCGCGTATAATAATAGTTACCAATCATCAATAATAATATCTTACTATGAGGTTTTTTATGGTGGGTAGTGTTATTCACATTTATGTTAGAAGGAAGAGGGCGGCATTTCCCTATTGGGGCCGAGAATTAATCAAAACAAGTTTCATTTGATCAAATTTTATTTTTTAATGGCACAATCCACCATAATTCATATGCTAACCAATAAGGTTGAGACTTGGAATTCTCATATGGTGATTATGTGTTTCTTAATGTGGCCCTTCTTTTGGGTCTCAATCATCTTAGCATGAAGGTGAAGCTGATACCAAGTTATGTCAGACCTTTTGATATTCCTAACAGAGTTGGTATAGTGTTATACTAGCTAGATTTTTCCTCTCAGTGGCATAATTCCATGATGAGTTCCATGTATAGAAATTGAAGAAGTATATTCTTGACATATATAAAGCCTTGAATTGGGAAAGACTAGAGTTATATTCCTATATTTCTTTCCCTATGTGGCCAGTGTGTATTGTGTTTTCCCAACATAATGTTGTTCATGTGAAATCCATTCCATTGGTTTGTGTTCATATGTATCATTTGAATGATGCGCACAAGATCTGGGTGTAGATGTTTTTTATTGAGGACGCGTACCCACTTATATTATCTAATGAGCCTTATTAATGTCTTTTTAAGGGTTGAATTTTTACATCGAGGGATAATTTTTTCATCAGGGGTTTAATTTTGAGTTATTTTTTATTTTATTTTTTGGTTTATCCTTATTTCATTGATTTCATAGGATTTTTAAGAGAAAATTGAGGTTTTTATGTCTGATAACTATTTGGGAAGGTTTGGTGAATGATTAGTAAAAATTGTCCACCATCCCAGAGGATGTTGTTCACCTTAGATGGTGAAACTTTCAAAGTTGTATGTCTTACCAAACAAGCATGTGAGATAACCATGTTCCAAGAACAGTGGGATTGTGTATCATGAATGATCAAACACACGGGTGTGCACCCTCCCCTGTAGAGACCCAAAGATTGAAGTACATGGACATTACATTACTTTAGCATAATACTTAATACATAACAAAAACTGACACACAAGGACCGTAATAGTTTAGTGTCTTTGGAATCATGGAACGTAATCTTCTAATCGTGGTGAAAGATCTTCAACATCTCCCATAAAGATCTTCCCTTTTTTTTCTTACCTAAAACCTTTCTTTATATCCTGGGGAAAAGAAAACATAAAAACGGTGAGCTCATATGCTCAGTAAGGGTAAGCATGGATAAAATAAAACATACAATATACATTTGAACTTAAAAACATGAACATAATGTTTAAACATCAAAATCTTGAGAAATGACACAAAACATGGAAGTACGTAAGGCATAGATCATAAAGAAACATTAAGAATGAAAAAATAGAATGAGAATAAAACATGTAATTGTGGCAACCATTGAGCACATGATATGATTTCCATAGTAGCCAAGGCATTGCTGCCAAGACCATGTTAGTGGACAAAGTCCCTTTCTGAATCGAGTTCATTCCTCGTTCCAGTCCGGTATTACTGAACCGGTTTAACTTTCCATTCCATCCATGTCTATCTCATGAGATATAAATCATTACCCAATTCATTGGAGGGAGATATATGTCCCACCCATATCATAATGAAATCATTCTTTCGTGTGCCACAAAATCATAAATCATACATCAGAGCATAACCCATGTAATAAAATGGGATTCTTAAACATCATGCCATCATAACATAATCCATAAACAATTGGTATCATTTCATCATAAGAAAATTGAAACCATTTAAATCATAGACATTCCACTTGAAACATACACATATGAAATAATGTCATCTTAGATGGAAAATAGTTTTGGCAAAACACTTGAAATGAATTCTTGAGGAAAATATCCTTTCTTTTTTAAAATAATTTTATTTTCACAAAATTAAATGAAATTTTAAAAGATAAGGGTTTTGTTGAAAATAATCATGCAATCTTGTAGAGGAATCTTCTTGAAAATGAGGCGTTATGAAACCGTAAAAAACCTTTCCCGCCGTATAAGTTAAAAAAATATTCTTCTTGTACTTTTGCTGGAAAAAACAAAAAGTACCTTGTAATAGTAAGATACCATACATACCATGTAGAAAAAGTAAAAAATGGGTAAAAATGACTATAAAAATACTTGAAAAAACTTTTATATAACATGGAAATGGATGATAGAAATAACCCCAGTAAATACGTACGAATAAGCAATCTCGAATAAAAACGAGATTTGCAAAATTATCCCTTACCTTAGGTCCGATTTTCTTCTTAAGTATCTGAATTTCCTGTATAATGATTTAAATAATTTCATTGACTTATCACAGAATCATACACACTATTATGATATCATATATGTTTTACTTATGACTTTATATTACCCGTTCTTTTGTAAATTACATGTTAAAGAGCGTTTTGGGTAAAATTGTTTCATTTGTCGTCCGTGTATTGACTTGTAATTATTCATATGATTACTTAGATCATGATTATGTAATTCCAGAATATAAAACATGATTTATATATATTATATATTCATAATATACATATATATAATAGATCAGTAAATGGAAAGAAATACACCGTTCATGGAGACGGTAGGCCGTACGTACGCATGAACGTTGTTTTCGTTTCCTTATTGAGTTGAATGGAATTAAGTAGACGACATACATATATATACACATAAATCCAGTATCATTATTATGTCATATATTTCATGATTAATTATTATATATATACTTTATAATCGTTCATGAATGGTTAATGTGGAGAATGAATCTCGTCGCGTCGTGGAGACGGTAGTCCGTACGTTCGCACGAGCGATGATATCGTTCTCATGATCGTGGAATTGTATTGGAGTGTATGTATACTATTTCAGAATCAATATCACTTTACAATAATCATATATAGTAATTATGTACACCATTATACCCATCCAAGTAAGGTGGTGGTGGAAAATTAATTACACCACGGCGTGGAGACGACATTTCGTACGTACGCACGCGCGGTGATTTCGTTTTCCGTAGGATGGATAGATGGTGAAATAGGGTTGTTTCATACATATAATAACATATAAGTATATGAGTGATACTTATGTTATTACCTAATAATGAAACAACCTAATAAGAAGAAGTGGAAGAAGAAATAAAGTTGATAGAATCGGTAATGGACATTACCTCTTGTTTGAAGCGCCTCTTTGGGTCCTCCTCCTAGGGTACTAAAATTGGTCTTTTAAGAAGACCAGGACCTATAGGATGTTTCTAGGGAAGTGGAGAAGAGAATTTTGCAGGGGTTGGCCGAGCTTGAAGGCTCAATGTGGTGTGAGGAAGAGAGGGAGGAGGTGCCCTTTTATAAGAGAGGAGAGGGGCACCTTTGGAATACCTAAAAATATTAATTTATTATAAAGCCAAATTCGGTTTTAAATAGCTCCAAATTTATTTATTTCTAAGATAAGGTGGGGATGGGTGGAAAGCCACTCATCCAATAGAATTTAGACAAATTAGGTTCCTATTTGAACCTTATCATTTATATTTAACTTTAACTTAGATAATTTTACTTTTACCGTGTCTTTTTTTTCTCTTACACTATAAGGTTAATAAACATACTATAAGAAGCCAAACGAACCCAAAGTTTTATATTATTAATATATATAACCTTATCTAAGTCATTTGGCCGATCCTTATATTTTTAGGAATTAAATAACAATTAATAATATAATATTTGTTTAAAAAACAATTTTATGTCAATTTTGATACTATTTAGTAATTGATTTTTGTGAAACTCATAACAGAATGCTTTGTTCGAAGAAAGTTAATTAAATCAATAATACAATTTCATATTAACCTAGAAAATTAGTGTAATTCATAAAAAGTCTCAAATTACATTTATTTGGGTATTTATAACATCAATTATGTCAATATTTCATTAATAAGATAATTACTAAATCATCTTTGTGTAATAAATAAATTAACTTATATAAAGTCTAAAAATAAAAAATAAAATATCACTATGTAGGAAATCGTTTTAGTTTTCTAATTAATATTTATAGCCTAATTTATCTTATTTATAACCCTATATTAAAAATGATATACTTATTTAACATTGATATTATCTATTTTAACCCTTCTTTAAATAAATTAATAATAAATGTCCTAATCTAATCCAAGTGGGCCTAAATGGTCATATTTTATTCCTATAGTTGTTTTTGGTCGTATTACACTTATCCAATAGAATTAGGACATGTGTTAGGGTAATAATAATATCAATTTTACCCTTAATTACCCAATTTGCTTTTAACCGTGGTAAAAAAAAGTAAAAAGTTACTATTCATCAAAAATTATTTTCATCTCATTGAACAACATTTTACTTACTGACATTAACCGTGTCTCTCGGTTTTTTGAAATTCCACTCACAGAAGCGGTAAAATTATGTTTTATGAAAAATACATTTTTTTTACCTACCACTTAGTGGTTTCACTATTCATCAAAAAATGAAAGTTTCTAGAAAAATACCAAAAATTAGGCCTAAGATATATTTGATATTATGAATTCAAAAATGATGTCTATTTTACCAAATTAAAATCATATCAGTTGCATTAATTAATTTAAAAATTAATTCACGTAGTCAAAACAAATAGCGTGTTCTTAAGAGATAATAACTATCAAAAGATTGACACTTGTTTATGTCTGGTTTAAATGTGAAATTACATCCAATAAACAACATTGTATTAAATTGTAAAAATATATTATAAATATAATTTAAAACCACTATAATTAATAATTTATCACTATTAATTATTTCTATTAAAAAGGATGTTTTTAATTAAAATTTAGTAATTTTCACTATTCATCAGAAAATGAAAGTTTTCCGAAAAGTACCAAAATTTCACCCTAAGATAATTTCGATATTCCGAATCAAAAAATGAAGTCCATTTTGAAAAATAAAATTTACAAAATTTCAAAAATTGGTTATTACTATTCATAACGGCCAGTTTAAATAATATTTTAATAACATATTGTTGTTTAGTGAAACTCGTTATTACGTACTACACATGCTATCGATGAAGGTCATGGTTGCGTGTAATTTAAGGCATGTCAAGGATGCGTGTTGTGAAAGATCTTTTTGGTGTAGCGTTCAACAGAAGACATTAATGAAAATAAAAAGAATATTTTTCATAAAATCTCAGGGTGTTACATTCTACCCCCTTAAAATGAATTTCGCCCTCGAAATTCGTCGGGGTTATAAATGATTTACTCCTAGAAAGTTTCTTTAATATAAACCCACATTGTAAAAAGTAATAACAAAACCAATATTTAAAAACAAAAGTATGAAATGTAATGGTTACCCAAATAAACTAATCACTGGGTTTCCACATAGATGAAAATATGGATATGGAAGAGAAATCTAACCATCATGTTCTGATGGAGAGTGGTAGAGAACATGGCTATAGAAAAGCCAGCAATCACAAATCCATATATTTGTGATGATCTAAGGTACCATCTGATTCATCGGATATAAGGGCACTAGGACAACATTATTGGTTTTCAAGATCATTTCCCTAATGTTGATGAATTAAAAGAAATACTTATATAATTTTGGTAAAATCTCACTGTTGTTCATTAATTGAAAAATTTCCACATCATCCCTTAATGAAATGAAGTTGAATTTTTTATTCGTGATGTGTTAGCAGATCATGTGATAGAATGATGGGTCATTCCATCTATCTCAAAAAAAGGTTATAAAAGTTATAAAAAATACACAAGTCCATCTATAGTGAGATTAATCATATATGGTTCCTAAAATGGACTTATAGCTCATATATCATACTGCTTAATATAATAAAACTAGTTTCTACTAAAAAGGGACTTCCTGTAGGCCAGTGGTAGGCGATAAAGGCCAGTCGCACTTCGGTTGTGTGTTGGATTCCCACGGCCTTGTCCGACGCGATGGGTTGCCGCCCGTCCTACAGGTTGTCCTTTTTCTAAAACTACATTACTATAACATCCCATAAATAATATAAAAAAAAAGTTCTATCCTTAAACAATACTAACTTATGTCCAACATAATCCATTCCAATCTTTAGGCTTACCTAAAGTACTTCGGTCCAAGCTCATAGTATAAATAAAACGATTACTTGAAATGTCATCAACCAAGCATGTGAATACCATCATTTATCCCCTATATATCTTGTTGGTCACATTACAATCATGTGAATACCTTAATCATGTATTCTCTTGAAAAATGAATACCAATTAAACCTTAGTGAAAACATGAATGTTGTCAAAAGTTAACTCGTTCCACATACCAAAATCTAAAAATTTTATAAACCCAAACCATGATATAACCTTCTCATTATATCAGTCATGAGCTCATGAATACCATCAAACATTTAATTTTCTCCTTATCCCTTCATTTGAACATATCATCTACATTATAAAAATATCTGAATAACCTTTCATGGATACTGGTACCATTAGTCATTCACTTTCAAAACTCAAGGAAAGACAACAGTGTAACAATCCTTAGATGTCTCTTTATTCCATAGTTCCATGATATTACTTATACAACATTACACATGATAAACATGTAATCATTCCACTAAATTCATAAACCATTGACCGAGCTTCAACAATTCTTTCATCTCACATTTCAATTATAGTCTCATCATCATCATCAATATAAATACTACCCATACGACCATACTGATTCTCTTCATGAGACTTTCCATTAGGGCATTGGTTTGCATAATGCCTGTACATACCACAATTAAAACATTTAACCATTGTTGATGTCGTAGAAATACCATTATCCCCATCCCGGGTGATAACTGAACCTTTTCCTTTTCACTTACTGGCTTTGTGTCCTTATTTTCCAGACCCAAAGCATCTTCCAATTCCTTTGAAACATTCTCCTTGATGTATCTTCCCACATGATTTACATAGGGAAAATTGAACTTTCTTTCCTCTATGATCATCATGAAACTCCATCTTTCTCTTATTAGCTGAGTCAGGAAACATACCAAATTTTACTTTATTGATCATATTATGATGTTTGGACTTCAAAATCCCATTTCATTGGGTTTTTCATGAAGAATATTATTCCATTGTCCATCATATCCTCGATTATTGTGAATCATCTTGTTTCCATCCATTTTCTAAAACCCAAAAATAATAGTGTGAGAGGAAAAAATCATAATAAAGGGGGAGTAACATCAATATCTAACATCTTTGGTTTAATCTAATATCATTACCATTGTTCTAGGACTATATCCTATACGTATACTTATCCTTATGGACATCCCTAGACATACCTTAGAAATATCTCTAGGGATCTCACTAACGTTTTCGCATCCTAGTTTCCAAAGGCTGACTAAACTTTTCCTCTAATACCAACTGTAGAGACCCAAAGCATGATTTACATGGACATTACATTACTTTATCAGAATACTTAATATATAACAAAAAAAGACACACAAAGATCGTAATAGTTTATTGCCTTAGGAAACTTTGAATGTAATCTTCTAATCGTGGTGAAAGATCTTCAACATTTCTGATAAAGATCATCCCTTTTTTTCTTACCTAAAACCTCTCTATATATCCTGGGGAAAAGAAAACATAAAAAGGGTGAGCTCATATGCTCAGTAAAGGTAAGCATGGATAAAATAAAACATACCATAAACATTTGAACTTCAAAACATGAACATAATGGTTAAACATCAAAAGCTTGAGAAATGACACAAAACATGGAAGTACGTAAGGCATAGATCATAAAGAAACATTAAGAATGATAAAATAGCATGAGAATAAAACATTTAATTGTGGAAACCATTAATCACATGATATGATTTCCATAGTATCCAATGCATTGCTGCCAAGACCATCTTAGTGGACAAAGTCCCTTTCTAAATCGAGTTCACTCCTCGTTCCAGTCCTGTATTACTGAACTGGTTTAACTTGTCATTCCAACCATGTATATCTCATGAGATATAAATCATTACCAAATGAATTGGAGGAAGATATAGGTCCCACCCATCTCATAATGAAATCATTCTTTCGTGTGCCACAAAATCATAAATCATACATCATAGCGTAAACCATGTAATAAAATGGGATTATTAAACATCATGCAATCATAACATAATCCATAAAATATTGATATCATTTCATCATAAGAAAATTGAAACCATTTAAATCATAGAGACATTCTACTTGAAACCTACACATATGAAATAATGTCATCGTAGATGGAAAATAGTTTTGACAAAACACTTGAAATGAATTTTTGAGGAAAATATCCTTCCTTTTTTTAAATCATATTATTTTCAAAAAATCAATGAAATTTTAGAAGATAAGGGTTTTGTTGAAAATAATCATGCGATATTGTAGAGGACGCTTCTTGAAAATGAGGCGTTATGAAACCATAAAAATCTGTTCACACCGTATAAGTTAAAAATACATTCTTCTCGTACTTTTGCCGGAAAAGTTAAAAAGTACCTCGTAATAGTAAGATTCCATACATACCATGTAGAAAAAGTAAAAAATGGGTAAAATGGACTTTAAACATTCATTAAAACACTTTTATAAGACATGGACATGGATGATTGAAATAACCCCAGTAAATACGTACGAATAAGGAATCTCGGATAAAAATGAGATTTGCCAAATTATCCCTTACCTTAGGTCCGATTTGCTTCATAAGTGTCCGAAACTCCAGTATAATGATTTAAATAATGTCATTTACTTATTCTAGAATCATACTCATTGTCATGATATCATATATGGTTCACTTATGACTTTATATTACCCGTTCTTTTGTAAATTCCATGTTAAAGAGCGTTTTGGGTAAAATCGTTTCATTTTTCGTCCATGTTTTGACTTGTAATTATTCATATGATTACTTAGATCATGATTAAGTAATTCCATAATATAAAAAATTATTTATATATAATATATATTCATAATATACATATATATAATAGATCAGAAAATGGAATAAAATACACTGTTCATGGAGACGGTAGGCCGTACGTACGCATGAACACTGTTTTCGTTTCCTTATTGAGTTGAATGGAATTAAGTAGACGACATACATATATATACACATAAATCCAATATCATTATTATGTCATATATTTCATGATTACTTATTATATATATACTTTATAATCATTCATGGATGGTTAATGTGGAGAATGAATCTTATCGCGTCGTGGAGACGGCAGTCCGTACGTACGCACGAGCGATGATATCGTTCTCATGATCGTGGAATTGTATTGGAGTGTATGTATACTATTTTAGAATCAATATCACCTTAAAATAATCATATATAGTTATATTTAAACCATTATACCCATCCAAGTAAGGTGGTGTTGGAAAATAGATTACACCACAGCATGGAGACGGTATTCCGTATGTACCCACGTGCAGTGATTTCATTTTCCGTAAAATGGATAGATGGTGAAATAGGGTTGTTTAATAATTATAATAACATATAAGTATATGTGTGATACAGATGTTATTACTTCATAATGAAACAACCTATGAAAAAGAAGTGGAAGAAGAAATAAAGTTGAAAGAATCGGTAACGGACATTACCTCTTCTTTGAAGCGCCTCTTTGAGTCCTCCACTTAGGGCACTAAAATTGGCCTTTGAAGAAGACCAGGACCTCTAAGATGTTTTTAGGGAAGTGGAGAAGAGAATTTGGCAGGGGTTGTCCGAGATTGAAGGCTCAAAGTGGTGTGAGGAAGAGAGGGAGGAGGTGCCCTTTTATAAGGGAGGAGAGGGGCACCTTTGGAATAACTAAAATTATTATTTTATTATAAAGCCAAATTCGGTTTTAAATAGCTCAAAATTGATTTATTTCGAAGCTAAGGTTGGGATGGGTCGAAATCCTCTCATCCAATAGAATTTAGACAAGTTTAGGTTCATATTTTAACCTTATCATTTATATTTAACTTTAAGTTAGATAATTTTACTTTTACCGTGTCTTTTTGTGTTCTTACACTATATGGTTAATAAACTTACTATAAGAAGCCAAACGAACCCCAAGTTGTGTATTATTAATATATATAACCTTATATAAGTCATTTTGCCGAACCATAGATTTTTAGGAATAAAATAACAATTAAAAATATAATATTTGTTTTAAAAACTATTTTATGTCAATTTTGACACTATTTAGTAATTGATTTTTGTGAAACTCATAACAGAATTATTAGTTCGAACAAAGTTAATTAAATCAATAATAAAATGTCATATTAACCAATAGAAATAGTGTAATTTTTAAAACGTCTCAAATTACATTTATTTGGGTATTTATAACATCAATTATGTCAATATTTCATTAATAAGATAATTACTACATCATCTTTGTGTCATAAATAAATTAACTTATTTAAAGTCTAAAAATTACAAATAAAATATAATTATATAGGAAATCGTTTTAGATTTCTAATTAATATTTATAGTTGAATTTATCTTTTGTATAACCCTATATTAAAAATGATATACTTATTAAACTTTGATTTTAACAATTTTAACCCTTCTTTAAATAAATTAATAATAAATGTCCTAATCTAATCCATGTGGGCATAAATGGTCATATTTTATTCCTAAGGTGGTTTTTGGTCGAATTACACTTATCCAATAGAATTAGCACATGTTTTAGGGTAATAATAATATCATTTTTACCCTTAATTACCCTATTTACTTTCAACCGTGGTAAAAAAAGTAAAAAGTTACTATTCACCAAAAATTATTTTCATCTCATTGAACCACATTTTACTTACTGACATCAACTGTGTCTCTCGGATTTTTGAAATTCCACTCACAGAAGCGGTAAAGTTAAGTTTTATGAAAAATTCATTTTTTTAACTACCACTTAGTGGTTTCACTATTAATCAAAAAATGAAAGTTTCCAGAAAAATACAAAAAATTAGGCCTAAGATATATTTGATATTATGAATTCAAAAATTATTTCTATTTTACCAAATTCAAAACATATCAGTTGCATTAATTAATTTATAAATTAATTTCCATCGTCAAAACAAATAGCGTTCTTAAGAGATAATAACTATCAAAAGATTGACACTTGTTTATGTCTGGTTTAAATGTGAAATTACATCCAATGACCAAAATTGTATTAAATTGTAAAAATATATTCTAAATTTACTTTAAAACTACTCAAATTAATAATTTATCACTATTAATTATTCGATTAAAAAGGCTGTTTTTAATTAAAATTTAGTAATTATCACTATTTATCAGAAAATGAAAGTTATCCGAAAAGTACCAAAATTTCACCCTAAGCTAATTTCGATATTCTGAATCCAAAAATGAAGTCCATTTTGAAAAATAAAAATTACAAAATTTCAAAAATTGGTTGTTACTATTCATAACGGCTAGTTTTAATAATATTTTAATAGCATATTGTTGTTTAGTGAAACTCGTTATTGCGTACTACACATGCTATCGAGAAAGGTCGTGATTGCATTTAATAAAAGACAAGTCAAGGATGCGTGTTGTGCAAGATCCTTTTGGTGTCGCGTACAACATAAGACATTAATGAAATTTAAAGAAAATTCATAAAATCTCGGGGTGTTACATTCTACCCCCCTTAAAAGGAATTTCACCCTCGAAATTCGTTGGGGTTATAAATGGTTTACTCCCCGAAAGTTTCTTTAATAGAAACCAACATCGTAAAAAGGAATACAACAACCAATATTTAAAAACAAAATTATGAAACGTAACGGTTACCCGAATAAACTAATTACTGGGTTTCCACATAGATGAAAATATGGATATGGAAGAGAAATCTAACCATCATGTTCTGATGGAGAGTGGTAGAGAACTTGGCTATAAAAAACCCACAAATCACAAATCCATAGATTTGTGATGATCTAAGGTACCATCTGATTCATCGGATATAAGGGCACTAGGACAACATTTTTGGTTTTCAAGATCATTTCCCTAAGGTTGATGAATTAAAAGAAATACTTACATGATTTTCGTACAATCTCACTATTGTTCGTTAATTGAACAATTTCCACTTCATCCCTTAATGAAATGATGTTGAATTTGTTATTCGTGATGTGTTATCAGATCATGTGATAGAATTATAGGTCATTCCATCTGTCTCAAACAAAAGGTTATAAAAGTTATCAAAAATACATAAGTCCATCTATAGTGAGATTAATCATATATGGTTCCTAAAATGGACTTATACTTCATATATCATACTGATTAATATAATTAAACTAGTTTCTACTAAACAGGGACTTCCTGTAGGCCAGTGGTAGGCGATAATGGCCAGTCGCACTTCGGTTGTGGGTTCGATTCCCACAGCCTTGTCCGACGCGATGGGTTATCGCCCGTCCTGCAGGTTGTCCTTTTTCTAAAACTATATTACTATAACATCCCATAAATAATATCAAAAAAAGGTTCTATCCTTAAACAATACTAACTTATTTCCAACATAATCCATTACAATCTTTAGGCATACCTAATGTACTTCGGTCAAAGCTCATAGTATAAAGAAAACGATTACTTGAAATGTCATCAACCAAGCATGTGAATACCATCATTTATCCCCCATATATCTTGTTGGTCACATTCCAATCATGTGAATTCCTTAATCATGTATTCTCTTGAAAAATGAAAACCCATTAAACCTTATTGAAAACATGAATGCTATCAAAAGTTAACGCTTTCCACATAACAAAGTCCAAAAATTCTATATACTCAAACCATGATATAACCTTCTCCTTATATCAGTCATGAGCTCATGAATACTATCAAACATTTAATTTTCTCTTTATCCCTTCATTATGCGCATATCATCTACATTCCAAAAATATTTGAATAACCTTTCATGGATACTGGTACCATTAATCATACACTTTCAAAACTCAAGGAAAGACAACAGTGTAACAATCCTTAGATGTCTCTTTAATCCATAGTACAATGAGATTACTTATACAACATTACACATGATAAACATGTAATAATTCCACTACATTCTTAAACCATTGACCTAGCTTCAACAATTCTTTCATCTCACATATCATTTGTAGTCTCTTCATCATCCTCAACATAAATACTACCCATACGACCATACTGATTCTCTTCATGGGACTTTCCCTTAGGAAATTTTTTTTCATAATTCCCGTACATTCCACATTTAAAACATTTAACCATTATTGATGTCGTAGCAATACCATTATCCTCATCCCTGGTGTTAACTGAACCTTTTCCTTTTAACTTACTGGCTTTGTGTCCTTCTTTTCCACACCCAAAGAATCTTCCAGTTTTTTTGAAACATTCTCCTTGATGCCTCTTCCCACCTGATTTACATAGGGAAAATTGAACTTTCTTTCCTCTATGATCATCATGAAACTCCATCTTTCTCTTATTAGCCAAGTCAGGAAACTTACCAAATTTTACTTTATTAATCATATTATGAGATTGCTGATTCGACATAATAATGATGTTTGGACTTCCAAATCCCATTTCATTTGGTTGCTCATGAAGAATATCATTTTATTGTCCATCATATCCTCCATTATCATGAATCATCTTGTTTCCAGCCATCTTCTAAAACCCAAAAAGAATAGTGTGAGAGGAAAAAATCATAATAAAGGGGGAGTAACATCAATATCTAACATCTTTGGTTTAATCTAATATCACTACAATAGTTCTAGGACTATATCCTATACGTATACTTATCCTTAGGGATATCCCTAGACATTCTTTAGAAATATCTCTAGGGATCGCACTAACGTTTTCACATCCTAGTTTCCAAAGGTTGACTAAACTTTTCCTCTGATACCAACTGTAGAGACCCAAAGCTTGACGTACATGGACATTACATTACTTTAGCGGAATACCTAATACATAACAAAAATAGACACAGAAGGACCATTATAGTTTAGTGTCTTTGGAAACTTGGAACATAATTTTCTAATCGTGGTGAAAGATCTTCAACATCTCCCATAAAGATCTTCCTTATTTTTTCTTACCTAAAACATTTCTTTATCTTCTAGGGAAAATAAAACATAAAAAGGGTGACCTCATATTCTCAGTAAGGGTAAGAATGGATAAAATAAAACATACCATATACATTTGAACTTAAAAACACGAACATAATGTTTAAACATCAAAATCTTGAGAAATGACACAAAACATGGAAGTACGTAAGGCATAGATCATAAAGAAACATTAAGAATGATAAAATAGCATGAGAATAAAACATGTAATTGTGGAAACCATTAAGCACATGATATGATTTCCATAGTAGCCAAGGCATTGCCGCCAAGACCATCTTAGTGGACAAAGTCCCTTTCTGAATCGAGTTCACTCCTCGTTCCAGTCCTGTATTACTGAGTTGGTTTAACTTCCCATTACATCCATGTCTATCTCATGAGATATAAATCTTTACCCAATGCATTGGAGGGAGATATAGGTCCCACCCATCTCATAATGAAATAATTATTTCGTGTTCCACAAAATCATAAATCATACATCATAGCATAACCCATGTAATAAAATGGGATTTTTAAACATCTTGTCATCATAACATAATCCATAAACAATTGATATCATTTCATCATAAGAAAATTGAAACCATTTAAATCATAGAGACCTACTACTTTAAACATAGACATATGAAATAATGTCATCTTAGATGGAAAATAGTTTTGACAAAACACTTGAAATGAATTCTTAAGGAAAATATCTTTACTTTTTTAAAATCATTTTATTTTTACAAAATTCAATGAAATTTTAAAAGATAAGGGGTTTTTAGAAAATAATCATGCAATCTTGTAGACGAAGCTTCTTGAAAATTAGGTGTTATGAAACCGTAAAAATTCGTTCATGCCGAATAAGTTAAAAAAACATTCTTCTTATATTTTTGTCGGAAAAGAAAAAAAGTACCTCGTAATAGTAAGATTCCATACATACCATGTAGAAAAAGTCAAAAAATGGGTAAAAAGGACTTTAAACATACATGAAAACACTTTTACAAAACATGGGCATGGATGATAGAAATAACCCCAGTAAATATTTTCGAGTAAGCAATCTCATATAAAAATGACATTTGCAAAATTATCCCTTACCTTAGGTCGGATTTGCATCATATGTGTCCGAACCTCCTGTATAATGATTTAAATAATGTAATTGACTTATTCTAGAATCAAACTCATTGTTATGATATAATATATGGTTCACTTATGACTTTATATTACCCGTTCTTTTGTAAATTCCATGTTAAAGAGCGTTTTGGGTAAAATCGTTTCATTTGTCGTCCATGTTTTGACTTGTAATTATTCATATGATTACTTAGATCATGATTACTTAATTACAGAATATAAAACATGATTTATATATAATATATATTCAGAATATACATATATATAATATATTAGTAAAGAGAAATAAATACACCGTTCATGGAGACGGTAGGTCGTACGTACTCATGAACGTTGTTTTCGTTTCCTTATCGAGTTGAATGGAATTAAGTAGACAACATACATATATATACACATAAATCCAGTATCATTATTATGTCATATATTTCATGATTACTTATTATATATATACTTTATAATCATTCATGAATGGTTAATGTGGAGAATGAATCTCATCGCGTCGTGGAGACAGTAGTCCGTACATACACACGAGCGATGATATCGTTCTCATGATCATGGAATTGTATTGGAGTGTATGTATAATATTTCAGAATCAATATAACTTTACAATAATCATATATAGTTATTATGTACACCATTATACCCATCCAAGTACGGTGGTGTTGGAAAATAGATTACACCACGACGTGGAGACGGTATTCTGTACGTACGCACGCGCGGTGATTTTGTTTTCTGTAGGATGTATAGATGGTGAAATAGGGTTGTTTCATACTTATAATAACATATCAGTATATTATTTATACTGATGTTATTACTTCATAAGGAAACAACCTAATAAGAAGAAGTGGAATAAGAAATAAAGTTGAAAGAATCGCTAACGGACATTACCTCTTCTTTGAAGCGCCTCTTTGAGTCCTCCTCTTAGGGCACTAAAATTTGTCTTTTAAGAAGACCAGGACCTCTAGGATGTTTCTAGGGAAGTGGAGAAGAGAATTTTTCAGGGGTTGGTCTTTCTTGAAGGCTCAATGTGGTGTGAGGAAGAGAGGGAGGAGGTGCCCTTTTATAAGGGAGGAGAGGGGCACCTTTGGAATAACGGAAAATATTTTTTTATTATAAAGCCAAATTCGGTTTTAAATAGCTCGAAATTGATTTATTTAGAATCTAAGGTGGGTATGGGTCGAAATCATCTCATCCAATAGAATTTAGACAAGGTTAGGTTCCTATTGTAACCTTATCATTTATATTTAACGTTAAGTTAGATAATTTTACTTTTACCGTGTCTTTTTGGGTTCTTACACTATAAGGTTAATAAACTTACTATAAGAAGCCAAACGAACCCCAAGTTGTTTCTTATTAATATATATATCCTTATATAAGTCATTTGGCCGAACCTTAGATTTTTAGGAATAAAATAACAATTAATAATATAATATTTGTTTTAAAAACTATTATATGTCAATTTTGACACTATTTAGTAATTGATTTTTGTGAAACTCATAACAGAATTATTAGTTCGATAAAAATTAATTAAATAAATAATAAAATGTCATATTAACATATAAAATTAGTGGAATTCATAAAAAGTCTCAAATTACATTTATTTGGGTATTTATAACATCAATTATGTCAATATTTCATTAAAAAGATAATTACTATATCATCTTTGTGTCATAAAAAAATAAACTTATATAAAGTCTAAAAATTACAAATAAAATATCATTATGTAGGAAATCGTTTTATATTTATAATTAATATTTATAGTTGAATTTATCTTATGTATAACCCCATATTAAAAATGATATACTTATAAAACGTTGATTTTAACTATGTTCACCCTTCTTTAATTAAATTAGTAATAAATGTCCTAATCTAATACAAGTGGGCCTAAATGGTAATATTTTATTAATAAGGTTGTTTTTTTTCGAATTACACTTATCCAATAGAATTAGGACATGTGTTAGGGTAATAATAATATCATTTTTACCCTTAATTACCCTATTTACTTTTAACGGTGGTAAAAAAAGTAAAAAGTTACTATTTACCAAAAATTATTTTCATCTCATTGAACCAAATTTTACTTACTGACATCAACTGTGTCTCTCGGATTTTTGAAATTCCACTCACAGAAGTGGTAAAATTATGTTTTATGAAAAATTCATTTTTTTAACTAACACTTAGTGGTTTCACTATTCGTCAAAAAATAAAAGTTTCCAGAAAAATACCAAAAATTAGGCCTAAGATATATTTGATATTATGAATTCAAAAATTATGTCTATTTTACCAAATTCAAAACATATCACTTTCATTAATTAATTTAAAAATTAATTTCTATCGTCAAAACATATAGCGTGTTCTTAAGAGATAAAAACTATCAAAAGATTGACACTTGTTTATGTCTGGTTTAAATGTGAAATTACATCCAATGACCATCATTGTATTAAATTGTAAAAATATATTATAAATATACTTTAAAACCACTCAAATTAATAATTTATCACTATTAATTATTTCGATTAAAAAGGTTGTTTTTAATTAAAATTCAGTAATTTTCACTATTCATCAGAAAATGAAAGTTATCCGAAAAGTACCAAAATTTCACCCTAAGCTAATTTCGATATTCCAAATCCAAAAATGAAGTCCATTTTGAAAAATAAAATTTACAAAATTTCAAAAAGTAGTTATTACTATTCATAATGGATAATTTTAATAATGTTTTACTAGCATATTGTTGTTTAGTGAAACTCATTATTGTGTACTACACACTCTATCGAGGAAGGTCGCGATTGTGTGTAATGTAAGGCAAGTCAAGGATGTGTGTTGTGAAAAATACTTTTTGTGTAGCGTACAACACAAGATATTAATGAAATTAAAATGAATATTTTTTATAAAATATCGGGGTGTTACATCCCCTATAAAACTATGTATCATCTTTTATCACTGGATAGAGGTTCCCCACAGTCAGAACATGTTATGGATGACTATGTGACAAAACCATATTGAATGATAGATCACTAGATATATTGGAATTCCTATTCTGCCATTAAATGGTTTGAACCACAAATCCCACATGGATCACCCATTCAGTCTATAAATAAATAGGTATTCCTTACTCCTCCCCTTTTCTCCCACGGACAACAATCTCTTGTGGTAATGGCCAGAGATATTAAATAAAACATTGATTATGTTTCTCTCATTATATGTTATTCATTATCTTTAGTTTATTATTTAATCTTCCATGGGTTCTCATTATATATTAGATAGGATGACATAAGGAGGGTTCAATTATGGTTTCATGAGTTAAAACATAATGATTATGGAATGATCCCTTTATTATAGGGTCTATATGTGTTAAAGGTGTGTGTTTTATCCAGCATAAATAATCTTCTTAGGGAATGGTTGGTGGTTTCAGTATTTAACATTATTGGAGTATTTTTTTATGATTTTTTTTAAATGGGTTCTAAAAGTTTATTGGGTTCTTTGAATCATTATTTTTAATGATATTATGTGTGCTTAAGGATTTTAAAATGGGTTACCGATTGAAAATTGATTTTGGTCCTGCATGTTGGAATGGTCCGAAGATTTTTTTTCTATTATATTGTTCATTTTTCATTGAAAATGAATTGAGAATGAGCGAGACCAAGGAAAATACGTGGGAAAACATGGTCTAGTATGACGAGTAGACCAGAAGGATCAGGGCCCAGTTCCTCATGGCAGGATTGATGCTAAAACACTTACAAAGCATATGATCATGAAGAGATTCCATTAGATTTTGGAATGTATTTTTCAATGTGTTATGAGGATCCTAGGACCCCACTAACTATATTTCCTTAGGTATTTCTTATGAAGAATAGGTGATTCTATTATTACCATTCTACCTGTGGTAAACATTACATTCTTTTCTAATTTCATTCATTTCTCTTCTAAAATTAACCCCTTTTTATTTTTGTAAAAACTATTTTGTGGAATATTATTATATTATTATAACCTGTAATAATTTTGGTAGTATACTACTGGGAATTAGATCACACCCTAGAAATTTCTTATGGAGTATGTCGACCTTGTCCAATTTGACCGTGATAAAGGAATGTTTTTTTGAGACTATGATGGTGGATGTGGCTGCTAGTGGTTCCAATTCTTACTCGTGTTGGTGGTGTTAGAATGGGTGTTGTTGAGTGTTTTACTTCACAAAGTATTGTTTGTATAGTTGGTTCCCCTCTCTTATTTTTTATTTTCTATTTTGTTTAATAGTGTAATTTTTCTACTTGTTATACTTTAATTTATGGTGTTCTTTATTGTAGGTTTTTATGTTATGATTTCTTCTAGTGGATTTATATAGTTGGTTCCGATGTGGGAATTCATTCCCAAAAGTGATGTTTGTTTCCCATTAACTCGTTACCATCTTGTGGTTATTGGGAATTCCATTCATGCCTTATTGTGGGCCAGTTCAGTTGTCGAGTTGGATGGAAACCCGGTTTGGTTTATGACATAGTCAATCATTCAACAACCCCATTATTTTATCTAGTGTGTATAGAAGATACTTCATGTTTAATGAGGTTTTTTCCCAGGTAGTTCCCTATATTAATTTATGTATTTTATGATCTAGTTATTTAATCACAGTATTATTATGATAGAATTTTTAAATATTCCACTCTAATGTTGACTCTTTTTATGCATTCCACATACTATTTCATGATCTATTTGAATATGATACTAGAAATCCTAAATCATTAACCATCAAATAGAATGATGACCAATAAATTTTTTTTACAAATTCATTCATTGGTCTACAAATTTTATCTTACAATAGATCATGATAATTATATATCATTTTCTTCTTCAAATAATAAAATTTGTATACCATTTCCTTCTAAATACATTCATAAAAAATTTCCTCTCACTCTTGATAAATATTAGGTATTTACACTAATTCAATACTATTTAAAATATTTACATATTTTATAAGTGAATATTTTCTAGTATTTGGTGGAATAAATTGTTCACATTTTCCACCATAATGAAACACATGTTTTCCATATTGTCCACCAGGTAATGTTAAACACAATGTCACTAGATATTAATAGGGTAATTCTTATATTTATTTTTTATCATTAATACAATCAATTTTATGGTCATTCTATTCTTATAGTAACACATTGGAATAATTCTTAAGAGGGTATGTCATTGATCATCTATAATGACTATTGTGTCTCATTGATTTCATATCCTTCATGTGATTTATTTCTCTTTACTTATATCTACTTAGATATATCATTTTTGAAATGAACAATAACATCGACTCTCAATTCCACAATCATTAATAGGATTAACTTTCTTCCCATTGGGTATCAATACCCACCCATGTGTTGTTATTCTTCGTTTCGTAGACATAAATTTTATATTGGATTCCTTTATTTTCCATATTATTTCATATGTAATAGAGGCCTTCACAATTTTAGATATGAGATATCATTTCCATTCCCTCAGAAAAACATGCAGTTTAATCATGATCATACTCATTATATATTATTTAAAATAAATTACCCAATATAATCCCATTTGAATTCCTTAAAATCATATAACTATGACTCATATAGTGAAATATACCATTTATACCTTTCATATAGTGAATTTCATTATCTACAATGGTTAAAAATTGATAATAATATCCAAGATAATATTTTATTTCATATATTTACGGATATAGATTCATTATTCTTTGTCATCATTTGGGTGCATCGCCTTTAGTAGAACTCTTCATTAATCCATAATATTACATGGTGTGGTGAATATAAACACCAAAATGGAACTTCATTAAAATAAATATCATTTCAGTTTTTATCCTCTACAAGTCTATCTCAAATATGTACATCTATAGTATTTGATGGCCCCATGTTCACTTATTACACCTCAATGGTTGATGGGTTTTTACAACTTACTATTTCTTTTTGTCTAACCCTTCTATTGCACCCATTTTTAATGTATTAACATTACACCTAACAATAATGTTACCATTATATGTGGGACTTTATTCATTAATTTTTTTTTCAACACCTTCTAATACTCTTTTAGGTCCTTCTAAGAAATTTATTATTTGATAATTTCCCATTCCATAGCTTCATAAATGGATCAATTTAATTTATTTAAAATTAATATTTATATCTTAAAAAAAACATATTGTTCAATATCCTTAATTCTATCATACCTTCTATCTATAAAATCATTATGATCATCAATGAATTTGTACATATAATTTTTTTCATTAAAATTTGATTATTATGCATGATTTTATTTATATATTAATTGATTTTATAACTGATTTTATAGTCTATAAACTTCATCTTGAATATAATACACATTATTTTTGTATTCCCTTAATAATACACTATTGATTATTAAAAACCCATTGAATATTATGATGTTTAATAGATCTTTATAGTTCTACCATGAGTTTAGAAATACCCTTAGGTTAATGGTCATTATAATTTCCACATTTCCCTTTTCCACAGTGGTCTTAATGGATTACATTATAGAAGATTGAATCCTAATTCTTTCTTAATTTTATTTTCCATCATTTTATTCCCATTAATTACTCATTAGGCTATTTCATTTAAACTTGTATTTTTTATGAAATTCATAGTTTAAAATATATTTTGGTAGTAATCATCCTTATTGGGATTTCATTGTTTATATATAATCATCATTACTATATAATTTTTATTGGCCACATCACTATAACTTGTCTAACATTGACTTATTAGAATCAAGGCAATGGTATATTTATCTGAAATCATCCTATGTTAACAATGAAATTTCATTCCACCATAGATAGAAACCCATTATCTGTATATTATTATTTTACCCCATATTTAGTAATATTATTAACATACATTGATTCGAATACCACATCCATTTTGTATGATTTTATTTTTCCTTCAACATGAACCATATTTTAGAAGCATCAAAATTACTGCAAAATTTACCTAATGATAAATTATTCTTGTTTTCATCATTAATAGTAGTCACTTTTGAGTTTTTCTGTGGTAAAAAGTCTCAAGAACCTATCCACCATATTCATATCGATTTTTTCTTCACCATGAACCTATTTTTCTCTAACCCCTTTAATTATATGATTGAAAACCCCATCAATTTTTCCCTATTGATTTATCATTTGGACATCAACCCTATTAAATAAGTATCTATGAATTACATATTTAACATTATTATCAACTTCAAGGGTATTAATCTGATTATACCATGTAGACATTATAGTTGTAAAAACCAAATCTTTTATATGGATCATTTTTTCTATAGTTCTGGAAATATAATTGTGTGATTTTATATTATCATCATGAAATATTCAATCATCTCCAATCATACTTAATTCAAAAAAAACTACGGAATTTCACTCTATTATCTATTGTAGATAAATAATCAAGTCCAGGAGACTATAAGCATGATATCATGCCATTATAAAATATTTAGTAATTTCACCCATCAAATAATGGAAATAAGTTTTATTTATTATATTTTCTATAGATCCATGATAAATACAAAAGAGTCATCATTGAAACCTATGCCTATGATAAATTATTTTTATAATAGTTTCCAAATAAATCCTATGTGGATGGAGGATTATAGCATTCTAGTTTTTTTTATTCCAAAAATATTTTCCTTATGTTGAACAGAATGTGTCCAATATATCATTATTTATAGAGAATGGCTGATTAATGGTAATGGTTATAAGTTCATAGAAAAATGTTATTTACCTAGATTATAAAAAATAGCTTGTTCAAGATGCATACATTGATAGTTTATCAATTTAAAATTTGGTAATATTATACAATCTTGAGTTCTAAAAATACTTTCAATGGATGCACAATTTATCTAAAGAACACTTCCTCATTTTAAAACTCCCAAACTACTTTGGTTCAATGATGGAAAATACATATTGAAATACTCATTTCATATATAATATTTTTAATATCATAATATGAACACAAACTCATTATGATTTTAATCATTATTCTTCTTCATTCAACCAAAAATCTAAATCTCTTTGTGTGATTAATTTTCTATAATTAGTAATATGAAATTATTTTCTTCATATATATGTTTTTTATATTAGTAATGAAAATCGTTCTCTCTTCTTATTATCTGTGAATATATTCTTCCAATTAACATATAAAAATATTTTCCAAGTTTTGATGTGAAATAATTAATATAATTAAATTTTAAATTACATTTATTTCTTATAAAATGTATACATTTTTATATTGTTAATAGAAAGATTATTTGAAACCAGATCCTATAAATACTTCTATAAAATGAATTTCAATAACCCAAAAAATTATCCTCATAATCATTAATTTCACCCATATAAAAAAAATATTCTTTAATATCTATTTAATTAATTATTACTAATAAATTATGATAAGAAATATTCCCATGGATGATGAATCATGGGACAATGACAAAAATTCATGATATAATTTTAGGTTAAAAATTAAATCTATATAATCTTTTAGTTTTAAATCCCCAAATATATAATCATATATTCCTAATTAAAATCCAATATATTATTCTCAAACAAGGAATGATTCATATAATATTAAACAAGTCAAAATGATCCTTGAAACAACTCATCGGTGCACTTATTTCATTCCAAGAAAATACCGTATATAGTAAATGATATTTTCCCTGATATGTCTTAAGAATTTATGAAAAGTCTTATGGAAGTATAGAAAGTCATAAAAATATTAATGAGTCATATAATATTCTAAAAAATCCACTTGAAATCCCAATAAGTTATAGAAAAATAGTTAAAATCCTATTGATAATGAGAAATTGTTATGAAATATAGATTTTTTTTATGTTTTATACCAAGTTCATTATGAAATTAGAAATAATTTTTAAATCCACCTATAAGTATCTAAAAAACAACCAAAATTCTAAATCATTAAAGAATTTTTTTATTAAATTTATATTAAAGTCTTATGATGTATATTTAAGCTGTATGATATACTCTATTACCTTAGAGAATTTTTTATGATGTACAGGTAATGTATTATACATAAATGGAAATTTACTTTCTTATCTGATTATTAAAATTCATAACTCATGGAATGTTTTTCACACATAGAGTATAGTTTTTCCAATGAAAAAACTCATGTAAACCCAAATTATTATGTATTAATATCTTCATTACTCAAATAAGTAATTTTTTATGCATTTCAATTCATAGAATTTCATAATTATCTTAATTGAGATTTAATTCAAATTCAAAAAAAAATCAATACAATTAGATTTCGTTCCAGCAGTTACCCACCCATAGGGAATATGAGTGGGTTCTACCCTGATGGATTATGTTAGACTCTTAGCCAATGTGCACTAAATATTATCTGTAATGGTTCACCTATAGTGTTCTGTAACCATATAAATTTATTTAATCACTAGTGATGAGTGGGTCCCTATTACTAATGGTTCTAATAGATGATTTGTAACTATCAGTTGTAATATTGAATAGATTTTACATGTATTTTAATGTATCAAAATATTAGATTCATTTAGGTTACTAATGGTATTTAATTTTTTATTCTTTCCATGTTGATATGTTATACAAATGGATGTTGGATTCCAGATTAATAGAAAAATGGATAATAGAATCCATATTTTTTATGATAAATGAAATATCATTGGTATTTGTTGTATTGAATGAGATTCTCTTGTTATTTTTTATTTATCATATTATTACAGTCCATATTATTTTTCATTTTTAAAATCATCAATGTATCCCTTAGGTATGGTTTTTCAATTTATTTATTATTTAACTATTCTCTATGGGGTTTTAGTGTATCGTACACCGATTATTTATTAACACACATATAAATGAATTGTTCCCACACATATTGTTTATATCAATAAACAAAATAGTTTAGAGATTAAATTGGAGGATTTCAATAATAAAGGTGTTCCTAGTGAAATTTCATAGTGTATGATCATAGTGTTTGGTAAGAGATAGGTGTTGTTGGGGATTATTTTAAAATACCTCATAATGTGAAATTTCATTCCCTTCTTGGAGTTAGTAGAACTTGATATTTTTTTATTATAGATCTATTTCATTTTTTATCTATTATTTTATTGAGATAGATAGTTTGTGTATCATGCATGGGTTTTTATTCATTTCAATTTATTATAGGTGTTTTTCTTATTCTTGGATATTATTATGTATGAGATATTATTTTTTGTTACATATTATTATAGTTTAAGGAATCATATTTATGTTTTGAGGTTTGGGTTTTAGTGTCAATCCCATGTACCATTCAAAGTGTAATTTGTGTGACATAATCATATTCCTACTATCCAAGGATGGCCCATTGTGGTCTACCACAAGATTGGGTAATATAAAAAGCATATCTTAGTAGTTCAGGTATTACAGATTTTGTATGTATTTAGTTATCTTGATAGTATCATTGGAACTATTTGGTGTTTTTTGTCTTGAGTTTTTTTATCCAACCATGGATACCATATTAGGTGTAGTGATTGTTTAACCCTTTATTCATGACTCCACTAACATATTTTTCATCCTAAACTCTATGTAATTAAATACATTATATAATTATAATTGTTATTGAACAAAACAGTGGTTAGAAATGATATTCCAAACATTAATTGAGTCATATCTCCCAAATAATATCTAGTAACTAATGGTTCAATTAGCTAGATAGAGGATCATACAACTGAAAATATGGTTCTTATTCTATGACTTGGTCATGACATGTCCATGATAATGATTTTTCCACGTGATAATATTATGTTGAGGGATGAATAATTTACTTAGAGACTAAATAAGAGAAATCCTTTCATGATGAGAAGAAGTCATATCATTCAATATTTACACATAATTCATGTTTATTTATGGGGTGAATGGAATATCACACTTTGATTAGTAGGGAAACCTTTAGAAAACATATCCCTAGAGAACTGAATTTATATAAACAAAGTGAGATTGCATGTTTCTCATGATCATTAAATAGGACTATAATTAATGGATTCTATTATTTATGCTTATTTTATGGTTGGACACTCACTAAACACAATGTTATTAATTCCAATGATTTTAACATTACATTGTATTAGGTATGTTATAAATATTTATCTGAAATCATGAAAATACTATCCTACCATTGTAATAGTTTATTCTAAAGTTACAAATGATCTATTAAATGATGTAATGTACAGATTAAATTAAGAATATTTTGGACTATAATATTCAGGGTCTCATGATTGTAGTAAGTTTTATTGAGTGTTTTACAGATAGGATATATCATATACATGATTCTATTGAGAGGGTTTCTTATCGTTAGGGTTTGAGAAACACATTCAAGATATGTTTTTGGTGTATGAATTTTGACTCCATCCCTTATTCACTCACACTAGAGACGTATATAATGTTTTTCTGAATGATTATTCTATTATAATTAACCCTTTGAACATAAATGGTTGAAAATTACCCTTTATGTAGTTGTAGACACGTTTTTATCATCCTCCATATTATAGATAATATTGATATTTGATACATCCATGATATTGGAGTTTACGGTATTATATAAGACAAATATGATATTTTAGTGGGTGGTGTACCAATTGCTGAATTTTTTAAATTCCATGAACTATCACTCCTCCCCACTAAGGAATCCTTTTCAAAATCTCTATATTAACTGATTTGACGTTGGTGGATACATAGAAAGGGTGGCAATGAGTAGGATATATCTAGTGAGATCCTATGTTTTATTTATTTCAACCACTCTAAAACAAATTTTAATTAACATAAATTAGTTACAAATATTTCATTTTATTTTCATGTTTTGTATTTGTAGAATCTAGTATATTTCTTAAAATTACATCTATAGACAAGGACTCCACCTATTGGAAATCAACCATTTCTCAAATTTATTTTAGGTGCTAATTTACTTCAATTAGGTAATAGAATTTATTGGCTTCATGAATATCCATAAGAGTCCATGTGTTACTATATGTAGATGAATTATTAAATAAGTCTTCTTGGAGTGATGGATTTTTTGAAGATAGGTTGTTATTACTATAAATAATGTGTGGTATAATAATGTGGTTTTAGTACTATCTCAGGCACATGTCTGGAATGTGGTGTTGTTTATCAACTTAAATTATTGTAAACGGTAATCTCTTAGATATCTAGGGAATATGTTATCTATGATATGATAGGGTTTATCAATACATCCACATCGTGGCATGGTATAACCCATTCATCATGGTGAAACAAAATCTTCTAGTTCGCCCTTAGACTTCTGAAATTTGTGATATCCACTATGGGGTCAGTACTCCCTCAAATAGATTATAGTCTCCAATCTACCATGAATCCATTAAAAACATTATTAGTAATGAAATTATTATTATTTTGATGAAATAGTAGGAATGGATTTGATTCTAGGGGAGTTAACTCCCTGGGATTATCTACACACTCTATAAAGGAATTGGTTCCTTCTTATGGAAAGAGATCATTTATATAAATATGGTGGCAATCATACTGCTTGTATTGGTTCAAGTGAAACATGTTTCAATACATTAGTTCACCGCAATAGGTGGGATGTGATTGAGTGGGAGGGTATCTACCTTTTAGTTGGATGATCTCATAAATTGAAGATATAATGTTTAAAACACTCTCCATTTGGTACTTTCATGGATGAAGATGTGGCTTACCTACAGGAGGATTAGGTGGGAAACTACTCAATGGTCTATGGGGCCAATTAACAACTTGATAATCAAAATAATCACATGGTATATCACTCATAATTATAGTTATACAAGGGATTCTAGATATTGACTATGAGGTGATCAGGCTTGAAAATTTGTGGCATAAATTGATTACCTTAGAACAAGCGTATAACAATGAGTTCATTCATCCCCCCTATATGACGGGCTAGTGGTGATGATGGAACATGTGGGGTGGATTATGGAAAATAGTTCTCCTTTATTTGGGATGTTTCTAATTTGACACCTTGGACATGACATGGTGATTTGGGTTATGGTTTCCCCAAAAAAAAATCTAATTCCATGAACCTAAACTCTGAGAAAAAATTTATAAAAACCACAATCATTAAACATTATATTTTCAACAAACTAATGTCATTTAAACATAAACATTCCTCCCCTAAATCAATAATTATTAAAGAATACGTTCATTTTTGAGGTTCAATAAGAACAAAAAAAACATGTTTTAGTGCCTACAACTAATTAGAGGTAAAAAAAATTCATAACACAAAGCATAAAAAGGCTAGAATAAAACCACTAGATTCATACCCTAACATGAGTTACTCACAAAAAAATACCAAACATGCACCATCATTATAATATGTAATTTCTTCTGAAATATTGAAACCAACTAGGACACACATGTAAATATCAGACAAAAAAAACATTTTCATTGAAAATGACATACCAATTTCCTTGATATTGAAGAACCATCATTCAATGAAAGAGACTATAAAAAGTAAAAAATAATTCCAATAGTGGGGAAAGAAACACAAAAATCAGCATCAGACACCAGCGAAAAATTCAAAACCATCCAAAATTTTTTCTAATAAAAAATTCTCTATATGTTGACAAAATACTATAATAAAGGGGAAATAAAAACATCCAAAATTGTGACTTACAATTACGTCACATCCAATTTCATGTGAACCAAAATAATCAAAACATACCATAGAAAAACTATGATGAATTTTTTCCACCACTAATGGGATGAAGCCACATCAAAACCATAACATTGATGGAAACTATTAAGGTGCCCCAATGGTATTATAGGGTTGGGTACTTCACCAATAGGATACTTGTAAGAAGCCAGGGAAAAAAGGAAGAAAATAAGAATTCATAACCAAATAATTAGAAAATTATTGAGATAGTATAAATGGAAATCCAAAAACAATATTACATAAAAATTGACTGTCATATATAGAACAAGGGGGAAAAGATTATTATATGAAACCAAAAATCATGTTGAAGAATTTGGAAACAATATGACTAGGTGTCATCATAAAGGCGCCAACATTGCTATTAAAAGGACCCTATGAAAAACTATCGGTGGAATGCAATCTAAGGCACCGATGAAAGTTTTATATTTATAGTTTTAGTGAGTTAGAAAAACATTTACTCTAAAAACTCATAGCTTTCCCAACAAATGGAAATTTTTCCAATTATACATTAATTCTATTATATTAATATATATATTAGACATATCTCACAAAACATTAAATAAATGATACTCATCAAGATATATTTGGTGTATGATTTTTCATCACAACATGGGGACACAAATTTCTAAAATAGTTGATCTCAAAAGTTATGTAAGGGAAAGAGTACATTAGGAGATACCATCGAATAAATAAGGAATGAATAATATTTAGAAATTAATTGATAATAAATTAATATTATATAAATAAATTGAAGATTATGGGAAATATTCATGAATATAAATATAAAAAATCACATGATTAATTTAATTGATTTCATAGAGATGGAATAAAAATTTTATAAAAAAAATATTCTATTCCAGGCCTTATTCAATGACATCCTAAACATATAGTTAATTATTTATGCCAAGACTTCACAAATAATTACGTAAGAATAACACAAATTCTCAGTCGATTTTTTCTCTAAAGACATACTATTTCATCTATTAGATATATAATTATAGGACCCAACCATCATGAATTAATTTAATTTCATAAACCATACAATGGAAATAAATAATAGTAAAATATATTAGAAACTACCATTAGTAATGAATAAATCTTTTTATGGCAGCAACCATACTATATGGTATAAAGTATTCCCTTGTAAATAAAAAATTACATAAAGATAATACATGTATAGAATTATAGTGGATGGTTTTATTAAGTAATATTCCATGTGTAATATAATAACATTAATAGATCTTGACGTAGATGAAAAACTCCTTCCTATAAACAACACATCAATTGGTATCAAGTTAGAAGAGATTATGAATTATATTTTTTTGATATCATGTGTTCAATAATGATCATGAAAATAATATTAATGGATTTTATAGTTAACAAATTAAACATAACTCCTATAGAGAAAGAAACCCTTTATCATAAAAGGGGAAAATGGATCCAATATTATTATATTTATTTTATAAACTTTGTTCAATAAGTTTTTACAATATAAAGTTACCTATCAACTTAAAGATTTATTTTTAAGATTTAAAATCATTTTTTGTTAAAACTATGTAAAATTAAATCCCTATAATAGAGGTTTTAAAATGACAAAGAGGTTATACATAGGAACTATGGAGTGAAAGATAAAAATATGAATGTGAAACTGAAACCATTTTAAATATTATAAGAATTACATTTTGAAACACCCATAATAAATATTAAAATGAAATATTCATCTGAAAATATGTAAAGAAAAGTAAATATTTCACATGGGATAAAACATTTTTTCATTTTCAATTAATAATATAGAACATTGCAACTGAATATATATATATATATGAAATAAAAATTATATTTGGAAGGATGAGAATTATTCTAAGAAATGTCACATTTCAATAAAAATGAAATAAAATAAAGAAGAAGATTTTTCTGTGATGTACTAAATTATTTAGAGGAAATTAATAAATAAAATTTAAAATAATTAAATTTTGTAATGAAAGACCTTAAAATGAGTATCAACAAAGAATATGTGTTGTGACCCAATAAAAATAAATCATGTTATTCAAAAACATATGTGGCTTTATTCATTATTGTGTCAAAATAATATGATGGGGGTATCATGATATAAACTATAACATCCCAAAACATAATAATTAACAATGATAATATAATCCCAATGATAAATATGTACACCATGTAAAAGGGATTTTTTTACAATTTTAAAAAATCTCAAAAAGGGTAATTTTACACAAATAACCATTACACCATTAGAATACATTGAATCAAATAACCATTGAAGAAATGGATTAAAATATTTTTTAAATTAATTAATTATCAAGATTATTTTAAAAATATAAATGCCATGAAAATTTTATACCAAAAATAATTTTTTTTAAAAATGTCATATGTCTTAAAATATGAAGATTGAGATCAGAAACCCCTTATGAATTTTTTAATAATTTAATTAAAAGAATTTTTAAGGATGAATTCTTGAGAATACATGTTTATAACATGACATAATCCTATATAGAAATAATATAATAAAAGGTGGTAGTATATACACCTTATGAAATATGACTATATGCATAATAGTAAAACATTAATCAATGAATGTGAATTGAGATAAGAACCCTTATAAATATCACATAAATTTGATGTGATAGTAAATTGGGAAGTATTTTATGAGAATGAACTGTAATTAAAAGAATTAAATTTTAAATAATATTATATAAAATAAAAAAATCATCATATAATAATGAGTTCAAAAAATAATCATTATAACAGAAAAAACCAAATTTAATTATGAAAAAAAGGTAACCTATTACTCAGCATCCATGATATCACTTTAAAAACCTATATAATAAACATGAACATATTAATAACTCATTTAATAAAATTATTCATATATATATAACCCTTTTCAAATTTTCATATAGGCATTTTTTTATATATTTCATATAGTTATCAGATATTTCAATGATTAAATGTTGTAATTATAATTATTTCATACATGTTACCAAAAGGTGATGTAAAATCCAATTATTTTATACTAACATAAACATTCCAACATAATAATATATATTTAAATCATTGTTTTAAAATTCATTACATACCTGTAATTTCTTTTCTTTAATAGGTATGAACATGGTTTGAGGGAATGCGATCTTAGATCAGCTTGTTTAAGGTAATTTGAATATAATGATGAATTATTTAATAATGATGGTAATTTTGTTTCATAACATTAGAAAAATATTCCTTATATATATTTATAACATATAAAAAATATAATAATCAAATGTGTTTTAGAACAATATTTTTTAATTGGTGATGAAAGATAAAACACATTTCTCTTAGAGTTGTTTGTATTCACGTACTCATGGATGATATTTTTACTTCCCAATGAATTTAAAGAATATATAAATTGATTTATAATTTTATAATATTAATAATGTAAAAAATAAAATATTAGTTCATTTAATACCATTTCATAACCATCCTTGTGTGGATGTAAAGGGGAAAACACATCTATTTTTGGGGGAGGTAGTTTAGACGTACGCATGAACGATGTTATTTTTTATGGAATATAAAAAATATTGAAATTTTTTATCATATAATCATAACTACAAATAAATATTTAAATATTGTATATTTCATCACATTGTAATGAGTATGATAGTTTTTTAGGACAATGATAGATATATAAATGCATTAGAGAGTGACTATTACATATGTTGAGAAATTGAATGTTCTCATGTAGTACATATTGATATTGGAAGAATTATTATAATTTAATGTGACTTGTGGAGTAGGTATTTGGATTAGGATTCTATTATGTTTAATTTGAATAGTTTTCAAGAAGATTTATAATTTTTATAGGGATTTGAAGGGGTATTGCAAGGATCTTTTTATAAGGGAAATGGATGTAAATTATATATATATATATATAATTTCTTAATCTAAAAATGAAATATTATTCAAATTAAAATATTATAAAAAATTTAGTAAAATATAATATAGATATGGGTTGTATGATAAACCTAAAAAAATAATTTGATAAAAAAATTACCTTTTAGCTTTATTACACTTTTTATAACCTTTTTTTGAATTATTTACCTTCACCATGGTTACTACATTTTTATCAAATATACTGAATTTATATGATTAAAAATGAAATTATCTTCATTAAAAAAATTTATTTTCTAAATTCAAATAAAAAAACTATAACACCACATGATTTTATGATATGTCTTCTTTTTCTTGTTCTTTGATATCTTACATTGCAATACACATCAAGCTGAAACATAATAAAAAAATTTTATTGGTTAATTGTTATAGCAATCACCTATTTTGTATAATGTTAGGAATTAATGAGAATAATTAAATTAAGAAAATTTATTTTATGCATTTTTATAAGATGAATTCATTGGTTACCAATAAATTAGAAATTAAAATAAAAACAAACCGAAAATAATAAAAGGATTTTTATTCTTATATCATTATTTTATATTAATAAGTAAAATTAATAAACATAATTGAATGATATTAATGAAACATGTAATTAATATATTCTATAATGTTTTTCTAAATTCAATCAAAATGTTTGATAGGAATAAGATAAGAATAAAATAAAAATTGTAGCCTAAAACCTTATATTTTTCAAAATGAAAATTTGCCTCCTTTTGATGGAGCACCAGTTTAAAATATATATTATCACACATTTATATGTTTATTTTTTTATAAAAATTAATTTTTAGTTTTGAATATCAAAATTATATTAGGGTTATTTTTTTTAATTATTTGGTGATATTTCATTTTTTATTGAATAGTGAAAAACAAAGTATTTTAATTGAAATATAATTGTTCATATAATTTATTTATATATTTCAATTATATTTTAAATTATTTTAAAAGTATAATAATTTAACATATACATCAATAAATACATTTTATGTCATTGGAATCAACTTCACATTGAATGATTATACAAAAACATTCAGAACATTTGAAATTTTCACATTAAAACATCACCTTTTCATTATATCTATGAGTTTATTTAAAAATCTAATTATTACAATCACATAAATTTAATTTTTTAAAATAGATTCCATATATGGAATCATATTGTGCAAATTAATTATGTAAATTTTATTTTTTGGTATAAAAATTAAATTGTGGAAAATGTTTTATTTACCATAGTATAGGTAAAATATTAACAAGGGTTAAATATAGAAGGTGAAACTATTAAACACCAAAACATTAAGAAATTTAATTGATTGTTGTGGTATTTCAATCCCAAATCAACTTCCACTGCATTAATTAATTACATAATTCATTGAAATTAATTCCATTTTAAGGTGCTTTCCTTTAAATAATTTTTTTTTATTATTTTAATCAATTCAACCCACCTATAATCAAGTATAATTTCTAAACCTCACCACCCCATTTCAACCTAAAAAATAAGAAGCTCCATAAATTTCATGAAAATCCTGTCATCTTCAATCTCCCCACATTAGTGTTTTTTTATTCACAAAAAAATACCATATTGAAGGACCTCAAGGGTATCTTAAGGAAGTAATATAAAATAACTAATTTTCTCAATGTACCTCTATTATTTTCTTTTTTATTATATTTTATCTTCACATAATCCCTCCATAAAGGAATAATAATTCAATAAAAATTTCTATACTATAGTTTTATATTTATATTTTAATATCATATATCCAATTGTTTTATTAGCTCCTCTTATACAATTAAAAAAAACTATTGTACAAATTAAGGCATGATCCATATTTTTGTTATTTTTTAATGACACTTTTAAAGGGAAAGTGTGAAATCTCACAGAATCCTTCAATTTTCAACCCATTAAGAAAGTAAAACCACACTAACCCCCGTCATCATATCACCAGAGCCGAACAAAGCCACGTCATTTACTGTCGAAACATCATCACCGTCTACCTCCCTACGCCCCCAGATTTGAATCACATCCCAAAGACCCTTGTAGACCACAACCCTGCTTCACCACAGAGAGAATGATGAAATCTGGATCCAGAGAAGAGAGAAGAGCGAGATTTTGTAGGAGACAACAACTAGATCATTATATTTGTCCACATCGAGGAAATCTAACAATGACGACACCATCACAGACAACCTCAAAATAACAACATCACACCATGTATTCATACATAATGTCCACACCATCTTCCCTTTACCTTCGACATCACCGTCCATGGTGATAACCAACACCCCGAAAAATAAAATCACCAAAACCAGATACCAAAATAGATACCAAATCAACATAACCACTATGATAACATTAAATAGAATAATAATTTGAATAAAAAAACTGCAAAACTTCATCGATAATATTGAAGAAGAATCACCAAGTAGATTTGGAAAACCGGAAAGCATCTTCATCCGAAAAATAATCTTACGCATAGAGCATCAAAGGCCACTGATCCACACATCCCAAAACATCAATGTTACCCCCACACTAGCTCCAACTAGTAGAGTAATAGAAGAACCTGATGCCATAGCATGGATATTATCACCAATGGAATCTGAATGCCTGCAAAGTCGAAGAGGCATAAGACCAAAAGTTGTCGAGGAAAGAGGAAATCGGCTCACGTAGCGCCTAAAAACCCATTTTTTCCGAACCACAAATCCCAAATCCTATTAGAATCCTCTGATCCATCTCTAACTTGGAGAGACGTAGAGAATCATGAAGCTATATTAGCTTATGGCAACTGATGTTTTCCACGACACACCAATGAATGAAATGTACGAAGAAAAATAGGAGGATTATCGAAGAAGGAGGAGAGGGTAAGATCCATCACTACTGAGAGGGGATTAGAGACCCTAGGGGAGGATCTCCGGAGACTAAGAGAGGCCAAGCGAATTTAGTTCCATTTTAGTTTGTAGAATACTATTGTCCAAATTATACCAATTAATCAAACCTTTGAATAATTCCCCTATTTAATGCCTTTATGGCTGGTCTTAAAAAATTATTCAGGTTATAAAATATTTTCATTAATATAGTATAATTTAGTTAATGTTATATTACTAATACATAGATATAATTTTAAATAAAACAAAACTTGTTGTTATGGTTGGAAAAAACACCAAATTAAAATAAACATTTATCATTAACATTTTATCATATGAATCATCTTCATCTATGAAATAAAAAACATATATAAGACCATTTAAGTGTTTTATGTCAATTAATATCATTTCATTTATCTTTTGTAATTTTGTTTTCATTTGATAAAAAAATTCACAATTATACCAAAATTAACCAACCATGAAAATCATGAAAAGAACGCGAGTAAATCAATAAAAATCATGAAATATTATTAATTAAGGGGTCACTATATCTTATGAAATTATAAAAAAAGGAATAAAAAATATTAATATAGTCTTAGATATAATTAATAACATAATTTAATCTTTTATACAGAATGTTAAATTACAAAACCCCTAAGGGATGCATTTGGGAAGGGATTCTCATTACACTTTTTATGTTATGAGATATGTTACTTATTCAAAAATTACTATTTATTTGTGTTTTATATATGATATTTGATATATAATATCATAAATATAATTATATTAATGTTATTATATGTTTCATTAATAATAATTTCTTTAATAGGGCATACTATTCAACTAATTACAATGTTGTCGGGCGATTATTAACTGAATTTCCATTCAATAGGATAACTTACTATTTCCTTGATCATGACTTTCTATAATATTTTGTGAAATGAATTTTAATTATATAATTTTTTACATAAACATATATAATGGGTGTTTTCATCGAATAATGATAATTGATTCATTACAGTAGGGATCACTTCCATGATATGCAATTTTTAAGGGGATTTGTAGTTTCAATTATATTTATTTGAGACTTATTCCATATTGATCACTCAGTTTTTTTGTTTTATATAATACGAATGAATTTATTATAATATCATAATACTTATATTTATGGGTATTTACATTTCCATATTATTATCTCCCATTCATGGGGTTTAATTTTCAATATTTACAAATACAGTAAGGAAATTTTATCTCAATTTTACTTATTTGAGACGCATGTCATGTTATGACACTATATTATTTTATAAGGTCTATATCCTTCCCATTTATAGGTTTTATCACAAATCAAAAAATTTTAATGATATTATTTTATTCATTTAATGATATTCAATATTCTACTGTAAAATTTATTTATTCGATATATATTTTTTAAAAATAATTCAGATTTTCCTTTAAAAGATATTTTAATAATTTTAATGGAAAATGATTTCAATGTTTTTTAAAATGGGGTTTCAGGTCATAATTAATTTTTTTAATGTTATTTTTAATTAATATGGTTTCATAAATGTTTCAGGCTTCAAAAAACATTTATGCCAAAAAGGACATTTTCCATAAGAATTATTTAAATTGATCAGGAAAAATAAATTTCAATATATGATAACATTATTTGATGTCACATATTATTTGAATTGAATATTATTTAAGTAAATTATCTTCATTATTTTATTATTATATTATTTTTATATTTATGAAACTCATTTCTTATCCATGGGATAAGAAATGATGAAATGTTTATGAAACCTCATTCTTTTTATAGGTTCTGATTTGATTTATGTTCTTATATAATAGATATGTATGGTTTTATTTATGTGATATGTGGAAATGTATCCCCTTTCAATGCCATGGGAAATTATATTATATCTAAGAATATAAAAATGAATTTAATTTTGAGTTATCTCTATTCAGAAAAGACTATAATGAGATGTGAAAACCCTTCAGTTAAGGAAATTTTATGTCATGACAGTCTTTGGAGTGAACCATGCTGACTAAATGGTTTGGGGAGTGAACCACTTACATTGATAATGTCTTCCAAAAGATAATTGACTACTAATGAAATGATTTTATATGATTTTTTTCTCACACAAAAATATATTCTTTTAGGTTTTAGGACATATGAATCTTTATGATTTATTTTAGGATCCAAGATTATAATCATTGATAATAATTGCATAATATTAAAATGTGATGTTCCTATTATTATACCATTTTGTTTATATCAAGATTCATATTTCTCATTTTTACCCTTACTGAGCATATGAGCTCTTCCTTTACATATGTTTCTTTTCCCAGTATTTGAAGAATTGTTATAGGTTTGATAAGTCAAAAGGGTTCCAGTTATGAAGAAATGTGTGGGAGATGATGTAGAGATTTTAATAACCTATTGTTTTTGTCATATTTTCAAAAACACTAAACCCATAAGATTATTACATGTTATTTTGTAATATGAATATTCAAATATTATAATGTAATATCAATGTATGAAATGAATGTTTTATTACATGAAGTATAAGGAAAAATGTTTAGTAAACATTTGGATGATCGGATGAAAAAATGTTTGTAATAACCACAAAGATATGTCTAGTATACAATACAAGAGTTTTGGTAATGTTCCTGAATATCCAAGGACAAACCTTTACCATCATGGATTGAAAATTTATATTAATATTCCGTGTACAATTTTTTTTCCAAGTATAATTAGTGTTGTTCACATTATTCTATTTTTAATTTTCTACAAGGTATGGAAGATAGAGGATTCATGTTAATGGTGAATATGACAGAAATTTAAAGGATTATCCACGTGATCAGCCAACTTAAATGGGAGTTTGTATGAGAAAATATGTTATTATGACTAATTATAAATATAATAATATGTTCAATAATCATAACCTTGGTACATTTCAAGAAAAATCTATCAAGTGAAATATGTAATTTCATGTTGACCATTGAGGAATGGATGGTCATGATTCCTCATTAAAATCCTGTGGGAATATGAATCAAGGATAATGTTTCAATGGAAGCATAAGATAACATGGGTGTGGAACTGAAGGACATAAATTAATTAATTTGAAATGAAAAGGTTTATATAACATGGTGGACAAGGACAATGTTATTCCTAAGGCATCTGCAACTGTTAAATGTTTACAATGCAGAATATTTGGGTACTATTCAAATTGATTCCCTAAGGGGAAAGCTCATGAAGAGAATCCAAAAAAATGAATGAGTAGTGGATATATTTTTGATTATGAATAAACTAATACTCACATATGATATTGAAGAAGTGTTAAGGAATAAAATAATTAAACCTGGTTATGGATTCAAAAAAAAAGTTGAATGGTTTATTATTTATGTATTGGAAACAAAGGCTAAGGTTTTACATGTAATTTTAGTATTTTATATAATAAATAACCATCTATTTATTGTTCGTCTATGTTTTTTCCATAATAATTGAAATGGTACTAGAAATCATTAATGGTGCTTAAGTTGGTAAGGTGATATTTTTTGAGACCACATGATTAAGGGAAAAATAACCCTCATTTTGATCATGATGAGGGGATGATAACGAGATAAATAGTTTATAGTTTTTGAAAAAACCAATGGCATAATATTTGTGACCATAGAACCGATTAATGAAAAAATGAAAATTTGATTTATGATATTATGTATTTAGTTTAATAATTTATTATCTTATGGTATAGAGAAAAGGATTATTTTTGAAATAGTTCATGTTTTCACAAATGTTTTATGGTAAAACATTTTATTTGCCTATAATACATGATAATTGTCCTCACATGATTGGTTTGTGACAATTATGACCTATATCGAGTTGTTTTGGGGATTAATGTTATTTTGATATTAGAAATTTAGAGACCCTATTTTGAAATTTTAAAATTACAATATTTTTTTATGTTCATATGGGTATCCATTTAGAATATTGGTTATGATGAATATAGGATGTGATTTTAGGGATTAATGTATTATGTAAAAATTTGAATATTTATGTGTATTGAATAATATGTCCTTATGATTTTATTATGATAACTCATGATTGATGGAATTATGTTCAACCCATTATGGATCCTATGATCCACTATTTTTGTTGGCATTACTATTTCGACTTCATTCCTTGGAGTATGAAATGAAGTAGAATTTAATCAGTGCATAACCAAATATTGATATTTTACTTATGATATGAAATAAAGTAAGTATATCTTATCAAAAATGATTTTGAAATATAATGATACTCTATTATCATTATTTACAATGATATTAATGATATCCTTAGTCTATGATGGTCTATGGTTTTGGGTCCATTAACCTAATATTGACCATGTTATTTATCATTCTTTATTAGAACTTGATAGTTGGAATTCACTTCCATTCCATTTTTTCACTTTCCACTGATGTTATCTGAATATTAATCCTTGTTATGTGGTGATAATATCATTTTATTTTAACACATTAAATGGAGATGATTTATTGACCAATTTCTGATGTGGCTTTCCCAGAGTGGATATTTTCAAATATCCCTCATTTATTTTCTATATGAACATTAAAATTTCTAAGACAATATTTCTTGAAATTCATGATCATATCAGGAAGGTAGCTTATTGATGATAGTTCCAAAAAAATATCTCTCATGTTCATTATATGTTCTATGTATCTCACCTATGTATGTACATACCAGATAAGTCACGTGTACTAAAATCTAAGGTCGTACCATAGGAGAAAGATCCTTTTTATAAAAAAAATTGTTATATATATTGGTTAATAGAGATAATTTCACAAGAAACAGTACCATTATCCCTGTTAATAAATTACGGATATCCTACCAATGTAGTCGATGATGGAGGAGGTGGTTTGACGGTGTTGTAGGTTATAACGCTTGAAGGTAGCATATGACTTCTCAAGATGTAGGTCTTAATGGCATGGGGGTTTTTGGAGTGTTGAGGAGGGCCTAATATGACACTCAATGAGGGTTTCATATGGGATTCATGTCATGGCATAGTCACCAATGGTGAAGGCCGATTCGACGGTGTTGTAGGTCCTGACAGGTGAAGTTAGATGTTTATTTGTGGACTGGCAGGGCCAGATATAAAAAAAGGGCATGGATTAAGACACTTGGTTGCATAATGGGCATCATGCCCACTAGGACACAAGGCTATAAATATAATATAATAAAGTAGATTTTTGGATGGGTTATCCCATGGGGGGAAATGACCTATATTTCATATCCAATTATGTGTGGGTTGTGTGTATATTTGAATGTAATTATACCAAAAAACCAATATAGTATTATATAAATGAATATAAAAACCAATTAATAATAATGGAAGCGTTTTTATGCTCATAAATGGATTTAATATACATAAATAAATTTAATCACTATAATTGGATGATAATATTGAAAATTATTTGTTATAGATTCAATATAATGTTTTTAAATTGATCAAAAAAATTTATATTATTAACATAATAATAAAATATAATTTTATTTATAAAAATCTATATTATTATAGAGAAAAGTTTCCACATTTGAGAGAACACCTATTTAAAATATAAATTTTTACAATTTTTCAAGATATATTAAACAAAATAATGTCATATGTGAAATTTTAATTTCAAAATTAGCATAGAGTGAATATTTGGTATTTTCAGAGAAGTTTCATTTTTTGATGCATAGTAAAAACTTTTGATTGTTATTTGAAAACTTCTTTTTCTTAAAATTTATTTTTATATGTAAATTATATTTTAAATTTGGTTTAATGTATTATTAGTTTAAAATATATATAAATTAATCATATTTAGTTTATTTGAATCAATTACTCATTGAAATTTGAATAAAAACACTTATAACTTTTCAATATTTAAATTTTAAAGAAATTTTTTTATTATGTATGAGAGATCAAATTTAAATATAATTTTTCCAGTTATATAACATCCAAAACCTAGATTCTACTCAGCAGTTCCCAGACCCAGTTTTCAATATTTTCTCAAGCGCATCTCCCTATACTCCAGAGGTTGTTGACTTGTAGCGGGGGCATAAGTATGTCCATTGGAAGACAATTCCCTAATCACCAGAGTGTTGAATAGTGGAATATCATTAACTGATAAGTAGGGGAAGCAAGAGATTATTTTAAAAAACAAGGTAGGAATATATGGAAATACCAAAAGGAATCTCATATACAATGTTGAGGATTCATATATTTCTCTACAAAATTTCCAAAATAGGTATATATGGAAGGAGTGTAATATATGTAACAAAACAAAAAAATGAAGAAAGTATCCTATCTTGTACTATGATCATTAACTCAGTCCCATGCTCCTATAACCTTATGTAGTAAGCATGAAACTGTAGTATGGAGAGTTCCCATATTCATATGTGCAATCATATAGTCTGTTCAGGTACCCAAGGTAGCCCGAATAGGGTGTGAGACTAAATCCCAGTAGGTAAATACCCAAGGTTAAGTGTCATAGATTTAATGAATATACATAATCATAGTGTGTTGGATGTAATAATAATGTAAAGGAATTACTCAATTAGATATCCAATAAATATTGGTTCTCATTTATAATCAAATTCATTTAATCAATTTCTTTTCGGAAATAAGTATCTAAATTGAGATTCTAACGGATTTTATTTATAATCATGTTAATTAAAATGAACAGCTAATTTAATCAATATGTGTTTGGACCTAAAAAATTTCCAATGTCCACCATATGTAAATGTATCCAATGATAAATCAACAATCCATCAATAATGTGTAAGTAAAAGGAAAAATCAAAGCTTGTACTTTGGCTTGGAAGGCATCTCATATAAGTCATTTCATTCATTATTCATTCATGAAAATGAGTCCATCCATGTAATTTCTAATTTATAATCAATATATCACAATAATTATAATATAAACCAACAAACTAAAAGCCCATCCAATGAAATTATCATGAACCAATGTATCTCTCTAGGTGTGCTACAACATCACTCCCACTCGAGTCTCTCTATGGCAGACTATAATGGGAGCCTGAGAATCACCCATGGGATAATGAAAAAAATTAAATTTTGATCAATTTCACCTCAAAACATAAATTTTAACATGTCATGGTCAATAATAATAACATTTCAATTCAATATAACATAATAAGGTGATTCAATACATTGTCCAATCCTAGATGGTCTCTCCATTAATTTATTGACATGAGAAATTAACTATAATAAGTATACCAAACTTTATTGAGATATTACACATAAATGGACAATGAAATGCTCATTTCATCCCTTCCAATGAATCACTTAAATTTCTATTGATATCATATTATAATTCAGATATAAATTCACAATTGTTTTTATATCAAAATGACACTTAATCTCATATACAATTGACAATTCAGTATAAAACATCCTTTGAAAATGGGTTAATGGTCACACATCAATGGTATCCTATTTAAATACCATCATAGTGGTCCATTTTATTAAAAAAAACACCCAAAAGAGTTGTTCCAATTTCATAGTCCTCAACCTATAATCATACCAATAATGGGCCTCTTCAACTACGTAGGCCATGATGAAAAATTCATTTGAAGGATTTAAAAACATTTCATGGTGATACTCTAGGAATTGGGTGCTTTGAAAAACAATATGTATAAACACATTATATATTAAAAATATGAATAAGAGAACCTTCCATAGTTCCATTGTGTATATATCATCTATTATCATCTCCTCATTCGACTACTATTTGGATCAAATTGAAATCATATGAAGAACCTAATAATTGGGAAACTATCTTACACTTAAATATAATGGATAATATCAAAAGCTATGATGAATGGATAAAAAATAATTGAGTAATCACATATAAAAATTAAAAGAGACCAACTATGCTCGATTATGATATCATATTGATGAACAAGATCAAAATTTACCCAAATTCATGAATGAGGTCTCCAAAGTTTCTTCTATCCAACATGAAAAAGAAGAAAAACTGAAATTAGGTTTTAATATATGATGAAGTAAAATGTTAATTTCATTATAATTCAATGGGTTTCATGGTTTGGATGCATGTTTGGCCATATAGAGATCCTACAATGCATGCATAGCTATAGGGAAGGGGAACCCCACACGGTTTTTGTCTACACAATTTGACTAACCGTGCATCAATAAATTGTCAAAATTGTAATCATTCTCAAATGGTCATTTGGACCATATCACATGGTTTCTCTAACCATGTGGACTATAGGAATACATTATCTTTCATTGAATAGTTTTATCAAATTGTGCATCATTCCCCACATGGTTTACTGTAACCATGTACCATGCCATTTTGACCTAAAAGGACGGGTTCCATGCTCCAAAACAAGCTCCAGACACTAACTGACACCTCAATGACCTCAAAGGGTTTATAAATTAGTACATATTCTATCATTATGCTATGAAATTTTGAAATTAAAAGGATATATACCATAATATAGAACCATGTTATGACCAAATTCTCCCCATAAAGTATTTTGCCCATGAATTTCCCTTCCGTGGTCGGGGAATCAAAATATTAAAATAAATCTTGCCATTATAATTGTACATTAACATCCATCTCCATTTTCCAATCATTTACGTGGTTGTTCAACCACAGAACCCATACTAGAAGAGTTTACAAACCTCAAATAACATTCTTTCTTTAATCCCCAATATGAATATGTTTCTCCTCAACATACACATCTACCTATAACTGAAATTAATAATACCGAATATCATGAGATGGGTGTGAATTTTAATGTCACAGATGAGAATCATGGAAGATGGCATGCGTGGATCTGTAACTCTGAGAAAACTACAATCGATGGGATACTAACCCATGTTTCTCTAGAATCGGGAATGGATTAGCGTACTAAGGTGAAAGCTTACCCTATCTCATAATTCTCTCATGTACGTCCCTAAGTGAAACATGTACAAAAGATATCATTCCGAACCTCAGAATTCATTGGTATTCTTTAGTGATCAAAATCACATTTCTATCAAGAATGTGTAGAATCCCTCTACATCCGAATCAGCTGAGGATACTATCTTGCCTCCAAAATAAGACAAGTTATGAGCATAGCTTCCTCTACCATCTCAATCAAATAGAAGGTTGATCGGCATTCCCTACTATAAAAATAATCATAAGGATCCATCTAAATAGAATCAAAAAAGTTATATTTATAATCAAATTCAACTATGGGTTTATTTTTCTCCCACAAGCCCCAAAAATCCACAACACAAACCTACAACCTGGCCCCAAGAACCTCAATTGTACAATCTTAAAGGCCATCTATTTTAGGGTGGTAATATTTTCTTAGAATAACCTATTTACCCATCACCCTCCATAAAATCTATTTGAAATAATATATAAAACGAGATTCGCTATCTGAAATGATAGTACATGGGTCCATGGGAAGTTGTACTATATCATAAATAAACAACCTCCCGCACCATATATGGAAATGGTATCCATGATAGGTAGGTAATAGATGACCATGGTGATCCTTTCAACAAAAAACCATTCATCATCCATTCCTACTGGAGACCTCAGTAATCCTATCACAAAATTTATCATAACATCATCCCTTCTCCACTAAGGAATATGAAGTATTTGTAAATATCTTGTTTCTCATTGGTGTTACAACATCACCTATTTACCATTAGAACACATCATGAGAAAAATAGCTATATATCCTTTCATACACTGCCATATGTATTTGTAATTTAAATCTCGATACATCTTGGTAATGCCAGGATGAAATTCCCAATATTAATCAGGAAAATATCTCTTCATATCCTAGAGAATGTCTACTGAAAGCCATACACAACCATGTACATAGCGAATATCATGCTTTTCTATGGTCAAATCCGGAAAAGGTTCCTCACATGCCGGACTCCCCCACTGGAATAGGATCTAAGAATCTGATGGCTTCCTTACCATTACTCTATCCATCAGGGTAGAGGTCACAACTAGATATGAAAGAATGTTCAGTCATTAAATGTCATATAACTCCATGTACATAATTTATAACAGATCAATGAACTACCACTTAATATTAACATATTGTGCTTCTTGTTTTTAAATCCTCTTGCAAGGTTTATTAGCCACAGAATTTACATTAATGGGCTTGTAGGTAGGCTCAAAATAAAATGACTAATGTTATTCAACCCATTTTTCAACATCATATTCAGATACTTCATTTAAATATATTCTAGTAGATTGTGTGTTCATTGAAAAATAGAAAACTCTATCCAATTATATAATTTTTCCATAGTGAAATGCATGAACCACAATAGTTATCTCAATATCATGAATTTATTAATTGCTCTCATGTGGAATCAACTTTCAGGAATGGTACTCCATGACTATATCCCCATGTATAAGTACTAGTCATAGCCTAACACATGATGCATTATAGTATATAATGTATATATTATCTATATCTAGTATAATGAATCTTGACATTAATGAAAATCTCTCATTTAGCACTTGAATGTATGTAATGCTGGAATCCATCAGTATAAACATCCCAATCATCTTAGTCATTCCCATAAGTGGTGCTTCTAGGAATGAGAAGTCCTATATGAAATATCAATTTTAACCCATTATCCCCAAGATACTCGGTACCTAAAATCCATTCTTGGGATGATCCATGGAAACTATAACTTTCATATTCTATAGGTCATCTAATACATTTATCTCTATGATAATGTGACCTATGATGTGAATATGTTCTATCCAGATTTGTCACTTCGTGAGATTAGAATGTAACTGATACTCTCTTAGTGTATTCAATATAACCTCAAAATTCATAGCATGGGTGTGCTGATTATGATAATACACAAAGATATCATCCAAAAAACCCGCACAAATGAATCTAGATAATTATGGAACACTCTTTTCAGCAGTTCCATGGAGACTGATTTTGTGACTTTTAGACTTAAGGGAATTACCAAACACTCATATAGACTATACCTGATATGTCAGAATTATTCCTAGATTTCTAGCATGCACATGATAATAACAAGATCTCAAATAAATCGTTGAGAAGACCCAAGATCCTCGGTGATAGTTGAAGATATAATTCAACTATGCTAGAGGATATCGGTTCTCAAACATCAAATGGTTCACCATCTAGTAATACATGGAGAGACTGATAGTTTTGTTCAACTCATTCCAATAAGGATCAATGAAACCCTCATAAAAGTATTTGGTCTAATAAAACCCTTTGAATATAAGTCATCTAACTATCTCTTGATCACATGAATATCTATTATAGCCACCCCATATAGACAGATGGATACCAGTGCAGATCTTGGAATTATCTCAATGGAGAACTCTAAATAACTCATAAGAGGTAATCATGAAATGTATTCAAGGAAAATGTCACTGAAATGTTCAATAAATTGAGGTAATTGCATATAATTTAATCTTGGATCATCAGGATACGAACTCACAATCAAGGTTATTATCTAGAACATCCCACATTGCTCATGTCAAGATTTACCCACCTAGAAATCTCATTAACCATTATAAATAAATACTCTACCCTCTGGTGATGTAATGGTTTCTCTTCCGGGATAGAATGCTACCAAATCATGAAGGGGAACCAACCAGTCAATCCTGAGAGTGATGTAAAAACCTATCATCTCATGGAGAAAGATGTCCAATAAAATGATACACCCACTAATCTCTAGTGGGGACTCCCTGCACTATCATACATCCTCTATTCTAATTCTAAATAGAGTTTCATGCATCAAATAATAATTAGAGGCATAAAAACGGAGCCCAAGGTACCCCACAAGAGACAAGTACATAAGACTCTGTGGATATCCTATTTCCAAAATAATAGAAGCTAATGTATTGGCTACAATAATAGCACATCTAACAATGAATGTACTCAGATCCTACTCCTCAAGGTTCTATTGAAATATGTTTATCTCGCCTAAAATTCTTCCTAATGATAATACCTAGAAATCATAAATAGATCCACAATGTTATCACTAAAATACTAGTGTTTGGTTTCTATGACCACAGCCACCACCTAAGCCTGATCGACCAGCTGTACTCTACCTCCCTTCCGGAAGAGAATTTGTTGAACCTGCACTAGAATGAGAATTCTATAATAATCATCTCTTACTAGATATTGATAAAATGTTATCCATAAGTGTTATAAATGGACAATATTAACAAATGATCGACACTCGACGAGTTCACTCGTACATTGGGACCATGTATGTTCTGTTCAATATCACCGGTATAACCTCACCTAGAAGCCTTCGTATGTTATCTGGCTTCTACTATCAACATATGAAAGATCTTTACGATGCTTACTATCACTGATGGATGTAGTGCCAGATTGAGATTCTGAACCACCCTAGCTCATACCTCCATACTCTCTCACATTAAACAATGTTATTAGTACTAGATTCACTATTCACGATACTATAGTCTATTGAAATACATTCAATAGTGATCAGATTTAATTCCTAATACCATCAATTAATCCCTTATATTCAGACAACTCTTCATCAATAAAAATAGGGTGATGTGATGGATATTAATGAAATTGTCTGAATAATCCATCAATGATAACAATCCCAGATATAGGTGCATAAAATCTCAACCTCTAACAGCCCTCAATGCTAAGGGTATAAGTGGTCATTGAAGGCCATAAGAAAATAAATTCAAGACATCTCTTGATGTTAATAAATCTAAGAAATCACATCCCACCACCTCATGGTGGAATCACACATCCAATATACAGAGAGATTTACCATCCTCTCAAGAGGTGTATGTAGATGCTCAGAGATAGATAACAGGTCATATAACCATGGATCTTCCACATATGTTCCTCCATCCCATAAAATCATGGGAAGATTCAACTGCTATAACTCACACGTCAACTCTATTATAGTCTAGATAGAGCACGGTGATCCTTGAATGATCTACATAAAGGGCATAAATTCCTCCTTGAATTGTTCCTTATCACTTGTTTCTAGTCTATATACTTTGTCACAGCTGGAACTACTAGAGGATCCAATGGTATAACATGGTCCACCACCTATAGCGTGTTGTTGTATCCACCCTCTTGGCATACAACTAGAGGTAATCCTGGTGAAATACCTCTATAATGTCAAAAACATGGCTCATATCAATATAATCATAAAATTTTTCAGATAGAGGTAGATATATAGAATCCTGATATGTAAAATCCTTAATATATAAGAAGATACCCCTCTGTCTTCTCCTTAAGTTAGGAATGACAAACACCGGGATCAAAACAATGAAACAGATACTACCTACCCCCCACTAATAAGGTTGGTTATGGGTTTAGTTCTCTACTATAATCATTTAGTGTTTACATTTCCTTTCCACATGAGTCATATATTCATTCCAATTTAACTTTAGACTCATTTAAAATTTTTATAGAATTTAATTTTAATACATTAAACCAAATGGTTGACCGTATACTTATCCATGAGTTCTAATACTCCTCAATAACCAAATTTTGACATCCACCAAATTCAAACAATAACATGTTTCAATAAATGTATCACAACTACAAGTATATTTATAACAAAACCTATCACAATAGTATGAAACCTGTAATGTATCCTAAATGGATTGGCATAATGCATGGAATGTGATTCCTATAATGTTCTTAAAACGATACATGATATGGAATACCATCATATCATCTGGTTTCAAAAAATATCACCCACTATTAAATCAATAACAAAAAAAATAATCCATGTTCATCACCAACATTGGAATCAAATCAACTAAAATTTTCAAAATCTAGAAAAAATGAATTTAATTTAAATAATTTTGGTTTCTTATTTTCTATCTGGTAGACATGCCAAATAAATACTCATTAACAAATTCTTATTCATTACTATCATTTTAATTGACATGAAATAGTAAATACATCCCGAAATGATGCTCTAATACCACCTTGTAACATCCAGGACTGGGATTCCCCTCCATAGTAACCTATGCCCCATTTTACAATATGGCCTCATGAAAATATGACTGAATTCTAGAGGCTTCTAACTAGAAGTGAGGGTATATTTTTTCAATGTAGGGACTATTCCTTAATCATGATATTGTATCATAGAGTGATATCAATAACATACAAGTAGAAACGTAGTAAATCATACAGAAAATAAAAAACCTGGAGGAATAAATGGAAATACTTAAATTAATATAATATAAAAATATTTTGAATCATGTAGGACTTCACAAGATAGAAAAAATAGTTTTACATGGAAGTTGTACAATACATGTAAAAAAATTAAAAAAGGAAAAAATTACCCTAGACTCTATTTTGATCCTCAGTTAGATCCCACACTCCCCTACTCTAAATAAGTAACGATGAACTTTTAGTAGCGTGATTTCCCTTATCTATACCTGAAATAATATTATCCTTTTGGGTACCTGAGGTTTTCTGAAAATGGTGCGAGAATAGATAAAAAAACTAAAAAACCCAAGGTAATGTTCCATACAAGAAATGAATATATATAACATTAGTGTGTTGGTAGTAATAATAATTTAATCTTGCTACTGAAACTTGACATCTTATAAAGTGCAGGTTCTTATTTATAATCAAATTTAATAAATAAAATTATGCATATAATGAATTATTTAAATTAATAGTCAGGTATGTTTCATTAATAATCAATTTCTTTTATGTAAATAGTTTATTTAATCAATAACCCTCATGATCTGGCATAACGACCAGCATCCCCGATAAACATATGTATCTATGGATTCCCAAACATTCAATCTATAATGTTTATGTCAATGACTAAATTGAAGTTTGTTCATTCACTTGGTAGATGAATCATATAATATATTTAATTCATTATTCATTTTGAACCTTTTCCCATCTATGGAATTCCTAATTGGGAATCTAGGTATCGCTCTAGGTACAAAATAACCCAAAAACCAACAAGCCCATCAATTACAATTCTATAGATCCCAGGTATCATTCTAGGTGTGGTATAACATTAATCCCACTTGTGTCCAACCTTGGGGGGCCCATGTTAAGCCCAAGTATCACCAATGTAAAAATGATCAAATTCTATTTTGATAAATTTCACTTTTTGAATTTTATTTTAACATTTCAAGATTAATAAAAATAATATTTCAATTAAATATCACCATAAAATCTGATTCAAATCATTGGAAAAACATAGAATTCATGGACTCTAATTTACCCACATGAGTAATTCTATATAACAATCATCCCAAGAGTCAAAAAGATATTACATAGTCAAGGACAAGGGCATGGTCATTTCAACCCATCCCATTAATCAATTCAATTATAATTTATATATCAATTCAATTTACATATCAATTCAGAATTTATTTTCCAACTCAATTATAATTAATCTCAAATAAAATTAACAATTAAATATTTATAATCTCTTGAAAATGGGTAAATAGGAACACCTCAGTAGTATCCGACTAATTTACCATCATATTGTATCATTTAATTAAATAACACACCCCATGGGCTTCTTCAAATTTCAAGGTTCTCAAACTATAATTATATAAATAACAAGAAAAATTAACTGAAAAGGCCACTCCTATCAATTTAATTAAAGGGTTTAAATTAATTTTTAGGAGACAGAAAGAAAATTTTGTATGAAGAGGAACAACATATATAAACACACCTACTTTTAAAAAATCCAAGACACCACCTACTGTAAGTCCACAGTAGCTTGATCATCTAGTATCAACTAGTAAATTTGATTAGGATAGGAGAAAATCAAATAATGGTTAAATAACCTAATAATTGAGAAAATATTATTTTATATAAATAGATTATCCACTAAAAAATATAACGAAGAACCACAAAAAATCAAGTAATCATTGATGCATATCCAATGAGACGAACATGCTGGATTTTGATATCAGTCAAAGGAATGAGATCAAATTATACCAAAAGTCTAAATTGATCTCTCCCAATAAGATGACGTCTAATATGAAGAAAAGGGAAATATAAATTAGGCTAAAACATTATTTGAGGGAAAATTTGTAATTTACTTAAACATCCCTATGTTGTATTGTATTGTTACATGGTTGGAAAAACTAGGCTCGAACTGTACATGCTAAGCCGTAGGGAAGGGGAACCCCAAACGATTTATCTTCATAGTTTGACTAACTATGTGAAAATCATGAAAATCTAAAAAATCAATATTTTATATATTCTTACATGTTCACGCATCTCATATCACAAGTGTTGTCTAACTGTGTGTTTTGCAGGACTCCACTTTCTAGGCTCGCTTTGTTTTATCGAACCGTATGGCCTGCCACATGTGGTTTTCTATAACAATTAATGAAGACGTTTTCACCCAAATGGCTGGGTTATGGGATTCAAACCATACCTTTACATCCTAGCACCTCCATGAACTCAATGGGAATTCAAATTATCCAATATTGAGACATTTAAGTTAAGAAAAAATGAAAAGAAAAGGATTTGTACATCAAGAAATGATCGAGTTCTTACAAAACCTTGGAATTGAATTTGGTAAAAAAGAATAAATATTTAGAATAAAAAGGTGTTAATTAGGTTGTTATGTTTAATTACATTTATGGACTAAAAAATATACCATGGTAGAAAAGTATTTAATCAGTATATGTTAAATAGTTACTAGGGTTATAGTTAAAATGAAAAATCATAACATACATAACATTTATAGAATTTAATTGTTTTTAGGTGTTTTTTGACCCAAAACAATCTCCATAAAATTAATTAATAATCAATTTAATTGAAATTATTTTAAACAAAATGTGGCTGGATTTAAATATTAAATAATCATTATTTTAATCACATATACCCACATCTCCTCATGTATAAACACCACCCCTCACCACTGCATTTCAAAAAAAAATGCCTTAAATCTCATAAAAGTTCTTAGAAAATTTCTCCTCCTCACTTTTCCCTACATCAAAGTGATATTTTTCTCACCAAAACACAAATCCATGGTCTATAAGGGTCTCTATAGGAGGTGATAATCAAGAAGTAATTTTCTCAAAGTACACCTCTTAATTTATTTTCATATTATATTTTATCCTCACCCGTATGATCCATAAAATTATTATTACTCTAAAATATTGTATATAAAATACATATATGTTAAAAACTAGAATATATTATATCCAATATTTTTTATTACCTAATATTATTCAATTAAATGAAACTATTTTCTAAATTATGTAGATTAATCACATACGTGGATAAGGTTTTTTTATCGACTTCATGGATGGTAGTGAAAATATTATTCTACTTAAAACATATTTTAGTAATTAAATTATAACTTATTTAATTTTATGGAACTAATATCTAGATACAATTTTAAATAAAACAAAAATAGTTTTTTATTTTCATAAAAATTGCCAAATTGAACTAAAAATTTATCACTAACATTTTATCAAATTAATTATCCTTCTATAGGAAGTAAAAAAGTTATATTAGACCAAAAATTATTATGGAAATTAAATAATACCATTTAAATAGTCTTCCATATTTTTAATTCTATTTTACATGAAAATAAATTGTTAGTGGTAGACAAATCGATAATGAATATCCTGAAATGATCACAAATGAAACACTGAAAATAGGGAAATATTATTAATTAATGTGTCTCAATATCATATAAAATCATCACATAAGGAATTATAATATGAATATAGTCTTTTAATAACTTAATAACATCATTTAACACTCTATTTAAGTGTTTAGTGTACAAAAACCAAAAGGAAAACATGAGGTAAAGGTTTTCGCATGTCACTTTTTATTATATATGATTTTTGACTTATTCACTGCATACTCTTTGTGTGGATTTAGATGCCATATTTTGAATATAATTTCATTATTCACACTATCATAATTATTTTAATTGTTTTATTTAATAATTAATACTTTTTGGGGCATATGATTCGACTGATTATAATGTGTCAAAGAAACATGTAACTTAATTTCAATTAATTATGTTAAATTATTATTTCATGATCACACCATTCAAAGATTATGTGTGAAATGAACTTTGATTATATTATGTGTTATTTAAAAATTTTTAAAATTATTTACAGTTAATAAACATATTTTATTCATTCGATTAATACTCAATTCAATGATATGATGTTTAAAGGGGATTTATACTCTTGTATATATTTCAGTGAGTCTTTTTTTAAATGAAACACTAATATATCATTTGTTTGTATATAAATCCCATGAATTTAATATATAATCCTCATAATTAAATTTATCATAATTTATAAATCAAATTTATGATCTCATTTTTATAGGGTCTACATTTCAACAGTTACAAAAATAGTAGGGTAGATTTTTCCCAATTTTCCTTCTTGGAGAGAGTTGTTGTGTTTTTCACCTATATTCTTTTATGAATTTTAAATAATTCCATATAGAGTGTTTTATTAGGAATATATATATTTTAATGATATTTTATTTTCGTATACTGTTATTGTCTCTTCAATCTGAAATTTATTTTTACAAAAATAGTCTTTTACAAACTGTTTAAAAAATTGGTGAAAAATGATATTTTATAAATTTTTTAAGAACAATTTATATTAAATTTTGTTTTAAATGAAAATTTTATATTCCTATAAAGTTTATTTTTATTAATAAATTTTTTATAAATGTTTTATTATTTAAAAAGTGTTTCTCAAAATAGAAAGTATATTTTTCTAAAAATTTACTTCCAGTGATCTCTCAAAATGATTTTCTATCCAGTATAACATAATCTGATATTAATAAATATTTATTGAGATATTTTTAAATTAAATTATAATTATTATTTTAATTTATTATGCTTATATTTTTAAAATCCATTTCTTCTCCATGGTTTATGCTATGATTAAATGTTTATGAAACCTAATTCTTTTTTCTGTTCTGATATAATGGATTTTATTTTGGTAGACATATGTATGGTTCTAAATATGTGATGAGTGGAATGCATATATCCCCAAAAAATTGGTAACTATATTATATCTCATGAGATAAACATGAATAAAATGTGGGCTTAATTATCTTCACACAGGTTGGGAATAGGAAACAAAACAGCTTCAGTAAAGGACTATGTATGCCATGAGAGTCATGGGAGTGAAACCTTGACCACTATAATGGTTTGGGGAGTGAACCAATTACCCAATTATAGTGTTGGAAATGGTCCTTGAATACTAATGAAGTTATTTAATTTACATATATTATTTCCAAAATTTAATGTTTTATTCAAAAGTTATTCTAATAAAATTCAGGTATTATAATTTTTTATGATATATTAGATGACCCATGATTATGATATTTGATATTCATAGTATATTTTTAAAATATAATTTTCATATTATTATACAATTCTATTTATTTTTTCATTCATCTTTCAATTTTTTACCCCTCATGAGAATCTAATCTTAGCCTTTTCATGTTTTTATTTTCATAAGATATGAAGAAAGTAAAAACATTTTCTATGTCAAAAGGTGTTCTAGTTATGAAGGAATAAAAAAGAGATAATGTAATGCATTTAAGAACCTGCTAATTATGTTTCCATGTTTCCAAAGACACTAAAAGCATATGATTCTATAATTTTTTTTAATATGAATATTCATCTATTTTGATTTAATATCTATGTATGGAAAGATAAAGTTGTTATAGATGTTGTTTTTTATTAAATATGATTTCTATTGGTGATAATAACTAACATTAATATTAGAATTCATTATGTGTTATATCCATTTCCATAATATTTTATTTATAATAATAAATAGTATGTTTAAGAAAAAACCTTATTGTATTGATTTTTGTTGAATTATTTTATTTTTTTAGTATCCATATTTGAGTTATATGGATTTCATAGACATTAATAAACTAATTTAACCTTGAGGAATCATGATCAAAAGAAATATAAAAAATAGTTTTTTTAAATTTAATATTACTTGAGTTTTAAAATGATAATAATTTGTAATATAAATTCATCATTCTATTTTTGAAGGCATAATTTTACTCTTAAAATATTTATTACAAATGATGAATGTTTATATATTTTCAATTTATACTTCCCTCATGATAAAGACATAAATGGTATAATATTAGTAAATACTATATGTTTTAGTATTAACCTAAAATATAAATATTCCACAAAATACAAAAAAACATCCTAATATAATTTTGAAATAAAAAGTTTTATTATATCCCATTCATGTTCTAAAATTCTGGTATTTCACATTTACGTTGAAATAGATAACATAAAAAATTATTTTAGAGATAAATAACTATATCATATATTATTTGTTCTTATAAATATATAATAATATAAATAGTTTTAATTATTCATATATAAAAAATAAATTTTTTCATGTTATCATATATAAATATAATGAAAAATATAATATTATAAAATAGAATAATATTTTTAGTATTCAACGATCTTATTAGTTGTCAGGCTAAAACAATTTTCTTTCATTACTTAATGTGTATAAAAAGTAAAATTACTTTATTTGAACAAATATTATTATTTTATTCACCTTTATTCATAATAGGAAATTTAATGGAATATTTTTAAAGTTATATAATTTTATTGTAGTCATCTTTGAATGGTGATTCATTTAAAGTGGTCTATAGAAGTCATTTTTCTATGAAGAAATTTATAAATTATAATCTCGGTGTGTTAAAATTTTCCCCTATAAATAAATTACATCATCATAAGTTCTATAATCAGTCACCAATAGAAACCACTAACGGTATCTAATTGACCAAGATGACTTGTGATTCAATTTTAAGTGATATTCCATCCTTAATAAAATGAATACAACCCAATAATCCTCTCAGGAATGGGAATTAATACACATATAATGGAGTGAATCATTATAATGATCTCATTATCAAAATACCAATTATAACGACCCATACTAAAGATACATTGTTTATACTTCAAAATTGAAGCATACTTATTACAACATATTACAAAACCATGTAAGGACCGTATAGGTATAATGTCTTTAGAAATTGGGAAACATAAACAACTGGTTCATAAAATGTCTACACCATCTCCCACTTATTTCATCATATCTATAGTCCCTTTTGGCATATCTTACTTAATAACCTTCTTCCTGACCAGGGGGAAAGAAAACATACAAAAGGGTGAGCACAAATTCTCAGTAAGGGTAAACAAAAGAAAAATCAATCATATCAGGAACATAACATTTTGGAAATCTTAACCTGCAAAAGAAATCATAATTTCATACCATGGGATATATCATAGAAGTGAAATGTAATCCAAATAATCATAACATAAAACATGAAACTTTTTGTCATACACACATAATCATATATAATAATTTCTTATTATTCAAGACTCATTTCCAAGACTATCTTAGTGGACAAAGTCCATTTCTGAACAGAGTTCATTCCTCGTTTCAGTCCTGTTTCACTGAACCGGTTTAACCAGCCATTCCAGCCATGTCTATCTCATGAGATATAAAATCTTTACCCAATTAATTGGAGGGAGATATATGTCCCACCCATCTCATAATGATATAATTCTTTTGTGTGCCACAAAATCATAAAACATACATCATAGCATAACCCATGTAATAAAATTGGGAATCTTAAACATCATGCCATCATAACATAATATATATAAGATAAAAGGACATCATAAAAATAATTACATAATAAAATAATCAAATAAATGTAAAAATAGGGATATAAATATAACCTAATGTTATCTTAGATGGAAATTTTTTTTGATAAAACACTTGAACTCCATTCTTGAGGAAAATATCCTTTCTACTTCAAAAACATTTTTCTTTTCTTAACATGTCATACAATTTTAAACTAAAAGAAGTTGATTAAAAATAAACTTGAAGACATGTAAAGGACGCTTCTTGGAAATAATGTTCTAAAAATCCATTCATGCCTTATAAGTTAAAAAAACATTCTTCTCGTACTTTTTTAGGAAAAGTCAAAAAGTACCTCGTACGAAAAACGACAAAAGATTCTTTTCATATATTTTACAAAAAACTCACTGAAGGGTAAAATTGGATTTAAACAATTGCAGGTGTATGTAAATAATATTACATATTGAGGAAACATGGATGTGGATGATAAAATACACCCCAATAAATACCAATGTATAAACAATCTCGAATAAAAATGAGATTGTGATATTTTACTTACCTTAGGTCCGATTTGCTTCGTATGTGTCTGAACCTCCTGTATAATGATTTAAATAATGTCATTGACTTATTCCATAATCATACTCATTGTTATGATATCATATATGGTTATATTCTTAGCTTATTATTAGTAATATTTCATTACTACTTGTTATTCGGGTGTTTATTACTTTTTGTTCTTATGCGTGTTTTGTCGAATAAATTCTTATTCTTCTCCATAGATTATAGATACCTCATTTACATAATGGTATTATTGTAATATATATCATATTAATTCATTCAATTCTTTTAAATAGTCAATATGTAATGAAGATCATGTAGAACGAGGCTCATCACATCGTGGAGATGATATTCCGTACGTACGCACGACTGACGATATCGTTCCCATGATCGTGGAATTGTATTAGAGTGTATGTATAATATTTCAGAATCAATATCACTTTGAAATAATCATATATAGTTATTATTCAAACCATTATAACCATCCAAGTAAGGTGGTGGGGGAAAAGAGATTACAGCACGGTGTGGAGACGGTATTCCGTACGTACGCATGCACGATGATTTAGTTTTCTGTAGGATGGATAGATGGTCAAATAGGGTTGTTTCATACTTATAATAACATATAAGTATATGAGAGATACTGATGTTATTACTTCATAATGAAAAAACTAAATAAGAAGAAGTGGAAGAAGAAATAAAGATGAAAGAATCGGTAACGGACATTACCTCTTCTTTGAAGCGCTTCTTTGAGACCTCTTTTTAGGGCACTAAAATTGGTCTTTGAAGAAGACCAGGACCTCTAGGATGTTTCTAGGGAAGTGGAGAGGAGAACATGGCAGGGTTTTGCCGAGCTTGAAGTCTCAAATTGGTGTGAGGAGGAGAGGGAAGTGGTGCCCTTTTATAAGGGAGGAGAGGGGCACCTTTGGAATAACTAAAAATATTTTTTATTATAAAGTAAAATTCTGTTTTTAATAGCTCCAAATTGATATATTTAGAAGCTAAGGTGGGGATGGGTCGAAAACCAGTCACCCAATAGAATTTAGACATGTTTAGGTCATTATATTAACCTTATCTTTTAGTTTTAACTCTTAGTTAATTAGATTGACATTTACCATGTCGCTTTGTAATTTTATATTACATAGTTAATAAACATACCATATACATCCAAGCGACCCCCAAGAGGTCCATTTATTATACACCTATCATGATATAAGTATCTTGGCCGATCCTTATATTTTTAGGAATAATATAACAATCAATAATATAATATTTGTTTTAAAAACAATATTATGTCAATTTTGACACTATTTAGTAATTGATTTTTGTGAAATTCATAACAGAATTATTAATTCGAAAAAATTTTATTAAATAAATAATAACATGTTATATTAACCTATAAAATTAATGGAATTCATAAAAACTCTCAAATTACATTTATTTGGGTATTTATAACATCAATTATGTCAATATTTCATTAATAAGATAATTACTGCATCATCATTGTGTCATAAATAAATTTAATTATTTAATGTCTAAAAATTACAAATAAACTACTATTATGTAGGAAATCTATTTAACTTTCTAATTAATATTTATAGTTGAATTTATCTTATGTATAAACCTATTTTAAAAATGATTTAGTTATTAAACATTGATTTTAACTATTTTAACCCTTCTTTAAATAAATTAATAATAAATGTCATAATCTAATCCAAGTGGGCCTAAATGGTCATATTTTATTTCTATGGTTTTTTTGGTCGAATTACACTTATCCAATAGAATTAGGACATGTGTTAGGGTAATAATAATGTCATTTTTACCCTTAATTACCCTATTTACTTTTAACCGTGGTAAATAAAAGTAAAACGTTATTATTCACCAAAAATTATTTTCATCTCATTGAACCATATTTTACTTACTAAAATCAACCGTGTCTCTCGGATTTTTGAAATTCCACTCATAGAAGCGGTAAAATTACGTTATATGTAAATTTGCAAATTATACTAGGAGGTGGGTAAAAGACGGTGAAAAGTTCAATAAACTTTTTATATATATAAAATTATTATAAAATGACTACAATTAATTTCATTGAACTTATATAGGTATTATGTATAAATTTTGACCTAAAATAAATTTAATGAAAATAAATAATTATTTAAATAAATAGTCGGTTTGTAAATAATAACCCAGTGTTTTCACTATTCATCAAAAATTGAAAGTTTTCAGAAAAATACCAAAATTTCACCCTAGGCTAATTTCGATATTCTGAATCCAAAAATTAAGTCAATTTTGAAAAATAAAATGTAAAAAATTTCAAAAAGTAGTTATTACAATTCATAACGGCTAGTTTTAATAATATTTTAATAACATATCGTTGTTTAGTGAAACTCGGTATTGCGTATGACGCAAGATATCGAAGAAGGCCGCTGTTGCGTGTAAGGCAAGCCAAGCTAGTGTTGTGTGTAGTGAAATATTTCATTGATGATTTATATAGAAATAGAATATTTCTCATAAAAGACTCGGGTGTTACATTTTAGCCCCCTTAAAATGAATTTCTCCCTCGAAATTCGTCACTTTGTAACAAAAAGATGGGGATACCTCTCCCTCATCATATCCTCAAGCTCCCATGTAGCTTCTTCTAATTGGTGGTTTCTCCATAAAACTTTCATCAATCGAGTGGTGTTGTTCTATAGGACTTTTTCGCTATGATCTAGATTCTCTATCGGTTGTTCTTCATAAGAAAGATCTTGCTCCAGCGGTACAACTTCTGAGCTGAGTACATGTGAAGGATCAGGTATGTACTTTCTCAGGAGAGATACATGGAACACATCGTGAACTTGAGAGAGATTCGGTGGAAGTGCCAATCGATAAACTACCTTTCCATCACGATGCAATATTTTGAAAGGACAGATATATCTAGGGCTCAACTTCCCCTTCTTTCCAAATCTCATGACCCTCTTCCAGGGAGATATTCTTAAGAACACATTATCACCCTCTTCAAACTCTAGGTCATTTCTTCAGTTGTTGGCATAAAGTTTCTGTCGACTCTAAGCTGCTCTTATGTGTTGTGGAATAGATCTGACCTTTTTTGCCATTTCATCAATGAGATCAGGTCCTAATATCTTTTTCCCCATCTTCATCCCAGCAAGTTAGAGTCCTGCATTTATTTCCATAGAGAGCTTCATAAGGAGCTATCTGAATACTGGAGTGAAAGCTATTATTATAAGAAAATTCCACCAAAGGTAGGTGTTGATCCCAAACACATTTGAATCTATAGAGGAAGCTCTCAACATAACTTCTAGAGTTTGAATTTTCCTCTCAGACTGCCCATCTGTCTGAGGATGATAAGCAGTGCTGAAACTCAACTCTGTATCCAGAGCATGCTGAAGACTTCTCTAGAACTTTAAGGTAAACCTTAGATCCTGATCAGATATAATAGAAAGTTGTACTCCATGAAATCTTACCACTTCCTTTATATATATCTCGGCAAGCTGATCCAGATATAAATCCTCTCTAATAGAAATGAAGTGTGCATACTTTTTAAGACGATCAACTATGACCCAGATAGCATTATTGCCTTTGGATGTTTTAGGAATTCCGGTGAAAAAGTCCATAGTGGTGTTTTCCCATTTCCATTCAGGTATGGGTAATGGTTGTAACATCCCCTTAGACTTCTGTCTCTCAGATTTAACTTGCTAACAAACCAAGCATCGAGAGACCTATTCAGCAACATCTCTTTTCATGCCATCCAACCAGAAGTACTCTTTCAGGTCTCTATACATCTTCGTGCTTCCAGGATGAATAGAGAATGAATAACTATGAGCCTCATCCAGTAGCTCCTTCTTTAATTCGGCGATGGGAGGAACACAAACCCGATTGCTGAACTTTATTATCCCATCACAATCAAGGTTGAATTCAATAACATTTCTCACCTTCTTTTGTAACTCTAAATCTTCTTTATGTGCCTCTTTAATCTTCACATGTATAGATGGTTGTACATTCATTTGATAAAGATAAGATTTTCCCCTTCTATTATAACTCCAAGATCCATCCTTTGTAAATCCATAAATATTAGATCTTTTGTGATCCTCATCAAGGATAAACTGGCATGGTCTTGTCGACTTAATGCATCTGCTACCTTGTTTTCTTTCCCCGGGTGGTAATGGATTGAGCAGTCATAATCCTTAATCAGCTCCAACCATCTTCTTTGGTGCATATTCATCTCCTTTTGTGTGGAAATATACTTTAAACATTTATGATCAGTATAAATGTCACACCTTTCTCCATAAAGATAATGCCTCCAAATATTTAATGCAAAGATTACCGGAGCTAACTCCAAATCATGAGTTGGGTAATTTTGCTCATGGATTTTCAACTGTCGTGAGGCATAAGCTATCACCATATCATTTTGCGTGAGAACACACCCGAATCCCTTCTCTGATGCATCACTGTAGATCACAAACCTTTCTCCACTACAAGGAAGTGTGAGTACAGGTGCACTGGATAACCTTATTTTCAACTCTTTGAAATTCTCTTCACATTCCTCCATCCAAACAAACTTAACTCCTTTCCAAGTCAACCTGGTGAGTGGATTAGATAATCATGAATAATATTTTACAAAAATTCGATAATATCCATCCAAAACAAGAAAAATTCTGATCTCAGTTACTTATGTTGGTCTCAACCATCTTTCGATAACCTCTTTTTTTGCTGGATCCACAGATATCCCCTCTTTTGAGATTATGTGACCCAAAAATGTAACTTTTTGAAGCCAAAATTCACACTTGGTAAATTTTGCATAAAGCTTCTCCTTTCTCAGGGTCTTTAATATAATTCTCAAGTGATCTTCATGTTCTTCCTTGCTCTTTTAATATACAAGAATATCGTCTATAAAGACTACCACAAACTGATCATGATAGTCTCTAAAGTCACTATTCATTAGATCCTAAAGATAGCATGGGAATTAGTAAGACAAAACGGCATCACTATAAATTCATAGTGTCCATACCTTGTACGGAAATTCTTCTTTGGTATATCCTCCCTTTTGAACCTTAATTGATGGTACCCTGAACAAAGATCAATCATGGAAAAGTATTGAGCTCCTCGTAGTTGGTCAAATAAGTCATCAATGCGCGAGAGAGGATATTTGTTCTTGATAGTGTTCTTGTTAAGTTCTCGATATTCAATACAGAGTCTCATTGATCCATCTTTCTTCTTAACAAACAGAACAGGTGCTCCCCAAGGTGACGCACTAAGGCGTATGAACCCCTTATCAAGATTCTCTTGGAGTTTCTTCTTCAATTCCTGTAACATAATTGGGGCCATTCTATAAGGTGTCTTTGAAATAGGTAAAGCACCCGGTACGAGTTCTATTGAAAACTCAACTTCACAATTTGGTGGAAGACCCGACAATTACTCCGGAAAGACGTCGTCAAACTCTCGTACAATGGGAATATTCTTAATCGTGAGTTTCTCACCAACTGTTTGAGATAAATAACCTTCATTTAGTGGAATCAAGACCCATAAGATGGAAGAAATGCCCACTGGAAGGTTTTGTTCATCCTTGCATCTATAGAAGATCATAGATTGATATGGAATATGAAATGTGACTTCCCTTCTTTGGAAATTGATATGAGCTCCATATAGAGAAAGATAATCCATGCCAAGAATCACATCAAATTCCACTATAGGACGGATCAGAAGATTTACAGGAAGCACTTTCCCACAAACTTCAATCGGGGAAGAATTATAAACATTTGATGTGACAGTTGTGCCATTAGGGGTTGTCACAGCTAACTCAACATTTAATTATTGAGGTAATACGGTGATACACTTAGAAAATTATTCATAAATAATAGAGTGGGTGGATCCAAAATCAAATAAAACATTTGATACTTTTGATTGGATGGTACGTGTACCTTTCACCACATCATTTTCGTACTCCACATCGCTGATAGAAATTGCATGTGACTTTACTTTATCATTGTCCTTAAGAGTTGGTTGACTTCGATCATCATCAACAACCCTTGGATTTGGACATTGATTGGCATAATGCCCCATATCCATGCACTTGAAACATTGAAGTGTAGTAGGTTCATTCTGTGTATCCCTTTCTTTATTTGCATCATTAGAAATCTTCTTCTCATCGTTATGGCATTCAAATTCCCGATGACCTTCCTTTCCACATTTGAAACATTTACTTGTCCCTTTAAGACAACTCCCTCCATGTTTCTTTCCACACTTTGAGCATAGGGGAAAGCTCATCTTCTTTTTAGTGTGCTCTTTTGATTTTCCATTGAATTCCATTTTCCTCTTCTTATCAAACCCATATGACTGATGGGTTACTCCAATCTCCATCTCATCTTTGAGAGCACATCGAACGATTTCCTCATAGCTATTGAAGTCCCTTATGGATAATTCCCTTCGAAGACCTTGTTTTATGAAACTAAAGAACCGATCGATCTTACTCTCAGGTTTGTTAATAATACCAGAAGAATACCTTGAAAGTCTTGTAAAATTTGATTCATAGGTACCAACAGATTCATCATCCTTTTTATTCTGTTCAAGAAACTCATTCTCCATCTTTGTTTGGAGAATACGAGGGAAGTACTTATTGAAAAATAAGTTCTTGAACTTGTCCCATTCCATGGACTCAATTTCATCTCTTTGCCTCGTATTCTTAATAAGATTCCACCATTGATCAGCATCACCTTCCAAACGATACACTGCTAGGATGAATTTATCATGTTCAGAACATTGATGAACTGAAAATATCATTTTATTAGTACTAATCCATTGTTCAGCAACTAATGGATCAGTAGGCTCACTAAATGAAGGTGGATGCTGCCTCTTGAAGGATTCAATAGAATGTTGCTCCTTCCTTTTCTCGTTTGGAAGTCATGCATGATTCATAGCTTGATAAAGTAGTGTGAGCATGGTTACAAGATTTTTCATTCCATCTCCCATAACGTTTGGTTGCTCAGGGGGAAAATCATTGCATTGCCCGTCGCATTCTGCATTAACACGGTTCCTTCGGGTTCCAGCCATTGACTAAAACCAAGAAGAATAGTGTGAGAAACACTAATTAATATAGGAAAACCACATAATCAAGAATAAAATTTCACACTTAAGGTTCTAACCTAGGTTATTCCTGTCCATTTCTAAAACACTAATATTGTGTTCTATGCTAAGACTTATCCTTAGTGTTCTTACTAAGGCTTTCACACCCTAGTTTCCAAAGGATGACTATACCTTTCCTCTGATACCAACTATAATGACCCAGAATTTACATAAATTGTTAATACTTCAAAATTGAAGCATACTTATTACAACATATAACAAAACCATGGAAGGACCGTATAGGTATAGTGTCTTTAGATACTGGGAAACATAAACTTCTGGTTTATAAAGTGTCTACACTGTCTCTCACTTATTTCATCATATATATAGTCCCTTTTGGAATATATTACTTAATAACCTTCTTCTTTACCTGAGGGAAAGAAAACATACAAAAGGCTGAGCTCAAATGCTCAGTAAGGGTGAACAAAAGAAAAATCAATCACATCATGAACATAACATTTTATAAATATTAACCTGCAAAAGAAATCATAATTTCATACCATGGGATAAATCATAGAAGTGAAATGTAATCCCAATAATCATAACATAAAACATGAATCTTTGTGGAACACACACATAATCATAGATAATCATTTTTTATTAGTTAAGACTCATTTCCAATACTATCTTAGTGGACAAAGTCTATTTCTGAACCGAGTTCATTCCTCGTTTAAGTCCTGTTTCACTGAACCGGTTTAACCTACTGTTCCATCCATGTCTATCTCATGAGATATAAAATCTTTACACAATGAATTAGAGGGAGATATATTCCCCACCCATCTCATAATGATACCATTCTTATGTGTGCCAAAAAATCATAAAACATACATCATAGCATAACCCATGTAATAAAAATGGGAATCTTAAACATCATGCCATCATAACATAATGCATATAAGATAAAAGGACATCATAAAAATAATTCCATCATAACATAATCAAATCAATGTAAAAATAGGGATAGAAACAGAACCTTATATTATCTTAGATGGAAAATAATTTTGACAAAACACTTGAACTCCATTCTTGAGGAAAATATCCTTTCTACTTCAAAAACATTTTTCCTTTCTTAAAATGTCATAAAATTTTAAACTAAAAGAAGTTGATTAAAAATAAACTTGAAAACATGTAAAGGAAGCTTCTTGGAAATAATGTTATAAAAATCCATTCATGCCGTAAAAGTTAAAAAAACATTCTTCTCGTACTTTTGTAGGAAAAGTCAAAATGTACCTCATACGAAAAATGACAAAAGATTCCTTTCATATCATTTAATAAAAACTCACCGAAGGGTAAAATTGGATTTAAAAAATTGTAGGTGGATGGAAATAATATTAAATATTGAGGAAACATGGATGTGGATGATAAAATACACCCCAGTAAATACCAAAGTATAAACAATATCAGATAAAAATGAGATTGAGATATTTTCCTTACCTTAGGTCCGATTTGCTTCGACAGTGTCCGAACCTCCTGTATAATGATTTAAATAATGTCATTGACTTATTCCAGAATCATAATCATTGTTATTATATCATATATGGTCATATTATTAGCTTCTTATTAGAAATATTTCATTACTACTTGTTATTCGGGTGTTTATTACTTTTTATTCTTATGCGTGTTTTGTCGAATAAATTCTTATTCTTCTCTTTAGGTTATAGATACCTCATTTACAGAATGGTATCAGTTTAATATATATCATATTAATTCATTAAATTCATTTAAATAATCATTATTCAATGAAGATCATGTAGAATGAGTCACATCACATCGTGGAGACGGTATTCCGTACATACGCACGAGCGATGATATCGTTACAATGATCGTGGAATTGTATTGGAGTGTATTTATACTATTTCAGAATCAATATCACTTTATAATAATCATATATAGTTATTATTTTCACCATTATAACCATCCATGTAAGGTGGTGCGGGAAAATAGATTACACCATGACGTGGAGACTGTATTCCGTACGTACGCACGCTCGGTGATTTCATTTTCCGTAGGATGGATAGATGGTGAAATAATGTTGTTTCATACATATAATAACATATCCGTATATGAGTGATACTGATGTTATTACTTCAAAATGAAAAAACTAATGAAGAATAAGTGGAAGAAGAAATAAAGATGAAAGAATCAGTAACGGACATTACCTCTTCTTTGAAGCGCTTCTTTGAGACAAGCTTTTAGGGCACTAAAATAGGTCTTTTAGACCAGGACATCTAGGTTGTTTCTAGGGAAGTGTAGAGGAACAATTGGCAGAGGTTGGCCATGCATGAATGATCAAATTGGTGTGAGGAGGAGAGGGAAGAGGTGCCCTTTTATAAGGGAGGAGAGGGGCACCTTTGGAATAACAAAAAATATTATTTTATTATAAAGTAAAATTCAGTTTTTAATAGCTCCAAATTGATATATTTATAAGATAAGGTGGGGATGGGTCGAAACCCTTTCATTGAATAGAATTTAGACAAGTTTAGTTCATTATATTAAACTTATCTTTTAGTTTTAACTCTTAGTTAATTAGATTGACATTTACCATGTCCCTTTGTATTTTTATATTATATTGTTAATAAAATTACCATATACATCCAAGAGAAACCCAAGTGGTCCATTAATGATAAAACAATCATTATATAAGTATATTGGCAGAACATTATATTTTTAGGAATAAAATAACAATCAATAATAAAATATTTGTTTTAAAAACTATTTTATGTCAATTTTTACACTATTTAGTAATTGATTTTTGTGAAAATCATAACAGAATAATTAATTCAAAAAAAGTTAATTAAATCAATACTAACATGTAATATCAACGTATAAAATTAATTTAATTCATAAAAAGTCTCCAATTACATTTATTTGGGCATTTATAACATCAATTATGTCAATATTTCATTAATAAGATAATTACTGCATCATCATTGTGTCATAAATAAATTAACTTATTTAAGGTCTAAAAATGAAAAATAAAATACCATTATGTATGAAATATTTTTATCTTTCTAATGAATATTTATAGTCGAATTTATCCTATTTATAAACCTATATTAAAAATGATTTAGTTATTAAACATTGATTTTGACTATTTTAAGCCTTCTTTAAATAAATTAATAATAAATGTCCTAATCTAAACCACGTGGGCCTAAATGGTCAAATTATATATATATGGTTGTTTTCGGTCGAATTACACTTATCCAATAGAATTAGGACATGTTTTAGGGTAATAATAATATCATTTTTACCCTTAATGACCCTATTTACTTTTAACTGTGGTAAATAAAAGTAAACAGTTACTATTGACCAAAAATTATTTTCATCTAATTGAACCACATTTTACTTACTGAAATCAACCATGTGTCTCAGATTTTTGAAATTCCACTCACAGAAGTGGTAAAATTATGTTTTATGTAAATTTTCAAATTCTCCTAGGAGGTGGGTAAAAGACGGTGAAAAGTTCAGTAAACATTATATATATATATAATTATTATTAAATGACTCCAATGAATTTAATTGAACGTATATAGGTATTATGTATCAATTTTGACATAAAATAAATTTAATTAAAATAAATAATTATTTAAATGAAATGTCGGTTTGTAAATAGTAACCTAGTGATTTCACTATTCATCAAATATTGAAAGTTTTCAGAAAAATACCAAAATTTCACCCTAAGCTAATTTCGATATTACAAATCCAAAAATGAAGTCCATTTTGAAAAATTATATGTACAAAATTTCAAAAAGTGGTCATTACTATTCATAATGGCTAGTTTTAATAATATTTTAATAGCATATCTTTGTTTAGTGAGACTCGGTATTGCATACGACACAAGCTATCGAGGAAGGCCGTAGTTGCGTGTAAAGCAAGCCAAGCTAGTTTTGTGTGTAGTGAAGGATTCCTTTGATGATTTATATAAAAACAAAATATTTCTCATAAATGTCTCGGGTGTTACACCAATGTTTGATGATCATAATTTTGTTTTTGTTATGAAATGTAAAAACCATATATTGGAATTTAACATGGTGTATTTGTGGAGATATCCAACAAAATTCCAAAATTAAATTAATTTAAATTAAAATAAAAATGTTAATATTTGGACTAACATTTTTACTATAAAGGTCAATTTGGTATACAATAATAATGCAATAAAACATTTTCTCAAAAATTTCAATACCAAATTACTAGTGTACAGTTTTGATCCCCTTTGAAAATATACTTGATATAATAGAGTTCCTAGAACACACTAGAATAAGACATGAAAAACTCTAGAGTGGGGTTAAGTGCACATTAATTATCATGATCCACATTAGTGGTTTACATAGTGTATAACATTTCTGTAACGCCCCGACCCCAGCTACCCAGAGTCGGTGCATTACTTCGTAACATTGGCATGATCACAAAAGATCAAGTCTCGAACGACCGATTAGTTTAGTAGCCTTGGAAACACTAGATACATTCATAAGTCTTACATTACATCATATGGTGCAAAACGACAATAACAAAGTCTCCATAGTCCACACTAATATCCCCTTCTGACTATCCCTGCAGGTCATTTATAAAATACTTTTTCACATCCTGGAAAATATTAAAACATTGAAAGTGGTGAGCTCAGATGCTCAGTTAGGATAACAATATCGCGGAAGCTTTTATAAATAAACATAAACATTTAAGGAAATGTATAACTAAAACAAAAGCCTTTTAAAGATGAACTTCAACATAATATGTCAAATGTAAAATGAGATAATGCCATTTACTTCTTCACATGGATATTCTACTGGTCGAATAATCACATGCAATATCAATAACCATTTTCATAATGATGGAATGCATAATGCCAGACAATCATAACCAAGTAGTCAAGGCCTTGTTCCAAGACCACAAATAAGATTCTGTCAAGGCCTCATGCCAAGACACTAGTTTGTCTCATGAGACCTACTGATGCATCGAGGAGCTATAGCGGGCTCCACTCGTCACTTATTAAGTCCAATGCATTCCTCATATGAATAGTTTTAAATATATCATAAACCATAACATAATCATATCACATAAAACATGCATAAAGGAAACATAAAATTTCCACATTTCAATCACAAGATATCAATACAACACGTTGATATAATAAAAACTCTTTAAAAACCATTTTCAACACTAAAATAAAAGAAATTAAAAACTTTGTATTTATTCTTCATTAAAAAAAGGATGGCTTGTAGAGGAAGCCGAAACTCAAATAATGGTCACGGCGGTGGAGAAGTCGTTGTTGCCGCGTATGTACAGAAAGAAAAACATTCCCTTTTTTTCTTTTAGTAAAACGCTTCGTATAAAAAGATTCCTTTCGAATAAACTTAAAAGTCAAAGGGGTTTATACACTGTATAAAAGAAAGTTGTGCATAAAACCAAATATGCCTCAATGAAAGGAGATTGAGACGAAGTCCTTAAAAAGATCATTTTTAAAATAAAATAGATCTATTATGTGTATTAACTATAGGTACACATAATGAAAGTAAAAATACAAAATAGGACATAATAACATCATGACATAATATGAAAGTAGGAGATTAACCCAAATAATGGAAGTTGGGTTAAGAAGTTCCCTTACCTTGCGTCCTGTCCTGACTCGACCGTTCTTTAACCTCATGAATAATAAACTAGATTTAATTCCTATTTACTTAAGAACCTTTTTCATGTTCATCATTCCTTTAATATACCTTATTAACATGTTATGAACATTATGTAATTATTTAAGTTTATAACGGTCATTTTGTCGATCTTAGGTACTTGAGTCAAAAATAACATTCTTATAATTACAAGTTGTTCATGTGGTGATATATCCATTATATCCAGAAATATATTCATGATATAGATATCATATATCTCATATATATCTAGTATATACATGCATTTATATTATTACATAACATTTAGAGGTAAAAATGAAATGCACCGTTCATGGAGACGGTAAGCCGTACGTACGCATGAATGCTACTTTCATTTATATTTCATATTTAATGGAATGAAATCATAATTATATAAAGGTATAATATAGTTCCAGGATAATATCATATATAATATCATTTACTCCATCCTTTATACATCCCACATATGGCATTAACGATTCACATCACTTTGAGGGGGCGGTAGTCCGCACTTCCTAAAATGAAATTATCGCGTTTATCCATAATGGAAATCATAAAGTATGCCATAAATGAGAAATACAGAAGCATAAGGTAAACATAAACATATTATATATCATATATAAATATAGTCACATCTTAATGGCCACCTTTGAAGGTTTTATATGAGTGTTGAACAATCATCGTTTCATGAGGTAGAAATTCGCCATCCGCAGAAACCGTATGTTCTTTAACCATTCGATGTAGGTGTGTGTAAGTGTAGCTCGAATCCTTCTTATAAAAACATCCTAGTATATTGAGGATACTGGTGTTGTTACAAAATAAATGAATAAAAAGAGTTTAGGGGGTTGGAGAAGAAAAATAAAATAAAACAACATTAGAGAAGACATTACCTTAAAATCGGGTAACTCTTTTTTATTTGAGCCAAAGGATTCCTTGGGAAGATTTCTACCCAAAGTGAGGCTTCTAAGAGTAAGAGGGGGAAGTTGGGAGAGTATTTGGGAAGAGTTTGTCTGAGCCAAATGGATTGAAAGTGTGAATGAGGTGGTAGTGGTGGGGGCCTTTTATAAGTGGAGAGGAGGGGCACCCTTGGAAAGTAAGGAAATTTTACATTATTATACAATGATTTTCGTAATCTAAAGGTCCCACAATTATAGAATTCGTGGATAAGGTGATATGGGTTCTAAATCTACCCATACAATAGTCTTTGGACATGTTTATGCCTTGGATTTTACATTATCTTTTCATTTTATAATAATCGCTAAATAATGAGGTCATCGCTGCATCATAATGATGTCATAAATAATTTAATTTATTTAATGTCTAAAAATTATAGAAAAATTACTATGATGTAGGAAATCCTTTTAGATTTCCAATGACTATTTAGAGTCGAAAATATGACTTGTATAACCCCATGTAAAAATTGTTTTATTAAAACATTTCATGTTTGTGTCATTTTTTACTTTAACATTAAATAAAAGGTATTTATGTCATTTTACAACTAAATTGGCTCCATGGGATCCCCAAGATGACCCATGGATTGTCTTGGTCTGCCATTGTACATCCAATGAGGCAAGGACATGTGTCAATCTCATCTCATATTATTGAAACATTATTTTTACCTAAAACTACACTAATTACCTCTAATCGCGATTAAGAACTTAAAAGTTACTATTCACCAAAAATTATTTTAATCTCATTGAACCACATTTTAATTTTTCATTACAACCATGTATGTCGGATTTTTGAAAATCAAATCACAGAAGTGGTAATATTTCATTTAAACGAAAAATCAGTTATTTAACTACCACTTAGTGGTTTCACTATTCATCAAGAATTGATGTTTTTCAGAACAATGCCAAAATTTCACCCTAAGCTATAATTGATATTCTGAATTCAAAAATGATGTCTATTTTACAAAATTCCAAACATATATGATGCATTAATTAATTTTATAATTAATTCCCGCTGTCACAAAAAATAGCGTGTTTTTAAGAAATAATTTATATCAAAAGATTGACAATTGTTTATGTCCAATTTCAATGATAAATTAATTTTAATGACCACCATTGGATAAAGTGGTAAAAATATATTCTAATTATACTTTAAATCCACTAAATAGTATAATTTATCACTATAAATTATTTTGATTAAAAAAGTTGTTTTTAAGTATTTTTCACTATTCATAAAAAATTAGAAGTTCTCAGAAAAATACCAAAAAATCAACACAGTCTAATTTTGATATTCTGAATCCAAAAATGAAGTCCATTTTGAAATATAAAATTTCTATAATTTTAAAAAGTGGTTATTACTATTCATAATGGCTACTTTGATTAGTCGCGGCGTTTTAGAACTCGAAGTTGCGTACAATGCAAGCTATTTCATTATTGAATGAGAGGCGTATTGTGGAAGCTCGGGGTGTTACATTCTCCCCTCCTTCAATAAATTGTGTCCTCGTAATTTGAAATTTTTCTTGGAAAATAAAAGGTTGAAAATAGTAAATACCTTTGTGGAAAACCCACATCGGAAATAAGATTAATAAAATTTAGCCTTAATAAGAGAGAAAGGGAAATGAAAAAGTCACCACCCAATTATGATCTCGATTAGGAGAACATTGGTGGCAATTAGAGACATATAATTGGAGGAAAAACGTAAATATTTGTAGGGAGTTATTGAGGTCATCAATCACATTCAACTGTCAAATTGAGGGCCTCAAAGCCTTCAATCTATGTTGATTGAAAATATCATCAGTTCAACAAGACATAAGGTATTAGGATAACACATTTTTTTTTGTTTCAATATCCCTTTACTAAAGTTTATGAATTAATTTATTCATTGAATAAGAGATAGGTATATATATATTTATGCTTGACAATTAGAGTTTCAACCTTCAACTCATCTTTCACTCAAAAAGATAATAGAACTCAAAAATATTATACTTATCCTAATTGTATAAGGTTCCAAATGTTAACACATGCCATTTAGATTAGTAAAATTATTTTTTAACAAAAAGGGACTTCCTGTAGGCTAGTGGTAGGAAATAAAGGCCAGTCACACTATGGTTGTGGGTTCGATTCCTGCATCTTTGTCCGACGCGACGGGTTATTCCCCACCATGCAGGTTGTCCTTTTTCTAAAACTATATTATTATAATATTCCAAAAATAATCTTCAAAAATGTTTTAACATTAAACAATAATAACCAAAGATCAACTTAATCCATTCCAACCTTTATAGTTATCCAAAATACCTCCGTCCAGACTTTTTTTAAAAGGTCTCTATATTCCAAAATCAATTGTAACATCAGATTCCCCAAACAATGTAAAGCATCTCTTACTGTCACATACTTAAAATATGATTACCTTCATCATATTAAAACTTTTCTGAAACAACAAGTATTGTAGTACAATCCTTATATATATCACATTATTCTAATAACCAGAATATAATCCATGAGTCCAAAAGCACCAATACATTAATTATTCAACTTCAAATGTAGTAACAGCATAAGCTTGGCCTTGATCCCTTGGCCTTTTCTAAGGTATGTTTTCCTGACGCATAGGACATTAATTTGCATAATGCCCCATTTCTCTACAATTGTAGCATTCAATATTGATAGCCTCTTTCTTTCCCTTGCAATCACGTCCCTGGTGACCTTTTTTTCCACATTTATAACAAACTCACATTCCCTTTAGGCAAGTACTAGGGATATTCTTCCCACAATTATCACATAATGGAAAATCTTTCTTTCCCTTTTTCCCTTTATCTGTCTCTTACTCCACAGTTCTCTTCTTCTCTTGCTTTACTTTATTGTCATAAGATTTAGAGAATTCCATTTTTGTCTTGATAGAACATGAGACAATATCTTCGTTTGTTGAGAAAGATTGTGATACTAATGCTCTATGGAGAAATGGTTTTAACCCATCAAAGAAACGATCAATCTTACCTCTTGGGTTACATATATAATTTGCAGCATACCTCGCTAACCTTGTAAAGTTGGCCTCATACTTTGCGACATTCTCATCCCCCTTTTGTCTCAGACTCAGAAATTGCCTTTCCATATATGCTCAATGGTCATGAGGAAAGTATTTTTCTACGAAAAGCTCTTTGAACGCCCTCCATTCCATATTCGATACGTCATCGTCTTCCTTTGTATTTTGAATCAATGACCACCATTGATCGGCATCTCCAGTGAGGCGGTAAACTGCCATGATAACCTTCTCCCTTTCCCTACTCCCCAAGGCGTGGAATATTTTCTCTAAGGAGTTTATCCATTGATCAGCTACTAACGGATTTGTACCCCCATTAAATGTTGGTGGTTGTTGCCTCATGAAGCGGTTTAACATTGATCCTCCACGTTGTGGATCCGGGTGATCCATACGAGTATGATTATTATTCATAACTTGAGTGAGTTGTCCCAGTATGGTAATAAGTTGATCAGCACCAGTTGTATCTCCAAATCCACAATTATTTTCTTGAGCAGGAGGGAAATCCCTACACGGAGTGCGTGCATTGATACGGTTTCCATTCCTTCCACTAGGCGCCATTTCTAAACAATGGCATAAACTAGATTAGTTTATGTATTAAAATACATAATTCCATATTTGTAAAACACTTTACATAAATTGAACTATTCATGGATATAATCCATAATCATAAAAAGGAATGTTTTCTTTGAGGAAGTATATAATCATAACCCTTCATAGTGGTTTGTAAAGATAATGAGAATTATCCTAAGCATATCCCCCGGGAGTGTCGTAACCAAGAGTGCAGCAAGGCCTGTTGTCGTGGACTAGTTCCCATTCAAGTCTAGCTCAAAGCAGTGTTTTCGGGTTTTTCCCCTAGGTACTTCTGTGCCAGAGCCGCCTCTACCTGCTCGTATCCAGACAGGGATGTATTGCTCGGAAAACTCACAAAATCTCTATAATAACAAAATTCTAGGAAGTTCTTCTATACTAATCCTTAAAGTCTATCTTCGAGCTATGTTCTCTAATCAGAGTTTATCTAAATCTTGCTTCCAAGGTTAGTACTAAACTGCCTCTGCTACCAACTGTAATGCCCCGACCCCAGCTACCCAGAGTCGGTGCATTACTTCGTAACATTGGCATGATCACAAAAGATCAAGTCTCGAAAGGCCGATTAGTTTAGTAGCCTTGGAAACACTAGATACATTCATAAGTCTTACATTACATCATAAGGTGCAATACTACAATAACAAAGTCTCCATAGTCCACACTCATATCCCCTTCTGACTATCCCTGCATGTCATTCATAAAATAAATTTTCACATCCTGGAAAATATTAAAACATTGAAAGGGGTGAGCTCAGATGCTCAGTAAGGATAACAATATTGCGGAAGCTTTCATAAATAAACATAAACATTTAAGGCAATGTATAACTAAAACAAAAGCCTTTTAAACTTGAACTTCAACATAATATGGCAAATATAAAATGAGATAATGTCATCTACTTCTTCACATGGATATTCTACTAGTCGAATAATCACATGAAATATCAATAACCATTTTCATAATGATGGAATGCATAATGCCAGACTATCATAACCACGTAGTCAACGCCTCATGCCAAGACCACAAATAAGATTTTGTCAAGGCCTTGTGCCAAGACACTAGTTTGTCTCATGAGACCTGCTGATGCATCGAGGAGCTATAGCGGGCTCCACCCATCACTTATTAAGTCCAATGCATTCCTCATATGAATAGTTTTAAACATATCATAAACCATAACATAATCGTATCACATAAAACATGCATAAAGGAAACATAACATTTCCACATTTCAATCACAAGATATCAATACAACACATTGATATAATAAAAAATCTTTAAAAACCATTTTCAATACCAAAATAAAAGAAAGTTAAAACTTTGTATTTATTTTTATTTTAAAAAAAGATAGCTTGTAGAGGAAGCTGAAACTCAAATAATGGTCACAGCGGCAGAGAAGTCATTGTCGCCGCATATGTACGGAAAGAAAAACATTCCCTTTTTGTCATTTAGTAAAACGCTTCGTATAAAAATATTCATTTTGAATAAACATAAAAGTCAAAGGGGTTTATACACCGTATAAAAGAAAGTTGTGTATAAAACCAAATATGCCTCAATGAAAGGAGATTGAGACGAAGTCCTTAAAAAGATCTTTTTTAAAATAAAATAGATCTATTATGTGTATTCACTATAGGTACACATAAAGAAAGTAAAAATACAAAATAGTACATAATAACATCATGAAATAATTTGAAAGTAAGAGATTAACCTAAAGAATTGAAGTTGGGTTAAGAAGTTCCCTTAACTTGCGTCCTGTCCTGACTCGACCGTTCTTTAACCTCCTGAATAATAAACTAGAGTTAATTCCTATTTACTTAAGAACCTTTTTCATGTTCATTATTCCTTTTATATCCCTTATTACCATGTTATGAACATTATGTAATTATTTAAGTTTATAACGGTCAATTTGTCGATCTTAGGTACTTGAGTCAAAAATAACATTCTTATAATTACAAGTTGTTCATGTGGTGATATATACATTATATCTAGAATTATATTCATGATATAGATATCATATATCTCATATATATCCAGTTTATACATGCATTTATATTATTACATAACATTTAGAGGTAAAAATGAAATGCACCGTTCATGGAGACGATAAGCCGTACGTACGCATGAACGCTACTTTCATTTCTATTTCATATTTAATGGAATGAAATCATAATTATATAAAGGTATAATATAGTTCCAGTATAATATCATATATAATATCATTTACTCCATCCTTTATACATCCCACATATGGCATTAACGATTTACATCACTTTGAGGGGGCGGTAGTCCGCACTTCCTAAAATGAAATTATCGCGTTTACCCATAATGGAAATCATAAAGTATGCCATAAATGAGAAATACAGAAGCATAAGGAAAACATAAACATATTATATATCATATATAAATATAGTGACATCTTAATGTCCACCTTTGAAGGTGTTATATGAGTTTTGAACAATCATCATTTCGTGAGGCAGAAATTCGCCATCCACAGAAACCGTTTGTTCATTAACCATTAGATGTAGGTGTGTGTAAGTGTAGCTCGAATACTACTTATAACAACATCCTAGTATATTTATGATACTGGTGTTGTTACAAAAGAAATGAATAAAAAGAGTTTAGGGGGTTGGAGAAGAAAAATAAAACAAAACAACATTAGAGAAGACATTACCTTAAAATCGGGTAACTTTTTTTGATTTGAGACAAAGGCTTCCTTGGGAAAAGTTCTTCCCAAAGTGAGGCTTCTAAGAGTAAGAGGTGGAAGTTGGGAGAGTGTTTGGGCAGAGTTTGGCCGAGCCAAATGGCTTGAAAGTGTTAATGAGGTGGTAGAGGTGGGGGCCTTTTATAAGTGGAGAGGAGGGGCACTCTTGGAAAGTAAGGAAAGTTTACATTATTATACAATTCTTTTCGGATTATAAAGGTCCCACACTTATATAATTCGTGGATAAGGTGATAAGGGTTCTAAAGCTACCCATCCAATAGTATTTGGACAAGTGTAAGCCTTGGATTGTACATTATCTTTTCATTTTATTAAAATCGTTAAATAATGAGGTCATCGCTGCATCATAATGATGTCATAAATAATTTAATTTATTTAATGTCTTAAAATTATAAAAAAATACTATGATCTAGGAAATCTTTTTATCTTTCCAATGACTATTTATAGTCAAAAATATGACTTGTATAACCCCATGTAATTTTTTTTAGTAAAACATTTCATGTTTGTGTCATTTTTTACTTTAACATTAAATAAAAGGTATTTATGTCATTTTACAACTAAAGTGGCTCCATGGGGTCCCCAAGTTGACCCATGGATTGTATTGGTCGGCCATGGCACATCAAATGAGGGTGCGACATGTTTCAATCTCATCTCATATTATTAAAACATTATTTTTACCTTAAACTACACTAATTACCTCTAATTGCGATTAAGAACATAAAAGTTACTATTCACCAAAAATTATTTTAATCTCATTGAACCACATTTTACTTCTTAATGACAACCATGTATGTCGGATTTTTGAAAATAAAATCACAGAAGTGGTAATATTTCATTTAAACGAAAAATCAGTTATTTAACTACCACTTAGTGGTTTCAATATTCATCAAAAATTGATGTTTTTCAGAACAATGCCAAAATTTTACCCTAAGCTATAATTGATATTCAGAATTCAAAAATGATGAATATTTTACAAAATTCCAAACATATAAGTTGAATTAATTAATTTTATAAGTAATTCTTGCTGTCACAACAAATAGCGTGTTTTTATGAAACAATTTATATCAAAGGATTGGCAATTGTTTATGTCCAATTTCAATGTTAAATTAATTCTAATGACCACCATTGGATAAAACGGTAAAAATATATTCTAATTATACTTTAAAACCACTAAATATTATACTTTATCACTATAAATTATTTTGATTAAAAAAGTGGTTTTTAAGTATTTTTCACTATTCACAAAAAATTAGAAGTTCTAAGAAAAATACCAAAAATTCAACATAGGCTAATTTCGATATTCCGAATCCAAAAATGAAGTCCATTTTGAAATATAAAATTTCTATAATTTTTAAAAGTGGTTATTACTATTCATAACGGCTACTTTGATTAGTCGCGGTGTTTTAGAACTCGAAGTTGCGTACAATGCAAGCTATTGCATTATTGTATGAGAAGCGTATTGTGGAAGCTCGGGGTGTTAAAATTTCTTGTTCCCATAGTCTAGTATGTCTATGATGCTGGTAAATGTTTTTTCCCTTGTATTTAGACATTAATATGGTTAATTCTCATGTCACCCACATTTACTACATTTATCTATTATCTATAACATTTTATATTCAATATTTCCCATTAGTGTGTTTGTCAAACACTTTATTTTTCCTCTACAATTTTTCTCTCAGATACTATATTTTTACACATAAAACATTATATAATTCCATAGGAATATTTTCTTGGGTGCATATTCCCTAAATTTTCACATGTATAAAGGATAAATTTCATTCATTAAACAAATTTTTTACTTGACCATCCATGATAATCATTTATTATTTTATTTTGTGTGTAAGAAAATTAAACAATAATCATGTTGTTAATCATAATTGGACAGAGATGATTAGGAATAATAAAAATATTTTTCACTCTAGATCCTATACCATTTTCATTATATTTGGGATAGTCAAAAAAATTTCCATTGCAAAGATTTTTTATTTGGTTCCTCAATGTTTCAACCATTACATTAATAATTGAATGTTTATGGGTGAAAATAATTAAATTAGTAAATTCATACTACATTATGAATAAATAAATAACTAATAAATGTTATTTAAACAATAAGTTTGGAATATCCCTGATTTAATTGTTTTTTATATATGATAATTTTTATATTAGGTTGTTTAAACTATGGAGTAATTAACCCATATCCTTTAAAATTATTTAAAAATAATGCATAAATCTCCAAATCCTATACAATATGACAGTCAAACCAGACATTCAATTAGGCCTCTTTTTCATGTACAAGGTAAAGATTGAGTAAATACTCAACCATCCATTTCGCATATATTTCCACAAGGTGCATTTATAGAGAACCAAGTCATTTACAAATATTATTACTTGATTTAAAGCATAATTATCCATGAAATACAAACCATGGCTTAAAACGTATTGTGTATTTGGAAGACTAGGAACATAATAAGAAAATATTGAGCTATAATTAAATATACTTTTATTAATCTCCATAATGATATCCTAACTCCCTTTGATATCTAATAACAACATATGATAACTAGTGGAAAAAATAGAAATGAGGGATGATATAAAAATCCTAGTGAGGGAAAAAATTTGGTAATGAATCATAACACATGAGTTAGAAATAATAATATGATGACATAACAGGGATGTCTCAAGAATAAACAGATGTATTACGTAAGTAATTTTTAATCATGTGACCATGGAATAATTTTATTATGTAAGCAACATATAACCTGACATATGAATTTATCAAGCCTAAATACCATGACTATATCCCATGGTGAACAAGGTCTAATAATTGATATGTTTACCTATAAATCCCATACATAATATATTATGAGATTAAATATTATCCAATTCATTAGAGGAGTATTTGGGTTCAACCATAATAACATGTTCATGCATATGTTCCCCATGTAAACAATCATACATAATGGTTACACATAAGGGTTACCTAGGGAATGAAATGTTCATCATAAAAATGTGATAAAGCATAACCAAGGGGCGTATAACAATGTTATCTGTGAAATAAGTGATTTAAATCATTTTTAATCTTTAATAAATGAAAAATAAGAATATATCATGAATATTTATTTCTATATAAATTGTAAAATAATAAAGACTCTGGTTAGGTAACATTAGAAATTTTCCTCTAAAGTGTAGTTTTAGGGAAATAAATAAAGAATTATTAAATAGAATAAATGAATAATGGTTTGAATAAAACCATAAATGAAATAGGAAATATTTTTAGGATTCTAAATTATATTTATGTAAAATATTGGTGGATTTACACATTTTATGGTGTGTACATGAAATGGGTAATGAAATTGAGAAGTACACTTTATTCAAGTTTGCTTATCAAGAGGGAATTCATAAGGGAACCATCTAAAACATTTATTTCCCGATCAAGAAAATATTAATACAGATATAGAAATAATTTTGTAAACATGACACATAATATATGAAAAATATATTAGAATAAGAAGAATTACATTTGGGAAATGAGAGATAAAGTGTAACCCAATGGATGAATCATGCTTCACAGAGATCCATTACCTTATTTCTGAAATATGTTAGTAACATTTGCTAAATGATCTTGATAATCATATTATATAAATTAATTACTTAATTTATAACCTATTATAAATTTATTGGATTTATTATAATTTATTAAGTACAGTTATGGCCATTTTCATGACATATAATGTTTAATTATGTTGTTTCAGGAGGGCGCATTTCACTGTTTCATGGATTGTTTAGTTGTGTATAACTAAGTGAGTTATTTCCAAATGGGAATAATTTATAAAGAGATAAAAAATATGGTATTAATTCACATACATAATTTTAAATGGTACCATGTATAATATTTTGTTTTCAATTATGAGAATGAAACATTTGATGAAATGATAATGATAAATATTTTGGTTATTTTGTATGTTTTTCAATCATTATGAAATAGTTTCATTTTGATTAATAGTAATTCTTTATATTAGTACTAGAACAAAAATCAAGATATAATTAAAATATTAAAATATTTTTTTAACTCTAATAATGATCTTCTAACCAACTATGAATGTGGTAATGGAAATTGAATATTCATTATCCACAGAGATGATAAAATACCAAAATTTCAATAATGGTTTCATTTTATTGATTTAGATGATATGAGAAAATAGTTGGATAGAATATATAACCTTATCAATTTTAAATTATAGTATATGCATGATACTATATTTATTACTATTTTATTGATGAAGGAGTTGAGGATACAATAGAAGAGGAAAATAAATTAAATGAGATTCTTTAAAAAAGGTACCTTGTGAATATCACCTCCTTGAGGACCCCTTAAGGAACTTGGGATTGATATTTTTTTCATACCATTAGCTATTAGAAATTGGGATGAGTAAATTGAAGTGAAATAGATAGAATTTTTAGAACTGTACAATCCTTAGAAGGTTTTAGGAGAGGGCTACAGAGGGGTGGTATTTATAGGGGATGAGAGGGGTGTTTTATTATTATATTCATTAGTTTTTTATATTGCATAGGCGAAATAAATAATATTAATTCAACTGATTAAAAACAGTAAATTTTCTAGGATAGCTAAATAAATGTGTTCTTGGATCAATTGTGAATAACAAATCTATGTATTTATTTTATAATGTTAAATACCATAAATTATCTTATCTTAGAATTCAAAAAAATCAACTGTTTCAGAAAAATCCCAAAAATTCCCCAATTTTTTTTTCAATTTGTTGACTCCAAAAATAGAATCCTATTTATGAAAATAATTTTCAATATAATTTTATTTTTATTTTTAATTAAAATATTCATTTATTTGATAAATATTGATCTTAATATTATAATAGATTTTTTGACCCTTTTTAAAATAAATGAAGGTCACCTAAAAATATATTTTAATTTCAATAAAACATAACATTAATTTATGAATAAATTTTATTAAAATAAATTTTATTTTAAGTCATTATATTTGTTGTAAAATTATAAAAAATCATTTACATTTAAAAAACTTCTAATCAATAAATTGTGATTATTAAAACATTTATTTACATATTACTTGATGTTAATATATCATATATTCATTTATAATTTACATAGATTTGATTTATTTTTTCAATTGAAAAGTTACTATTCTAGAAACTATCTTATTTTTCTTAATTGTCATATAACTATTCTAATGTTCGTGTTATAATTACAATGGTATATCTTCCATCAATTCTACAAATACCCCCGATTTATTTTATTTTTTATTCAGATATATTTCCTATTTTGTAATAATATATTCATTTTAAAAATGAATATTATTATATTAATATTATTTTTTATTTCTATAGCATTGTTCAAGAGTTCAGTCATTCCAATGGATTGTGTAGATCAAAAGTTTCTAATTCTTGTTATCTTATTTTTTGTTTATTGTCCTACTGTAATATTTTTAATTATTATTGATTTATTTACTGACTAATGTATCATTATTTATTTTATATAATAATGTATATATAGGTTTCTTTATGCGATGTATGCATTTTATAATATTATTATATAAAGGAAAACTCCATTGATAAAATTGTTGTTTGTTAAATTATTCCACCCCTATAAAATTTCACCCTCCTAATTTTGTTTAGTATACAAATATGAAAACATGGGTGGTATTTATCCTTCATTAACTCATTGAGTTACCATATTCACACTTCATACATATGGTTTTTCCATTGAACATTGACTATATGAATGTTTTTATTGTATGAATCATTGTCTCTACCATCTAAGATCTTCCTAGGATTATCTTCATTATAGAGATCTTCTTCCATCTACATTGACTATAATTTTTCGTACATTTTATGGATCTTTTATGTACATCCTCGTGAGGGGCATGTGTAATACATCATGTACTTGAGAAATGGTTGGTAAATGTTCTAGTCGATAGGCTACAACTATGACTCGATCAATAATATCAAATAGGATAATGTACCTAGAAATTATAATTCCATTTTTCTAAAATACCATGAACCCTTCCATAAATATATATGCAGGAATAACTTTTCACTAGCCTTGAACTCAAATTATCATTAATTATTATCTACATTTCTCTTTTTTCTACTTTGGGCAGCCCGTATGTACTATTAGATGACCATCACAATTTTTTCCATTTCCTAAACTATTCAATGTAACAACAATTTGGTTCACTAACATCATCCAATCATGGAGGTGATATACGTTATTTACCATAATTTACTTCATAAGGAACCAGTTTCATGGTTATGTGGTAGCTGTTCATGTAATATAACTCAGCTAGTAAAACATTCTGATCACATCTTCCATTAAATTCCACTGAGAATTCTCTCAAAATTTCTTCCATTGATTGAATTTTTTTGATCATTTTGAATATTAGTTTGAGGGTAATAATCTCTATAGAAGTTCAACTCATTATTTAGGTAATTTTGGATGATTTTCTAAAACATTGACTCAAATCATAGACCAATATCAAATATAATCAACTATGGTACTCCAAGTAGTCTCACCACTTCTTTGATATATATGAATGAAATTTGATTGAGTGAAAAATCCTTTTAGATTTCAACAATGTGATATGTTTTTGTAAGAATATCCATAATGAACCATAGTTAATTATTTCCTCGGATGTATTTGTAAGTCATGTTACAAAGTACACAGTGATGTTTTCCCATTTCTATGTAGGTATTGGTGATGGTTTCATCGTCCCATTAGAATTATTTCCTTTAATACTTCACTTTAGGACATACCAAAAACATCGATGTATATTCAGTGATTGTATTCATCCTACAGTCCATCCAATAGATCTCTTAGTGATCTTGATACATTATTATGCTCCTTGAGTGAATAAAGACGGTAAACCTATATGATTCATTCAGAAGTTCCTTTTTCATTAATAGATTGGATGGTACTCATAGTCTTGCCCCAAATCTTATAAAAACTTCTTCGTCAATTATGAACTCTAATGATTTCTCCTTTCTTATAGATTCAACCTTTATAATAATATCAATAGCATTTCTATAAGAAACCATTAACTTATCTAAAAGGGGTGGTTGATAAATCACTTTTTAATTTAATGATGATGCACCTTCCATTTTAAATCTCATGTCCTTCTATTTAATGTATCATAATATTGGATCCTTATCAATTTTATTCATTGATAATGCTACATGATCAATCTATATATTTAATCTTAGACATTATTTGATTTACTAGTATAATAGTGGAATGACCAGTCATAATCCTTGATGAGATCTAACAACATTCACTAGTGAATATTAATCTACATCAATGTGAATATAAATATTTTAGTCTCTTATGATCAATATATATCCCTAATTGATCCTAATTTAGATATTTCTTCCCAATTTTAAACACAAAGATCACAATAGCCAAATCTAGACCATATATGGGTGTATTTTGGTCAGGAAATTCCGTATTCCTCAAGTCATAGAATATCATATTAAAATTTTTCATAATAGGAAATCCTAATTCTTTCTTTTATAAATCATTGTATACAATAATGATTTAGCCACTTATCGATACTATTTGTCCTGGTATAGGGATAACTCTTTTTCCAATTCTATGAAGTAGTCTTCTTAATCACTTTTATAGAAAAAAATCAGTATACTCTATGTTATAATGGTTTTTGGGTTTCAAAATAGTGATATGTTCCACAAAATTTATTTGTAATACCCTGCTAGACCATGGAAATGATATATCTTAGTTGCTGTTTCTTGTATGTGTAACAACTCAAACATGTATTCATGAAAATTCATCTTGATGTAATTAAATGTATTATTATGTAAAATGGTTATATAAAACATATAAACATATTTGGTTTTATGATTTTACATTTTGAAATACCTTTATGAATTGTTATCGTAGATAATATAGTCGTTGAACTGTGATCACATGAATTGTATAAATATAAGGCTTTAACAAAAAAATTACTTTGAAAAAGGAAGTGATGGTATCATTGAGTATAATTTCTCTATAGGAAGCACATTTTCTAGAGCATGGAAAGGAGTTATCATCACTAGGCTTCACCCTTGACCAAGCTGAAGCTACGCTTCATCACGTTAAGATTGAATGGATCCACATATGGGAGAAGTGGATGTTAAGGGAGATTACCACCCAAGCGATTTTATCCATTCCACCCCAAGAGTATATCACCATCGCACACCTTACCCTTTGGTCATATGTGTGTGTTATAAGGGTTTATGTGACAATAACCTGGCTCTATGATTATGTGCAATATTTTTTATAAAGAATATAAATTCATATTTTATTATTACATTTTAAATGGTTTTGAAATCACAAATTGTATTTTTAGTGAATATTTAAATTCAATTAATAAATATATTTTGATGAATTAATGAATTTTTAAATAAATAATTTTTTAATAAAATATTATTTCTATATAAATTTTTATTAAATATAAATGATTGTATAATTTTTCTGAACACAATTATTATTTTTATAAAGGTTGGGAAGCTATTTTTTTCAGAACCCATGATTTTCGATAAATGTAAATTTTTATTTTAATTTTAAAATTCAAATATTTAGAAAATTATTTATTTAAAATTAATATTAATTATGTTATAATGATGTTAAAATTATCCAATGGTGAAATTTTCATAATTTTCTGAGACAGTTGAATTTTTGGGTAAAAATTAAATTTCATTAAAATATATAATGTGTTCTATAACATTATAATGTCCCAATAGTGATGAAATAAAATATAATAAAAGTTCTATTTAGTAGATATATGTTTACCTTTAAAATATTGTGATATTATTATTTATTTATTTATTTTATAAATCCTTAGTTGACCCTCGAAGACTTATAAAACATTTTAAATGTTTTAAATGATTTCCTTGAGAGTGTGACTCACCTCGACATACAAAGCCTAATAATTTAATAAGTTCATCCATATTACTTATAAAATAATTTTTGCAACTCCACATTTGAATAAACCTTTGGAAAAAAACCTTGTGATGGTTTTTTGTTTTGATTAGTTTAAGGTGTAGTGTCCAAAACATAAATAATAAATAATTTCCTCTCCTTTCCTATATAAACCCACAAAATCACCAATTACTATTCACTCAAGGCATTTGGAGCTCATCCAAACCCTTACCACTTCTCTCTATAATCCATACAAGGTGCCCCAATCTCCCCATATGCCTCTCTCAAGCCCCTCCCATGCCTTTGGGATCACACTTTCAAGTAAGGGATCCTCACCTTCCTTCTTTATTAATTTCCAAGATTCTTATGTCTTTATGCAATTTTATTTTAATTTAAGAATGTTGGTGTTTGATTTCACACATCTCCTAAACTACCCTAATTATGTTTGAATGATGATATACTTCTTTCTCTCTCATTAATGCCTCCCACGTACACCTGTTTCCAAGAAGAAATTCTGTAAGGGATTTATCCCTCTTCATTTACATTCATGAAATTATTTAATTTCATACATATAAATTCCATTACATATGTTGGGATATTATGTTCCATGAATACCATACTATCAATTCATATATAAATTATTAGATACCCTTTTCATTCTCATCATACAATTTTATGATTACTATTTGATGTCATCGTGCTGCCGAAGTAAACAAAAGTTCCCCAGGCCAATATCATTCTGAATGTTAATACCATACCCATTTCTATATCAATGGTATTCACCATTGTGCATATGTACTTGTATATTGAGGAATTGTATTTATGTATTCCAAATCTCATATTCATCGAATGAATTATGATGTTTATGAATCTATGTTGTATGATATATGTGGAAGACTTATTCATTAAATGAAATGTTTATAAAGGGTGTTCCCTGAGAGTGCTCCAATGCATTGGGTAAAAATTAGTATTAAGATACGTTATGTGAAATTAGGGTTACTCATTATAATGAAAGTGAAATAAGGGTTTACTCATGCTCCGTTTGTAATGAACCTTGGATCATGCTAATATAATGTTAAATATTGTTTCCACTTCTCCATGTTTTGATAATCGGGCTATATCATGCCTTTATGTTCTTGTTTCTCTTATTCCCCATTGATATGCCTATTTCCTAACAAGTATTTTGTTCTTAATTTTATGACTTGTTTTCTCTATTACTAGGATTTATAGTTCACAAATTTCTTATGTATTTTCTCAGGTTATCACATTCAACGCTAAGTACAATGGAATGTTGTAGTCATGTAAAATAAGTATTAAATAAATATGTTGTCTTTTATGTTCATTGTTGTTATGTAATGTTCATAGTTTCCCATGACAGTAGTCCTATGGATTCTCAAATTTTCATTAAATGAATTTTTATGTAATAAATCATGATTAAGTGTGTAATATAGATTATCATTGTTATAGTTTGTATTAGATGATATGTTTACTTATTTTTGTGATTATGATTAGAAAACTCTATTAAAAGCCTTAGGGATGAGACTAAGTATAAAAAAATAACTAATTTTTTATGAGTATATAGAAATTGGATTATTGTGAAAAGATATCCCTATCTGGGTACGAACAAGTATAGGTGGATCTTGCATATATGTATCTTTGGGTACAACCCGAAAACACTACTTTGAGCTACACTAGAATGGGGAATGGTGCACGAAAGTGGGTCTTGCTAAAAATTTTGTTCAACACTCATAGGGGATATTCATTGGTAAATTTATAAGCTTAGTATGAACCATCATTGAGTGAATAAAAAATTCCCCTAAGAATATATGTTGGGAAGTAGATCATGGATAATATAGATTGAAGCCTATAAATTCATAAGTTAAGGAAATAAATTTAATTTATAATTTATCCCTTTTTCATTGGATCGGCCTTTATATGTTACCCCCAAATATCCTTTTATTTCATCCAATGGATGATAATAGGAGGACATGAGTTAAAAAACGATGTGAAGATCACTGTGATGACTATTCTAATTATATTCTCAGTCTAATGCGATCGAGAATCAGAAACATTTTCAGAATAATCTCTTAGTTAACTCAGGTTTTGAATAGAAATGTGGGTCAAGAGGAGAGTAAATCCCCCCCAGAATGAACATTCCACAATTGAGAGATTCATGGGACAATGGCCACTTACTTTTAATGGGTCATATGATATCTCAATCGCTGAACAATGGATCAAATCTATTGAGATGATATTCTCCATCCTTCAATGTTCTGATCAAGAGATGATTCTTATGGATTCTTATCATATGGAGGCTAAAGTTGATCAGTGGTGGATGTTGATCCAAAATAATAATCTTGAGGATGCGATCAAGGCATTAAAATGGAAGGATTTTCAGAAATTGTTTTTTGATAAATATTTTCCTCACCCCCTCCAACATAAGTTGGAAAGGTTATTCCTTACCTTAGAACTAAAGAGAGAAGAATTAATACGAGCGTATGAAGAAAACATCATAAATCTTGAAGGATACACATCAGGACTTGTTTTTACCCCTAAATGAAAGTTCGAAAACTTATTCCATTAGATAAAACCTATCTTATAGAATTCCCTAGCGATCGATGACATTGATAGGTCTGAGGGTATTATTCAATGTTCCCTCAAAGTCGAAAAGGGGATCAGAAAATCATATGGGTATAATATGGATTAGAAGTGTAAGGGGGAAATTAATTCTGGTGGTCCAATAGATAAATCGAATGGTGCTATGAAATTCCATCACACCACATTCCAAATTTACTGAAAGGAGCTCCTTGGAAATTTCTAAAAGGGGATGAGGAAATGCTTTAGGTGTGGATTAGAAGGGAAAAAGGCCATTAAATACCGAATAAAAAACCCACAGCTATGACAGAGGAGAGGAATGCTCTATTAAACTCTCAATGCATTGTTCATTGCTTCAACTGCAAAGAACCAGGTCACTTTGAATATCAGTTCCCTAACACAAGTGTTTTTTGAGGCAACCAACATCCTCCATGGCCGAAAGGGAGATCTTTTTCCACCGCTACTGCCGAAGGGAACCCTGACAATGAAGTGGTAAAGGGTACAATAGTAATTCATTCATGAATAGAGAATTTAATTTTTGATTTTGGTTCTACACATTCTTTTATTTCCTTATTTTTTAGAAATACAATCCCAACAGCACCACAATTCATGAAAACAAAGATTCCGATGAGAACAAAAAATCGGAAAATCATTGCATCCCATTAATATAACTCATCCCCTTTCACAATTTGTCGATTGAAATTCCCCGGGAACCTTGACATACTCACTATGGAGGAATTTGATGCAATTCTTGGCATGGATTATATTTCCCTTTATAGAGACAACATAAATTTATGTGGGAGGGAAATCACTCTCCATATGGAGAATCCACACCCTGATTCTGAACAAATTCATGGAGAAGGATTAATCTTCTGTAGCACCATCATATCATATGTAGATATTACTACCCTATGAGAATCAATATCTTGCTCAGATGATGGAGTCTATGGAATTAACCATCATTGATGACATGCCTATTGTGATGGAATTATCTGAAGTGTTCCCTGAGAAATTTCCAAGTATTCCTCCAAGAAGAGATATTGAATTATTTATTGATCTTGTACCAGAGGAATTTCTAATTTCCAAGACTCCATATAGAATGGTTGTTGTGGAACTTGAAGAGATGAAGAAATAATTATAGGAGAATCTTAATAAAGGGTTTATATGCCCAAGCGCTTCACCATGAGGTGCACCAGTCCTATTCATCATGAAGAAGGATGGGTCAATTTGCATTTTCATTGATTATCGTGAGCTCAACATAATCATGATAATGAACCATTATTCTCTACTGATAATTGAGGACTTGTTTGATCAGCTACGTAGAGAACACTACTTCTCCAAGGTGGATCTGCGGTCAGGATATTACAATGTAAAGGTGAAAACGGAAGATATCCCCAAGACTTCTTTTCGTACAGTGTATGAGCACTCTGAATTCATAGTAATGATTTGTGGACTCATTAATTCTCTATAAAGTTTCATAGAAAAGATTAATAGAGTCTTTAGAGATTAAACTGATAAATTTTTAGTTTTCATTATAGATGACATTCTAATATTCTATTATATAAAATAGGATCATGAAGAGAATCTAAGCACTTTACTAGAGACCTATCGAAAGGAGAAGCTCTATGAAATGTAAAACAAGTGTGAGTTATGGTAGATGGAGGTCTCATTCATGGATTATATCCTCAAAAGAAATGTGATATCTATGGATCCCTCCAAGATATCTGAAATTAAGGGATGGCCAAGGCCAACATTTGTGATGGATATCTGTAGCTTCCTTGGGTTAGCTTGATATTATAACTAATTATTGATGAATTTCTCACAATTTTGAAACCATGTTACCAAGCTAACTCATAATAGAGTCAAGTTTTCTTAGTGTCATGGATATGATGATAGCTTTATGTAGTTGAAAAGGAGGCTTATCACTATGCCCGTGCTCAGCCTACCCACATGTGGAGAAATTTTTGACGTATTTAGTGATGTTTCAAAGAAGGGATTAGATTGTGTGTCGATTCAAAATGAGGAATTCATTATGTATTCTATAAGGATATTTATTGTTCATTACAAAAATTACCCAACACAGGATCCAGATTTTTCTGCAGTGATCATCGTTTTAAAATTTTGGAAACATTACCTGTTTGGGTAAAGTGTGAAATATATACAGATGGAAAAATCCTAAAGAATATATTTAAATAGAAGTATTTGAACATGTATTGAAAAAGATTGTTATATCGGATCATGGACTATGACTTCTCAATCCATTAACACCATGGGAAAGCGAATAAGGTGGTAGATTCCATAAGAAAAATGTACCCACCAATTCTACCATTATTCAGAATTGAAAAGGATCCAATCTTCATAGATATGATAAAGAAGGTCTTCAAAATCATAAATAAGGGAACAACAACAATCCTTTCACAAATTATTTCTCAACCGTCTCTTTTGGAAAGGATAACAGATTCTCAAAATGATTATGTGGGAATTGAAACGAATGTGGACACTATCAAAAAAGGGAATCCCTAAATATTATTGATGAAAAAATTGTGATATTTGGGACAAGAATATGTATTCCATCAAATATGGAGTTATAGAATGATCTTTTGGATGATGCACTTAGATTAAATTTCTCCATTAGACTAGGAAATAGAATTATTTATTGAGATATCCAAGAGAATTATTTGTGGGATAACATGAAGAAAGAGATCGCTGATGAAATGTCTATGTTCCTGGTGTGTCAGAATGTTAAGGCTGGGAAGTAGAAGTACAAGTGGATGATCCAAAAATTAACTACACCAACCTCGAAATGGGAGAAAATCAAAATGGATATTGTAAAAAGTATTCCAAAGACATCCAAAGGAAACAATGTTATCTAGGTTGTTATGGATCATCTTTCAAGGACTAAACACTTCATTGAAATTCGAGAGGATTTCATATTGGATCATCTGGAATGGATATACATCATAAAAGTTATAAGGCTGCATGAAGTACCACTATTGATTGATGGTCAATCTGAGAGGACAATACAAGCACTTGAGGACATGTTGAAAGCATGCTGAATGGACATTAAATGATGATGGGATCAAAATATTTCTCTTGTTGAGTTATCGTAAAATAAACGTTTCCACGCAAGAATCAAAATAGATCCTTATGAATCCCTTAATGGGAAGAGATGTAGAACACCAGCATGTTTGAATGATGTTGTGGACCAAAAATGCCTAGGACTAGAAATGGTCAAAGAAATGGTGGAGAAGGTTAATAATATCCATCAACACATTAAAGATACTCAATGTCAAAAAAAGAGTTATGGTGATAATTTTTGACATGACCTAGAGTTTGGTGTTGGAGACATTGTATTCCTCTACATATCACCATGGAAGAGAGTTATGATATTTGAGAAGAAGGGAATGCATAGTCCATGGTACATGGGTTTTTTTGAGATCCTTGATCATATTGGAGCTATGGCCTATCCACTAGCACTCCAATCGAACCTATCTCAAGTACATGAAATATTCCATGTATCACTTTTGAGTAAGCAAACACCTGTCCCATCACATGTACTCAATATAGAAGTGGTACTATTGAAGAATGATCTCTCCTATGAAGAGAATCTGGTGAAGATCTTAGATTGTAGGGAAAAATTACCATGAAATAAGACAATTCCCCTCATCATGTTGTTGTGAAGAAACCGAATGTTTGTAGAATAAATGTGGTAATTAGAGTAAGTGATGAAGTAGAGTTACCCTCATCTATTTTAGTATAGGAAAAAAATTCGAAGGTGAAATTTCATAAGGGGGGAAGATTGAAAGGACCAAAAATTTTATTAATGAAAATTACTCTTAATATAATTAAATGTATTATTTGTAAAATGGTTATATAAAATATATGCACTACCTTGGTTTTATGTTTTTTTTATTTCAAAATACCATTAAGAATAGTTAACGTTGATAGTATATCCATTGAACAATGATCACATGATTAGTATAAATATGTGGCTTTAACGAATCGTATTTTCTCTAATAAAGGAAGTGATGACTTCATCCTATAGAATTTCTCCATACAAAGCCCATTCGTCAGATCTCAAAAAGGAGGTAGAATCACTGGGATTCTCTCTTGACCAAACCCACGCTATGCTTTAACAAGTAAATATTGAATGAAACCTCCTATGAGATAAGTGGAAGTTAATAGAGATTACCACCCGGGGGATGTCATTATATCCACCCCAAGAGTCTATAACCATTGCAGACCAAAACCTTAGGTCATATGAAGGTGTTAAAAGGGGTTATTTTTTAAGACCCTAGCACTATGATTATGTGTATTATTTTTGTATAATTAATATACATTCATTTTATTATTGTTACTTTGTAAATGTGTTTTAAAGAACAAATTGTATTTTTAGTTAATATTTAAATTAAATTATTAATTCTATTTTGATGAATTAATAGATTTTTTAATTAAATAATAATTTTTTTAAAATATTATTACTAAATTAATTTTAATTATATATAAATTATTGAATAATTTTTATTAATAAATTTGTAATTTTTATTAAGGATTGAAAGATTTTTTTGTCAGAACCCATAATTTTTTCATAAATGTCAGTTTTTATTTTAAAAATATAAAATCTCACATATTTAGAAAATTATTTATATAAAATTAATATTATTTTTGGTCTCAAGAAGTCTAAATTATCAAACGGTAAAATTTTCATAATTTTCTAAGATACTCAAATATTTGGGTAAAAATTAATTATGGTTTAAATATAAAATTTGATTTATGACAACATAATGATAGAATAGTGATGTCATAAAATAATATAAAGGGTATATTCAAATAATATATGTTTTATCATTTAAAAAATATTATTTTAGATTTGTTTTGATATATTTTACAATTTCTTAGTGGACCCTACAAGACATATAAATTTTTTTATCATTTTAAAATGATTTCCATGAGAGTGTGACTCCCATCCTCATAAGCTAGCCAAATATTTTAATAATTTTGACCATTGGACTCGTGAAATAATTTTTCCACTCCACATTATCAATAAACATGGGAAAAAACCATCATATGTTTTGTGTATTTGATTAGGTTAATGTGTAGTGTCCAAAACCTAAATAATAAAGAATTCCCCAACCTTTCCTATATAAATCCACTCAATATACCACTCATCTTCACTCAAACCATTTTGAGCTCAAAAAACCTCTTTCCTCATCTCTATAGAGTTCTAAAACGGTTCCCAAGGTCCCTATAATCCATTATTAATCCTCTTCCAAGCCTTTGGGATTACACATCCAAGTAAAGGATCGTACTTTTCTTTCTTCCTTATTTATGTCCATGTTTCATTATGTTGCGATTCCCTTTTATTTTAAATTAAAAATGTTCTTGTATGATTTGGAACATCCCCTATACTTCTCTCTTTATGTTTTAATGATGAGAGACCACTTCCTCTCTCAGTAATGCCTCCCATGTACAGTGATTACAATTCCGAAATTCTGTATGGAATTCTCTCTCCTCATTGACTTAGAAGAGAGTCATTTATTTTATGCATATAAATTCCATTACATATGTAGGGATATTATGTTACATGACACCGTTAACTTAAATGTTATTTATAAATGATTATATACCCTTTTCATTATCATCAACCAATTTTATGATATATATTTTTCATCGTTATGATACAGAGGTTACAACAAAATTACCCATTACAAAATCATCGTGAAATTGAATACCGTACTTATTTCTCTATAAAGGGTATTCATATATTAGAAAATTAACTTGTTGATTGAGGACATAAATTTATGTATTCTGCATCTATTATTTGTGGAATAAATTATGATGTTTAATGGATCCATGTTTTATGTTCTATGTGACACACTTATGCATGAAATGCAATGTTTATAAATGGTGCACCCTGCTAACACTCCAATTCATTTGGTAAAGATTAGTATAATTACACGTCAATTGAAATGAGGGTTTACTCATTCTAATATAAGTGAAATGAGGGTTTATTCGCTATCCATGTGTAATGAGCCTTTGATCATGCTAGTATCATGTTTAATGTTGTTTCCACATCTCCATGTTGTGATAATCATGTTATATCATGCCTTTATGTCCATCGTTCTCTTATTATACATTGATATGTCTATTACCTAACATGTATTGTATTAATTATGTTTTTCCATGTATACATCATTACTGGGATTTATAGATCACCTTTTTATTATGTATGTCATTTGGTTATCCATTGTAATGCTAAGTACAAAAAATGGTGTGGTCAAGTAATAGACATTTTCAATAAAGATGTTGTATTTTATAATCAAACTTGTTATTTAATTTTCCAAATTTACTAATACACTAGACATATTGACCCTCAGATATGTCTTATGTTATATTTTATAGAATAAATCATGTTTAAGTGGGTAATAAATATAAGGGTTGTTATAGTATGTTCCACTCCTCAATTGAATTTATTTTTGAATGGTCCAAAAGTATTCATTTGATAGCGATAAAATATCCAAAGAATGAAAGATTATCCATCGATAACCAACATATATCATACTTTTAATATTTATTCTCCATTTTAAAATACATTATCATTGTATTCCAATTCTCCTTGTGTTCCTCCATGGTCTTAGAGAATATAAGAATATCATGTATAAAGACTAAAAGAAATTTTGTTGTTGTAATACCTAATGAATATATTAATTGACTATATGATTATTGATGTATGATAGGTGAGTATGAATGGAATAAAAATTAACACATATTTTCCATTCCTCATACTAATGTTAATCTTGGGAAGTTTTTCCTTCCTCGCATTTAATTGGAGATATCCTCATAGAAGGTCAACTTTAAAGAAATAATTTTCCCCTCTATATTGAAAAAATTTGTAACCCATCCATTGTAGGTGAAACATTTTCATTAAAATGATTTTTGTGAAATAATGATAATAAATATATAAGATCATGGATTCATCCTTATTCATTATTAAGAGAACCATTTCACCCTATGGAGAAGAAATGTACTCTATAAAACCCTTTTTTGGAGATTATATTGTAACTGATTCTTAAGATTCTCTATCTAAAAGGGGTCCATCTAATATGGAATATTGGATATTGGTAATTAATCTAGTATATGATCAAATATGAACTCATTCTATCACCAAGGAGGAATAATGATAAATTCATCTAGTAAGACTTTAGTTTAGTCCCTAACAATGGGAATCCTTTCAAGAATAATCCTCTCCTTTATCTCAATATTTTGATGTACATATGATTTCTTATAATTAAATAATATCCACAATTGAGATGATGATTCTTAAGAAGAATAAACCTCCTCCAAACACCTCAATAGAATTTGGGATTGACTAACGATGGGATGAGAGATACCCCTTTCTAGATAATTGACGTTGGATTTGTATAAAATTATTCAACCCATTCACAATATTACAAAAAACTCCTCCAAAGTATGTAAGATGAGATTTATTGGGGTTTTTAGTTATAAAAATTAAACTGGAAGGATTTATATACTATAGATTTAAAAACATACCCACCCTTTGTTCACATAGATAACAAAACCATCATGTTATGAGGTTGTGTTTGAATAGTTAAACTAAACATGCAAGATATAAATGAATTCATAGAATAAAAATTCAAATAGAATGTTCTCTATTACTAAATGAATAAATTGAATTCCTATCACTACATAATTCTCATTCTTAACTATGTAGTTGTGATAGATTATTTCCTTCCTTATAAACATGGAGTTATTTGTTGTTGATTGTCTATGAAGCCCTTAGCTTATAGAAATGTATTTCATAATGGTAATTGTAAATATAATTGAAACACTTCAGTACATGTTGATTGTTGATATGAAATGTCCTTTTTTCATCATCATTATAGGGATTATTCAAATACCTTATCCAATAATTATCCTTATTCCCCACTCTTCCAAATTTTAAGAATATCATTATTCCATTTAGAAAGTTCATGGTATGCTTATTCCCACACAATTGTGATGTGGGTTTTATTTATTTTCATTCATTTGTGGGATATATATGTTTATTCTCCCATACTATACTCTATTTTTCCTCTTTTTATCTATCATCCCATGAGACCACTAAGATTCACCAATTTCCATCCCAACTGTTAGGGATAATTAGACAATCTACACATATATTTTAAAGTCTCGAATCATTAAATGTTTTTCTATAATCAAATTTATTCCCCTGAAAAAGATATCCATCTTACTTTTTTTGTGCATAAAAAAGGCTAATCCATATAGTTCATGCCTTTTACATTATTCCTCATACACCTAGATAGATTCATCTTCAGTTTTCTTTAGTTTGAAGAACTCCCTCTCCATATTAAAAAGAGAGTTCATGGAAAATATTTACTATTTTTTTCATGAATCCTTTCTGATCAAAGGAATCAATTTCATTATTATAATTTTACTTTTTTATTAGTTTCCACCAATGATCAGTTTTCCTATCAAAACTATATATAACCAGTATGTCTTTACCTTTTTATAATCATTAATGAATAGAGAATATTGTCACAATAGACATAATACATTTTTCTTGTTACAAGGGGATTAGGAGATATTCTAAATATTAGATGGAATTTCCTCATAAAAGATATACATTAACATTCCCTTTCATCAAAAACTGTGGAAATACAACATAATTTGAGTTAATATTCATAACTTTTGTTATTTTAGATTTTATTATCATGAAGTTCATAGGTATGGATCCCATTAGGTTTGGATAATCATTGGGAAAATAATCATATTTCCTATAACATTGGTTGTTTGAAAAGGTTATCCTATTTACAAACATTAACTAGAAAAGAAAAAATTAAATTATATAGCCTGAATACTAATCTAATTATTTTATAAAAAGGGAAGTTTGATCATAGATGGATAATATTATAAATGAAATGTCTATGAAAACTTGTTAATTACTATGATTCAATATTGGTTATCCAGGGTGATAGAATTATCCATAGGGTACATACTAAATTTTTCTAGTAATAATCTCAAAAAATAACTAGATCATGCCCACATACCATGCATAGTGACCTAATAATTTTACATATATTATTACATGTTTCTATTTATAATAATCCAAGAAATAAAAAACAAGGATTGAAATGTATATTATCTTCTGAAGAACAGGTACCTAATTAAATAACATAAAACTAAAATAAAAAAATTAATAATATCCATAACATGATCTTAACTCATATTGAGCTCCTATAACTGCAAAGGATAACTAGAGTAATAGATAGAAAAAATGGATGAGGTAAAAATCATAATAAGGGAATTAATATGGGAATGAAATATAACACTTGAGTTAGAAATAATAACATGATGATTTAAAAGTCATGGATCAAGAATAAATTTTTAATAACATATAGAATATGGAAACATGTGATCATGGAAACCTAATAAATTTGAAGAAATATATAACAAAACATAAACATGAGTTTAGTATAACATCCAAAACTATATCACATGGTGGAAAAAGTCCTGTAATGGATTAAGATAACTCTCTAATCATGTAGATAACATCCCATGAGACTAAACATTAACAAATGAATTTCAGTGCTTTCAGGATAAACCCAACATAAAATGTTTAGGCATATCTATTCTACACAAATAATATTACATAAATAATATAGATATGTGTTGCCCAAGGATAGAAATGAGTTTAAAAATAAGGTCATAAGGCAAAAACATGTGGTGTATAATAATGGTATCCATGAAATAATGGATTTAAATCATTATTGGTAATTAATAAGGTAAAAATAATAACAAATCATGAAAAATGACCATCAATTTTATTTGGAAACCAGAAAGTTAGTGGTTTGATAACCGTCGAAATGTCTCCCGTATGTGTGGTTTTAGGGAAATTAATAAATAGAATTTAAAAGGAATGATTTGATAATTGTTTGGATAAAACTAAAATTTAAATAATAAATATTTTTCATGATAAATTAAGTTCTTTTATAAAACTATTTGTGTCGTAATACATTTATGATGTGTACAAGATTATTGGTATAAAACGAAGATGTCCTATTTAAATGGGCTCGCTTATCAAGAGTGAATTAGGAAGGTAACCTTTAAAGAAATTTATTTACCAAAAAATGAAAGATTAAATGATATAGATAATTATGTGTGTATAATTATAAATATATTTTTCATACTTTTATAATAATAATGAAGAATTAAATTGTGGAAAAGAGATAGAAAGTGTAACCTAAAAGAAAAAAATAAATGTTAAGAGAAATAAATTACCTTTTGTCTGAATGTGTTATACCCAAGCAATTCTTATACTATATAATAACATTATATTCATAAATTACATAATTAAACCCTTTTTTACATTTATATGATTTATTATAGTTTTATTAACTCCATTAATGTTAATTTTTTTGAGATATAAGGTTTAATTTCGACCTTCTCAAAGTCTTCATTTCCTGTTATAATTTCTAGATTACATTGATTATAATTATGTGATATTTTAAAATGAGAATATTTATCTAAATTATATGGGCTTAATTAACATTAAAATTTCTAAATGGTACCAATTTTTTTTCCTATTATACAGATGATTCATTTGAGAAAATGATAGTTATAAATGTATAGTTTATTTTGGTTGTTTCTCATTCACCACGATCTAGTTTCATTTTATCTTATATTATGTATATATATATTTTATAATGAATGAATAAAGTTAAAATGTACATATTAACATCTATTTTAATGATAAAAATTATTTTATGAACAACCTTGATGGTGTTAATCGAAAATGAAAAATCATTATCCACAGATACAGTAAAACAACATAAATTGTAAAATAGTTTCCTTTTGTTGAATAAGAGGAAATGAGAATAGTGAATGATGTAAGATAATAAATTCTAAATATAAAATTATATTATAAATATTATAACCTACTTATTATGATTTTTTGGATGCAGAAGGTCAGAAGAAGGTAGAAGAAGAAAATAAATGAAAAGATATGGTTTTAGAAAGTTTCCTTTGGACTATGACATCCATAAAAGACCCATTATGGAATTTAGAATTAATATTTTATTCTAAATAGATGGTCCATAAAGTGGTAGTGATTTTTGGGATGGGAAATGAGATGAATATTTACATTATAATAGACCTAGATGGTTTGATGATAAGTGGTGGTGAGGGTGGTTTTTATAGGGAGTAAGGGAGATTTTGATTTTTTATTAACTATTTTATTATATTGGCCCAAATCTATCAATAGTATTGATTCATATGACTAAATTTATTATGTTGTTCAAGATTATTCGAGGAAATGAGTTCATAAATCCATTATTAGAAAATTCTGTTATTTTTATTATAATGTAAAATAGTTTAAATTATTGTATATCATTATTCACCAAAATTTATACTTTTTGAGAAAAATCACAAAAAATCATTATTAAATTTTTTGGATTTTTATATTTAGAAAATGTAATCCATTTTATGAAAATAGATTTATAAATATGTAAAATTTAATTTTTGAATAATAAATTCATTTTTTAAAAAATACAGATTTTAATATTGTAATTTATTTTTTGACAATTTGAAAACTTAATTAAGGTCACTTAATATTACCTTGTAATTTTAAAAAAATAAAATATTGATTTAAGAATCTATTATATATAAAAAAATCATATTCAATCAATATCATAGTTTGAAAATTACAAATAAACATTTACATTTTACGAAAATACCAACACTTAGTGTATCATTTTTAAAACATTTATTTACTTCTTCCATGAAATAAATATATCATATCTTCATTTATAAGATATATTATTTTTATTAATAGATTCGTATGTGTGGACACTATTCTAACAACCATATTAGTATTCTTAATTATCCAATTACTATTCCAATAGAAAGGTTACTATTCAAATTTTTTATGTTCATTAATTTCTATTAATACCTCATATTTCATTCATTCTTTATATATATATATATATTATTATTTTACTTTTTTAAATTTTCATATTAAAAATTAATATTATATTATTAGAATTGTATTATATTTCTACATATTTATTCATGAGTGTGTCCAATCCAATGTATTGAGTATATCAAAATTTTCTCATTCTAATTATCTTATTTACTATTTATTTTCTTGCTGTAATATTTTGAATTCATATTGGTTTATTTATTTAATAATGTAAAAGTATTTATTTATTATAACAATTTTTTTATTATTTTACCTATTTGAAGTACTTTTTATGATTTTATTATAATATTGGAAATTAAATTGATAAAATTATAAATTTTTATTGAATTTTTACAGGACTGTGAATCCACATATAGTAATAAGATATATATATATGTAATATATAGGAAAAAATTCAATCACTACTAACCAAAATGTTAGTTTGTTTTATTATAAATAGATTGAACCCTTTTTCTTTGTCTAATGTTATATATTCCTAAATAAAATTATAATCAAGGATATTTGTACTATATACTAATCTTTTAATACAAGGAAACCTATTCTCCATGAATTAAAGAAAACAAGTTTACCTCTATAATATAAGAGTCCACACTAATCTATACATACCTTAATCACGAATACACTTAATTTTTTTTATTTTTTATTCCAAAATAAACTCAATTTCAATCAAATAAACATTATACATTGATATTATAGTCTTACTAAACTAAACTATTAATTAAAATTTTGATTTGATAAAAAAGGTGATCCACTTACTTATACTATCATTATTCGGTGCCAAACAACACATAAATTACAAATATTCTTTGAAACCAACAAAAGTAGGCCAAATGTGAAAATTATTTTTTACAATATAAACAATGGATATTAGGTCACCTACACACAAATAAACTTTTAAATTTCACTTTTTAATGTGTTTGGAGAATCATTTCATCTATGAAAACCAATATCATAACCATTTAGTGGATAATTTTCATACTACACAAATTGTCCAATATTTTTATGTAGATATTAAAATACCCCAACAAAATTCTCACCTTTTTCTATATTTATATAAATATATTATTTATTACATTTATATATAACCAAGGGAAATGTAAAAATTTATATATGATCACTCTTTCATAGATTGAGAAATTATACATCAATATATATCATAAATTAAACAAGAAATGTATAAGAAGGTCTAAATAAATGATAATAATATAATTTTTTATAAAAAATCATACAAGATTAAACTATTTACATGAATTGGAATATAAACAATTACATATACCAGAATAATTGTTTGCATAAATAATCAATGAAAAATGTTTGACATCATCAATATTAAAGTCATTACTTCAATCAAGGATATCATAAATTCAACACCATGTGTTTTTCAAAAAACAAAACTACTTTCAAGAGCGTATACAAGACACAACATCAAGCCAAAACGGACAATGATTATTTAAATATTACAATTATAACCCATCTATTAATCGGTCAGTTACATATAAGATTAAATAATTTATGAATTATGTATTAAATTTCCATAATTAACACATTTCTATTTAAATGTACACAAAAAATAAGAACTGAATTTTTTGGTAGACATTTTATTCTTCAAAAATATGTTTTCTACAGAAAAATATTTTTATTATTTTTTGAGATAAAATATTATAATTAACATATGGAACAATTATAAATTTCAATTTATAAATTTAACATCCTTTTATAAATTTTCACATCAAAATAAACATTCTCTGAATTTATAGGATTTTTTTGAAATGTCTAGTTTTTCAGTGAATTTTGAAAATTACCAATTTTTAAAATATTGTTATCTATTTCTATAAATCATATTATTTAAAAGTTAGATTATATTTTTTTGTCTTTAATGTCTTATATGAAACATTTTATTTATAATATTCAAATTAATTTCATTTGAATCATAAATTATCATGATTTTAGTGTAAACTTAATGTAATTTTTAAAAATATTATTTTATACAACATTTTTTATGAAAATAAAATTTATCCCTTTTAATTAATAAAAATAAATTGTAATAAATTTTTTTTAATTGTTTATTTAGATTAAATAACATTTTATATGAATTTAAATTCATTTAATGATGTTGACTAGTCATATCGATATTATAAGATAAAATGTTATTTTAAAAATGAAATGCATGATAAATTTTTTTTCATGACAAGTTCTGATGATTTGATCGTATCATAACCCCATGTCATATATTTATCAATATTTTAGTTTTTTATATTAGGAGTTAATTCAAATTTTCTGAAAATTTCTGTATTGAAAAAAATCAACTCCCTCTCTGTTATTGAAGGGATCCTCATCTCCTCTCCATTCCACACATCCAAAGAGTTTTGGTTCAGCCCAGTCCTTCCCATATACATTATATACATAACACATCACTTCCAAGTGTCCTTTTCTGTAACATAAAGCCAATATATGTATTATTTATGTATAATCCTAAAGATGTGGTCTGAATATTTTTTTGTCATTTAAATTACGAATAATTGTTATAATTTTTTCTTCAACCTCCATAAATCTAGACTCAATCATGCTAATTTATAAACATCTATAATCCCACATAATGAGTTGTTATTATGATAATTAAAAAACTAAATTCAGTCCCCTCTTTCATATAATGGTATACAAAACTGTCATTCAAGTGTATGGAAGACTGCCACATCATGAATCAATATAATTCATTTTCCATCATCCTTACATAAGGGTGTTCATGATGGTGGATTTAATTATTTTGTATTATATTCAATAATTTTTTTTTTAAATTTGGAAATTTAATATGTATTATATGATCTTAACCTACCATCCATTGAAAAATAATAATTCCATTCATTTGTACGGAGGAATGCCTCATTAAGGTGTGATGTGATTCGATTTTTATTACCATGTCACATTGAAAGAATATTTAAGTGTATTTAATGAAATAATAAAATATTTATGATATAATAATAATTATGTAATGATAAAATAACTCTTACCTTCCTTCCATCATGATCATTGTAATATGGGAACACTACTCAAGCATACGTACAAGCTATAGTCTCAATGATTAAAATAGTGTTACATTTTTATAATCATTATTCATTATTGGTATAAAAGTATATATGATTTTTAAATATGATAATTATATAGTTATATTTATTATAGATAAGATTAAACAGAAATATATTTTACATTTTTTAACATTCAAATTTTATTTTGATAAATTGGCCGAACATCATCAACATGCCTGACATAAACAAAAATGATTATGTAATTGAATGTTACATGATAATAAAAAATGAAAGTAATAAAAATATTGAATTTTCTTAAGAAGGTTAATCATTAACATAATTATATTATTCAACAAGATAATTAAAAATCATGTCGAATCAGGCTCTAGATAAGGGATATCCCTAAGCCACCATTTTATTTAGGTTATGAACATTCTCACCCTAATTAATTGCCTCTCTCAGTCATTAACTCTCTATTTAATGTTATGAAATGTTTATAAATTAATTATATATTTCTAAAACATATATACCAAGATTTTAATACCATATTTTGATTATTTAATATATCCCCTGTTTTAATTTCTCAAATTCTTAAAATGGGAAACTTCTATGGATTATGATATGAGACAGGATTATGATATGAGAAAGGATTATGAACCCCATTTTCTTCCAATTAGTAATTCATATGTATATTCTTTATGAAGGATTACCTTTTTGTGATAAACATAAATCATGATCATTATATTATGGATACACCTAGACTGAGCTCAAATTCATTTGTTATTCCTTTATTCCCATGAGATATTATGTATGGTACTAGGGATTAAATCTAACCCATTATCCTTGACCCATTATGGGAGATTTTCCACCATGTGATTTTTTATAAACTAATATTAATGTAAAATTTAATTAATAGAATATTTGTAAAAGGCATGGGTCACTATTGTAGGTATAATAATAATGGTTTAGAGATCTTTTTGGATTTGGACTAGATTAATTTTAGGAGAACCCTTCTTGTAATTATATCTATATGAACATATCGTGTAATTTTGGTGAATTATAGAGTTAGTGGTTTGCAAGAAAATATATCCATTTTTAGATAAACGAATGTGGGCATGGATATATCTGATTTGAACCTTTTGGTAATAACCACAATAATGGATCATTGTATGAGACTCAATCATCAGTTGGTCAAATAAACAAGGCCTTGCGGAAAATCCAATTTGATACACTTGGGGGATATGTCTTGGAAATTAGCAAACACATGTTTAACCATTATGAGAAGCTTGAACATATTATTATATAAGAAAATAATATATTGATGTATGTAGAGATAAGCTAGATTAAAGCTTCTATACTCATAAGTTACAATATACTTTTTAATTAAATGTTTTCCCCATCATGATTTTAACTATCCTTTTTTTATCTTTAATTGCGGATGTATACTCATCATGTTTTTCATGTTTTATTTGATGTAATAAAAAATGAGTTATCATTAAAACAACCAATAGGGTTGTCAAGGTGATGATTTACCTAATTATATGTGTAAAATCATGAATGTGGGAGCTGGAAACATCATGTAAGTATATTTTAAACTAGTTAATTTTATGAATAACAACCTGAATCATGCATAACCTACTCCTCCATCATAGAATGTGTATGTAACTATAAATTATTTTATGTGAGAATGGAATCCTAATAATATTTGATCATATAATCCCCTCATCATGAAACATTTGATTAATACCATTGAGAATATTTTATCCATTAAAAAATGTTCAAAAAAAGGCACTGTTGTGGTGGTCAATTATAACATTAGGGAGTAAGCCGAGCAATGGTTGAATTTGATCAAGAAGACAATATCCAAAGAGGATATTGATTACATGGTGTAGGAATACATAAAAATATTTTTCAATAAATAATTTCCCTTAATTATCCACCATAGAATCGAGAGGAAGTTCCTAAGTCTCAATAAAATTGATGAAAATTCCATATTAGGATATGAGGAAAAATTCATAAGGATTTCACGGTATGCATCTGAAATTTTCATCAACACTTAAATTATAATTGACTAATTCATTAGTGGGATAAATTTTAGTAAATTAAATTTATAGGTGATTTGTTAATATCAAAACTACGAAGAAAGTTTCCGTTATACCCTCAACATTGATATGGGGAATGGTGAATAATAGTGATCTTGAGGACCAAATAAAAAAAAGAAAATGGATCCTAATTCATGAGTATTAATAGATAAATCATATTGAGTAATAAAAAACCAAAATAATACTTGTAAAAAGTGTTGGAAGAATCATAATTGATCATATATGAATGGTATTAAAATATGATTCAAATGTTGAAAAGAGGGGAATAAAGCTAATCACCACTAAAGAGAAATGGTTAATCCCTCTAAAATATAATATCAATATAAGGGACAGATCAATACACAACCTCAAGTGATGTAGTTCAACTACACACATCAATATCATTATGAAATAAATATCCCTATGAAATGGGTTGATAGAGAAAAACAATGAAAACAAACTCCATTGCCTAGAGAGAAAGTAAGAGAAAATTCTATCAATACTGCTAACATTGATCCTGATAATGATATGGTGAAAATTATTCAAGTTATTCATTACATAATACAAAAAATAATATTTTAATCTAGTTCTATGAATTATATTATATATTAAAAGTTGATTATATCTATTCGAACACTACCACACAATATGGGTTCTAAGATATCTTTTAGAGTAGAAAGGGGACAAATAGTTGTAGCCCATGAATATATATCCTCCCTATTCAATGTTTATAGACCTAATCCTCTATAAAATTTCATATTACATCCTTTAGTGTATTTGGATTCTCTATTTATGATAGAATGGATATCCTTATATAAATAAAACATCAACATTAAGTAGAGTATGATTACTATCTATGTCCCATTTCTTCCTCTAATTTCGTACAAGTATAAGGATGTGGACGAATCTACACATGAATTGTCAGCGCATGTGTGGATATTGTTTTCTTAAAACCATTAATAAATATACCATGTGTTAGAGCTAATGTTTGGAAATATTCTTGAATAAATTTCCATTGTGAGTATTATTTTGATGCATTCACCGAAGAGTTTTTTTGGTCTTCCTCATGAATAATAGGTTTAGTTATTAGTTTACCATATATATGGACCACTAGCTGTATCAAATACTCATTACATAAAGAACACCACTGTATTAGAAGATATGGACATGATAATATAATAAAAAATGGAAAATGGATTTATACATATAGGTGATTCACCCAGGGTTGCGCTGGTCCACATCATTAAGAATATACAAGGTTCAATGCACATTTTCATCAATTATCATTAACTCAAAAATTAATTATATTTAAGAGATTCTCCAACCCATTGATAGAAAAATTGATTGATCAACTATATATTCCATATTATTTCTCCATGTTGGACCTTTTATTAGGATATTTCCAATTAGGTGTGAAGATGCATGATATTCATAAAACCACCTTTCATAAATGCCATGGATTAATATGACCTTATAATGTTTTCTTCCAGACTCAATAATTCTATTTCAATATTTATAATCATAATTAATATAGTATTTTGATATTTTGTTGACCAATATATGGGTGTGTTTATAGATTATATTCCAATTTAGTCCAAAATAAAGGAGGATCATGAGGATTAGTTAATATTTTTCTAAAGGATTAATGAAAAGATAATATATATCTAAATTAAAATAAATGTGTTTTATGGAAAGGGATGTAACATTCTTGGGGTGTCTTAAAAGTAGAAAAAGGATATCTTGGACCCTTCCAAAACAAATTCAATTTAGGGATGGCCTAGTACAACAACTATAATGAATATCCATAGTTCTATTAGAGTAGTAGTTTGTTAAAATTGATTTTTGAGAAGCTTATAATGATTTTAAAACCCACAAACCAAGATAACATGGTAGGGGTCAAGTGTTCCTAGACTAATGATTACAAAAGAGCATTAATGGGTTGAGAAGTGGATTATCTCATAACTAATCAAAATAATTCACTCAATTGGGGATCATTGTTTTGGGGTTCAATGATGCTTTATTGAAGGGATTTGGGATGTGTATAGATAAATAATGATAATGTGATGGAATATTCCTTAGGGATGTTGAAGGTTTATGAGGATTACTATTACACATATAATGTAGAGTTGTATTTAGTGATATTTTTTAGAAAATTTATTATCATTGTCTATATGGGGAGAAGTGTGAACTATATACAAACCATAAGAGCCTCGATTATATATTAACATAGAATGAGTATAATATACTCTAGAAAAAATGCCTAGAGATGATCGTGGTCAATGACTGATCAATCTATTACTATCATGGGATGGACATAAATTTGTAATATTCTCTCAGTGTACAAGATCTAAATACATTGTCGCTGTTTATAATTAAAAATCCTCAAATGATCATAAAACTTCAAAGGATGTAAATTTTAATTGTAATGGAATTAACATCATCATTCCATTATCAAATTATTTTTCAACCATACCTTCAGGAGAAGATAAAATATTCTCAATGATATAATGTGAGAATTTATAAGAAGTTGAACACTATAAGAAAATGGGAATTAATTGAGTTCAAAATTAACTAATGAGTTATAAGACCAAGGTTATGAATTTGTGTATCATTTAATACTGAGATATAAAATGATATATTGAATGATACACAAAGCTCGACCTTCTAAATCACTAGAGGAATCATGAATATGTATTGAGATCTCTGAAATCACTATTGGTGGGACAATAAGAAGAAGGAAGTCATTGAATATATGCCATTATTTCTGTAATATCTTAAAGTAAATGTTGAAGTAAAAATATATAAGGGTATGAATAAGAAATTACACATACCCACATCGAAATGAGAAAACATCAAAACAAATTTTTTCACTAGTCATCTAATGACACTAAAATGAAATAATTCCATTGGATTGAGGTGGACCACATTATAAATACATCTCGTTCTATTGAAATTTGGGAGGACTTATTACATGATCATCTTGCATGGATATAAATTATATTGGTCGTGAGGATTACTAGAATACGACTATTGATTGTATATGACCAAGATATGATATTTTTATCTACATTTGTTATGGCCTACCTGCATGATCTAAATATATCATTGAACATTAATGGGGTATATTACCCCAAAAATTAAGGTCAATGTATGTAGACTATTTACACACTATAATACATGATCTACTAATGTTCAATGGAAATATAAGTAGAATGTGATCAATATATTCTGATGGTTGAGTTCTCAAATGTTAATAGCATTCACTTGAGAATACAAATGTTCATTATGAACCCCTTTATTTAAATTAGAAATAGAATGCCTTGGTGTTTGTTTGAAGTTAAGTAACATAAAAAATCGGGACCTGAAATGTTTAAATGAATGTTATAAAAGTTCTAGGCCATTCAGTATCACATTATGACTACTCATAGTTGACATAAGAGAAATGATGAAAAATTTCAACGAGACTGTGACTTTTGCAGACATGTAAAAAAGTGTTTATATTAATATATTCATAGACTAAATTCATGAGAATTTAGAAAAATAGAAATCTAATCCCAAGGTAAATCTCCCCGTTTGAAATTCTCGATCACATCAGAGTTGCAGCTTACATAATTACACTCCCACCAAACATTTCTCAATAAAATTATGTAATTCGTGTCTCCCTCTTGAGGAATTATATACTGTAAGGTCTGGTGTCCTGAGAACCAACTAATTTGTACATTGATTACATAAATGTATACATTTTATATATTTTTCATTGTTCTACATGACTATAATAAAATAATGTCCAGGAATATTTGTTGCATTGATTAGGTCATGAAAGATCCCCGCTATGATGAGAAACTCGAAATATTATAATGATATTAATAAATAACATTCTACGGTTGGATGACATACTATGATAGGACACATAGTATACAGACCGTCATGTGTGATCTTTTGTAAGAAGACGAGAATCTCTCTCATGTAGTTTGCACTTGGTAATCTCCAAGAAAAGAGATTATGAGAATAGACCTGCAAGTAGTAATTCTGCATGTCTTGGTGTCATCGGACATTACTATATGTGAGCGTGTGTAATGGTCCTTAGACTTCAATATTATCATTAACTAATGTCATGACTCGTGTACTTATATTTGCTGATGAAGACCGTCACGAAGAAAGTTGGCGGGAAGTAGGGTTCATTGGGTGCGTCACGAATGACATTTTGTTAATGGATAAGATGAGGAAGGATCTATCCCATCCATATTTATGGAAGTATAAATCTTGGTCCCTTTGATTGAAATATAAATTTCTCACAAATTCCATGGCCATGGTGTAACGATGAGTCTATTTCTAGAAGTCAAAGAATGACAGATCAAGCATATCAGTTTATGAAACTGCCATAAAACCTACTTGATGATATATTGAAAAAGAGGGATTAAATTACATAGTAAGAGTTCTTATGAGGTGACACGTCAATGCAGTGTCAACTTCTTTCTCTTGGGTTCCTTGACCCATTTCTATACTGTAATCTTGGACTATAGGCAAACCTGCCTAATTCCAACGACAATAAGGCCTAGAGGGTCACACACTAAGTGTATCCAAGATTCTCAAGTAAAATAATGTTTATTCTCGTACATGGTTAAATAATTATTCAAGGAAGACTATGTCATTTTAAATATGGAGGAATAAGGAAATTAAAAAAAGATATACACGATGTGTATTAATGATTACACGCCATGTAGTTTTTCATGGAAAACAAGTACACGCCGTTTATTAATGATTACAGGCTGTGTAGTTTTCATTTTGGAATGGAAATAAAAAAAAGTACATGTCGTGTATTAATGATTACACGCTGTGTAGTTTTATGGAAAACAAGTACACGCCGTTTATTAATGATTACACACCGTGTAGTTTTCCAGTCAGGATTTTGAAGATATAATATTTTTTTATTAAATGACATTTATCATAATTAGCGTGGGTGCAAGTCAAAGAACTAATTATTCTACATGGGGGTTTTCAATAAGAGTAAATGAAATAAATAAAATTTTTAATGTGTTTATTTATTTTCATAACTCTACATCCTCAAACCCGATTATAAATTTCCTCACAACCCCAACTCTTTTCCTACCCACAAGAGAATCGTTTTGCACAACAATTCTATAGAATTATTTCATGGATGAAACAACCTCATCATCGAAGAACACTATAAAGACTGAGAGAGATCCTCTTCCATCGGATCAAAATGATCTAAGGAGGACAAAGCAGGAAAAGGTTTCTCCATGCTAGCACCCGAGGACTCCTTGGCGACGTCCAGAGATACGAGGGGCATGTGTGGATCACCACTAGATGAAGTCTGCACATGGCTTCTGCGACGCAACGATGAATCACATCATAACTTGTTCAGAAATATCAATTAGGGAAGAACACCAAAAGGTACTTCTTTTCAATTGGTTAAATTAATTATAATCAACCTATAACGATCCGACATTGTGGTTCTTGTACTTTTCTTTTCATTGTCTATTTCTGTGATTCGATCCATGGAGACTGACGTTTATCATCGTATTGATCTAGGATTGATCATTGTTAATGACAAAAGACCAAGTGGGCACATCCACCCAGAAGCTTCAGCTACGCCCGGAACCTTCAAATGGTATCAGAGTGAGGTTACAACATTGATTATAATTATTTAGTTTTCATTGATAATTTATGCATTTATATTTGATTCAATTTGAAATAAATCATTCTATAAATATAAAAAAAGAGATCTATTCTTCCTCCTTCGTTTCATGATTAATATCACATAAAAACCATTTAATTTTAATTTTGATTAATATAAAAATGAGGAACTCATCCAGAGGATCCGCCCTTTCTGCCTATACAACACGAGAATACATGGCGTGTAATGAAACCTGCACACCGTGTACTTAGGTTCAATGAACCGGAACTGGTCTGCCAAGCCACGTAGTGTGAATTGAGTATGCCTATGTATTTATTACGTCGTGATGACTATAATTGAATGGCATGCGGGGATCAGAATACATGACATGAATGTTGGAGCAACACGATGTGTAGTCCGATCTAGCCCAAGTGAAGCCGTGTACAAGGAGAAGCTATGCTCCGCATACACGGGATTGCCAGGCCGGTAACCACGTAACAAGGAAGTACATGCCGTGTTAGATTAATCTACATGCCATGTACTCCAAAATTTCCAAAGTAGAGAAAACATACCAAATCCCCCAGTGTGTACTTTGGATAAAGGGTGAAAAGAAATAAACTCCATGTAAATATAAACTACATGCTGTGTAGTTTCCAGAAATGGAATTTCACCAGGTTTCCTCCAAAAGTACAAAGATCTATACAAGGAATATGGATGAGATGAATCTCAAAGAAATTCAAAAAGGAATTTATGACAAATAATTGATCAATTATATGGTCATAAATAATTTAATTCAAGCGCGACTTATCTTGATTAAATTGAATGATTAAAAAAAATTGAATTATAAATATGTGTAAATATCGTTCGATGCTATGGATGATCATGAGCTAGACCAAAGACCCTTTGTATGTGTGTATGGTTTCATTTTAAATTTGTTTAATTTAAATGTGTTGGCCTGTGAGAATTCTTCCAATAAAATGTAGGGCCTGCGTTCCCATGATTTACTTAATGTAAACCCCATGTAATGGAGTATCTCCCAAGCTAAAGGAGACGGTTCCAAACCTGAATCTAAGTTGAAACCAGCCCATGAAGATACAAAGGTGGATATGTGGGAGCTGCAAAACACAATCCATCAGTTCAAGGTGTTTTTCCCTAGGTCACTGTTAACTTATCAAACCTCTAGATAAGCTATCCAATAAAAGAACATGATCATTCCATCTTATTTTATTTATGTTTGATTTCATGGTTTATTTATTATGTATGTGTTGTCGCGATCACATAACTAATAAAATGAACAAGCATGCAAAGATGGAATAAAATAAAAACCGGACTATGCATATACATTATCGGAACATGGTTAATCTCTTAAGCAAGCATCACTTAATATTAACAAGGATGTGATAATGCGAAACTCCACATAAAATATTAAAATCCCTCAATACCATATTAATTCAGACCAGGCCTTCCATTACTTTACTAAGGGAATGAATCAATAAAACTATGTGTTTGAACAACCCTTGTTGGGACACTTAATTTTATAAAGGATGACCATATGAATGGTTTTGGGTTGACTTAACCATATTACATCAAGAAGAGTGATGATGATTTCCCTGTCTATGATCAAAATTTGAACAGTGCACTTGGCATTCAATGTTTGATGCTATCATCAATGTCTAGTGAGCTCATAAAGTCTCATGAAGACATGTATACCTATAGCATGCTCGAGCACCTACGTGGTCTATACTAGGAGAGGGAAAGACATGAATAGTTTGAGATCTCCAAGGCTCTATTCTAGAGAAATCTTGGAGAGGGTGCCCCAGTTGGGCCTCATGTAGTCAATCTCATTAGATAAATTGAGTGCTTGGAGGTTCTAGGGTTTAAACTCCCCAATTAATTGGGTACCGATCTCATTCTTGCATCACTCTGCCTGAGCTTCTAAAACATTATTGTAATCTTGAACATGAACAATATTGAGAAGTCTCTGTCTGATCTTCTTATCAGCATTCTCCAAGAGGAAAATGACATGAAGCTTGAAAATCCTTCTGTCCTCATGGTGAATAAAAGGAAAGGGAAGACAAAGAGATTTAATCCCAAATCTTATTCAAGGCCTTCCATGAAAAGGAAGATCAAAGGGGAGGCAAGAGAATAGAAGGCTGTTTGTTTCTCATGTGGCAAGAAGGGCCACTGGAAGAAATACTGCACCCATCCAAGGAAGCAAGGGGAAGCTTTAAGTGAATTTGTTATCGAATGAAATCTATCTTCTTCTACCAATTGGGTATTAGATACTTCATGTGGTGCTCACATCTGTATCCAAATACAGAAACCAAGTAGATTCAGAAATATTGACCGAGGTGAGCTGGATCTACGAGTAGCCAACAGAGCCAGACTTGTTGTTGTAGCTGTTAGAGACTACAACCACACATTGCCTACTGGGATGGTCTTGGTTTTGAATGGATGTTATTATGGACTCTATGTAACCAAAAACATTATTTCAGTCTTCATATTAGATACTGTTGGATTCATCATCATGTTTGGAAGTGGATGTTTCCACTTTTATAATGATAGCATTTGTTTTGGTAGGGCACATTTATATAAATTCCATTATGTGTTTGACTAAATAAACCTAGTAATGGCAATCGATGAAAAAATTAATTCACAGGACACAAACCACACCCGTCTTTGGAATCACTGGCTAGGTCATGTCAATGTGAAAATTTTGACAAAATTACATCAATATGGGTATTTATATTCTTTCAAACTAAAACAACTTGGTGTATGTCATGCATGTCTACAAGGTAAAATAACCAAAGCATTATTTAGTGGGTAAGGTGAAAGGGATAAAGCGATTCTACAATTAGTTCACACAGATGTGGCTGGACCATTTCCGGTTGAAGTAAGTGGTGGGTTCTCATACATACCAACTTTTACTGATGATTTTAGTAGATATGGATATATTTACTTAATGTGGTATAAGTCAGATTATTTTGATCGGTTCAAAGAATACAAAAATGATGTTGAGAACCATCTTGGTAAGAAGATTAAGAAACTCAGCTATGATAGAGGAGGAGAATATCTCAATCAAGACATCATTGATTTCATACAAGATTTTGGGATTCTATCTCAACTCACTCCTCCTTATACACCTCAGTGGAATGGTGTAAGTGAAAGGAATAACCGCACCCTGTTGGGCATGGTGAGATTAATGATGAGTCATAAGAGTCTTCTATTATCCTTTTTGGGATATTCATTACAAACATCAACACACATACTAAACCAAGTAACAACTAAATAGATAAATGGTATTACATACGAGTTATGGAGTGGACCCAAAGCCATGTTATCGAATTTACATGTGTGGGGTAGCGAATAATTTTTTATGGCCTCTTCATGTAACAAACATGCACCCCAAGGTGCAAATTGTATCATTATAGGATATCCTAAGGAAACAAGGGGATATTACCTATACAACCCCTCATACAAAAATGTTATAGTGGCAAGGCAAGACATAATCCTTGAGAGGGATCACATCTTCAAAAGAGGTACTGGGAGCAAGATAGACTTTGGTGAAGTCGAGGCTCAAGATACAAAGGAGTTTGTACAAGAACAGATTCCACAAAGCCCCATGGACGAAAAATCTATTCCAGTGACACAAGAACTGTTTAGGAGAATGAGAGAGGTGAGAGAACCAGAATGATATGGTTTTCTTTTCACCGAGGATGGTGAGTCCTTATTGGTTGAGAATAAGCATCCTCTTACCTAAAAGGAATTATTTGAAGGCACAAACATTGCTAAGCGGCAAGAAGCCATGAATTATGAAATGGATTACATATACCAAAACCAAGTATAGATTTTGGTAGATAATCTAGTTGATGTAATTCCTATTGGTAATAAATGGGTATTAATGAAGAAACTGGACATGGAGGGGAAAGATAGCACCTATAAGGCACGACTGGTTGCAAAAGGTTTTAGATAGTGTCAAGGAATTGACTATGATGAAACCTTTTCACCAGTTGTGATGGTGAAATCAATCAGAATCCTAATGGTTATTGTTGCCTACCATGACTATGAAATTTGGAAAATGGATGTCAAAATATAATTCCTTAACGGGAAACTCCAGGAAGATGTCTACATGACACAAATTGTAGGGTTTTTGATTCCAAAGGATTCCAACAAGGTATACATGTTGCAAAAATCCATTTATAGATTAATGCAAGCATCAGGGTTATGGAAAATTCATTTTGATGAAGCTGTAACAGAATATGGCTTTTTTAAGAATGAATGCGAGCCTTGTGTCTAAAAGAGGATTAGTGAAAGTGCATTCATATTCCTAATAGTATATGTTGATGACAAATTACTAATTGGAAACGAACTACCTGTCTTATAGTCATTTAAGGCATGGTCCGAAAAATCTTCACCATGAAAGACTTGGCTGAGGTAGCATATATTCATGGGATCAAGATCCATTGTAATAGATCCATGAGAATGCTGGGCCTGAATCAAAGTACATACATTGAAAAGATACTAAAGAGATTCAGTATGGAACATTCCAATAGGGGATTGTTGCTAGTGTCACATGGAATTCATCATTCCAAGAAAATGTGTCCTCGGACACATGAAGAATGAAAGAAAATGGAAAGGATCCCTTACGCATCTGTGATTGGTTCAGTCATGTATGCTATTCTATATACAAGGCTAGATGTTTCTTATGCATTAAGTGTGGTAGGCACATATCAAGCTGATCCCAGAGACCGCCATTGGATGGCAGTCCAGACTATCCTTATGTTTCTGAGGCATAATAAAGATATGTTTCCGGTTTATGGAGTAGATGAGAAACTAGACATCAGAGTAAATGTAGATGCCAGTTTCCATACTGATCAATATGACATGAAGTCGTAGACTAGATACATATTCAGTTTGAATGGAGGTTCAATGAGCTGTAAGAGTTCAAAGAAAAGTGTGGTGGTAGATTCTACAGTGGAGTCAGAGTATATCGTAGATTCTGAGGAATCTAAAGAAGAATTATGGATGCGAAAATTCATCCATGAACTGGATTTAGTACCTAGAAGTAATGATCCTATCACACTCTATTGTGATAATAATGCAGAAGTGGAACATGCAAAAAGCCAAGGTCACATCAGCCGACAAAGTAGATACATCAGAAGTATCATCTCTTGAGGGATTTTTCTCAGATATGTGAAGTTGTAGTGAGTAGTATTTCCACAGAAGACAACATGGTGGACCCCTTGACTAAAGCCTTGACTCAGCAGAAACATGATCATCATGTGAGGTATAGCAGACTAAAAGTCGTAGGCAGTTGGCTTTAGTCCATGTGGGAATTTGTAAGGGTTCGTCTCCTGAGAACCAACTGATTTGTACTTTGATTTCATAAATGTATACATATTTTATATGGTTAATTGTTCTACATGACTATAATATAATAATTTCATGGAATATTTTTGCATTGATAAGGTCATGTCAGATACCTGCTATAATGAGAACCTTTAAATGCTATAATGATATTATTAAATAAAGTTCTACGGTTGGATGAAATACTATGATAGGACACATAGTATACAGACTGTCATGTGCGATCACTCTTAAGAAGACGAGACTCTATCTCATGGAGTTTACACTTGGTAATCTCTAAGATAAGAGATTATGAGAACTAACCCACCATTAGTAATTCTGCATGTCTTGGTGTTATCAGACATTACTATCTGCGAGGATGTGTAATGGTCCTTATACTAGAAGATTATCATTAACCCATGTCATGACTTTCACACGTAGATTTTCTTACGAAAACCGTCATGAAGACAGTTGGCGGGAAGTAGGGAACGTTGGGTACGTCACGAAAGACATGTTGTTAATGGATAAGTCGAGAAAGGATTTGTCCCTTCTATATTTATGGAAGTAGATATCTTGGGCCCTTTGATTGAAATAGAACTGTCACACAATTTCCATGTCCATGGTGTAACGACATGTTTATTTCTGGAAGTCAAAGAATGACATATCAAGCATAAAGGTTTATGACACTATCATGAAACCTTCATGATGATATATTGAAACAAGGGGATTAAATTACACAGTAAGCATTCGTATGAGGTGACACATCAATGCAGCATCAACTTATTTCTCTTGGGTTCCTTGACCCATTGCTAGACAGTAATCTTGGACTTTAAGAAATCCCACCTAATGCCAACTAGTAAGAGGCCTAGAGGTTCACACACTATGTTTATCCAAGTATCTCAACTTAAATCAAGATTATTATCATATGAGGTTTAATAATTATTCAAGTAATCCTATGTCGTTATGATGATGGAGGAAGATGGAATTGAAAAACAAGATATACACACAGTGTATTAATGATTACACACTGTGAAGTTTTTCATGGAAAACAAGTACACGCCATGTATTAATGATTACACGCCATGTAGTTTTCCTTTTGGAATGGAAGTAAAAAAACAAGTACACGTCGTGTATTAATGATTACATTCCATCTAGTTTTATGGAAAACAAGTACATGTTGTGTGTTAATGATTACATGCCGTGTAGTTTTCCAATCGAAATTTTGAAGATATAATATTTTTTTATTAAATGATATTTATTATAATCAGCATGCGTGCATTTCGAGGAATTATTTATTCAACATGGGGGTTTTCAATAATATTCAATGAAATAAATAAAAAATGTAACATGTCTATTTATTTTTATAACTCTACAACCTCAAACCTGATTATAAATATCCTCATAACCCCAACTCTTTTCCTAGACACAAGAGAATCATTGTTCACAACAATTCTCTAGAATTCTTTCAAGGCTGAAATAACCTCATCCTCCAAGAACTCTCTCAAGACCGTGAGAGATCCACTTCCATCAGATCAAGATGATCTTAGGCAGACAATGCAAGCAATGGCTTCTCCATGCTAGCACCTAGAGACTCCTTTGGTGACGTCCAAAGATAAGAGGACCACAAGTGGATCACCGCTAGAGGAAGTCAACACATGGATTCTCTGATGCAATGAAAAATCACATCAGAACGTGATAAGAAATATCAACAAGGAAAAAACACCAAAATGTACTTTTTCAATTTATTAAATTAATTATAATCAACCTATAACGATCCTACATTGTGGTTCTGAGACTTTCCTTTTCTTTGTCTATTTCTGTGATTCGATCTTTTGAGATATAGTTTATAGTTGTATTGATCCCGAAGTGATGATTGTTAATGACAAAAATCCATGTGGGCACATCCACCCATGAGCTTTCGCTGCACCTGGAACCTTCATATACTAGATCCTTCCCATTAACTGACTTTATATATGGTATGACTAGAATATTATCACATTTAGAAGGAGTAGTCAGTTAATATGTTTTTCCATAGATATAATGTTCTACGTAACATGGAAACACATTGGTTCAATCTTCTATGGCAGAACTATAAATATAACTATGAAACATAGTAACCATAGAGAGAAATTATTTTGAAGTAACCTAACCTACTATAAAATTATTATTTATTAATAAATATCATGAAAAAATTACTTAATGGGGGAAAAAGAATCACACTTAGTTTTTCAAAAAATAAACTTATTTCGATAGTTAATATGACATGCTGCACCGAGCATAAGAAAATAATGATTATATAAATTCGATTTGTATAAAATTGTTTTTAACATATTTTGTATGAATATGATTAAATACTTTATGAAATATTCGTCTAATATCCTTAATCGATATAATTTTATTTATAATTTCATATGAAATAAGAACTAAAATTTTTATTTTTTTTAATTTTTTCCTGAAATGTTTATTCACATCAGAAAGGATTCTCATTTCTTTTGGTGAGGAAATATTATAATATATATATAATATTTAAAAAATTGTTTTATAATTTGAATGAATTTTTTAAAATAAAATCAAATTTCATAGAGGATAAAATTATATTATTTTTCTAAAATGTTTGAATTTTTAGTGGATAGAGAACATTACCAATTTTTCAAATAGTATCATTTATTTTCATAAAATTATGTGATTTAAAAGAAACATTAAATTTTTAATTTGAGCAAAATGTGACATATTATTCATTTTATTTAGAGTAATCTAATTAATATTTTCCTCCATAAATTTCTTTTGTTTTGTTATAAATTTAATTTTATGATCAAAATCACAATTTTCAAAAAACTATATTTAAGTACATAATGTTCATAATATTTAATTAAATAATATATTCTAGAGTAATTAAATATTTAAATGAAGATTATATCTGAGGTATCTATTTATATTAATTTCAATTCATATAATGATTATTATGAGTCATATAATTAGTATTTGATCATCTATTTCCTGAAAAATGCATTTCATGGAAACCCATTTTTCATAAAAAAAATTGTGGGATGAAATATAAATTGAATTATACATCTTCTATGATTTAAATTTGATAAAATTGAATCTATATTTATAATAAAAATAATAAATAAAATTATGTAATAATTTCAACTTAATTTTGGACAAAATTTACAAAGAAAAACTGGAAAAAACTAGTTACTATCGTGAAAAATTAAAATTTTAAAAATGAGTTACTATGAAGGTAAATGAAATAAAATGTTTAAAAAATATTTCCTTTAGTAAATATGTTTAGTTTTTTACCATATCTCCCCTCTAATGACATGATATGTTTCGTTATCATGTGTTTTCCCTTACTGGATTATGACTATTCACCATCTCTATTTTTTTATTAAATTATTATAAATTATTTATACATATATATGTATAATTCATATATAACTAGAAGTCTCGCCAAAAATTTGATAGGGTAATAAATTTTGAATGTTCATTTATAAAATTCAATCATTATGAGACTTCATTGGATTACTTTATGAGTTAATATTATGCATACTATTTTGTTTCCATAGATGATTTTTATGTTTATGACATAATATTTATTTCCTTTTTGGGGAACAGATTAATCATAATCATGTCATGAGGGTTGCTCCCATAAAATTTTCTAATGAATCAGGAAAATATTTATTCTTATGTGATGTTAAGTTTGTTACTTGGGAGAATCTTAATCAATGATGGGACTATAACCACATTGTGATATTGTTTAGGCAGTTAGGCTTTACTCGTGTTTATTCCTTATTATATGATGTAACCATATTTCATATATTGTTATCATATTAAGATACCATGTTATTTATTTTATTCTCTAGTGTGACTACTCATTATCTATATCTTTTATGATTTTATATTATACTTTTGAATCACATGTTATGATTCCTTATCATGATTATTTTCGTATATGGTTTTGTTATCTCATCACTTTCTCTAGGCATTACCTAGGTTATCCAATAAATTTTTTTGAGATGAAAGGGGTTTAAGAGTTCACTAAGAATATTTTATTTTTGAATTTCATGTTTTAGATTACATTAAATTATTTATTAACCTAGTCTTCCAATGATAATATTAATTTTCAATACATGGTTTTTATTAATAGATATTTATGTTAAAAATTATGTGATAACATGTTAAAATGGAATAAGATATTATAATAAGCATATTATGTTGTCTTCCTACAAATACTTAATAAATAATCATGTCGTAATACACCAAATTCTGAAGATAGTTTGTCTCTTATGAAATATCAATGCATCATGTTGAAATATTATTATATTCGTAACTGTTCACTAATAAATTATAATTCATTCAACATATTATTGAAAATAATTATTTTAAAATACATAAAAACATTCTATAATAACCAATAAACCAACATATGTAAATAATAAACATATGTAATGTCAGTACATTCTCTTGTCATCAAATATAATTACATTATCATTAAATATCCAATAAGGTAATATAGTTATTATTATTATCTCATATCCCATGATTAAAAATTTAAATGTGAAGGATCTTCAGAAATATGAATAAAACCATCCTTTAAAAATATTTCGAATAGTATCATGTAAGAAGGGATCAAGAATTGTATTGTTTAATACCATGAGGTTAATTACACAATAGAAAATTATATGATTAGATATATGAGTTAATCAAAGAAACAAAACACAGAATAAGGTTTAATTATTTTAACATAATTATTGAAAATGGTAATTAAATAATTAATGATTTATTATAAAAAAAAATTTAACAATGATTTAATAACAGGACGTGGCATGTCACATTAAAAACCATTTTTCATGAAGTAAATAAAATTCAAAATAATATTAATTTAAAAGGATCCCACATGTTAGATATATAATATCGACATAACATGATTCCTAAAGATGAATGGATTGAAATCTAAAAGTATGAACATGAAAGGTAATTATTTTAAATATTTTAAAATTCCCTTCTATAAAACCTTATAGTTAAAAAAAATTAACAACTAATATTTTTTAAAATTATAAATATAATTACAAGGATCCGATGATAGTAATAATTTTAGATTGTGCAATTGATAATGCAAAAAATATTTTCTATAATTAAAAAACAATGAAAAAGAAGAAAAGCTCCATTATGAATGAATATAATTATTTATAAGAATGTCATATAATAAAGTACATTAAATCAATCAAAAAGGAATAGTTTGATGTAAATAATTAAATTACATAGAGGGTAATTAAAACCTAATTATACATTCAGGAAATTATTGAATAAAATTTAAATGAGTATCATCAAATAAAAAGGGTTGTGATCCAATTAAAATAAATCATGTAAACCAAAAACCCTTGAGTATTTGGTAACATTTGTGTCAAAAGAATATTTTTGAGGGATCATGATATATAATAAAAATTCATATCAAATATACATTAACTATAATTTAATAATCCAAAAGTGTATTAAGTATATCATTTAAAATATAATTAGGTAAGGAATATTAAATAATTATGAATAAGATGAAATTGATACAACAAACCCAGAAGGCATTCATAACCCTTGAATAGAAAACCCATGGAAGAAAGAACATAAATAGATCTCAAAATACCATTAATTTCAAGAGGAAAATAATAAAAAAAACATATTTATGTAAATGAATAAACAAAAATAACAAAAAAATGAATAAAATGGAATATGTCTCGATGGATACATTTATCATGTGATCATGGGGAATAAAAAATTAGAATATGAGGGTAAAAAATAATCATAAAAAAGAGAAAACGAGTAATATAATAATAAAATGAACATATATCAACATATGGAAATTTGTTCACAAAAAAAATAAGCATTCATAAGAATATCACCATGGGTTTTCACCACGGTTTCGTAAATAAACATTAACAGGGTTATCACCATGGTATTGTAAAACATGTCATATCTCGAGATTAAATACATTACCCAGTGCATTAGAAATGTATTAGGGAAAATTCATCAAATGTCACCATTTCATATAAGACACATTGATCATAATAAATTATTTTCCAATAACAAATATGGAATTATGTATGGGTCTCATACACAAGCATTGAGTACGTAAGTGATTAAAGGATTGAACAATAAATATTATTTAACCCAAGGAAAGGGAATGTGGGATTCATATATATAAATCATAGAAGAAATATATTATAATTATATATATGTTCATAAACATGGATAACGAAATAATATTTTTATTCACAATATTAGAGTCTCTCATGTAAAAGAAAAAAATTGAGATCTAGATTCGGTAGCATGACAGGTATACAACATGGATATAAAAAATGGTAAAATGAGAGAGAACGAAGATCTAAAAATAAAAAGGAGTTATTTTATTAGTAAAAATAATAATAAAAGATTGTAAAAACCCCTTTTAATGGAATACACAAAATAATTACTTGAATGGAAAAGGAGAAGAATATTATTCCCTTAGAATGAAGAGTTGCTCCAAAAACACGAGGATAAAAATACTAGGTGATTATGGAAACCTTTGGGAGAGTATCTATGAGTAGAAATGATGATAACATCATCGAATATGTATTTGGAGTAAGGTGGAAGGTTGAAATGGGTGGGAATTTATAACAAAACTGAATGAATTGTTTAATAATTTCTTAATATATGTCTTAGAAATATAAGCCATGTAAAATATAAAACCATCAGTTTATCTAATGTTTTTCTCATGGATTTTCACATTTAGGTGACATTTTATGATTTTTTAATCTATTAAAACTAAATAACCTATTAATACTTCTTTTTTACATGGAGAAATAAATTTTCAACTTTTTTTAAAAAAGTAATTTTCTATATTTGACTTTAGAGAGCCATTAATAGATTAATACATTGATTAATGATATTAAAATATTTAAAATTAATAAAATAACTTTTTTATGTCATATATTGTGGTTAAATAATTTTTAAATTATTATTAAATAAATATGATGTCATAAATCATAAGGAAAATCCAAAACAGTATTTTGACATTTCACTGAATAATGATGGATTTTATAAAATTTTGAAAACATTAACATATCATAATTTGAAACTATTTATTAGAAATATAATATTAATTTTTTCAAAATAACTCTCTAAAAATGAAGAATTTTTTTAAAATATAAACATCCTTATTTGTTAAAAATTACAGTTTTAAGATACAGTAAAATTTTTGACACTTTTTCAAATTTCCATGGACATTGTAAAATTATTTAATCATTTTTATTAAAAATATATGGTTTAAATGAATATTTCAATAAAAAAAATAATTTGTAATTTCTGTGTTTATTATAATAGTTCATATATTTTCCAAAAAAACATTAATGTTTTATATGAATCCAAAAATAAATTCACCAAATTTCTGATAATTAAACATATATTTTATTAAACAATATTATTCTAAAAATGGTATTAATTGAATATAAATTTTATTTATAAAATGGAAGTTAAAATTTATTTAACTATGTTTTGAACATGTAACCCCTTTTTACACTCATGATCTCCCATAGGGTAATATGTGTGATAGATATAGTTTCAAGGGTTAGATATGCTAACATTGATAGAGGGTTAATTTCAACAGACACGAGTATCTCCCATTAAAAACTTCATTAAATCCTCATTGATTATGATTGGAATGTTATTTATCAATGGTTAAACCTAGTTATGCTTTCCCCTCCCATGTTCGAAGAAATTGTCTTTGAAAATCATGACTCTCCTAGTTGTGTCCATTATTTATCTTGTCTATATTAATAATCCTTTTTCATTACTATTTATAAATGCTAATTATAAATGTAAAATTATTACCAGTGGTTATAGTCACTAATAGTAAAATAGACCTATGGTTATATTGACCGATAATCTAATTACTATTTCAACTTCTACATTTCTCCCTATTAATAAAACATCATTCTTTCACACAATATTCACAATAATTACGCCTAAGTTTTTATTTTCATTTTATAATATTTTTTTGGATTAATAATATTTTAGTTCATTTATATATATATTTTTGGCTGAGAAGATTCTAAAAGATTGGGCTGATCCATATTTTCCCTTTTTTGATTTTCCATTTAAAAATTTTTGTCCAATTTTATTTTTTTTGCATTATTTTTTTGCATTATTTTTTTTATATCATACTAATTTAATGATAATTATAAATGAGATATGGTTTTGTTGGATCCACTATATGTTTTATAAATATAATATTTTATAATATAACATACATTTATTCAAGAAAAATTATCATTTACAAATCTTGGATCATTAAATTTATCATTCCTTTAGAAATTATTCCCTAAAATTTCAACTCATCTTCTCAATTAATTATATGTGAGGTTAATTTTTTTATCACTGTTTATTCATGTTCTCATGTCACACCTTCATACATATTTTTCCTCCTCAATATATATATATAAGATGAGGTATCTTTTACAATATACCTTTTCCTCTACAATCTATGATCATTACCAGATGCTCCTTATAAGTGAGGTCATTTCCAAATTAAACCACATTTAGTTTCAGTACATCTATTGGATCTAGTATATACATTCATAAAATTGATACATAGAATAAATCATGAACAATATCCAAATTTTTTGGAATTTATGTCTAATATTCGACTACTTCTACGTGATCATGTATTTCGAATGGGATAATTTAACTAGAGAGAAGCATAAATTTCATTACAATTCAATTGAAAATATTTCATGGTGATATACAACAAAAAAGTATGTCTCTATTATAAAATTTTAATTCCCTTCAATGGTAGATGACCTAAATCTTCTAGGCACTCTCGGAAGATTTTATTTGTTATTGGATGGTATGAACCTTTTCTATAATCTATTCCACAAGAGCCGGATCCCGTAGGTTTAGATATACTACATAATCCAAACATGTAGGATTCCTAAACCATTTCCCATATAGTCCTTCATAGGGTGGTATTTGAATACTCAAGTAGAAGCTATTCATGCATGGGGAAAAAATAATGTATTGTGTTGATCCCATCAACCATTAATTTCCATTGATCATGTTCTCAACATGTCCTTAAGTTTCGTAATAGTGTTTTTAGATTGGAAATCAGTTTGAGGGTGATAAACTGTACTGATGTCCAAATTTTTTATTTAGATCATGTTGTAAAATTCTCCTCAGTTTATATTTGATCCTTATTTTATTATCATAATCAATTTAATGTGGCACCTAGACATCCCCACCACTTCCCTTACATATATCATTGATTTTTTCTGAAGAGATAAATATTTTTTAATAGAGATGAAATTGGAAGTCTTGGTGACTCAATACCCTATAACACATATCATATTATTTCATATGGGTGTTCTTGGGAGACCAAAGAAAAATCCCATAGTGATATTTTTACCACTTCATTATTGGTATGGGTTCTGGTTGAAATACTACATTAGGATGTTTTCATTCCACCTTCACTTCATGAATCACCATGAAACATGAATTTTTGTCAGCTATATATGGTTTTCATATTATCCAACAAATAATTACCATGAATGCACAAATACATTTTAGTGGTCCTAGGATGTATAGAAAATATTGAAATATGATCTTCATCCATAATATCTGGATTTATCTACGGGATATATGGTACAGATAAGCTTTTATGAAATTTAAGTATATCTTCTTGGTCAATAATGTTGTCAAAAAACATCCCATTCTTCATAGACTCTATCTACATTTGGATCTATGGATCTTCTCATTGAGCCATCTTGATATTCATTAGTAATTATGGTTATGAAATCATTCAAGGTATGATTAAATATGACCCTTCCCTTATGATTCCAATGTGAAAAATTCTTAGATAATAAATCAATTTATTTCCTTAGATCCTTATCATTTGAAGAACAATATTGTCCTTCTAATATAGTGAATAGATAAATTTGTTTTATCATTCTTGGTCATAATTAATTTAACTATAAATTTTTCTAAGAAGCCCTAATAATATCTTTTGTATCATGTTTAATTCATTTTGTGGGAATATATTCATAAATCTCTAGTGATCTATTATTATATATAATTTTCTAAATAAATATTCTACATCCATACATTCATAATAAAAAATAACTAAAACTAACTCTACATCAAGAATAGGAAAAATCATCCCATGAGGCATCAATTTATGATATTAATAAGTGATAAAATTGTCGTTTTTAATTAAAGAACACCCAATAATGTTAATATATGAGTCACTATAAATAAAAAATCCTTCAATGATAATGGGTTGAGTTAACAAAAGTGAAATAAAAAATCTCTTATTCAGTTCTTGTAATCATTATTCACATTACTTTATCTAGATAAACATATCTCTCTTTCGAGATTACATGATTAGTGGATTAAAAAATCATGATTTTTTTTCATCGACCTCTTATGATATCCCACTAGAAAAAAAAATTACAAATCTTGGTTACTTTTTTTGGATGAAGACAGTATCGTACAGACTATGTCATGGTAGTTTCAACTAAGATTCCTTCATTATTTGTTATTTTCCCTAGGAATGGAACATAATGTAACAAAAATTCAAAATTATATAATTTCCCAAATATATTATCCTTTGTCATTATTTTTAATATAACCCATAGATGATCCTCACTATACGCATGAATTTTACAATATGTCAGAATATAATCAAGGAAAATAATCATGAATTTATCATGGTATTACATAAAGACATTATTCATAAAAATAAATAAATATAGTAGGACCCTGTGTCAAGATGAATTTTATAATAAAAAATTCAAAATTTTTATAGCTTGTATGTAAGGAATTCTTTGAAATGTCTATTTTTATCTCCCTGAATTGATGATACCATGATCATAGGTAAATCTTATAGAGGAGTTGATCCCCATAAATCTAGTCAAATAATTTATCAATCATTGGGATAGGGTACATGTTCCTCACTATGATCCAGTTAAGTTATCTTTAATAAAATAATATCTGCATCGATATATATATATATGTTATTTATAAAGATAATAGGTTCAACATAATGATACACACTTGGCCATATAAATTTCTTCTCTAAAATTTCATGAAGTTATTTCAATAATTTTTATAACTCCAAATTGTTCAATATAAATGGGGTATTTGTTAGGGGGTATACGTGATTTATAGGCCAATATAGAACTCTACCTCTATTTATAGGGGTGGTCTCATTAACAGTTTTATAAATACATCATTTATTTCTTAAATTATGGGGAAATTTTCGATCCAAATACATTTATTTCTGCATCCCTCTTCACAAAACATCTTCATAATGAAGGAAATGGGTTGTGATTATAGACAAGTATTAGGAATGTTTATCTCTCCTTTGTTGATAACTAGAGTTTTTCCATTCTGTAATACTAATATTTCTATAATCCTAAAATTTATCTTAGCATTTTATTTTGAGATCTCGTTTATCCCTTCTATAGTGTTGAATTCCACCATTGGAATGACTACTAGATTTTTGATGATATTTCACCCATAAAAGATCATATAAGAGTTTCAATACAGTGTTTATTATTGTATGATACCTCTTAGAGTCTTCAATTATAATTTTACACCATGAATCTAAGGGTTTTTTAATATCTTCAATGAAAACAATGTTTATAATAAGTAATGTGTAGAACCATAATGAAGGAAAATTCTTTCTATATGTGAGAGCACAATGAGTGTACTTTCCACACCATCATTTGTATCCTATACTTCATCATTAATCATTGAAAATTCCCATAATTTCTCCTTTTTCATGTCTAGAGGTTGATGGTGGATTCCATAAATTATATTCATAATTCAAAATTGATTGGATATGTTCCCAAGGTATCCACACATGATGTATTGCACATCATGTCAGGCATGTAAAATCATTTCATTGTTTTTAGTATTTAAATGTTGATCCTTCACCTCAAAATGAAATTTTTGAGATATAAGAACACCTGTTCATTACATCTAGTTCATTCCACTCCAATTCAAGATTTTTTATGAATACTTCTTCCTATATTTGTTTCACATTAGAAGTTTTACTTTCTCTATTCCTATTTTGACATTTTGATTATCCATCAGTTATCATCCATTTAACTACTATTATCATTTATCCAATATCATCATTTCATATCCCCAATCTCTAATTCACCCTTTTTATCACTCCATATTATCTTTTAATAGATTTCATTGTCTTGATTTACTAAAATGATCTTTATAAAGGGTATTAGGATAATAGGTAATATTTCATCCATTCCATTAAGATAAAAAACAACGGATATTTTTTATAGATAATTAATTATATTTTCCATTTAAGATGTTCCAACAAAATTATTTTCCTTCTTATTTTTTCCTAGTAATTTCATTTTCATTTTTTTGTGCATTGTATATGTATATTATTTATTGAAAAATATTCCCCGTAACTCTTCCCACTACATAGCATAAATCTCCAATCTTGGATTAATATTTTTAATTAGTGTACTAAACTAATCAACATAAACTTTTAATAAGTATACTTATAGGGTGAATTTATTTAGATCTAAACAACTAATCATAGAAAAGAACATTTCTATTGAGTCACTCCATTCTTCATCAATCAATGTGTCAATAAATCCACTAAAAGAAGGTATTCGTTGATTTATGAATAAAAAATATAATGATATCCCCTTTGAGGTGAATATGGTCTCTCATGATGACTCATGAAATTATTCATAACTACAAATAGTTGACATACCATCCACATGTTGTTTCTTATTCCATCTTCCATCATGTCTGGAAGGTATCCAGTTTATTGTATATTATAATTATCATTTATGTGGTCCCACATATTTCACCCAATTTTTCTAAAAGAATAAATCCTTATTGGTAATTTTTTTAATTTTTAGAATATTATAATTATAAAAGGAGTTTATTTCTTAAAACATATTGGATAAATTTCATATTCTCTAATAAACTCTATTAAAAAATAAATTTATATATATACTTCATAATGTTTCTTAAAAAACCTCTATCAAACCAAAAAATATCACCTAAGAGTTTCAATATAGGTTTGATGAAAGGACCATTGTCATGCATAAGTTCCCACTCTATTCCAGTTACATATGGAATTTTTGTCATTTTTACCCATACATACATCAGTTTCAGATCTACATCAACAAGTGATATCTAGAAAAGGATTTCATTTCTTATAATAAAATCTCATAACATTTCACAAAAATTATAGGTTTTAATCCTATATTTACACATATACCTATGGTGATGAAAGATATTTTCATGTACTAATTTTCAAAAATAACTAACCCATGTTATGGAACCATATATGAAAACCCACCATTTTTACATAAAAATATCATTATATTTAACAAAACAAAAGATATTTTAATGTTTTTTTCATCAAAATTAGAAGCATAATTGAAGAAAAAATAAAACATATATCTAGTCCCCTTGAATGGTTTCTTAATAGGTTCACCATATAATAATTATATAGTATCCCATATCTCATGACATACATCAAAAATAAGCGGTGATCATGAATCAAAGTAAGGGAATAATCGAAGAAGTCATTATTCATGGATCACGATGAAGAAAAAATATGGAAAAGTGGAATAAAAATATAGATTGACCATGAAATCATGAAGAGTAAAAAAATTTAAATAACATATATCATAAAATGGAAAGGTTGATATAACATAACAAATTAGGCATTCCTAAGCATATAACCATGGTTTATTACCAAGGGGACATAAATAATAATTACCTAGGTTATTCCCCAGGGAATAGTAAAAGATATCACCTATAGAGATTAAATTAAATACCCAATAAATTGGAGTGACATCAGGGAACACTCTTCAGGTGTATTAATTTTAATTGATTTATTTTGGTGATAATGAATTATTTTTTAAATAACTGGTGGAGAGTAAAGTACATGTTTTCTCTAAAAGTAGTAAGTGCATAAGTGATTAAAGGAACGACCTTGATATTGTTTTTAATACATGGAAGTGGGATGTAGTTTTTTTATATGTAAATAATTGAATATATAAATTATATTAACATATATGTGAATATACATGGATATAAAATGATTTTGGTATTCAAAATACTAGAACCACTCATGTAAAAGAGAAACAATTGCGATTAAAATTTGATATCATGGGAAGTATAACAGATGGATTTATAAAATGGAAAATAATGAGAGAATAAAGGTATCCCATTGAAAAATAAATAAATTAAATTCAAGGTTAAGATAAATATAAATATAAAATAAATTAAAAATTCTTTTAGAAGACACACACAAAAATAATTACATGAATGAATAAGAATTTGAAGAGAATACCATTACATTAAAGAGTTTCTCATATGAAATATTACAAAATAGTGGGGGTTAAAGAACCTTGGTGGACTATTTGGGATGTATTATTTCTATAAATAAATTTATGATGGATTTGGAGTAAAGGATAACGGTGAAATGTTTCGGTATTTATAGATAAATTAAATGTAGTTGTTTAATAACACCAAATATAGTTCATGAAAATCTCGGTTGTGGAAAATGAAAAATCATTGGATTAACCATTGGTTTTCTCATAGTTTTAGACCTATGTGTCACCTTTTTTTTATTCTAATATATAATCTTATAAAACTATATTTTAAGACTTCATTGGATTAATAAAATTAAACATTCCACAAAATAATTTTTTTAAATGAATTTATCAATTTTGGACTTTGAGAATGTATTTATATGAATGGAAATTTTTTAACGGATATTAAATTTGTTAATATTTATAAAATAATATATTATTGGTCTTATATTTGGGTTAACTAATTGTTACATCATTATTAAATAAATATGAAGATGTAAAACATATTAAAAATCGAAAAAAGATGTATTAATATTTGTTGAAAAATAATGTATTATAAAAAATTCTAAAAAAATTACCCAAATATTATATGACCTATTGATTTAAAATATAATAGTTCATTTCCAAATAATATTCAATAAATATGATACTTTTTCTTCTAAATTTCAGCAGCTTTATTTATTATATTTTAGTTGATTTAATGACACAGTCAAATTTATTGACACAAATAAAAATTTCTTTTGAAATTATAAAAATATGATAACAATTCATTTTATATAAGTGTGTTTTAAAGGATTATTTCATTACATTAATTTTTATTCAGAATCACTAACATTAAAATATATATTTATATACGTTCAAAAAATAATAATATGTTTTATTTGAATCCATAAATCAATTTATAAAATAGGTCTTTAATTAAGATATGTTTTTAAACAAAATTTTTCAAAACATGGTATTTATGGATTTAACATTTTACTTATATAATAGAAATTAAATATTAATAAAATAATTAATGTAAATGTAACCTTTGTTTAAACACACATATTTTATAAAGGTAAGGTGAGTGATATTTTTTGTTTAATGGGGTGGCTAAGCTAAAATTGATTAAGTGGTAATCTCCACTAACAAGAACATTTCTGATATAATATTCCATTCAAGCTTCAATAATTGAAGCTCATATTGGACATAGTCACAGAAGAATCCTAGTGACACTTACTCCCTCCCATGTTCTAACAGATTGGCATCAATCATTATAAATTTATTTTTTTAGGCCATAGTTTATCCCTTATTCCAAAATTTTCATCTGTCATTTTTACTCATTAATACAAATTATTATAGTAAAGATATTATTAATTGGTATATCCACAAACAATGAAATTTTCCAATAGTTTTATTAATAAAAATTAATATTACAATTCCAATTGTGACTTTTTTTCCTATAAATACAACATAATTATTTCAATAAATATTCATCACAGTTCCTCTAACGGGTATATTTTTATTTTCTAGGATTTCGATTGGTTTACTAATATTTTTTCAATTCTATTTTGTTGATCATGTGGGTGATGATTCCAATAGATTAGGGATTCTATATTTTTCCCAATATATATATATTACGTTTTATATTTTTTAAATTTTAATGGTGGTCATTTTCATTATATTTTTATATGAATAATATATTGATCTTTGTTAAAGAGATATGATTTTTTGGTTCCTTTATATTTTTTATGCTTACAATATTATAAAATATAACAGCCATTTTTTCAAGAAACAAAAATCATTTAAAAATATTTGGTTTCTATAATGTGGAACCCCATTATATGATAAAAAGATAATAATTAGAATATCATGAGAGTATTTAATTCATTTTATTTATTTATTTATACACCCAAATCCATTAGTTTTTATCTATGAGGATGGATCCATGGTGATCGTGATTAGGATAATCTATAGATAAAAATGAATTATTTCATAATGATCGTTAATTGTTTGGTTCATACCATATGAGATATATTCATGTTATTTATGAATCCTTCATATCATATATATTTAGAAAAGATGTTTCAAACCCATCTGTGTATGGATATGATGAACTGAATAAATCCTTTCTCATGGAGGTGGTAGTTTTCGTGAACACAAGGATGAGATTTTTATTTCCCTTTGAATAGAATGAAGGTGGAAATAGATTAATAATTTAATAGTATTAGTATATTTATAAACACCATATTATTTCATTAAATATCTTTATTAAACTAGGTTTTTATGATAGTGAATTAATATGAAACACATTAATTCATGGAGGTGGTATTCTGCACATCGCACAATCAACATTGTTGTTTTTCTATGGGAGATGGAAAAGATTGGAAAAACATTTTCAATAAAATAATAAACATATAAATGTATAAATAAAATTTATTTAAAAAAATAAAATCTTTATTTTAGTTTTGGAGGATAAATATTAATAAGGTAATATATTATAGTGTGAATTGTTCTTATATTGAGAACATGGACATTCTCATGATGTACTTCTAGATAAAAGAGGATATAGTCTAACTTTCTATAAATAGAGTATTTGGAATGTTGAATATTATTATTGGGGAAGGAAAATGTTATATCCTCAAGGGAAATTTTAATTTCTAAGGTGTTATTTGAGAGTGGTGGATGATCCTTTTATAAGTTAAGAGAATGGAAAATTATTAATCCTAATCTATTTTCTTTTTCAATGGATGAAATGTTTCACATTAAAAGTGGATTAGATAGTTGAAAATAATGTATATATGTGAAACAGTCATTGATATATTCCTAAACAACTAATATGAAGAGGTGTTTTAATATATATGGAGGTCTCTTACTCTAGGATAATCCCTTTTTACCTAAATTTACCTTTACCATGGTAACCACATATTTAACCTCGGTAACAAAATCTTTTTCTAAATTTTAAAAGTAATCATTTTTACCAAAATTGAATATTATTATTTACAAAACAGAAAAAAAAACATAAAACCTAAATGGGTGAAAATTTTATTTTTAATATTTTCACCAATTACACGTACAAACTGTTATATAAAATATTATACTTTAAAAAAATTATTTTTTTAATAGTAATTTTTGTTTATTTTAATGGAATTTATTGGTTTATATTTAGCAGATGAATAATTTTATATTTTTAAAATAATCCAATACATAATTTCAATTTTTTTATGTATACTTTATTAAAAGTGGACAAAAATAGTTTTTATTAAAATAAATGTTACTTAAGTTTCATAAAAATAAACATGGGTTTATTAAAATATAAATATTTTTTAAAGTATTTTTATTCCTCAAATATTTTATTCAATAGAAAATTTTTTATATGCATTACGTCATAATTACTATAATATATTGTAATTAATACTATAGTAATTGTTAAAATTGTATTTTTCTATAATTTTTTTAATATTATCATTTAATAAAATTAATGAGTGGACTATTTTACAAAAAAAATAAAATTTATGCATAAAATGAATTTTTTTTTATTTAATAAATCTAACTGAACTTTATCAATACATTAGTGTAAAAATAGTTTTTATTTTTATTTTTATTTTTATTTTTATTTTATACTGAGTTTACCACTCTTTCTAACTACAAATTCAGTATCGACATTTAAATAGATATAATTTTTTTAGTTTTTTAGTAGTGGTGTTACTTGTAATGTTACTAAACACAATATGATTTAAAGGAATAAAATTTTGAAATATCATAGTGTTATAAAATACCTATGTGGTTGAATCACCAATAAGGTGGATGATAATAGAGGTGTTTTCATCTAACTTGGTTAAGTAGGGAGGTTTTTTTCAGTAATGTACATGAATATGGATATACATTCACCAGTAGTGTAAGGTGGAATTCTAGCATCTTCATTCAATGGTTTAACTAAACTATTATTGAATACTTTCCGCCTATAAAAATGGGGAGATGTTTTGTTTTGTGAAATGAATTCCTAATTTATGTATTCTTTAGTTTTCTAAATATTCTTCATTGATTTGGGTGTCTATATGGATTGAAATTAATTTTTGAGATGAATTGTAGCCTGAATACCTTATGTTTTTCATGGTATACTAGGTATATTTATACTCACCCCGACATAGATACCATACATGTAATGTTTTTGATTATAAAGGTGCAGTTCATAATGTTCATGATTAATGCGGGTATGGAGCTTACAAGGATAAATATTTGTGCGCCTTACTGGGATACATGGAAATAGTCTCCTGGGGTCCAGGTTGGTGTGGTATGATGAATAACTTCTTCTCAGTTACTCATGGTCCTTTATATTTTTGGGGTATAGGTCCTTGTATTATTTTTCACCTCTTGTGATTGAATTTGAAATTTAATCTTTTATGAAGTATAGTGTGTTTAAATTCATTTTACATTGTACATAATTTGTATTATTGGATGAATGTGATGTTATGGGTGGTTTGTGGCATACATATGCATAGTATTTATAGATGAAGTAATCTTATATGTCATTTCATCAATCATAGTACTAGTAACCTCTTCAAGGCCTAAGGGTGGTGTGATTGGGGTGGGACACCTAGCTCACCACTTACCCATGAATGGCCTCAATAGTTTGGGATATATCAATATTCTAGAAAGAGGATTTATTCAGTGAACTATAAAAATTATTATCACTAATGAGATATTTCTGTATCTAAATAATACTAATTATATCATAAAATTCATGTTCTTGTCATTAAAACTAACTATGAAAATATAACATTAAGTCCATTATTTAAAATCATGGTTTTTTAAGATAAAGGAAAAATTAATCCTTAATAGACCAATAATAATTGTTGGAGACATTCATGTTCTTTATAATTGGAGTATATACCCAGTATAACAAATCTATCAAAATAAGTTAACACATTATTTTAATATATGTGTGGAACATAATGGTGTAAATGATGAATCATCATATGTGTTTTTCTGGGGATGTCATTAGTCGGTATCATGAGTATTGAATTATATGTTATTGAAAAATAAATGATGGGATATAATGAATACTAGAATTTTATCATCCAAATAGAGGAATCATGTTAAACCCTTTCCCTATGGATGTTTATCCAACGATCCTTAGGGTGTTTTTAAATCCTTTAATATAAGGATATGTCATGTTGAATAAACATTACAATATTCTCAATACAGATAATAATATTATTCACTATATTTATAATTTTCATTTTTATAATTTTTCTTTGTTCTAATCATTTTATCTACTCCTTCAATTGGGAGATGTACAATGGTGTTGTTCGGTGGGGTAAGATTAATATTTTTTACTTCATGAGTTTTTTATATATTTACATTCGTTTTTATCATCAAAATAAGGATATTATAGTAAATTATATCAATATAGGCCACTGATTATCAAAAATGTTATGCTTGGTAACTGTGGATACCATTTTTATGTTTTGATCTAGTACATTCATGATATTTAAATTTTGGATATATATAATGGAAGCAGTTAGGTAATGGATCAATGTAACCGAATTATAGAGGTATTGAATTTTGGGAAAGTGGAATTATCTATAACCATGACAGAGTATGAATGATGGTTTTAAAGAAAACAACACCATCTTAAATTAACTATATTTATTGAAGGAAATAATTTATATTTTCTATAGTCAACATAAATTACTATAAAATTATATGTAAAATTAAATGGACGCAATCTAGATGCATACAGTAATAATTGGACATGTTATTTGTGGTGGTGGAATTATGTTGGTGGAAATGGTAAAAGCATTTTACATTCTAAATCATCAGATAGTAGTAGAAACAATATTACAAATAGTGGATTATTGTAAATAGAGGGCTGCTTTCACTTATAGTTAATACATTTGATGTTATAACCATTATATTTTTTTCTCTTAGTAATAAATGTTCTCATCCCCCCTAGATAGTGTGACTATGTATGAACAACATAAATTCTTAATTTTTTCCATTTGGTTAATCGTTTTTTGATATTTTCAAATTTTCATTTATATAGTGTGTGGAATTATAAATCAACGACACATTGCATATTTATCTTTTCTCTATATATAATATTTTATAGTTTAATTTTGTTAGGAATATACATAATTTTTTTATTATACATTACAAAGAGATCTACCATTAATCAATGTTTTAGGCACAAAAAGTGGTATTATAATTTTATTAAATAGTATGGGATATCTAGATACAATATTCGTGAATAAAACCTCAATTTAGTAGTATCGTTATACTCCCTCTATTGTAGGAGAATTACAGTAACTGGATCATAATCCCTAATTAGTTATCTAGATTCATTTGGTGTTTATTTATTACCTTAAATACCTTAATTTTTATGGGTGAGCTTCTTATTGACAAGTTGTATGGGTCATATTTTAGAATATGTGAAATACTATTTAGGATTTCTCACTACAAGTCTATATTTATATTTCATTAATAAATTCTAAATAGGTAGTGATAAATATGTATAATGGGAAAGGATAGATAAAATGTATCGGTATTTTCTTGATTTCAATAGGAAAAAAGGTGCCCTATAAAATCCATGAATAGAAAATGGATTTATAACAATTCAAGATAGTTTCATATATATATAAAAAGAACAATCCATGAGTTAAATGGTACTATTGTGGATAATATTAAGCATATAAATGTAATTGGGAAATTTTATGGATGATCATATCATAAATATTTACATGATTCATGGTGAATAATGAATTTTTAAATGTTGAGTTCATATATCCTAATTAGGGGTTGATTTTTTTATTGTATCACTCCAAGAATCATTGTATGTGACAAATAATGTGATGAAAAACTCCTTTAATAACTTTGAATCTTGGTTTTAGATATTCAAGATCAAATTATGAATTAGAAAATCGAAATGATGGTCATCATGGATTCTAAAAAAATTAATTCAATAATGATTGGATGGGGGTTATTTTTAGTGGGAAAGTCGCAAGAATGAGAATCATTGCTACAATTATATGATAAACCCATATAATTAAAATATTGGTATAGGTTCGCAAAACTGTTGGAAAATCTTGCATAAATGGTTCTACAAATGATTGGTATTAGTTTAACAGGAATAGGCCTATACTAATGGTTTCATGGAAATGATGGTGTATTCTATTATATCAATGGTATACAAAAATGTTGGTATAGTGGTGGTAATAAATACCATCCCACATCCACCTCCTATAGCACTCCACCAAAAAGGATTAATAAACATTCATACTAAATTCTAATCAATATAGTAGTACCCATTACAGTGTTGAAAACTACATTGAATATATATATATATATATATATATATTGATTTCAAAAAATTAAAATCATGAAAATGAAATGATTACATATTCAATGTTTATGTATTAAAATATAGAATAATTTACAATCAAAGTGATATAAAAATAATTTCAATCATGTACCAGATCAATATACCACTCAAAAAATCATATTCAAGACCACCACTACTATCTTAGACATCACAACCATCACCCTCATTAGTAACATTATCTCTAACATCATTTTCCTCGTCAACTTCATCATCTTCAAGACCATGAATGTCGTCACCCCAACAACCACTAGTACATTCAATTCCATCAACCAGGATATTATATATGGATCAAATAATAAAGATGAATATATAAAAAATAACTATTTTATTTGGTATAATAGATGAACAAAAAAAATTAATATCATCCATGAACATCTTGATGACCATTTGAGTTATATCATAAGAATGTATGGACAATATTTTCCTTCTATTTAACCTACTAAAACCCATTACTACACATTTCTAGTAGTGGGGTTTTAGTTTTATTATGTTGGACAATACCATATGGGAATGGTACTCTTCTTAGGTTAATAATAAAATATCCCATAGTGTTCAAAAGATAATACATATTTTAAATGATAGTTTGGATTGAATCATTCAACATCATTCTAAAAAATAGAATCTAAGGATTGATGATGACAATATAAATGATATATTTAGTCATAATATTTATATTTAAATTATTATGAAACAAAATAACAACTATAATGTTTTCTAGTGTCTCTTTGGTAACATATTTGTTTTCTACATTCATTATCCTTGAGAAAAACGTATTTTCATTAGGTATGTTCCATTCAATATTCAAAAACAATAGATGCAAATGAAAGATGATTAAATTGAATAAATAACCTATAATACTAAATTTCTAAACCCAACACAATCATATTCAACAAAAACAACACCCTAATTTTATTATTCATATCAATTGAACTCTTAAAAACAATAATTAAACATTGTTCTACATGAAAAATACCATGTTCCTCTAACAATATGTTATAGTCAGTACTCTTATGGATTCCAAATAAATGAAATAATTCTTGATTATTATTTCATTATAAATAATCCTAAACAAGAAAATATAATAATATGAGAAAATCTATTAGTATAGATCACAATCATTTTCATTCAAACCCATTAAATTTGAATAATACCATAAACTGATCACATCTTTAATAATAAATCATATTTATTAAGTATATACATTATGAATAATTGAGGGTTGGTATACCCTATAACTCTATTCATTATTATTGGTCCAACCTATATAAAATTCATGCTTATATATTTTCCATGTAACCACTAATTCCATTAACAGTGTAGCACTTATTGTGTCTCCATTTGAAAAGATAATGTGAAGTGGAATGAAAAATTATAATGTAAATACATAAATTTGTAATTTTAATTTTAATTTATCAAATTTTATACCCATATATTATTCCATGTTATATACTCTATTTAATCCCCAACATGCCTTTGTGTATTTGTATGCACATAAATGATGTCATAATAATTTTCTAGCATCACCACAATAAATCTACAATGTCTACAATTTTTACTAATAAATTAGTTATCCTTATTATACTCTAAAATATTAATTTATCGAGGATTTGGATATCATTTACCTGAAAATTACAATTCCTCTTATTAAAAGAGCTATCTAAATAGAAAGGAACACAATTTAGTTAATACAAAATATTGATGAATTAAAATTATTTTGATTCAATTAAAATTTATTTTAAAAACACACACGATCTAGAGAAACATGTGGGAATTGTTGGTTCTCTAGGATGTGGAAGAATGATTGGATTTGATGGATTTATATACAACAATTCATAGTTAGAATGATTAGAATATTGTGACGAAGACACCATGGAAGAATGTTTATTCTGTCATGGATAGATAAATGCAATAGGAAATATATCTAGAGTATAATTATGTGTAAAATAATAAATGAAATTAGGATCCATCATCAGATATGTAAAATGTATGATGCAATAAAAGCATGCTGAACAAAATAGTGAAAGCATAGATAGGTACATCCCCAATAAATCAACTGGAATAGTGGGATGATAATGTTTGGAATATGGGATATGTAGTGGTGATTTTGGGTGTGAGTACATATAATGGTTTCTCTAGTACCATTAGTACCAGTCCCCCAAATCAAACATACTACTCAATATTTTCAATAATCTAGAAAGAGAACAGTTTTCTCCTAGATGGTTAGTATTGAAATATATTTACAAAACAATTTATTATATGAAATTTACAGCAACTTAATGGATATTTATTAAAATTAATATAATCTCAATGGTCACCATATGACTTAGTCACATATATCATATTCATCCATTATTCATATAAAATCACTTATAGTATATTTATACAAAAAATCATATTTTTTATATGAATAATATTTCCATATTTATAAATCCACTACTAATGGGATTGAAAATTTTAACATATTATTTAGAAGTATATAATAAAGGCATAATAATTTCTATATTAAAAAATTAATTAGAATTTAAATATCATAATCAAGGCATAGAAATTAGCATTTCAAATATACTTTAATGGTCTTCATATCCAACTAAAGACAAAAAAAATTATTAAAGTAGTTTTAAAAAAATTATTCCATTTACAATACCATTTTCTTACCAATCCAAATATTAGAACATAATGTTATTATATATATTAAAAATTAAATGTTCAGTTTTATATATTTTTTTATTAGATTTCGGTTTGGTCATTTTGGTACAATCTTATTAAGTTTTATTCTGTATGACTTTTTTTGGTTTATTTTGTTATAATCATATATGAATAATATAATGTTTATTCAATTATTTTTGGGATCAATCAATATTCTGTTCTGATTTGGTTTCTTCATATAAAGTTTTTTATTCGAGTTGTTTTGGAGAAACACCGCAAAAATTTACTATGTATATCCATTAAAAAAACTATATGTTGAATAATATCTAATACATGCAACATCGAACTAAATGTACAAAGATAATTTTTTTAAATAAATTAAACAAATAAATACAATACTTGAATCATTAAAATACATCAATAGGAAGAAACAACTTTCTGAAACTAAAATATAATAAAAAATTAAAATGATTTATTATAATTATATTAAATTTAATTCCTAATATAATATTTTTAATCTAATTATTTTTGAAATTTTTTTCATGTATTAATAAAATATAATGAAATATTCTAATACTAATTAATTAATAAAATTTACTGGTTATAAATAATGTAATGAATGATATGTGATTAAAATAATTCAATGTGTAGAAACAAACTTTTCCGAAAATATTTTTTTAATACATTATCCATTTTTATTTCAAAAAATATATAATAGTTAAATGGTAATTAATATGAAATATAATGTTTATATACAGAAACAATAAGATTTAGAGTCCTAAATTTGTTTTCATAATTAATAAGAAATAATTATATGGAAATTTAATTATTAATTTGTATCATAGGAAACATATTCTATGTATCATATATGATTCATTTAAAAGATACATATGATATATATAGAATTAAAATTTTATGAAATATAGTGAATATTTGGAATCATAAAAAAATAGATTACAGGAGTCATCTAATATGTTTAGTGAAAAAATAATTTCTATGATAATTATTTAAAAAAGGAAAATTTGGTAAAAAGTGGTAAAATATGGTGGCTCCAATTTTAAGCAATTAAAAATATATGTAAAAATTATATAAGTAATTTTTTAGTTATGATAGTCATTGAGACATGTATCAATAAAATTTATTTACTAATATCTCTTAACTCCTATATAATTCAATCTTTACACTTCACCTAACATATGTTTTCAATGAAATGTACCCTATTTTTCCATAAAAAAATATCTACCTTCTACCCACTTTAAACAACTTTTATCCTTTATTATTCTATATAATCTCTACCCCAATTCCTTTTCCAAATGGTTTTTACACTTTTGAAAGGATTTGGTCATAATAAGGAGGCTTAACTCCTTTATTCTGATGAAAAATGTGTGAGAAGTCCGGATTCTATTAAGGTTAGAATCTTGTCATTCATCATTCATTACATTTTATTTTAAATATCCAATTATATAAAATACAATCTTCCACTATAGTTATTTAACAATAACATAATAATTATTTTAAAAAAATTATATCATCACTCTAAAATTCAATTTTCTTATCCATTCATTATTTATAACCTGTACTTATTTGGGTTTGTTTTACTCACCCATTTTAATGATGTTATAACTATTAAACAATGAATGAATAATAAATCATTAAAAATTGTAATATTATTTAATAAAGATTAATTGTCTATTTTTTTAGAATTTTGGAATATAAATTTTATTAGTTATAAAAATAAATATATCAATTCTTTTATTGAATCAAAATTCACAAAAGGGGGTTTAATTATCTATTTAAAAATATTTACTATATGATCTATAAAATAGAAATTTTATCTACGAAACATATCAAAAAAATAGTAATAAATATTCATGAATATTCTATAATTAATGATCCCACTGTTAAGTATTGGCGAATAGAACCACTATATCTAGGATTATAGAGAATGATCAAGATGATTCATTTCCAAATCTTAATTTCAAAAATCAATGATTTTGAAATTTTCGATGAAAGATAAAAATTGAAATAAAAAACGAAATTTCCTATATAGATGAATAAAAAACTACTATTTTCTATATAGGGAGTTTGAGAATTTCTGACTGAGTATATTTCCAAGGTAAGAATTTCTCATTTTAATATCCCTTAATTAAGATATATTTCATATTTACAATTCAGTTAATTTCTTATAGAGTATATAGTAACTGTGATTGTATTTTAAACTAAATTAACAAAAATTCAATGAATTTAAAAATCCATCAATGGTTCATTCTTCCATGAGGTCTTGATTTATATTTTACCATAGCTGTAAGTGTTTCTTTCAAGTCTCACACTAAAATTGATATTATTTATGAATCAATTTGAATTGGGGGGAAATTTTATATTCATTCTTTCTAAAACCCCAAGTATTTTTTTCTCCTTTTATTTTTTATAAATTGTAAATTTCATTTTATGATTTCACTTTTCCATTGGATTAAATTTTAAAAAAATATAGTACATTGGTAAAACAATATATCTTATATTTTGTTAGAAATTAGTCCAATAAATATTTTTATTATATAACATGTTCTATCACTGTCTTTATCAATAATTAGGTTGTTGTTTAAGGTCATTAATTATTTTCCTTAACTTTGTTTAGAAATATTGTTGAAGGAATTTATTTTAACAATTTTAATCATGAAAAACACTGAGTTTATATGAAAAAATTCAAATTGTATAGTTATTTGAATGTCTTCCATGTGAATTAATATTTTCTTTTACTTAATTAGTTTTTTTTTCATATTCATTTCATTGATTTCATCATTTTTAAATTTTATTTATATTCGTAGTATTTTGTAATTTATGCCATTTTAAATAAAATTTACATAAAAGATATTGGACATTTATTAGTGATTTTAAATTTAATTTTATAAATCTCATATAGTGTGATTTTAAACTCATACAACATTGATTAATATTTATGATTCTTAAATAAGAATATTATCCAGTTATTCCATTCTTTTTTTACTATATATATTATGATTTTATCTTCAGGAAATCTCTATAAAACATGTCTATTTTAAATAGTATAATTATGTTTTAATGGGATAATGAATTTTTTCGTCTTTATTTAGTACACATATGTATGGTTTGTTTTTATTTCATCACTAGGTCTGTTATATCTCACAAATTAATTGATAATGGCTTTATATCTCATGTGATTTGGATAAAAATATTGTGGTTATCCAGGGTCCAAAAGGTTATTGGGCATTGGTGTTTATCCCAAGTAAAAAAGATTATAGTGAGTATGAGTATAGCCCATTTAAAAATGATTATATGGAATAATAAATTATAGCAATCCCAAAAGGGTTTATAGAACAGGTGGTTAGTTAAAGATCAAATGATTCTTGGGTGTTACTTATTGGATCATGTTTAAATTGTTATTAACCATGAGTGTTTAACTTGTGAAACACACGTGTCACTATTGTATTATATTATTATAATATTTTGGTTTAATTTTAATTTTTTTTTTATTTATAGAATTGGGAATTATTTAGTTTTTTTCCATGTTTGAAGTTAATTATGTAGATGTTCACACTATGACATGGTTGGGTAACCCAATGATGAATAGTTGGGGCATCATATGTACTAGACAATTGTGCGTTCAAGAGTCATATTAGAGGTCACACTATGTAAAATGTGTGGAATATATAGAAAAGGTTCTAGAATTTTATTATTCTTGTTCACATAGGAGGTTTCTCTATGAGATTGGAATTTTCCCTATGATCAGGCATATTATTTTGGGGAGGTTTTTAGGGGAGGATCTCTGGGGAGGTACCACACCACATGGGAATATCCACAAGGAGGTCACTCCTTGATGAGGGAAGGTAATGTCACAACACAACCCTTTTAATTGATAATTATTTTATTCTTGGATGGTAGGTCCCATCATTGTGACTTGGTCATACTGAAATATGTTTGTGTTAATAAATTTTAAAAAAATTTACATTTATAACAATATTCATATTTAGTGGATTTATTGATATCTTTTCCCATCCCTCACATTTCATGTCCAATTAGAGGGCCATATGCGACATTTCATCCACCTATATGAAATTGTCACCTTTTATCCTTCTATTAAAATAAATTATTCAATGATAGACCATGAAATTACTTTTTTTATTATCCCCTCTTAAATTTTGATTGGGTTTTATTTCTTTTGATAGCCCTAATCATTTTTTATTCCAATTTATGGTATCAAATGAGCCCAATCCTGGTTCATCGGTTGTTTAATGCTTTTAAAGGAATTTTACCTGATTGGTTGGGATTTCACCATGGATGTTGTGTGGTATCTTCCTAAAAATTCTATTAGTTACTATGATATTGTTTTATTTCAGTTTTCATGAAATTCATGGTGTTTATAAATCCCATAAATTACCATTTTACATATATAAATAATCTCAATTATTGTTTTGTTAAATGTTTCAATTGATTTCATCACCTAGCATAGTGGATATAAATGAATTTTTATGTTTTTAAGAAATGAAGTGTATTTTGGTGCTGATTGTATTTTATAATACTTATAAAGAACATTTGAAATGGGTTTGCCGAAATATGGCAGGATTTAGATAGTTTTTTATTTATAAAGGATTTAACCCATGTTAATATGGGTTTATTTTTTTAAATGTGCCCCAAATTTAATATTATTATAATGGGATAAAATCAATGATTTTATGGTGTCAAATCATATTTTTAAAGGAAATAAATCCTGACGTGTTTTAAAATAATTTTTTATCATATCGTTTCCCCCAACTTTTTTACTAATGGGCCAGTTAATGCTTTTTATAAAAAAATTATTTCATAACAATCATTTGTGCACTTTTTTGTAGTTCCTTTTGTTGTCTGTTGATATTTAATTTATTATTTTTCTTTTTTTGTTATATATTTCTTCTAGAAATGAGTAATGGGTCATTCTATGGGAGGTTTTTGAAGGTTATATGAGGCTTATTGTTTTTGTAATGATATATCAATAATTTAATCGGGGTCCACTATCCAAATAACAAGAATTTATGCTCTAGCTCCCTATTTCCTCTCTTTTCAGCTTTCCAAATGTGGTAGACCTTCATCAATTACTGTATATATATATTCTCCGTGATAAAAAAAGGGATGATTGTATTTTAGTTCCTCCTTCCATGGATTCATCCTTGGAGCTCATTTTCTTGTCTAGGTATCCATCATAGATTAAGTAATGTTTGTGGATCTCATTATTGATTTCATATCTTTTTATAAGTTGATTAATTAAAAGCATTCTATATAAAAGGATCAAAACCTTCTTTTAGGATTGTCACCATTTTGGGAATCACTGGGAATGTCTGAATAGTGGGTACATTGGTCACCTATTAATATTCATATTATGAATGAATCTCATATATGGAATCTTACATAGGTAATCTAAGAAATAATATTTCAATAATGAGTTAATTAATTCTAGGGAATAAGTCCTTCAAGTATTTTTACCTTAGAAATCTCTTTTTTTAGAGGTTGGTGTTTTAGGTCAGGTTACAAGTTATGCATCCTATGGAGATGGATTATAACGTATGACTAGGGAAGATTGGGGCATCACTTTATAATCTTGTGGATATGGACATAAGAATAATTTTTTGTTAGGATATGATAGATGGATCATAATTTCCTAGGGATTTGGACCCCGATTTGTGAATTGGAATGCCCTATAGTGGCGGATCATGGAAGTATGTGCCTATTAGAGAAGGTTTCACACCATTTGATTAGCAATGGATCTGATCTCCCAATTTAGGTGAGCCCTAGAATTTCATATTTGAATTCTCTATGGATATGAATAAGGGAGGTGAGTCCCTATGCAGGATGGTGACCTAAATAAAATCATTCCAGTAGATCAGAGTGCCCAGTAGCAATGGATCTAGGAGGTCTGTCCATTGGAGGGAACACCGTGAGTTTTCCACAGTCAGGTTTTATCCTCAAGGAGGCATCCTATGTACCCTATTTAGAATACACAGATCAAAACTCCTGATTTTTTATGACACATTTTAATTTCATGTGACATAATTGATCCATGTAGTTCAATTCCAAGTATTAAGGATCATCATGACACTTAAAGAGTATCCAACGGTTCTTCTCTGGGGGTTACACATGGATTTTTTCCTCTACAAGAAGATTACTCATGGTCAGAATGGTGTAGTTATTACACATTGATCTGTCTGATGTGGAATAGACCCCATATGGTGGGGGGGGGGGGGTGGAATCCAATGAAGATAATACATGGGTATTACAAAGTTCATCACTGGAAATAAGAATATACTTTTAGGTCATGTGATAAGGATGTTGTCATGTAGTTTAATGGAGTATGACTAGGAAATGGAACTAATATGATTTACATCCTGCTACTTGGATGTGGGGTGACTCACTCCTTACCCCTTGGGATTTTGTGGCCACCACTCATGCACCCTTGGGCGGGGTATGGAATTGGAAATTATATGGGGATTGTTCAATAATGAGTTCCACATTATATTCTATATACATAGATGCATACTGAGTTATCGATATTATTTTTAGAAGAAACATCAATGACATTTATAGAGTATTATGGGATAAAAATTAGGGGATAGGGAAGTTATTATACACAATTGGGTTGGGATTCACAGATGAATTTCATGAGTAGGGGGATCTATAAAAAAGGGAATATGTGGAATCAAGAGGCATAGTGGTGTGAAAATGATTTCAATTACCTGAAGATCATAGTTACGTGAATTTTGATTTATTTTTTGAAGAAGACTATCCATAATGATAGGTGCATGAGGATTACATTATAGTAGGCCAAGCCAGGGTTTGGTCCACAAGAGGATATTTTTTTTCATGAATACAATACCATTGAAGAACCACGATTGATGGATTTTCACACTATCATAGAAGAACTGGAATTTCACATAGTAGTTCATTTCTTGAACATCCAAAGAGCCTCACTATGGGAGGCATGAGATTCAATTAATAGCAGAAATACTTGAATATTATCATGAAATTACACCTACGCAGAACTATATTTTCATGGTGGTTTCGCCTTTTACACTAGAGTTTAGTTTCAAAATACATTTAGATTCATGTCAAATTTTGTGGACAAAAGGATCAGTACCCGTGAATATGAGTGTATAATTTTAGGGTTGTGCACAAATTGAATTCCGTGTTTTCATGGTACATTGAAACATTATTGGACTCTAGAGAGTCTATAGAATAATTCATCTCCTTTGGTGTGAAAATCTATTCATGAGTAGAATTTCTATATTCAACATACTCAATCAGACAATCATGAAATACCTCTATCTTATCTATAAGTTTCCTCTAATGTTGTTTAGTGGCACAATTTACCCAAAACTAGTTGTTTGAGGTCCCATATGAGATTTAAACACCCAAAAATCCCCCATCAAAATCTGAGATAAAAGGGGGTCATAATTCTTCGTTCCAATGGTAATACTAATGATAGTTTCTATTTTTTGATGGATCGTAAAACTCTGGGGATGATACACGCTAATGGGATTGCATGCATTACGGAACTCATGGTCATCACATATAAAAAGAATGATGGTGACCTTGTGTAGCACCTAGACTTATCATGTGATAATCCTTTTCTCTCATAAGCAGATTTCCATTGTTGGATGAAAATATAATCCTCTATCCATATTTCCACTCATGCCTAATTTTCATGTATCATTTCCCTGATATAGGTGAATGTATTCAAGAACTCAAATAAATTTTCATGAATAATTTCACATTAAAAATTATAAAATATAATTTCTATGCACTTTCCTTCGACCCTATGAATCATTATAAAAAGAAAAACTAACCAGATCGGGTTGAGATTGAAGAGCAGGATGCTACTTTGAGGGCTGATATTGAATAAAACACATACATTCATTGAGTATGGAGGATTAGTTAAAAAATGAATCACTAATGAGTATGGTAGGCTCAAATAAAATACATACTAAGAGACCACCACACATGATATATTATTGGTTGATGGGTGATATTAAATATTTTGCGCCTTGGAGAAAATTCATCGTGTTCCTAGTTCACATTTTAAGATGATCTTAATCAATTGAAAGATACAATCAATGGTCTCCCAACTTAACAACAGTGGGATATTTTTTTTCAGCATGTTGAGTGTGATGATGGCGATAATCATGGGACAAAAAATAGATGAAAAATAAATTTTCTCCCAATATTAAAGTATCCTCTATATCATCATGAAGGAAAACAACATGGGATAGAATAAGGAATAATACAATAGGGTAGGAGAATACTTCACCGATGAAATGGCCTTGGTGTAACGATTATTCTAAAACAATGTCAAATTTGGGGCTAACCTAGGGAATAGAGTATGATTTGAGGATGTTTGGACACCTCAATTCCATTTCTACCATCAACGGAAGTTACTTCTACAACTTCTAATTTTTTTGTTTCTAGTTATAGAAACTATTGACCATTACCACATGGAAAATGTAATTATCTTTTGGGATATTAATTACATCGGATTCATCCATCTAGAAAACTTCTAGTGTGAAGAATTACTTCTAGAACTGAATATATTTCATTAATTTCACTATAACCCTCTCCTAGGGTATTATATCAAGGATGCATCAATTGATGCGTTGAAGAATCATCCCTTCATTCACTAGCATATCATATCAAAAACATAGTTTGGCATGTTCATGATGAAGGAATAGAATTTAATGATTTTGGAGAAGCCAATCAATGAATTGAGAGGCTATAGTGGAAAAAGGATGGCACATATGTCTTGATTTTAGAGTAGGGATATTAAAAGTAGTTGGGAATTAACGTGGTGGAGTATTGGAAGTAACTATTTTAATATGCTGCATTCATCATGATGTTACTTGGAATCTTGAAACATCCAGTCAAGGTTACCACAAGGTTCTGAGCATAGGGATGTTGGTGGTGATGTTAATCCTGGAAGGTAGCAATAAGGTGATCCAGTTTTTGTTTGTTCATGATTCGATCTATATCCAACTGGGTCATGTGGTGAGGGAAGACATGGTTAGGAGGCCCTATTTCCCATTCCATTTCCTTCGTTACTATATCACAACACATTTTAGAGGATTTGATTTTCTGAATGTTATCATCCCACCAAACATAATCCTTTGTCCCTTTTAACTCCACATCATAAAGGGTGTTCCAATGAATTAGAGTGTGGATGATTGTTTAGTTGGAATCAATAATAAAGGTAACATCAACTCTTAATCCTTCTCTACCCCAGTTGGAGAAATGTTGGACTACCTGTATTCAACACTGGAGAAGAGGGTGTACTTATAGTCCATATTGGGTAGGGTATTGTTAAAAATAATCGATTAAAACACCTATTATGATCCATAAAAGTATTATTGGTTCACCATATATTTTTGGTGCACCTATAAACTGACAGTGAGACTATGTATAAGTATTATTGATGATCGACATCCCTCTATCCATTTTCATCAGTGGTGGATGGTGATAGAAGAAGGATCATAGGAGACAATCATGTGGCCACCCATTTCTGTGAATTTTTTATTATCTTTGGAATATTGTGGTTAATCTGTGGTATAATATCATGGAATGATCTTGTAGTGTAAATTAGAGTGATCACACTAGATAGATAGATGATTTAGAGGTGTAAGAAGGAATACATGTAGCACCCTGAGGGGTACGAAAAACATCATAAGTAGCTTAAGATGGAAAATCAATGGGTTTTATATGAGGTATTTTGGTAACCCCAACACCTTGATCGGAATGATCAATGAAACATAATTGGGGACAAGAAGGGGGGTCCTAGGATAGAATTATACGAGCCATGGAGGCCCCCAGAAAGAAGATAATGTATATGTTATATAATGTTTATAATGCTAACTTCCCCATGCTTTAGACAACTTAGAGGACACTGTAAGGGTCCCTGATAGTAGAAGACCTATGGAAGAAACTGATCCAGGATGGAATCAATCACTTAGTGGTTTGAAATACTTATATCATGACCAAGGTGAGATTACATGATATGTATGTGTACTCAATGTCCCTGGATTCTATCATTTTTCAACACGGGGAACACAAACATCCTTCTACCCTAGTGTAGGTAATTTTCATTGGTGATCCATGATATGAATATATATCACCTAATGATGATTAAAGTATGGAGGAATTAAAAAATTAGAAATTATAGGAATCTAGTGAAGAGGAATGTTGGGGATTAGAATCTGGTTAGGGGAGTCATTTGAAGAGTGGTAAAATTGTGGCCCTAGATGATGTGTTATTCATATTCCTAGAGAAAATCCAATTAAGTTACTTATCTCGCTAGTTCCAACTCCCTTATTATTTTAAAAAGGCCTAAATAAAGATTTTCATTTATAAGAGAAAATATGGGAAGGGAACATGGCCCCTATTGGAGGGGGAATGTTGAACCATCATGTGTCAAAGAGAAGGCTTCGTAGCATGTGCTAGATGATGAAGTAAGTGGTGGGATATCAAAATTTTCATATTGAAAAACTCATATCCTCATGCACTCCATTTCATTTATGGGAGACCACACCTTGGTATCCCAATGGAGGTTCCCACTGCTAGGGAAGTTGCATGATCAGGGAATATCATTCTCAAAATCCTTCTTCCCCAAGGTAATGTTGAATTTCAATCCTCTTAGTCTAATGAGACATTCCCCAAAGATTTTTCATCAACATATATGTTTTTAATCAATAACCTCTTGTGTAACCAATGCTGAGATATAGGGCGCCTAATATTTAGGAACTGACTGGGGCTGCGGTGTCTTATGTAGCGGAACTCCCGGACGACTCTTTAGGACTAGATTTTTAGTTTATTAGCCTGAAGTCTTTCATCAGAAATAGAGATTAAATTTTATTTTATGATCAAATTGAATGATGATATTTTATTTAAATTAGTTCCCAAAATATATTTTTCCCATTAAGTGGATGCGAATAGAGAAATAAGGGATTCCTTCATGATGACCAAACCTAACATTAAAGAGTCTTTTGTTCCGAATGACCCATCCATGGATTGATATGTTGCTATAGAGAATCGCATAGTCCAATGCAGGGTGTAGAGGATCAAATTGTGGTTTATCTCCTAGAACAAGGAACCATAGATGGTAAGACATATGGGGTCCCTCCACTACTAGCTATACAACCAAGTTATCAGGGGGTGGATTCCTACTCTACTTATGAAATTGTTCATTTATTTCTAACTTGGAGGGCATGCATGGAATGTCAACATTTGGATGTTCTCTATCATAAGAACAATTATGGAAACACCTTGATGTTACATGATTCTAATAATTAAATTCATCATCTATAATAGCATGAATATTAGAATGATACCTTCTTTAACACATAATCAGAGGTTATGATCCAATTAAGAGACAGTGATTTCTTAGATGTCTGGGTTCAAAGATGATTGAGACCAGGTGCGAGTAATCTCTGATGAGCTTCATCATATGGATAATGATGAGGATATAGAGCTCTAGAGGTGGAAATATGTTATCAATTCCACACACCAAAGGCTAGTGGGGTTGGATCACTTGATTGATTGAGTGGATCCAAGAGGTATTTTACGATGGAGAGGCTTCAACTTGGGGATGACCCAATAAGACATTTGTTGGTTTGTTTTTTTAACTCTTACATTATTGAACATATTAATTCACAATATTATCACACTTCGATCAAATTTCTGAGCCAACCAACAACCAATTCCTAATCTCACTTGACTCTTTCTCAGTGTGTGGAACAAGGGACAACCAGGCGGTTTTCCATTCATATGAGATAGTCAAACAGACATAAAAAACTCAAGGTATGTTATATTTTAATAAACACATGACTGTTTAAGCTGAGAGAGGTGGAAGATGGAGAATTGAACTCTATGAAAAACCAACATTCTTTCCCTACATGCCTTAGATAATGATTGGAGAAACACAAAGGGTGTTTAATTATAACCAAATAATTTGGAATGAAGAGTGGGAATAATGATGAAAAAAATCTAGAGCACATGGGGTGTGTTAGGATGATATATGATAAATCTTGACCATGGTGAAATAAAAATGATGTCAATCCACTGACAATGCTCAAAAACATGGTACATCTCTCAATATGTCATCTAAATTTCATAAGTCATTTTTTCCAAACACAAAACAATTAGGGGGTCCCATCAAATGTAAATGAGGATGGAGATCTAAATTTGGAGAACAAAAATCATAGAAATATTATTATGGAATTTTTTATGGATTCCAATACTCTTTTAATTATATTAACATTCAACAAAGCACATTTGTAGGCATATCGAACTGAATGAATTTTGATGTCATATTATATGGTGGTCATCATTTCTAATGATGAACGTTAGTCAAAGAATGTGAATGGTGTGGTATATGACCAGAAATAGAGGAATGGGCTTCTTGGATGAGGGCATAATATTCCTTGAGTATAAAATCCTGAAATGATGAAGATAAACATGCAATTTAACATTGTATGTTGATCACATTTGACACGAAGTTTAGCATTATACGATGAGGATGATGTATCTCAAAGATTAACAAGATGTGACTGGGACATGGTCATATTTTTTTCTTATGCACTGAGATTACAAAAATTTATTCCTCATAACAAATGATGAGGATATCGCACATTCCTTTCAAGGGGTAGAGTAATAGATTATCATAAAAAAGGAACATAGTGAACTGATGTGAATGAATAATTCCCATCCAATGGGGTTGAGGGAAATAGAGGGTAGCATGAAAGGAGATCCTGCACTAAGAAATGGAATCTTGGGTGGGTATTGTATAGATTAATGTCATTATTATTAGACCATATTTTTCAATTTATGTTATAAATATTGTCCCAATTGAATACAATTTAAGTTCTTGTTCCATGGAAAAAAGTTTATTGTCAATAAAATTTACACAACATCGAAGGAATGTCACCCGAAGTGAATAAAGGTTCCAAAGTATCCACCTTATACTGCCTGAAAAGAAAAACCATTTAACATAATTTTCACTTTTGGTTTACGATCAGAGTGTTTGTACCATGTGGTTCCCTAAGATGTTTTCAATAACATGAATGGGTTTTAAACCGAGGTGAATGGTGGGCCAAGACGGCTCATGTTATATGAAAAATATATTAGGCGGGTTGAAAATAGTTTAGGTTCATACAACATATACAATGTGTGTTTTTCAATGTCTATAATGATTAGACCATGAAATTGGGGATTGAAAAAGGGCCTATAATGATTTAGCTAAACGGATGGACCCAAGATAAAATATATGGATAACAATACTTATCACATGAGGATCGTAATGAGTCTACACCTATGATAACCCACATAGAGGGAAGGGACTAACATTTGTTGGGGGATACCATCATTAATAAGAGTATTAAATCTTCTCATACTTTGATGTTGGGACCAAGTTGGATGGATAAGGATGTAATAAAATTTTTCTATTATAATGTTTTTTCTTTTGTTGTCAAAGAAGCTAAATCAATTAACGTTGTAAAGGGCTTGTAAACTATGAAGATGCTTTTCTTATTTTTATTTCAAAAATATCATAAGTTTGGAGAACATGTGATGTGAGCCTTATGAAGAGTAGAGAGAGTAGGGAAGAGATTTTGGAAAAGGAAAGAAAGCGGCGCGCAAGTATTGGCACACAAGTATTGGCACACAAGTTTTGGCATGTAGCTAATGGGACGCAAGTATCGGCGCACAAGTATTGGAAGACAAGTGTAAGTGATGGAAAAGTCATATTTCATGATCATCACAACAAAATATGAAAAAGGTTATAAAGGGGCACACAAGTTAAAGATTTGCATGCAATTAAAATATTGGCACCCAAGTATAAGCGGCCCGCAAGTGTGGTGCGCATGTATATGTGGGGCGCAAGTGTATGTTGCACGCAAGTCATATTTCAACAACATCATATCAAAATATAACAAAAGAAAGAAACCTTCGTGAAAGAGCTGGAGCGCTGCGCAAGTGCTGGAGTGCGACAAAAGTGATGGAGCGGTGCCGAAGTGTATGTGGCACGCAAGTGTATGTAGCACGAAAGTCACCAAAATTCCTATAAATAGATGACTATCCTCCTCAATTTTTAATGCTCAACACTTAATAGAAAATTTGAGCTCTGGTCGCGCAAGTAGTGGAGGGTGCTCTGATCACGCAAGTAGTAGAGGGTTGTGCGCATACTGAAGTGGCGCGCAAGATGAGGGTTATTTGTAAGGTGCACAAGTAGGGTGTCACACAATTCATGCCACGCATGTTTCCAGAGGCACGCAAGTGGGGAGGTGATTTCAAGAATTGGGTTGTGTATAAGCCAAAGGTGGCACGCATGTTGTGAGTTTTTCTCAATGGTGGTGCACAAGTAGTGAGTAGGTTCACAAGTAGGTGGCACACAATCAGGGAGGCGCACAAGCAGGGAGTGGCGTGCAAGCTGTCTGCACCCAGAGGTTTTTACCAGCTTCTGGGTAGGAAAGTGAAGAATTGTTTTGAAAGATTTTATTTGTGAAAGTTTATTAAGAAGCATAGAATCATTACATTACCCTATTTTTCATAAGAGGGAGCACACACACAGTTGGATTATTTTCAAAGTTCTACACTAGTTTAAGGGTATAACCTAGTCATTGTATTCACATCAAAGGATTTTTTTTCTAGTGGATTTTGTGGCACTAGATTATTTCCATACTATACCATGGATGTATCTACTCTTGTTGAGTAGTGAACCTCGTAAATCTTTTGTTCTGGTGGTTGTGTTTGTTTAGCTGTGATGAAACTCTTTAACAGGAGGTGAAGGTTATTTCAAAGACAAGAAAAAAAAGATATCACTGATTCAACCCCTCTACCTCTCAGTGATACTTGGATCCGGATTGGGAATATCAATTGGTATAAGAGCCAGGTTCTCTTCATTTATTGTTTGTTGAAGTGGTTGAATAGAAGTTGTGATGGAGAATCTAAATTGAGTGAATAGTAAGAGGGTTCCTATTTTTTATGGAAAGAAATATAACATCTAGAAGGATAGAATGATGTATTATCTTATGTCTCTTCGATATGAAGTTCTTGAAACTAAAACAGAGGGATTTCCTACTATTTATGACAACGTTCCTCTTACTCATGTTGATAAGAAGAACCTTGTGAATGATGGAAGTGCTAAAAATGTGTACTCTCATCTCTTTCTAAGAGTGAATTTTTAAGAGTGAAAGGTGTTGCTACATCTAATGAAATCTAGGAAAAACTGAAGAACATCTATGAAGGAAATACAATAGTGAATAAGGATAAACTAAAAATCTGGAGATTGATGTATGAAGACTTGTAAATGGAACAAACTGAATCATTTGGGGATTTATTTTCCAGGATAAATGATATTGTTAGTACAGTCAGATGTCTTGGTGAAACATTGGTGGATTCTACAGTTTTCAAAATGATCTTTATAATTCTTCCTGAAAAGTTTGATGCTAAAGTGTCTTCATTAAAATATAAGGACCCTGAAACATTATCATTGGATGATTTGAAAATCACTCTCATTACTTATGAGATAAGAAGGGAGAATAATATGAAGGGAAAAACAAAAGCTGATAGATAAATGTCATCCATGGATACAAATATATAGAAGTCAAAGAATACAATTATTGAAGATGATTCTAGTGAATCTGATTTTGAAGATGAGGTATGTAAAACTTTTGATGACATTTTATCCTTGTTTTCTATGAACGTGAAAAAGAGTTATATGGAAATACAAGGGTAAACATCCCTTGAAATGTTTTTAGTGTGGAGCCATTGGTCACTTTCCGGCTAACTGTCCTTAAAAAGAATACTGAAGAAGATAGTGATGATGATAACTGAAGGCCAAGAAGGTTGTGGAAGAAACAAGCTCAGAAAGATAAATATTTCTCAAAGGGGAAGGATAAAAAGTTCTTCAAATAAAAACGAAGAAGCATTTTATCTAAAGATGAAGGTGAAGAAGATAGTGAAGAAGAATCTGAGATATTATTTGCTGAAAAACTAGAGAAAATACTTCTATTACTGCAGTGAATAATATAGAGTATGAGAGAAACAATTCAGAGGAATATGAAACTCAACTTGAATATCATCTAAAAGAAGAGTTGAAAGAATTCTTGAGGAAGATTAGAAGGCTTGAGAGGGAAAACAACAAGTTGATAAATGAAAATTACACATTAAACAATAAATAAGGTTTTTCTAAAGAGAAAATAAAGATGGAAAAAGAGATTGATGATTTGAAAATTTCTATTGAGAATACAAATAGTCGTAATGATCAACATCAAGTAAATCTGAATTCAAGAGGATAAGAGTTGGAACTTATCGAACAAAAACATTATAAAGATAGAGAAATGAATATCAGTTTCAAAAATTCTATCTTAGTAGTTGGTGAATGTTTCAATAAGAATGAACTAAACAAGGATCTACAATAGTTACCCTCAAAGGTCTAAATGAAAGATAGAACTGGTTCTGAAAAGAACAAGGCTGGAAAGACTATGTATGGGATCAAAGTCTGCAGTGATGAGAAACCAAAAGTGCCATAAAATTATGAGTCATGATAAACTTCATATACTTTTGGTGCTGTTAAATCTGAAATGATAAAGGTAGTTACAAATGAAAACATGAAGGTTGATGGTCTGCATAGTTTTATTAAGATAGTTGTTGAGAATCATGTTCCCAAATTTGGTCAGTATAGAAGTTTCAAAGGAAAATATTCTTTCTATGGTTATTACTGGTATTGTGGTGGATTCAGACACATGGAAAATATGTGTTGGTTCAACCAACAACATTACAACTATTTGACAAGTTTTGAAAGACAAGGATTGAGGGGGAGTCAATAATTTCAAAATATAATGTCTCCAAATAAATTTCAGATGATATCTGAGAAGACTGTTGTGAAAGATGAGAATAGGTTCCAACCACTAGAAACTATTTGTGAAAGATGTGATTGACCTAGACATCGTGCTAAGGGCTGCCTTAGTGTGTTACCAGATCAACAAAAGATTCATAATAATTCTCAAAATTCAAGGTTTTTAAAAGCTAAAAGAGACAGGTTTGATAAGTCCAAAATGAAAGAGTGCATGGTTTTCTAGACAAAACACATTAACTAGGCTAGGAAATTGGAGGAAGAACAACAGTAAGTGAAAGAAATGGAAGAACAAAAAGCTCTTGTTGTCGAAACTGCTTTGAAAGCTACAAAAGGAGAACGTCTATGGATTCTTGATAGTGGATGTTCCTCTAATATGATAGGAAACTTAATGTTGAAGAAGAATGTGAAGGAATTCAAAGAAGGAACTGTTATATTTGGAAATAATGAATCTATGACAATCAAAGGTGTTGTATCATCCATCATTGGAAAAGAAATAATGAAATCTAAGAATACATTATATGTTGATGGATTGAAACATAATCTACTGAGTGTTTCACAACGCTGTGATGAGGGAAATAATGTTATATTTAGAAAATATGGGTTCGTTGTGAAATGTGAAAATGATGGAGATATAATTACAAGAGGCCAACGTACAAAAGGAAAATTCATCCAAGTTGGTGAAGTAAAAAATTCTTGTTACATGAGAATGTCAGATGAAAATCAGTTATGGCATAAAAGGCTAGGAAATATGTGTCAGAGAAATATGTGCAAGTGATCAATGTGAGACATTTTCTACGATATGCCTAATTTATCAAGAAGAATATATTGGTGTTTCACTATTTGTGAAAAAGGGATGATTACAAACTCATTTCATAAGAGGGCGAAATTCATTCAAAACAACCGTTGGAACTTATACATTCTGATATATGTGGACAAATGAGAAAGAAATAAAAAAAATAGAGAAAAGAACTTCATTACTTTCATTGATTACATTACACACATTACTTGTGTTATGTACATGAGACATAAGTCAGATTCTCTGAAAATGATTAAGAGTTTCAGGAGGAAAGAAGAAGCAGAATCTGTGTATTCAGTGAAGAAGGTGAGAACTGATAATGCTGGTGAGTCTAAGAATGAAGAGTTTGAATTTTATCTTGAGAAGCATGGAATTTGGAATGATTTCAGTTCACCATACACACCTCAACAAAATGGGGTTGCTGAATGAAAGAATCGAAGTTTGGTGGAAATGGGGATAACTATGTTGCTTGAGTATAGTCAATCTCATTATTATTGGAGGCAAGCCATGAGAACTGATGTGTATATTCAAAACCGTTGTTTTCTAGACCAAAATCAAATATTAATCCTTATGAAATGTTCTATGCAAAAACTCCAAGTCTGAAACACTTAAGAGTTTTTGGGAGTCCCTGAATTATAAAGAAGAAAGGTGGAAACCATGGAATGTTTGAGCAAAGAGGAGATGATGGAATTTTTCTTGTCTATGCTCCAGAATGAAGAGGATATAGATGTATCAACAAAGAAACATGAAGAATTATTGATTCTTTCAATATAGATTTTTTTGAAAATGTTGATAAAGAATAGAAATCATTTGATGATGTGGAAGCTGAGAGGATATAGAAAATTTTGTTAACAATTCTGATAATGTTGCAAACTGTGTTAATCATAATCAAGAAGACTAATACGACTCAGAAATATCATATTATGAAGATGGAGTTCAAATAACTCATCCTAGGTTGAGGAAGCAATTGGAGGCTCAGAACATTATTGGAGATAAAAATCAGAGGGTTCAAACAAGAAGAATAATTAATGATATATCACATACAAATCTTTATTTGAAAGTTGAACCAACTAATGTAAATGAAACATTTTAGAAACAATAATGGGTTCATGAAATGAATGAAGAGCTAGATCAGATAGAGAATAATGATACTTGGGAACTTGTACCCAAGCCGGACAATAAGAACATCATTGGTACAAAGTGGGGTTTTCGGAACAAGCTGAATGAAGAAGGTAAAGTAATAAGATACAAAGAAAGATTGGTTTTTAAAGGGTATTCACAAATTAAAGGCATTGATTTTGATGAAACCTTTCCTCTAGTGGCATGATTAGAAACAATCAGAATCATTCTTTCTATTTCTGCACAACAAGGTTACAAAATCATTCAAATGGATTTAAAATCCTCATTTTTGAATGGTGACCTTGATGAGGAAGTCTATTTTGATCAACCTTGTGGATTTGTTATTGGAAACGATGATAGTAATGTGTGGAGGTTGAAGAAGGCTTTCTATGGGATAAAAAAATCTCTGAGAGCATGATATTCAAAATTATATACTTTTTTAAAGAAGATTAACTTTACAAAAGGGAGAGTTGACAGTAATCTCTTCATCAAGGAATGTCATTAGTTTTCACTGATTGTTATTGTTTATGTCGCTGATATTATATTTTCTGGAAATGATGAAAGATCATGTAAAACATTTGCTAAGGAGATGAAGAAGTTATCTGAGATGTCCATTCTGGGAGAAATGAAGTACTCACTTTGGCTAAAAGTTTCACAGAAGAAGAATCAAGTTTTTCTCTCTCATGAAACGTATGCTAATGAATTTATGATTAAGTTTGGCATAGAAAATTCAAAACTAGTTGCCACACAAATTTTAGTGGGAACCAAGTTGTATAAATATGGAGAAGGCAAGGAAGTTGATCTGAAAGTATTTCGAAAGCTGATTGGAGGTTTGTTGTATCTAGCTGCCTCAAGACCCAACATTGTCTATACTGTCACTTTATGTGAATGATTTCAAAGTGCTCCTAAAGAATCACATCTGATTGCGGGAAAAATAATTCTCAGATATATTAAAGGCACAAGTTATTTTGGAATTAGGTGTGATGACTCAAGAAATATTTATTTTTCGGGTATTCTGATGCTGATTGGGAATGAAATGTTGATGATCGATGATCCACATCTAGTGGAGTTTTCTTTTTGGGGAGAATTTGCATTAGTTGGCATACAAATAAATATAATTCCGTAACTCTTAGCATTGATAATGCTGAGTATATTGTTGCTACTCAAGCTGCAACTCAATTAATGTGGATGAAGACTCAGCTAAAAGATCCTCTTGTTGAAGTAAAGCTACGATTGCTCTTGGGTTTTGATAATCATAGTGCAATCAATCTTACAAGAAATACAGTACAACATTATCGTTCAAATCACATTGATATAAAGTACAACTTTATCAAAGAGAAGGTGGATAAGAATGAATTGAGGATGGAGTATGTTGCTACATCTGAATAAGTTTCTGATATATTCAGAAAAAACATTACCGAAGGAACCATTTGCAAAATTGAGGTTGAACATGGGTGTCTAACCTTCTTCTCATCAAGGTTATGGTACATGTTTCTGTTCCCTCTTTATTTTTACCTTTGGATAGTGTTGTGAACGGGGAGAATTGTTTTATAATTATATCCTTATGGAATCATGAATAACGGGGGAGTTGTCGGTAAGCTATGAATCTAGCCTGTATGTGTGTGAACTGTTCTAATTTTTTGTTGGAATGGTTTTAGGAAACAATGTTGTTTTACAGGAAATTTGATGAAGTGAAGAATGTTGAGGTAGAAGCTTTAAAGATGATATAAAAAGGCTGAAGAGGTACGGTCATGAGATTTCATAGTCCCTGCTTTTGGACAGCATGGTTTTGGCTGTCAATAATTCTTGTTTCCTACAATGAGTTAGCTCATGTAGTCTTAGAATTGTTGTTAAGTAATCCATTGCTTAAGGTTACAATGTTCCGTGATTTATGAATCATGTTTGAAAACAAAATCCAAATGGGGAGATTGTTGGGACCAAGTTGGATGGATAAAGAAGTAAGAAAAGTTTGTTGTTATAAAGTGTTTTCTTTTTTCCTCAAAAAAGCTAAATCAATTCACTTTTTAAACAACTTTTAAACTATAAATATGCTTTGATGGTTTGTATTTCACAAATATCATAAGTTTGGAGAACTTGTGATGAGAGCCTTATGAAGAGTATAGATAGTAAAGAAGAGATTTTGGCAATGGATTGAAAGTGGCATTAAAGTATTGGTGCGCAAGTATTGGCGCACAAGTAATGGGGCACAATTATTGGTGCGCAAGTGTTGGATCGCAAGTGTAAGTGGCATGAAAGTAATATTTCAATATCATCACATCAAAATATGACAAATGACATAAAAGGTCACACAAGAAAAAGATTGGCGCACAAGTCAAAAAGAGGCATGCAAGTATAAGCGGCGTGAAAGTGTGATGCGCAAGTATATGTGGCATGCAAGTGTATGTTGCGCGCAAGTAAAATTTCAACATCATCATATAAAAATATGACAAAGGAAAGAAGGTGTTGCACATGAGATGGAGTGGAATGCATGTTCTGATGCAGTGCGTAGGTGCTGGAGTGGCGCACAAGTGTATGTGGCACGCAAGTCAACAAAATGCATATAAATAGAGGAGTAGCCTCCACATTTTTTAATGCTCAACACTTAAGAAGAAATTCAATCTCTGATCACACAAATAGTGGAGGGTGATCTAATATCACAAGTAGCAGAGGGTGGTGCGCAAGATGAAGTGGTGCACAATATGAGTGTTATTTATAAGGCATGCAAGTAGGGTGTCGTGCAAGTTTTGCTGCGCATATTTTTTCGCGCATATTTTTTCATGCAAGTTGCCAGAGGCACGCAACCTGGGAGGTGCATTCAAGAAGTGGGATGTGTATAAGCCAAAGGTAGCGTTCATGTTGTTAGTTGTGCTCAATAGTGGCACACATGTAGTGAGTAGGCGTGCAAGCAGGGGGTGCCCAAGCAGGGAGGCGTGCAACAAGGGAGTGGCGCGCAAGCTGTCTGCACCAAAAGGTTCTTACCATCTTCTGGGTAAGAAAGTGAATAATTGTTTTGAAATATGTGATTTGTGAAAGTTCATTAAGAAGCACAGAATCATTACATTACAGTATTTGTGCTAAGAGGGAGCACATACACTATTGGATTCTTTTCAAAGTTCTACACGAGTGTATGGGTATATCCTACTGTTTGTATTCTAAATCAAAGGATCATTTTCTTGTGGATTGTGTGGTACTGGATTGTTTTCATACCATACCAAGTATATAAATAATCTTTTTGAGTAGTGAACCTTGTAAATTTTGTGTTCCAGTTGTTGTGTGTGATTGGAAGGGAAGAATCTCTTTATCAGGAGGTGAAGGTTGTTTCAAAAATAAGAAACATAAAAAGAAAAAGATATCACTGATTCACCCCCTCCGCCACTCAGTGATTCTTGGATGCTGACTGGGAACATAATTTGATACATGGCATACAAAATTTAGTTTGGGTAAGGCAACCATTTGAACATTTTGTTCTAAGGGTGTTTTTTCATCATGTATATGATTACTAAGAATCTTGATTTCAAATAGGTTAAGATCATCTCTTTTTCAAAGGCATACAAAACATTTATTATTACAATCACATTTTATCATCATGTGAAAAGGATGTTAGAGGTATTTCACATTGGGTTTCCTATTCTGTTCTTCGTCATATCATGCTGTGAGGGAATCTTATCCCACTAATGGGTCACGGTAAATGAATGTGGCTTGTTCCTAGAAAGAGGAACGTTTATTGTGAATTAGCAGCTGGTCTTGTATATAGAATGTCTAGGAATCTATACTTATCACCTGATGATTGTAATCAATCAACACATAATTTTTACGGTGATGTACATAGTCTATGGTCATATGGAATGCACCATATAAAATAGTTTAGAGTCATGTTTCATAGACTATAGGAAATCAGTTTAATTTAGTGATGCATGGAATGTAAAATGGTTTTCATAAGGAGTTATTATAGAGCATGGAATATGTAAAGCAATAAATGAAGGATATGGAGGACCAGTGTACCAAAAAATTATCAATAGACAATATAAACATTGTTTAATGTATTTTTTCTTGGACCGTAGGAAAGGTATAAAAATTATTATCATTGTGATACATGGAATAGAGAGATATTTTCCCCATGGGAACCCATGTGGAATGGATAGAAGGATCACCCAGTGTGGATTGAGCTGATGGATGCCCACCTACCAAAATGGGAATAGTGGGATGGAGGGATGATGAGTTTTTGGTTGGTTCTGAAGAAGAGGATATTGGATGTCACTACATATTGCATTAGGACGGGAATGAAGACACATGTAGATCTATAACCTACGATGGTAGGTGACTGATGGTGGTAGGGGTGATCTTCTCTAGCAAGTGAATTTGGGGAATCTAACAGTTGTCTTAGAGCATCCACTTTTCTGGGCATGCAGTAATTTTTTTGACCATCAGGTACTTATCATTTCATGAATCTGAGTTTTAGGAAATGTAAAGATCATATCTTATTTAATAATAAATATCCATTATAGTTTCACATGGATAAAGATGTTAGTTTAATATCATGTGCTGAGGATTTCAGGCTTTATAGTTTAAATTCATACAACATAGACTATTGTTCATGTATATTGGTCATGATTATAATGCCTATACCTGTTGAAAATATTATAAGGTCATATTTCATAGAAACAAATCCCTTAGTTCAAGGTCTTATAGTTTTCACCATAGAGAGGTGCTTCTCAAATAGATATATATAGTGTGGAAAAGTGAAAAACATGATGTGAATGAGGACTAAGGTGTCATAGTGCCATGGCTCATATTCCTAATAAGACTAACACATTGATTAATGTCACATTTCATAGACATGAACCCCCATTTTATGTTCATAGAGTTTGGACCAGTGGGCTTGTAGTATAAGGACATATAGTTTGGACTAATGTAGTTCTTAGTTTATGGTTGTTGATTCTGGTCCAATGGGGATCACAGTTTAAGGTCATAGACATTGTAACAATGAGCCTCTTAGATTACGGTCATAGAGTTTTTACCCTGAGGAGAGTATCCCAAAAGGAAATATGTAGTGTGGAAGAGTGAAAAATTCCAATGTGATTGAGAACCAAGGAGGCCCATGCCACAAATCACATTACCAAGGCAGAGTTAAACATAGATTAAATTAATTATTCTAGGAATCAAAATGTTATTTTAAGGTTATAGATTTTAGAACATTTCCACCCCTCCCGTGAGGTACTACATGAGAAACATGGAATTATTAGGTGGTGTGATTCTATATTAATCTATAGTGAACAAAGAGTTTGGACCATTGGAATATACCTTATGAATTATTTTTGGTCCTTCCAACATGTGCTCTACATTTGGTTGATTCATTCCATATATCATTGGTGTTCTAAGATCCACGACTATATCACCCTGCATAAAGGAGTGGAGGTGAAATTTATTATTGAATTATATTTAAATGATTTTCTCCTACCTATCCAAAATGTGATAATCATGGAGCCTCATCAAATCAAGGGATTATTTCTCCTATATATAGTCATATGGTATTTTTTTCTTGGGTCTATTTTTCATAGAAATCTATTTTATGTGATTGAAATGAATCCCAGATGGGTAGGACTAGCTCTAACCCATACACTATGGAGTATGGGATCACCTAGTTAGAATATCAGGATATTATCTGAAAAGCCTAGAGATCATTGGGGAGTCTGTCTAGACAAATTTTCTAGTTTTGGACCACCATCATAATCTAAATGATAGGGTGTGTCTTGAGGAATTCCTCGATTTTTCAATTGAATACTATATAGTAGAGGGATATTTTGTTTGACCAGATACATTACTTTTAAAAAAATCAATTTATATCAACATATTAAAAATTAGAGATGTTATTAGTGATAATGGTGTGAGGAACTACAAATAGATGTATAAAGAACGAGATTAGGAATTTGATGATGAATCAAGCGTTAACATCCTTGATGGGAATTGATGCTACCCACATAGAGAAGAAATATGTAATTGTGATAATGAACATACGTTACAATGTTTTTTTTCTGGTGGATATTTTCCCACAGCATTAAATACACAAACATTAAATGGATACGAATACACGACGGTGTTGTGGAACTCAAGTAGTCAATGCGTAATATTGGCACAGATCTGAAATTCATGAAACCTCTTGGAATACTTGATGTAGTTGTGGAAAATGGTTGGATAGATTTAGTCCAACTAAAAAAATTGTGGGAGAGGTTTGATCCTTCATAATAGGAACCACTATAATCTACATGAACATCCCCTATATCATGGGGAATCTCATCTCCATAGACGCATAGAAATAGAATTCTAATAAACACATGTTTATAGAGATTTGATTCACACATAGCCCCAGTATGATGGGTAATATATTCGGCGTGCTAATGAATTATGTTATGCATGACTCTTTATATAATGATAATTCTATTTTAGGGAATCTGAATGGAATGATTCTTCCAGTCACGTGTTTCCTTAGCTATGGGGGAATCAGAGGGTCACAACGTAGAAGCACCAAAGTCCAGCTAATTCACATGTTTCCAGTCATCATCATATGAAATTTTGTTAGGTATACCACTTTAACGTTCCACATGAATGAACATGGAATCGTGTTTATATTCTAGGACAGATGAAATTTGACTATCCAAGGAATCTACATGACCATTATGCAACCAAGGGACATGAGTCACTTGCATCTATGTTTGAAAATATTACATCTCCATATGTGTGTTCTTTATCATGGGTGAGAGCTTTGGATTTATGATAATGTAGTAACCATTAACCTATTTTATTACTATTTTAGAGTATCCATTGATATTAATTAAAGGTAAATCAATCTCGATGGTAAAATTGAGCATAGAAATTATATCTTGATACTCCACCTCATTGTTAGTGTAGCATTCTCACAATAGTAATGAGTACTACAGGAAGGCCTGTGATGGGGAGATAAATATAATCTTTAGTCCTACTCTATTGAGTTTTGGATCATTGAACCTTATATTGGTTGGATTCTGGGAATCACCGTCAAAATTAATATTCAAAAATACAATTTCTTTGTCCCATGACAGGATATCCTTTTATGGGAAATTGTTATCTTGGGGAAGTTCTTGGGTTGGATGGGTAGCCACAAATTATACCAATGCCTTCCCCTTGATGAAATAATGTGGAAATAAATAGTTGTAAAACCGATACAATATGAATACACAGTGTATCAATTATCCTATCATAATTGAGTGATTTAGGATATACTTTAGTGGTTCCACATGTGACACCAAATCTATCTAATGATCCTATAGATAATTTCAGAACTTCTACACATCAAAAACGTTAATGAGAAGGTTATTATCTATGGTGGAGTTTCTCTTCTCTCTATCATAGAGAATTTAACTGAGATAGTATAAACAATTATCTCCTCCCTCATTGTTTTTCTGGGTGATAAGATCACTAAGAGAAAAATTTAAGGATTTCATGTCGAGGACTAAAGGATTCCTCATGATGCGGTGAATATGAACATGTTATTGTATAAGATACAACATGACTTACTCAATGGTGGTCTAGAACTCATCATCCCACTAGTAGATAGTAGATTTCATTATTATCCATGAAAAGTGATTGAACATGGATGTGATATTTTTTATGTATTAGAATATATAAGTTATGTGGCCTTAGAGGACTCACAACTCTTGATGGTTTCATAGGGATGGAATTTGGGATATGAACTTGATCTATTAGGGGATGATCTTGATTCCTATGTATCTTACAAAAAATCTAAGAAACAACCTATATGTAACACCAAATGAAAATATCAATGGTTGCGTCATCAAATTCCTAAAGTGATTGAATATAATCACATTCATAAGATCTTGGAGTTGTACCTGACACTGGAGGTGTTTGACCACTAATTCATCCATGTAGAATTCCACAAACATCATGAGAGTCATCTTGATAGAGTGGTGCATGTCCCACTAATATGTGGATCTGAAATTATTCATCCATGAAGGCATTGCTTGATAATATAAGATCTTTTGGGGAACCCTGGAGGTGTTGTAATCCTCCTACTCTAGGGCCAACCTTAATTAGTTGTTCCTAATGTATCCATCCATAAATCAGATTTCCTAGAACCCAAATGTTTTATCAATGAACACACTATCACCAGAATGGGATAGTCGTCATTTGGACAATAGAAGATGAGATATTGGAAGTTGATAAAAAATCTGATCTACCCATTCTTCTTACCGACTAGGAAGATGATAGATTTCCATTTATTGGATGGTATTTCATAGATGAGGTTTTCATTTATAATATTATCAACCTACACATGAAAAATAGAACCACAATATGGATGATGTTTGTTGGGAGGCATCTTGAACCCGTTATGATTCATGGGAGGCAAAGATAGTTAATTGTGACACGAGGGTATAATCATGGAATCTCATTGTAGCTACAAAAAATTACATCGTAATGTTGTTTTACTAAATCCACATATCTATTTTTTTCCAATACATTCTGGAATACACAGATTAACATCTAACTCAGATTTACCTTATTACCTAGGTTCAACTGAATCATCCCATCAACGATGGTGGAGACACCCTCATTCAATGTATGAGGGAGTCTTCAAAATCTCATTCATCATCTGAGGTAAAAGAGTTATTAAGAGTTAGTGGTTCATCATGGAATGTAGACAAAGGGGACGCATTGGTTCCTTCTTGGACGGATTCAAAACCATTAATGATAGATTCCCACCCTACCGACAAGATAAAGATAAATGTTATAAAACCAATTCCATCCATATATAGATGACAAGGTCTATGCTCGATATCAAATAAATGGCAGTGAGATAGTTTTTATTGAATCAATCCTACCCTATGAAACAAATAGTAATGTAATAGAATATTGTCCATTGGGAGAAAATACTAGTGCTTCACTCTATTGGGGGTCTTTGGTATCACATGGACATGTTCGGTGTATGAGAATTAGTTACTTAGTGGAGGTTCCTTCCTTTTTGGGATAGCTAAGCCAGTATTCTAAGAGGAAATAAATAATATCCTAGGTACGGAGTGGTAGGATCCATATGATGGATATAGAGAATGGAAGCATCACCCAATTCTTCCAAAGGACTGGCAGCAGTCGCCATCAGAACATTAGTGCACTCAACCTGTAGAGACCCTAAGCTTGACGTACATGGACATTACATTACTTTTGCGGAATACTTAATACAAAACAAAAACAGACACACAAGGACTGTAATAGTTTAATGTCTTTGGAAACATGGAACGTAATCTCTTAATCGTGGTGAAAGATCTTCAACATCTCCCATAAAGATCTTCCACTTTTTGTTTCCTGACCTAAAACCTTTGTTTTGATCCTAGGGGAAAATAAATCATAAAAAGGGTGAGCTAAAATTCTCAGTAAGGGTAAGCATGGATAAAATAAAACATACCATATACATTGGAACTAAAAAACATGAACATAATGTTTAAACATTAAAATCTTGAGCAATGTCATAAAACATGGAAGTACATAAGGCATAGATCATAATAGAACATAAACCATGATAACATAGCATGGGAATAAACCATGTAATTGTGGCATCCATTAATCACATGTAATGATTTCCATAGTAGCCAAGGCATTGCTGCCAAGACCATCTTAGTGGACAAAGTCCCATTCTGAATCGAGTTCACCCCTCATTTCAGTCCTGTAACACTGAACCGGATTAACTTACCATTCCATCCATGTCTATCTCATGAGATATAAAATCATTACCGAATACATTGGAGGGAGATATAGGTCCCACCCATCTCATAATGAAATCATTCTTACTTGTGCCACAAAATAAATATACATCATTCATAAAAACCCAATAAATAAAATGGGTTTCATAAACATCATCACATCATCACATAATCCATATAATAGAAATGGATATCATTTCATAATAAGAGAAGTGAAACCATGTAAATAATAGAGACATTATAAATGAAACATACACATATGAAATAATGTCATCATAGATGAAAAATGGTTTTGATAAAACACTTGAAATGAATTCTTGAGGAAAATATCCCTTTTTCTTTTAAAACATTTTCTTTTCATAAAATGTCATGCAATTTTAAACGAAAAGTATTTTTTTGGAAATAGTCATGAAATCTTTTGGAGGAAGATTCATGAAAATGAGGCTTTATAAAACCGTAAAAATCCCTTCGTGCCGTATAAGTTAAAAAAACATTTTTCTCGTACTTTTGCCGGAAAAGTCAAAAAGTACCTCGTAACGTAAAAAAAAGAAAGATTCCTTACATACCATGTAGTAAAAGACAAAAATGGGTAAAAAGGACATTAAAAATACATGAAAACACTTTTATAAAACATGGAAATGGATGATAGAAATAACCCCAGTAAATACTTACGAATAAACAATCTCGGAGAAAAATGAGATTTGCAAAATTATCCGTTACCTTATTTCTGATATGCTTCATATGTATCCGAACCTCCTATATAATGATTTAAATAATGTCATTAACTTATTACAGAATAATATTAATTGTTATGATATCATATATGGTTCACTTATAACTTTATATTACCCGTTCTTTTGTAAATTCCATGTTAAAGAGTGTTTTGGGTAAAATCGTTTCATTTGTCGTCTGTGTTTTAACTTGTAAATATTCATATGATTACATAGCTCACGATTACATAATTCTAGAATATAAAACATGATTTATATATAATATATATTCAGAATATACATATATATAATAGATCGATAAATGGAAAGAAATACACTGTTCATGGAGACGGTAGGCTGTACGTACACATGAATGCTGTTTTCGTTTCCTTATTGAGTTGAATGGAATTAAGTAGATGAAATACATATATACATAAATAAATTAGCTTTATAATGTCATATATTTCATTATTATTTATTATATATACTTTATAATCATTCTTAAATGGTTAACATGGAGAATGAATCTCATTGCGTCGTGGAGACGGTAGTCCGTACGTACGCATGGGCGATGATATCGTTTCCATAATTATTGAATTGAATTGGAGTGGATGATACAATATATCAGAATCAGTATGATGCTATAATAACTATGTATAGTTATTCTTTACACCGTTATACCCATCAATGTAAGGTCTTGGTGGAAAAACAGATTACACCACGCTGTGGAGACGGTATTCCGTACGTACGCACGCGCGGTGATTTTGTTTTCCGTAGGATGGATAGAAGGTGAAATGGGGTTTTTTCAAATTTATAATAAAAAATCAGTATATTAGAGATACTAATGTTATTACAATATAATTAAACAACTAAAGAAGAATAAGTTGAAGAAGAAAGAAGCTTGAAAGAATCGGGAGAAGAAATTACCTCTTCTTCGATATGCCTCTTTGAAACCCCCTCTTAGGGCACTAAGATTGGTCATTAAAGTAGAACAGAACCTCTAGGATGTTTCTAGGGAAGTGTAGAAGATTATTTGGCAGGGGTTTTCCGATCTTGAATGCTCAAATTGGTGTGAGGAGGAGAGGGTGGAGGTGCCCTTTTATAAGGGAGGAGAGGTGCACCTTTGGAATTCTTAAAAATATTAATTTATAATAAATCTAACCCCACGTAAAAACCTCAAAAAATGAATCATATTCGAATATTAGATGAGTTAGGGTTGTAATCGCATCAACCAATAAAATTTAGTCATGTTTGGATCTTATTTTAAACCTTATCATTTTGATTTATCGTTATTTAATCTATTTAAGTTTATTTGTGGTAATAAAATTCTAAATTTTAAATTATAACAAATAACTACTTATTTGTTGTGAATTTTCCATTATTGTTTACTTTATAACATTATATACCATATAAATTTAAATTTATAATTTTTAAATATTTTTGTTATTTTTAAAAAATTTTATAATATGTTATTGATATAAAATAACAATAGTGTCAATTTTGACACTATTCATTTATTTGAATTTAAATAAAATATATACAAAAGATATGTTCGAACCAAAAGTATTAATAGATTCATAAAAGGTCATATGTATCTGTAAAATTAGTGGATCACATTAAATAGTTCTTATAATATTTATTTTACTATTTTAACACCATTTATTTGGTTTATCTCTTAATAAAATAATTACTACATCATTTTTGTATAATTATTTAATATACTGATTTGTTGCATAAAAAATTAAAATAAAATCCTATGATTAATCTAAATCTATTACCTTTCACAATAATACTTTTACATGAATTTATAATCTTAAAATCACAATATTTAAATTGTTATATCTATTAAATTATGATGGTGACAGCTTTGGCATCATTTAAACTAAAATAATATAAATGTCATAATCACTTTTATAAGGATCCAAACGGTTATATATTAGTTAATTGGATGGATAAGGTGCATATATACACTAACAATATGTTTTGGTCAGGTATTTGGGCCTTTTAATGGGTATTATTATTTCAATAAAAACTATAATACTTATTTTCTACTTAATAAATTATTTCTGTATCATTAATGTATCACCATTAATAACAATTATTTAATCCCTAAAAATTCTAAATAAATTATCATGATGTAGATAATTTTATTAGATTTCTGTATACTATTAATTTTCTATGTTTTATGATGTTTATCAATAAATTAAAATTATTATTCGTATAAGATTTAGGAGAGTGACATGTTGTCACTTTCTTTGGTTTTAATAATAATTAAATTATTTTCATGGTCAAAGGTCCATAAACTAAATCTAATACGACCCTTAGTTGATATTGGTTTACTTTTATCAATCCAATAGAATTTTGGCATGTGTTAGGGTAATTTTATAGTATTATATTTACCCTTAATTACCTGATTTACCTTTAACTATGGTAAATAAAATTTACCGTAGTTACTATTCATAATTCCCAAAAATAAAAAGTAGCCTATTAACATAATTTGGACCCACTGATTCCAAATATGGAATCCATTTTTTCAAATTCAATACACAGATGTGGCAGAAATTTAATTAAAATTAATCCCGTTGTCGAATGAAAATGGGTTTTTGTTTAAAACATTGCAAAATATTGAATTGATTTAACCTACGAATTCAATGTAAAATCAATTCTAATGACATTAATTATATTAAATGGTAAAAATATATTCTATTTATACTTTAAAACCATTCAATATTATAATTTAACCATATAAAATATTATGATGAAAAAATTTGTTTTTCATTAAAATATAGCGTGTTTTTACAATTCATCAAAATATGAAAGTTACCAGAATAATACGAAAAATTTATCCAAAGTAAATTTTTATTTCTTGATTCCAATGAAGAATTTTATTTTGTCAAATTGAACTTATAAACATGTCAAAAACTATATTTAAAGTGGGTTCTCCATCAAAAGGCGGCAAAACTGCATTTTTTGAAAAATACTTATTTTACCCGAAATATTTATTTTTTCTTATATCCGGTTCTAGAAAATGTGTAAAATGAATAATAAGGTTATAAAATTAAAAATTTAGTTAATACTATTCATAACGTCTAGTTCATAATAATATTATAATATATCGTTGTTTAGTAAAACCCGGTATTGCGTACAACACACGCTATCGAGTAACGTCGCGATTGCGTGTAATGAAAGCCAAGTCAGGGTTGCGTGTTGTGAAAGAATCCTTCAATTTTTCATATAATAGAATCCAACCATATTTCATTTATATAGTTAATATATATATATATATACTCAATGTTGCGTAGAATAACTATTAACAAAATTGGGTGTAACACGATCCAAGAATAGTGTTGCGTATACTGCAAGCTAATACAGTGTTGCGTATAGCGCAAGGTAATCCTGGTGTAGCATACAACACAAGAAATTAATTAAATTAAAATAATATTTTTCATAAAATATCGGGGTGTTACATTATACCCCCCTTAAAATGAATCTCTCCCTCGAAATTCTTCGGGATTATAAATGGTTTACTACTCGAAAGTTTGTTTAATAGAAACCCACATCATAAAAAGGAATACCAAAACATGGCTTTAAAAACTAAATTATGAAATGTAACGGTTACCCAAATTAACTCATCACTGGGTTTCCACGTAGGAGAACATAGGTGAAAATATGGATATGGGAGAAAAATATAACCATCAAGTTCTGATGGAGAGTGGTAGAGAACATGGCTATGAAAAAGCCAACAATCACAAAGCCATTTATTTGTGATGATCTAAGGTACAATCTGATTCATCAGATATAAGGGAACTTGGACAACATTTTTTGTTTTCAAGATCATTTCCCTAAAGTTGATGAATTAAAAAAAATACTTGCATGATTTTGTAACAATCTCACTGTTGTTCGTGAATTGAACAAATTCCACTTCATCCCTTAAAGAAATGAAGTTGAATTTGTTATTCGTGATGTGTTAGCAGATCATGTGATAGAATGATGGGTCATTCCATCTCTTTCAAACAAAAGGTTAGCAAAAGTTATAAGTCCATCTTATGGTTAGATTAATCGTATATGGTTTCAAAAATGAACTTATACATCATATATCATACCGCCTAATAAAATAAAACAAGTTTCTACTAACCAGGGACTTTCTATAGGCCAGTGGTATGTGATAAAGGCAAGTCACACTTCGGTTGTGGGTTTGATTCCCACAGCCTTGTCCGATGCGATGGGCTGTCGCTCGTCCTGCAGGTTGTCCTTTTTTTAAAACTACATTACTATATCATCCCATCAATAATATCGAAAAAAGGTTCTATCCTTAAACAATACTAACTTATGTCCAACATAATCCATTCCAATCTTTAGGCTTATCCAGAATATTGCAGTCAATTTTCATATTCTAGTGAAAACGATTACCAGAGATTTCATATAAGAAGCATGTTAATACCATCGTTGATCCCCATATATCATAAGATATGTCTTATTGGTCACATTACAAACGTTCGAAGGCCTTAATCATGTATTCTATTGAAAAATGAATACCCATTGAACCTTAGTGAAAACATGAATGCAGTTAAAATTTAACACTTTCCACATACAAAAAATCCTCAAAATTCTATATACTCAAACCATGATATCACTTAGCCCTTATATCAATCATTAGCTCATGAATACAATCAAACATCTCATTATCTTCATATTCCTTCATTATGTGCATATCATCTACTTTACAAAAATATCTGAATAACACTCCATGGTTACTGGTACAATTCAACATATACTTTCAACTACTTTTAGGAAAAACAACAGTGTAACAATCCTTAGATGATTCTTTATTCCATAGTACCATTAACTATACAACATAACTCTCGATAAACATAAAATCATTCCACTACTTCTAAAACAACCGACTGAGCTTCAACACTTCTTTCAGGTCATATATCATTAGTAGTCTCCTCATTATCATACACATAAATACTACCCATATGACCATGCTGATTCTCTACATGAGATTTTCCTTTAAGGCATTGGTTTGCATAATGCCCGTACATTCAACATTTAAAACATCTAATCATTGATGATGTCGTAGAAATACCATTATCCTTGTCCATGGTGTTAACTAAACCTTTTTATTTGCACTTACTGGCTTTGTGTCCTTTTTTTTGACACCCCAAGAATCTTCCAGTTCCATTGAAACAATCTCCCTGATGCCTCATCCCACATGATTTACATGAGGGAAATTGATCTTTCTTTCCTCTATGATCATCATGAAAATACATCTTTCTCTTATTATTTGATTCAGAAAACTTACCAAAGTTGAGATTATTGATCATATTATGAGATTGCTGATTAGGAATAATAACAATGTTTGGACTTCCAGATCCCGTTTCATTTGGTTTCTCATGAAGAAAATCATTCCATTGTCCGTCATATCCACCATTATCTTGAATCTTCCTATTTCCAGCCATTTTCTAATACCCAAAAAGAATAGTGTGAGAGGAAAAAATCATGCTAGGGAAAACTACATAGGAAAGGGGGAGCACCCCCAATATCTATCATCTTAGGTTAAATTCTTATATCGTTACCATAGTTCTAGGACTATATCCTATACGTATTCTTATCCTTAGGTACATCCCTAGACATACCATAGAAATATCTCTAGGGATCTCACTAACATTTTCGCATCCTAGTTTCCAAAGGTTGACTAAAACTTTCCTCTGATACCAACTGTAGAGACCCTAAGCTTGACGTACATGGACATTACATTACTTTTGCGGAATACATAATACAAAACAAAAATAGAAACACAAGGACTGTAATAGTTTTGTGTCTTTGGAAACATGGAACGCAATCTTCTAGTCGTGGTGAAAGATCTTCAACATCTCCCATAAAGATCTTCCACATTTTGTTTCCTGACATAAAACCTTTCTTTTGATCCTGGGGGAAAATAAAACATAAAAAAGGGTGAGATCAAATGCTTAGTAAGGGTAAGAATGGATAAAATAGAACATACCATATACATTGGAACTAAAAAACATGAACATAATGTTTAAACATTAAAATCATGAGCAACAACAAAAACATGGAAGTACATAAGGCATAGATCATAATGGAACATAAACCATGGTAAAATAGCATGGGAATAAAACATGTAATTGTGGCATTCATTATGCACATATAATTATTTCCATAGTAGCCAAGGAATTGCTGCCAAGACCATCTTAGTGGACAACGTCCCATTTTGAATCGAGTTCACTCATCGTTTCAGTCCTGTAACACTGAACCAGATTAACTTACCGTTCCTTTCATGTCTATCTCAGGAGATATAAAATCGTTACCCAATGCATTAGAGGGAGATATAGGTCCCACCCATCTCATAATGAAATGATTCTTACTTGTGTCACAAAATAAACATACATCCTTCATAAAAACCCAATAAATAAAATGGGTTTCATAAACATCATCCCATCATCACATAATCCATATAAAAGAAATGGATATCATTTAATAATAAGAGAAGTGAAACCATGTAAATCATAGATACATTATACTTGAAACATACACATATGATATAATGTCATCTTAGATGAAAAATGGTTTTGATAAAACACTTGAAATGAATTCTTGAGGAAAATATCCCTTTTTCTTTAAAAACATTTCCTTTTCACAAAATGTCATGCAATTTTAAAAGAAAAGGATTTTGTTGAAAATAGTCATGAAATCTTTTGGAGGAAGCTTCATGAAAATAAGGCTTTATAAAACAATAAAAATCCTTTCCTGCCATATAAGTTTAAAAAAAATTCTTCTCGTACTTTTTCCGGAAAAGTCAAAAAGTACCTCGTAATGTAAACAAAAGAAAGATTCCTTACATAACATACAGTAAAAGTCAAAATGGGTAAAAAGGACGTTAAACATACATGAAAACACTTTTATAAAATATGGACATGGATGATAGAAATAACCCCAGTAAATACTTACAAATAAGCAATCTCGGATAAAAATGAGATTTGCCAAATTATCCCTTACCTTATGTTTGATATGCTTCGTATGTATCTGAACCACCTGTATAATGATTTAAATAATGTCATTGACTTATTATAGAATAATATTCATTGTTATGATATCGTATATGCTTCACTTATGACTTTATATTACCCGTTCCTTTGTAAATTCCATGTTAAAGAGTGTTTTGGGTAAAATAGTTTCATTTGTCATCCGTGTTTTGACGTGTAATTATTCATATGATTACTTAGATCACGATTACATAATTCCAGAATATAACACATGATTTATATATAATATATTTTCAGAATATATATATATATAATAGATCGATAAATGGAAATAAATACACCGTTCATGGAGACGGTAGGCCGTACGTACGCATGAACGCTGTTTTCGTTTCCTTATTGAGTTGAATGGAATTAAGTAGATGACATACATATATACATAAATACAGTAGCTTTATAATGTCATTTATTTAATTATTATTTCTTATATACACTTTATAGTCATTCTTCAATGGTTAACATGGAGAATGAATCTCATCGCGTCGTGGAGACGGTAGTCCCTACGTACACATGAGCGATGATATCGTTTCCATAATTATTGAATTGAATTGGAGAGGATGATACAATATATCAGAATCATTATGATGTTATAATAACTATGTATAGTTATTATTTACACCATTATACCCATATATGTAAGGTATTGGTGGAAAAACAGATTACACCACGTCGTGGAGACGGTATTCTTTACGTACGCACGCGCGATGATTTTGTTTTCCATAGGATGGATAGAAGGTAAAATGTGGTTGTTTCATATTTATAATAACAAATCAGTATATTAGAGATACTAATGATATTACATTATAATGAAACAACTAAAGAAAAAGAAGTTGAAGAATAAATAAGCTTGAACAAATCGGGAGAATAAATTACCTCTTCTTCGATACGACTCTTTGAAACCTCCTCTTAGGGCACTAAGATTGGTCTTTAAAGTAGACCAGAACCTCTAGGATATTCCTAGGGAAGTGGAGAAGATAATTTGGCAGGGGTTGGCCGATATTGAAGGTTCAAATTGGTGTGAGGAGAGGGAGAAGGTGCCCTTTTATAAAGGAGGAGAGGGGCACCTTTGGAATTCTTAAAAATATTAATTTATAATAAATATAACCCCACTTAAAAACCTCCAAAAATGACACATATTTGAAGATTAGATGATATAGGTTTGTAATCCCATCAAACAATAAAATTTAGACATGTTTGGAGCTTATTTTAAAACTTATCATTTTGATTTATCCTTATTTAATCTATTTAAGTTTATTTGTGGTAATAAAATTCTAAATTTCAAATTATAACATAGTATTACTTATCTGTTGTGAATTTTACATAATATTTTACGTTATAACATTATAGACCATATAAATTTAAATTTATAATTTTTAAATATTTTTGTGATTTTTAAACAATTTTATAATATGTTGTTTTTATAAAATAACAGTAGTGTCAATTTTGACACTATTCATTTATTTGAATTTAAATAAAATACATACAAAAGATATGTTTGAACTAAAAGCTTTAATAGATTCATAAAAGGTCCTATGTATCTATAAAATTAGTGGATCACATTAAATAGTTCATATAATATTTATTTTATTATTTTTAAAACCATTTATTTTGTTTATCTCTTAATAAAATAATTACTACAACATTTTTGTATAATTATTTAATATACTTATTTTTGTGTAACAATTTAAAATAAAATTATATGATGAAGATAAATCTAGTTCCTTTCACAATAATACTTTTACTCTAATTTATCATCTTAAAATCACAATAGTTAAATTGTTATATTTATTAAATTATGAAGGTGACAACTTTGACATCATTTAAAATAAAATAATATAAGTGTCATAATCACTTTTATAAGGATACAAACGGTTATATATTAGGTCATTGGATGATTAAGGTGTATATATACACTACAAATATGTTTTGGTCAGGTTTGTGGGCCTTTTAATTGGTATTATTATTTCAAGAAAAACTATATTACTTATTTTCCACTTAATAAATAATTTCTGTATCATTAATGTATCACCATTAAAGACAATTATATAAACACTAAAAATGCTAAATAAATTATCATGATGTAGATAATTTTATTTTCTTTCTGGAGACAATTCATTTTCGATGTTTTATGATGTTTATCACCACATTAAAATTTCTATACTTATAATATTTAAGAGAGTGACATGTTGTCACTTTCTTTGGTTTTAATAAAAATGAAATTATTTTCATGGTCAAAAGTCCATAAAATGAATCTAATCTTACCCTTAGTTGATATGGGTTTTCTTGTAGCCATAAAATAGAATTTTGTCATGTGTTAGGGTAATTTTATAATATTATATTTATCCTTAATTACCCGATTTACCTTTCACTATGGTAAATAAAATTTACCGTAGTTACTATTCATAATTCTAAAAAATAGAAAGTAGCCTATTAACATAATTTGGACCCAATGATTACAAATATGGAATCCATTTTTTCAAATTTAATATAGAGAAGTTTCAGAAATTAAATTAAAATTAATCCCGTTGTCGAATGAAAACGGGTTTTTGTTTAAAACATTGCAAAAGATTGAATTGGTTTAACCTACGAATTCAATGTAAAATCAATGATAATGAAATAAATTATGTTAAATGGTAAAAATATATTCTATTTATACTTTAAAACCATTCAATATTATAATTTAACAATATAAATTATTACGATGAAAAAATTTGTTTTTCATTAAAATATAGCGTGTTTTTACTATTCAGCAAAATATGAAAGTTACCATAATAATACGAAAAATTTATCCAAAGTAAATTTTTATTTCTTGATTACAAAGAAGAATTTTATTTTGTCAAATTTAACTTATAAACATGTCAAAAACTATATTTAAAGTGGCTGCACCATCAAAAGGTGGCAAAACTGCATTTTTTTAAAAATACTTATTTTACCCGAAAAATTTATTTTGTTCTTATACCCTATTCTAGAAAATGTGTAAGATGAATAATAATGTTATAAAATTCAATATTTAGTAAATACTATTCGTAATGGCTAGTTCATAATAATAATATAATATATCGTTTTTTAGTAAAACCCGGTATTGCGTACATCACACACTATCGAGGAAGGTCGCGATTGCGTGTAATGCAATCCAAGTCAGGGTTGCGTGTTGTGAAAGAATCCTTCGTTGTTTCGTATTACATAATCCAACCATATTTCATTTATACATTGAATATATATATATATATACTCAATGTTGTGTAGAAAAACTATTATCAAAATTGTGTGTAACACGATCCATGAATAGTGTTGCGTATACTGCAAGCAAATACGGTGTTGTGTATAGCACAAGGTAATCTTGTTGTAGCATACAACACAAGACATTAATGAAATTAAAAGAATATTTTTCATAAGATCTCAGGGTGTTACATTCTACCCCCCTTAAAATGAATTTCGCCCTCGAAATTCGTCAGGATTATAAATGGTTTACTACTCGAAAGTTTGTTTAATAGAAACCCACATTGTAAAAAGGAATACCAAAACATGGCTTTAAAAAATAATGTATGAAATGTAACGGTTATCCAAATTAACTCATCACTGGGTTTCCACATAAGAGAACATAGGTGAAAATATGGATATGGAAGGAAAATTTAACCATCAAGTTCTGATGGAGAGTGGTAGAGAACATGGCTATGAAAAATCCAACAATCACAATGCTATTTATTCATGATGATCTAAGGTACCATCTGATTCATCGGATATAAGGGAACATGGACAACATTTTTGGTTTTCAAGATCACTTCCCTAAAGTTGATGAATTAAAAGAAATACGTGCATGATTTTGTTACAATCTAACTATTGTTCGTGAATTGAACAATTTCCACTTCATCCCTTAAAGAAATGAAGTTGAATTTGTTATTCGTGATTTGTTAGCAGATCATGTGATAGAATGATGGGTCATTACATCTCTTTCAAACAAACGGTTATCAAAAGTTATAAGTCCATCTTATGGTTAGATTAATCGTATATGGTTCCAAAAATGAACTTATAATTCATATATCATACCGCTTAATAAAATAAAACTAGTTTCTACTAACCAGTGATTTCATGTAGGCTAGTGGTAGGCAATAAAGTCCAGTCGCACTTCGGTTGTGGGTTCGATTCCCAAAGCCTTGTCCGACGCGATGGGCTATCGCCTGTCCTGCAGGTTGCCTTTTTTTAAAATTATATTACTATATCATCCCATCAATAATATAAAAAAAGGTTCTATCCTTAAACAATACTAACTTATTTCCAACATATTCCATTCCAATCTTAAGGCTTATCCATAATATTGCAGTCCATTGTCATATTATAGTGAAAACGATTACTAGAGATTTCATATAAGAAGCATGTTAATACCATCGTTGATCCCCATATATCATAAGATATGTCTTGTTGGTCACATTACAAATGTTCGAAGGCCTTAATCATGTCTTCTCTTGAAAAATGAATACCCATTGAACCTTAGTGAAAACATGAATGTAGTTAAAAGTTAACACTTTCTGCATACCAAAATCCTCAAAATTCATATATGCTCAAACCATGATATCACTTAGTCCTTATATCAATCATGAGCTCATGAATACAATCAGACATCTCATTATCTTCTAATTCGTTCATTATGCGCATATCATCTAATTTAAAAAAATATCTGAATAACATTCCATGGTTACTGGTACCATTCAACATATACTTTCAAATAGTTTTAGGAAAAAAAATAGTGTAACAATCCTTAGATGATTCTTTATTCCATAGTACCATTAACTATACATCATAACTCTCGATAAACATACAATCATTCCCCTACCATCTAAAACAACCGAATGCGCTTCAACACTTCTTTCAGCTCATATATCATTTGTAATCTCCTCATCATCATACACATAAATACTACCCATATGACCATGATGATTCTTTTCATGAGATTTTCCATTAGGGCATTGGTTTGCATAATGACCATACATTCCACATTTAAAACATCTAATCATTGTTGATGTCGTAGGAATACCATTATCCTTGTCCATGGTGTTAACTAAACCTTTTCCTTTGCACTTACTAGCTTTGTGTACTTCTTTACCACACCCAAAGCATCTTGCAGTTCCTTTGAAACAATCTTCCTGATGCCTCTTCCCACATGATTTACATGAGGGAAATTGAACATTCTTTCCTCTATGATTATCATGAAAATCCATCTTTCTCTTATTATCTGAGTCGGGAAACTTACCAAAGTTGAGATTATTGATCATATTATGAGATTACTGATTAGGCATAATAACGATGTTTGGACTTCCAGATCCCGTTTCATTTGGTTTCTCATGATGAAAATAATTCCATTGTCTGTCATATCCTCTATTATCATGAATCTTCCTGTTTCCAGCCATTTTCTAAAACCCAAAAAGAATAGTGTGAGAGGAAAAAATCATGCTAGGGAAAAAAACATATTAAAGGGGGGTGGGCACCCTCAATATCTAACATCTTAGGTTAAATTCTAAGATATTTACTGTAGTTCTAGGACTATATCCTATACGTATTCTTATCCGTAGGTACATCCCTAGACATACCTTAGAAATATCTCTAGGGATCTCACTTACATTTTCGCATCCTAGTTACTAATGGTTGACTAAACCTTTCATCTGATACCAACTGTAAAGACCCTAAGCTTGTCGTACATGGACATTACATTACTTTTGAGGAATACTTAATACAAAACAAAAACAGACACACAAGGGCTGTAATAGTTTAGTGTCTTTGGAAACATGGAACGTAGTCTTCTAATCGTGGTGAAAGATCTTCAACATCTCCCATAAAGATCTTCCAACTTTTGTTTCCTGACCTAAAACCTTTCTTTTGATCCTCGGGGAAAATAAAAAATAAAAATGGTGAGCTCAAATGCTCAGTAATGGTAAGCATGGATAAAATAAAACATACCATATACATTGGAAGTAAAAAACATGAACATAATGTGTAAACATTAAAATCTTGAGCAACGACATAAAACATGGAAGTACATAAGGCATAGATCATAATGGAACATAAAACATGATAAAATAGCATGGAAATAAAACATGTAATTGTGGCATCCATTAAGAACATGTAATGATTTCCATTGTAGCCAAAGCATTGCTGCCAAGACCATCTTAGTAGACAAAGTCTCATTCTGAATCGAGTTCACTCCTCGTTTTAGTCCTGTAACACTAAACCAGATTAAATTACCGTTCCAGCCATGTCTATCTCATGAGAGATAAAATCTTTAACCAATTAATTGGAGGGATATATAGGTCCCACCCATCTCATAATGAAATCATTCTTACTTGTGCCACAAAATAAACATAAATCATTCATAAAAACCCAATAAATAAAATGGGTTTCATAAATATCATCCCATCATCACATAATCTATATAAAAAAAATGAATATCATTTCTTAATAAGATAAGTGAAACCATTTAAACCATATAGACATTATACTTGAAACATACACATATGAAATAATGTAATCTTAGATGAAAAATGGTTTTGAAAAAACACTTGAAATGAATTCTTGAGGAAAATATCCCTTTTTATTTAAAAACATTTTCTTTTCACAAAAGGTCATGCAATTTTAAAATAAAAGGATTTTTTTGAAAATAATCATGAAATATTTTGGAGGAAGATTCATGAATATAAGGCTTTATAAAACCGTAAAAATCATTTCGTGATGTATAAGTTAAAAAAAACATTCTTCTCGTACTTTTGCTGGAAAAGTCAAAAAGTACCTCGTAACGTAAACAAAAGAAATATTCCTTACATACCATGTAGTAAAAGAAAAAAATGGTTAAAAAGGATATTAAACATACATGAAAACACTTTTATAAAACTTGGACATGGATTATTGAAATTACCCCAGTAAATACTTACGAATAAGCAATCATAGATAAAAATGAGATTTGCAAAATTATCCCTTACCTTTTGTCCGATATGCTTCGTATGTATCTGAAACTCTAGTATAATGATTTAAATAATGTCATTGAATTATTACAGAATAATATTCATTGTTATGATATCATATATGGTTCACTTATGACTTTATATTACCCGTTCTTTTTAAAATTCCATGTTAAAGAGTGTTTTGGGTAAAATCGTTTCATTTGTCATCCGTGTTTTGACTTGTAATTTTTCATATGATTACTTAGATCACGATTACATAATTCCAGAATATAAAACATGATTTATATATAATATATATTCAGAATATACATATATATAATAGATTGATAAAGGGAAATAAATACACTGTTCATGGAGACGGTAGGCCATACGTATGCATGAACGCGGTTTTTGTTTCCTTATTGGGTTGAATGGAATTAAGTAGATGAAATACATATATATATAAATCCAGTATCTTTATAATGTCATATATTTCATTATTATTTCTTATATATTCTTTATAATAATTTTTAAATGGTTAACATGGAGAACGAATCTCATCGTGTCGTGGAGACGGTAGTCCATACGTATGCACGAGCGATGATATCGTTTCCATAATTATTGAATTGAATTGGAGTGGATGATACAATATATCTGAATCCGTATGATGTTATACTAACTATGTATTGTTATTCTTTACACCATTATACCCATTCGTGTAAGGTGTTGGTGGAAAAACAGATTACACCACGACGTGGAGACGGTATTCCGTACGTACGCACGCGCGATGATTTTGTTTTCTGTAGGATGTATAGAAGGTGGAATGGTGTTGTTTCATATTTATAATAACAAATCAGTATATTAGAGATACTTATGTTATTACTTTATAATGAAACAACTAAAGAATAATAAGTTGAAGAAGAAAGAAGCTTGAAAGAATCGAGAGATGAAATTACCTCTTCTTCGATACGCCTCTCTGAAACCTCCTCTTAGGGCACTTATATTGGACTTTAAAGTATACCAGAAACTCTAGGATGTTTCTAGGGAAGTGTAGAAGATAATGTGGTAGGGTTTTTCCAAGCATAAAGGCTCAAATTGTTGTGAGGAGGAGAGGTCGGAGGTTCCCTTTTATAAGGGAGGAGAGGGACACCTTCGGAATGCTTAAAAATATTAATTTATAATAAATCTAACCCCACTTAAAAACCTAAATAAATGACTCATATTCGAAGCTTAGACGAGATAGGGTTGTAATCGCATAAAACAATCAAATTTAGAAATGTTTGGATGTTATTTTAAACCTTATCATTTTGATTTAACCTTATTTAATCTATTTAAGTTTATTTGTGGTAATAAAATTATAAATTTTAAATTATAACAAATAATTACTTATTTGTTTTGAATTTTCCATAATTATTTACTTTATAACATTATATACCATATAAATTTAAATTTATAATTTTTAAATATTTTTTTGATTTTTAAACAATTTTATAATATGTTATTTTTATAAAATGACAATAGTGTAAATTTTGACAATATTCATTTATTTTAATTTAAATAAACTATATACAAAAAATATGTTCAAAATAAAAGATTTAATAGATTAATAAAAGGTCATATGTATCTATAAAATTATTGGATCACATTAAATAGTTCATATAATATTTATTTTATTATTTTTAAAACCATTTATTTGGTTCATCTCTTAAGAAAATAATTACTACATCATTTTTGTATAATTATTTAATATAATTATTTTTGCATAAGAATTTAAAATAAAATCTTATGATGAATATTAATCTATTACCTTTAACAATAATACTTTTACTCGAATTTATCATCTTAAAATCACAATATGTAAATTGTTATATTTATTAAATTATGAAGGTGAGAACTTTGGCATCATTTAAAATAAAATAATATAAGTGTCATAATCACTTTTATAAGGATCCAAACGGTTATATATTAGGTCATTGGATGCCTAAGGTGTATATATACACTACCAATATGTTTTGGTCAGGTTTGTGGGGCTTTTAATCGGTATTATTATTTCAATAAAAACTATATTACTTGTTTCAACTTAATAAATAATTTCTGTATCATTAATGTATCACCATTAATGACAATTATTTCATCTCTAAAAATTCTAAATAAATTTTCATGATGTAGATAATTTTATTAGATTTCTGGAGACTAATCATGTTCGATGTTTTATGATGTTTATCAAAAAATTAAAATTATTATACTTATAAGATTTAAGAGAATGACATGTTGTCACTGTCTTTGGTTTTAATAATAATTAAATTATATTCATGGTCAAAAGTCCATAAAATGAATCTAATCTGACCCTTAGTTGATATGGGTTTACTTTTATCCATCCAATAGAATTTTGGCATGTGTTAGGGTAATTTTATAATATTATATTTACCCTTAATTACTTGATTTACCTTTAACTATGGTAAATAAAATTTACCGTAGTTACTATTCATAATTCCCAAAAATAAAAATTAGCCTATTAACATAATTTGGACCCACTGATTCCAAATATGGAATCCATTTTTTCAAATTCAATACACAGAATTTGCTGAAATTAAATTAAAATTAATCCCGTTGTCGAAAGAAAACGGGTTTTTGTTTAAAACATTGCAAAAGATTGAATTGATTTAACCTACAAATTCAATGTAAAATCAATGCTAATGAAATAAATTATATTAAATGGTAAAAATATATTCTATTTATACTTTAAAACCATTCAATATTATAATTTAACCATATAAATTATTACGATGATAAAAGTTGTTTTTCATTAAAATATAGCGTGTTTTTACTATTCATCAAAATATGAAAGTTACAAGAATAATACGAAAAATTATCCAAAGTAAATTTTTATTTCTTGATTCCAAAGAAGAATTTTATTTTGTAAAATTTAACTTATAAAAATGTCAAAACTAGATTTAAAGTGGGTGCGCCATCAAAAGGCGGCAAAACTGCATTTTATGAAAAATACTTATTTTACTTGAAAAATTTACTTTGTTCTTATACCATGTTCTATAAAATGTGTAAGATGAATAATAATGTTATAAAATTCAAAATTTAGTTAATACTATTAATAACGGCTAGTTCATAATAATATTATAATATATCGTTGTTTATTAAAATCCGGTATTGCGTACAACACACGCTATTGAGGAAGGACGCGATTGCATGTAATGCAAGCCAAGTCAGGGTTACGTGTTGTGAAAGAATCCTTCGTTGTATCGTATAACAGAATCCAACCTTATTTCATTTATACATTGAATATATATATATATATATATATACTCAATGTTCTGTAGAATAACTATTATCAAAATAGTGTGTAACACGATCCAAGAATAGTGTTGCGTATACTGCAAGCTAATACGGTGTTGCGTATAGCGCAAGGTAATCTTTGTGTTGCATACAACACAAGACATTAATGAAATTAAAAGAATATTTTTCATAAAATCTCGGGGTGTTATACAACCACATTGGTCTAAACATGATTCCCCTCCCTCTTGTAATATTCATTTTCTAGATAGTGGGATTCAAAGGATTTGAGGTGAGATGTGTCACATTGAAGTACCAATTGTCTATTATTGAGGGAGTACATGAGGAAATGGGGATACAAGGATGGGAATTGTGTGTGAAAATGAAGCCATGGGTCTATCCTATAAAACATTTTCGTTGGTATCCTATGAGACTATTATGAATTAAAAACTTGATGTCTTGCCCCTAAGCTGCGTCATTAGCCAAAAAATATCACTTGGTTTCTTCATGGCCCTATTAAAATATTGGAATTTCTTATCCGAGGTTGTTATATTTTCTTCGGACCACCATAAATGATGTAGTGTTTGGGTTAAGATAAATTTGATCCAAGAACCTATGTCCTTAAGAAATGGTATATTTCCATGACATCTAATTTTACAATAATTTACTGTTGGATAATTTTCCCCTGCACAAGGGTGCACATAGCTCTCATTGGAGATCAGGATGAGAGGTTGACATTCCTCTTTCTCTTCCTCCTCTACAGAGTTCACCTCTAAGGAAGCTATATCTATTTCAAAGTACAGGGGGGCTTTTAAATGTCTCTATGAGGTACTTATGAATTTATTTCTACAAATGCATCTCCTTGAGGATTGTGATTCTTTTAGTAATTATTTTTAGGGGATTTAAAACACTATACATACATGCCAAAGGTATACCTTTTCTTTAGGGTGGGGTGTCTTTGGATAAGGCCATAACAGATGCGAGTGGTTGTACAACCATGTTCTAACTAGTGGTAGAAATGTCCTTTATCTGACTAGATGACCATATCTAAACCATTATCCGCATACATAAAATCGATTTAGGCTTAGCTAGGGATGGATGCATCTGATCATTGTGTTGTCATGGATACTCAATCCGGTCATTTAACATAGTCATTTTTTGATGATTTTATGACATATTAGGATTAGATGACTATTCCTATTGGGATCTCTATTGAAAAAGGTGCATGGTTTCAATATCATACAAGGAACAGTTTAAGATACTTTCTTGAGAATCATGGAGGCTTCCATATCCTCACCGTCACATTTGACGGCATCTGCCAGAGGCACTCATTGGGATTGAAGGGAATTCATTATCATTGGGTACCGTGATGTGGTCTACTAACATGATAAAATTCACATATCCAAACTCATTACCATCATCATAAGGGTTTTCTAATTCTTGAGATTCTTTCTTAATGATTCCAATATTAAGAGGTGTGAAATCACTGAGAGTGCATGTTGGATTAGAATCAAATGGTGAATTTTGTTTCCCTTGAGGTGTTGGGTCCTTTTAATATGGTATATGGAGGGTTACAATGTAGATGACTATGTGGAAGAAGGGGATGTACTAATGATTATTTGAAGTTCTAAACTACCTAGCTAGGAATAAATAAAACAGTGTGTTTGAAAAATAGCATTATGAGCCATATGATCATCATACTTCTAGTTTCGATGGATGGATTCCTTCTTCAATTCACCAGAACCCTCACTTTCACTTTTTGGGTCAATGGAGATATTATTTACCTATGTTGGGACATCTCCCAACATTACAAAACCATCATCCAATTGGTTCTAGATCCAATACCAGATCATGTATCATTATTTTATTTTATTTTTAGTGATCTTGTGGTATGTGAAATGGTTAGTGTGGTTAGTGAATCAGGATTCTTGGGGTTACATGCACTCTGAAATCTTCAGAATACCCTTATATATGGAACGAATTAAATACCCCAAAACCTATGCATAATTGAATGAGTAGTACTGTTTACTTTTATTTGGAATGGTAACTCTAAAGGGACTTGCATTGATGAGAGGATGAAGCCACACTCTATTTTCTAGGTGGTTCTACCTTTCTAGGTGGTTCTGGATGGTTCTTCATAGGGTGATGATGGTCTTTTTTTGGTTGAACATGGTTTGAATCTTATAGAAAATGGGGTAATAATTCCAATGCATCAGGGGCCTATACCTGTAAGGTTTTGGTTTTCTTTTCTTTTGTAGGTCTCCTTACTAGAGTTGGATGATGAAACAAGAAAAACTATCTACACTATATCAATGCATCCATGAGGCACTAAGCCCAAAAAAACTATTGGATACCAAATAGAGTGTTATTGATTATAATGGTAGAGACCAAATCAATATTGAAATTCACAAAGCATATTGTTATCATATTCTCTAGGGTTAATGTCATATCGAGTGAGTACGTGAGGCCTTTCCCTATACAAGGGTAAGATACACCCAGGACATTTCCATTTCCAAATTCCATCATGTCCTAATAGAGTCTCTAACATACAAAATATTAAACAATGTATAACATTTAATACCGCATTGTGCAACCCCAGACCCTATTCACTCCAATGAATCCAAACTCGTTTTTTCACATGGCCTCAAGAACACCTCCCCATACTCTATAGGGTACGTAATAACATCACAGGTCTATGGTGGTATTGTTATAATTCAATACTTTCAATATCAGATTGAAACATAGTAATATAATAATTATTTAAATAATAGAAATAGAAGGCATTGAAAAACCTGAATAGTGTAAAGGTTAAACACTAAACATGTATATTGAATAACCAAAAAGTTAAGTAATGTATGCAGAAGGATGTCAGTGTTATGATTATATAAAAAAGATATGGGAATACATGGTAGAAGGAATACATTTAACAAATTTCCAAAAATGATAAATGATCTAAAATAATATCCAATATCATAATGATCCCAATCTCAATCACGTGCTCTCATGCCCCTGCCAACGAGCTTGTACCCAAGTGGTACAATCTCCTGGTTGGAATCCAAAAGACCCGAGTTCAAATTCGGGCTAGGAAGAATTTCTAGGGTACCGTAGCAGTATAGTAGCAGGTGTACTATAGTAGTTGCAGAACTGTAGCAGTGGTGACACTGTAGCGGTGGAGGCACTATTGCAGGGTACTATAGCCGTGGCGGGTACTGTAGCAGTGGCAGGTACGGTAGTAGATACTGTAGCAGCACATGGTACTATAGAATTACTGTTCACTGAGGGGTACTTTGGGCCAAAAAATGGGCTTTCAAGCATTGTATTCAGGCCACTTGGCCTTGGGCTTTTGGGACATATAATGAGTCTCCATCTACCCACACTAATGATGTATTTTTGTTAAATAAAAAATTGAGGCTTCACCCCCAACCTTTTAAAAAAATGTGCTCTCATGCCCCCATGCTATAAAAATTGAATCATCCATAACCGGGTACTTTTCCTAGTCTATACCTTCATCCATAAAGTGTACTTTCATACCAAATGGATGTCTAAATTGGGTTTGATATATTCTCAGTACACTACCCCAAATATTTTCTATATCAATTCTAGTATGTGAATCTAAATGTAATTTTGTATAGGTTTATGAATTACAAATGAAATTAAATTCACGAATTAATAACCATGACTAGATCAAAACCCTTATAAAATAACCAACTGAACATGCATGGATTAGCCTATGATGGATATATCCAAACATGTCACCTCTAAATGGTCATTTCTTTATGTACATAACAAATTTACCAAAGTAGAGTCAATAAATAAATATGACCCAAGGTAAAACCAGAACATCCTTTACCTGAGATAGATTATCCACCACAAAAAAATTGACTATAAATACAAGGTATAAGGGCTAAGTGTAATCCACTGATTACACCCTTAACATTACACTGGATAAGTATCGACTAATGTGTATGAAATACATCAATATTAAATCAAATACCAATAATGATTGGATCCAAATGATAAAATCCATGGTGTTGCATGTTTAAGGACAACTATATTAATCCAAGAAGATAATCCAAAGAATTATAATTTCAAGATATGGAGATAGTGAATCATCAATAACACACTGAGTAATTCATGTAAAAATAAGACAAAGGATAAATTCCAATGTGGGTTTCTCACTATGTATCCATCTCAATTAATCATGGAGGTTTCATCTATGTGCTCAAGTTATTCCCTTGGAAATCCTTGGCTACCTCAATTCTAACCACTCTTTTAAATGAGAAAATATCCATCATATAAATAGACATAATAAATTTATAAATATTTAGGGGCATGTGAATCCCATGCCAATGTACCTTTACAATTTAGTTGAATCGAATTATTTTTATTTATAATGGAAAAATCCTCACAAGTGGTGTCATACCATTAAAATGTTCATTAAATATTAATGAGACCTAAGTGAAGTGTACATTACCCCATGTTAATTCACCGGTTCATATACGAAATCGAATTAAAACCCTTTTTCAATGTAATACCAAACATAACAAGGAGTGTTTTTGTGAATAATATACAATTTCCATACATTCATAATCATGGAGAACCAATGGGGAGTCTCATACTCTGGTCATTGTCCATCAATGATTAATGGGGGCCCTGTAGTTCATTTAGAATCTAGGTTAGACAAATAATTTATTGAAAACTAATTTTAGTAGAAATGAAAATGTAAATTTTTTCATGGGGAAATTGGAATCAAATATAAATTATGTGACCTGATTGAAATTTATATACCACTAACCATATTGTGGGTGTAGAAGCCTCATCCTACGTCGGCTTTATATTTGGACTAAAAATAAAGAAAATAGAGAAATTGAAAAATCCATAAAAACAGTTCATATTATCTTATATTTAAATATTTTCTCAGATGGTTAGATAAATTGGGAAATGATAGTAGATGAATAATGTAAATAAAATTGGATTACCAATATAATATATGCATATCCATTCATAGTCTGATTGAAGGGGATGCTTCAACTCCATGCATTGATTTCCATGGAACCTTAAAAGAGGATTATGAGTTTTTTTTGAAATGGGAGGAAAAATATATATGGGTGAAGATATTATGTTTTCAAGGGAAAGAAGTTAATTGTACAATTCATTAAATTTGAACATGATTTCACTACAAGTTATGGTATTAACGTTCACCAACCACATGGGATCACTACATAATGGGAACTAACTATAAAGGATAGGTGAATTTCTTTGGAAAACCATGTATACCCCAATTCACTAATCTATTGTTTCAAAATATACTGCACATGGTTTTGAAAAGTAATGTGGCCTATTGGGGCATAGTTAAAATGAATTGTGTGCCTAGTCTATTTTCTTAAAAATAATCTATAAGCTCCGAACAATCCCCAGAAACTCCAACAACCTCCTTGAGCTTTTCATGAACTAATATACTTTTAAACATAATGATTAAAAATTAAATTGAAAATTTTCAAACATTAATATAATATTAATTATATTATAATGTTTAAGGAGTGGTGTGTTTTCTAATGACCGTTTCCCATTAGACCTTTTAAATTCTACCGTAACCTTCCCACTACTAATACTTGAGGTATTGTATTTTTGGTTATCTTATTGCAACTACTATTGTCTTTGATTTACAGGGGATTTATATGTGCATTATGGGTATAATTATGACATATCTATGTCACAATTATATTAATGTATTATACAATTTTTGTTTATATTGAATATTTAATTATAATTTTGGGATATTTTGAATGAATTTGTATTATTCATAGGATTTCTATCTTGTATAGATCAAGGGGACCTATGAAAAATTTAGATTGTGCCATGATTTTTTGTTGGGTGACCAACCATCTTTGAATATAATTATCACACTATGACATGAGAGGTCACATTATGATGGGTGTATGTGACCTTAATGTAAGGTAAATTCATTTATTTATTACCATATAGAGAAGGAGTTCTGTCTCAATAGTGGAAGTCATGCAACATCAAGTCATATGTTATGTGGACTCATTTTTGTGGGCGTTCAATAGAAACTTTTTCCACCACAAGTCAATTCCTATGATTTGTTCAGTCCCCAAAAATGGATGGTTATGTAGTGACACAACCCTAGAAAATGATCTCTCAATTATTCTAGAGATGTGTATCACAATATAAAAAGATGGCTACATTGTGACATTTTCATGCTTTAAATTTTAAATCCTATAAACCATTTAAACATATTTCAATTTTTTTATCTTTATCAAAAGCATTTTTCATCCCTCACATATCATGTACGAAGATGGAGACCTATGAAATATCCTATACTCCCCTAGTATTTTTTTTCTCTTTTAATTTATTTTGACATGATTGGTTATGTATAAACTAATATTTCTCACATTCTTTCATTACCTCATACATTCTCATTGGATATTCTTTGATCGATGAGACCTAATCATTTTGGGGTATAAATGAATGCTATGGGAAGTGTCTAATCATGGGTGTTATGTTGTTTATGACTATTACTGGACTTATTATTACATTTTTTATCTCTAAAAAATGAAATATAATTGGTTCTACATGAATGAGGTAAGTGTCCCAATGTAAATATTTACATTTTTACATGTCATTATTTGACAGGTTTTTATGAAAAAATCCATTACCCAGGTATATATATGATATACATTCGGAATTGTTTAAATCTTTCATGGGTTTTATTGACTTAGAATAGTTGATGTCAGTGAATTCCTTATGTCTATTTTTATATAAAATGTTTTTTTATTCTATGTGTCTGTTAGAATTACTACGAGGAGCATTCGAAATGGATTTGATGTCAAATAAATTATGTGGGAACTATTTTGATGTATAAATGACGTAACCAATTTTTAAATGGATAAATTATCTAATGGGATTTTTCTTATTTGATATGAATTATATAGAATAAAATATCTTTTTTTATCATGTAAATATATTTTATAAAGGCAATGAATCCATTAGGGTTGTTAAAGTTATTTTTATGATAATATGGTTTTTAACAAAGTTTCATTATAAATTCCTAGATAAAACAATATGAAATTATTTTTCTAAATTATTGTGACACTCATTTATAGTAATATATGTAGTTATTTTTTTAGTAATATTGACGATATGGGAATAGTTTCTTTTTTTTAACTCTTATGGAAAATATTAAATGGGTGTTTTCTGTGAGGATATTGGTGGTGAGATAAGTATTATTATTGATTTTGTATTATATAATTGTGTTACAAACATTTCTTTTTTGATTCATTATGTCCCTTGTTTTCTATTTCTTATGAGATTAAGGTATCTATGTGAGAGATTATATTTGTGACAGAATATTTTATATTTCTATATAGAAAAAATAAATCCCCTAATTAGAGTGAAGTAAGTGTTTATTATTAAACAATGAAATATTAGATTAGAATGAGCTCAATATTGTTTTCTGATTTATGTTATTCTAATGATATGAGAAGGTCATCTATGAGATTGATTATAGTGTCCATATTTTTTAAGATTAAAGAATATTATCATTAAAAGATTTCATATGTTTATTTTAATATGATATAATTTAAGGACCAAAAAAGTTTCCCATGATTGTTACTCATTGATTTATTTTATTGATTGTGGGATTATCCACTACATGCTTTATTTGTTTACTATTATATGTTCCTTAAATTTATTGAAAAATTTATATTTTCATTATGTGTTTCATTTTGATATTAATCATTGTGGACATAGAGTAGTTTTTTCATATTCCTTATTTCTTTTATGGTTTAATTTTAAAATTTTCATGAAAAACATCTTTAGGAATGCATTTAAATTACATATGTATTTAGGAATTAATTTAATCTCTCTCTGTGTGTGTGTGTTTGAATATATCTTGTTTTGATACTCGAGCCTAATTTTCATTTCAGTTTGGGTATCTTTCTTATTAGGTTTTTATAGATGTTATGGATATTATGGTTGGTTTTGTGTATCAGGGAAATCATCGAGGTATGGATAATGATATTTATCAATTTTGAGATTCTTGTGAATTAACCAATTTATTAAGGTGTATTTTCTATTCAGCATCCCTATTGTATATTCTCATCAAATATATATTCTAAATTATGGATAAATATACTATGAATGATTTCTTGATGAAATTAATTAGTTTCATTCATTATTTATTTTATTGTTGCATTCTAGTATTTTTTTCTCATTTGGACTAATTTATTATTATTTTTAATTTTTATACACTTTTCAGCCTATTGTATAAACATGTCATGCCAGATTCTCAGTAATTTTTAGTGCATTTTTTAATGATTAAAGGTTGAATTTGATCCTAGATATTGTCTATTTTTGACATCCAGACACTACTTTACGGGACCTGGGGATACGAAACAAACTACAAGAGGTTTTGCAGATGGTATTGGGTGATGTGTAAGATTGACCTTAGAGTAGTTCGTTACATAAACCAAGTACAATATGTTATTATTTTATGTTTATCCTTGTATACTAACATATGAACATATCTATGGTTAACCATGACATATGTAATTATTTTTATGGTTATGTATGTACAATATTATAATGTTATGAAACATACATATTTTATGATCAAAATAGAACTAATAGACGTTCTCACACTCATATGAATCATTTTATTAGTTATTATAAAATATATGTGTCACATATAATGGTTTATGACCTCTATTTTATCGGGTATGATTTTCCTTTATTATATTAACACACCGTAATTATGTTCTCATACCCACATGTTCGACATATTCTCATTTATTATTTTTGTTGTTGTTGTCTATTATTGTTACCAAAAAATGGATTTTAGCCTTGCCATATTCTATTATATAAATTCCCAATGTTAGTAATAATACTAAACATTTGATATAACATGAAGGGGTAATTTGTAATAATCCTCATAAAATTATAGAAATAAGTTTTTTATATATCAATTATCAAAATAAAGTAATATTATTATTGATTGGTTGTGAATTATTATGATATGTGATGATCATTAGTGTAAGAATGACTTAATATACTAGTTGTTATTATTAGTTTATCTTAGTTGGTTTTAGATCGGGGTTTATAAATTATTGGTTATTATTTTATGATGAATAATATGATAGAACATTAATAAACCTATGTTTGAAAAAATTTGATTAGTTATAATGAAAGTATAATAATTTTGGAAAAAGTAGGATTGATTTTATTTATCATATGACCAAATACAATGATTATGAATTCATGGTACTCACAAAACCCATTTTGGTTTTTGAAATGAACTTTGGACAATTCTATGAAATTATTATGGTCATAAGTATACCCATTATAGAAAAATATATTTCTCCCTTGTTTTATGAATTCTTTCATATCATAAAACGTTAATAAGAATACTGATTGTAATCCATAATAGATAAATATTTAAATTTTTTTGAGTTCTCCTAATGGTTCAATAATTTCATCACAATTCTATAACTCTAATATTTATGTTATTTGTGGACATATACTTCAAGAAAATATTATTATATTCAAATTTTTAAGATTTGATTTTTTTTCAATTATATAAGATCTCTCAATAAAGATCCCATATCAATTTTCAGAATATGGAAATGATATTTTATATCCCAAATAAACCACAGATTTTTAATCTGTTCAAATATGACTATGAACCCCCTATTGAAATAAAATCCACAATATGGTTCTTAATACATAATCAGTAGTGGTATTTACCTAAAAAGGTTGTATAAAAACTCATTGTATATAATCTATAGATTATTTATTATTATATTTATATTCTTACTAAAAATATTTATATAAATTAACTAAATCATGAGGTTAATATTCAGTATAAATTAAACATATTTTTATTAAAATATCTGTGATTCCATAAATAATATATATAAATTAGTTTGATGAATTAAAGAATCATATCCATGATATATTTTTAAGGGTTTTTTATTACATAGTTCTTCACTATATAGTTCTCTAGTTCTCCTTGAATTGAATAATAATGAATCAAGAATTCGTCAATTTGATTATCACTAAATTAACGATATTATGACCAAGAACAAGTATTTAATACCCTGTATCAATGAATTATTAATTTATCTTCTAGGGGTGTAATAATTATCAATGGTTATCCATCAATATAGTTATAATCAATTAAGGGTAGAAATATAAGATGTAACTATGATAACCATTTGTATAGTAAATGGATTTCACAAATAAAAAATGATTCAATTACGACATACAAATACACCTTATAACGTCATAGATATAATTAATTTTCATTAGAGTATATATTGATCAACTTATAATTGTCAATATATCTAATAGTTTATCACATTACAATATAAATTAAGAGTATGAAGATAATTTCTGTATTGTGTTGAAGTCCTTGAGAAAATAAATTATTTATTCCCACTTTAGCATGTGTGAATTCCTCCTACTAGAAGTACCATTATTTGGCCACATATTCACAAGAGAGGGTATATTAAAGGATCATAATATTATAGAGTTAGTTAAATAAACTCTTATATTAATAAATTAAATAGATATTTATGTTCTTCATGGATTGGGTTTGTACTATTAAATTTTTATATAAATTTTCTTTTACTGTCAAATTTATTTACCAACTAAACATTAAAGGGAGTCATGTCCCTTGGAGAAATTGAATGTGATGAAAATTACTAGAATCAAAAGACAACATTGATCACTACATTTATACACACACAACTCTATAAGGAGTAATATTTTTTATATAATATCATGCATTAATTAATGTGTTGGGATATATCCTCCTGAAAAATGACATGGTGGTATTTAATACATCATGCGAACTTTTGGATTATTATAGAAATTTCCAAACACATGACATGAATTGATTAATGTTAATATTTCAATTTATTATTAAAATCCCATATATTTATTATGAAATGAATGAGATATATACATATAAAAATATCTTAATGTATATATTGACATAGAAGGAGTTGAACATGCACCAAATGATATGGTTGTTGTTGATCAAGCGCTATGAATATATGATTCATTAAAATCCTTATATGTAAAAAATGTGGTTATTTCTATGAGAATGAGGGATCAAGAAACCATATACATGATGATGATTTAAACAGACCTAATACACATGGATTTGTAAATGATTTACTTGTATATCATAAGAAAATATGGGAATTATTATATTTCATAAATAAATTTTCAACAATTCATCCATTGGAATATCATGGACGTTCAAGAAGGGGATATAGAGATTTCACCTTAGAAAAAGCTAAACAGATTGCAATAATGAGGGAGTATGACACCTGCCATTGAGGAAATCATGTGCATGCATGGGAAAGCCTAGCGTAACATCAATGAGAAGGTGGAGATATGATTTCATGTTAAATATGCTGAAGAGGATCCATTCTAAGTAGTTAGTCTGGGTTGTATGTATTGTTTGAAACTTACAGGAAATGAATTCCTATAATAACAATGGTCCATGTAATACTTACACCTATTGGAATTTTAAGGGTTCCACCTCACCCCCTGAAAGGTTTATCATCAAAAATAAATAAATCGTGAAGGCCTTCGGGCCATTGGAGTGGTGAAATTAAAAAAGATATAGAATATCCAATAGTTCAAAAAAATATAATTAATGAACTTAATAAATATGGATGAAATAATTTTACCGTTATTTACAGAATTGAAAAAAGAGTTGTGGTATGAGGTACATAACTTCTCATTCCCATTAAATCCTAGAATGGAAATGATTTATATTGATCTCAAGGAGAATTTATTCTAGGAAACAATTATAAGGGAGATTATAGAGTATATATCTAGATTCTTGGTTTTCTAATATATGACCATTCAATTCCATAAGTCTAAATGTATGATGAAACCAATACCCATACTTGTGAGGAAAAGGGAAAAAATAACCATTTGTTTCTTATCTCTATAATTGGGAATGATTTAATAAAATTTCATTTTTAGTTTATAACCATAAGAATATAGAATATTTTATTTTAACTAATGAATATTTTTTGCTCGATCTACATTCTGATTTTTTTTATAGTGTTATAATGTTTTATAAAGTACCATCTTCAACTATATTGGATTGAAATCTATGCCTTTCCTCAAATATATTGTAGATTATGTAATAATAATAAAATAGAGAGTCTATCAATTGTATAAAACCTCACCTTTAACTAATTAACATTCTAAAATTACTACTCAAATCCTAGATGATATATTCTGATCATATTCATTGGATTTAAAAATGGATTGTGATCCACTACTTCACATAGTAATGTTCTCTTATAAAAATAGTTTTCATTCATTACAGGAAATATATATGGATCTATATAGGAATATATTCATTACTCAATCATCTGTGGAATATTCTAGAGATTGTGTGATTCTATAACTTAATCATTATCATGTGATTTCATAAAATATTCAAATGATTCAATGAAAAAAAATCTATAATTTAGATATAATATTTACGATGATAACCATTGATGTGATTTGGAATTTGATTTTTGAGAAAAGGAATTACTTATAATATAATTATGTAAGTGAGTTATGATAATTTAGAATTAGGGAACGTAGACACAATGATATATTGTCTTTATTTAGATTATCAATCATGTGTGGATTGTAACTTATCATCAAAAACATTTTCCAAACATGTCGCAAGTTCATGGTCTATTCCTTATATTACTTTTATATAATTAATTACAATATTTATCTCATTACGAAACAATATAGATATATTAATATAAAATTATCTCTTTTTAATGGAACAACAGATAGAAATATAATATCATTGAGATATTTAAATATTAATCCTTACCACTCACCAATTAAAATTAATATGGAGGAATCATATGTTTGAGGAAGTGAGTTGGAAACACAAATATATATTGAGGAAAATGTACGGATTTTTTTTCATAGTATAGGGAAACACTGAGATGGAAATTATTTTTAGCGGGCATGTAAGTAAATTTACAATTTTATAATGTATACAAATTTTAAAAAATATTTTTTGTTCAATAAATTTTAATAAATATAACACAAAACTATAATTAATTGTAACAATCTAGACATTCATTAATCAAATTTTTTATTGATCTATTAAAATTTATTATTATGTAAAATGGGTATATAAAATGTGAGATTCTTTTGTTATATGTTTTTATTGATTTTAAAATACCAATAAGAATCATGAATGTAGCTAATATAGTGACTGAACAGTAATCACATGATTAGTCTAAATATAGGGCTTTAACAAATCAAATTTAATCAGACAAAGGATGTGATGGCCTCTTCTAGTAGATTTAACTATATGAAGTCCATTTGTTAGAACTCAAAAAGGTGGTAGTGTCATTGGGATTCACTCATGACGATGCCCTAGCTGAGATTCAACATTTTAAGCCCGAATGGAACCGCCTACGGGAGAAATGAAATTTAACAGAGAATACCACCCGAGGGATGTTATCCGAGCCACCCCATGAGTCTGCCATAATCGAACACCTTACCCTTCAGTCATATGAAAGTATTATAAGGGTTTATTTAACAATAAACTATTACTATTATTATGTACATTATTTTTTTATTTAATAATTAATATATTTTCAACTTATTATTGTTACTTTATATATACTTTTTAAAGAGCATATAGTAGTTTTAGTTAATATTCAACTAATAAATATATTTTGATTAATTAATGGAATTTTTTATTAAATAATATTTTGATAAGAAATTATTATTATTATTAAATTTCTTTTTATTAATTATAAATGTTCATATAATTTTATGAATGTAATTTTAATTTTTATTAGTGTTTGAAAGTTGTTTTTGTCCAAACCCATGATTTTTTTCTAAATTTTGGTTTCTATTTTAAAAGTAAAAAATTCACGTATTTAGAAAATTATTTAGATAAAATGAATATTATTTTTGGAATTAGGATGTCAAAATTATCCGACGGTGAATTTTTTATAATTTTCTGAGACAATCGATTTTTTGTGTAAAAATTATATATCTTTTAAATATATAATGTTTTTCATGACATCATAATGACCCAATAGTGATGGAATAAAATACAATAAACATTATGTTTGGAAAATATATGTTTTACCATTAAAATAATTTTATTTTGGGTTTGTTCAATTTATTTTACAAATCATTAGTGTACCCTCCAAAACTTATAAAACATTTTTGTTTTTTAAATTACATTCCTTGATAGTGTGGCTCACTTCCACATAGGTAAACCTATTATTTTAAGAAGTTCATCCATTTTACTAATAAAATATTTTTTTTAATCCCATTCGGAAAAAACCATGCTAAGAAACCATTGGATGGTTTGTGTCTTGGATTACTTTATGGTGTGGTCTCTCAAACCTAAATAATAAAGAATTCACTCTAGTTTCCTATATATATGGACCCAACATCCCACATACTCTTCACTCAAAGCCTTTTGAGTTCATCCACCCACTTCCATACTCTCTCCATAATCATACAAAGGCTCCACAAGATCCCAAAAAGCCTCTATCAATCCTCTCCCATGCCATTGGGGTCACACATCCATTTATGGGTTTCCATCCGTTCTCATTTTATCCATTTTTCCTAATATTGTTATGCCCTTTTATTTTATATTATAAATTTGGGTGTATGATTTATAACCTCCCATATAATGTCCTCTTTTTTTAATGATGTGATACCCCTTTCTGTATCATATATTCCTTCCATGTATACGTGTTACGATACAAAAATTCTGTAAGAAATTTCCCTCTCTCCATTTACATTCATGAAATTCATTTGTATTATGTATCTAAATTTCATTACATTTGTTGGGACATGTATCTATATGACCTCCCATGCTGTACATTTCATGTAAATGTTACTAGACACCCATTTATCTCTCATAAACCATTTTTATGAATTCTTATGTCACGTCGTTATGCTGCCAAAATTGCACAGGGATTTTCCTAGCCAAAGTCATTGTGTAGTGAATACCATGTCTATTTCTCTATTAAGGTTTTTAACCTTTATGAAAATTTACTTATTATTTAAAATTTTTCATGTATGTATTACACATTCCATTATCATGGAATAAATTATGATTTTGAATGATTCCATTTGTATGATTCATTTGGCACATTTATGCATGAAATGAAATGTTTAAGAAGGGTGTTCCCTGATAGTGCTCCAATGTATTGGGTAAAGTACAATATCATGATACCTTATTTTCAATGAGTGTTGACTCATTCTAATTAAAGTGAAATGAGGGTTTAATTTTGATTCATGTTCAATGAGGGTTTACTAATTCTCCATGTGCAATGAGCCTTGGCTCATGCTAATTTGATGTTAACTGTTGTTGACACATTTCCATGTTATGATAATAATGTTATATCATGTCTTTATGTTCATGTTTCTCTTGCACTCCATTCATTGGCCTATTTACTAACATGTATTTTAATCTTCATGTTATAATTTTTTTACTCCTTTACAGTGCTTTATCACTCACCTTTTTCTAATGCATGTCCTTTGGTTACCCCATGCAATGCCATGTACGAGGGAATGTAGTGGTCATGTAATGGATGTTTTCAATAAGATGCTACATTCTTTGTTTTATATTGTTATTTAATGTTCGGGATTCCCAAAGAAACTAGACCTCTCAATATTCTATTTTTTATCAAGTGATAGTTTTATGTAATAAATAATGTTTAAGTATGTAATAAAGAGAAGGGTTGTTATAGTTGGTATCAGAGGGAGGTTTAGTTATTTTGGGGATTAGGATTGGGAAATCCTAGTGAAGCCCAAGGGATAAAAATAAGTACAATAAAAACACCCCTATGTTTTGGTGATTATTGAGTAAGTGGTTTATCATGAAAATACATCCATGTTAGGATATGAGCAGATAGAGGCGGCTCTAGAAAAGATGCACCGAGGGGGAAAACCCTGACAAGGAGTTTCTGGATTGACCCCGGGTATCCTGGTATGCGACAATGGGCCTTGATACTCTCTTTTATAAGACACTCCAAGGGGATATTATTTGGTAAATTAACAAGCTTAGTATTATCCCTTATTAAGTGAATTAAAAAAATTATGCTAAGAATATATGTTATAAAGTAGATCATGAATAGCATATCTTGAAGCATGTATACTCATAAGTTAAGGATTAAAAGTAATTTATAAGGAAATTTTTTTTCCATGTAATACCCTTTATGAGTTACCCCTAGCTTTCCTTTTATTTCATCCAATGTCTGAAAATAGGAATCAGTCTAACAACTGATGTGAAGATCAATGTGATGACTATGCTAATGAGATGCCCAATCCGATGGGAGTGGGAATCACAAACTTTGTCACTATTATCTATAAGTTAACTCAAAAATTGAATAGAAACATGGGTTAAAAGGAATTTTCAACCCCCCCCCCCCGAAGGAAGAACAAGTTTCTATTGAGAGGTTCATAAGACAAATGCCTCATACTGTTAATGGATCTTCTGATCCCTAAATCACCAAAAAATGGATCAACTCAATTGAAAAGATCCTCTATATCCATAAATGTTCTGAACAAGAGAACTTTAACCTGGATTCTTATAGTATGAAGAGTGAATCTTATCATTGGTAGAAATTGATAAAAAATAAGAAGCTTCAGGAGGAGATCGGGGTATTAGAATGGAAAGATTTCCGGATGATGTTTCTCGATAAATATTTTCCACGAACCCTACCACTTAAGATGGAATGGTACTTCCATGACCTCAAGATAAAAAGGCAACGAATCTGATAGAGTGTACGAGGAAAACATTACAAGGCTTGCATGATATGTCAACAGATTTATCGTTACCCCCGAATTAAAGGTTTACTACTTTTTTTGTGGGATGAATCCTAGACTGTAGAAACCCCTGGCTATCCATGACTGCGACAGCAGTGAGGAAATTGTCTGATGTTCCCTAAAGGTCGATATGGAGATCAACGAATCTTTGGGTGTATCATGGGGATATGAAGCATAAGGTAGACTTCAATTCTGGTATTTCGATGGATAAATCCCATCGTGTTATGAAAATCCATCACCCCACTTGATAAAGGTGTTGAAAGAAGAATCCCAGATGTTTCTTGAAGGGGACGAGGAAATGCTTTTTGTGTTGAAAAGAAGGGCACCTAGCTATTTACTATCGGTAAGAAAAACCTGAATATGGGACACAAGAGTGGAATTATCTATTCGACTCCCAATGCATTGTTCATTACTTCAATTACAAAAAACTAGGGAATCATGGAAATTATTTCTGTAAGCCAAGGGTTTCTAGAGGCAACCAACAACCTCCAAGGAAGCAAGGGGAAGCGTTTTCCATCACTACTTCTGAAGTGAACTCCAAAAGTGATGTGGTTGCTGGTACACAAGTTATTCATTCATGAATAGTGAAAATTATTTTTTATTCTAGTTCTACGCATTATTATATATATTGAAAATTTAGTAGAAATATCACGACACCACCACAAATCATTGAACTAATGATGTTGGTGATTACGAAAAATGGGGGAATCATTGCATCCTCTGAATATAAATCCTCCCCTATCTTAATAGGTGGATTTAACATCCTGGTGAACCTTTTCATACTCCATCTGGTGGAATTTTATACAATTATTATCATTTATTGGCTTTCCTTATATAGAGCCAATAGATACTATCGTGAGAGGGATATCAATCTCCTTATAGAGAATTGACACCCGATTTTGTACAAGTGCAAGGAAGAGGATGAATCTTATTTAGCTCCATCATCCCAAGTGTGGATATTTCTTCTCAATGATCACACGTATCATTCTCAAAAGATTGATTCAATGGAAGCAACCATCCTTGATGACATGCCTATTGTGAAGGAATTCGCTGAAGTGTTTCCTGAGAAATTTCTTGGTCTTCCTCCTAAAAGAGATGTTGAATTGTCAATTGATCATATGCCTGGGCGTTTCCAATATCCAAGAATCCAACTTTAATGGATGTTGTGGAACATGAGGAGCTGATGAAACAAATATACGATAATATAAATAAAGATTTTTTACACTCAAGTGCTTCCCCATGGGGTGTACTATTCCTTTTCATCAAAAATAATTATGGGTAAATGCGCCTTTGAATCAACTATCGCAAGCATAAAAAATTCAGGATAAAGAACTAGATCCCTCCCACAAATTATTGACTTGTTCAATCAGCATCACAAAGCACAATACTTCTCCAAGATGGATTTACAGTCGGAATATTATCATTTAAGGGTATAAATGGAAGATATCACCAATAATAATTTTCGTACAAGGTACGTGCACTATTAGGTAATAGTAATTCCTTTCAGACTCTCTAATACACCAAAAATTTTCATAGGCATGATGAATAGAGTCATTAGATATTACCTTTCCAAATTATTGGTTGTCTTTATAGATGATATTCTAATATACTCCAAAACCAAGGAGGAACATGAGGAGCATCTAAGAACTATAGTAGAGACCTTGCGAAAGAAGAAGCTCTATGAAAAGTTCCGGAATTATATGTTCTAGTTAACGGAGGTCTCATTATTGGGCCATATAATAACATGTAATGGGATATCTGTGGATCCCTCCAAGATAGCTGCAATAGATGGAAGGATGTGGCCAACATCAGTAACATATATCTGTAGCTTCTTAGGGTTAGCTGGATATTATAGATGATTTTTTGGAAATTTCTCATGATTTTCCAACCCTCAAACAATGCTAACTCGGAAGGGAGTAAAGATTTCATGGAGTGATGAATGCAAAGGGAGCATCAAGAAGATGAAAATGAGGATTATCACTATGCCTATTCCCACTTTACCCAAAAGTGGAGAACTTCTTTATTGTATTCAGTAATGCTTCGTAGAAGGGCTCATGATGTGTGTTGATGAAAAATGGAAAATTCATTGCCTATGCTTCATGGAAGTTAAATGTTCACAAGTAGAATTATCCAAAACATGATATGGATTTGGCTGCGTTGATCTTCGCTTTAGAAATTTGGTGGGATTATATCTTTGGGAAGAGGTGTGAAACATATATGGACTACAAAATCCTCAATTTGATATTCACATAGAAAGAGTTGAACATGCACAAATGAAGATGGTTATAACTGATCAAATACTATGACTGCTCAATTAATTACCACCCTGGGAAAGAGAAAAAGGTGACAGATGATCTAACTAGAAATGACCCCATGATTCTATCATTTATGAGAATTGAAAAGGATCTAATCTTCGTATATTTGATGATTATGGACATGGGAATCATAAATAAGGAAAATCATCAATCCTTTCAAAGAAGATTGCTCAAACGTATATTTTGGATAGGTTAAAGGATGATCAAAAGGATAATATGGTAATTCGAAAGAATGTGGAAGCTTTCAGAAAAGGGAAATCCTCAAAGTTCAATTTTAATGAAGAAGGAGTTGTGAGATTTTGGAATATAATATGTGTTTAATCAAGTCCGGAGCTGAAGAAGGAACTTTTGGATGATGCACATAGTTCGAACATCCCTATTCATCCATGAAACCCAAAGATGTATGAAGATATATGAGATCCTTATTAGGGGGATTACAAGAAGATGAAGATTTCTTAGTATACATCAATGTGCCCAGTGTGTCAGTATGTAAAGGATGAGAGGAATAAGTATAAGGGGATAATGAAACCATTACACTTACCCTCATGGAAATGGGAGATCATCACCGTGGACTTTGACAGCAGACATCCAAATAAATCCAAAGGAAACAATGTTGTCTAGGTTTTTGTGGACCAACATACAAAGGCTGGAAACTTTATTGCTATTCTGGAGGATTTCTCATTGGATCAACTGGAACATATATATATTAGGGAGGTGGTAATGCTACATGGAGTACCACAATATATTGTATCAAATAGTGATCCAAGATTCAACTCTATGTTCTGGAAGAGTCATCAACATGCTATAGATACTGAGCCGAGCATCAGTACGTTTCACATCGTCCAACTGATGGCCAATTTGAGTAGACTATCAAAAAACATGAGGACATGTTATGAGCATGATCAATGAAAATTTAATGGGGGATGGGATCAACATCTTCCTCTTGTTGAGATCTCTTATAATAATTGTTTCCACCCAAGCATCCAAATGGAACCTTATGAAGCACTGTACGGAAAGATGTGAAGAACACCAACATGTTGGGATGAATTCGATGAGCGTAAGCTGCTAGGAACTGAAATGATCGATGAAATGGTAGAGAAGGTGAAAACTATTCAGTAGTATATAAAAAATCCCAAATTAAACAGAAGAGTTATGCAGATAACCATCAACGAGACCATGATTTCAATGATAGAGAAATTGTGTTTCTACACATATCTCTATGGAATAAGGTCATGATGTTTGGAATGAAAGGGAAGTTAAGTCCTTAGTTCATTGGCCCCTTAAATATTATTGATCGTGTTAGGGATTTGGCTTATCGACTAGCACTTACACCTACCATGGACAAAATAAATGATGTATTTCTTTTATCCCTCTTCATGAAGTACATACTAGACCATTCAAATGTACTCTATTCCGAGGTAGTACAACTAGAGGATGATAATTGTTACGAGGAGAAACCAGGGAAGATATTAGATTGTATAGAAAAAGTTATATGAAATAAAATCATTCCCATCTTCAAGGTGTTGTGGTGAAACCAAAAGTTTGAAGAAGCAAAGTGGGAATTGGAGGAAGTGATAAAGTAGAGTTACCCACATTTTTTTTGTGGGAAAAGGAAATTTCGAGGGAGAAATTTCTAAAGGGGGGAATATTGTAATGACGCAAACATTCATTAATGAAAACTATTACTGATCTAATTAAATGAATTAGTATGTAAAATGGTTATATAAAATGTGAACTTATTTGGTTATATGTTTTCTTTATTTTAAAATATTGTTATGAATTGTGATCGTTGCTAATATATATGTTGAACAGTAATCACAAGATTAGTATAAATATAGGGCTTTATCAAATCCAATTTACTCAAAAAAAGGATGTGATGGCCTCATTTATTAGACTTTCCCCATATGAATCCCATGTTTATGAGCTCGGAAAGGAGGTGGCATCATTGGGCCTTGCTGTTGACCAAGCCCAAGCTGAGCTTTAACATGTTAATCTTGAACAAAACAACCTATGGGAGAAGTGGAAGTTAGTATAGATTACCACATGAGTAATGTTATCCGAGACACCCCAACAGTCTGTGACCATCACAAACCTTACCCTTTGATCATTTGTTGGTGTTATAAGGGATTATGTACATGACCGTTGTACTATCATTATCTACATTATTTTTTTAATATAATAAAGAATTTACATTCATCTTATTTTTCTTACTTGGTAAATAGTTTTTAAAGTGCAAATAGTATTTTTTTAATATTCAACTAATAAATATAGTTTCATGAAGTAATGTATTTTTTGAATTAAAAAATATTTTAATAAATTATTATTATTTTTATTAAATTATGTTTTTCTAAATATAAATTATTGTGTAATTTTATGAATGCAGATGTAATTTTTAGTAATGTTTGAAAGATGTTTTTTTCAATACCCATTAATTTTTTATAAATGTAGGTTTTTATTTTAAAAATAAAAATTCACATTTTTAGATAAAAATTTAGACAAAATGAATATTATTGTTGAATCAGGACATTGAAATTATCAAATGGGATTTTTTTAATAATTTTCATAGATAGTCGAATTCTTTGATAAAAATTAAATGTCATTTAAATATATAATGTGTTTTATGAAATCATAATGACCTAATAGTGATGTAATAAAAAACTATAAACATTATTCTCGGAAAATATATGTTTTTCCATTAAAATAATTTGATTTTGGGTTTGCTTGATTTATTTTACAAAGCATTAGTGGAGCCTCCATGACATAGAAAACATTTTTCTCTTTTTAAATTGTCTTCCATGAGAGTGTGACTCTCCACCACATAACCCACCCTATTAATTTAAGATGTTAGGCCATTGGAATTATAAAATATTGTTTTATAATCCCCTTGGGAAAAACCATGGGAAAAAACCATTTTCTGGTTTTTGGATTTGATTAGTTTAATGTGTTGTGTCCCAAACCTAAATAATGAATAATGTCCTCTTATTTCCTAATTAAACTTACCCAAGCTCCCACTTCATCTGTAACACCCCAAGCATTCACGATACACTTCTCTTTCAATAATACAATAGCGTGTATTGTACACAAGTTCGAGATTCTAACCCACTATGACCAATAAAAGTAGGAGTTATGAATAGTAATACCCATTTTTTGAAATTATTTAAATCTTATATTTAAAAATGGAATTCATTTTTGGATTACAAATATCGAAATTAGCCTATGTTGAATTATTTGTATTTTTTTGAGAACGTCCAATTTTTGATGAATAGTGAAAAAATACTTAAAAACAACTTTTTTAATAAAATTAATTTCTAGTGATAAATTATACTATTGAGTTGTTATAATGTGTAATTTGAATATATTTTTACCATTTTATCCAATGGTGGTCATTAGAATTAATTTCACTTTGAAATTGGACATAAACAATTGTAAATCTTTGATTGATATTCTTTCTTAAAAACACGCTATTTTTTGTAACAGTGAGAGATAATTATAAAATTAATAAATGAAACTTATATGTTTTGAATTTACTTAAATAGACCTTATTTTTTAATTCAGAATATCAAATATAGCTTAGGGTGAATTTTTTGTATTTTTCTGAAAAACTTCAATTTTTTATGAATAGTGAAACCACTAAGTGGTAGTTTAAAAACTAATTTTTCCTGTAAATGAAACAATACCACTTCTGTGTATTGAATTTCAAAAATCAGACATACATCATTGTAATTAAGAAGAAAAATGTTGTTCAATGACATGAAAATTATTTTTGGTGAATAGTAACTTTTATGTTTTATTATTCGCGATTAAAGGTAATTAGTGAAATTTAAGGTAAAAATGATATTATAAAAATGTGAAAATATCATGACACTTGTCCTAAAATTATTATATTAGTCATGGCCGACCAAGAAAATTCATGGATCAACTTGGGGACCCCATGGAGCCACTTGGGTAAGAAAATGACATTAATAACTTTTTATTTAAATTAAAAATAAAATTGTCACAAACATGTGTTGTTTTACTAAAACAATTATTACATGGGGTTATATAAGTGAAATTTTCGACTAAATTTTTCATTGGAAAGATAAAAAGATTTCCTACATCATTATATTTTTTTATAATTTTTAGACATTAAATAAATTAAATTTTTTATGACACTATGATGATGCAGCGTTTACCTCATTAATTAACGATTTAAATAAAACGAAAAGATAATGTAAAATCTAAGACTTACACATGTCAAAAACCTATTGTATGAGTAGATTTCGAACCCTTATAACCATAAACTCTAAATATATCATTGTGGGACCTTTAATATCCGAAAAGCATTTCATAATAATGTATCATTTCATGACTTTCCAAGAGTGCCCCTCCTCTCCTTTTATAAAAGGCCCCCACCTCTACCACCTTATTCACATTATCAAATCCATTTGGATCGGCCAAACTCTTCCCAAATACTCTATAAACTTCACTCTCTTACTCCTAGAAGCCTCACTTTGGGCATAATTATTCCCAAGGATGACTTTGCCTCAAATCAAAAAATAGTTACCCGATTTTAAGGTAATGTCTTCTCTTATGTTATTTCGTTTTATTTTTGCTTCTTAAACCCCTTAAACTATTTTTATTCCTTTATTTTGTAAGAAAAATAGTATCTTAAATATAATATAATGTTCTTAGGAGAATTATTTGATTTATAGTTACACACACCTTCATCTAATGGTTAAAGAACATACTGTTTCTGTGGTTGGCGAATGTCTGCCTCACGAAATGATGATTGTTCAATCTTTTTTTAACACCTCTCACGGTGGCCATTAAGATGTCACTATATTTATATATGAAATATATTATTTTTATGATTTCATTATGATACTTTATTTCTCATTTATATAATACCTTTATAATTTCCATTATGGGTAAACAAGGTATTTTCATGTTAGGAAGTGCGGACTACCGCCCCCTTAATGTGATTTGAATCGTTAATGCTAAATGTGAGATGTATAAAGGATGGAGTAAATGATATTATATATGATATTATACTATAATTATAATATAAATTTATATAATTATGATTTCATTCCATTAAATATAGAATAGAAATGAATGTAGCGGTCATGTGTACGTACGGCTTACCGTCTCCATGAACGGTGCATTACATTTCTTACCTCTAGATGTTACATAATATTATGAATGAATGTATATACAAGATATATATGATATATATGATATCTAAATCATGAATATAATTTTGTAGAGAATGTATATTCTGCCACATAAACAACTTGTAATTATAAGAAGTTTATTATTGACTCAAGTACCAAAGATCGACGAAACGACCGTTATTAACTTAAATGACTACATAATTTTTGAAACATTGTAATAAGTGATATAAAAGGGATAATGAACTTGAAAAAGGTTCTTAAGAAAGTAGATATTAACACTAGTTTATTATTCAGGAGATTAAAGAACAGTCGAGTGAAGTCGGACATGAGGTAAGGGAACTTCTTAACCCAATTTCTATTCTTTGGGTTAATCTCCTACTTTCAAATTATGCAATGATATTATTATTTCCCATATTGTATTTTTACGTTATTTACGTGTACATATAGTTAATACACATAATAGATCTATTTTATTTAAAAAATCATCTTTTTAAGGGAATTTGTCTCAATGTCCTTTCATTGTGGAATATTTTGTTTTGTACACAACTTTCTTTTATACGGTGTATAAACCCCTTTGAATTTTACATTTATTCAAAATGAATATTTTTTATATGAATCATTTTACTAAACGACAAAAGGGAATGTTTTTCTTGTCGTACGTATGAAGAGACAACAACTTCTCCGTCGCCATGAACATTATTTGAGTTTCAGATTCCTCTACAAGCCATAACTTTTTTTAAATGAAAAACAAATACCAAGATTTAATTTTTTTTATTTTGGTATTGAAAATGGTTTTGAAATTGTTTATATTAAATAAATGTGTGTTATTGATATCGTGTGATTGAAATGTGGAAATGTTATGTTTCCTTTATGCATGTTTTATGTGATATGATTATGTTATATTTTAGGATATGTTTAAATCTCTTCATATAATGAATGTGTTGGACTTAATAAGTGATGGGTGGAGACCACTATAGCTCCTTGATGCATAGGTAGGTCTCATTAGACAAACTAGTGTCTTGGCACGAGGCCTTGACAAAATCTTATTTGTAGTCTTGGAATGAGGCCTTGGCTATGTGGTTATGATAGTCTGGAATTATGCATTCCATCATTATGAAAGTGGTTATTGATATTGCATTTGATTATAAGACTAGTAGAATAACCATGTGAATAAGTAAATGGAATTATTTCATTTTACTTTTTCCATATTATGCTGAAGTTCATGTTTAAAAGGCTTTTGTTTAGTTATACATTGCCTTAAATGTTTATGTAAATTTATGAAAGCTTCTGCTATATTGTTATCCTTACTGAGCATCTGAGCTCACCCCTTTCAATGCTTTAATATTTTCCAAGATGTAAAGTAGTATTTCTTGAATAACCTGTAGGGATAGTCAAAAATGGATATGAGTGTGGACTATGGAGACCATGTTATTGTAGTTTTTCACTTTATGATGTAATGTATCTTTTATGAATGTATCTATTGTTTCCAAGGATACTAAACTAATCAGTCTTTCGGTACTTGATCTTTTTGATCATGCCAATGTTACGTAATAATGCACCGACTCTGGGTAACTGGGGTGGGGGTGTTACAGTTCGTATCAGAGGCAGTTTAGTACTGAACTTGAAGCTAGATTCAGATAAACTCTACGTAGAGAACATAGACCAAATTTAAAATTTGAGGATTAGAATAGAAGAAATTCCTATAATTTTGGTATTATAAAGATTTTATGATTTTTCCGAGAAATACATCCTTTTCTGGATACGAGCCGGTAGAGGCAGCTCTGGCAGAGATGTACCTAGGGGTAAGACCCAAAAAAATCTCTTTGAGCTAGACTCGAACGGGAACTAGTGCACGACAACGGGCCTTGCTTCACTCTTGGTTACGAAACTCCCGGGGGATATGCTTATGATAATTCTCATTTTCTTTACAAACCACTATGAAGGGTTATGAGTATATACATCCTCAAAGAAATTTTTTTTTGTGATTATAGATTATATCCATAAATAGTTCAATTTATATTAGGTGTTTCACAAGTTTGTAATTTTGTATTTTGATTCATAAACTAATCTAATTTATGCCATTGTTTAGAAATGGCGCCTAGTGGGAGGAATGGAAACCATATCAATTCACGCACTCCATGTAGGGATTTCCCTCCTGCTCAAGATAATTATAGTGGAGCTGGAGATACAACTGGTGCTGATCAACTTATCACCATACTGGAACAGCTCAATCAGGTTATGAATAATAAACTTACTCGTATGGAGCACCCGGATCTGCAACATGGAGGATCAATGTTAAACTGCTTCATGAGGCAAAAACCGCCAACATTTAATTGGGGTAGAAATCCATTAGTAGTTGATCAATGGATAAACTCCTTAGATAAAATATTCCATGCCTTGTGGAGTAGCGAATGGGAGAAGGTTGTCATGGAAGTTTACCACCTCACTGGAGATTCTGATCAATGGTGGTCGCTGATTCAGAACACAAAGGAAGATGAGGAAGTATCAAGAATGTAATAGATGGAGTTTAAGGAAATTTTCTTAGAAAAATACTTTCCACATGACCATCGATTAGATATGGAAAGGCAATATCTGAATTTGAGGCAAAAGGAGGATGAGAATGTCGCAAAGTATGAGTCTAACTTTACAAGGTTAGCAAGACAAGCTGCAGATTATATACGTAACCCAATAAGTAAGATTGATCGTTTCATTTATGGGTTAAAACCATTTCTCAGTCGAGCTTTAGTATCACAATCATTCTCAACATACAAGGATATAGTCTCGTATACTATCAAGACAGAAAAGTAATTCTCTAATTATTATGACAACAAAGTAAAGAAAAAGAAGATGGGAATGGTGGAACAAGAGATAGATAAAGGGAAAAGTGGAAAGAAAGATTTTCCATTATGCGATAATTGTGGAAAGAATCAACCGGGTACTTGCCTAAAAGGAATGGGAGTTTGTTATAAATATGGAGAAAAAGGTCATCAGGCTCGTGATTGCAAGGGAAAGAAAGAGGCTGTCAATGTTGAATGATACAATTGTAGGGAAATGGGGAATTATGCAAATGAATGTCATAAGCATCTGGGAAACATACATCAGAAAAGTCCAAGGGATCAAGGCCAATCCTATGTTTTTACTACAGTTGAAGTTGAATAATTATTGTATTTGGGTTTTTGGACTCAAGAACTATATTATGGTTATAAGAATAATGTGATATATATATGGATTGTACTGTAGTACTTGTTGTTTTCATTAAGGATTCAATATGATGAAGGTAATCATATTTTTAGCATGTGACAATAAGAGAAACTTTACTTTGTTTGTGGAATCTGATGTTACAATTGATTTCAGAATTTAGAGAGATTTTAGAGAATGTCTGGACAGAGGTATTTTGGATAACTATAATGGTTGGAATGGATTAAGTTGAACTTTGGACAGTATTATTTAAGGTTAAAACATTTCTGAAGATTGTTTTTGGAATATTATTTTACTATAGTTTTAGGAAAAGGACAGCCTGTAGGTTGGGGGATAACCCGTCGCGTCAGACAAAGCTGCAGGAATCGAACCCGCAACAATAGTGTGACGGTCCTTTATTACATACCAATATCCTACAAGAATTCCTTGGTTATTATAAATTTTTTTTCCTAATCTAAATGGTATGTTTTAATATTTGGAACCTTATACAATTAAGATAAACAGAATATTTTTGACTTCTATTACCTTTTGGAGTGAAAGATGGGTTTGTGGTAAAAATTTATTAAAGAATGAATGTCTACATGACATGTAAGTATATTTCCATACGTTCTTAGTAAATCTCTTAAATAAATTCCTCAACTTTATGAAACGTAACATAAAACAAAAATTTTGTTGGTTAACTTTTCCAATTGGGGAATCAATGACCGTTTAACCAATCACCAGTTTGTGATTTTCTTGTAGTTTACTTTCTCCTAATCCTGTTTTATACAACTCTCCATCAGGCCTTGATGGTTTTTTTCCTCCACATCCATATTTTCATTGAATCCTAGTATGAGCTATCTCAGGTGACCTTTGTACCTCTGTTTCTTTCTTTTAAAGACATATTTTTATTAAATTAATTTTCGATGTGGGTTTTCCACAAAGGTATTTTCTATTTTTAACCTTTTATATTCAAAGGAAAATTTTAAATTTCATGGACGCAATTTATTGAAGGAGGGTATAATTTAACACCCCATGTTTTCACGATATGCTTCTCTTTCAAAAATATAGTAGCGTGTGTTGTATATAAATTCAAGATTCTAACACACCGCGACCAATAAAAGTAGGAGTTATGAATTGTAATACTCATTTTTTGAAATTATATAAAATTTATATTTCAAAATGGACTTCAGTTTTGGATTCGGAATATCGAAATTATCCTATGTTGAATTTTGGGTATTTTCTGAGAACTTCCAATTTTTGGTGAATAGTGAAAAATACTTAAAAAAACTTTTTTAATTAAAATAATTAATTGTGACAAATTATAAAATTGAGTCGTTCTAAAGTGTAATTAGAATATATTTTTACTATTTTATCCAATGGTGGTCATTAGAATTAATTTTACTTTGAAATTGGACATAAACAATTGTCAATCTTTTGATTGATATTCTTTCTAAAAAACACGCTATTTGTTGTGACAACAAGAATTAATTAAAAAATTATTTAATGACAATTATATGTTTTGAATTTTGTAAAATAGACATCATTTTTGAATTCGGAATATCAAATATAGCTTTGGGTGAATTTTTGGAATTTTTCTGAAAAACATCAATTTTTGATGAATAGTGAAACCACGAAGTGGTAGTTTAAAAACTAATTTTTCATGTAAATGAAACATTACCACTTCTGTTTATTTAATTTCAAAAATCTGACATACATCATTTTAATTAGGAAGAAAAATGTGGTTCAATGAGATGAAAATAATTTTTTTTGTGAATAGTAACTTTTCAGTTTTATTAATCATGATTAAAGGTAATTAGTGAAATTGAAGATAAAAATGAGATTATAAAAATATGAAAATATCTTGACACTTGTCCTACACATATTTTATGGGTCCTGGATGACCAAGACAATCGATGGTTCATCTAGGGGACCCCATGGAGCCACTTGGGTAAGAAAATGACATTAATTTCTTTTTATTTAAAGTAAAAATAAAATTGTCACAAACACGTATTGTTTTACTAAAACAATAAATACATGGGGATATATAAGTTAAATTTTAGACTATAAATATTCAATGGAATGATAAAAATATTTCATACATCATTATAATTTTTTTATAATTTTTAGACATTAAATAAATTAAATTCTTTATGACACCATGATGATGCAGGAATTACCTCATTAATTAACAATTTAAATAAAATAATAAGATAATGTAAAATTTAAGACTTAAACATGTTAAAAACCTATTTGATGAGTATATTTAGAAAACTTATCACCTTATCTTCGAAATATATCATTTTGAGGCCTTTATAATCCTAAAATCATTTCATAATAATGTAACATTTAATGACTTTCCAAGAGTGCCCCTCCACTCCTCTCATAAAAGGCCCCCACCTCTACCACCTTATTCAAACCATCAAATCCATTTCGATCAGCCAAAATCTGCCCCAATACTCTCTCAAATTCCCTCTATTACTCTTAGAAGCCTCACTTTTGTCATAATTCTTACCAAGGAAGCCTTTGGCTCAAATCAAGAAAGAGTTACCCGATTTTAAGGTAATGTCTTCTCTTATGTTATTTTGTTTTATTTTTGTTTCTCCAACCCATTAAACTATTTTTATTCATTTATTTTGAAACAAAACAAGTATATTCAATATAATAGGATGTTTTTATGAGAAGTATTTGATTTATATTTACACACACCTTCGTCTAATGGTTAAAGAAAATATTGTTTCTGTGGTTGGCGAATTTCTGCCTCACGAAGCGATGATTGTTCAATCTTCTTTTAACACCTCTCAAGGTGGCCATTAAGATGTCACTATATTTATATATGATATAGATTATGTTTATGTTTTCCTTATGCAAATTTATTTCTCATTTATGGAATACCTTTATGATTTCCATTATGGGTAAACGCGATAATTTCATTTTAGGAAGTGCGGACTACCGCCTCCTCAAAGTGATTTGAATCGTAAATTCCATATGTGGGATATATAAAGGATCGAGTAAATGATATTATATATGATATTATAAATTAATTATAATATACCTTTATATCATTATGATTTCATTCTATTAAATACGAAATAGAAATGAAAGTAGCGTTCATGCGTACGTACGGCTTACCATCTCCATGAACGGTGGATTACATGTCTTACCTCTAAATGTTACGTAATATTATGAATGAATGTATATACTAGATATATATGATATAAATGATATCTAAATCGTGAATATAATTCTGGAGATAATGGATATTCTTCCACATAAAAAACGTGTAATTATAAGATGTTTATTGTTGACTCAAATACCAAAGATCGACAAAACGACCGTTATTAACTTAAATTACTACATAATTTTCATAACATTGTAATAAGTGATATAAATGGGATAATGAACTTGAAAAAGGTTCTTAATCAAGTAGATATTAACTTTAGTTTATTATTATGGAGATTAAATAACGGTCGATTGAAGTCGGACATGAGGTAAGGGAACTTCTTAACCCAATTTCCATTCTTTAGGTTAATCTCCTACTTTCAAATTATGTCATGATATTATTATGTACTATTTTGTATATGTACTTTCTTTATGAGTACTTATAGTGAATACACATAATAGATCTATTTCATTTAAAAAATTATCTTTTTAAGGGACTTCATCTCAATCTCCTTTCATTGAGGCATATTTTGTTTTGTACACAACTTTCTTTTATACAGTGTATAAACCCATTTGACTTTTATGTTTATTCAAAATGATTGTTTTTTATACGAATCATTTTACTAAATGACCAAAGGGAATGTTTTTTTGTCGTACATATGCGGTGACAACAACTTCTCCACCGCCATGAACATTATTTGAGTTTCGACTTCCTCTACAAACCATAACTTTTTTAAAATGAAAAACATAAACCTGTTTTAATTTTATTTTATTTTGGTATTGAAAATGGTTTTGAATGTGTTTTTATTAAATCAATGTATTGTATAGATATCTTGTGATTGAAATGGGGAAATGATATTTTTCCTTTATTCATGTTTTATGTGATATGATTATGTTATGGTTTATGATATGTTTTAACCTCTTCATATAAGGAATGAATTGGACATAATAAGTGACGGGTGGAGCCCGCTATAGCTCCTTGATGCATCAGTAGGTCTCATGAGACAAACTAGTGTCTTGGCCCGAGGCCTTGACACAATCTTATTTTTCGTCATGGCACGAGGCCTTGGCTACGTGGTTATTTTAGTCTGGAATTATGCATTCCATCTTTATGAAAGTGGTTATTGATATTGCATGTGATTTTTAGACCACTAGAATAACCATGTGAATTAAATGGAATTATTTCATTTTAGTTTTTCCATATTATGCTGAAGTTCATGTTTAAAAGGCTTTTTTAGTTATACATTTCCTTAAATGTTTATGTTTTTTTATGAAAGCTTCCTCTATATTTTTATCCTTACTGAGCAGCTCAGCTCACCCCTATAAATGTATGAATATCTTCCAAGATGTGAAAAAGTTTTTTATGTGTGACCTGCAGGGATAGTCATAAGGGGATATGAGTGTGGAATATGGAGACCATGTTACTGTAGTTTTTATCATTAGGATGTAATGTAACTTTTATGAATGTATCTAGTCTTTGCAAGGCTACTAAACTAATATTTCTTTCAAGACATGATCTTTGTGATCATGCCAATGTTACGCAATAATGCACCGACTCTGGGTAACTAGGGTCGGGCCGTTACATCATCTTCACTCGAATCCTTTGTAGTTCGTCCAAACTCTTATCTTCACTCTATAGAATAATTTATAGGCGCCCAAATCTCCGAACAAGCCTCTCTGAAGTCTCTCCCAAGTCTTTTGGATCACACATCCATGTTAGGGTTTCCTTCCTTTCCCATTTTATCCTAGTTTCCTAACATTGTTATGCCCTTTTATATTCAAATATAAATATTGGGGTATTATTTTTCACCTCCACTATACTATCCTATTTATATTTTAATGATGAGAGACTAGTTTCTCTCACATCTATTCATTCCTTGTATACCTATTACCAAGCCAAAATTTTGTAAGGAATTTCTCTCTTCATTTACATTCAAGCAATTATTTTGTATTATGTAACTCAATTACATTTCATTTGTAGGGAAATGTATCTATAATACCTCCCATACTGTCCATTTCATGTAAATATAATGAGACACCCATTTACCTCTCATCATCCATTTTTATGAATTCATATGTCTTGTCGTTATGCCGCCGAAATTGTACCACGATTTCTCAAGACAAAGTAACTGTGTAGTGAATACCATTCCCATTTCTCTATCAAAGTTATTTACCTTTATGCACATATATATATTTTTTATAGAGTTTTATGTATGTATTCTATATTCCTTTATCATGGAATAAATGATTATGTTTAATGATTCCATGTTGTATAATCCATGTTGCACACTTATGCATGAAATGAAATGATTAAGAATGGTTCAACCAGAGAGAGGTCCAATTCACTGGGTAAAGTATTGTATCATGTTACCTCATGAGCAATGATTTTTGACTCATAATAATTCAAGTTAAATGAGGGTATACTCATGCTCCATGTGAAATGAGGGTTTAAAAATTCTCCATGTGCAATGAGCCTTGGCTCATGCTAATTCCATGTTAAGTGTTGTTGCCACATTTCCATATTATGATAATCATGCTATATAATGACTTTATGTTCATTTTTATCTTGCGCTCCATTGATATACCGATTTCTTAGCATTTATTTTAATCTTCTTTTTATTTCTTTTTTACTCCCTTATTGGGCTTTATAGCTCACCCTTTTATTATGCATGTCCTCAGGTTATCCCATGCAATGTTATGTACAAGGGAATGTAGTGGTCATGTAAAGGAAGCTTTCAATAAGATGTTGTGTTCTATATTTTAAGTTGTTAAGTAATGTTCCTTTGCCCAAAGACACTAGACCTCTTGATCTTTTATATTGTATCAATTGGAGGTTTTATGTAATATATCATGTTTAAGTATGCAATAAAGATCATAGTTGTTATATGAACCATGTCATATATAAATATACTATAATTGAAAATAAATATTAATAAATTTTGAGATCATTAATAAAATTATAGGATGATGATTACGAGAAGAAAAAATATAATTATTAATTTAATTCGTTATTACAAAAAATTCTATTTAATTATATATATTATTATTATTAATATAGAATAATTTTATATATTTGAAAAATTTAAATAAATTTCATTATATAAATTAATTAATGTAATTTAATGACTAGATGAAAAATAGTTAATGGTACGTGAGATAAATAATTTAGATTTGAAGAATATACATTTTTAAAAATTATTTTTAATTTTGGTTTTTATATAACAACCATAAATGAATTTTAGTTAAATATAAATTGGAAATATAAAATTTTTGCATATAAAAATATATATTGATACTCATTTAACAATTATCAATTGAAATAAAATAAGAATAATTAAACATAATTATTAAATTATTTTATAAAAAAATATTTGTTTACTTATATCATATGTCATCATTTAATGTAAAACAACTAATATTAAGATTTATAATTTGAATAAATAGAGTCCAAATATATATATATATATATATCAGATCAAAAAAATTTATTTTATATCACATTACATTTTTAATGATGAATTAATTATAATTGTCAATATTTAAAAATAATATTAAAATGCTTTAAATAAGGAAAATAAAAATGTATCGAATGTATTTTTTGCTAAATAGATATTTATAAATTTAGAAGTTTTCTTATATTTTTTATTAAATATTATATTTGTCAAAAGAATTAAAAAACTCGTCTCAAACATTTTTCATGTGATTTTCTCATTAGCCTTCACCTAACTAATATTTCCAAAGAAAAGTACCATATTTTATCCTAATGAGGGATCTATTAAACCCACCAAAATCTACTTATATCCTTGATTTAAATAATTATTATATTACCAAATTCAATATCATAATTTACTCAAACAAAATTTCTAGCCTTTGGTCATAATATAGAGTCTAATGTCTTTAATTTCGAAGGAATACATGTGAGATGAAATGATTCCATCAAAGAAGTTATCAAGTTATTCTACGTTAATTTCATTTAAATTAAAGGATTCACATATACTAAATCTAATTCACCACTCAAATGATGTAATATTTGAATAATTATGTCCCTATAAAAATAATTTTATCAAAATAAATCTCAATTTTATAACCCAATCATTTTTTCTATCTTGATCTAGTTTGGGTTGGATTTACCACCATCATAAATAATGTTATAATGTATACATCACGAATTAATAATATAACATAAATACTATAATTTTTATTTAATAATGTCTAATCTATGTTGTTTTCATTTTTCTAAATTTTTTATATATAAGAATATTAATTTTTAAAATCTATTCTTTATATTGAATAAAAATTCATAAAAGCATGATTTTGACCTCTTTATAAAAACAATTAATATAACTTCCATTAAATAATCATTGGAATTCATAAAAATATAAAATAAATGTAACACATATTAATGATCATTATATAAATAATTTACCCATGATGAATAACAGTTTACTAGTACTTCCAAATCAACTTTTCATGGGAAAAACAGAACAAATAACTATAGAATATCATTTTTGGCATAGAATGATGAATAAATTGATATCAATACATTATACATTACTAGTATTATGTAAAATAAGAAAAAAGTATTTCTATTGTTTAGATTATTAATAAAAATAAATTTAATATACAAGGAGCTAGAGCATGCCTAACCAAACTTGATTTTATGATAAGGGTTTCTCATCCTAGTCTCCCATCCTAGAGATATGCTTCATGTTAACCACATATATTCTTTTATGAGGTATATATAATGTTTATGAATTCATTTTCATATAAATTTCATGAAATTAAATATATTTATAAATACTTTTATATTACTTTTGATTCAAGTGGTTTTTATTCAAATATCTCTATATTTGTAATGGTTTCCTCAAATATCAATTTCCAAATGACAATGTTTATGACTATATTTGAATTGGGAGGTTATTTTTAGTTATTTTTTATAAAACATTATGTAGTTATTCTATTATTATCATTTTAATGGGATTCTTGTTTCACCACCATTTAATGGTATTTGTTTTAAAATTCAATAGAAAATATGCTTTTTATTGGGGCCCACTTTATCATTTCTTTTTTTCCATGAGTCATTCTCGTAAATGTTAATCATTTTAATTTTTTTTCATTAATATAATTTTAATATACCTATATTAATTCTTATGTTAATTAATTATTTGGATGAATTTTCATTATGAAATTAAGGATAAAATCCCATTAAAATGTTGTCTTCGTAGGTAACTTTAACATTCTTTGATAAAATTTGATAGCAACCTCTATTGAATGTTTTTCCACAAGAATTCATTTATCAACCAAATTCTTTAGTTTTATTTATGAAACATCTTTAACATGTTTTAATGGTTTTCAAATAAAAATCTACAGTGATTTTTTAATTAGTTCTTTTCATGTAAATGTTATTTTAAAACATAGTGGATATTTCATATTTTTAACAAAATAAATATTTTTATTTCTAGAAAATGTTGTGTCAGTCGATAAAAACATCCTCTAGGGTTCAATATAGTTCAAAATGGAAATGATCCAATTATAATGTCCATATTTTTTCTATAGGTGGATTTCAATCCTGTTATGGAAAAATATTTAAGAACCATATTTCTATATCATACATTAATTACTCTTTGAATTGATTATGATTCTTCTCTTATTCATGTGGCCTGAATATATATTGTTTACCATTATGTTGTGGTTTGGATAGATATGTCCCTATAATGAATTGGGTAAAATTTAATATCTCATGACATAATAAATTTTGTTTGTGGTTTTACCATGTACAAAGGATTATATGGTGTGGGCAGTTACCCAATGTCAAAAAGGTTATGGGGAATATGTTTTTACAAAAAAAAACAAATGTTAGGGGCCATGGGTTTTGAGATACTTTCCAAAAGGTTATATAAAATGGGTTTTAACCATTTTATAAAATTTTACATGGTATAGGAGGTTAGTATAACACAAATAAGTTATGTGTGGGTGGTTAGATTAATACAATAGGATGTGATTATATTAATTGTTAACCATTTATGATGTTATAATTTCTAAGAATACACATGAATCGTATTATTATGTTATGAAACATTACAATTTCATTTTCTCTTGATAATTGAATCATGTTTAAACAATACTATGAATCAATTCTTATATTATGACAAAAATACCCAGGCTAAGAATCATATTTTATAAACTATGATTTATTGGGGTTGATATTATTATACAATTTTCATACAAATTAATTATGTTCTCATACCCACACACCCATCATATATAAATTTATGATATTTGATTATTAAATATTAGGTGCGCCCTTACTATGAATTTGAGATAAAAATATTTATTATTCCATTCCATTTGATCCAATTAAGAGTTTAACATATGAAATTTCTATAATGGGGGTACAGTGATAAATGTTAAATGTGTACTAAAATATGTTGTATATCTATCTAATCTATACAAAAACTAAACCAATGGGTTTTATGTTGTGATTTATTTGTGGGTTTTAATGAGTATTTATGTAAAGTGGTGTAATATATACTTATGTTAGGGTTTTTTCATCTGATTAGTAATTAAAAAAAATTATCCAAATGAAACTAAAAAAAACATAACTCAGTGAAAAAAAATTAAACCAACCTAAAAAAACATGAAAATTCACATAATAAATATAATAAATCCAACATGAATTAATTTGAAAAGTACCAACCAGATAGAAAACATGTTCAGCTATATTTAATAAACTAAGGCAATATATTATTTCTTCAATATATTACCCCCCCATATCATCAATATCATCTTCATCCCTTTCATTTGAGGTAATTTTTTCATCATATGAAATATATTGGTCGTGATCAATTAGGGAATCAATGGTGTCTATATCATCCCCACCATTATCATTAAGATTTCATATGATTAAATATATATTGACCTCAAAAAGATTTATTAAATGATCATTCAAATACAAAAGTATTTCCCTATTGATGATAGAAAATATAATTCATCATTATCATTAATGATAATCATGTCAATAAATGAAAATGCACAATTATCAGTAAATCATTCATGTTTCAAAGATCAATTAAAACACTTTCATCTTGTAATAGTATCTTGAACATGGGGTAGTAATCAAATATTTTTATTTCATTAATAACTAAATAATAATATTAATTTATATATTGATTTTGAATAAACGATCCAAAGAATTAATATTATATAATTAAAGATAACATATCTCATTCATAATTTTTCTCATGTGCATATCTTAATAGGTTATGATAAATTTGATTCCATTGATCCCTAATGATTATCATAAAAAACAAGTTTATTCGAAAAGATATATATTGATTTTTATTCTTTAGAAACCGAATCTCCTAGTAAACATATTACATATAATATATATCTATATTAAAACATTTAATAAATATTTATTTTCAAATTTCTAGAATTAATGTTTTCGAGTTTGATTTCCCACTAATAGGAATCTCATTTATATGATGTTCCTATCTCTGTCTCAATAATATAGAATGAATAATTATAAATGATATTTTTTTGTACCTTATATATAATGATAACATATATTTTAGATATATGTAGAATGATGTCGGATGATATAACATATAAATGTCCAAATTACATTTTCAATGTTGTCATCAAAAAATATATTTATATAATGCCACAAGATGGTTCGTCTCCCACTCATCAAGGCTTGGTTCACCCAATGTATATGATCCATGAGATGTTCTCAATGGGAAAGAAATTAATTTTTTATTGGATTGATGGAAATGAAATGATACTCAGTAATATAATCAATTATTCTAGATGAGAAAAATGTTTTTGATGAAAAAGGATATAATCCTTTTCTGAAATTGAAGTGAATGTATTATAATACAATGGAGTGTTTAATTTTTGTGATAATTAAGACCACATTACTACAAACATGTACTAGAAATGGTTTTTAATGAAATACATTTGTAATGGTTGTTTAATTCAATGACCCATATGAAATCTATTCAAATTACTGTACTTTGCTACAAGATATAAAAGAAGTTATTCCACAAAAGATTATGATGTCTCTATTCAGATTTATAGATGCATAGAATAATCTAATGAAGGATCTAGAACTATAATCATATGTCTATAACATGTTCATCCAGTCCTCCATCTCTCAGTGAAAAAGTCATTTAGAAAAATTATTATTTGAAGACAACGCAATGTTATATTTTTTAATGATTTTAATGATAGTTTATCAAGAACTGTATTGTTTGAGGTACAAGTGGAATGTAAAAACCAATTAAATGAATTTATTTCCTTTTAAAATAATTCAACCCTTTCTATTTCTAACAGTTCATATTTTTTGGATGAAATTATTACCACCCTTTATTATAGATTGAAACTGATAACTTAACTGATTTTGATAATAAATGTTTTTTCTAGTCATACTACATAAAATATTTTGTTTCGGTAACTATAGGAGATGAAGATGATCCTACATTAACTATGTGGGTTTCATCACGCATGAATGAAAGAACTATTTTAGTAGAAAAAATAGTTTAGAGTGTGGATTAAAGAGATACACTAGATGATGATGAGTTTCCTTTCAAATGGAGAATAAGAGTGAACGTTTCTATCGATTTTAATGAATCAAATGCACCTCCATGGATTTTAACTACTGTTCATGTTTTTGATTAAATTAAAAATAATAGGGAATAATTAGCCTCTACTATCACTCATTTTTTGTTGGTAAAGAGTGAACCATCTTAATAAGACCAAAAACGTCACATATTATTATGGATTCTGATTATGATTAATTGTGTATGTAATGATGAATTAGAATCTGATTTGAATCTCAAGAATAAAATCATTATGAATTTGTAACTCATATTGGAGAAATTAAAATAGTTCATTCTAAATGTATATAAGATTAACAAGACAAATTCTCCCATATTAATTAAGAATGTAGAAATTCATATGTACCTAATTTTACTATAAATTATATTGATAGAGCTATATATATCTATTGTATATTTTTACTTAATGTGGAAGTAATAAATGTTCTGTTAGTGGAATAAAGAAATATAATTTATACACTTTATGATAATTTTATTTCAGGAGATAATGTTAAAGAACTAAAGTTGTTAGTTCAATCTATGGTTGAGAAAATATCATTACAAAAAATTACATAAACCATAAATTAGAAAATTATTTCTCATGATTAGAAAGTATTTATATAGAAATATACCCAATGAATTCTATAATATCCACAATGCATTTTGAACTTCTACCAAAGGAAGTAATCCTTGATACTTAAATGGACATAATAGGTAAAATCAGAATGACTCATGTGTTCCTTTATAATTATCTTTTGATAGTTGATTTATCTAATATAGAAACCAACACCTTGTTACAAGAAAATATTTCAGCAGTTCCAAATTTTATGTCGTAATGGATAAATATGTTTGATTCATTATTTATGGTCTATAGAAAATGGATGGACCCATTGATAATCCATATTAAGTATTAAAAATGAAGTATGAAGACTTATATCAATATGTAGTAGGTAGTTTGAATCTTGAATTGTTGGGAGATAAAGAATAAGAAGAAACAGAAGCATTCATTGAGCATTAGGAATGACCAGTATTAGTAAGAGGAATATATATTATTTTAATTGTTTATTATATTTGGATGTTAGATAATGAATGTTATAATTTGAAGAAGTTGGTGATCTATTTTTCAAATAAAATATATGTTTGTACTTTTTTTTGGAAATTTTTTATATTGGATATAGAATGTGTTTACAAAAGTATTAAAATTATTCAAGAATGAAATTATGTAAAGGATCAATTAATGTGGAAATTACATCATTCAAATTTGATAGAGATGCCTGGAAATAACTCCAATCATCGATCACCAAGCATCCTCTTCATAAATTCTAATTGAAATATTTGATCTTTTTTATATTAATAGAAGGATAAATACATGGTTTTCTGAAAACATTTGTTTTCCTGAACTAGAAATTTTTTTATAAACTATCATTTTTACATTTAGATATGGTTTACTTAGTGATAGCTCAACGAATTATTTCCAACACCAAATCCAGTTTAATAAGGATTGGACGAGATTATTGGGTGTGTCATGGATCATATTTAGATATATTTGGAGACATTGCTAAAGGGAAATATGTTTATCATAATATAGTATTCTCTCAAGATTATTGAAAACCCTTTTCATTCAAACATCCACCATCAAATAAAACTTTTTATGTTAATGGATTGACAAAAATATTTAATTCCAATTTGTTGTAATCATTACCCGATTGATCCAATATTTAACTAATTTTGAATCTTTATTGTGTGAATAATTTCTTTTTAAAATTTTAATGATTTTTATATACATTTTAATTATGTTTGGATAAATTTATTAACATTTCAATGGTTATTTTTTTTCCTAAATTACTTGTTAAAATAATTTTAATGCTTTAATTTTTCACACAATACTGTTTTTCTAATATCATTTATAGTTATTCAGCAATCATAACATACAATATTATTCTAATTGTATTTTATATAGTTTTATTTAATATATTTATTCACATATTATATATATTTTTATGTATTTCCACATTTTAAAATGTCATTTTTGAATTATATGATTCCTTATATATGAATAACTTAATGAATTTTTAGCAGAAATCTTTTGAAATTTTTTTTCACTAACAATTTATTTCTATCCATATATCTTATTAATTGTATTTCATATTATACGTATTATGATATTACAAAACATGGGATAAGAAAAGTTGAATACAAAAATTTACTTTATTAAAATTCGTATCTTACAAAAAAATTATAATACATATTTAAATGGTTGATAAGAAAAAGGAATATAAGTTTTTATGTTTTACAAGTGATACTATTTGGAGAAGAAAATGACTAAATAAAATAAATAGAAATAATTAATATATTTTGAATGTTTTTTATTAATGATAGAATATTATTAAGTGTTAAAATTATCCTTTTGTTATTTTTTTCTATTTCAAGAGTTTTTTTGTAATAAAAAACAGGGTGACTGTTGGATAGACTTCTGTTGTTCTGACTTATCTCAGTTATTATGTATTTTGATGATTCATGAAATCCATTTTTTATTCTAAAATGTTTTTTCATAAGTGTTTCATATTCTATTTATTAAAATAACCTATCTTAAGTTGAATCTCTAAGATATTATCCCATGATGTATGGATTATCTATGTTTCTCCAAACTAAATGAAAAAACCCATGTTGAATGTTTACCTTATTTCATAAGTAATTATTTGATAAAAATATTGATTATGATTCCACATAATAATGTTATATATTTTATAATAGTATGAATTTAAAAAGGTGTAGTTATCTTACTAAATGGTTATTCCTAATATTTTACCTTTAAAGTTCCATAAAATTGAAAAATATAGTTTTCATATAATAGTGATTAATTTTATCTTACAACAAGGATTTAAATTCTGTAATGATGGATTTAGTTTATCATAAACTAAATTTAGAGATCATATTTTCCTTGAAAATGTACTAGGGATTATCTTATGTTGGATTGTAATATTTTTTAAATATGTTACGATGATCTAGCTATAATCCTCAATGTCATGATTACCTTGATAATCTTTTGATATATCATTTCATGATTTTAGAGAATATCAGAAGTGGGGTTGTCTATTTAATTATTGTAATATTATTATTTTATATGTCTTTTACAATGAATAAAAAATTATGAAGAAGATTATGATTTCTGACATCATTGCAGTGGAAGTAATTTCTTTTGTAAGAGATGTTAGATAGATAACCTTAATAGCCTATATTATGAACTTCTAAATTTATAAATCAATCGGCCATTATAATTATATAATGTTTATTTTAAAAATGATATATAAAAGAAATAGTTATCTACTACAAAAAAATATGTAGAGGATACATATGAATTTGTTGAACAACTATCACACACATACATATGAATACATTGCATTTTTTTAGACAGAAAATATCAAACATGGATTCTTGTGATGTTAATAATAATATATGAAATTCACTAAATAGAACTATGAGATATACCATTAATAATATAATATTTTTAGAATTCATCTTCTACTACTATTAAATGCTTTATTCAACTATTCTTTGCAACTACTCTTTCAATGTTTGTTCATTCTATTTTATTTCCACTCATCGTAACAATGTGTGTTGAGACCAAGGATATTTTCTATAATTGGATATCCTATTTAAAATCTCTTGGAAATTTTTTTATGTGACATCATATTTTAATGATCTAGGAGCCTCTAGAGTATTTTTTACTGAAAATCACCAAACTCATATAGTAAACTCTCGGTGGAGTGGACTAGTTGATTTTTATTCCCCAAACAACTATAAATATCCCATGTTCAATATTATTCCACTATTTTTTATCTTTATACTAATAATTTATACAATAGGAATGATTTGATACATCATAGTAGAGAATAGATTTTTTCTATAATGAAATTTTTTAAGAAATCAATTCACTCCCTCTTTTGTTTTCAATTATACATTCTCTAGGACAACACTTTATATATAAATATAGTATAAATTTTAGATATATGTACATTTATTTTTTATGAGATAACATATACATGTTCAAATTATACATTCTATATATTAGCTTATCAAATTATATTTAAATAAGACCATGTTATGGTTCATCCCCAACTATTCAAGGCTTTGTGAACCTAGTGTTTATGATCCAAGAATAATTAATTGTTATGGGAGTAATAGAAATGTGTACTAAATTTTATAATTCTTCTCCACCTCAATTCTCAATGAATGTTAATAAATAATTCTCACCTAATACCAAAATATTTAATAAAAATATATTTATTCTGAAGATAAATAACAATTCCGATTTAATTTAATTAGATGCATCCAATTAAAAAATCCCTTAAATGAAATTTCATTTAGAATATGGGATGTTAGATGAATCATGATTATAGAAGAATATAGAGAGAGATGTTATTCTTACTCAGACATAAATAATTTTTCAACTTCATTATTGTACTGAAAGAATCAGTTGTAATGTTTTAGCATAATGAAATCTATAAAAGACACATAGTCGAATCAATACCACAGTTATGTTCTTAGATACTGATTTATATTTTTCTATTATAGACAATTACTTAATAATGATATTATAGTTAAATGTTTTCAAAAAAAATATTTTCACATATATTCTATTATCCTATTTTGATATATTGATTGAATAGAAATAAATAAACGTAAGACTGTATAGTATTTCCAAAAATTGTTTTCAATCAAATTTTCTCATCATGTAAGAACTACATGAAATATTCGCGTTATTTTGTCTGATATATACAAGATGTAGTTTTGTTCCAGTGCCCATTTCCACTGTGTCACAAAATAATAATCCATAGAATATTTCATCCCCTTGAAATTTAGATGGACTAAATGAAACATTTCACATATATTTTTTACAATGTTCAATTTTTATAAACATTATATATGTTTTGACCAATAAGTTAAATAAAATAATATATTTATCTTCATTTAATTTTAATTGGATTGACTGTAAAAATTATTCTTCACCAAAAATATCTTTTAACCATTCCCAAATGAATAAATAATTTCTTTCAATTTAATAAATTTATCAGTTCTAGATATATGATGATTTTTTTATTGGCCCCAATAGTATTTTTATACCATTAATGATTTTTTTGTATGTATTATTCATTCATAAAAATCACTGATGTCCCTTGAATCCTAAAATAAAAAAATATTTTTCCTTATATATGATTTATTGATAAAATAAATTGGACATGATAGTTTAGCCTATGTACTGCATTCATAACTCATTGAATAAGTAGGAAAAAAACTTATTATCTATATAAATATACCATGATTCTGAAATGTGCCTTTCATTAAAGATTCTCATGTATTTACACCCAAATAACAAAATTTCATTAACTCATTTATTTAGTGTTTCATGTATACACCTACAATATTTATATGATTGATGCTCCAAATATGATTATAATCAAAAAATCAATGGATCTTTTTTCACATTCATGGAATAGGGTTATAAATGCGAATGGGAACACACCACACACATTGTGAAATAAGAATTAAAAAATGATTAAAATCTATCACAATACTGACACAACCTAAAATTACATACCTCATCTAGATAATCATGATACCATGAGTTAAATTTATTCCATGATAATCCATTCATAGGATGAAAGAACACATCGACATAATTAATTCAATAATCATCTTCAGATTTAATATTTATTGAAATTTCTTCACACATTAAATTATTTTAGAGAATAAGAATCTATTTAAAATGAAAAATTACTTTCTGTGGAACATGATATTGTTTTATATCAACATTTTATTCCATATTGATATAAAAAATTCTTTATAATCATTCAAGAACAATATTCCTCCATAATTAAATTGAAATATTTCAAGAAAACAAGAATGGTATATGTTGTAAAATGAAGTTGATCTATAAAATTACATTATATATAGAGATTCGTTGGAATATATACAAAATCCGGAAGTAATACATTTAAAAATGTAAGATGATAATTAATGAAAGTATTATAAGGTCAATGTATTCTTTTCTCAATATAAAATCACAATAAGGATTCGATATTTGTGATTTAACAGAATTCCTAAAATATAGTATTCGTAATGTCATACTTAAATATTATAACACTCTCAATATTATCATTTCCATTAATGTAATCATGTCTAATAATTTTAATTTTTACATAAATTTTCATATTTTATTTCATATGATTATTATTCAAATTAAACTAATAAAATTTCAAAATACCTATTCAAATCATTTATTATAGATCATGAAAAACCTCATCTGTATTATTGTCTCTCTTCGGAGACCACAAATAAAAATTAATTTTAAAAAAATTCTATATAAATTAACTCACATATTTAATAATTTAACAAGGACATCAAAAAAAATCTAAAAAGGGAACAATAGCCATTCATTTGAAGTATTATTAAATAAAAAATATAAAATAATCCAAAATTATTTCAAAACTATATTGTGATTGAACATATATCATATATCGATCGTCTCTCCATTTTTTAAAATGAAAAGATAAATTATTGTTAAAATAATAAAATATTACTATAATTAGAAAATTAATTTAATTATTGAGTCATTTAATAAAATATAAGGAAAATTAAATGCCTATCAAAATTACAAATGTCATAGAATTTTTTGCATAGCTAATTTATAAAATAAATTTCATTAAAAAAAATATTTCATACATTCCAAAAGAATAGATTATTTTTTTAGTAGAATGAAATGGTATACCATAGCATCCAATATAACAATTAAACATTTCAATAATCATATTTTGTTAAATTTAATTTTCATAAACAAAAAATTTTTTTTACAACAGTTCATACAAAATATATTATAATAAAATGAATCATCATTAAATAAATATTAATAAAAATTATAATTAGATCTATTGATAATTTCATCCATATTTCATGCAAAAATTATATTTTATATTATCTATAACATAATATTTCTTAAAATAATTATAAATTAACATCATATTTTGTAATTTAATGATATAACATTATAATCTATAAATAATAACAAAATACTCAAGATTAGATTATTTCATATCAGATGAAATTATGATGCTGTGATATAAAATTAGGCATTATCACATTAATATATATAAACCATAATTAGAATAAATCATTTCTCAATCGATGATAAATAGGTGATCAACAATATGGAGAATCAAAAAAGAACCTGAATATTCCAATTTTTTCTATGTCTATTCTTATACTATGTTATAATAATTCAATTTTATTACTAATCCAAAAAAATCCCTCAACATTTTAATTCTAATTCTATTATCCCAATATAGATTCCCCCTATGTTGGTAGTTATTATAATAATAAATATAAAATCTTATATTTAGATAGTCTTGATATAAAGAGTATCAGAAATGGTATAAAATAATAATATGCATTGAAATAAAAATTTTATGGTAAGGATTTTCCATATTTAATATAAATGATTTAAATCAATATAATCGTATGAACACGTGATTTGTTTTTCAAAAAAACATATATTAACTATAAATGAGTAACCCCATCACACACCACATTTTACTCCAAGAAGTATAAAATTATTTCAAAAATAAAATCACATAAAACTCTCTACAAATTATTACAAAATTAAGAAAAAAACATTTATTTATTGAGTGATTATGAAATAATACCTTGAAGGATATTAATCACACATCTATAGTGTCATGATAGAATAAAAAATAATTTAACTACCAATGTACCATATAAATATTAATCAATTATAAACCCAAATCATGTAATCACAGAAAAAAATACCCTATGGAATTGATGGACCCAACTCTGTCGAATATTATTGCACTGTGATAATTAATTAAAGTTACTTATTTAATATTTATAAACTCTGAAAAAAAAATTAAGGAGTCATTAAACCTTAGGGAACCATTTAAATATTGGTTTAAAAATAAAGAATGTATAAAGACATTGATTATGAAAGGAAAGATCATTCCTTCGCGATTTCATATTAATGTCATTACAAAAAATGATGAATCAAAGGGATTTCAAAGGGGACTCAGTTTGAAATAGGCTATTAGGAAAATCAAATTAGGTTAAAAATGGGTATTCATGCAGATGGTATGTAATGAAACCATAATTCAACAATTTTAAAAAATAATTGGTATATGTCCCATATAACAATAGTTCTTTAAATGTTTCAATATAGGTTTCAGATGCCCACAATTTTTGTATCCTTACCATAGGTTCATTTTTTAGTATAAAACAATAGGGAACTAGGGGATTAAGAAGGAAAACTAATATTTGTCCATATTACAATAATTATGGGTGAATGGTACATGATTAATAATATTCTAATGAGAAAAAGGTTTATATTTGAATATGGTTATTGTAATTACATATGAAGAATAGGTTTTGTAACTTAATTTTTTTCAGGTTTTTCACCAATAAATATATGAAATAAGTCATAGAATTTGTGGTTTCATATCACTCTATGCAGTAGTGGATGATTATGTGTTATTAAAATTCTTCTATATTTTTAAAGGTACACCTTTTGTATATTAGAAACATTCATATAATTGGATGGTGTGATGTTATCTATCAAACATATAAAGGAACCATATTTGAATTTGAAGGAGTACATTACATATCCCTGTTAAGACTGATTTTTTAGAATAGGTGGATGATAAATGTATTTTTACAATAGATTTGATAGGTCTGGTAATGTTATATATGGCTCAATAGAGGTGGGAAATAGAGTCGATGATAGAGAATTATACCTAAATGGATTTTAGGAATGGAAAGAATAGTTGGGACAACATATTATAGATCTAGAATTTTATTTCCCGAAAATATATTTCAATCCAGTTGTAATGTTATGATATTATTAACTATTAATGGAATATATAAAATTATAATCATGGATTATGGAATTTAAAAATAGTGTATTAGTTGAAAGTTGTGGAATGTGACATTAAAGGTGGAAGGAAAAATAACCATGAAGAAAAAAAATTAAAGATTGTTTAAATGGTGATATATGGTCAGCTCCAACACACTCTAATACATTTTCTCTGCAAAATGTTACTTCTATTGATGATGATGGATGGACTTTTTAGGGGATTATTTTGAAGAAAATGTTTGATTTTTTTGAAACATTTATTTGATTGAAAATATTGGTGTAAAGGGAAAGAATATAAACTAAATTGATTGGGGTATCATAATAGTAATGAAATTAAAAAGAAAGGAGTCTAAATATTTTTCAAGTGTGATGTAAAGTAGTCTGAAATAAATTTATCAGAATATTAGAAAAAATGATTCATTCAGAGGATATATAATAATTTATTATATAAGAAAAATATTATGATGTTACATGATTGTTTTCCTATGACTGAAGGTTATAATTATTATCTAGTGAACATTATGCTTTATATTCAACTAGGTCTTGACCTTCTAGAATGTTTATAGAGAAAAAGGTTAATATTTCTTTTCTCAATGTCTTTGAATCAATCACTTACATCGGTGTTTATTTTAGGGAATAGGAAACCTTAGTTCTGGTTTCATAAGATATTTCTTTATTAGATGAAAATAAACTTAATTTTTATTTCTTATTTATGGTAATGAAATATATATGGTTTTTAGAGGTAAAACATATTTTTAATATGGAGATCATATTAATTTTTTATAATCAAGAATAAATTATAGGGTATGATATGCATGATATCAGAAATATCAATAAAAATGTTTGGATTTGTATTGATTAGACAAATAAAAGATAAATTTGAAGTATACATGGTATTTTTCATATTGGTTAATTGAGAGGTTTAGTGGGTTAGAATATTGAATACTATGTCATACATGTTTTAAAAGGTATAGTCATTCATTTTTTAGGATTAATTATAGAATCATGAATCACTTTTATCTCATTAATGATTGGAAATTAATATCAGTTTTGAATTTTCAATGATCAAAGTTGATTTTTCAAATTTAGATTTTGTGAAAAGAAATCAGGTAATCACTATAATATCTCAATTTCTAGATCTCTATTAATTACTCAAGAAACCCAAACTAGGTATAAGGAACTCTTAATAAATATTAGTACATCGAATTCCATCCACACAACTATTAATATCTATATATACATCACAACCTAACCATACCTATTAAATCATATTTAGGTAGGATCAAATGAGGGGAGAAATTAATTTCTCAACCCCAATTGTGAATAGTTCATAAAAATAAAAAAGGTATATTTTCATTCAAATATATATCTCAAAACTAAAAAATTATATGAAATAATGGAACAATACTTTATTATTCCAATTCACCCATAAGAATAAAAAATTATTATCTTACACACAACATCAATCATTGAAAGGCTCCTAGATCTCTATGTAAAGGGTTTTAACTATGAAATAATATTGAAAATGAAACTCTTTTTTCATGAATAATCAGATCAACTGAAATCATCGTCCCTATATTCCTAATATCTTTATATTGGTTTAGAATTCCTATATTATATTTCATAATGATTCTATGTGTACCATGATTTATATTATGTCTACTATGTAGATATAAATATTTAACCATAAATTTACCATTCACCACAATTCCAAACATGAATGCACCATTTATTATATTATAATACATCTTCCACATGTGAAAATTATTTTTCAAATCAGTTTATAATTCACTTATGATGAACCAATCATGGTTTCCTTAGAATTCTTGGGATCCAAATAATATTTATGTAAAATCCACAATAAAAATTATTCTTGAATATATATTCACTTATGAAAATCACTTTCATTTGGTTTTAGAAAAGGATAACATCATTAATATCTGGATATTTCTTTGTATATAGATAAAGAAAATATCTAAATAAAATAACTCTATGTTTCATCTCATTCCTAGTTACAGGTTTATTTAAAAAATGTAAATACCTTATCAGAGATTTAAAAAATATTATATTATTTTACAAAATATTATATACTACTAATTTGATATTATGAATACAGACATAAATAATATTTATCACAAAATAATATTAATGTATTTCAGGGGTACTAATGTGCATCTTAGATATAATAGGAAAGATATAATGACCCAAAACTTTATAGCATTGATTCAGTGGTATCATTATTACATAGTCACTATATGTAAGGAATAACATACTAAGGGACCTAATAGTGTAATAGTTTTGGAAAACTAGATATATAATAAAATATCATTTACAATTGAACACATAAAACAAAAACATAACATTTTTATTGATAACACCACTATTTCCTTTAACATTTCCCCGCATGTTAACTAAATCATAAATTTTGGAATCACAAGGAAGTAAGCATAAGAAAGGGGTGAGCTCAAAGGATAAGTAATAGGTTGTGTGTAGAGCGAGATAACATGAATAAATTAATGAATATCTAATATGGTATAGAAAATAACTTAAACACATTCGATTAATCAATGACAAGAAATTGAAGGAAAATATATCAGGAATACCTGAATATTAAAATAATTACATAAAAATAATCAAATAAGTATGAAAAATTTCTATGAATACTCTAACAAAAAATCAGATGGATATTTATAAAAATATCATAATGTGGTAATGAATAATTTTTAACATTATAATCATATCATCAATTCCTCATTCAAATATAGATTTCATAAATGTGTAAGGCCTCATCCAAATAACCATGATAGTTTTTCTTATGAGACCTACAGATTCATTGAGGGGATATAGAAGGCCTCTCTAATCACATACTAAGTCAAATTAATTCCTAATATTAAAGGGGTTAACCATACTCAAAATAAACATTCTTACTAAAAAAGTAAAATGTGTAAAGATATTTTTTCCACAATCAATAAACATAAGCATATATTATTTAGAGAAATATGTAAAATTCTATCAAAATATTAAATCCCAATCAAAATGATTACAAACCATATTAATAAATAATAAAAATGTAATCACTAAAAAATATTATCAATGTAGTATATGGTAAAATTATGGTTGTGTTCATTTATGAATATAAATAACGTAAAATATCATTAAAACATTCTTGAGGAAAATATAAATTCACCCAAAAAATCAATTTTATATTAAAATATCATAATATATTTTCTAAAATAATTATTTTCAAAATTACATTTAAATTATAATGTATTATTAAAAAAAAAATTGTTCACGATTGCAACAAATTCTATTCATGTTATTCATGTTAAAAAAATATTGTATTCACATCTTTAGTAAAATTCAAATATGCATTATTTGATAAAGAAAATGAAGATAAAAATATATAAAAAATAAATTAAAATTTATTTATGGATGTATTTATTAATTAATTTTGATAAAGTAACAATTATTTTTAGAAAAAAATTAGAAAACATTGACTTGGAAGGAAAATAATTTCTGGTGAAAGATATAAATAAACTCAAATATTATTAAAATCATTTTCTAAATAAATTTAATTACAAATGATAGGTAAAATAGTAATATTATTTTTAAAATATTTTGAATAACCAAATAAAAATAAAATAAAATTATTTTGATGTAGAAATAAAAAAATGATTCACAAAATGGAGACTTAAACAGAAACAATCCCAAATAATTGTGAGATTGTGAAATAAACCAATACCACATTGGAAACATTTGAATTATAATTCTGATTAAATAAATAACATAAAATAAAAAATTATATACTATGAATAAAAATATATACCTTATATAAAATATCAATGGGGAAATATATAGACCATATTATGGAATAAGTGGTGAATATGGAATAAATCTCACTGAAGTAAAATGGAGATGGGAAACACTTACATTAGGTTAGACTTCCATTTTATGTTTCATGACCACCAATATAATATATCTATGTTTATTATATATTTATTAATGACAAATTCAAATATATTTCATAACATATATTATTTTCTTATTTTATTTTAAACAATTTTGATAGGAATAATTTGTTAAAATTTATCTTTTGAGTCATTATTGTTTTGTTTTTATCTATTTTTTTGTTCAGAAATTTCTGTACATTTACATTGAATTTCTGTCAATAATTTATAAAACATTATCCATTATATAAATATCCTATATATTCATATTATATTTATTTATATTAATCATTAATATATATATATATAATGGTTTACACTGTTCGTGGAACATGGAGGTTTTACATACACCTGAACATTATTTCCATTTTCCTTAATCGATCAAATGAAAGGAAAAAATTAATTATCATTTTTTGGAGAATGATTATGTAATATATATATAATTATAATAATTGAATACATCGTTATTACCATCTATTCAAAACAATATTGAAAATGAGACTCATTGCTTCACAAGGAGGTAGTCTGCCATAAACACATGTGACGTTATCATACCTCTGACAGAATGGAAAAAAAGAATGTATAAGAGATATGATAATTCATATGGTATAATTAGGTTTTAAATATTATATACATTCATTTTAAATGTACTCATTACCATCATGGTAAAATAGAAATTGATAAAACACATCACATCCGTTCACAAGGTGGTAGTTGGACATACCTATGAGTGTTGTTATTGTTCCCCAGTAGGTTGTAAGGTACAAAGGTAGATGTGAAAATCTAATTTAAGAAGTCTATTAATTTCATAAATACCATATATAAATTTTTTAACTCCCTCATTATTTAATGACATTAAATTTGAGGATGGAAATTTAATTACATTAGTTTGTGAGGTTGTAGTCTGTCGTACACACGTTCGATGGTTTCATATTCAATTTTATGGATGTGGGCTTGGATATAAGCTATTCAGTTAACCTAATTATATTGATTTTTATTGGATATAAATTTTTTATTTTATAAATATTATTTAATAATATTTTATGGGATTGCATGAATTAATCAATTAAAAAACACTCGTTTAATATGGTTAACTCTTCTTTGGATGACCTCATTAGGTTTTTAAAAAATACCTTCCTAAGATACATTTATGATAAGAAATAGGCCTCTATAATATTGATATTGCAATATGGAATTGTTTATGGAAGTTTTTTTCCAAATAAAATGGCATTGGTAGTGTGATAGGATAGAATAGTGGTGGCCTTTTATAAGTGTGGTTGGGTATATATTTGGAATATTTTGAAAACATGTATTACACCTACATTTTTTCTCATTAAAATAAAAAAAATGGGCATTTATAGAACTATAAAATTAATAAGGTCAAAAAATGGATATAATATAATAATTAGACATGTTTTAGGTCATTTTTAACCCTTATCATTTTATTTTTACCCCTTGTAAACAATGTTTTACATTAAGGGTTGTAATTAATATTTTTTACTATCAAAATTCACAATGGTAATAATTTATATTGAACATATGAGATAATAAAAGAATTATTATTATAATTATGGAATACATTTTTTCATATTAGATTCTTGAAGGTGAGGAATTTAATTTAATATAAAAATGATGCAACTGTCCAAAAGAGACTTTTTCCAATGAAAAAATTTCAAATAAAAAAAAATACTTTAGAATTAAATATTAAATACATTTAACTTAAATAAAATTGAAATCAAAATACTTTTAATCTAATTTAAAAAATAATTTACCCTTTTAAATAATTTAATCCAAAGGGTGTTTTCAATAAAAATTAATATTTTTCACTATTTAACAAAAAATAATCATTTCATAAAATTCTAAAAAACTCAACCAAAGATAAATTTTTAATGTGTATTTAAAAATATATTATTTTATAAACAATTTTACACAATATTTATAATGTAAGTTTAAATTATATTCACCACGTGGCACTAAACGATCTTTTAGAAAAATATTGTTTTTCAGAACACATTTTTTTATTTTGAATGATTATTATTTTGTTTATAATAAATAAGAAACATTTGAATTTATTTTAATTTTGTAAACCATAATATTTTTATATTTTAACTATTATAATTCATACACTCATAACTTAATAGCTATGTTATAATGCTGATGGTTAAATAATAGTAATTTAATATAGTATCATGTTTTGTTTAAACCTAAATTTTTTTCATTGAAAGTAGTTAAAGTGATTGAACATATAAAAAGTATATATCATAATGTCTTAGTGTGTTAGATAATATTAAAATATTGGTTATTCATGTCATATACCCAATCTAAGATGATTTTCAACATATAAAATGTCTGGGCATTAAATCCTACCATCATAAATAAATAGTATCCTCGTAATTTAATTATGATATCACCAATCAAGCGTTTGGCATTTGAAAATAACTTTTCTGGAAAACACAAAAATAAAAATGATACATATTCTTAACAATATAGATGTTAAAGTAAAATGGTATTCTTGAATAACAGATTACTAGGTTTCCATGTACATGAACATTGGTGGGAAATGAAAATATGGACGTGGATGAAAAAAATAAAACAATATAAAGACTGATAGTGATCATAGATCACAAGAAATTCTTTGATAAATATACTATTAACGACCTAATACTGATAAATATATGAAGATATAAAATTATATTTGATTTATTTTATATAAAGTTATTGTAAAATAGTTTTGATTCGAATATCCTTTTTCTAATATTGATGAATTATTTTACAATATAAGAATATAATGACATATAATTACTTGATATATTTATATGTCATTAGAATATTTTCATCCTCAATTTATTCTTTAATAAGTATCCCCACAATCTCTTTATCATGATAATTTATATCTAAAAATTAATATTTATGACTAAAGATCTCAAATTAATTTGTATGGATATTAATATTCATAAAATAATGAAATGTTTTCTGTATATATGAATGTATTTTACAAAAGAAATATGATGGAAAAAGTTATCCAATATAATTAATTAATATCTTATCCTAAGAAATAACACAACTTGATCAACATTAATATTTATCAATCAAATTAGTTAATTGAAAACTTGACATATTTACCTAAACTTTGTGTAGACAAGTGTTAGGCGCAATAATGTTATCACATTTCGATTGTGGGTTCAATCCCCGTAGCATTTATCAATGTGCTGGGATTTCACTCAGCATGTGGGATGTAATTTTTCAAAATCATTATTAATATAATTCATATAATATGAAAAAATGGAAAAAAATCATATTTACCCCAACATTATTTGTATGATAAATGTTAAAGGTTACAAATACCTCCATAATTTTCACTTTATCCTTATAATTACAAAATTATGAAAATATTATGGTTTATGATCGCATATTCATGTGTTTTTAATAATTTCAACTCACCAATGAATCAAATTTTTTATCATGAGAACCATTCCACATATGATCTCAAATCGTTAATGAAAATGTACTATAGTAAAAATCCAATACATTTCATAATTATTATTTATTTAATATTGTTGATAAAATACTCTTTACATTATTTCTTGAATAAATGAAATAATATTTCTAATATGAATTCATATTTTTTAATAACATAAGAACTACCTTGATTCCATTACATGTATAAAGGAATATTCCATTATTTCATAGAGAAATAATTTTTATATTTCCCCATCACATCATTTTTGAGGTATTAAACATTAGAATATTCTTTTTTTATTGAAATTTCAAGCATGGTCAGAACACATGTACAAAAATATCATTTCATTATGTCATGTACATGGGTGTTTATTTCTATGATTATCACATATGATAAGATCATTCATTCCCTTTTCCTAATTATCCATATTTATTTATATCATCCTCTTTATATCGTGATTCCATTTAAAGCTATTTTATTTGGATAAATTTTCTATGCCATGATAGTAGATGAAATTATTTCTCCATATGTTTGGAAGGTTTAGGAGACTAGTTCCCTTTGATGGATTTGATTAGGACTATAAAAGAAAAATTAAATTTATTTTTTTAGATTATGTATTTAGTATATAGAGTTCCTTCCTAAACTTGTAATGTTGGATTCATTCTAAGTAACATTTACATCCTTTCATTTTCTCAAACTCATGAGTTTTATCTTCATTTCCCATAATTTCTCATGGATGAAATTATTTTTAGGGAAAGAACATAAAAATACATTAATTCTATGTTTTCTATTCCCTCTCCATCATTCTGGACTTGATTAATTAACCACCATTGATTAGAATATCCTAAGAGACGATTATCATCCCCAAAAACTATCTCCTTTGCATTACTAACCAGAGTGTTAAGTATCTTCTCTAAGGAACTAACCCATTACTAAGATAAATATGTATTTTTATTTACATTAAATGGGTGGGGCTTCTGATTTATGAAGTGTTATAAAATAGCTACACCACATGGTGGATCACTAAGATATTCCATATGGAAAATATTATTTCTTATAATCCATGTCATCTTCACCAACATCATTATATTTCCTAGGATTGTAGTCCCAAAATAGAGTATGTGTAATGGTATAATCCGCCTGACTTCTACTTAGAATTACTCATAAACAATGTTAAACAAAAGATCAGATTATAACATTAAAAACCATAATTTTTCATCTAAAAAAATATTGATACACATAGAAGAAATTGAAAAAATTATTACATTATAATCTTATAACAATAATCACGGTTACATTGGGAATGATTTCAAATAATGAATATATATTAATTTTGATAAAAATAGTTTTTAATGATAATTTTACTTATCCATATCTTATCCATAGAGAGTATAAAAAAAGGTTCATAGAAAGGACTAATTTCAGGCACCACGAAATGCTCATGCCAAGTATAAATCTCCTTTTTCAGAGTTAATTTCCCAAGGTAATTTTATTTTCCGAAACCATGACCAATTAATGTTTCATGAAATGGATGAAATGTCTGATCAATATCAAAAAATCTGTCCTACTAAAAAAATTATGATGTTATACTATTCTAATATATATCAAATAAATTAATATATAGGACTATTTTTTATCTTTGTTTTCCTAAATATAGTTTCAAAGCATTCTAATAAACATATTATGATACCAATTTTAATGTTTCTGACCCCAGTATCCTAGATTAGGTGGTTTCCTTATTACATTATCATTATAAATAACTAATAACATCCCAAATTAATGACTATTTTAGTTAATCTGGAAATTAATATACATACATGAATCACTTTTACATTTGAAAAAAATAAATTACAACCTATCATTTTCTTTGAGAACACCATTCATCATTGTAAAATATAAATGTATATTAACCGTAACATAAATATTAGAATAGTGGGGAAAATATATTAAAGGGAAATTCCTAAATACAATGTGAGGGTATAGATACATTATAATATCTCATGAATAAATATGGAAAAATTAATATGGTGAGGAAAATAACTAAAAACAATACATATAATCAAATACTTGAACATTTCCATTAATGACCAGAATAACTAATGATAAAAATAATTTCATATAAATAGAAACATAAGAATTCAACATATTAATGAATATTCTAACAAATTGAATAATTTCATGGATATTGATAAAAAATGACATAATGAAAAAACTCTGATTTTCGACAAAATATCTATACATTTAAGGCATCATACCAAGACATCATAACTAAATTTTTATGGTTTCTTCCTAATACTCTAGTTAGTTTGTCTAATGAGACATACGGATTCATTAAGATGCAATAGAGATCCCAACACATCACATACTAATTACAATGTATTTGAAATATGATAGAGGTGAAATATAATTATCACACACAATCAAATTGAAAACCCGCATTATGAAATGATAATACATTAAAAAATAAATAAACATAAACACAAACCACTCAGAGTAAAATTGAGAATAGTATCAAAATATTAAATTCTAGTAAAAAATCTCAGAAACCATCATGATAAATAATAAGTATATAATAATTTCATCACATTACTAGTGTGTCAAATGGTAAAAATACATATTGTTGTTTTTTATGAAAATTAATACCATATAAATTTCATCAAAATCATTATTGAGGAAAATAAAATTTTTAATATTAAAAATATTTTTTAGAAAATAAGTAAAAATAAAATTTAAGAATACTATTATTTGTAAATAAAATATTAATCATATAAATTAATGAATTAAACCATGGATTTTTTATGATTGTGGGAAGAACGTTTCATGTCTTAAATGTTAAAACGCAAATTCATTTCACATTTTTAGTAAAATAAAAATGATACATGTCTCAAACCTGACTTGAATATTCTATTAATTTTATTGTAATAAGTAAAAAATGGTTGAAAACATATTTAATAAATTATTTTCAAAATATTCAAAAAATTGATAATATTTATAAAAAATAATGATTATAACGAAAGAGGATTTTCGATCGATGGTGTAAATAATGTTTGATTTTCATAAAAACAGTTTCTCTATATTTCCAATTAACAATGAGAGGAAAAAATGGTACTATTTCATGAAAAATTTCATAAATAACCATGGAATAATAAAATGTAATTTTTTTTAATATATAAATATTAAATAATTGCACTATGGGATATTTAAACAGAAACAATCTGAGATAATGATGAGATTGTGAAAAAAACACTTACAACATTTGTAATGATTAAATAATAAACACTAAGAAGTAAAAGAATAAAATGAGTCATTACATACCATTAAGATAAATATATTCAAATATATTATATCAATGGGTATGTATATACATTTCATAATTGAATCGGTGGTGAATATGGAATATGTCTCATAGAAGTAAATGTGAGATGAGAAATGGTTAGTTCAGGTTCGACATTTATTAAATGTGTCTAAACATACAATAAAATAAATATAAGATTATTATATGTATACTTAATATAAAGTATCATTTATATTAGAACATATATGGTTTTCTTATAGTCTTTTATCATATGTTTATTATAAATTCATTATTAAAATCACCATTTCATATCATAATTGATAAATTTTTCTTGTGTGTTTTGGTTTGTAAATTTTGGTCCATTTATATTAATCATAGTTAAATCATCTCTTGAATCATAACCATTATATAAATATCTCATATATTCATTATATATTTATTTATTTTTATCTATAAATGTTATAGATATAAATTGGATTAAATTGTTCTTAGAGACAGTTGGTCGTATGTATGCATGAACATTCATTCAATTTTTCTAGGATTATGGAAGAAAAAGAAAATATATATTTATTAACAATTATATAAATATTATAATGTTATTTATAGAATATATATTAATAAAATCTATTTTTATTTAAATTTATGTAAATTTTTAGTGAAAAATTAACCACATCGCTTAGTGATGAGGTATTCTATTGTAACAAGATTGACATCATCGTTTCCCCCATAGAATTAAATGTATGAAGGTATATGTGATATAATAATTCAGGATTTTTAATAATAATTAATATTATATATATATATATTCATTTAATCTCCCCTTATTACTATCCATGAAAATTTAAAATTGGTAAACCCAACACAACGTTTCAGGATATGGTTTTCCACCATACACACGAATGTCGTTATTATTTTTCAATATTCAGGGAGGTTAGAATTTAGATATGATATTATAATTTTATATGTATATTATTGTAAAAATATCATATAATTATGTCAAAACAACTATTATTTCCATCCTTTAAATGGATTGATTGAAAAATAATCATAGTTGTTCGGGTAGTGGTAGTCCTTCATACAAATGATCAAGAGTTGTGATTTCCATTTCATAAAACTGTTGTTGGATATAGGTTCTAAAATTAACATAATAAAATCTCCTTATATGTGATATAATATTTTTTATATAATCATGATTTAAAAATATAATAAGGATGTGGAAGAAGAAACAAAATGAAAACTCCCATTTAATAATATAATATCTTTTTTGGACGACTTCTTTAGGTTTTCATAAAATGTCTACCTAGGATGGATTTCATGAAAATAAAATCGCTATAAAATTTTTATAGTGGATTATAAAAGGTATTTTTTCTAGGAATTGATGAACCAATTTTCTTTGATAGTGTGACGAGGAGGGGATAGGAGTGGCCTTTTATATGAGGGGAGAGGACACACATAGAATATTTTTAAAATAATACATTTCACTAACATATTTTTCTTCCAAAAATATTTTGAAACATGGAATTATATAACTATAGATTTGATATGTTTTATATAAATCCATTAATAAGGGATAAAGATAATTATGAGAAATTATTATCCCCTAGCATTCAGTTTAAGACCTAGAAACCCCATTTTGTCATTAACAACAGTAATTAATTTTTACAGTTTTTACAAGTCATGATGGTAATAAATTAAGTTGACTTCATTATATAATATTAATTATTATAATTATTAATATCTAATCCATTTTATAAAATTCTTCTACCATATTTTAAAGAATTTATTTTAAAATAATACACTCATGCACATTAAAAACTAGAGGATTCTAAAGAAAAACATTAAGAAGATTAAAAAGCACAACAAAATTAAAGATGAAATTTATTAAAATGATTCGAATTATTTAAATTGTATTATAATTAATATTATATTAAATTAAAAATAATTTAATATATAAATTAACTATAAAAATAATTTAAATAAAAAAGTATCTTTAAATAAAAAATAGTTTTTTTGAACTATTCATGAATGTATTAGACATTTTTTGAAAAATTAAATAATCAACCAATGATAATATAAAAAATAATATTTTAAAAAGTATGTATACTTTCGCAAATAAATTTTCTAAATATGGTCAAAAGTTATTTTAAATAATGTGTTCAATGGGACAATATAAAACCTTTTTGAAATATATATGTTTTAGAAAAAAACGTTTTATTTCAGCAGATTCATATTTTATTTCTAATATATATCTAAATATTTAATTTATATTATAAATTTATAATTTATTTATAATTTAGAAAATACTATTAAAACCAATGAATGTAACGATAATGTTATTATGGTCATATTATAATAATCCTATTTTAATACAATATTATATGTCATTAAATATCATCGCCACGTGATTCAAAATATGTCACAATTTGATAAATTATTTTTAATAAAATATATCAAAATTGATTAGTGTGTTACATAATATTCTACTCATTTTATTGTGTGTCATATTCCATATCAAATATGACATTTCTTTTGTAAAATCTTATGGTGTTAAAGATGATGAACTCTTTTACTCAAATATGAAAATGAATATTATTTATATATTATATCCAATTTAATATATATCATAAAGAATTCATTACATATATCCTCTAAATATAATTATTCCAACACCAAAAACCTGGATTCACTAGATTCATCATTATGTTAGTATTAAATTCAATAAATTGAATCCTGATTCACCAAATAGTTTATTAGTTTTAAAAAACAACATACATACAAGACCCACTTATTATAGTTGTAATTAAAAATAGATCATGTGAAAAGAAATTAATTTTTATCCTTGGTCTATTTGAATCATTTCTCCATCATAACATGGGAAAAAGAGAATAAATAAACTAGTGAGCTTAGATTCTATGTTATGGTTACATTCTATAGAATATATCATGAATCGATAATACATAATCAATAGGGAATGATTATTAACTAAAAACTCGTTCAATTTAATCAATATATTTTAATCATGAGAGTGTAAGGAACTATCAATCTAGAAATGTAAATAATTGGAATAAAATATTATACGACCAATAACTTATTCAAAATATGAATCCATAGTTAACATAATTGTTACAATCCTATGGACAAACAATAATTGAGTTCTTACTGAAGGAAATTCTTATTATTTGATACCATGATCTTAAACATCATGGTATCTACACTGTCAAGTCCTTTTCAAAGGCATTTTAATTATTATAGGTAAAATTCGTCTAATTTGGTCACATGATTAGTCTCATGAGAATATCATTGAATTAATGGGATATAAATAATCTGGTTGCACAAAATTATTTATGTTGAAATTAGTCATAATATATCTAAAAGAATGATTTAATTCATGAATCAGTATGAATTATAAATAAATGTTCATATTGATGAAAATATACTGATTTAACACTATTTCCCTAGCTAATCAAATAGAATTAATGGTAATCACCAAATGTAAAAATGTAATATAATATAGAAAATAATCATATTTGTGATACATGGAATATGAATATTTAAGAAACATTTTGAGAAAAAAAAATATCTAAAGAGAAGTATATACAAAATATAAATGATAATAGATGCATATTATTTAAATATACCTCAAAGAAGTGAAATTGAGATGATGTCTATTATAAAGATAATATTGATAATGACGTTAATTTATTATTTTTATTTGTTGTAAATCCAAATAAAATAAGATGAAATAAAAAATAAAATAATCATATGACATTTTGAACATAAACATAACCATAAATAATCAATGAAATATATGTTCAACACAATAATTGAAAATTGGGATAAGAAATAACTTACCTATATGAAATCAATTGAATCTTATGACCCATAAAATTAATAATAATCAAATGAAATTTTTAATACCATAGGATAATGAGATTCTATAAATGATATATCAATGTGGAAGTAAATCACTGAAATGAAAAAAGTGGTGAATAAGTCATATATATCATAGACACAAAAGTGTGATGAGAAACCCTAACCTTACACATTACATATGATTAACATTATTTAACCTATTATACAATAGATTAATCATGTTATTAATTTATTACAAAACCATTTTCATATATAGGATATTATATATGTATCTCTTATATCATCTTATCACCCATTTTTTAATAATTTATTGTTATTACCATTGTATATGGTGTAAAATGATTTATTTTCTAATGCATGTTTTTTTGTTATTCCCCAAATCATATTCATAGATTGTAGTTACATCCAATCAAGAAAAATAGATATCGTATTTATTCATTATATATAATTTTAATAGTAATTATTGAATGATGAACATGGAAAATGAATTGTGTCGCGCCGTAGAGATGGTAGGTTTTACATACGCACTAGTGAAAATATCATTCCATTAATGGTGAAAGTGTAAGGAGTTTGATTGAATATTTATTTTGACAGAATCATTATCATGTCATTTTTATCATATATAACAATTATTTCCATCATTATACCCATCAATGTAAATTAGTGAAGAATATAAAAATTCACCATGGATTAGAGATGATAAGTTGTTCGTACGCACTCATTGTGCTTTCATTTTTCAAATGATGTATAAAAGGTGGATTTTGCTATTATAATAATATAAATAACATCTGATAATATTTATGATACCGAATTTATTACTTTTTAATGTAAAAAACAAATCATTAGTATGTATAATAATAAATATACTTACAAGAGTTTGTAAATATGATTACCTCTTCTTCAGTGAACATCCATTAGATCTCCTGTAATTGACACTAGGGATTGTAATTTGGAAGAAAAACCCATAATAATATATAGAAGGATTTTTATAATATAAATTTTCTAGATTTGGCCAATCTATAAAAACCAATTCGGTGTGAGAAATTTAAGGAGGAATTTCAGTTTTTATAATTGAGGTGCGAGGAACTTTTGAAACAATCACTAAATTAAATTATTATAGATTAATTTTAAATTATAAATGGATAAAGAATTATGTATTTTGATGATAAGGTGATTATGGGTGTAAATTATCTCATGAGAAAATTTTATACATGATTATGTAAATTCATACCCTTATTATTTGGTTTTAACCCTTTTTAATCTCTTTAACTCTTACGTTAACAACATGAATTTTTACAATTAAAGGGTTAATATAGCTTCAAAAAAATGACCAAAACCTATAAATATATCAATAATATAATTTTAATCTAAATATATATTTATATATATATATATTGGATGAACATATTATTTTTATTTATTTTATATCATTTAATAAAATATTATTTATTTTAAAATATCATTAATGGCAGTTTTTACACTATACATTACATTGACTTATAATAATATAAAAAAACAAGATAAAATCAATAAAAATATTTTAATACATTACTAATATATCAATTTAATCTTGAGAATCTGTGAATGATAATAATTATCTTAATTAATATTCATTGTGACTTTTTCATATCATTTATTAGATTTTTCCATTAAATAATTAATTATTACATCAGCATTGTGTAATCATTTAACATAATTAGATAATCACTAATAATTATATATAAATTACTATTATTTAGATAAATATTTTTTTTAATGAATATTTTCATTCAATGAAAAATACTGAATAATCTTAAACTAAAAATTATGTATTTATTCAAACTATTAATTTGACATCATTAATGTTTCCTTATATATAATATTATAATTTTATAAATATCATCAAAGTGGCTTAAAAGGATATAATTTTATGGAATGGATATTTTTTGTGAATATAACTCATCCCATAAAATTTGGCTATGTGTTAGGGTCATTTTTTAGTCCTTATCATTTTATTTTTACCCTTATTTACATAATTTACCCTTTATTGTGGTATCAACAAATACAAAGGTTACTATTTATATTGGAAAAAATATACGAGGATAATATATAATAACTACTTAACATAGTAATCCATATATAAATTATATTTTGCAATATTCAAAATACATTTGTTTTAGAATTTAACTTAAAAAATACCCACAAAAAATGAAAAGAAAAACATTTTTGTTGAAAATGATATCTTATGCTGAAAATTTACTAATAAAAAAAATAGATAAAATGAAATAAAAAATATTATATATATCTAAATAGTAATTAAATAATATTTATATGTAATTCATATAATAAAGGAACTTTTAATAATATTTCAATAATTTTTACTATTCACCTAAAAACAATCTTTTCAAAAAAAATTCAAAAATTTCCCACTAAGATAATTTTTTTTCTGATGATATTTGAAAGAAAGTTCAATTTATACAATTAATTTTCTATAATTGTTATAAATTTAATTATATTTATTTTATCATAAAAAATTACATTTTGATAAAATAATATTTTTTTAAGAATTAAAATACTTTAATAAAAATATATATACATTTTATCGCATACAAAATAATAAATATATATGCTTTAAATATTAATTTAATATATTTTTAATAATATATTAATTACTATTGACACCCTCCAATTTTAAATTTAGTTTATAATGGTCACATTAACATATTAATATTATTATTCTATCCTTATTTGTTTAGTCCCGGTGTTATGTGCAATGTAGGATATCAATGAAATTGAATTTATTTAAGATGGTACATACCTTAAAATCATGGGTTTAGTTGTTTTTCCATTATTTGAAAAATTTATTCCCCAAAATTTTCATTAATATTATCTTCTAAAAAATAGGGTTCTTCTTCTTCTTCATAACATCCTTATGTTCTTACAATGCTTCTTCCATTTTGTGTTCTCTAGAAGGAACCATTACTTGTAGTGCCATATGGCCACTCAAAAATTGTCATATATTTTCATTAATGTAGATAAAATATTCATATTAAGATTGATAATATTCCAATTATTTTTCAATTTCATTATATTTGAGTACATGATTTGGTTTTGACATGAAGTTCTTAACAATGATGTGTGGAACACATCATAATCTTTGAAGATACATGATGGCATTGCTCATCGGTATGTTACATATCCAATTGTTTCTAGAATTTCCAATGGTATGATATACCTAGGTCTTAGATTCCACTTATACCCAATCATTGTAACAACCTTCCTTGTCTATATATTAATAATTTCATGGTCCCCAACATCAAATTTTGAATGCATTATTCAGTTGTAAACATAACACTTTTTGATAATTTTATCTCGATTAATATGTGCCTAAATAATCATTACCATTTTCCTTGTATATTAAATTTTTTTGGGCCTACATTTTTACTTTCACCAATATCATCCCAACATGTGTGAGTAAAAAATCGCATTCCATATAATGTTTCATAGGACACCATTACAATTCTTGAATGCAAAAAAATATTGTAGTAAAACTCTACCAAAGGTAAATACATATACAAAATAACTTGATAATTCAGTGAGAAATATATAAACATATATTATAAAGTTTTTTTAGTCAACTTATACTATCTATCACTTTGAAGATTCTAGGTTGTTATGAAATGAGTCTCAGTTAATAGAGCCTTCCGATGACTTTTCAGGAATTTTGATATAAACAGGGGATCTCGATCTCACACAATCAGTAGAGGTGCACCGTGAAGTATTTAACATTGATTAATATAAAGAGTTTATTGGAACTCAAGAGGTAAATATTATCTTATAGAAATAATTTTTTTGGATTTACTATGTTAACCAACAATAACCCATATCACATCACTATTTCTATGGGTATTTGGTACTCTCGTGATGAATCCCATAGTAAATTTATCCCACTTACACAAAAAAATATTTAAAGGTTGTGTGACTCCTCTAGGATTTGAACTATAAGTCTAAAATTTATTACAAATTAGGAATATTAATACATAGTTAAAAATTTGTTGCTTTATAGTATCCCAATAATATTTTATTTCAGATCCCTATACATCATGGTACGATCAGGGTGTTCAATCTATGAGCATCATTCAATAGTTACATGTGTAGTTCCGGTATTAATTGAACACATAAAATATTTCAATATTTCATAACACCATCTTCACAAAAAAATCCATCAAATTTTAGATCATTCATAGTTTTGATTTTTGATATTAGGATTCTTATCATCAGATTATAGTATTTTTATCTTTTACAATAATTATTATTTTACAATAATTTGAAAAAGGTGTACGACCTTCACTTCCTTAATATTTCCCATAAAAATATTTTACAAAATCCACGAACATATGATATCTCTTAATCCTAATTTGGGATAAAAATGCATTATATTTCTTGATTACTGAATCTTCTAACTTATTTTCTTTTCCTAGGTGGCAGTATATTGAGAAATAAAGATAATTGAATAAATCGAGCCATTGTCTATTCCTTATGTTGAGATGTTTCTTTGTAATGATGTATTTCAACCTATATTTATATTTATATATATATATATGTATCAAATATTTCACTATAGAGATAATGTATTCATATCATCAGATAAAATATTATATCTACTACATCAAAATCATGAGTTGGATAAGATTGTTCACGAGTCATTATTTTCATTGAAACTTAAGCAATAAATTTATAATTTTTCATATAAAAACAATTCTTTACATTCTTTGAAGAATGCATGTATATCACATACCCAATATTTCCTAAATATATAGTCATTATCATAGCATTGAACAATATTCTATTCAGTTATTCACAATTTTAGTTACATTTATATTCAGTTATTTACATGTGATCATGTTTAAAACGTTATCCCATCAGAAATAATTCAGAATGAATATCATATGGTAACCTGTTGAACCCATGAAACTAGGTACCAAATATAAAATCATTATTTTATGAGATTCATGGTCTTCCTTTTTCATCATTTTACCCAAAAATATCCCACTTTTAAACACAATATGGCCATGAATATAAATTTTCCAAATCTAGAATTCACACAAGAAAAATTTACCTTATAAATCATTCCTTAAAAGAGTTTCAACAATGATCTGTAAGTGATTATAATGATGTTAATAGATTTTAAAATACACTATAATATCATTTATTAGTTCTATTGAATAACCATAATGAAAATAATTTAATATACTTGTCATTAGATTTATAAAAATGAATGGTTAACTAGTTAACTCTAAGGGAATTAATATAAAATCATAATATCGATAACTCATCTGAAAAGATGTCTATTGAATATATCCCTTCATTAATAACAATTAATGATATCACTAACAAATTTTAATATTCTTAAAATATTGAGATCTATGATGTTTATCACAAAATCATCAATACGAGGAACATTAAACTTTTCATTTCTCAAAAGGGGACTAATTTCTCTATAACCAATGCACAGCCTCATGGGTATATATTTCTTCTTAACAATTAGAATAGGGGATCCCCATGGAGATGAAATATTGTGAGTAAATAAATTATTACTCAACTCCTATGGTAGTTTTTAGCTGTATTAATTACACTATGGCCAGTCTATAAAAATTGTTCGATATTGGTCTTTATTCAGTGATTAATTTTATCAAAAAATCAATTTCAGAAACCATGAAGTGTTCAAGAATTTCCCCAAGTAAAACATAATTGTATTGATGTATAATAGGTACATTAACATTTTGAATATTTCCTCCTTTATCCCTATATGTTATTTTCTCATTAACCTTAATAATTTCATTCAATTGATCCACAAGGGGTTGATATATAATATAATTAGATGACGATGTTTCTACTATAATGATATAGAATTTTTTATATTCCCCAAAAATCAAATTTTCATTCATGGTGTGATAAATATTGTCATCATATTTTTATATCATGTAGATAGAGAGGATTATATGAAATTAATTCATAGAAATGGTGATAAGGTCGGTAAATAAACAATATAGAAGTGTCATAATTGGGACTTCTTGAAAAAACATTGTCGTAATGTATTTATCAGTATTGATAGACAACTACCTTATTAATTCAAAATATAAATGAATAATTTTTTTTCAAAATAATTTGATATATAACAATGAGACAATAAATAATAAAATAGACAATTGGATATACCTGATGATGGGATTAATGTCAATACCAACATATCATTGGGAACTTCTACCTTAGTAGTAGTGATCAGGTATGCTTATCAACATACCTATTTCCATTTATATAGTATATTCACATAGATATTGAGAAACTAATTTGATTTATTCTCTATTTTTTTGTTTAAGCACTGAATATCAATGGTTTGTTTTTTCCCATTCATTCAAAAGATAAATGACACTTTTCTTTACACATGTAACTCACATTTATTCCCTTTTGGAAATTCCATAGGAATTTCTAATCATAATTTTCACAAGATTTATATTTATTTTTCCCCTGATTCTTCATTGGTTGTTTACCTTTTTCAGGGTTCTCTCCCAACCTCTTCTTCTATTAGTATTCCTTAAAGATGTAGGATCTACAAAACATCATCACTATTTTAATGAAACATAACTCTATTTCATTATATAATGAAATTTATGAGAATAAGATTACCTTCAAGTAAGTTTCTTAAAAACATAAAAGGAATGATAAATCTTACATTTCAAATTATGTTTGTAATCTATAGTATCCATATCTAGTATTGGGAATGTGTCTATATAATACGTAATACCCTCTTTTTATTTTTTATTAAATCTATGTTGTTTTTTTCATTTTAATTCATTGTCAAAATGGGAAATATTTTTCAAAGAATATATATTTATAATATATCCATCCCATGTGCTACATTTATTATACATCCCTAGTATTCTGTATCATTGAACACCAATAATCAACATCTGTAATGAGGAAATATACATCCAATACGTCCTTTTCATTTTTATTTCATCCTAGTGCTGTAAATATCATTTAAAGGGACTCAATAATTTTCTACCCTACCACTAGATCATTAGTCCAACTAAATGATGAGGGATTCTACTATAGGAATTGATTCGACATTGGTGTATCATGGTTATTCATAAAAGAATGAGTATGTTTTCCTAATTTGGTCATTATATTATTATCTCCAACCCGAACTTTATTGGCATGATCAGTGGGGAAATACATAAATTATCCACTAACATTGAATCCCTTACTTCCATTAGGATCATTTCCCAAATAATGGCACTATCTTCTTTAGCCCATAATCATCATGATTATGGAATAACAAAATAAAAGTTATATTAAATGAATATTTTTAAATACTATAATGAATATTGAGGGTTCTAAATTTTTTACCACAACATTAAATTCTATATCACAAGGTTTATATTAAAATATATTTAATACCAACTATAAAAACACTAACATTGGTATCTTGGAGTAGGTGGTTACATCATTAGATAGTGATTTAATTCATGGAATCAAATCCTAATGGACTAAATAGTTTAGTATATTCAGAAAAAAAGATACAAAAAATTAATTCTTATTACATTTGTAATAATACAGATAAAATGAGAAAATAAAATAATTTTTATCCTTGAGCTCAGTGATATATATAAACCTAAAATCCTTCAGAAAAGTGATCAAATAAAAGGGTGATATCATATTCCCAGTAAGGGGTACATAAAAAGGTTTCTATATTGAAAAAATAATTCATAATCAATATGGAATGATAAATAACTAAATAATCATTTATTTTAACAATTAAATTTTTATATCATGATACTGTATGGAATGATAATTATAGAAATGTAAATAATTAAAAATATATTCAATTTAATCAACTACTTGTTCAAAATCTGAATCCACAAATAATATCATATTGAGAATCACATTGATTAATAACAACTTATTACATAATGATGAAAATGTTTTCCATTTTACTTTATGGTCAGTGACATTTCGGTATATATAATATCAAGACCTTCTACAAGACATTTCCGTCATTATGGTTAAATCCAATTTAATTTGGTCATCTTATTCATATCATGAGACTATTGATACATCATAGGGTTATCTATAATCAGGTCCCACTGAAGTCTACATGTATATATAATTCCTCATATATCTAAATGATCTATTTAATTCAGGAATAAATATTCGTTTTTAATAAATATCTTTATTGAGGAAATTATATGAAAATTACATTATTTCACTAGTTAATCGAATATCATTTAATACAATCACATTATGTAAAAATCATATATATATATATTTGGAAACACACATATAAATGATACAATAAATATTAATATTTAAAATAAATTTTGATAATAAATAAATTAAAGGGGATGTATATACACAATAGAAAAGAGAATTGGTACAAATTATTAAAATATACCTCAATGAAGTGTAATTGAGATAAAGTTACAAAAAACCTCAATTTATTAATCAAATTAATTGTTATGTGTATTAAGTATAAAAACACCTATAATAAGTTAAAATACAATATAAAATAATCAAACATCATTTTACACAGAAAATTAGCATGAAATAATCAATAGAATTGATATTTAACCCAATAAATGAAAATTGTTATGGAAAATCCCTCACCTTTTTGTAACAAGTCATGTTTTTTCCGTATAAAATTAATATTAATATAATGACACATTTAATACCATTAATATTATGATATTAATTATATAATATATCAAAGGTGATATAATCCACAAAAAAGTGGGGAATATGGTATATAACTCATGTAAGTAAAATTGAAATGAGAAACCCTTACCATACCCTTTCATTTATTGTAAAATTATTTAATCCCATGTATAATTTCATATAGAATGTTATTAATTTATTCCAAAACTATTTTTATATTTAAATATAATATATGGTCCTCTTAAATATTCTTATCACCTATTTTTTAATAATATTTTGTTATTACCCTTGTTTTGAGTGTTATATACTTCATTTTTCTATATGTTTTTTTATATAAGTCACAGTTCTTGTGTATATGATATAGTTATATAATTTATTTAATTATAGATATCATATTTATTCATTATATACGTCATTTGTTATAAAAATTCTTCAATGGTGAACATGAATAATGAATCCCGTCGCATCTGGGAGATTGTATGTCATACGTATGCACAAGCGATGATATCATTTCCCTGATGGTGAAAGGGAAATTATTTTGCATGGTATACTAATTTTTCTAGAATCAATATCATGTCATAATTATTATATATGTATTTATGGACAAATTATTTGGGTCATTATTCTCATCCATGTAATTTGATGGTGAAAATAAATCTATACCGTATTGTGGAGATGTAAGTCGTATGTACGCACGTGAGTTGCTTCCATTTTTCATAAGATTGATAAAAAGTGGAATGTGGTTTTCCCATAATCAAAATAGCATCAAATAATATTTATTAAAATAGAGTTATTACTGTATAATGTAATACACACATGAAGAGTAATTATAAGAAGAAATATACAAGAAGAGGTCTTTAAATACGATTACCCCTTCTTGTGAAAACATCTATTAGATCTCCTCTCAAGGGTAGTAACGTTTGTCATTTAGAAGGACCATAATGTCAATAATATAACTAAGGATGTTTATAATATAAATGGACTATATTGGGCTGATCAATAAGGTTCAAAGTTGGGTAAATATGAGTGAAAGGAAGTTCCCCTTTATAGTTGAGGTGAGGGTTACCTTTGGAAACTCTTTAAATATTAAATTAAATATCAATTAAATATGACTGAAAATTAGTTTTTTTAAAAATAATATTATTATGGGTTGAAATAATCTCCTCAAATAATTTTAATACAATTTATGTCACATTATTAGCATTATTATTTAGTTTAATCCTTTTTAATCACTTTTACTCTTGTTGTGACAATATAGATTTTTACTCTTTGAGGGTTAATATTGTTAAAATAAAATACCAAAATGACTATAAAGATATAATTAAAAAAATTTAAAATAATATAATAAACATATTTCTAAATATAAAATTTTTATGAATTATTTATTATTTAATAAAATGATATATATTTTAAAATATCATAAATTTTAAAATTGACACTATACATTACATAGACATTAAATAAAATCAAAACAACATGATAAATTCCAAAAGAATGTTTAAATACATCCATAATATATAATAATAATCTAAAAAATTCGTGGATGAAAGCAATCATTTCAATATATTTTTATTTTAATATTTTTAATACCAGGTATTTTATTTTTTCAATTAATTGAAAATTACTCTTTCAGTGTCCCATCATCGGTAAATATAAATATTTTATCACAATATAATAATCATTAAATTAAAAAATTAGATACATATTAAATATTTAAACTAATTATTTATACGTGATCATTTATTATGAATAAGCCTATATTAAAAATGATATATTTTTTGAACATAGGAGTACAACATATTTTCCTCTTGTTCTAATAAAATATTATAAATGTAATAATCTCATAAAAGTTTAATCCAAATATAATAATATTAATACAATAATTAATATTATTTAATATAACTCATCCACTAAAAATGATGTGATGTTTAGGGCCACTTTCTAGCACTTGAAGTTTTATTTTTACCCTTAATCACACAATTTACCTTTTAGTGCGAAACAATTTGCAAAATATAACCATTCATATTGGCAAAAAATAAAAGGGAACTATTTTATAAATTTATAAGTTTTAAATCAAAATATTAGAATAATTTTTAAAAATTAAAAATATAGATGTTGAAAATTTTAATTTGAAAATAATCTTGCAAAATGAAAAGGAAAATAGTTGTATTGAAAAATACATTTTAGACACAAGAAAGCAGTAATACCAAAATATTTGATATGGATGGTTAAAATGAAATTAATGAAATTATATATAGAGAAATAAATAGTAAAATTTACTTATATCAAATTCAAATCAAAAAGTAAATTTTAATAAAAGTTCTATAATTTTAACTATTCATAAGAAAAATCAATATTTTCAAAGAATTCCAAAATATTCCCCATAGGCATATTTTAATATTATGATTTAAAAATTGAAGTACATTTTTACAAATAAATTTTATAAATGTGTCAAAAGTTTAATTATATCCATTTTTTCAAAAACATAATATTTTAAATTACACATATATTTGATGAATTAAAATAGTTTTCTAAAAAATATGTGTTTTATTTTAATATAATTAAAAAATAAATTGGTAAAGTATATCAAAATCGTATATTTTTATTTATTTTTTTATTCATATTCACTCTACCAATTCAATTTCTTTTTTATAATTGTAATGTTAAAATATTAATATTACTATTATATCATGGTTCGTTTAAGCTCAATGTTTCATGGAACGTAATCTATCAATGAAATTGAATTTATTTAAGATGGGACATAATATAAATGCACGGGTGTTATATTAATGTATTTTAAATATCTTTTTCAAATCAACATGATTTCAACCCAACTTCATCTACCCTTGTACTTCTTGTTTTAAATTTTAAATAAAATTGATATAAATATAATTCCATTCATCTTATTATAGAAATCATAAAAATAAATTAAAATAAAACATTCATCCATTTTATATAATATTCAGAAAATCCAATTAAATGTTCCATTAATTCAAAAATTATTAAAAATAATTAATTAATTAATGTGATGTAGTGATATTAAGTGACTATAAATTAAATTTAATGTATTTATTTCTTCTTTCAATTCCCAATGAAATAAATTCTTATACTCTTAGACAAGTGAAAATAAAATATTTTATCTAATTATTATTTTAAAACCCAAAAAATGTTAATTACATTTTCAATATCTATGTCAGTATAGATTATCATAAAAATTATATATTTTTTATTCAACTTTATATAAGGGTTAAATTCAATTCATTTCCAATTTTCTATCATCAAATATTTACTTATACCTATCATCCTAGAAATATTCATTCATCACTCAATTCTATTGGATTATAATTGCATTTTCCCACATTTTTCTATTCATGAGTAGTAAATATTTCATCTTTTTCAATCATTAATTATATTTTTTATGTCAATGAAACATAGATTTTTTATCTTAAATATAATGACTAATTATCGAACATAAAATGGATTGATAAAATTAATTATTTTTATATAATATATATTCCAAATTCATCATTTCTATATTTGATGTTTCTCCTATGATATATTTATTAAATTGTTTCTATTACAAAATTGAGTGAAACTATTATTTTCAATTTACCATTAGATCAATTGAGTTGTAGACTTCAGGATATTAATTTTATTTACTAAATACATTACAAAGTATTCTATGGGATAATTCATGGATTATATGTCAATTATAGTCTCAAAATATTCTATTTGTGGAATGGTATTTCCATGAAAAGTAATGAATTAATAATTTCCAATACAATATCATCAATTCCCTATGTGTTTTACTAAAATTTAATACTATTTCTAGTAAATAAATCATGTATTATCTCTCTCAATAAATGGTTATATTATTATAAATATTTCAAAAATAATTTTTAAGCCTCATATGTGTGTTATTTTAAAAGTGGGTAGTATTTCATTGTATTAGATTCAGAGATTAATGGCCAATTATTAATATTCCATTAGGTTTTATCATTGAAATATTTCATTTATTTATCATTTTTTAAATTAAAATGATTTAACTCTTGTCATAAAAATTTCTATAGATCATTATATAATAATTTAATTCAATTTTAGTATAATTTATTAAAAAAACACCAAAATTAAACAAAAACATATAGAAAGGAACAAATAAAAACAACAAAAATAATCAAAAAATAAAAACTTTCCCCCCCTACACTTTGATGATGTAATATATTCAGTGTATCACATTATGTATTAACAAATGAAAAATATAATAAAGGAATAAGAAAATAAAAATTGTTTTTTAATGGTACAATATGATGGTTTCACGTGTATAATGTTTTGAGTAAGACATCCTGTATAGGTATATCAAGGATAATTAAAAAATATGTATACAATATTTATCCATTGATAATGAAATCTCTTATATCTCCTTATTTTTTATTATTAAAATTAACAAAGGGTTATAAAATAGGGATAATAAATGGGGCATCTATTCTGGAATGACAATTTTCTAGTATTAATTTTTTTCATTATTTAAAGAGAATCAATTAATCACCTTTGTGAAATTATGTATTGAACTAAATTATGATTTTATACACTTTCTATTTAATTTTAATATTTTAAAGTAGAAAATTATTACTAAATTATTTCATTAATATCGTGAATTAATAATCCCCTTCCTTTTCTGGGTTCAAATACATTTCTTTAATTACCAAATAATTTATTTATCTAAATCCAAAATATGATGAAAAATTTTAATATTGACCAACCAACAGAGGATTATTGTAGTTATTCATTTATATTATATCATACATAACTACATATTTTCTTATAAACATTATATCAAGTCTTGTGTATTTTTCTTCAAAGTTATCTAATAGATTCATTTAATTTTCCAATTTAAATCATTAGCCTTTGTATTTTTCTATATATGATAGACTATTAATGTTTTGTGGGACACTCCATATCTATTCTATAAAAGTATTATCAAGGAAAAAAATTCAATACCCTTTAATAAATGAAAATAAAGAATATAGTTGGAAATGGATGGGTTTAACAAGGGAACCAGATCTAACAAAAAGAAAACACAACAGCCAAAATTTAAATTCGAAATAAAACAAATAATGTTTATAATCATGCTCATTGTCTACACTCCCCTAATCAGAATATGATAGACCATTATAAATAATCCACTAAAAATAGCTTCTTCATTATCATTATCAATAATAATTATGGATTTTGATACTTTTTTTGATGATCAGGTAGACATATTTATTATAATATTAGAGGAGACCAAGGAAGTCCTTAATTTTATTGGTACAAAATAAAATCTCTACGTATCAACCATAATTGTCATTTATTTTTTATTATAAATGTCCTCATTATATCATTCATAATACTATTATATTTTTTATTCCTTGGTAATTGATTATTATTTATGGTATTCAAAGTCTGTATAAGATATTTTTATAACAAAATTAAATATTTTAGTTGAATTATCAATTTTCATAGCTTTGGATTCAATTTTTTTTAAACTGAATCCATTTCCAATAAGATTTTTGAATATAAACATGATGTTGTAAATTTCATATAATAATATATACCCTGTAAATGAATGATTTCAGAAGAAAACATTGTTATTTGAGTCATTTATTGTCTTTATTAAATTTTACAAGTTGATTAATAATTCTAACATCCAAAAAAATATTTTGAGAAATTAAATAATTTTTTTCAATATGTTCCCCCATTTAAAACCGTGTTTCATAATTTTTTGATGTCTAAAATTTCCTTCAACACTAATATTATATAGAAACTCTATTAGAGATTGTAATTCACTTATTATAAGAAATCATCTAACTATTTTGAAAAAATATTTTTCAGAATACATAGATAATCCAAAATTTAAAAATTTGGTTCTTATTTGAGTATAAAATTATTCATTGGAAAAATATATAAGGAATATAGGAAGTTAAATAAATTTTAACATGTTAGTATACCATTGTACCTCTAATTTAATTCAATAATTATTTTCTTCAACAATAAATTCATTAATATTCTATTTATCCTAATTTTGAACCTCAACTATGTGGCGTAATCTGCTTATATGATCATATATGTGATCTATAACAGGTTTCATGTCCTATATCCCCAAATAAAATTACTACGAGAATATAACCAACCTTACCTACATTGAATTTTTCTTTTCATTATTTATCATTTAATTATGTTCCACATGATCCAAAAAAACACCATAGTTCCTAATACATTGAATCTGAATTTTTCTAGGGATTAAAAATATACAAATTTTTAGTCGTCGTGTTGTTATTATATAAGAAATTTAATCTTTTATGAAAACAAAATTACATAGATTTATCCATCAATATTTGAGACCAATCTACATCAACAATATAGTTTGAAGAATCAAAACAATAATGATGGGATACACCAAATTTTGTGGTCGTAAAATTGGGGGAGTTTTCAGTTAAAACATCATCACATCGAAAATATTCATAAAAGGATTATAAAATATGAATTAAAAATCAATTAATATTAATAATTAATGTTTTAAATTAATCATTCTCAAATCCTTGGTGAATATTCTATCAAATCTTGTAGGGCCTATAATGAAACATAAATGTTTCATAAAACTTGTGTATAAATTTATTTTTAGTGTCCCAATTTTGAATTTATAAACCTTAATCTCCTATATTGGAAATTTTATATATAATAATTCTTTACCCTTCTATCACTAAATTTCACTATTAAATATTTAGAAAAACATTTTTTTCAATAATTTTTTCTAAATTTTATAATGATTTTTGGAATAAATAATCAGAATAATTCACAAAAGATGTGAAATTATTTATAAATCCATCCAAATAGTGTTGAATTTATTAAGATAAAATTAATAATATATAATATGTTCCAAATTTATTTCATATTAGAAATAGAATACTTCTCAACATAAATGTTTCATAAGTATATGTGGATGTTGTGTTCTCTTAGTCCTCATGTGCAATCAGTATTTAGAGATATCATAGGAAACCATTATAAATTATATATAGGTTTTTACCGCCAATCATTCTTGATTTTGGTCATAAAATAGTATTAGAATATGATATATTATACTGATAATATTATTTTTCATATAGTCAATGAAAACCCTTCATATATATTGTATTCTCATGGGGGGCTATCTTATTTTATTCATTCATTATAATAATGAGTCTATTTTTCTTAGGAAGTATATTAATTATAGATACCCACTAAAAATAAAATATTTTAAAATTTAATTCTGTCTTTAAAAACATTCCAATATATTTTTTAGAAACATCCATTGATTATGGGTTAATATTCTTCATGGTTTCTTAAATAGTTTTTTATAAAGTTCATCATTAAATTTGAGCATGAATATTTTAGAATAGAGCCCATGAATATATCCATACCTAAATAAAATTTTTCCATAATTTTATCTATAAACATAAAGAGTATTATGTTATTAATTACACGACTATATTATTGAAATAATAATTGGTTTCACATTTTCAACAATTGTAAATACAGGCTTTAAATCTTCTGGTATTTTTTGAAATTCATGATTTGGTGGAGTGATTAAAGAAGAAATAATATTGGGTACACTTACAACTATGAACAAATTTTACATCAAAATAAAAGATGAATTATTTATTTTTTTATTGAATAAAATATCTAATACATAAAAAATCATAATTTACCTCAAATTGGTGAGTTTTTACATTGATTTTGGTTATTCACGTATTTTTTCAATGGTTTTTTAGATCCATGATTGTTACCTAAATTAAAATATTTTGTCAAAAAACCATTATCCAATTATAGATTTAGCACATAGTAATCTATTAGAAAGAAAATCCAGTGCTCCGCATGATGAAATTTCAGGGAATCCAATATATTAAAATATATAGTTTTTATCAAAACTCTATTTTTAACATACCTTCATAGATATCTCTAATGTATTTTTTAGTTTTTAGAAAACTTTTCCCAAGATCAATGGTTAATGATCTAGTTTCAAATCATCATACATGTTTTTCATTTAAAATAATGTTGTCGAGATCAAATTATAGATACATACCAATATTTATTCTGAAACACTAGCTGGGAATATTGTAGTTTTGTGGGATCATTAGAAATATACTCTGGTTGATTTCATCTCTACCATAAAAAAAATAAATTATAGTATGGTTAATAAAATAAAAACAATTCCATAAATCACATATTTATTATATTAAATACATTGATCTATTTATCATGGGAAAAGTAAATTTCACCAAATCCTGAAATTAGGACATAAGGTAAGTTTTGAAAATTAAAAATACATTTAATTCAAAATGTTCTCTCTCTTTCCTATAAAATTACCATTTGATTTACAATTTCATTATATAGTTGTATTTATTCTTAATTCCATGATAAACCAAAAATATTTTAGAGTGTATATATAGGATTTAATATGATTTATTGTGATTTAAATATTTTTTAAAGTAAATAGAATCTATATTTAGATATCACCCTCAAGAATATTATTTGATTATAAAAATCATAATACAAATTTTGGTTGAATGTTTTATCCATCATTCAATATCATTTCGTACTTTTCTAATGTTTTCACATCAATCCTCTTAGTTTTTATTTCTATTACTCTATAAAAAGATTGGGATATCTATAGAACATTTTATTTCACAAAAATGGATATCCAAAGAACTTCTTCTTATAACTATATTCACATTACTCTTTTAAATCAGAATGGTTTGTGTTAGTATATTCACAATATTTTTTATCATCATTTTATAAATAATCAAAAATTATTTTTTAGTTATTTCATATCAGTTAATAACTCCACAATTCATGAATCATATTGGTTATATATTTTAGATTGTAAAATAGTTTATTATCATTTTAAAATTTACTCTAATTTAATGGTGGTGGTTGGAAGGTTGGTTAAATATATAATAATTTTATTTTTATTAGAAATATTAATAATTGTTGAATTTCAACTAGTATAGTGGTCTGAAATTGTTGTGTTTATTTTTATACATATACAGAATTTGGGAACTATCTTTCCAAACATTGATGGATTATTGGAATTTACTTTGGTTGTTAGAAGCAGTGCGACATTTAGTTTCCAAAATATCATCAATAAAATAAACTTCAATAATCCCTCCAAATCTGGAAAGTGAATTCTAATAATCTATAAAGGTTTTTAAATCTAATAAACAATTCCAGATATATATAATAACATAAATTCTACAAATAGAAACATTTCCTTAAAAATTTAAAATTACAAAATAATCAACCAACATTTTTTAGTAGTGTAATTTTGTAAATAATCATATTCAAATAAAATAAATCATTTGAATTGATCCTATTATTTCCTAAGCTACATAATCCTAACCAAATTGGGTAGTTCATTAAGTTTTTATTAAAGTAGAGATGAGTCAAATGATCTTACCTCGTGCTCTCCTCTTATAAAATTATCTCTTATTCCAAACTATTGATAATTATAAACTGTATTCACAATCATTTCAATATATTAAACTTGTTACTATAGAATACAATTTTCTGTAAATGATGTGTCTATGATATTTCATTTACTATCAAGTAGTCTATTATTACTGTAAAATAGGATGTTTTTTTTCAGTTTTTCATTATGTGACTAGCGTCAATATAACATAATAAAATTTTTACAGTATTAATTAATGGTATATAAAGATTAGTGTATATAGAAATAGAGTTACTTGCATAGGGTAGTGCTCTATGATTCTAGAATATATATATATATGTGGAAAAAAATACAGTAATGGTTACCCCAATAATTTATTTCTCTAGGTTATATTTGATATATAAATTTTATAGTCTATATATCAAGATATATAGAGATTTATCTTTACATAACTAGGTTCTAATCCAATCCTATTAGTTTAAATATTTTACAGGACATTATGCATTCATTATTGTGAGTTTTTGGATCTTCCCTTGAATGGAAACAAAACATGGGGAAAATATTAATCTTTCACATTTTGAGTTAAAAATTTTCATTTAATGTAATAATTATAATATTATTATTGGTATTTATTAAATTATTTTCACTTATTTATTTAGTATTTTAGTTCTTATTTTGGGTTTTGAAATCAGATTCAACATGAACACATGAATATTCAATTTATTATAACATTACAAACTATTTAGAGTATGATTTTAGTTTAATAATGATTCATAATTTTATTAAATGAGTAATAAATTCTAACATTTTGAGGATCCAAACTAAATATATTGGAATGAATGACATCTATTAATTAAATTTATTTAGTTAGGTTTTATTAATTATAGACAACCTCCATGAATATGGTTCCATATTTATTCTTTCACACAAATGTCATTGATGTAGAAAAATATATGTTAACAAACATATGTATGAATATACAATTTCGTTGGTTAAAAATTATCTCCAAATAGGGGTAAAAATTCATTTTTTTATTTATTAATAATATTTGGTTTTGATGTGTTTTGATTTTAGGGAACTAAGAGAAATTTGAAGAAAACATTATATTCATAGAATTTATTTAGTTATTAGTTTAGAGATTAAATGACCAATTTTTTGTTATCCTAGTCTTAGTATGTCTGATCAATCCTCTAAATAATTGATCACTAAGAGATTCTATAACCAATTCTCCCTCATTAAGGGACATTAACATATGTAAGTTTTAAATTATAAATAATAAATATCAATTAATCATACATCCAATGTGTGTGGAAATATATCATGAAATCTGTTTAATGTCTCAATTATGAGGTCTACTCTATTTACAAAAGAATATTTAAATTTTGAAAATACACTTTAAATAATCAGAGGATAACCACTACCATTCACATAAATATAAAAAATAATTTTACTATAACACCTAAAAATTTACATTCCATATTTTATAGTCAATATCTAGTAATGGGATATATTAATTAATCACCCTAATTATATTAAAATGTATAAAAATTAAAATAGATTACAATAATATCCAATAAAAAATATCAACACTAAATAAAGAGAAGACATTTGAAAAGAAAAATATAAAATTTATATTTAAACTCAAGTATAAAAAAATGTTTCTCCTCCCCTATTCCTAAATAGGTAAATAATTTTACCAATCCATGGGTGGGGATAAAAATCTAGAAGAATAATGACCCCATTGGAAACTAATGTAAGTATTTGTCAGGTAAAAAAAATATTTATATCCCTTTCTATATATTATTAAAATTTATTCTTTCCTCCTCAATTTTTTTTATTCCAACCAAATTAGAATCCTAATACCTAAATGGTATGGAATACTAGAAAATCAGTAATATTTTCTCTTCAAATAAAATAATGAAGAAGTATACCATTATTCATGAATTGTGTGAACCTACAAATAACACACAATCACATGACCATCAAAAGGTCATGCAGACAGGACATGAGAAATGAATGAACCAATTCAGATGTTATAGTTCACCCTTGAAAATCCCTTCTATTCTTTTTAAGATGTTTGAGATATTCATTGATCATGAGGGGGATACCAAATAAAATCAACCATTCATGTTACTTTTAACCTATTGAATCATAACAACCATCTGAATATCAATTTAAAATTAGTCCTTAAAATATTCAACATTAGGAAGCCATTCTCAGTTTTAATATTCCACTAATGGATATTTCTGGTTCACAAGACACCAAGAACTCCATCGTGAAATTTTTTTCATTTTGTTATAGATCTTGATCACATTTCACCATCATTATTTGAATAAATTCAGAGATGTAATGGTGGTTCTACATTTTCCATTTGGATCTAATGGAAAACAGAAGGGTTTTTCGTGATAAAACATCCTTATGAAACATTATTGGTCACATGAATCATTGACAATGAGATGAGTTCATTTCTTCCGCAACACTCATAAATTTTCCTGACCCCAACCTTTTGGAAATAGATAGAGTAAATAAAAATGGAAATGAAAAAATATTCACGCAAGGGGATGATATATTAATATAATGCTAAAGGGGGTTTTCACCCTGGGAAATTACAAAGGATCCCAAAGATCTTACCATGACATGTTATCTTGGTCCTATAAAATACCTCTTGAAATTGCAGCTTAATATCGCGAGGACCTGGACAAGGCACCTTTGTCTTGGGGAAGGTCCCCGACAAAGCATATTAGATCATAAAAGATACTTTCAAGAGGTATTCCAATCTCACAAATGTATCTTGATATATTTTCCTATTCTTGTGGAAGTCCAATGAAATTTCAAAAATATTAGGAATGTTACCTTTACTAGGACCAAACCAAATAAATAGGGGACTGAAGGGATGTTCTTGCAGTCACTAAAATCATTTAATGCCCCTGAATGACCTGTGACTGGGTCATGAGAATTACATTAAATACGTCCACTAACTCAGACCCTAATCTATGAGATACACACAACACAAGGTGACATTTAACTGGGGTAGCATGTCCTATAAATAATACAAGATTCGTATCCCAGATGGTGATGACTCAACAAGTACATCCAAGAGACCTGAGTTCAAAACTGGTTGGAGACATGCTTTTCAGGGTACTGTAGAAGTATTATAGCAGGCACTGTTCAGTACTGTAGTAGCTTGGACTATTCATATTTTTGGGCTTTTGGGCCACCAATTTGGGCCTTTGTACATTAAGGCCTTCGGGCCACCTCAAGGCCTTTGGGCCACCTCAAGGCCTTCGGGCCACCTGAAATGGTTTTTAAATGATTAGACAGACTAAAAAAGGAGTAGAATATATATGGGGAATCAGAGCAGGTGTGACCACCAGAGAAGAAGATAATATTATTTTTTTAGAAAGAGATGGTATGACATTACCATTGGGACTAGCCTGTTATTGCATGGGAATTCTAGAAGAACAGCATTGTGAAGGTAGAGAGCTGATGTCATGATGAAGAGGTTGGGAGGAGGTGTTCAAAGTGTAGTCTGTATATTTCCTATGACCTATGGGTCATGTAATCTCTGAGCCTACAGGCCTTGTAAGGGTTCCCAATCATCCCTTTAAAGGGGGGTTATCAAAATCAATAAAAAAAGGCCATTGGGACATTCAGGAATGGTCTATAAATGCCTCCCCATTTCCATAAAAATGAAATTTCTATCCATGCATCGACACATCCAGTATTCATAGTGGAATTCTCAAATTGTCGAATCTCACAAACACAATGTATTTCGTCAATGTAAAACTGAGGAAACATCATTAGCGGTCATGAAGCATGGATATTCACTTTTATTGATAAATTATATTCTTTAAAAGAACTTATGTCATGATTATGAGATAATGAAATGGACATCCTATTTTTTCTATGGTCACACAAAACATAAAAAAGTTATAACACTATACAAATATAAGGTACATCTACAACAAAAAGAGGAAAATAATTCTAAAAATGGGAGCCTTATGTGAAAAAATATACATTGATCCTCTTGTAGTTTTCATGATTCATCCAGATCCTAAGAAAAAACTATAAAATGTTGATCAAATTTTGTGAGGCTCATTTGACATACAATTTTGATCATATGTTGTCCCCCATACATGAATGCAGAAGTAATATGGATCTCCCCAAGTATACACCCGAATCTTGTGAATCCCTCTGGGATCACCATGAAGATCATTATATTTCCTCAGACAAGTCATTAAAATCATGTGACAGTGCTAGTTAGTATTTTCTAGTTCTTGTAAATTCCTCAAGACATAAAATTTATGTCACAAGACACTCTCTATGTATGTCAGGTGTGTTATTCAAGGACACCAAGACATATAATCTTGGATCATGTGGTGTACTATGTATATATCATCCAGTTAAAGAAACGGAATAATTCAAAAGTTATCCATGTTGTTTGATTTCATTAAAACGTGTTTGTAAAATTTTTCTATGTCGTCAAAGAAAAGTTAGCTAGATAATGTTTTCTCCTCCTAAAAATTCATCGAGATCCTGTAATGTCATCGAGGACATGTTTTTAAGGTGTAAATATGTTCTCCTAAAAAAGCTGTCTTGATAATGATATGGACATCAAACATGAAATTCATTTTATGATACATCCTTCAGATAAGTCAACTAGGCCATGTGATTGTCTTTGAATATGTCTTAAATATAACCATACTTGTTTAGACATCCTCTTACATGATTTTTAGACAATCATGGCATGTTAGGAAGATAATCAAGCTGCCCAAGAAAAAAACCAGACCAGGTCATGTTGGAATCCTTGGACATGATGTCCTTCCCTAACATCCATACTAGGGAAAACAATTTGTTTATTCCATGACAAGAAACATGATATGTCATGTTATTCATATATAGAAAACCTCAGTGTTTAAACCTTGATCATTGAAATAATATGATATATCCCACATATTAAGGAAACCTATGTTTGTAAGCCGTAACCAGTGGAATAATATAATATGTCCTACATACTAGGGAATCATCACTGTGTGAGCCCTATTTAGTTATATAATATGATAAGTCCCACATAATAGCTAAAAATCAGTGTATAAGCCCTGATCAGCAACATAATATGATGTGTCCCAAGTACTAGGGAATCCGCAGTCTGTAGTCCCCTAGTTGTGGAATAATATGATATGTCTGACATTCTAGGGAATCCTCCGTATGTATACTATGACTAACTGATCTATAATAACTCTGATTCATTCATTATCCATGATATGATGGATGCTATTCTAATCCATGATCTCACGTAGGCATCCACATATGTGTATGGCTTCCATGTCTCTATCATTTTAACCAATGGGATCCAATTATTCTTATGGGATGATCATTATACCTCATCATTAATCCAATAGGGTAGTAAGATAAACGATAATAACTATGATTCATATATTACCCAGGATATGTGGGAAACACTTCTATATAATAGGTTCATGTAGGTATCCTCTTCAATTTAATTCACCCAATGTCTCTTACATTTCAACTATCATGACCCAATCATTCCCATGGTTTGATCATTCTACCTCCTCAATCTGCAGACTTAGGAATCAACTAATATTTGAGAAATATTTATCCTAAAATAATTAGGATACATAGGACACCATTATAAGACATGTTCCCAAATAGGCATCCACCTTGGTGTAATTCCTCCCAATCCCTTCAAAAATCCAACCATCGAGACCGACTAAATCACACGGGTTGATCATTCTACCTCATCAATCAGTGGAATGAGGAGTTAGTTGAACTATGATAACTCTTTATCCTATAAACACTGGGATACATAGTATTCCTTCCCAAGGATCAAGATCAAATATTAAACAACCAAATGGTTCTCCCAACATGTAAGGCTCACATAAATATTTAGTGATACTAATTACTTTATATCACTTGTTTCTCAAACCGAGCATGGATCTTGTGGTATTAGAGATTTGCAATGGTTATATCATTCACAATATGAATCTTCTCCATCCATGGAAACCATTGTGTGTAATACTCATTGAGATGAATTATTTGATTGCCCCACATATAACAGTATACACCTTTGGTCTAGTCCCAAGGGAGTTACTCATCTATGATGGCTCTGATCCATTTGACCACCAAGATATGTAGGACATATCTTTGATGGTATATCTGAAGTACACATTTCTCACATTCCCTCATCTATATGTCCCTTCCTAATGTATTTAAAAATTTGATTTTAAAATAACTATGTGGGTTTTTTTCTTATTATATAAAGGATCTATAGAACCCCTCATAATTTATCAATCCTATCCTTGAAATATTAGTATCCTCCCTACATGACAGCAAATTCCAAATATTCTGGCTATACTACTTGGATACATTAGTAGATGCACATTAGGAAAATTAATGAAGAACATTGGATACATATAGATGGGCTCTCAAAAAAATTCCCCTTTGCATATAAAATTGTTTAAACTAACATATTTTTGTAGGGTAAATGGCTCCATATTTTTTTATAAAGAGATTCATGAGCATATCTTAAATCTAAAAGAGAGTCATTGAGTATGCAACAATTCTCTCCAAAATGGTGTGATGAGCCTAACCACCCATCCTCTAAACTAATGTGATTTTCAATGGTTCCTTATTTCTGAATCCTTAATTGGGTGAGAAACAATGGAAATTAGGTCTATACATAGTGTTGGATATAAAAAATGTTGGTGATTTCTATTAAGAACAATATTGATGAATCCAATGTGGATGGATGTTCAATCCATTTAACACACATCAATTAATGATCTGGACAAATCGAATTCCCCTCAAATGTATATTTTCGGAAGATATAAATTTGATGAACCTAGGGTTAATTCATTTAACAATGACATGTCATTCACAAGATAAAAATGATACACTTCCTATCTTTGGGTAGTCCATTTTCATCCTTCCATAAGGGTGCCACAATTTCTATCTTTCTAATGTATCAAAATGGGTGAATCCCACATAAATAACTTAAATAAAAGAATTATGAGTTTAACTTGTGTTGGTTTTTGTTTATTTCATATCATATGAATACAATTCAATAATGATATGATTTTTTGGATGATCCTCTATAATCATGGTTCATAAAATATAATTCCATCATTTCTTTAAAATTTAAACATGAATAAAAATTTCATACTAGATATTATAAAGGAAATGGTGTTACACATGAATATCTGATCAAGAACATTTAATTCCTATGATGATGTACTGACCAATGAACCTGTTTTTTATTTCTTCTTTCCTGTAGAAAATATTTTTGTAAATAATACTTTGATCATACATGTCTTCATTGATAGAGCAAATATTTTCAATTAATTTATATTGAATATCATTGTTTATAATCCCAAAAAATTGTTATTGGATGGGTAATTGTCATGTTTTTGGGTTTTAGTGTTATTTTGAACCCAAATGTGAAAAACGACTATTTCTAGATTTTTGACAGATTTTTAAGTCAGGGGTATTTCGGTAATTTCTTGAAAAATAAAATTCCAAATTTTCTGATTAAATTTTTTTTATAATAATTATTTTATTTACTACATTTTTGTCTTCTGGACCAGGAGCTGATTCGGCCATCTAAATGGTCTAAAAATTCATTAAAGTTGGGAATTTTTCCGTGCGGACAGCGTGGACCCACCCAACATAAAGGACATCAAACGCGGCCTACAATTATCTACATGATTTGTTTCCAACTGTGATATTACTAGGACATATAGTGGAGACTCTAAAAGAAATTTGAAGAAGTTTGGAAGTCATTAAGGAGTCCATTAAACGACATACATTTGGAGGAACCATACTGGAAACTTCATCAAGAAACAGAAATCGAGAATGAAAAATTCATAACTCCTTCATCCGGTTTTCAAATGAGCTGAACTTTTGGGGAGAGACGGCCAAGATAATTTTTCACAACATTCATGAAGGGTGGAACGCGTGAAGAGGTCATTAATGGGGTCGTAATCGCTCAAACGTTCTGGGGTTGAATTCTGCCTATAAAAGGAGGAGAGCTCCTCCCCCTCAATCCAACCCATTCTCCACCCCATTCCTTCTGGGGCACCAATGAGAAGAACATCTCAGATATTTCTTTTATTTCATTTGTTTTAAAATGTCTCTCCCCTCCCAAATTATCTCGCTTACCCCATCCAAGGAGGGGTAGTTTCATTTGAGTGATCGGAAAGAGGGGAGGCTGGACCTATGTGTTGTGCTTGAGTTCTGTGCTTGAAATGAATAAAATTTGTTCTTCTTTCTTCTTCTGGTTCCAATTCATAATTCAGTATTAAATTCCGAATGCGGTTGTGTTAAGGTTTTTATTCTGAAATTATAAATTGATTTGGTCGATGATCACATCTCCCTCCACCCAATTATAATTTGTATACGGTGGAACATGATTAGGGTTGGGTGGTGATTGCTCGACGGTTATCAAGCACGTGTGTAGGATTGTATGTCCAAATATTGGTTTATTAGGGAACAACAATTCCAAGTCTGGGATTTATCTAATTAATCAAGAGACCTACTACAACCCTAAACACATTGTAAGGAGGATAGACCCCTCTAAGGTTTTAGAAAGGGAAATTCTAATCACATATCTCTTACCAGTTTAAGGAAGTAGAAGAGATAAAATTTGGAAACCATTATGGCACAACACTAAGTCTAGCCGAACCAAATCCGATCACCTTCTTTATAATTTGCTAAAATCAATCAATTTCTTTTGTTTTTTTCTCTCATAGTCATTCAAATTTGTTAAAACCAATCTTTTTAAGAAAACCAACAAAAAGTGACAACCTTGTTTTGTGTGCACTCCTCTTCGAGAGACTACCTAGGATCAACTGCTAGACTATACTTAGGTAAATAAAATATTGTTTTGCCATTCCCCACGACAGGTGTGCATCAAACTTGGCGCCGTTGTCGGGGAGGCAGTGCCTCAAAGTTTTTTTAAAAAAAAATCTCTTTTGAATGACCCATAGTTCAAATAGCAATTTATTAGAATTCGATCCAGAAATTGAGCGCACAATAACCAAATTGAGAAATCAAAATATTCCCATAGATTTCAAAGAAATAAATCTCACTGATTCAATTGATACCTTGAGTGGAGACTTTGATCCTTTTATAATGGCTGTGAATCCCAACCGAACCCTACGTGACATATGTGCACCTCAATTTGTCAATCAAAATTATCAACTTGCAATTCCTGCCATAGAAAATGATTTTGAATTGCGAATTAACATGATCTAAGTGCTTCCTAAATTTCATGGTCTTGCAGGTGAAGACACAAATCGACATATTCAAGAATTCACCTATGTCTGCTCTAGCTTCAAACCTCGAGCAGTCGCAGAAGAGCATGTGATGTGGAGGGCTATCCCCTTCTCACTAGGGGGAGAAGCAAAGGAATGGTTGTACAATCTACAACCGGGGGAGATCAGTGACTGGGAAGATCTAAAAAATGATTTCTACAAAGATTCTTCCCAACATCTAGGAGCACTGCAATAAAGAAGGATATTTATGTCATCCATCAATCAACTGGAGAAACACTCTACGAATACTGGGAACGTTTCAAGAAGCTTTGTGCAAGTTCTCCACACCAAGAAATAGAAGAGGACCAATTACTTGTGTGCTTCTACCAAGGATTGCTTGACAATGACAGGAATCTACTAGATGCCTCATCGGGAGGATCCCTCATTGATAAATCACCTGCAGATATACGAATTTTGATTGAAAAGATTTCACAAAATTCACAGCAGTTTGGCACTCGAGGTACGATCACCGAAGGGATCCATGAGGTAAGAACATCTGATTTAGTAGATTTAATTAGGAATGAAATGGGTGAACTCACCATGTTGGTGCGACAAATAGCTGTGAACCATGTGAAGGAACAACATGGGCCGAATCAGGTATGTGGTTTATACTCTTCTAATTCTCATTACACTGATCAATGTCCAGAAGTACTGCGGACAGAAAGTTGTGCTGCAGCCTATCAACAAAGGCAATACCAACCGCAAACCCAACCAGGGTATGGGTTTCAATAGAACCAAGCCAGAGCACCTTTTCAGCAGCAATATCAGAACCCGATAGCATTCCAATAACCTTATCAGAAGCCCTTCCAACAACAAAAAACTTCTCAACCACCACCTTTCCAGCGGAAGAATTATGAGAAATCATCCAAAAGTTCACCGAAAAATGAAGACCAACAACTGAAGACAAGAGTTGCAGGAATAGAAGATAAGATGGACAAGCTAGCTGATCAATTTGCAAGCATTATGGATGCTTTCACCAAGAACCAAGGTAAGCTTCTTGCACAAACAATTCCCAATCCAAAAGATAATTTTAGTGCAATCACACCCTGAAGCGGGAAGGAGCTCAAACCACCAGAACAATATGAGGAGGATGAATCTAGGGAACCTACTGAAGCTCATCCTTTCCAACCAAAAAATGGTGTCAACAACAAAGTAGAAAGAACAAGGTTCAAGAAAGAAAGACAAGAAACACCATTGCAGAAACAAAAAAGGGAGAAAAAGGATATTCCAGCACCATTCCCATCAGCATTGGTTGAGTCAAAGAAGGGCGAAGAAGAAATACTTCAACGGGAAATTCAGGAAACATTTCAAAAAGTTGAGATTAACATTCCACAACTGGATGCAATCAGGAAAATCCCTAAATATGAAAAATTTATAAAGGATCTATGTACTAAAAGAAAGAGGCTGGATGGAAATGAAAGAATCAACTTAGGAAGAAGTGTCTCAGCATTGATCACACCACCTATACCGCAAAAATGTCAAGATCCAGGGACTTTCTCTATTCCCTGCACTATCGGTTCATTAAATTTTACTGATGCACTATGTGATCTTGGAGCTTCGATAAATGTGATGCCTCACTCTGTGTTTTAATATTTGCAGATTGGAGAACTAAAATCAACTTGGGTGGTGGTACAATTAGCAAACAGATCCACCGTTTTCCCAGATGGAGTCATTGAAGATGTACTTGTAGGAGTGAGAGAATTAATCTTTCCACCAGACTTTTATGTCCTTACCATGGAGGAAGACCGAGCACCATCCCAATCTCCCATCATCCTAGGGAGACCATTCTTGAAAACAACAAGGACAATAATCAACGTGCATAAAAGAACACTCACCATGGAGCTCGGAGATAGTACGGTACACTTCAATATTCTTGATACGATGAAACACCCATTCAGCAATCACTCACTTTATGCAATCTACCATGATGAAGGTATAGAACCAATTGAAGACTCAGGTATGCTTCATGACTTTTTATCATTGGGAGAACACTCTTCATTTGAATTTTATAACTCCCATGAACCTGAAAATTCTGATATCATGTTGGAGGATGAGGTAAAATATGATTTTTTCGATGATTTGTTAAAAGGAAGTAATATTATTCCCGAGAATTCAACATTAGAAGTAGGAAACCTAAATGAAATATCATGCCTTGAACAACCCCCATGTTTAGAGCTGAATCCTTTTCCATGTGACTTGATGTATGCTTACCTAATGGAAGGATAGAAATTGCCAATAATCATTGCCAATAACCTATCCCATTCACAAGAACAAACATTGATTGACCTTCTCAAAAGGAATGTCAAAGCTGTAGGATGGATTTTAGGTTATATTCCTGGAATAAACCCTATGGTATGCTCTCACAGGATATTTTTAGAAAGTGAATCTCGGCCAGTTAGACAACCTCAAAGAATACTCAATCCCACAATCATGGAGGTCGTTAAGAAAGAGAATGAGAAATTGTTAGCAGCTGATATCATTTACCCAATCTCTGATTCTCAATGGGTCAGCCCAATTCATGTAGTCCCTAAGAAAACTGGCCTGACCACTGTCACAAATGAAGGAAATGAACTGATCCCCATGAGAATACAAAACAGCTGGAGAGTGTGTATATATTACATGAAGCTAAATCAAGTTACCAAAAAAGATCACTTTCCTATTCCATTCATTGATCAGATGCTTGAAAGGTTAGCTGGAAATACTCATTACTGTTTTTTAGATGGATTCTCAGGATATTTTCAGGTAACAATTGCACCAGAAGACCAGAAGAAGACAACCTTCACATGCCCTTTTGGAACATTCGCCTACAAAAGGATGCCTTTCAGGCTATGCAATGCCCCCAGTACATTTCAACGGTGTATGGTGAGTATTTTTTCGGACCACATTGAGGATTTCTTGGAGGTGTTTCTTGATGATTTCATAGTTTTTGGCAATTAATTTGATCTTTTATTGGGAAATTTGGAAAAAGTTTTGAAAACATGCATTGAAAAGAACCTTGTCTTAAATATTGAAAAATGTCATTTCATCGTTGAAAAAGGGATAGTGTTGGGGCACATAATTTCACAAAATGGGATTGAGGTTGATAAATCAAAAGTTGATGTAATAAATTCCTTACCATATCCAACTTGTGTCAAACATGTTAGATCCTTTTTAGGGCATGTAGGATTTTACAGAAGATTCGTCAAGGATTTTAGTAAGATTTCTCTCCCTCTATTAAGATTACTTATAAAGGATGCTAACTTTAATTTTGATTGTGCATGTAGGGAATCATTTGATGAATTAAAGGAAAGGCTGATAAAACCACCAATAATGCAGCCAGCCAATTGGGATTACCCTTTCTAGATACTTTGTGATGCATCCAACCAAGCAGTGGGAGCCACTCTATCATAGAGAATTGACAGCAAGCCTCAAGTCATCTCCTACGCATCAAGGACCTTGGATGAAACACGAATAAATTACACAACCACAGAGAAGGAGTTCCTTGCAGTCGTTTTTGCACTAGATAAATTCCGATCATATCTTCTGGGCACTAAAGTTGTTGTGTTTTCTGATCATGCAGCTCTTAGGTACTTAATGAAAAAGGCGGATGCTAAACCACAGTTGGTGAGATGGATGGTAATCTTACAAGAGTTCAATTTGGAAATCAAAGATAAGAAGGGAATGAAAATCAAGTGGCTGATCATCTGAGTCGACTACCCCACACCGCTGAATCAGAAATACCAAAGCAGAACCCACTTAATGATGAGCTTCCTGGAGAACAACTCTACATCATCAATAGCGAAGTACCATTGTATGCCAACATTGTCAACTATTTGGTAACATCTCAGGTACCCTCTCATATAAGCTCTCATCAACAACATAAGCTTAAATCTGAATCAAGATTTTACATTTGGGAAGATCCGTTTCTGTGGAAAATTTGTAATGATCAAATCATAAGAAGATGCTTTCCAAGAAGTGAAATTGAATCAGTGTTTGAATTTTGTCATAAATTATCATGTGGAGGCCACTTTGGACCTCAAGTGATTGCCCGAAAAGTTTTAGAATCCGGACTCTACTGGACCACCTAATTCAAGGATGCATATGAATTTTGTAAAAGATGTGAAAAATGCCAATTTTCTGGTAACATATCCAAACGATATGAAATGCCACAAAAACCAATAAACTTTTGTGAAATTTTTGAAGTTTGGGGCATAGATATCATGGGACCATTACCAATGTCATTTGGAAATTCATATATTCTTTTGGCTGTAGACTATGTTTCAAAATGGGTGGAAGCAAAAGCAACCAGAACTGATGATGCAAAAGTTGTTTGTGATTTTGTTAGGGCTATCATTTTCTGTATGTTTGGTGTGCCACAAGCAATCATCAGTGATCAGAGAACTCATTTCTGCAACAGGAAAATGGAAGCATTGCTGAAGAAGTATAGGGTACATCATAGAACATCTACCCCATACCATCCCCAAACAAATGGCCAAGCAGAAGTCACTAATATGGAAATCAAATCCATTCTGGAGAAGACTGTTAAACCCAACTGGAAGAACTGGAGCCAAAAGTTAGATGATACATTATGGGCATACAGAACGGCCAACAAAACACCGATAGGGATGAGTCCCTTAGATTGATCTATAGAAAGAGTTGCCACCTTCCTGTGGAGTTGGAGCATAGAGCCTACAGGGCGGTCAGAGAGATGAATCAGGACCTTGAGAAATCTGGGAAAGAAAGAAGATTGCAGTTGCAGGAGTTAGAGGAAATTAGAAGGGAATCTTTTGAAAACTCAATGATCTATAATGAGAGAACAAGGATGGCCCATGACAAGATAATTCAACCAAGAACCTTCAACCCTGGAGATCACGTGTTACTCTTCAAATCCAAACTTAAGCTTATGCCAGGTAAACTTCGTTCCAGATGGGAAGGCCCCTTTACTGTTACTCATGTATATCCCTTTGGTGTTGTGCAGATTCAAAAGGAAGGAGGAGGAAACCCATTCACTATAAATGGGAAGAGGCTGAAGAAGTTCCATGGGACCGTACCTCAAGAACCAGTGGAGGAGATCACACTCCTTCATCCTGAATACAAATGAACACCTACGAGGTTGCATCATTCCTTTACACTTGATTAAATGAAGTAACTCCAACTTTTTGAGACATACATTTACATGCATTGAGGAAACTGCATAAATTAAGTGTGGGGGAGGAAATCTTGTAGTCCAAGAGATTTTTGAAAAAAAAAATTTGTTTTGTTTTGTTTTGTCGAGCCAACGACATTAAACAAAGACGCTACCGGGAGGCAACCCGCATTTTCCCCCGTTTTCCACTTGTCTTCTTAGTCATTTACCAGCATGATTGAACGAGACTGCACTATCAATTGTTTTCATTTTTTTCAGGTCCATTAATGAAGAGGGTGTTGTGGGATTATACGTCATGAAGTAAAGGATCCATTTGACAGGGGAGTATGAGTTTCAATTCTATATTATCCAACTTTATTCCCTACTTTTTTAGTCTTTTAAAAAATTAATAAAAAGAAGGCATGCCCACGCTTGAATTCATGTTTTACTTGACTTCTCTAGGAGACATGAGTTTCTTAGGAATCTTGTGATGCCATGTTTTAGCTTTCAATGATAATTAGATTGAATGATTAAAATGGATAATTGGATTCTTAAAGTGAAGCAAGGATATTGAAATAAGGACTCATGATTTAAGGGAATTAATTGATTCATGGAAATGAAATTTCTCTTCAATTTTTCATTCTTTGAATTTCTGAAATTCATGTGAATTAATTTGTTATTATTAATCATGCCATAAGTGATTGTCCAATATCATATTCTCATTCCTGAGAGGACTTCTAAACCAAATATTTCCTATTTTATCTTGAGCATATTTCTTGAGTGATCTTGGGACGTGCCACCTGCTAGAACTTGTATTGAAACTTGTCAAAGCTATGACTGTACAAAACCACATTTAAAATGATTGAGACATCTCTTTGGCTAGCCACATTTTATCCTAAGACCCACCTTTCCATTTATCCTTCGTAAGACCTTAGATGCCATGAATTTCCTTATAGGTTTAAGCCACATTACAATCCAATTTTTCCTTACCTACCCGCACTTTTAGTACTTTTTCATGGTTATTTCAAGTTTGAGTGTGGGGGAAGGGCCTTTCGTGTGCGTTCCTTGGGATATGTATCATTTTTGGGTGGTGTAATGTGTGCGTCATCATTTTGGGCAATGTATTATTAGAAAATTGGGCATGATGCATCATTTCATTATGCTTCTTTCATTTCATCCGGTTCTCCATAAAAAAAGAAAAAAAAAGAAAAAAAATCAAAATAAAGCTGTGCCTTTCTGGAGCTTTACAAAAAAAAGAAAATAAAGCTGTGCCTTTCTGGAGCATTACAAAAAAACATGGAGAACATGGATGATATCATTCTTTGTAATCATTTATTGACTCATGACCCATGTCATTGAAAGGGGAGTGGTGTTGTGATTCACATTTCAAGGGGATTTGAGTGAGGTTAATCTTGTGTTTTCACTTGATTAATCATGAATTGTACTTAAGAGACAAACCTCCTACTTCTGACCTTAAATTATTTCAATAATTTACCCACCAACCCTAATCCACAGAGTCATTTGAACCTTTATTGCAAGTCATCATGATTTTATGTGTGTTTTGTCTTTACAAAGTGGAGAAAGTAGTTACTTTACAAGCCTATGTGTAAGGAGAATATTCTCATGATATGAGCATAACTCAACTATTAATTGTATCATGAGTGATGAGAGAAAATATTCAAAAGTGAGGTAGTTCATGATTTGTCATGTTTAATAATAATAAATTGAGAAGCTTGAATGAATGAAAGGAGAAGATTCATTATTTTTCAAAGGGGAAAAGTAAAATGCATGAATTGATTGTTTCTTTGAAAAATGGGAAATTAAATTGGTATTTTTGTGTAACTGGAAAATTTTATTGGACATTGATAATCATTTTATTTTATTCCATTTGAAATTTAAATATTGGTGACATTGGTGTCCTTTGAATTCCATGTTGAGATTTTATGCTTGAGGACAAGCATAGTTTAAGTGTGGGGGAATTTATAGGGAAAATATTTTCAATTAATTTATATTGAATATCATTGTTTATACTCCCCAAAAAGTGTTATTGGATGGGTAATTGTCATGTTTTTGGGTTTTAGTGTTATTTTGAACCCAAATGTGAAAAACGACTATTTCTGGATTTTTGACAGATTTTTAAGTCAGGGGTATTTCGGTCATTTCTGGAAAAATAAACTTCCAAATTCTCTGATTCAAATTTTTTTATAATCCTTATTTTATTTAATTCATTTTTGTCTTCTAGACCAGGAGCTGATTCGGCCATCTAAAGGGCCTAAAAATTCATTGAAATTTGGAATTGTTCCGGGCGGACAGCGTGGACCCACCCAACATAAAGGACATCAAACTCTGCCTACAATTATCTAAATGATGTGTTTCTACCTGGGCTATGACGAGGACATATAGTGGCGACTCTAAAAGAAATTTGGGGAAGTTTGGAAGTCATTAAGTAGTCCATTAAACGACATTCATTTGGAGGAACCATCCTGGAAACTTCATCCAGAAACAGAAATCGAGAATGAAAAATTCATAACTCCTTCATCCGGTTTTCATATGAGCTGAACATTTGGGGCGAGATGGCCAAGATAATTTTGCACAAAATTCATGATGGGTGGAACGCGTGAAGAGGTCATTAATGGGGTCGAAAATGCTCAAACTTTCGGAGGTCGAATTCTGCCTATAAAAGGAGGAGAGCTCCTCCCCCTCAATCCATCCCATTCTCCACCCCATTCCTTCTGGGGCACCAAGGAGAAGAACTTCTCAGATTTTTCATTTATTTCTTTTGTTTTAAAATATCTCTCCTCTCCCAAATTATCTCGCTTACCCCATCCATGGAGGGGTAGTTTCATTTGAGTGATCGGATAGAGGGGAGGCTGGACCTATGTGTTGTGCTTGAGTTTTGTGCTTGAAATGAATAAAATTTGTTCTTCTTTCTTCTTCCGGTTCCAATTCATAATTCAGTATTAAATTACGAATGCGGTTGTGTTATGGTTTTTATTCTGAAATTATAAATTGTTTTGGTCGATGATCACATCTCCCTCCACCCAATTCTAATCTGTATACGGTGGAACATGATTAGGGTTGGGTGGTGATTGCTCGACGGTTGTCAAGCACGTGTGTAGGATTGTATGGCGAAATCATGGTTTATTAGGGAACAACAATTCCAGGTCTGGGATTGCTCTAATTAATCAAGAGACCTTCTACAACCCTAAACACATTGGAAGGAGGATAGACCAATCTAAGGTTTTATAAAGGGAAATTCTAATCACATCTCTCTTACCAGTTTAAGGAAGAAGAAGAGATAAAATTTGGAAACCATGATGGCACAACAATAAGTCTAGCCGAACCAAATCCAATCACCGTCTTTATAATTTGTTAAAATCAATCAATTTCTGTTGTTTTTTTCTCTCATCGTCATTCAAATTTGTTAAAACCAATCTTTATAAGAAAACCAACAAAAAGTGACAACCTTGTTTTGTGTGCACTCCTCTTCGGGAGACTACCTAGGATCAACTGCTATACTATACTTAGGTAAATAAAATATTGTTTTGCAATGCCCCACGACAGGCGTGCATCATTTATCCAGCTACCAGTCTTGGAAATATCTAGGTTTTCAACCCCTACATACCACATAATGAACTCTCCTTTAATAAATATTTATTGTAGGGTGAAAAATGTAATGGTCTTGGTTTAACATCGACATGGTATAATCCCATCCCTTGAGGATACATTCTAGAGTCTCTATGTACTAAAAAAAATTCTTTATCATCCAAAGAAAGCATCATTAATTCTAGTGGCTCTCATCAACACCCCAACTACTTCAAGAGCCTATATCTAGAGCATGAAAATCACCACCAATAGTATATGAAGACTTCCAACCAAGGACACAACAACATATCCCATCCAGTTCAAGATCCCGAAAGGAAGGATCTTGTCAACCATTTTTACGAGTGACATCCCACCAGTACCCTTCAGTCACCCACTGAGGGTGACACCACACACACTACCACCTCCATTACCCATGCATGGAAAATATAGAAGACACATCTAGAATTGATGGTTCTGGATTATTGGGAGTTGTATAGTATCCCCATTTTCACTAATGATATCTATAAGTATACTTCTATAGTAACATGGGAGTAGGATCATATACCTACTCACATAGAACATGTTTGGGATCATATTCTAAAAGTAGGCATGTGGGGAACATATCCCTTACCCCATTCATGAATTCCACCAGAAAATGTTGGTGGAACGAGGAAAATATAAATGGGCTCACATTCCCACTAAAATTAAAGATATCTTCTAATATATTTTAGAGAAAAAAATTTGGAGGCTTACATTCATGCACACAATTTGTTGAAGTGTCATTACATCCTAGAAACAATAGAAGAAATCCACCTAAATATTTTGGCACAGGAATAGAAATACGGACAAGGGAATATTACAGTTCATACACCCATGGTACCACAATACACTAATCTGACTGAACAAGTGGTTTCTCTAGAGTAGGCACGCGTTCTAGCTCCCACCCAATAGAACAGTCAACATATTTTGGTAAAGGGTGAGGAACTAGATCGAGCTCATTTTCCTATTAAAACTTGGGATCACCATGTGAGGGTGACACATGCCTCGGGATAGGGTTACATTCTAGTCAAAGAAGATTAGTGACATATTACAAAGGCCCAAGATCGGTCTCATATCCCTTTTCTGAGTGGGGCTCACCAAGATAGAGATACGCATTTCTCGAGGTAGGAACATATTGGTGTCCAAGAAGACTAGACACATATTAAAAAGTACAATGGTCATAGTCATATCCGCATTCTGGCTAGGTCTCACTATGTGAGAATGGATCACTCCTTGGGGAAGGATTATATTCATGTCAGTGAAACTACCTGGAATATCCCAACAAGTAAAGAATTCCATTCTCATATTCATACTTCCATCAATGAACAACTTCATCAACATCCTTATAAGTATATACATGAGGATTCTCATATCCCTTCCCTAATTTCAGGGTTCCACCAATCTATTTATATGGGGAATTCATATGTAGACATGGCTCATATTCCCGCTCCAACCATGGCTCACTATGTGATAGTGTCACAAGCCGCATAATAGGCTCAAATTCATGTCGAGAAAGAGTAAGAGAAAACCATAAAGGATTAGGATCATGCTCATATCTCTATTACGACCAATCTACAGTAAGTGAGAGAAACACATTCACTGGGGTAGGATCATATTCCTGCAAATACTGAATAATCTCTATGGTATATTTTATAATTTTCCATGTATAAGGCTTATATTTCCACTACAAGGGAACATTATCAGTTTATTCTGGAATCCGTCATAAAAAAGGACCATATCCATTCACATTTACAAATGGATGTTATTTATATTCCATAAATAGTATAGAAGGAGTCTCATAACCATAATCAAATGAATTAATTTTTCTTTGAGGTTGTTCGAGACACATTCACAACACCCCAAGGGTCTATCGACCCTTCAATTGAAGAAGAATGAAATCATTACAATGATAGTCATCCTCATGTTAGTGTGTATTTGGATTCTTGGGACTCTTCTACAGATATAAACCATGTTCAACCACCCCTTGATAATATATCCAATAGAAATTAAAATCCTCCACATTCCTTGAATCATCATTATAATTATGTTTTCAATTATTAAAATATTTTTTATCAAGAACTTCAAGAATCATCATGGTAAACATCATATATTTCCCCATAAACATCAAGTAACACTCCAATTTGATCGACTACAGACACCAATAAGTATATTATATGGTTTGTCCAAATGGAGGCATGTAAATATAAGGAATTAGAGTCCAGAATTGACATATGGATTTATTTATCATGAAAAAACTATCCCACCATGTTTTGTCCCCACACGACTTCTAACTATGAGATACGTGATGATCTAGAGAAGGATTGAACTATTTATATATTCCAATTTATATGGGAAAATCATCAGCAATATATGGTTAGACACATCCCTTATCCCTGATATGGGTGTCACCTTCAGGCGATCAAGATACTCTACTGTTATCTGGACCTAGTTCCTATCTCTATGGCCTATGACCCAATTCCATAAAAGAACAATGAAAATATATGACCCACATATTTCCATTAAGTCATAACTCTTCAAAAGATAACATCAGAAGCCACATCATGCATTTATTTTAGAAGATGGGTAATTTATGGATCATTATACTTCATTAGACCCCTAGAATAGTATAAATCCTCAGATAAAACATCTTATAATGTTGTAGAGTCGTACAAAACCATTGGAATAGAGAACCCCTGAGATAGTCAGTCAATGAAATAGAAATACCCCAAATTAATGATTCCAAGACATCAATGGTAGAATAAAATCATAGCCAATATATCTTCATACTAATCCCCTCAATGTGGTAGAAATCTATTTCAGACATGGAATCCATAGTTGCAATGAAATAAGAATTTACCCATAGAAACTAACTTCATTCATGGGATTACATTACAATTAGATCATTTAAAATCATATATACACCATATAAAATATGTCACAATAGAATCTACAATAGCATTCATCCATGAGTGAACCCATCTATCAAGGACCAAAGAATATATACCACCTTTTTAACCACATGGATTTTCAATTGTCGAGAGGATTCAAGACATTTCAACTTCAAGTAAAATAAATTCCCATCCCATGGGATTGATTGAGTTTTATGTCAAGTGTTATCTATAGTTTTATTATCCCATGAGACAGTATTGGGAAAATTAATGGCAGTTCTAGATCTACAACATCCTACTGGGATAGAGTAATTTATATCGCAATACTTAAAAAGGAATCATCAAATCCTCAACTTGAATCATTCTATATTCAATAGAATGATAAATAAATTACAATTATGGCCTTGAATAATCCTCATACCCTACGTATAAAGTAATTATCATTATCCTCACCACCCTAGAGGGAATCAGCCTTCTCTAAGTTGGAACATAAATATCGACAGTCTAAATCCAATCTATTCTACACACTATATGATATACCCCCTCTATTCAGGGAACATTTGAAAATAACAATTGTAAAATCTCTCATGATCAATGTAAATAGACTAAGAAGTGAGGAACATATCATAATGTTAATAAATCCCAATTCAGGTCGTAATCCAAAAGTTTCCAATATTAATAGGGGTTTGAGAAATGACCCAAATGTTGGATGTGTAGAAACATCATGATGTGTTGAAAGTAATGGGATATTTACAATTTCATTATACATATCCTTTCATTTCATCAATATCAACACAATGGAAAATATATATAAACACCCAAATGAATAAAGACACAATAGGGAAAATATATCACAAGAGAAGGATATGGATGCACACACTGAAGCTCCACACACCCGTAACTAGAAGAGGGTCTAAAATATGGCACCTATGAATATCATATATCCATATATATAGAGAATCACTTACATAGATAAAATTAATAGTGTGGGTACATCCCAATAACTTACCAAAATAATTAAAAATCCATCCATGGAGGAACAATTTTATGTATTGGACAATGAGATACAAACACTTACACAACTCAATCAGGGGTTACATAGGGGAAACATTCCCATTAGGTATCATCTTTACATAGAGAAAAATAGTATCCTTACCAGAGTTGTTCCACCTATAATAATATAATACGAGCATCAGACAAGATCTGGATCTAGGTAGATTGTCTACATTAATGAGGAAGTAGAAAATGATCATGAAAACCTACCATTATAGTGGAAACTTATTTTTTTATAAAAAATCATTATAACATATGAAGGATGGAGAATCAGTTGGAGAGGAAAACATGGATGCATCATAAAACCTAACCCACTCCTTTTAGATGAGAGGAATCTTAAATATCAGTTCCTTCAGTGTTTTTAATTTTCATCGAGTCCCTAGCTACTTGAATGGAATCCATGTAAGGATGACAGGGATTAGTGCATCATGGGAGAAAGATATGTGATGAATCATTTGATGAAACATTTCTTCATACTGATTGAAGAAACTATAATTTCTCTAAAATTTAAAGAATTGGAGGCTCTGTAATGTGTGTCACACACATTGTATCCTAATTTGTCCCACTAATGGGCCCTCACAATCAATAGGAGGTGACCAAGATGATTTTTTTGTACATACTCTAGTAAGGAAAACCATAATTTGGTATAATACTCTTCATATAGGATCTATTGATGGACAGTAAGAACATCATCATTAATTAATCTATTATTTAATCTCAATACGGATGAATATGATAGTTGTAGGCCAAATTAACTTCAACCAATGTGAGAATGAGAGGGTGTCTTACTTCATAGTTAGATTATAGGATTTAAACTATTTACTCAAAATCCCTCTCCCACTAGAGGAATTGTGGGAGCTCCATACCAAAAATATATCGGATGAGTTTCATATACCAATGATCCTCATGAAATAACCAAGTGGATTGCATGAGTTTTCAAAAATAGCCCAACATCATGAATACACCGACCAGTAGACCCGAGCCAAGTCTCAACTCAGGACCTCAGAATAGGAAAAAAAGACTCAAAATGGAAGAAAATATCATTGTTACACACAAACAAGTAGAATTACTCTATCAAACATTAAGTATTTTTCTTAATTATCCAACACCTTATATTGAGTGGAAATTAGAAAACATTTTCCCTCATTAACAATAAAAATGTGATCAGGTTATCCATATAAAACAAGAGTATTTAAATCACTTTTTTTAGAAAAATAAATTTTTTTCATTTATTACTTTAGTTTCACACTAGAAATTGTTAATCATACATTATATGAAAAAAATAATCTTTAACTATATGAAATAATTAATTTTCTTTTGATACACACAACACTAAATCTTTATGAAACAACATTTTATTATTATAATTATTTAATGGATATGGTATTAACATTTGAATTAAACATAGTAATATGATTATAAATAAATTATTTTTAAATATTATTTAATACTGTTATATATATATAACTTATATCTAACCAAACATTAAAATTAAAATAAATTCTTAATATATTTGATAATACTATTTCCTAAAAATGACTTTGGTTTATGTCCGTCCTTGAACAATAATAAAATAAATTTTATGCTATTTTTGAAATTGAATATGATAAATTAAATTAAAATTTTAATTTATAATTTCAAAATCATTTTATGGTTTATTTTTATGGTATTTTCAAAAACAACATTTTTTGGATGAATAGTGAAAATTATAGACTTTTAATTAAAAACAGCCTTTTCATCATATTTATTAATATAGATAAATTATATTATAATATTTTTTTTATTTCCTATTTTGATAATTATCACAAAAATTAATTTAATATTTTAAAGTGGAATAAAATTCACATTAAATTTCGATATCGAAAATGACTAATTCATTTAAACATTTTTTCTTAAAAACCCATGCCGTAAAACGTCTGTGCGATTAATTTTAAATTATTTTCATCAAATTGTGTTATTTTAATTGTAAAAATGTAATAAATATTTGGAATATAAATAACTTGTAATTTATCAAAAGTTAAACATTTTTTATACAAAAACTATTAGTGAAAACAGTTATTATTAATTATATTGATTAGAAGTAAAATTAGCATAATAAAGAACTATACCTTAAATAGAAATCCCAAAATGACCTATCATCTAGTTAAAAATCCATTAAATGTTTATATAAAGAACCTATCCTCCCTTGTTTCTGATTTTGACCATTATTGGAGAAATATTACACGAGAAAATGTGGTTGGAATTCCCTTTTGAAAAATTTACAAGAATGCCACACCTCCTTTACTACAAAAAGGCACTCAACCATCCCACATATTCACACATATCATGCAATTGGACTAGACAAAAATCTATGAAAAATAACCTACCAAAATTTCATACTACATCCTAGAATCATCATTTCATTTACAAATCCATCTAATTAATATCTTTGTTGAAAACCAAAATGGGTTACTAAAATAATAGGTGACATCATTCCTCATGGTCCTTTGATTTATATTCATTCTCCACCATGAAAACTATTATTATTCAATTATTATATTATAAAATATATATCCAAATTATACATTGACAATTTTATTCTATGTGTTTTAACTACACATAATCAGAATTACCTCTAATGGGTAACTAACTTACCAATATTATGTAAAGTGAACTACAACCTTGTGAAATAATGTTGTTTGTTATTTCCATTACCACCACTCTTGGATGGGAATTATGATGGACAATCTATTTTAATAAGAAATATGTGATAATTAAGGTTTAATTTATCTTATATAATCATTATATCATACATAACATCATTCTTTTCATTTTTTAAGTATGATAACGTTGTTTGTGGACGTGTAGACTACCGCCTCCTCAAAGAGATGTGATTAACTCACATTGTACATTGAATTTATCTTGGTTGGTTTTAGTGAACTTATAAGATATATATTAGATAACAATTCTATTTTAATTATATTATACATATTTATATAATTTCTAATGTCTTTCTTTCAATACAAAAACAACATTGAAAAGGTGTTCATGAATATGTACGGCCTACAGTCTCAATGAATTTTGTATATCAATTCATAGTTTTTATCTTATATATTATTATAAATAAATATATACTGAATAAAAATTATATTTATATCTTGTTTTAAATTTGTGAAAAATTTAAATCATGGTCTATGTAATAGGACCATTAATAATAAATCAAAACATGTATGAAAAACAAAGCTGACAATACATCAAACATAACATTACCAAGGAATTGATAATAAAGGGTAATATAAAGTCATTATAAAATAATATATGGTATTAGATATAATAATATGGATCATTAATATTTTTATAATAACTTTTATTTATTATATATTATGTTTTTATTAGTATGATGAGAATCGATCAAGACCTAAGGTAAGGGTGTTTGTGTCTCACTTTTATTTTTGTTAGATTTATAACTTATTCAACACCCACAATATTTATGCGATGAATAAAATAACCATTTATATAATATATGAATCATATCCATTAAATTATTGGTATTTACATATCAATTTTATTATCAATATTTCATGGGGTTTTGAGGTTCAGAAAATACCAAATCTATAATGTAGTACTCTTTCAATTTTCTATCATGTTGGAACTTGTTTTGTTATCCTCCTATATTTTTTTAAGAGGTTAACATGTTTCTATTTGACTTGATATATGAAAAACCTACTTATTTTCGGGATATTTTAGTAATAATTTAATATAATTTCCATACATGAATCATATGACTCATTATTATCAAGTAGTGATAGTTTATAGAAAAAATATTATTGTTTATAGGGATTGTTTATAATTATGCTTCCATTGATTGAATCTTAAAATCCATCTCTCAATTAAATTAATTACTACTTGTATTATTTGGTTATCTATGATTACATAATGTATTAGTACCATTTTAAATTTTTCTTACATTATATAATTAAGATAATGTTATTTTTAAAATCCATTCTCATTTCCATTTTCATTTATAAATCTATTTTATTCAAAAAAACAATTTTTCAAAAAACTAAAAAAAAATTAAAATTTTTTCTGAGATAATTTTCATGTAAAATTAATTTTAGAAATGTTTTATGGTTTTATTAGCTAAATTTTTTATTTTTCAAATCTATTTCAATGAAAATTATTTTCAAATATGTTTTGGTTTTTAAAATTCACTTTTCAATGATGAAAATATAGTTAGATCATGAAATATTTCATAGGGATCATTTCAAATTATGATCCATATAAGATTAAATACATTGTTGCAACTCATTCATTTTGTAGGAAATTATCCAATTGATACATTCATATTCATTATCTATATGGTTTATGTATTGATAGAAATATGTTTATGAAACCAATTTATCTATCACGGGATATATGTTTTTGAAACTCGTTCTACTTACATGGGTTTTATGCTTCTTAATTTTTTCAATTTTATGGATTAATATTTGATGAAATGATTTTTATTATATTTTGTTTTTCATAGGTAATGATATGATTATATGTTAATGACACCAATTTAATTTCATGGCTTATTATATGACTATCTTTGATCTTGTGGCCAATCTATTTATGATTCCATTATGAGATGGGTGGGACCAATATCTTGGTATAATGAATATGGTAATGATTTAGTTCTCATTAGTAAAATATGGATATAAGAAGGGTGAACATGGTTCAGTATATGACTTTGTCCACTATGATGGTCTTCATAATGAACCATGACTGCTAAGATTCTCATAAGAGTGAACGGTGACTACCAGGATTGTATGCAGAGTGATCCCATACTACTAGTATTCCCTTGTATATTCTTTCTTGACTACTATGGAAATCGTTTTTATGGTTATTTTTTCCATAATTCAATTTTTTATGCCTATATTATGCTTTCATTGATTATTCTCTTGACTCACTTTTGATTCTGGTCTCATGAAATGCCAATATTATTTAGTGACAATTTATTATGTCATTTGATATACATGGTATGATATTCTAATTTCATTATAATCTTCACATACCCTTCTGATAATGATTATGATTAAATATCTCCTTTTTTACCATTATGGAGCATTTAAGATCACCCAATATTATGTTTCATTTATCCATTTAATGATGATATTTTGCATTTATGATGTTTCTATGAATATTTCTAGTCCTAATGAAAATTGTGGGAGATAATTCAGCTCACATTTATAATAATTTTTATGTTTCCATGCTTCCAAAGGATCTATACTAATTTGGTTTTGGGAATTTTTTTGTTATGTATAATGTATTCAACCCAAATAATGCAATGATAATGTATTAGATGAGAAGATCATTATAGTTCATATTAGGGAAACTGATTAGTTAACATTTAGAAACTAATATGATAAAAAATAGTGAGATCTCTAATGACATGTATAACGATATGTTTAAGGAAATTTACCAGTATAGGAAAATGTCGCAGAATTTTGGTAAATGATAAAGCGAGTGGTTTCCAAGAAATACATCCATATTTAGATACTACAAAGGGATGTTTCTATATAATTATGGTATATATAGGTATCAACCTCAAAAACATTGTATTGATTATACTAGACCGGGAACTCATGCAGAACAATGAGCATTGATTCACACTTTCTTTGACACTCCCAGTGGATATGCATTGTAAATTATCAAACTATTAATGAACCATCTTGAAGCATTAATCTATAATTTGGATTTGAATAACCTTCGAAAAACCAAATTTGTCATATATTAAAGTAGGTTTTATAAATTATATATCATATATGTGTTTATTCATGATTATTTAGTTTCCCTATAGGATTATTGGTTCTTACTATATAATTTTTTGTTAGTCAATGGATAAAACTAGTTGGAAATTTGTCAATGACGAGTGTGATAGGAAAAGGAATTATTGTTATTCTGATCATCCTAATATTATGGGAGTTAGAGTGAAAAATATCATTGTAATTCTCACTAAAATTTCTCATGCTAGGAATCATATTGGGATTGAAAATGGGTAGTTAAGGGAATAAAATTTTTTTGAGTCCATCATGAGGAGATGACTAAATTCATTCAGAAAGTCTTTTGATCCATTTCTTATAAACAATGTATCATTACGAGTGAAAATATATTAACTTTTTTCTAGTGTCTAGAAAATTAAAATGACATTCTAGATATTTATCAACTAGATGGTGAAGTAGAACAGTGGTGGATAGTAATCAAGAATACAATGTAGCAAGATGAAATTGAATCCATTTATTGGGATGAGTTAAATATTTTATTTTTCGACAATTATTATCCATGGATTCTTTATAAAAATATGGGGAAATATTTCCCTGAGTTAATTCCATGGGATGGAGAGTATGCTTTTACCTATGAGGTGAATTTTAGAAGGCTTCCAATTTATTATTCTAGTATTATCACCCACCAGAATGTAAAGATGATATTTTCATCAGTGACATACTGATAAGATTCAAATGGTTTTGGGCCATAATATACATTAGTATCTATGATGATATTATGCTTTTTGTGATGAAGGTTGAAATTGAAGTTGGAGTTACATATCAATCTCATGGTTTTGACAAAAAAAGGAAGATCAAGTACAAAAGGTATTCCAAAAACATTGAAGATAAGAACATGAGAATTCAATTATGATCTATGCGTGGAAGGAAGCATTGAGTAAATAGTCATAAGGGGTTTGATAATTGATTTATTTATAGAAAGGAAGGACATCAGTAATTTTATTGCTAATGTGAAGAATGTATGTAAGCTAACAATGTGAGTAGATAGAAAATTACAACAAATGTACCTCCCATACTTCAGAGATATAAGTGTAAGGAGAATGGGAATTATGCTAACTAGTGCCCAAATTGAGGGTTTGTGATGGGGATCTGTGTCATAATCCTCATAAATTTGGGTACATGTGGAAATATCATGTGATCGTTATTTCGTATAAGGGGTGCGATAATGTTTTTGTGAAAGTAACACTTATCATCCACTCCATAACTATTACCATCTTATTAAATTTTGGATCTACCCACTACTTCTTCTCATAGGGATTTCAAATGGGTATTAATATTAAAAAACAATTAGTTGTGGATTTTGTAGTGAGAACCTCTAATGGTATGATGATTGCATCTCCAGTCATTAATTTATATTTGATTGAAAATTGTGGAAATGATCTTCCTATAAAAAAATTCATTTATCCTTTGGTTGAATATCATGTCATCTTAATCATGGATTGGAATTATATTCATAATTCTCACATCAATTTTCATTGAAGGGAATTTATGTTCTCTATTTGAAACCATCCTATTATAATCTAGAAATAGGATGATATGTATTCACATCCTATGGTGATTACATACACTATATGGGCCTTTTGAAGGACCCTAGAACACCCTGAGAGGGGAGGGGTGAATCAGGGCATCCCCTTTTTATTTTAAACTAATTGATATAGTTCACATGTCTGTAGAAACCTATTAAACTCTTAGGATGAGAAGATGAAGAAAAAAATAATCAAATGAAAAATGAAGACATAACAATTTTACATAGTTCACCACAAAGGACAACATCCATGGAGCATATGCTGACATGTTTTCAGTAATAAAAAAGTCCCATAATGTTTTCTAGTTTTTGAGTAAAAATATCCTGAATAGTCACTTTGTGCTAGGTGAAATGCCATTACAATGTTTTATGGATAACACACTACATCCCCCAGATCACTTCCATTGACTCCCCCATTCTCATTGCGTTAGGAATAATCTAAATATAGTTTATTTACATGAAGGTTGCTTCAATGGATTTTAATTAAATAAAGCATCTTCAATTGTAGATATATTCTCTGTTGAAGACCTGTTTTAACCTATAGAAATATTTCACATTTTCGTGCACTATTAGTTTGTGAACTATTCCACCACTTCTTGAAATCCATCCCTCATGAACTGTATTGATCTACGTACCGCATGTGCTTCCTCCGTGAACTGATCTTTCCATTTCATGTAATGTGATGCTTCTATTTTGTACTACCAATATTTATGTACAGTATAGCTTTATCCATGTACTTCCCTACTTAGTATACTAAGAAGTTTCATCATCATACTTCCTCTAAAAATAGTTACTATCTACTATCATCGCAAACCGCATCCACATATTTGAATACTCTTCCATGCACTGGACTCCTTCTTCCATGTGAAATCTTCTGTGAGCTATTCTAAACATCACTGGATTCCAATCATATATTAAATTAAATTCATTGCAAGGTTTTCATTCTATTAACTTTTTCTATATTTCTTAGAATTCCTCTCAGATTATTTAATCACCAAGTCGCACCAATAATGAAGGTATTAGTGCTCTTTATATAGGAAAATTTATATTCATAATCAACTAAACTGAAATATACCAAGACTTTATTCTGGCACAACCTTCATTGTGTTCCACAAATCTCACATGAACCTTTTTTTTCCTATGAAGTATGCATATTGCCATTCTCCCTACACAGAGGCACAAATCACATTCTTGTTCTAGAAAATGACATCCTTCACAGCTTCTCAATAGAGCACCTCAAGTTAACAAACAACATACAACCCCTTGAATTGAATGTCTTCTCTTTGAACCTCCTTGCTCCATGATCCATTCCTCTTACATGATCCACATATCGTTCCCGCATCATAGATCACATTTCTCTATTACACATTCCAAAATTCATGATCTGTGAACTATTCCAAGAACATGGCACATGGTTTCTAGCCCATGCTATATGGATACCATACTTTTTTCACTTCCTTCTCTATTTTGCATCTTATTCAATACAATTAAGAAATCCCACATTTTAAAAAGAATCCCAATTTTGAAGAATTTTTTTGGAAGACATTGGGTAACAGTGCCATGTTCTATACTTCTTTTAGGATCAAGCGCAATACAACTTCCCCATAAAACTACTTGATCAATCAATTGAGGATAGACAATAAACACAGACAATAATCCATTTCCAACAAAAAACATCCTTGGTACAAACAACCTCTCCCTTTGGGTTTGTTGTTAATTTTTAGATAAATTCAATAAAGCATTAGTCACAAACAAAACCATATCCTAATATACAAGAGACAACTTAGTTATTTCTCAACATCTTCATGTGAAATGACCGGTGTATAAAACAATAGGGGAAGGATGAATTGGGTATCCATGATATAAAGCACTGAATTATATTGTTTATTCTCATTGTCTCTAATATTTTTCCCATTTTGAAACTAATAGTTCTCCCCCATTATAAAATTTTTCAATACCTATATTCTCCATCATATTACTATCAGAAAAACATTTTATATTTCATCTTCCTATTTTGAACCATAAAAATTTGAATTTATTTGTTCTCCCCCGTTAGAAATAAACCCAAAAGAATCAAATTTAACTTGTATAGCTGAAGGATCACTCCCTATAGATCGTATATATCCAATAAAAAAATCACCTCAACAAACAAATAAAAATAGTTTACACAACTAGAGAGAGGGGGCATCATATCCTCCTCATACACGGGGAGGTGGCAGAATACTAAAGTTCAACTGATGCTTCTCAAACACAAGTGATGACAATGGATTGGTCAGTATGTCATTTACTTAATCTTCAATTCCAACATGATCAAATTTAATAATTTCTTGTTCCACTTTTTCCATATTGAAGTGATATCTCATTTCAATTATTTTGTAATAGAATGGTAAACATGAATCCTTGTAAAAATAATTGCACTATTATTATCACATTGAATCACCGTCCGTTGTTCCACCTCATCTCCAAAATCAATTTTTTGTTGCATAATCCCAAGTTGGTGAGTAAAATCCTTTCTTGAAAATATATATTCAGCTTCAGAAGTATTGAGATAAGATCATTCCTATTTCTAACTCAACCATCCCTCACATTTCATACTGATTAAGAATTCTCCTCCACTTGTTTATTTTCTATCCACCACACCTCAAGACCATTTAGCATCAGAATATTCTTAATTTTCATTATATTTTCATGTAGAAAATTATAGGCCATAATTGTGAGTTCCTTGAATGTACCTTATAATTCATTTCACCACTGTCATATGTTCTTATTTCAGATTATATTTAAAGCATGTTGCTAAGCATGTTGCAATGAGAATTTATGGTAGTGTTCCAGTCAAGTATAAAAAGCATCGAATGATTCTATAGTACGTTGTGGGATCTACAGATGTACCATCTTCATACATTCTTAGTTTTTTCCATACCGAATTTGGAGTCGACATTGGTTTGGATTCTTTCATATTGAATTTTTTTAGCAACTCTTTTGAATAATTTTCCTGAAAAAGGAATGTTTATTTTTTTCCTATAAATCACATACAACCCCAAGAATAATGCGAGTTCAACTGTCCTAGAAATCTAAAATTCTGATTTCATATGATTGGAAGATTTATCCACTGATCCATGCCTGCTTCCATGATATATAATATCATATACAAACACAAAAACTATAAACTAATCTTTCTATAAATTAATCACATTGAGATTTGATCCACTCTACCATTATTTAAGTTAGAGCTTCCTTAGATGAGAATCCAACCGAGGTTAGCACACTCATCATTCCATCATTAGACCATAGAGAGATGTCATTAATATAAAAACCTACATTTCATTATTACTGATAATAAAACCCACTAGTTGTTCAATGTTAACTTCTTCCTCAAGAATACCATTTTAAAAAACTATAATGACATCCATTTATTACACTTTTTATCCATTGTGAATTACTATGGAATGAAATCATATGATTATCTTTAGTCCATCCACAATTTAAATGTTTTTAAACATCAACACCTTCAATATGGGATTGATTTCACACACTAGGTGTGCCTTATATCTCATCTCATTTCCATGATCATATTTTATTTTTTAAATAAACATTGTAGCAATAAAACTGTGATTTTGGTTATCTTGACTAGATCCAGATTTTTAATATAATCGATCTGATCCAACTCATTATTCATTGAATTATCCCATGATTCACTATTAATAGATTCTTTAAATTAGGATGGTTATATAATTGATAGGAATACATATTGTGAATTATTCCTTATTTTCTTTGTCTGTGTGGAAGTTTTCCAATCCCCAATGATGTTGGATTGATCAATTTCTGCTCTTCAATTTCTCATTTGAGGATCAGATGATATTTTTTCAGCCATGGTTTCCTCTTATGATTCTTCTTATAAGTCAAAATCATGATGTGATTCCATTGTTTTTTCCACGCCTTCCTCTACTTCGGTATTTGGATCTATTCTATGTCCATATTCTTCCTCATCTTCTATTGCACCGGTATTTGAGTTTCTCAATCCATATGGGGTTTTATCTTCAATGATCATAACATCATTACCTTTCAAAATTTTTCCAAGATGTTTATTATAAAATTTATATGTTTTTCTATTAATTCAGTAGCTGAGTAATATTCCATCATCTTCATGATCATTATACTTTCCTTGATTTCCATATTTGTTTTGAATAATGAAATTAATTCCAAATATATGAAAATATATTAAATGTTGATTCTATCCATTACATAACTCATATACTATATTGGTTTCCCCTATATAATTCCTTGTTTATTTTTGAATATAAACAATAGCTTGGATATCCTCTTGCCAGTAATGGTGAGAGATTCAACTCTCAATTAGCATAGTTATGAACACACTATTCAAATGACTTTTCCAGCACTCAATAACTCCATATTTCTTCATTTTCCTCCTATTATGAACCTAATGTTGTATTCCATGTCTCTATAGGTAATTTTAAAATTCAATGGATATGTATTCCCCATTAATGTTAGACTGTAGAACATTGATTGTCTATTTGGTATCAGTCTCTACTATTCAGTGATTAGTTTTCATAAAATCAAGCACTTGTCTTTTACTATGTATAACCATCCCACAAGACATTATACTATAATTATAAATTAAAATTATGGATTAACTTTCTCTATATATTCCAAAAACATTTAATGGAACACACACATCTACATGAATTAGATCAATAAGAATTTAGGATATTTTCTTTTTTGGATTATATGAACATCACACCATATTTTCTATTATTAATGAATCACAAGTATTCTCTAGTTCATACATCAAATTTGGATATCCATTAAAATATTTTGTTTAGATATATTTTCCATATCTTTATTATTGATGTGACACAATATCTAGAACCACATGTTATTATCTTCTTTAACATTTATGTATCAAATGTTATCTTTAATATATACTTGATATTAGATGCCATTTTTTATGAATCACTTCATGAAGGAATTCCATGTTAATGATTTTATAGTGAAGATATTTTAATTTAATGTCACTATATGGCCTGATTCACATAGTTAGATCTAACTCCGGAGATTTTAACACAACCCATCCAAATTAAGAACATTGGTCTTGCTCAGCTCATCATTGGCATGTTCAGTACTTCCACAACCTTTATTCATAAAAGAATCAATATTATCAAATATAACTATTACATAGAACTCTTTATTGATATTCATTAATAATTATGTATTTCCTGTAATATGGGATGAGCATCCACTATGAAGATTCAATGTACTATTGTTCTAGGTTGCTTTAAGAGCTACTTTTTCAAGGATGGATTTTTCGATTTTCTTCTTTTCCATCCATGAAATATTAGATTGATTTAAGGATAATGATAGACATTAAAATATATCTTCCATGTGAGAAGGTTCTTTATAAATATATTCTTTTTCCAGTTGGGATAACCTATATGTAAGAGGAAAACCTTCTGGTTGGTGATTATTGACTTGTCTCTGGGTTCTATAAGTAATGTTCCTTCAATTCCTCCTCCTGCAATCAATTTCATTATTGAAAAATATAGAATAAGGAAAACAATTTCTATATAAATTGTTTCTTATACAAGTATTAAGATATGAATTCATTCTCCCTTGTTTAATTCTTAGCTATTCCCCATTCCAATAGTACCTTGGCTCTTCAATGTATGATATGGTATAGTCTAGATAGCCCCAAAATTGACCAGTCATAACATGAAATGTATTTTCACCTATATTCCTCGTCATTTAAACTTCCATAGGGTGATAGTGTGAATTTATATCATATCGGAAAATTTGAGAATGGTTTTCAGCCCTCTTTTCAGTCTTATTTGATACATTCATTGTTTGGACATCATAAGTATTTATGATATGTCCAAATTTCATCTTCCATTTATTTATTCCCGTCTTATATAGAACATCTGATGATTTAGCATCACAACCAATTCCTATGTTTCCCATGCATGAATTTATTTTAATATTCAAAGCCATTTCAACTCCATAAGAGCCATTTGTAGATATCACTATCAATTTAGCATCTAGTAATTTTCCCAAATAAATTTTCTAATTTGTTTTTTGTACATGATTCATATTTTAGTTCACTATTATGTGTATTAAATTCTTCCTCACGTACCTAAATAGTTTAATAATTCTCCTCCATTTGTGAGGTAAGTTCATTATTGAACTTTTCTTGTTCTTCAATGACGAGATTCAATTCAACAATATATTTTTACCACTCAATATTTTTTGAATTTTCGATTATTTTCCTCAAGTTGATCAATTCCATATTCCAATATATCAACTTATTTTGAGGAATATCCACAATTTCATTCCACTATTTGCATTTATTTCATTGATTTAAAATCATACCAAAATCCTCCGGAAGATGTAACATGATATCGATATTAGTGACCAATTTATTATCTATAGGATTATATCCTGTTGGTTACAATTTTTCAATAGAAACTATCATTGATGTATGGGTTCTAGATATAAATTCTGGTTCTTATTCCTAGAGGAATTAACTATGATCATCTTCTTCGTCACAAAAAAAATATTTTCTCTATATTTTCTTACCAGAATTGAAGTCTCCCTTTTGTAAAATCTTTTTCCAAGGATTTTTCATGTCTTCGGATTCAATCTTGTCATCATCGAACATTCTAGTGCACTGAGAGGGAATACGTCTGATATATTCTTGTCCTGGGGTGCGAAAAAAACAAATATTAACTTTTTAAAAAAATATGTAATGTGGTTACCGTAGGCTGTCTCTAGAGAGGACCCTACACCAATCAAGTTGTGACCATAAATATGAGAAAAAGTGGATATTCTTTTTGAAATAGTTTTATTTTGAAATGGAACTAATGTGACAACGTAAAACAAATAAATGAATCAAAATAATGAAAAGAATTTGACAATGAACCAGATTGAAAATAGTGATATTAATTGATCGATCAGGTAATGATTATTTTTCCAAATTCAATATTATAACAGTTCTAATTTATCCAATCCTCTTCAAAAAATCCAATTAATGTGAGGTTCCTTGATCACTTCCTCCCTCTTCCTTGGTCAAATAGTGATAGTGAGATTAAATATTTCCAAGATATGAAGTCGATCTACTCTACTTCATATGTGTGAAAGGGTTTCAACAAATACCCTCAACTGACTTAGGCAATACCCAATTAAGTGTTGTGCATACCAAACAACAAATAATATCAATTTCCCCTCCCACACGTACCGAAGATCTCCATGTACATTACCACTAAGAAATGATATATTCCATTACATATAGACCATAACCTAATGGAGGTAGAAAATTATCATTGAACAAAGAAACAACAACAACAGAATATAAAACCAAATAAAATATTACATGATAGTAAAAAAAATTACTAAAACATTCAAACACATAAGAAAAATAATGGAAATATTGTCTCTATCAATTCCCCATCACATAGAACAAAGACTCCTAGAAATGAAAAAATTTAAATTAGATCATATCAAATTCAAAAAACATGCTCATGAGATCAACCAATTCCATACCAAGAAAAAAAGATATGATGAATCATCAACAACTATTATTCCATGTTTTCCATTTAGATCATTAAATATTTTTCTGCTTCATCTCTCCTCCAAAGAACACAAGACACCTACCTTACATGAATTGTTTCTCATCTCACAAATATCATATTTCACCAATTTTGTTCTCATCCAATCTAATGAAAGGGTCACCATAGGTTTCGAAAATTCCTACTTTTCCAATGGATATGAGTTAAAAACATGTGTTTATCATGGTGACTTGCAGGTTTCTTCTATGGATTTCAATTGGTCGGATATAGATGCTCAAAATTTTGAGGCCGAATGTTGCGGTCTTGGTTATTTTTTATGAAAATTTACATGATTCTAATTTTCAATCATGTATGGTATACTCCTCACTCCCCTTAGTATAAATTCATATCCATAATTATTAATACTCAAGGAATTTTCACAAAATTCATAATTTCATAATAAAATTTTTCAATCATGTCAATCATTTTATTTTTTGAAAGCTACAAATAAAACCAAAATTCTTTCTCTTTAGAAGGTCCAGAAAGGCGTAAAATATTTTTCTTGAAAGGTATATAAGGGAACAACTTTCAACGAAATGATTTTTTTAGTAATAAGAAATTTTTTTCAATATTTGATTCTCCACCCAAAGTATCACCAAATGAGTTAGTACAATACATGACAGCTTCCCCCCACACATAAGTTAAACTAGATCATATAATTTCACTTCAAGAGTAGGTTGGATAGGGAAACTTTTCTTGTAATGTGGCTAACCGAATAGGTAGTTCAGGTCTTCTAATGGAAACGAGGATTAAATTTACATGGTTAGATAGAATGAAATGGATTCTCTTGAAAAGGAGGATTAAAAACCATATAAATTCCTCAATAATTTAAAATACAAGTACACCAAACAACCATGTGATGAATATAATAAATCAAATTTTGGTTAAAGAAATCACGATCAAGTTCTCTCAAGAAGTGAGTGGAATGAAAATAATATGATAAAAATGGTTTATATGCCTCACGAGTAGGTGATTTCATATAATAAAGAGTGAGATGTGGCATGGGATTCCAAAATCAGATGACTTTTCATTAAATTCACAAATAATTGATATTACGACAAAGTCATTTTCAATATTCATTTGAACTCAATATCATGGAATAAAATGTTTCCCTCATTTTTATGGGTTTCAAAAATTTAAATGATAATATTTTCAGATCAACGGATTCTAAAAAACACCAAAAAATTGAAAGAGAATCACAAAAATATTTGAAAAACACACATTTTGTGTTTTTGAACAAAGAAAAATCATAAACTGCAATGGTTCTCACCCCCACACTTAATTGATGAAGTTTCCTCAATAAATTCAAATGGAATTAATATGGAATGAAATTAAAATAAATCACAGTAATCATGAAAGTGTAATGGAGAGTTAAATCATGACTTATTGGTTGTGAAATTTTGTGTTATGATCCTAGTATTTCACATTGAACCCCTAGAAGAAAATAAAAAAGGTAAAACATAAGATAATTATTGAATGAAATGAAATCCTAAATAATACGAGAAAATAACGATATTTATTTGTTTAATCCCCAATGTGGGCAATGTGTTTTGACTGCAACCAGAAGGGTAGTTCAAATCCGTTATCCCTAATCTGATGGTGGTGATGATTCTTTCTCATAAACCAATAGAAAGTATTCATTATAGGATGGCATTATTTCATTTTTTAAGGACTCCATGGATATAGTATGCCAAATAAACCACCAAGGGAATGAGATAAAACATTCATGGTGGGGTTAGGATATTGAATGAGTCCTCATATTTCTGGGTTTCTACATTCACAACATCTTCTTTATTATCTAGTGGTTGCTGATGATATGTTGCATCAATGTAATGATCAATGGAAAAGTCAGAGTGAAATTCTACTTGAAAAATATTAATTAATGAAACATCATTATCTAATTCATCTCCTTCAAAGTAAGCATCTTTCATCTCCTTCCCTTAGGTAAAGTCACGTGGATCTTTTCATGGACTTTCCAAAAAATGATCAACATGTTTGGGGAGTTATATATGTTCCTCATTTGGTGCATCTTCTTTTTCTTCCACATCCACCACATTAATACAAGTGTTGGTCGAATCTGAAATTTTAATGCAAGGGGAGGTGAAAATCAATTAATCTTCTATAAAATCATAATGATAATGGTCTAAAAAAATATCATCTCCTTTCAGTGGCTTGTCTTCAATTAATTGTTCAGTGGAAAGTGCCTCATAGTGTTGATTAGAAGTAGATTGTTAAAGGTAGTTAGGGTCCTCCACCTTCATTTCAAATTACATTACTTTAGTGGTGTATTCCCAAAAAAATGTTCAATTTTTTTACATGTTCCTATCATGTGGTGTGAAAAAAATATTATCTATATTAAAATGTAGTAAAGTGGTTACCCCAAGTTGTCTCTATATATGAGATCACAATAATCATGTTGTCACCTTAAATTTGAGAAAGAATTAGAGATTGTTTTTGATTTTTTTTATTTTTAAAAGGAACTAATGTGACAACGCACATTAAATAAATGATTCAATATACTAAATTCAAATTTAAAAATAAATAGTACGAAAATAGTGACACATATTGAGTGATCAGGGCGGGATCAATTTTCAAATTGGAATGTTATAATAGGTCCAATTTATCCAATCCTCTTTTACAAAGCCGATTAAAATGATATTCCACAATCGCTTCCTCTAACTCCCTTGGTCAAATGGTGATGGTGAGTGTAAATCCTTCCATGATCTCTGCTCGATATAGTCTACTTTATATGTGTGAATGAGTTGTATTGAATACACTTAATTGACTTAGGAAATACCTTATTGGGTCTAGTTTATCCCAAACAACCAATAATATCCCCTGCCCCTCTCACACGTACCAATGATCACCAAGTACTTCATCAGTAATCAATGATCTATTCCATCATATATAAAACATAATGAAATGGATGTAGAAAATTATCATTTAAAAAATCAATAAAAACAATAGAATCTAAAACAAAATACGATTGTACCTGATATTAATAATAGTTATTAGAAATTGAAACCAACTTTGAAAAAGAGTGAAAATATTACATAACATTAAGTTCATGAACTCTAAAATTAAAATATGTAAAAAATCTCATTACCCAATAACTGAGATGATTACCCTCCATGTAATGGTAATCAATGTAAAATGGGGAAGAAGAAGACATTTCAAAAATAAACAGAAATAAAAGAGAGAAAAATAAGAATATAAATAAATACCTCTAGAATATTTCCAAAATATTTTTACTTACATTATAAATAAAATAAATTTGAACCACTCCTAGATCTCTTATTTAATGTTTTTTTAAATTGTGATTTCTATCAACTATAAAACATTCAATTCAATTGGACTATTTTAGAAATTATTAAAAAAGAATTAATTATGTTCAATTTTTCTTCTCAAGGAGACTCTTCAACTTCCTCAGTTTTGTCTCATGAAAAGGAAGAGTTGTTTTCCTAATTTCCCCATGAAATTTAACTGAAGCTTGTTAATATTATTCCTAATTCTCCACCAACTAGAATCATTTTATTTGGACATATTTATGTCTAGATATTCCTCATTAACTTTGTTGGTGTCCACTCTATGGTCCAAAAATAGTTATCCTATTAATTTATTTTTCTAGGATATTGGGTGTTTAATTGGATATAGTACAAGAAGATAATATTTAATCACATGATCTTGGGAATCCTAAAAAAATAAATCAATAAATTTGGATTAAAATCTTAAATGATATCTCTGAAATAACAAATCGCTATAAAACATCTATACTTCAAAAATTTGAAAATTTTCATAATTAAGCACAAAATTCACAAAAAAATACTAAAATGATACGAATCGGCCCACAATTATTAATTGGAAGGGGTTAAATCAATGACGCATAAATGAGAAATAATGAATTTATTATCTGTATTAGTTCATATCTCTTCCATATTGAAATCAAATTAGTGGAAACTTGCCTTACAATTTCCCTTTTCCCTTCTTGAATTTCATGGGAACGAGAGAAAACATTTCATTTTCATCAACACAATTTCATGAAATTTCATAATTTTTCATGTCTATGAATGTCATATCCTTCTTTACATGAGTCTTTTTATCTTCAAGTTTGACATTAATATCATATGCCACCAGGCTTCTCATCAGATCATCTAGAGAATGTTTTGAACGATCACATTGTTTAAGGGCTGAAATATTTGCATTATATAGAGGGGAAAGTATTCCCTGTATTTTCTTTAAATTATCAATGTCTTTTATTTCTTCACAATGTCCTCATAATGATCCAAAAAATTAAGTAATTGGATTAAAAATGAATCTTTATTTTCTTTCAGATGCATCTTTAGATCATCAATCCTATTGTTAAAAACATGATGTTTTGCCTCCTTCACTTTGTTTTCGCCTTCATAAATGTTCTCCGGTCATTCCCAAAAAGTCTTTAATGACATAAAATTCATCACCTTTATATATATCTAACTAGAAAGGGCTATAGTGAGGGAATTCTATGAATTAGCATCGTCATCAAGCATTTTCCTATCATGTATGAGTCATAGACATCCTAGTTCTAATAGTGACATGTATTCCATGTGAAGTGGAAAAAATAACACCCACTATAAGAGATCTTATATGAGATATCATCCATTCTTCGAGATAAGAAATTTTTATCCATAAAAAAGGTTATTCCCCAGAAATTTACTATATAATCCATTGAAGGAATGAAGGAAAGATTTAACACCACCAACCGTTACCCTCCAATACAACATAATGTACCCCATAACACCATGATAGTTTATGGATGAATCATGTTGTCAACTATTTCATTTAAAATTATGTATATTGTTCCAATGTTGGTGGTAACCTGTTAAAACAATGTGATGAGAAAATTTTAAAATCAAATAATCACTTGAAAAATGAACACACAAAAATTTTACTTCATTCACCATTATGGGATATATCAAAGGAGGATATGCTGATAGGTTTTCAGTCATACCAAAGTAATCTAATATTGACTAGTTTTGTAGTACAAAATATTATCACAGAAAATATATTCTTTGTGCACTACCTTTCTAATGTTTTATGGATATCAAACTACGTCCCTCATATCACATTCAATGACTCCCCATTTCTCACTTTGTTGGGAATAATTTCAACTCAGTTTATCAACATGAATTTCACATCAATGGATTAAAATTAAATCAAACATCCTCTACTATATATAGATTCTCTATTGAAGACATGTATTCACCTATAGACATATTTAACTTTTTTGTGCAATGTTAGTTCTTGAACTGGTCCTCTACATACTGACCTACTTCCTCCATGAACCATAAAACACTACGAACCTCGAGTTCTTCCTTTGCAAACTTCTATTGCTCCCTCACGTACTAAATTGATTCCATCACATACATATTTTCTCCACATACTGAAAGGATTCCTCTATTTACCCCTCTACTCTCTGTAATACAAGGCTTCCTCTACGTACTTCCTCTTCAATCTATGAAAATGTACTGCCTTCGCAATCCACATCTGCCTACTGCTTCTTCTCTAAAGATTGAACTCCTCCTTTGTAAACTATCATCCATGAACTGGCCTTGTTCCACAGTATACTATCTTCCATTAACTTTTATGTACTCCACCTAATTCATTTAAATTGTTTAATTAATGGCATTATGGGGTTGTATTCGTTCAAAATACTTCAACATTTCTCCAAATTACACTTATATTCTTTAATATCAAAGTCACACCACTAATTAAGTGATTAGTTCACTTTATATAAGAAAATAGATCGGAAAAATCTATTAAATTGTGATTTACTAAAACTTTATTGTGGAAAAACCTTCACAGCGTACCACATAACTCACAATGACCATTTTGATATATAGTCCATGTACATCCATTCTCCCAATGTGGTGGTATAAATCACCATATTTTTTTTTCAAATGACACCCTTCGTGTCTTCTTAGAACTCTACCACATTTTTGTGAATGACACACCATCCCACGAACTTTACGTCATCAACATTAACCTCATTCACTCCATGAACGACTCCTCATATGCGGTCTCCATACCATTCCCACTTGGTGATTCTCAGTTCGCTATTCTGCATTAAAAAATTCATGATCCAGGAACTATTCAAGGAATATTGAACATGGTTCATGTCCCATACTACACGATTCCCTTACATTTTCAATTTCCTTCCCCATTCCACATCTCATTCACTCCAATGCGTAAATCCCTCCTGGGAAACTGTGCCCCCTTCAATACTACTTTCAACATCAAATTCAAGACCACCTTCTATGAAAACTACTTGATCAAACCAATGAATTTTGACAAAAAACACAAACCAGACATCATTTACATCAAAGAAAATTCTAAGTTCCAATATCTTAATTTAGGTTCTGAAGGGTTGTTTATCTCAAATAGTAGGGAATAAATTTGGAATCGATGATATGCCTATTTTTTGGGAATTCCTGGAAGTGTACTCAGAAGAGATTCATAACATTCGATCAAAATGTGAAGTGGAGTTCTTAATAGAGATCATAACTTGATCAACACTAATTTTTGTGCCTCCCTATAGAATGGGCCGAATTGAATTGCATGAATTGAAGAATCATCTCCAATAAAACCATGATAAGTGATTCATTTGGCCATGTGTGTCACATTAGTATCCACCTGATCACTTTGTGAAAAAGAATGATGCATCACTGTGAATCTAAATTTATTATCAAGATTTCAACAAGATCATGATAAAGAATATGTAACATATTATCCATATTGATGATATTCTTGCTCAATTTCAATCATCTCAATACTTATACACATCATAACTTCATTTGGGATATCATAAATTGGGGGTTAAGATTGAGAATATATCCAAGATGACATTCTATACATCATATGGACACTATCATTATATTGTTATGCATTTTGATTTTAAAAATTCCCCTAATATCATTATAGATTTGATGAGTATAAATTTCAGAGATTACCTCAATCAGTTTGCAGTAATACATATAGTTGATATTCTTATCTATTGAAAGGCAAAGGTAGAGCATGAAGACCACATGGGAGTTGTACTAAATACCCAAATGGAGGAGAAGATGTATGAACAATTCATGATGTGTGAATTTTGGCTTCAAAAGGTTTCATTTTTTAGTCACATAATCTAAATATTTGGTATAGAAGTAGATCTATCAAAGATAAAGGTTATTTTATAACGGCCTTGACTAACCATGATGACAGAGATCCATCGTTTTCATGGTTTATCTGGATATTATAGAATTTATGATTAATTTATAATTACTATCTGATACTCTGTCCTTGTTAACTTTGAATGGTGGAATGTTCCTCTAGACATATGAATGTTAGGAAAATTTCAAGGAAGTGAGGATAAGGTTACTCAGAACACATGTGCATACACTACCATATAGTGGAGAAGTGTTTGTAATGTATAGTGATGCATCCAAGAGGTGATTGAGATGTATTCTTATTTAAAATAACACGGTTATAGCCCATGTATCATGACATTTGACAATTCCTAAGAAAAATTACCCCACTCTTTATTTATAGTCAACTATTGTAATTCTTTCATTAAAGATATAGACACATTATCTATATTGAAAAAGTGTGATATATATATATATCATAGAAGTATGAAATATATATTCATAATGAAGGATTTGAATATGTTACATATAGAATGGTTATAAATGATATAGGATTATCACTGATCAATACATTACCACCCTAGGAAAGGGAAAAATGTGGGTGATGCTTTGAGTTGAAAGGATCATGAAAGCATAACCCCAATGAGTATAAAAATGATCCATTATTTATAGAATATCAAAGGATAGATTTTGAAATCACAAATTAAGGGGAAATTCCTATCACAATCAATTGAACATTCAACACTTCACTTAAGTAAAGATTAAAGTGGTGTGTGATGAATATGTAGCGCTACAAAAAATGGATAGAAATATTCCTATTTTTATGTTTTATTGGGGTGGAATGATAAGGATATAGAACCATGTATACATTCCTGCATATGATATTTGAATAATGATGTGTTATAAAAATCTCATAGTTAATCATTTTTTAATATTCTGGGAAGAAGAAACATACATAGAGACTTTAAAGAATAGTACTGGTGTAATTGAATAAAGAGGTATATCACATAGTTTTTTAATGGTTCTTAGTATTTCAATAAATTATTAATTAAAGACCAATTTATAAGGAGATGTTTCATCCATTACCCATACCAAAATGAAAATGGGAGAACAAAACCATGGATTTTTTCATTGGAATTCCTAGATACCTATAAAGGGATTAATTATATATGTGTGTTAGTCAATCACCATACTAAGTAATAAAACATATTTAATACCAGAGAAGACCTCTCTATTGATATGCTTTTTAGCATATTCATTATGGAAGTTCTAAGGTTACATGGTGTACCAATCCCTATTGAATCTGATCAAGATTTGAGGTTTACCTCTATTTTTTTGGTGAATTCAAAATCTATCACATGAAAGGTAATTTATTTTTATCACTTATTATCATCCTCAAGAGGATGGTTAGTATAAAATAACAATTGGGACCCTCGAAGATTTGTTGATATCTTTTTCTCTGGATTTCAATATTGGATGGGATCAATACCTTCATCTGGTTGAGTATTCAAACAACAATATCTTTTACACAATAATTAGGATGAATAATTATAAATCCCAATATGGGAATAAATATAGAGATCTATTTTTCTAGGATGGACTTGGATAAAGAAACATATTAGGACATGGGATTGGTAAATAAATGACATAAAAGGGTAGAACCATTTAGAAGTATATTGTGGAAACTCAATGTTGGAAGAAACTTTATATTGATAATAGTAAAAGTGGTTTTGAATTCGAAGATGGTGAGATGGTATTTCATTGAATTTATCCCTAAAATATGGTAATGATATTCATGAAGAGAAATAATCTAAGCCCTAGGAATATCAGTCAATTTCAAATTATTGATCGTATCAGGATAGTAGGATATCGCATGCACCTTCCTCCAAATCCATCTCATTTCCACAATTTGGTTAATGTATCTCTTCTGAGAATGAACATTCCTGAAAATTAACATGTATTGAACACATATGTCAAACCATTGGAATTGGATCATTTTTATGGGGAACAACCTGTTGAAATTTTGGAACATACAGAGAAAGAAATATGAAAAATAGACTACACACTAAGAAAATATTTTTTGTAGAAGTATCCAGTTCGAGGAAGGTACATGTGAACTTAAGGATATGATCAGGCATAATTATCCTCATTACTTTGTATTAGAATGGATTATTTTGACAGAAATTGTCATTTTAAATGGGGTGGAGTGTTAAAATCAGAGTTTTATTACCACTTTTTCAAATAAATTAATTTTTTGTTCAATATATTGTGTTGAATGGTACACCAAGTTTAACATTCATTATATACTACAATAAGCTAATATTCTTCTACATGAATCACTGACTAGGCTTCTATTACATGGAACTCTAAAATTTTTACAAAACAACATTTTATTCCTATAATTATTTAAATGAGATAGTTATAACATAACCACATTATATCCACATCTGTTATACTTATAATAAGACATAATCATATTGATAATAAGACATAAAATTTTAATTAAATATTTTATATTTTTTAGAATACTATTTTCTTAAACGAACATCCTTTCATGAACTCCGATGAAAAAATAATAAAAATAATTTTATATACTTCTAGAAATTTTATTTTATAAAATAAGAGTTATTTTTGAATTCATAATTTCAACATTATCATTTGTTATGTTTTTGAGATATTTCTAAAACACATTATTTTTTGATGAATGCTAATCAATATATAATTTTAATGAAAAGATGATTTTTTATATAAATTTTTATTTTAGAAAAATAATATTTTTATTTTTTAATTTTTAATTTGATCAATCATACCTCATTTAATCCAATTTATTCCATTAAAAATGGTAAAAAATAAAAATTGTATATAAAAATATCAAAACTAATTATACCATTTTCCTTCAAAACTCGATGTCGCAACATGTTAGTGGGATAAATTGGAAATTATTTTCTTTCACTTATTTGATTATAATTTAAAAATAAATTGATCAATATTTGGATTATTCATAATTTATAATTTCTAATAATGTCATATTAGTTTTTAACCAAAATTATTGGTGAAAGAGATTAAAATTACTTACGATGATTAAGAAAAAAATTTTCTTTATAGAGGACTATACATTAATCTTTAAGCCCAAAATGACCAAGAAAAAATTAAAAATTCCATTTGATATTATTATTTTTAAACTGTACTCCCATTTATCAGATTCAGATCATTATTGATGAAACATTACATGTTATCGAAGTTGGTGTAATTCTCTTTATAGACATTTATTGGAGTACCACTCCATATCCACTCAAAAAATTCATTCAACCCTCTCAATCAAATACACCTCTCAATTCTGTTGGCTTAGAAAAAATATTCTCAAATATCCTTTATAAATCCCTCCTATTATCTAATAATCCTTTTTGATGAAATCCATCCAAAGAATGTCTTCATTGCAAACTAGAAAAAGTTACCCAGAGAAGAGGTAACACCATTCCTCAAGATATTTTGTTTTATTTTCATTCTCCACCACCAAAAATCATATTATTATAAGATTATTAAATATACTCAATATCCAATATATAATAATATGTTTCAATTCTATAGTTTTTACTTACACATACACACCCTTCTATATAATGGGTAACAAATTTATCATTCTTATCTGTGGTTAACTACTAACTCACGAAATGATGTTGTTCTTTGGTTATTTAACTCCACTCATGGATATGAATAATTATGGATAATCCATTTTCATATGATATTTATAATATTTAGGATTTAGTTATGAATCTGTTATTATTATATAAAACATATATTAATGAATAACATTTTTGGTAAATACAATAATTTGGTTTCTGGAAATCTAGACTACCACCCCTCAATGTGATGTGATTCGTTCACACACTACATAGAATTTATTAATGTTGGGTTTAGTCAAATTATATTATATATATTACATATAATGAAACTATAATGATATTATATATATAATCTTTTATATAATATACATTTTTTCTATTAATATGATAATAAAATTAAAATAGTGTTCATGAGTACGTATGGCCTACCATCTCCATTAAAAATGTATTCCATTTCATATTTTAATATTTTATAGTTTTTTATAAATAAATAAATAAATTATGAATATTATATATATATGTATATAATTTTTTAAATTATAGAAATATATAAATCACGATCCCTGTAAGAGGATCATTATTAATAAGTCAAACAATAATGAAAAACAATCACATAATACCTAAAGTGTAAAATTAACATTGAATTTTAATAAATGGGTAATATAAATTAATAGAAAAATCCTAAATCTTATTATTATTTTTAATAATATTCTTTTTCAAATTTATAATTAACGTATATTTATTATACATGTGGTTTGTACGATTACGAAAAGAGTCAAGACATAATGTATGGGTTTTCTTATAACACATTTATTTTTGTGAGATTTATGTCTTAATAACCTCTAATTTATTTTATGTGTTATATATACTACTCATATTATATAATTCCTATGAATAAATTAATGGGTACATCTGTATCCATTTGATTATCTCTCTTTCCTGAGGTTTTACTTTTCAAAATTTACCAAATCGGTAATATTGTTTGGTATCAATTTACTTTCTTAGAGAAACATGTTTTGTTATAGGAAAATAGTCATTTGTGAGGTATATTTACATCAATTTGACATGTTATATCCTGAATCTTCTTTTTTCATGATATTTTATTCTTAATTTTATTTCATTCTCTTACATAGGGAGTGTGATTTAATGATATAAAGTTGTAAAAATTTATTGGAACAATATTATTATTCAGGATTGTTTATGATAATTCTTATATTGATGAAATATAATTTCCAATATCCCAATAAAAAATATGATTTTTTTCTCCTTTAGTAATCCATGATGTATTCATGTATTAGTACAATGTTTCCACTCTTTGGAACTTAATATAAATAAGAAACTGGTTTTATGAAAATATGATCTCATTTATCTTTTTGATGGATATATGTTTTACATAAAAAATCATTTTTTTAAACTATTACCAATTTTCTTAAAAAAATAAATTTTCATTTCATTTTCTCAAGAAAATTACTTACTAATAAAATTAATCCTTTCATATCTTCCATTATATATTTTAATATTTAATTTCAACGAAAAATACTTCCAATTTTTAAAATTTATTAAAAAAATATTCAAAGGTTATTCTATTCATGATATTTTTTTTACGATATTTCACTATTATGTTATAACTAATTTACATTAGTTGGTGTTACTCATACTTTTCTGGGAAATTATTGAATGGCACTACTGAAATTCTTTCTCGGAATGGTTTATATATTGATGTCATGATGTTTATGAAACTCATTTCTCTTTCATGGGTTCTATGATTTTTAAAGTCATTCATATTCCATGGGGTATATGATTTTGAAACTCGCTTGTTTTCATGGTCTATAATTTCATGAAATGATTATGAAACATGTATCTTCTCCAAATGTAATGATATGATTACATGATTATGAAACCCATTTCTTTTAAAGCATTATGATATTATTATTTATGATATTCTATTATATGTCTATATGATTTAATAATGATATTGGTGGACCCTATATCTTCCTCTATTTCATGTGGTAAATATTTATATCTCATGGTATATATATGGATGGAATGGGTAGTGAACTCGGTTCAATAAATGACATTGTCATCCTTGATAGACTTGTGAGTGAACCATGAATAATAATATTGTCATTGGAGTGAACTATGACTACCATGATGGTATGGGAAGTGAAATCATACTTCTATGATGGAATTGAAATCTATTCCTTGGCTACTATGGAAATAATTTTATATTATTATGTGTCTTCCATAATTCCATGGATTATTCCTACGTTATTCTTTTATGGATTTTTGTTTTGATTACATTGCAATTAATGTCTTATTAATTTACAATATTTATGATATACTCCTGTTGATGATCTTTGATATGCGGGGATTAGCCTTATGTTATCAAGATTATCTTCTCACTCCCTTATGCTTAGGATTATGCTTACATATATCTCATGTTTACCCTTAATAACCATATGATATCCCCCTTTATTAGGATTCATTTCCCTAGGTTATCACGATATGTATTATCTAGAATGTGTCTAAGAAGTGTTCTAGTCATGAGGATCCTAGTTTGAGATAATGTTTCAAACTAATTTATTAGTATGTGTGTCTCTATGATTTCAAATGAACTAGACCAATATAGTATTTGGGTGTCTGTTTGGGTAATGTATTAAGTATTCTTCTAAAATAATTTAATGTTAATGTATGAAAAGTGAGTGTGGTTATACACCCATTATATGAGGAATGGATGAATAAAACATAATCATTTCGAAATGAAAGGGTACTATGTTATTTACTTTAAGCCATGGAAAATAACCTACTCATGATTCCACATCTCAGGAATGCCAAAGAGGTCATCAACACTAACTATCCCAACTACATGAAATTCCATAAAAGGATGGGTCACTACAACAATGATTTCATTGTCATAAAAGACATCCACCAAGTAATTCTTGATTATTGACTGATGATGTTGGATAAATCACTACAGAAAGTGACCTATATCACATTCACTTATTCAAACGTGCAAGGTGATTAGAAAAACATTATATCATGGCGTGTGTAGGGGTTCTATAATTGGATGACTCAAAAGGTAGTTGACCAAGCTCATGATACCCTGATAGAATATATTTAAAAACACATAACTGATCAATCTCCAAGGGAGGTGACATTAATAATTCATCCTATAGGTGAACCCAACCATTGAATAAAAGAAATATATAACAAGAATATTCATTTTCATCCCTAACAAATTTTATAACTCATTCCAAGTTCTTCCCAACAACGTCTAATGTATAAGAACAACCCCACCCAATGGAAATCTCATCAGACGAAGTGAAAATCTCCGTATCTATTATTATGATAAAATTTTGTGGCCACTTCTCTAATTATAAATATTCATACTAGTATAATTTCACAACAAAAAACTAGGGAATATGAGTTTTCATGCATATGAACCAGAGATACATGGGATAGCTAATGTTTAGTTAGAGAAAATATTTTATTCACATCACCATAAAATAAATCTATATAGCGGAGAATCCTGGAAAACAGCTCCAAAAAAACCGAATAAAGACATGGAGGTGGCCTAGAATCTTCCAGTGACCAGCCAAGATAGGTCATCTTACATAATAGCCTATCAGGGGCGAAATTGTTTAATCATCCCAGAAAATGGAGAAGGACAGCACTGTCTGCGCCACTTGTAGTAGATTCTCCCTAGACCACTACAAAAGAATGAAGCCTTTATACCTAAAATACCTCTATAATTTATCCTCATAATAAAAAAAAACACACCTCAAAAATAAAATACCTATGACACAAAACTATATCATTATGAAATAGATCACTGTATTTTTAGAAAAACTCTCAATCCTAGATGCAATCCATCCTTCAAAAGATATTTTGGAGACACTTGTTAAATCCCTCCAAGGACCAATGGTGTTTGAAAACGATGTTTTTGTAGAATAGGTTGATTAAGTGTAGACTATGACCTCAGAAATTTATGTATCCGTCTTGCCCATAGATAAGGATTCAGATGGGGTCATCAGAGGACACATAAAACCCCTATATATTTCAAGTAGACACAATAATGTCAACATTCAAAGGGCTCTAATTGACAGTTGATTCAATATCAATTCCATCCATATTGGAACCCTTTGACATTTGTGATATATCAATGTATACATATATTTAATTGAGTTCACCATTCATGGGTATGATAAGTGTGATCAAAGACCTCTCAGTAAAATTATGATCAATAATCATTTTGGGGATCTCACATCGAACACATAGCTTATGGTTATCCAGCAAGAAATCACATAGAATGTCCATCTGTAAAGTCCATTAATCCATATTCATTTGATTTTACCTTCAACATTTCATCAATGTTTTAAATTCCCCCAATGATTGAATGCTAACACAATACATTGTGACAATTCCCCCCCTCGATTTATTCTTAGAAACATATTTCAATGTGGAATTATATAAAGGGGAGTAAAAGCAACCAATTGTGGATGAAGATACAAAAATCGCTTCTTCAAATGGCTTGGGTACTACCCCTACAAATCCCTAGAGTATGCTTGATAGATATTTTGTGTTAACCATAAATCTAGTTGAAGTAGTAGAATCAATCCCAGATATACAAGCTCCTTTAATGTAAGAATAGGATTTTTTCTACAAAAGACTTTGGAATATTCTTGATGATATTTCAGAGCAGTGCCTTCAGACGGCGTGCGATCCCAAGCCCCAGAGTGGCCGGAATTAATTTTTCGGTGTGTTCACACTGGAAACGCCAAATAAATTAGATAACTCCTAAACAGAGTTCCGGATCAGGGATCTGAGTGTACGGATGGGTCCGGAATGGGGTGTTTACCCTATGAATGACATAAAACATGTCGGCGCGGGATGTTTGGACCCCTCTCCCGCTTCTGGAACGTTAAGCAGATTAATTAATTAATTAATATATTCGTTTAATGGTGAAACTCGAGTATCTCATAAACAGTGGCTCGTATTGGAAAACCGAGGGCACCATTGAGTTTTGAGCGTGTTGTTTACCCTAGGAGGGGTATAAGTTTTGCGGGCGTGGGCTGTCTGTGAAAAATGGCCCCAGGGCCGTTTTCGTAATTTGGCGGCCTCATGCGCTAAGTTTAGTAACTTTTGAACGGCGTCTCAAAATAAAATTCCGAGACTTCCATTGCGCTCAGAGCGTGGTTCCTAGCCTAGGGGAGGCTAAATCCTGACCCTGTCCGGAGTTCGGGTTTGGGGCTGTCGGGCGGGCGTTTAAGTGTTTTCTACTTAAACGTACCCCCACCCTCTTCTTCTTAACCTTCTAACTCAAACCCTCCCCCTCTCCTCCAGCTCTGGCGAAGCACTCCGGCAAGGCACCTCCGGCGAGCCAATTCCGGCAAGGCAGCGGAGCGGTGGCGGACTCCCCGTGAAGCCACGAGCATTGCCCAAGAGGTAGGAGTCGTTTTCGTTTCGTTTTTAATTTCCCACAATCGTTTAGCCCAATTTATAGCATCGAACTGTTATCCGATCGTCGATCGATTCCCATGGTCGCGTAGTATGTTATCCGAGCTTTCCAACGCTTGTTTCGGATTTGAAATCCGACTTCCGAAGCCTCCGCAACGGCTCGGCGAAGGTCTGCGGGTTTTTGGGATTTTCTGGCCGGCACGGTGGTCCGATGATCTCCAGGTGGTGGCGGTACGGTGGTCCGGCAGGTTTCGATGGCGGCGGCTGGCGACGGTTTCCCTCCCGGGCGGCGACTCCCCTCCCTAGCGACGATGCTCTTCGGGGCAGCAGCAAGCCCCGGCCGCGGCGGGCTCGCGCGGCGCGGAGCGGAAGAACCGGCCGGCTGTGCCGGCCGGTGGACATGGGATACCGGGGTCGCACTCCGCAACCCCGTGGAGGATGCAAAGACCTGCGTCTGGCGGGTCTCTACGCTGCGAGGAGACCGACCCGCGTGGCCGGTCTGCAGGTGGGCCGTGAACCGGCACCGGTCCGCGCGGCTGAGCCGCGGGCCGGGCCAGGTTGGGCGGACAGGCCGGTCCAAGCCGGTCCAGCCCAAGGGGTTCCCCTCCCCTTCAGACACCTGTAATTCTCAATACGGGTGTCCGATTTGTACGTTGTCTGCGGTTGTGGGGCCGTATCGTCGAGGCGGACATGTGGAGATAGTTTCAGGAATTTTTAATTCCCGAAACGAGGGCCCGCAGTGGCACGACGTGTCTTCAAGTGGACGAGCGTTTCTCCCGAGATTCTTGTTTCGGATGGCGCAGACGCGTTCGGTGTCCGTTTTGAGCGCCGTCAGTTGTGTTGGGACCCTGGCGTTGAGGCAGAGGTTTCCAGGGTGGTCTCAGGCATTGAGGCTGAAGTTGAGACGCGGGCGCCACGGCCCGTCTTTCGAGCTGCATGCAGCGTTTCACGCCTTTTTCACCGGACGTCCGTTCGGGGCGTGCGAGCAGTCTATGTTGGGTGTTTTTCCGAGGGCATCGCGTTGGCGCAGTCTGCCCGCTGAAATTTTGCACGATAGTGCGGGCCCTGTGGGGGCCATTTTTGGAGTTGATGGTGATTTCCAGCTTTATCATCAGGCGACCTTTTTGGACAAGTGAGTAGTCCATTTCATGTACTTTTTCAAGAGGATCGCAACGATGTGATCCAATCGTTGAGTTTCGAGACTGGGATGTGGGTCCCACGTGGCGCTGCTCGTGTGCGGTGTGTCGGAATGCATCTTTTTCTCTGGATATCCATTGCACTCATGTGAGTAGTGCTTTTGACGTGTTTTCCTGAGGGGATCGCAATGGTGCGATGCGCCCGACTATTTTTGGGGCCGAGGCTTTGGATCACGGGACGTCGTTCGGGCGTGAGGCGGTGTTGGCGACTTTTCCATCGGATATCCGTTTGAGGCGAGTAAGTAGTCGATCCCGCGTGTTTTCTCAAGAGGATTACAATGGTGCGATACGTTTGGTTGTGCGGAGCCTCTTGCTCAATATTGTTAAATGAGGAAGCACCTGAGGTGCTCCAGTGGTTGTTCGCCCTACCTTGTTTATGGCAGACCCTTGGCGTGTGAACGTGCACTCTTGGGAGAGTGATGTAATTGATTCACGAGATGTGGTTGGTTGTGCCTCAGCAGATGAGGTAGAAAGTTGGAGTTCTTATGTCACGCCTTTGCGTTGACGTTGGGTGATGTGTGCATGATAGCCTATGGGCTGGAACGAGGTATACTCTGGGAGTATACGGGAGCGCTTCGAGGTACGTGTGGTTGTTTGTACCTAAGAATGTTTGTGTGTTCAGTTGGGGTTGACTTGGGGCCACACGTCGTGTGGGCCCCACGTGCGTGTCGTGAGCTTCTTTGCGTACTTGGAACTCTCGCGGCGTAGAGCATCCCTTTGTGTCCGCTTGTTGGGCTAGCAGGGTGGAGTTTATTTCCCCAGGCTTTGTGCTCGTTTGTTTGACCAGCAGGGTTGAGTGGTCTCCCCATGGTTTCGCTCGCGATGGATTGGTCGGTAGCGGTGCAAGTGACACCCAGTGCTGGAGCAGACGCTGCACCTCTTTTGGGAGAGTTGTTCTGGAGTTGGGTGGTTGCACGACACCCACTTCGTGTTCGGTTGGCCAGTGTTGTACCCTCCTGAAGAGATGGGTAGAGCGGTTCTGAGTTTTACCCTCCAGCTGGGCTGGGTAGTGGGTTACTCATCGAATTCCTCGGGCATACCCTCCAGTAGGGCTGGGCAGTGGGTTGCTCATTGACTTCTAGGGTTTACCCTCCAGTAGAGACTGGTCAGTGGGTCACCCGACGACCTCTTAGGGTCTACCCTCCAGCAGGGCTGGGCAGTGGGTCACCCCTCGTCTAGCTCCATGTCTACCCTCCAGCAAGGCTGGGCAGTGGGTCGCCTGTTGACTTATTCCTAGTGTACCCTTCAGCGGGGCTGGGCACTCGGTCGCTGGATGATGTGTTATGGTTTACCCTCCAACGGGGCTGGGCAGTGGGTCACCGGATGATGTGTTATGGTTTACCCTCCAGCGGGGCTAGGCAGTGGGTCGCCTGACGACGTATTAGGGTATACCCTCCAGTAGGGCTAGTCAGTGGGTCACCCGGTATCATATTATGGTTTACCCTCCAACAGGGTTGGGCAGTGGGTCACCCGATATCATATTATGAATTACCCTTCAGTAGGGCTGGGCAGTGGGACACCGGTTGGCATTCCAGACTCAGTCCTCTCGACTAGGCTAGTCTGTGGCTTTCCTCTGTGGTTACCGGAGCGGGACCCTTGTTTATTCGGGTCAGTGTTGTGACGACTGGACATTTAGGAGACCTCTCGATTGCAAGGCAGTGATGAGGTGTGGTTTGACTTTCCTAGAACTCTCACGTACGTGGGGCTCTTTCCCCACTGAGACACATTCTTGTGACGCGATCTAAAACTGTGCGGGTGAGTCAGTGCCGCCCAAAGCGGATAGTGTTGAAGTGCTGTGATTGGGCCCCTTGGCTTGCAGTTCGGGGCAGACATGCGGGATGCTGGGCATCAATGATGGTGTTTCTTTTGGGTCTGTTGGCTACTCTTTTCTTGGGCTGAGCTACGGGATGGAGATCCCCTTACGAGATTGTTCGGGCTTCTTGGTGGAGCATAAGGATATGTATATACCTTGTTCGAGTACCCACTTCTTGGGATCGGTTACTCTCCCTCCAGGAGAGGCGAAGATGCGCGGGGTATGCCATATGCTTCCCGTGTCTAGCTTCTCATGGTTGGATGAGTCTACTCTCCTACTATAGGTAGCGAAGACTTGATGGGAAGTTCATCTTCTCACCATTTCCAGCTTCTTGTTCCTGGACGAGTCTACTTTCTTTCACTTGTTGGTTTGAGCTGGACTCTTTACTGCACTCCTTGTTGTACTCCTTTACATTCCCTGTTCGCTCTACTGCTCACCCTTTGGTACCTCCTTTGTTTCTCTCTCGAGCCTTCGGGGTATCCTATTGAGTATTTTTATACTCACCCCTGCTTGGGCTTTGCCCGCACTTGGTGTGCCCCTGTAGACGACAGACAGGTGGAGCGTGACTTCAGTGGAGCATTGGAGCTTGGTAGCTTGGACCGCGCGTGGTGGTCGTGGCCAGGTTCCAGGTGGCAGACCCGTCAGCTGTTTCTTTTCGTTTACCTGTTCCCGGGTTGTGGAACTTTTTGGTTGGGCGCGTGTTTTTTCCCTTTCCTTTTCAGCTTGTACCTTGTATTGTTTAGAGGTCGATGCACATCTGTGGTTTATATATATAGCAGTTGTTAATTTTACTCTGCTTGTTTTTTCTTTACTCTGCACTTTTGCATTGAGTGTGCTGCGTGTTTGTGTATAGGTTCTTAGGCCAAGGCCTCCCCGATTTATTATGCCTTCGGCGCTGGTCGCCAGCACTTAGCCTATGGAGGCGGGCTTGGGGTAGTTGCGGCTCGAGCCCGGGTAGGGTCGGGTCGTGACAAAGTTGTATCAGAGGTGGTTCGTTCCTTGGGACGTTGTGCGGACATCCCTAAAAGAGGAATTGGTTGGGATATACGGCAACAATGTTAATGTGTCTCGAGAGCGGCTCTCAAGCCAGGGAGTCCAGGGATGGTGCGACGGCCGACGTATCCATTCACCAGGACCTTGATAACCCGCTTGTCGACTCGGCATGCTGAGACACTTGTTGCAGGGAAAATTTGTTTGTGCATCACATAGGACTGAGTCTTGACTATCCTTCTTGAGTCATCTCCCCATCATTGTTTTTGTGGTATATACATATATGCTCATTTGACCGCGGCACTCCTTGATAATATTCAGGATGTCTCCGCGAAGACAGCCAGCCCAGATACCAGCATTGGTACGTGACGACGACCCTGTGAGCTATGAGGCCACAGTCCAGGACCCATCAAGCGAGCCCCTTTCTCCGGGTGGGCCGGTAGCAGCACCCCCCCCCATCTGTTGAGCAGTAGACAGTTTCAGCAGAGTAGGCTGAGTTTGAGCACAGGTTGAGTGTGCTCCGTGAATTCCAGTGGCAGGAGACCGCTGAGGTTTGGTGGTGAGCCAGACCCTCAGACAGCAGAGGTTTGGCTCGAGGCAGTGGTTCACCTTTTCAGGCTAGTGCAGACGCCGATAGATCAGAGAGTGGCTTTGGCAGCCACCCTTTTTCGTGGAGCATCTTGGCGTTGGTGGAGTCTAGTGACTCATCTTCTTCATGAGTCGTCAGTTTCGTGGGACGACTTTCAGTTGTTGTTTCGTGAGGAGTTTTTACCCTCCTGCTTGCACTCTGTTCGGATTCAGGAGCTCCTGCAGTTTCAGTAGGGAGGGATGACGGTGGCCGAGTACGCGGCTAGCTTTGCGGACCGTGCACTCTTTTACCCGGACTTTGTCTATGACGATGACATCAGAGCATGGAAGTTTGAGCAGGGTCTCCGCCGAGAGATTCGTGCTATCATAGTACCCTTGGGCATTTCAATGTATGTCGGGGTGCTAGAGAAGGCGCTGGTGATAGGGAGTTCCTGTCATATTTTGCGGTTGATAGTGGCAGTGGGTGCAACGGAGTCGGGACGTCTGTCGTAGCTAGCAGGCGACGGAGGACAGGACCCCGATGCAGGTGGCTTTCCCACTACCGGTTTCGGAGACGTGGTCTCAGACCACTATGGTGAAAAGGCACAGGGCCTCAGCCGAGGATGCCCTTCTGTGAGTGGATCCCGGGCCGTGGTCGTACACCAGAGTGGCACCGGAGGGCACCAGGGAAGCCCAGAGAGCGCCGGTGCTATGCTTGTGATGGGCGAGGTCACTTGGCACGAGACTGCCCGACCCGAGTTGCGGAGAGGTTCGGGCAGGCATCAGGCGCACCACCAGCGCCGTGATCGGAGTAGTGGCCAGAGAGGTGGTTCTAGTAGAGGAGCGGGAGGAGCAGGAGGTGGGGGATGACGTTGCAAGATCTCCCCATCACCAGTAGGCGGTCCACGTCAGGCTCCGGGAGCTGACGGTTGGGACCGCAGGTAGCCGCGAGTTTGGATGTCTACGATCATGCAGAGCACGAGATGGTAAGAGGTACGCTCTACACCTCTTCTACCTTTTTTCAGTATAATTGTTCGACTCTATGTGTAAAATTCCCTCCTCCCTGCTCCTTGTTTGATGTGTTACCAGTGTGACGCAAGGCGTCCGGTGTAACCCTGTGTTGGTAAGGGAAAAGGGCATGACACCTTTTCCTTCAGTCGATGGTGTTGACTCCTTTGCATTTTGAGCGTGTAAGAGAGGAACTTCAGTGAAAACATGCATGACCAGATATCCTTGGGTGTTTCACCATATAGATATTCTAAAGGAGGGAATCATCGGGCCTTTTTCTAGGTGCGGGCAGTGATTTCAGTCGCGGCGTGCGACGTAGAGGTTTGACCGGGGAGGTGAGCTACCCCCAAGGGCCTTCGGGCCGTTTGAGACCGTGCAAAGGGATGTTGAGGTTTCCTACCGCCTTGCCCTAACCCCAAAGTCTTGAGTGGGTGCACGACATCGGCAAGGGCCGACCTATCGTGAACAGATCAATAATTTGGTCTATGTGCGGTGACCAAGAGTTGTGCGTGGGTTCTTCTGGGTATGGGAAAGCCATGTGTGGGCTTAGTATGATGTGTTTCTCCCTAGTTTTTCTTTTCAGGGATGAAAATCTTGAAGTAGGGAATGATGTAAGAACCCATTTATTTCTACGAAAGACTTTGGAATATTCTTGATGATATTCCAGAGCAGTGCCTTCAGACGGCCTACGATTCTGAGCCCCGGAGTGGCCAGAATTAATTTTTCACTGCGTTCACACTAGAAACACAAAATAAATTGTATAACTCCTAAACAGAGTTCCAGATCAGGGATCCGAGTGTTCGGATGGGTCCGTAATGGTGTGTTTACCCTAGGAATGACATAAAACTTGTCGGTGCGGGATGTTTGGACCCCTCGCCCGCTTCTGGAACATTAAGCGGATTAATTAATTAATTAATTTATTCGTTTAATGGTGAAACTCGAGTATCTCTTAAACGGTGGCTCAGATTGGAAAACCGAGGTCACTGATGAGTTTGGAGCATGTCGTTTACCCTAGGAGTGGTATATGTTTTGCGGGCGCGGGCCGTCTGTGAAAAATGGACTGAGGGGCGTTTTCGTAATTTGGAGGCCTCAGGCGCTAAGTTTAGTAACTTTTGAACGGGGTCTCAAAATAATATTCCGAGACTGCCATTGCACTCAGAGCATGGTTCTTAGCCTAGGGGTGGCAAAATCCTGACCCTGTCGGGAGTTCGGGTTCAGGGCTGTCAGGCGGGCGTTTAATTGTTTTCTACTTAAACGCACCCCCACCCTCTTCTTCTTCTCATTCTAACTCAAACCCTCCCCCTCTCCTCCAGCTCTGGCGAAGCACTCCAGTGAGGCACCTCTGGTGAGCCAATTCCAACAAGACAGCGGAGCGGTGTCGGACTCCCCGTGAAGCCCCGGGCATCGCCCAAGAGGTAGGAGTCGTTTTCGTTTTGTTTTTAATTTCCTGAAATTTTTGAGCCCAATTTATAGCATCGAACTGTTATCCGATCATTGATTGATTCGTATGGTCACGTAGTACTTTATCTGAGCTTTAGAAATCTTGTTTCGGATTCGAAATCCAACCTCTGAAGCCTCCGCAACGGCTCGGCGAAGGTCTGCGGGTTTTTGGGATTTTCCGGCCGGCACGGTGGTCCGACGATCTCCAGGCGGTGGTGGTACGGTGGTCCGACGGGTTTCGACGGCGGCGGATGGTGGCAGTTTCCATCCCTGGCGGTAGCTCCCCTCCCTGGCAACGGTGCTCTTTGGCGCGGAAGCAAGCCCCGTTCGCGGCGGCCTCGCGCGGCGCGGAAGAGAAGGACCGGCCGGCTGTGCCGGCCGGTGGACCTGGGATACCGGGGTCGCACATCGCGACCCCGTGGAGGAGGCAAAGACCCGCGCCTGGCAGGTCTCCGTGCGGCGAGGAGGCCGGCCTGCATGGCCGGTCTGCAGGCGGGCCGCGAACCGGCACCGGTCCGTGCGGCTGAGCTGCGGGCCGGGCCGGGTTGGGCGGACCGGCCGGTCCAGGCCGGTCCCGCCCCAGGGGTCCCCCTCCCATCGGACACCCGTAATTCTCAATAAGGGTGTCCGATTTGTACTCCGTCTACGGCTGTGGGGCTGTATCGTCGAGGCAGACATATTGAGATAGTTTTGGAAATTTTTAATTCTAAAACGAGGGGCCGGGGAGGCATGACGTCTTTTTAAGTGGACAAGCGTTTCTCCCGAGATTCTTGTTTCGGACGGCACAGACGCGTCCGGTGTCGGTTTTGAGCGCTGTCAGTTGCGTTGGGACCCTGGCGTCGAGGCGGAGGTGTCCAGGGTGGTTTCAGGCATTGAGGCCGAAGTTGAGGCGTGGGCCCCACGGCCCGTCTTTCGAGCAGCATGCAGCGTTTCATGCCTTTTTCACCGGACGTCTGTTTGGGGCGTGTGAGCAGTCGATGTTGGGTGTTTTTCCGAGGGCATCGCGTTGTCGCAGTCTGCCTGCTAAAATTTCGCACGATGGTGCGGGCCCGCGGGGGCCGTTTCGGGAGTTGACGGTGATTTCCAGCTTTATCACCGGGCGACCGTTTTGGTCAAGTGAGTAGTCCATTTCGTGTACTTTTTCGAGAGGATCTCAACGGTGCGATCCGTTCGTTGAGTTTCGGGACTGGGATGCGGGTCCCACGTAGCGCCGCTCGTGTGCGGTGTGCCGGAATGCATCTTTTTCTCATGATATCCATTGCACTCTTGTGAGTAGGGCATTTGACGTGTTTTCCCGAGGGGATCACAAGGGTGTGATGCGTCCGAATGTTTTCGAGGCCGAGGCTCGGGATCACGGGACGCCGTTCGGGCGTGAGGCGGTGTTGGCGACTTTTCCGTCGGATATCTGTTTGAGGCGAGTAAGTAGTTGACCTCGTGTGTTTTTTCGCGAGGATTACAATGGTGTGATCCGTTTGGTTGTGCGGAGCCTCTTGCTCGATATTGTTAAATGAGGAAGCACGGGTGGTGCTCCAGTGGTGGTTCACCCTACCTTGTTTATGGCGGACCCTTGGTGCGTGATCGCACAATCTTGGGAGGGTGATGTAATTGATTCACGAGTTGTGGTTGGTTGTGCATCAGTAGATGAGGTGGAAGGTTGGAGTTGTTATGTCACGCCTTCGCATTAACGTTGGGTTCCATGTGCACGATAGCCTATGGGCTGGAGCGAGGTATACACTGGGAGTATACGGGAGCGCTTGGAGGTACGTGTGGTTGTTTGTAACTAAGAATGTTTGTGCGCTCAGTTGGGGTTGACTTGGGGCCACACGTCATGTGGCACCACGTTCGTGCCGTGATATGCTTTGCGTACTTGGACCTCTCGCGGCGTAGAGGATCCCTTTGTACTCGTTTGTTTGGATAGCAGGGTGGAGTTTATTTCCCCTGGCTTTGTGCTTGTTTGTTTGACCAGAAGGGTTGAGTGGTCTCCCCTGGTTTCGCCTGTAATGGATTGGCCGGTAGTGGTGCTAGTGACACCCAGTGCTGGAGAAGATGCTGCACCTCTTTTGGGAGAGTTGTTCTGGAGTTGGGTGGTTGCATGACACCCACTCCGTGTTCGGTTGGCCAGTGTTGTACCCTCCTGAAGAGAAGGGCAGAGAGATTCTGAGTTTTACACTCCAGTGGGGCTGGGCAGTGGGTTACTCATCGACTTCCTCAGGCTTACCCTCCAGCAGGGCTGGGCAGTGGGTTGCTCACTGACTTCTAGGGTTTACCCTCCAGCAGAGACTGGGCAGTGGGTCACCCGACGCTATTAGGGTCTACCCTCTAGCAGAGACTGGGCAGTGGGTCACTCGACGACCTCTTAGCCTCTACCCTCCAGTAGGGCTGGGCAGTGGGTCACCCGTCGTCTAACTCCAGGTCTACCCTCCAGCAAGGCTGGGCAGTGGGTCACCTTTCGACTTATTCCTGGTTTACCCTCCAGCGGGGCTGGGCAGTGGGTCGCCGGATAATGTGTTATGGTTTACCCTCCAGCGGGGCAGGACAGTGGGTCGCCAGATGATGTGTTATGGTTTACCCTCCAGCAGGGCTGGGCAGTGGGTCGCCTGACGACGTATTAGGGTTTACCCTCCAGTAGGGCTGGGCAGTGGGTCACCCAGTATCATATTATGGTTTACCCTCCAGCAGGGCTGGGCAGTGGGTCACCCGATATCATATTATGAATTACCCCTAGCAGGGCTGGGTAGTGGGGCACCGGTTGGCATTCCAGACATTGTCTTCTAGACTAGGCTAGTTTGTGGCTTTCCTCCGTGGTTATCAGAGTGGGACTATTGTTTATTCGGGTCAGTGTTGTGACGACTGGACTTTGAGGAGACCTCTCGACTGCAAGGCAGTGAAGAGGTGTGGTTTGACTTTCTTATAACTCTCATGTACGAGGGGCGCTTTCCCCACCGAGATGCGTTCATGTGACGCGATCTAAAACTGTGCGGGTGAGTCAGTGCCACCCAAAGCGGATAGTGTCGAAGTGCGGTGATTGAGCCCCTTGGCTTGCGGTTCGGGGAAGACATGCGGGATGCTGGGCATCAATGATGGTGTTTCTTTTGGGTCTATTGGCTACTTTTTTCTTGGGCTGAGCTATGGGATGTAGATCCCCTTACGAGTTTTTTCGGGCTTCTTGGCAGAGTATAAGGATATATATATACCTTGTTCGAGTACCCACTTCATGGGCTTGGTTACTCTCCCTCCAGGAGAGGTGAAGACGCGTGGGGTATGCCACGTGATTTCCGTGTCTAGCTTCTCGTGGTAGGATGAGTCTACTCTCCTGCTATAGGTAGCGAAGACTCGACTGGAAGTTTATCTTCTCACCGTTTCTAGCTCCTTGTGCCGGGACGAGTTTACTTCCTTTCACTTGTTTGGTTGAACTGGAGGACTCTTTACTGTACTCCTTGTTGTACTCCTTTACTTTCCCTTTTCGCTCTACTGCTCACCCTTCAGTACATCCTTTGTTGCTCCCTCGAGCCTCCGGAGTATCCTACTGAGTATTTTTATACTCACCCCTGCTTGGCCTTTGCCCGCACTTGGTGTGCCCCTGCAGATGATGGACAGCTAGAGCGTCACTTCAGGGGAGCGTAGAAGCTTGTTAGCTTGGACCGTGCGCGGTGGTCATGGCCGGGTACTAGGAGGCAGACCCGTCAGCTGTTTCTTTTCATTTACTTGTTGCCGGGTTGTGGCACGTTTTTGGTTGGGAGCGTGTTTTTCCCCTTTTCTTTTCAGCTTGTACCTTGTACTGTTTAGAGGTCGATGCACATCTGTGGTTTATATATATAGCAGTTGTTCTTTTTATGCTGCTTGTTTTTTCTTTACTCTGCATTTTGCATTGAATGTGCTGCGTGTGTGTGTACAGGTGCTTAGGCATAGTCCTCCCCGAGTTATTGTGCCTTCGACGCTGGTCTCCATCCCCTGGCCTATGGAGGCGGGCCTGGGGTAGTTGCGGCTTGAGCCCGGGTAGGGTCGGGTCGTGACAGTTTATCCCTAATGAAAGGGTAAAAAGGGCTTGGATATATAATTTCTTACAATGAAATAGGCAGTAGGGTATAGTAGTGTATTTTTATATAGACTCTCTCAGATAAAAGGTGATATAGATTCCCCTATATTTCTGACTTCATCGAAAAAATACTCAACAGACTCAGAGGTGGATGAAGAAGATGATGACCTTAGGAACACTTGTCCCACATTCAAGGAAGGCATATCCACCACCATTTTTGATATCAATAAGGTGGTGGGAATATAAGAAGTACCATAGAATCAACTAATTTGTTATTCATTGACATTATGGGAGATTGTTATTTACATTTCATTTCAATCTAAGCACTGATACATGTATTCATAGAACAATAAATAAATGACCAGATAGAATTCCAATGTATCTTTTCCCCATCTCCTATTACTTGATGACCATCGAGGATTCATGAAGGTGTAAAAGAGGATTTATCCTCTCATGATACCAATTTAAATTAATAAGATGAAAATCACATCAAAACAATACTTTTATAATAAGTAAAATACTGATGAGTTATCACCAATATCATTACTATCATGAAAATGTTTTTCAAAATTATTGTCTTCATAATTTTTAGAGCCTTTAATCATCATTTATGAAAGAATGAATTCATTTTACTAATCATAAGACTATTGATCAATGCAACTTATAGAATACAGTCCCTCTCCATCATGGATGGGTATTAAGGGTACAAAAAAATAATGATGGCTCCGAAGATGATAAATCCATTTCGTTTTAGATCACCCTAGGGGATCTTTTTCTATCAAAAAATTTAAATTTTACCAATGAGTTTTATCTTGAATTTTCATCATCTGATGAATCATATCATAATTCAATCATCTGATGATCAGCTGAACTGTTTTTCAAATACCTAGAGATCCAATCCCGATAGGTATGTGATCACTTCGTGGATAATCAAACGGTATTCAAGAATATTTTATAGAACATTCTAACGATTAAACCTCTAAAATTTACTTTTGGTGTAACATTAGGGGTGTTCCTTGTCATTGTGGAATGCCATAGAGACATTGAGGATGACCTGAAAAATATTATTCCATTATTTATAATGTCTCCCTCTAAGAATGAAAAATAACTAAGGGGGATATATTAGAACCTAACCTATATTCGTTGTTTCATACAAAACATGGTAGGCAAATCTCACCCGTTTACAACACCGATAAAGAAGGGAATCACCTATCAATGGGATGACGAGTTCAGAGAATCCTTCGAGAGCCTAATGTAGTACATGATTCACCAACCTATTATAATTCCATTGGTGGAAGAAAACACACTCATTATATCTATTTCCATCATTGAAGAATCAGCTGGTGTTATCCTCAAACATAAAAACAAGGAGAGAGTGTTTATAGTCTTTACTAACTCAACTAAACTATGTTAGGTTCTAATATTTGATTCTCAAATGTCAAAAATAATGTCCTCACACTCATTTTTTCACTACAGAATATGAGAAATTACTTTCATCAGAGTGATGTCCTTCTGGTCTCTCTTATTTATCGTCTCAAGTATATCATTAGCCACTATATGCTCTCTAGGAATTTGGCCAAATGGTTGGCCATTCTATAATAATAATACATCCAGTTCGTTTCATAAAAGTCTGTGAAAAGGCATCTCAAAGCTAGTTTCCTATTGGAACATCCAACCCTACACATCACACCAATGGACACAAAACATCCATATGAATATGATTTATATTCCCATGAAACTAGTTGAATATTGGAGATGTATTTTGATGGTGCCTTCCAATGTCATCTTAGAAAGAGACTAAATAATTAAAAAATTACACAATATAGTATAAAATGAGACATAACCAATATAATATTCATTTGTAAGTACTATCTCTAAAACACCATTAATCTACCATTACAAAATCCCATGTAAAACCAAATTCTTTTTAAATAAACATATTGTATGTACACCGACCATGGTTTAATCAATCATGAAAGTAAAAATCTATATAGGCCACCATATAAATGTGTCCCTTATATATTCCATATTTTTGTTGGGAATTTATGATTAGAGAATATTTATATAAATGACATTAAACATGAATGCATTAATTTAAATGATCCACGTGATAGAAAATTCATAATGATACATGATATTGACTATTTTGATAACTACTATAATATAATAGCCAAATCACCATTATAAATTAAGAGAAAAAATTAATTTGGAATTATTTTAAAACTATAAATATGAAAATTATATACTATTAATAGATCCCTATGGTATCCCAATATAGTTCCCAATTTATCAATTTTTAGTTCTCAACATATTTCTGGTGGTGTCTTAATCTATATTATATACTTAAAATTTTCAATACATAATATATTCTTGATATATTTCCAATCTATTTTTATTCTAAACATTGTATATACTCAACAGATACATAAATTATTCATGAACAATCATGTAGTCTATATGTTCATGATGACACCTTCACTCATCTTTTTGTACCACCATTAGTTATAATCAATGGATAATTAATGGAATTGTAATTAATAATTTCTCTTAACTATAAATTATGCGCAAAAGATGGTTTATATGATTGCAACATATATATTGGACTAAAAATAATTTATACGTAATAATTTATTAATGGTTTTATAATTTATATGTAGGTTTATCCATCATTTATATATAATAAATAGATTTAACTCCTATAACTGGAATATTGGTCCCATAGAAGTAAAATACATCATGTCAGGTTCATGATAATGTAATTAAATTCATAGAATACCTAACTCAAGTCCTAGATCAAATAGTAATAAAAAATTCATAATATCACACAACTTGCAGATCAATCCATAAGAAAATCAATTATAAATCATCTCTATCTATATTTCTATACATAGTTTACATAACCTAAATCGATAACCATAACTCAAAACCAACCAAATGATCACCATATATAACCCATTACGTATAACCAAGTAATTGGTATTGTCTAAAGTAACATATCATCTATGATAATATCACAAGATATGTTATATTAAGGTTCTTGTGTATCCCATATTTTTTTCCCCAAAAAATCCAAACGAAAAGAATACATCAATAAGAATATAAATATACCTGTAAACCTATTTTCATTCAAAATTATGCATTAATAATGAAGAATAATATAGAATCCTTACCAAATAACTAAATTTACCTATAGTTTTCACCGAAATTAATACAATTCAAGACACACTACACATCTCACAAATGGTTGTAACAAGCATAAAAAAATTTTATAACGAGAATGCTGGAAAAATAGATGAATCACAAATATTTCTATTTATAGTTCCATTAATAATGAACATTATATTTGAATTCTCATCGACCATTAAATGATACTAAAAATTAAAAAGTTTCCATGAATAAAATATTACTCAGTATTTACATCCCATATTTCAATCAATCAACCCCCTTGGGGGGTTTCATGGTTTATAGTCCATACCCAATGCCTTTTACAATAATTCCATATGTTTTTATACTAACCTAAAATATTACATCCTGATGTAGTCACTTATTATTCCACATATTATTTATTTAATTATTATCCAAACAAATTTATAAACTACTTAAAATGAGAAACTATTTGAAGTATATATATTTAAAGTAGATATAATTCCCCTTGGCTTACAAAATTCACAAATTATAACTCAATTAGTTTAATTTCACCATCATCCTTTCTGAAATAATAACTGGACCAAGGGAAAAACATAACATCAAGAAAACATCTTTATACCCTAGTATCTACCAATAATAAATGAGGGTTGATATACAACTATTTTTTAGATTATTACTTATATCACATTGTGAGAAAACATTTTTCTAAAATATTGATAAATCATCAAACATTATAAATAGTAAAAAATGGGAATAATGTGATAGGATAATAGATAATTAATAATAAACAAATGCTATAATAAGATTCACCATACTATAATTCCATATGAGAAAACATTTAATATACAATTTCCTATGGGATTTTCATTCCCAACACAATATAGAAGATATAAAACAAAAGAGATCACCTCAAAATAAATTGGACTCTAGTTCTACCTAGTCGTGTAACCTACTTCACCTCAACCCTATTCTCATCCATCTATATAAAATCCATTTTATCACATGTATCCATATTTATATTATCATCATGTACACCATGATTTCCCCATAGGGTCTGACTATGACTCTGTAGGCCATCATCAATACTACACCTAAGAAATCTTGAATAAATAAGCACCTGATCAATATGAAATTAAAAACAATAAACCATAATTTCATATAAATCCTTTAAGGGAATAATTAAATTAAAAATTCCCCATTAATAATTTTGGTTTTGACTATTTTTTAAACTTGCGATACTCCCATAATCTAAACACATCTAGATGGAGAACAATCAACCAACACTCATAAAAATAGTCAATGAGAATGATATATTACTAGAATATCATTTAGGATGATTGAGGAATCATAGTTAAATCATATCTGAAATAATAAATATTACAAAAAAATAATGAGATTATTGTATCACAAATCCTAAATAATTAGGTGACTGATGCATTTCCAAAAAAAGACCTAGGTGAATGATATATCTAAATATTAACATAAAATTTGAATAATGAATCATTGTTATTAATAGTTAAGGTTGATATTTTACTAGTGCAACCAATTTTTAATATGATGATATACTAGTATGATCATCATAAAGGGTAAAATATCGACTATAAATTTTTTTGGTATATTGAATATTGTTTCAAAAATAAATTATCCAATGTGAATGATCTATGACCATATTTTATTAAATGTGAATGATGTATCACCATCATCAATATCCATGGTGATTTAATCATAACCCATCTCATCTTTAATGGTTTAGAGATACACCACCAAATCCAAGGACAAATATGAATGTCGTATCAATATATTCATCAATGTGAGGGGATGATCTACCAAAAAATACATAGGCTAGTTATATATTTTGTCACTAAAGTCACTAATATTGGATGATGGTTTATCACTATGACCCAAAATAACTGTATATGAGAAACCACCATGATAAAAATGTTACACAATACACTAGTATAATGATCATCAACATTAGTGAATTAATATTAATATTCAACATGTAAAAAACTATTATGCCCCATAAATTATTTAATTTATTTAATTGATCTATAACTATTCAAAAATATTTTTATTTTATATATCACAAATAATATATTTAATAATAATTATATATAACTATATAAATAAATAAATGGATTGATTCATTATAAAATGTTTATAATGTAGATGAACAGCCAATCACATCTTACCTTGGTCTTGATATCACATAAAATTACCCATTTGACATGGTTCATGTCAAATTGTCCACTAACCATCCCAAATTCCAAAGAAAATTCATGTTCTCCACTCAAATAAGTTTAACATAGTCTTACCCCCTGTAAGAGACACTTTGGTACTCCTAGCACAAATCGTTATTTCATAAAATATAAGTAAAATAAAGATGGATTCCATTACACATGTTACTCAAAATTTTAAATTATTTAACTGACCAAATATGACTATTTACTCAAAATAGAAAGAGTGGAATACCTATAAAAATATTGATAACCTATAATCATCACTACCCATGAAATGTAATTTGATTTCATTCAATTAAAGGTCATGTTACAATGCCATTTTACCTGTCACATCAAATGATTCATGAAAAATCATATAAAATGTTCTGCATTTTTGTGAACCACCTACCTTATAATCATAGGACACCACTCCCCAATGAGAATCCGCTAAATTTATCAAAATCAAAAGAAATTTAAAAACATATAAACCATGAATTGGGTATTTCAATAAATTAAATAATAATCCTTAATAACTATAATGAAAAGATAGAATTGGAATGTCATACTTACCCATAGGATCCATTTCTATGGATAGTTTGTATATCCAACTTTGAATGAGGTATATCAAATAATTGGGAGGATGTGATCTAATGAGAGAGATGGAGTGGTCATATTCCAAAATAAAAAAATGATGGGTTCTTAATTTAATAAAACAGTTAACCAAAATAAGTAAATTATAAAAAAACTAATAGGGAAACATGATAGGGGATACAATTTATTATATCCTCTATTATCTAGTATCCATTACCCAATTGAGTTCCCACACAAGGACGATTATACAGTTGATGACCCTAAAGAACCTCACCCTCTCATCTTGTATTCATTGAGTACACAGTACATAGAAACATGGTACCTTGTACCTTTTATGAATAAGAAATATTTTTTAACACTAAGACCAACATTTCTATTTCTAACCCCTACAAACTACAAACTCTTATAATGGCCCAAAAAATTTAAATTAATATTTAAAAAAAAAATTAATCTAGTTTTCTCTTAGGAATATTTTGGTTGTTACATCATACCCACCATATATTATATCATCGTTGAGTTGGGTCACATATCCTCACAAATAAAATCATTGACAACTAAGATTTCATATTGTCCACTAAATAAAACATATCATTATGGATATGTATGTGTTTCTACTACACACAAACCATATGTACTATCTTTACCTAAAGGATCTTCTTAATATGGTACACCAAACAAATTGGTATATCCAAGAATAATATATCACCCTATCTAATCACATGAACATTGATAATTTCATTAGAATGGTTGTAAATATATCCTTGGATTAATGAAATTAAAAATAGGTCATCTGAACAATATATGTTTTTTTGAGATACTACACAACATATCACTTCATCAATACTCCTGACATCTTTTTATGGACCCATGAACCTGGGCACGAACTTCCCTTGCATTCGAATATATATTCTTCCAAAATAAGGAAATATCCTCAAGAATACCAATTCACCAACCTCAAACTCTATAAAATCGTGTTATTAATTGGAAAATGAGGGATAAGATGTGTTAGTTGTTTCTTTCCACATTCTAATCAATGCGGTATTATATGATGTCTTATGCATGAGGCTCAACCGAACAAAATAATTTAATACCACCTTAAAATAAATTTTTTATCGATAATGATATCCATACAAGGCCTCATAAGTAACCACTTAAATGATCCATTATCATTATATTTATAGGTGAAATTGTGAACCGTGGAATGACTCTAAAAAAAATTACTAAAATGTAGGCCATATCCTAAAATATTGTACTCTATAATCTAAATGGAAAAATTATGCATCCCATAATTCTATGTATATTGTGACATTCTCAAATTTGATTGTGTATCTAATCACATAATGAATCCCTACAATAATAAATATGTAAAACTAGAATCTTTATTTGAGATGATACTCCCCAAGATATCATAAATATTATATAATTCTTGAATATTTAACCATCCTAGTTCATCAATAGGATAGTTCTCACTAATTTCTAAAAAATTATAATCCTAGTTAAATTTATCTACTATAACCTATACCACATCACAAATCATGGGAGACATCAATAACCCTATCATAAAATCTATTATAACATCATCATATTTCCACTTAGGAATAATAAATGGATGAGGTAAACATATGGGTATCTATTTTTCTATATTAATATACATATTGGTTATGCATCAAGAAACAAATTTTGTTATGTCCTTCATCATCCTGATCCACTAGTACTGCATTAAGATGTCATGATAAATCAATGGTACCCTTTTGTGAACTACTTATCTGGATTCATGTGATTATTAAAAAAACTACCTATACATTCCCATATGAACCACAACATGGACTGATATGTAAATTATATTGGCCTCATTTGTGGTCAATTATTATGTATATTTACTACCTTGTACAATATCTCTCACACAATAATAATCCCATTCAAAAATTTGGATATCCTTTAATATGTCCTTTATTTTAGAGGAAATGATCTGATCTCTAATGTATCCCTACTATGATACACCTGGGAATCAAAATTCATTTTCTTAAAGAGTCCCATAAATTATCACTCTCTTCTAACCATCTAAAAAATAAGAGAATATGGAATTATATTGAGTTAATTTACCACAATATCCCCTGTTATATGAGTTAAATCTATCTAAAATTCAAATAAACAGTGTTAATTATCCCATTTAATCTATCAATGGTTTGGTTCATGTAGAAAAATAACATATTTATGGATTGTATGGCAGGTGTACACTATGAATCTCCCACCCAAAAGGTAGTGAATCATACTTTTCATCATATGAAACTCAATTTTTAACCATAAATAAGGTTTTTTTAGTTTTCCTCATTTGGAATCAACTACCTAAACCCATAAGTAGCAGCTCACTCATTTTGAATCAGACCCACTATAACTCGATCAATCATAATATAAATTATACACAATTCATAACTCACGAATGATCCTGATCAATATATTAATTAACCCACCCTTTAGTCCCAAGAATACATTCCCATAAGGATCAAATGACATGATACTTTCCCCCTTATTGTTTAGGGTCTTCTTAATTTCTTCCAATTAGAATAAGTGAAAAATTAATCTTCTATAGTAGACTACAAATCATTGGAAAATATGAATCTTAAAAATATTTTGATGTATGTTGAAAAAAACTATAACATCAACAATCTGATGGTTATTGGTATGTATTCCACTGATATCACATTATCTACGAATAAAAATTATCTTATATATAAATGACTCTTTGTAATCTTGGAATGAAATTCTTTTTTGTAGAGTTGAAATTTCATGATATTGAAATATAGTTGATGCTAACTTTGTATACTAAAAATGATATTACAAATTTTATCAGGGTTATCATATGACTAATAAAATACCAAAATCTACCCAATATATTATTCCATGACTGAATGCAAAAATATATAAATTATATTATTCATTTTGGACAAAAAAAATAATGTAACATTTTTTAAACCTAACAAAATCAAAGTAAATCTATGTAATCCATGCATGCTAAAAAATTTGATAATGGGAATATTTAAAAACATGGACCACAACTGATGATATCCCTATATAATAATTCTTCAATGATAACCAATTTTCTATCCACAGGTGATCAAAAAAGTTATCTATAAGAGTAAAAACATATTATTTCATGAAAATCACTATTTTCAACCTCTAGAAATATAAAGATTAATTTAAGAAACGATATCACTTCTTTGTGTGTAACGTATAAGCAACCCATGGGTGCAAGCTTAAGTGAATGAATCCCTATACCTCGAGATGCACTAGTGGTACCTTAAACACACTATGATCTATAGGGAACGTCATATAATGGGGAATGAATATAATATTTTTACCTAGAATTAGATAGATTATAAAATGAACCACTTTCTCGAGTGTCATCAATATAAATTCATTGAGAAAAATTTCAAAAAATGGTCAATGATGTGAGGAATGACAAAATATCCCACCTCCTCATCTCCAAGGATGACTATAAAAATATGGGTTGTGTTCTCCCACAATAGCTAATGGTCAGGTCTTCAATGATCTGCATGTAAATCATACTCCTCAGTGGAGGTATAATAATCAACCTCAACTGAAAAGATAGAGAAATATTGATGACAATTGTCGATGAATACATGATACAATATCAACCAAATAAATTTTTTTGTCACATTGAAACAAAAAAAATTTAGAGACATGATGTCATAGAGTTTTTCTTTTCTACTGATCATGATGGTGAATCTTATACACCATATAATTCAATAATATTAGAGTCAAAATGGAATATTTATATCACTAATATGAAGAAAAAAACAATCAACTGAATGTAATATTTGACTATATCAATGAAAATACCAGAATTTATTTTAAACAAATTTATCAAATAAAATAGACGCATGGGTAGATTCCATTAAATTCATATGTCAAACTAGTATGGGCATCCCACTATGATTCAAAGGATTCTACTTTATGAAATGACTCATAACTGTACGTTTACATTGGTCTCCTCAAACATGAATCCAAAAAGGGGTATCACTCTTGTTACACCATTTCCACATCCCCTAGGAACCACATCTCTCCCATAACTTGATTTTTAGGAAGAACCCTAAAAACCATTCGACTGTGTTTCTCCTAGATCTACTCTCAAAATATGAGTATTCATAGAACCACGTCCCCATCAACAATAAGTATAGTTCCACAAAATTAGTACTACATTCCCATATTTACAAAATAATAAAATTCCTTTAAATGTATTATTATAATTTTTTTATAATATTCTCTATCAACCAACATTGATAAAACTAGACATAAGTCCATCCTATTGGTGGAAAATGAAAACCCCTTCCATAATAGACCTTCTTGTCTCCACTAGGTATCAAAATGTAAAATCACTACTTCTTCCTGACTAAAGATTCACTCCAAATAATAATAAAATATATGAAACTTTTCAAAATGTATACCCTCATATATTCTCCTATAGTAAATAAGTGTATGGGTCACATCCTTTGAAAAACATTCCATATATAAAATATTTATCAAATACCATGTCGATTTCCTAAATCATTCTCAAGGATTATAATGTATGATGTATAATTTCTCCCTGATATGGGTGAAACCACAATAAATTAGTAAAACAAGAAACATAATCCATCACTACTATGCCTCCATGATAAATATTCATGAACTCTCTATCCTTATATTGCCAAAGAATAAAAAAAAGAACTACTTGATGAAAGAATCATATAATCCATTTTAGGATATCCACACCTGGTAGTCTTCCTTGAAAAATAAATCTCATTGTTATGTGGTTGGTCTATGAAGCATATAGGTATAATGAATCAACCATTTATTTATGATTGACTTGATATGATTCATCCTAGTATATAAGGAAAAAATAGTACTTAAAATCAAGTGATCGACACTCACCCATGAAGAGTGATGGACAATACATTTCAAAATCCCCATAATGTTTGACAAAGATGACATTGTTCATCAATCCCCATTACCCACATACTATAAGGCCAAATAAAATATCTCATCATTTGATATCAATATGAGGTAGGAAATGAATAGTTATATTGAGGTCCACTACCGGTGGGTATTTATCACCCCACCCTCTTGCTTCTTCACCAGTTCTCATTATAGTGACATATAACTACAATTCCAAACACACTCTACATTTAAAAAGAAATTATCTATAAATTTTATTCACACATTTAAACATGGATAATGAATACTTTAGACTAATATTAATAAAAATGTAGAAAATTTGGTTGGTATTATTTCTATATTTTAAAATGTTTTTAATTTTTTAGTTATCCAGGTTTGAATAAAAACATGGCTAATTTAGATGACATCAAAATGGAAGTATAAATTTTCCTTGGAATATGGGATCTAGGAAAATCGAAAGGAAATGAAAATTTTCAATTTGGTCAATTTTTGTGATGTTTCTACTGTTCCCCCAATTTTACTTTTTTCATTTAAAAATAAATTTAATGTCATGGGATTGGTCTCCAAACCCATGACTAAGCCTTTTGAGTATATACATATATCTATTTATAAATTAATACACAAGATAATATTATAATTTATCAGAATGTTTCAATTAATATATATGTATAAACTCGTTCACATTAATAAAATTATATATATGATTATATTATTTTACAATAAATTTAAATATTATTTAAAAAAAAAAATATAGACACATATATTCATATATAATCACACAATCATAAAAATTAAAACATTATAATAATTTATTTATTTGAAATGAATTAAATATCAATATATAAATATGTATTTGTACATATAGAAATTTATTGGTATATTTATATTAATATATATATATGTTTGTGTCAAATGTGTTTCCTAAAATGAAATATTCCCTCTACAGGCATACTCTTCGAAGGATATTGATCCAAACTCCCACATTAGAGGTCATACATCCAGTACAGAAGTAGTGGTAGCCAATATCCCAAAGGTATGAGGATGGTCAAATTTCATTAGTTTTATGATACACAACTACTATTTATCCCATGAACAAGTATACTCTTTTATACCCTTTAACAAAGGCTACCCTGTAGAATTGTGTCATTTCATCTCCTATTTCCATTATGCCACTAGTGTTATTTGGAAACTCAAAATAGAGACTAACCCTTATATGACTATGGGGGTGACCTACAAAAAACCACTAAGACAACCAATGTTTACTTGTTAATTACTATATTAGTATATATATATATATATATATATACCCTCATATTAGTGATATTACATATATCATAGTATTACCAGACATTAGAGATAAATTGTATATATTTCAATCACACACAAACTCACACACACACATGTATATATATATCTAAATTTATAATCAAATTAATATTAATTTTGTATATATATTCATGAATTATTATATATATATATTTATATATTTATGTAAATTTATGCACACATATTTGCATAATAATATATATATACATATATATATATAAGCCTATGAATTCATATATTTTAATATATATACTAATATATATATATATTAAAATATCTATATTAACATATTAATTAATATATAACTATGCATATAAAAATTAATATATATATTTCTATTAATTAATATATTTATATATATATATTGAAATATTACATATATCGTAGTATTACATAACATTAAAATTTAATGTTATATAAAACATATATATGTAGGAACACACACAAACACAAACAATCATACACATATATATACATTGATACGAATAATTATATTAAACTAAATATATTTAATTACTTATATTAGTTTATAAAAAGATATATATTTATATATTTTTATACAAACATACAAATTAATATAAATGTACTGAAAAAATCCTATATATTAATATATACACATATATATATATATATTAAAATGTTGATTAATATTTGAATATATGAATATTATTATATTACTAAATATCTAAATTTATATATAGTTTTTTTAAAATGTTGAGGCTTCATGAACCCTTAATTAATTACATGAAAAAATAAGTATAGAGGATAAATAAGATAAAAGTTGGCCATTACAGACAACTGAAATGGGTACACATGTAGTAGTGAGGGGCCTATCTACATCAATTGTGGGGATCTCACTCCCTCCTCATTTTTTGAAAAGTTTATATGTTATAAATCCCTTACCTATATGGTAATAAATATGGAAAAGTCTTAACTTATCCACCTTAGCATCATTAGGACACCTTTTCTAATCTTCTTCACTCATTTTAGAAGGAAATAGCTAAAATTTGCTACTCTATACCCTCCTCATCCAATGAAATGATGAATATTTTCATGAAATATATATATTTATCAGTAAAAAATTTCATATTATCTTCTATTATGGAGTTCCCTTGTATATCATCTATAGAGAAAGGTTAATCCCTAGTAGGGTTTTCTGTTATATGTACACTGCTGTGATCCTTTGTGGTGTGGTTCAAGGTTCCTAAGAAGACCCATCTACAAAAACATAGGAGGTAGCCATATAGATCATAATATCAACTTATAAAATATCAAATATACAATTTTCTAGGAAAATAATAGGTCCATGAAAAGATTCAAGGACATCTTCAATAACCTATTTATTTTGGTCTACACGGTCTCTTCTTAGGTTCCTAGAAACAACAGTCCAAATAGACTCAATCCTCTTAGTCATACACTATATAATGGTCGATCCATATTTAGGATAAGAGTGTCGTCTTGGGTCCTTATGTTTGGTAGACAGATTTAAAAATTTAAAATTTAAACACACAACATCCAAGATACCTTGATTCATGAGTACCTGTACCTCCCAAATTTCTAGGATCGTTTCAATGATATTGGAGTTGAATGAATGACCTGGTTAAAGAGAGCCTCATTATGGTCCACCACCTCCATGATCTATGTCAAGATATCAAACCTATAATTTTATGTCTTTGAGTCAAGATGAATAGGTATAATAATGGATGAATCAATGTCATATTGGTTTTTTGGGATCAATAATACAAAATTAAGTCAATATAATTGAAACCATATATGGGAAAAATAGTTTATCATGTCAGATGGATCAGATTTGATTGTCTATTCACATGTCTCATCTTGATCCATCCCAACCAGCCCACTATAAGAGCTTGATAAAATACACATACTATCCACATATGAATACTTAAGATATAATTAAATTCATGATAATGATAATGGTAATGATAATCATAAAGATATAACCAAAAACATTAACTGAGTGATGTTGAATTCCACAACTTAATTATATATGAAAACACCATGTAATGTTTTATTGAAATTTTAAATTACTAACCCCTTTTTATAACTACGATATAAATCACATTAAATAATATTAGTTTTATGTAAATACAAAAAAAATTGATCGATGAGAACAATCCATCTTATAACCTTACGGGAAGAGTATAATAAAGAATAATAAATCACACATCATATTCTATGAAAATCTCATATAGAGAAATCCTAAAACAAAGGACAACAAACATATCCCTAGTAACGTGGTATTTAATTATTAATTGGTTAGTTTAACCAAAGAATATGGTTCATTATATATTATAAAATAATTCTATCTCTAACTACCAAAAGTGTAATTGGAATCAAAATAAGAATATAAAATGACACTGTGACATATCACTCAATTATTTCAAAATAATAACTGAAAATGTGGTTTCCATAACATCAAGAAAATATTCCCATATTAGAGATATTGGGGTCTAGTAATGAGTTTTTTGTAAAATGAGTGGAGAGACTGTATTTTCTATCAGATAACCAAGATGTTTTGTAATATTTACAATTCATCAATATAAAGGAATAATATACCATGTTTATTACACTGATTGGTCAACCATAGATGGATAAGCCACACATGTAATAACAAGAAACACCACATTGTAGTTTTACAATAGAATGTATATATAAATTATGATAACATGTGGGATAATACATTATAACATTTTTGTGAAGAAATAACTTAATGTAAGAACCAACATAATAAAATAGATATGTGATTATACCTAATGATATTTTATTGGGATATCAAGATATTATATATTTGAAAGAAATTGTTTTTAGAGGGTTTTGTCCCCATGTTTTATCCCACTAATGGTAATAATTCCATTCTTATTAATAATGGATAAGTATATTTTATAGTATTCTATGAGAACTAATCATATATTTTTTCCTATGGTGACAACACTGAAAAATATCATTGAAATCACTTATTATTAATGAAAAAAGTACATACATAATAGCGAATAAGGAGGGATATCTTAATTTCATTAGAAAAAACAGAGATAATAATATTTTACACTAAATATATTTAATTATTTTATTCAATACTCTTACATTACATATTGGGAAGCCTCCTTTTATTTTAATTTTATTTGAGTGCATAAGTTTTTAGGTTCATTTATCTAGTTCCTAAATAAATCAACATTCTTTAGAATATAGATTTATAATTTTCAAATTTTTTATCTTGATATCATGAACCGTTTAATGAACAACTCAGTAATCATAATGTAAACATTGATAAGATTATTCTACACTATTTTATCAATGATTATAATATCCAAATCATTATTATTCAATGAATTCTTGGTATTATTTTATTTAATGTTTCTATTATTGTTACTCCTAAAGGAATGATCATGTGTATTCAAGTATAGAATCAGAGGTTTTATATATTATTCATAATTGATCCCAAATAGATTATAGCCTTTAATTTTCATAAATTTATGTGATATGTTTAAATTTTAGGGATTTTCCGCTATTCATATGTAAACACCAACATTAGAACATGAACTTTATTAGCTTATTTTCATCTATAATTTGTATATATCTCAAAGTTTTGGTTCCCAAAATGTTTTGATTTGAACCACTACCTTTAAATAACTTATATCATTATAAATATTTTTACATATACCATTGATCTTGTGGTGTAATATTTAGTATGTGAGACCATTGATATTTCCATATTTTTTTATCCCAATAATGGTATTTGAAAATTCATTAATATATAATAATATTTTTGGGTTTTGGGATACCTTATTTTATTATAAAATGTTTCCACTTCCTTAGAGGTTGATCTCATGTTATTATATATATTAACATAATTCCTATTAGGACTATGGTTTTTAATTTAAATTTGTGTGGAGATATATTTCATATCAATAATCATGAAATTTCCAGCTTGACTGAATTCTATAATTCTAAAACATAATTAAAACTCATGGTATTTAATATTACGAGAATTATTATCATCCTCATAAAATATTATGTTATATTTTAAATACACTTTCAACTTATTAATTTGTTTTTCAATCACCTTTGTTAATGATTACGAATATTTTTAATGTTTTATTCAATTTTCCATATTCACTAATTAATAATCATTGACATTCAAAATGATTTTTCCCTTCTCAAGTAAATGGAATTATTATAAATAACTATTTCAAAAAAAATTATCCCAAAAATATCTTCAGAGTTCTTCTTTCATAATGTAAAATCTTTTATTTCAATGTGATAATGATTTCTTCCTTACTTCCACATCGTCTATGAGAGAAATTAGCTATCAAATAATCTCAATTAGTGCATTATAAAATTTTTCAATTCCATATTCTATTAATTCATTACCCAAAATTATTAGATTGATATAAACAATAGTATTACCACTTTTTAATAACCAAATTCATATGTTCTGTAATCCTAAAATGTCGTTAAATATGTGATGTATCCTTACCAAATCTTTAATATTTATAATTAATAGAATAAAAATTAAATTACTTTTTACAACATGTACCACTGTGATTAATTTTAGTTATTAGTTTTCCTATTATTTACATTTAGATTCCTCCTCATCATCCTTAATTATTTTTCCCTTTTTTATGAGTTTTTTAATATATGTCTGTATTTATATGAACAAAATAATATTATGTTTTCCCTATTTGATAGAACCCAAACACATCCTTCCGTAAACATTTCATTAAAGTTATTAAATACAACATCGAAAATATGGATCATTATAGGGGACATATATTTTTTTGTACCAATATTATTACAGAAATACCATTTGGGTACCCCTAATGTGGGTGGGGTTGAATCATTGGTGCACATATTTTATGAATTATTTTCTTTTTATGTTAAACTCTCTATCAAATTAATGTTATCGATCTGCACAGTATAATCTCACAACCTCACAAAATGTGTAGTAAAAATGGAAGTGAGACAAAAACACTATATTTAGAGTGTTATGTAAAAAATCCAACTCATATCCATGTGATCTATACAAAAAAATGTATTTTATATTGTATTGTTATTATAAATTACAGTGGTTTCTAGAGTCCGATGGAGCATGATTTGTCATACCCTCAATCACATTTCTTTAACTGTAGATGCTAATTCTAAATAGTAGTCATTCCTATAGTTTTTTCTGGTTCCAAAATCCTATCAGTAGCTATTCATTTTTGATTGGTTATAAAATCAAATCATCAATCCTTATTGATATATTATACATGAAAATTTATATTCTCTTAAATATATGATCCAGTTATTGAACTATCTCCATAAAAAACTAAATAATCATTTTATATAGGTGTATAGGATCTTGTGATTTCATGTATAGCTCATTAAGATCATCTACAACTACCTGAGTGAATATACTATTCTATAGAATCCATTTCGATATAATAAAATTTTGAATCTTTTCAATATTCAAATAATAAAAAATATATCCTTCATGGAATTCAATAATTGTCTCAAATTATTAACTCTTCTCAATATTGGGGTGTACTGTGCCCTAAAGAATTCCTCCATGGAATATTTTTGAGTCCTCAATCAATACTTAAAATTGTAATTTCAGAAAAACATCCCATATTTATAATCACATAATAACTATTTACAATTGTTTTATATATTGAAAATATAGAATCTTCAAAACCTTTAAAAATTGAGATCTTCAGATCAAAATATGTCAATTGCCCTATGAATAATTTTTTAATTTATATTCCTAGTCTAGATTTACATTTTAATCATTCATAGATTCAGTATAATTTTCTCAACTGTGGAAAAATAATTTATTTAACTTTAACAATCACTTGATTAAAATCATTTGAAATTTTGGAGAGTTTTATGTTCTCATATTTTGTAGTTAATGTGATTTGTTTTTAACACCACTCATAGAATATCATTTAAAATCCCATATATATTATCCATTTAAACATGGAATTCTTGGGACATCACATTATATATATATAATTCCATGGATCAATCATATTCTCTTTACAAATCCTTTAATAAAACATTGCATGAATTATTATGACCTTGTTTTCTTGTAAATGATCATACCTATTTAAGGGATCCATGAAATTTTCATGAAATACATATAGACATGATTAAATATCCTTAAACCAGGAATGGAATTATACATGAATGATTTTGATTTCATGAGCTCATCTTATATAGAATAACACATGGATGGTTTGATCATGGAATATACATGTTCAACAAATCATACATGCATACACATCAAGCTAAATACATGTACATGACTATGAACAAAAAATTAATATATAAAAATCACTTGATTATTATTTTACTCAAAATTATATTTATTCTATAGAGGCCACATGTTATCAATATTAAGATGATTGTTCACTCAATTCTTCAGGTGGGAGGTTTATCTCATGGAATATTGTAACAAAGTGTTTTGGGCCTTCAAGTGGTAGTTTCATCATCCATGATCTTTCTCTCCGTATCTCCTCGTTTTTTCATCCAGTAAATTCATCTACCATAGTGGTTCATGAAATCAATTCATTAATATGTATGAGTTCATTTGAGATCACATATCACTCTATATTGATTATAGGACTTCATGTGGTTTCTCTTCATACACATGGTCCATCTTCACACTCACATTAGAAAATCACCGACATGGGGTCGATTCATCCACCATTCAAATAACTAATACAAAATAATATAGAGGGATAAAATAATATGATGGGACACATGGAACTGCCTCTATAAATTTGAATGTTTTAAAAATCATGTAAGGATACCTACTTATATGACTAAATTCCGCATTGATTATTATACTGGAATGTTAATATTTAATAATTCTCCTCGTAGTATATTTCATTCAACTATGAGTAAAATTATGGATCAATATACACATTCAAACTACATCAATGTTTTACACCACCAAACATGCACCATTCAGTCTCAATGCACCCTATGAATTCTCATTAAATTCCATTGTGCACCATGAATGCACCATGACCCATTCATTTCAGATGTATACCTCTATAAACATTCTAATTCTTCAACATAAGAATAAACAAAATTTATTAAAAAATAAAAACAAGATTTAGTAAAATTCTATAAAAAAAAATAAAATTCAATCTCTTATGCCTCCTTTATGAAATTAATTTTCATAATTTTAAAAAACAATTTCATATCACAAAACATAATCCACCTCCAAAATTACTAATTAAATTATACTATTCTTACCCTATATTCACATAATACCAACCCTTCAATATATATTCTTACTTTATATAATTTTCATTCTCTAAACTCCCTTAGAAAATTCCTTTAATCATTAAGAACATTTCACTATCAATCGTCTGATATAAAGAGAATAATGTATTTCAAATCATTGCATCCAATTCAAACTAATGAATCCATAATAATAATCCAAGAATCATCAACAACACAAAATATATTGACATTTGACCTTTTGAAAAATAAATAAAAAATATTTAGTATAGTAAAAAATTTGAATGCATTAAGGGAGTGAAACAATGGTGAATCATTTTCTCATATAGAGAACATAAGAAGGGAATATTTTCTAAATAATGATGAAATATCAAGTAATGATCATGTATATTACACAACCCTTATCTGATTAAGAAACTGTTATACTAAAATTAATACGATTTCAAAGTCACACTTGGTGATTAAATTTATGGATTTTCTCTACTTATGTGGTGAAATGTTTATTTAGTATAATAAAAGCTTCTAGAATATCATTATTCCTATAAATATAAATTTTTGATGGTTCCTGAAAAACATTCATGGAAATGGTTTATTTCTACAAAATCATCAATTATTTCTTATGAATTAATTACAATTTTAATGGGTAATTTTATTTGATGAATAACACAAATAAAGATGAAAATTATAGGATATTTCAAGGTATATTTGTAAAACACATTACATGTGATTTATTAATTATAATATATGGATTAATATGAGTTAAGTAAAAGAAGTATTTTTTCCAAAAATAAATTATATTATCATGTTGTGACACTTTATTTATTTTTTAGATTTTTTAGATAACCTCTTAATGAGTTATGGTGATTTTTTGAGTTTTTATAATTTTTTATTGACCAATGGAAAACTTTTCTATCTTAATATGACATTCTTATTTTCTACACCAATCATTTATATAGTGGAATTTATTTTGGATGATTTAAGGGAGTCGGTATGAGTATAAATTTATAAAATTCTCTATCATATTTATTTTGATTCAATAATGGGGTGGGAGTAGAAAATGAATATGTTACAAGATAATGAATTAGAGAAACATATTGAAATTTAATTTATTTAATGTATTGAGAAAATATAATGTGGAGGATAGTTGAATCCACAATGTGCTTAGGTTGTACTTTTTGTTAATATGTGATAGTGTGCATGGAATTAAAGCAACCCTAGCCATTTAAACATGGCATTACATGTATTCAAGCATATATATACATTAGTGTACAATCTAATGATCATGAAGTCTACTTTCTTGGATGACTAGGTACATAAAACTCAAAACATGGGACTAAAAAACACTTCTTTATTTAATATTTATAAAGTGCTCCTAACATCCTTTGAGCCCTTACATCTACATATGACACCCTAGGTATCACATGAACTAAGGGATGAGCTAAAATACTAGCAAGGGATTAAACATAAGAATAAGTGTTTAGCACAAGGGTTGGAGATCATGGCATAATGATAAAAATTCCATATAGAATCATAACATATAATCATGAGATCATATAAATTGGAATTCATAGCATTGTGGAAGAAATATAAATCATGACATTAGAATGATTAAAGGTTTGTTTCATATAAGGGATCACATTTCAAGGGTAACAACAAATACTGCTTCACATGGTAGCACGAGTCAAGGCTAACCCCCAAGATCAAATCACATAACATATCATGAGGATAATCATTAGCCAATTCATTAGAGGGATATATGGGTGCACCCAAATTAAAGTTTCATGAATATGTTTGCCATAAAAAGAGTAATACACAATCAATTTTACATAAAAGTGAGGGTATGTTACTATTAATCAAAAACTATATTGATTCTTTTAGACTCTAAATATCTTACTGAACGCAACTCTGTATGTCGTATTATTGAAATTAAAAACACAAAAGTGAAAATATTGTGCATAAAGGTCACATTGTTCTTAGTAGTTCACTACGTTGTCATTTCATGTGATTATATGACATAACTATAAGATGGGGTTTTCCATTAATAAATCACTGGGTGGTTACATTGTTCCCCCCCTTATGAAATTTTTCCCTCAAAATTTCATTTTACATTATAATTCATAAAGAGGTGTGGGTACTTTTCCTTCATTTCCAACTCTAGTTCCCATGTTTCCTCTTCGTTCTTATGGTTCCGCCACAGTAAATTGACCAGGTGATTATTCTTATTACTTATAACATTATCTATATGATCCAAGATCTTCCCTGGATACTCCTCGTAAAAAATATCATTCTCCAACATTACCACCTCTGAAGAGAGTACATGTGTAGGGTCTTGTATGTACTTATTTATGAGGGATACATGAACGACATCGTGTACTTTGTACATGGTTGGCGGAAGTGCTAGTCGATAGGCCACGACCCTGACACAATCAAAAATCTCGAAGGGGACGATGTACCTGGGACATAACATTCCTTTATTCACAAACCTCATGACATTCTTCCATGGATATATGCATAGAAATACCATGTCTCTAACTTTGAACTCAATATCTCATATGTAATTTTATGCATAAATTTTTTGTCAACTCTAGGATGCCTTGTTGTGCTGCTAAATGGTGTTTACCTTCTCCACCATTTCATCAACCATTTCAGGTCCTAGCAGCTTATGCTCACCGGCTTCATCACACCACGTTGGTGTTCTCACCTTTACTATGATGGGATTTGTAGGGTTCCATTCAGATTCTTGAGTGGAAATTATTACTATATAATAATTCAATCAGTGGAAGAAGTTGGTCTCATCCTCCTTTGATGTCCATAGAACATTCTCTGAACATATCTTCTAGTATATGAATAGATCACATAGATTGGCCATTAGTTTGAGGACGATAGGCCATACTAATGTTCATTTTTGTGCTTAAAGCATGTTGGAGACTTTTCCAGATCATCAAGATGGATCTCACATATCTATCAGATATAATAAATAGTGGTATTATATTAATCCTTACCACCTCTTTGATAAATACCCTTGCATGTTAGTTCAATGACAAGTCCTCTCGGATTGAGATAAAGTGAGTTTTCATTGAAAGACAATCCAATGTAACCCATATAGAATTGTTTGTTCCATATTGCATTGAAATTCTAGTGACAATTTCCATGGTCATGTACTCCCACTTCTATGTTGGTATGGGTAGTGGTTGTGTAACACCCCTAGATTTTAGGAGATAGATTATTTTTATTTTCTTTGTTATCTTCTGTTGTACGCTACACCAATATTATCTTGTTCTATCTGAAACACCTTATTAGATTTTAGAATACTCATCACTATTCATGGCTTTCATTACATGAAAAAGGACATTCCTTGATAGCTTTCCTTGTACGTCATGTCGAGTTTCATTAAAAAATTATATATTATTAAAATATTTTTATGGGATATAAACAAGATGTTATGGAAATTATTAACCACATTTTTAATTTTATATAACATTATCATTCACTTATGAATTTTCTAGAAATTATATAAGAACAAAATCATTTTTTCAGATTGAAGATGTATTTTTAATAAAAGGAATTTGTTCGGCCTTTTGGTGGTGCACCCATTTTAAATTTAGTTTTTAACAATTTTATATATTCTATTTGAAAAAATAAACATATTATTTGTAAGAGGAACATAAAAATTTACTTTTTCTAAATTTTTGTTATTTGTCTGATAAAATTCTAATTTTAATGAATAGAGAAAAATAATACATTTAAATTCAAAATTGCATTTTCTTTTAATTTATTTATATATTTATATTAACTGTATAATTGATTTTAAAGTAAATTTGGATTATTTTTTTATAATTTAATCCAATGTTTGTCATTAGATGTACTTTCATATTTAAATTGGACATAAACACATGTCAATATTTTTATCATTATTACTTCTTAAAAATATGCCTTTTGGTTTTGACAGTGAGAATTAATTTTAAATTAATTACTATAATTTCTTTGTTTTAAATTTGTAAAAAGGGATTCCATATTTGGAATCATAAGTTTGAAATTATTTAAATATGTACCTTGTATTGTTTTGGACATTATGAATAGCATGTTCAGTAATTATTTTATTTAACATGGTTAAAGGGTAAATCTGGTAAATAAGCGTAAAAATATTAATATATTATTATAAACTACCCTAACACATGTATTAATCATATTATATTAGATATTTCTGACAATGGACATCCTTGGGTAGATTTTGAGACTACATGGAACCACTTGGATGTGAAAATTACATTTTATAAAATTTAATTTAAAGTAAAGAGACATATAACATCATATATTATCTTATTAATAAAAAAAATTTAATATGTTGTTATAAATAAGATAAATTAGACTATAATTATTCAAGGGAAATATAAAAATATTTCCTACATCATTGTATTTTATTTATAATTTTTGAAATCATAAAAATAAATTTATTTATGACACAATGATGATGTACTGATTACTTTATTAATGAATGATTTAAATAAATGAGATTATTGATATGAAAATAAATTTATTTTAAAAAATTTTATTCCAGCCAAAAAATATAAAATTGTATTATTTGTTATATATTTAATAAATTATTTTAATATAAATAATACTGTTTTTATGGATTTTTAAAAATTCATGATGTGAATTGTATAAAAATAGACTTAAATAAGTTTTAGAAAATTACTATTTTATTAAATTATATAATTGTCCCAAAAATCTAATATTAGACCAAATGACTTAGATAATGTTGAAAATGTAATCATTTAAACACTTTAGGTTATATTGGAATTTTATAACAAATATATTAACCATATAGTACAAATATACAAGAAGACATGGTAAGAGTTAAATTAGTTAACTAAGGGATAAAGCTAAAAGATAAGGTTCTATTTGAAAACTAAATTAGTATAAAACATATTGGTTGAAAGGATTTCAAAAAAATATAATATTATATTTTAATAAAATGAGTTTTAGTCCTTTTGAATCCTAAAATCATTTTAATGTAAAATAATATTTCTATACATTCGTAAGGTGTCGCTCCTCCTCTCTAATAAAAAGGCTTCTTGTACAACATTTCCTCACACCACCTTGAGAATTATTTCTTGGCAAAACCCTGAACAATTCACTTATCAACATTATTATTTAAATTATGGAGGTCCTGATTTTCCAATAATACCATCCCTAGTGTCCCTAAGAAGTTATCCAAAGGAAGTCCAACTATGAAGAGGTTATTGCTTTATCAATTCAATTCAATTTCTTTTTTTCTTATACATCCGTTTTCTATGTAGATTCCATACTAAATTAATAACTCCAATATTTTATTCATTATGAGATCCTATTATAATTATGGGAAATAATTATACCTTATTTTATCCATCCTATGAATAACAATATCATTATGTGTGCGTACGTACGACTTAGCATCTCCCCAAGGTAGTGTAATTTGTTATTCAAAAATAATTTTTTAGGATGAGTATATTGATGAGTATAGAGAATTTATATAATAAATATTACATGAAAAAGGATTATTACATTTAATATACCATCCAATTATATACCATTTAACCATCAAAAGATTGATATTGTCACTAATGCGTACGTACGACCTACCGTCTCCATGATGTTGTGAGATTCGTTCTCTACGTTAACAAATCAAAAATGATTATAAAAATTATATTTTTAGTGAAGAAATAGTTATGAAAATAAATTTATGAATAAAATAAATCCAATTAATTACTATAATTACATACATTGGAAAAAATTAATGGGAAAATAAAGAAGTTAACTCCCAAAATAATGGTAATATAGAATTACTATTAACAAAATGATATAATATGATCATATAAGATCATATATGTTATCCTAAATATGGATATGGTTCTAGTATAATTTAATAACATTACATAACCATTATAAAGGAGGTGACCACACCCTCATCTAATGAAAAGTACTAGGTAAGGGATAACTTTTCCAATCTCATTTTTTCTGAGTTTGTTTATTCTTAAGTATCTAGTACGGTAAATTTATCATCCCTGTCAATGTTTTATAAAAATATTTTCATAAAATTTTTTATATTATTCTATATATGTTTAAATTCATTTGATCCAATTTTACCTTTTACTACATGGTTTGGAAGGTTTCTTTCATTGGTTTACCATACATGGTACTTTTTGACTTTTCATGTAAAAGTATGAGGAGAGTGGGTTTTTAACTTATACGGCATGAATGGGTTTTTACATCTTCATAACACCTTATTTCCACGAAGCTATTTGTACACAATTATGTGTTTATTTTCATCTTAATTATTTTCTTTTAAAATTATATGTCATTTTGGAAAAATAAATCCTTTTTGAAAAATAATGTATATTTTCCACAGGAATTATGTTCATGAGTTTTATACAAATTATTTTCCATCTAAAATGACATAGGGTTATTTTTCTATTCCTATTAATAATTAGATTTTATTGTGTTTATGATGGAATAATTTTTATAAAATCCCTTAATTTATATGGATTTTGATATGATGGAATGACGTTTATGAAACCCATTTTATTTCTTGGGTTATGCTATGAGGAATGGTTTATATTTCTGTGGAACATATTGGAATGATTTAATTATGAAATGGGTGGAACCTATATCACCCTAAAATACATTAGATAAATATTTATATCTTATGAGATAGATATGACTAGAATGGAAAGTGAATCTGGTTTAGTAATACATTGTTGGAACAACCTCTTAACCCGGTTCAGTAATAGACTTTTCCCACTTTGACGGTCTTGGCAGCAATGCAGTGTCTACTATGGAAATCATATTATGTGATTATTTCTTTCTACAACTACATGTTTTATGTCAATTATATGTTATAATTGTCATGTTCACATATGATTTATACCTTAAGAACTGCCAATATTTATTTCATGACTCATGATTTTGATATTTAAACATTGTGTTCATGTTTAAACAGTCTTATGTTTATGGTTTTTCTTATGTTATCGACGTTTACCCTTACTGATCATTTCATCTCTCCCTTTTTTTCTTTTACCTAGGATATAAAGAAATGTTTTAGGTAGGAAAACTAATGGGTAAGATCATTATGGGAGATGTTGAAGATCGTTCACCAAGATAAAAGAATTTGTTTTGTGTTTCCAATAACACTAAACTAATACGTTCAATGGACATAAATTTTTGTAATGTATTAATTATTCTGTAAAAAAAATGTAATTTACATGTACATCAAGATTGGGTTGTAATATTTGGTATCAGAGTGAAGGTTTTGTCAACCAATGGAAACTAAGATATGAAATATTCAGTGAGATACCTGGAGATATTTCTAAGGTAGGTTTACAGATGTCCCTATAGTTTTTTCCAACTATAGGATAAAGTCCAATAATTGTAGTAACAATCATGAATAACATAGGATTAAACCTAAGATGTTAGATATTTAATTTACTCCACATTGATTATGTTGTTTTCATAGTGTTATTTTTTCATCTCACACTGTTCATTTTGGGTTTTAGATGACAAGATGAACTTGAAGGAACCGTGTTAATGATCAATGCACTGGGAAATGTAATGATTGTTTTTCCATAAAAACCAAATGTTATGGGAGATGGAAGGAAAAATCAAATTTCTATACTTACACAGGCTATAAATCATTCTGGACATCCAAATGAGAAGAGAAGGGAAAAACGTTATATTAAGTCCTTGATGAGGCAACATCCACCTTCTTTCAGTGGGTCATCTGATCCACTTGTTATTGAAAAATGGACCAGTATAATTGAAATGATATTTTCCATCCTTCACTATTTGGAACATGAAAAAGTAATTTTGGCTCTCTATCATTTAGAAGGTGAAGCAGACTCATGGTGGACTCTAATAAAGAATACGAGGCAGTATGATAAAATTGAATACATTTAATGGATGAGATCAAGAAAATATATTTTAACAAGTACTTCCCTTATATTCTTAGAACAATGATAGAAAAGAAGTTACTTGAGATTAATAAAATGAATGATTAATCTATTGGTACATATGAGGTGAATTTTACATGACGTACAAGGTATGATTCTCGCTTTATGATCCAACCTAAAATAACTGTTAATTGATTCTTTAGTAGATAAAAATAATTTCTTCTAATGTAATTAGCTATAAGATACTTTAGTAGCTATGAAGAGATTTTTCATTGTGCTATCAAGGTAGAATTGGATGTTGGTGTCTTATAACCATCTCATGTTTTTTACAACAAATCAAAGAAGGAGTTCAATGGAAAATCTCTAAAAAATGGTGAAAAGAATATGAATGTTTCCTTATGTTAAAAGTGTGTAAAGAGGCGTGGTGGAGATTTCCTTAAAGGGACTAGAAAATGATTCAAGTGTGGAAAATAATTTCATCAAGCAGTTGAGTGACGAAGTATTTTGAAAATGGTTTATAATTATGTTAATAGAGAAAAGTCTTTAGAGAATGCACCTCCAACAATTCAATGCTACAAGTTCAAGGAAATGGTGCATTATGCTAACCAGTGACCTAATCCAGGGCTTAATGATGATCGAAGCTTACAACTTCTTAAAGCCAATGATAAAGTCAAATCACATGCGATCACTATTGGTGATGTCGAGTATGACCAAAAAGTGGTGGAATGATATAGTGTTTATGTAATTGGATTACAAAATATAGTTGTGGAATCTCATTTATAATATTATGGAATATTGAAATGTGTAGGTATTGGTCCATTGTGGTTTTCCAAAATTATATTCTATCAGAAACAATGAAAAGACGTTGAAATATTTTTGGAAATCACCAGATATGCACATAATAATGGGATATGGATATAATGACAAGTTAAATAATATTAATAATCTCATGAAAAATATAATGACCAAGTGATATCATGGATTGAATATATAGAATTTTTGGTATTTTTGGATTGTGGAAAGAGTTAATTTTGATGGAATGCAAGTTTTCACAAAGGTTCTTTGGTAATTAATGTTATTATCATGTTTGAAGACAATACATGATTAAGGTATTCACATATTTGGAATGTGATGAACCAGAACATCCAAATGATATATGGGACACAAATGTTAACTCATTTTAGTCCACTTATTTGAAAATATTTATACATAATTTTTTTAAGGGTTGTAATGTTATCCATTTATGGATAGTATTAGTTGTATTCTGATGTATGTTTGTTAGATAAATGTATTATCTTACTATAGGTGAACTTATGAATATTTGGTAACATGTTTTATACATTTTGTTGATACAGAAGGAATGACCTGTCATTATATTTCATGATCTATTAACACTTCAAGAATGAAAAATTAAACTTCATTTATTTATATAAGATATGAATTTAATAATTTTCAGGAACTTATCAAAGGTACTAAATTAAATTAAGTATTTCTTCTAATGATAAAAATCATCAACTTTAGGAAAATGATATTAAAAAAATGTTATCCTTTTACATTATTATCTGATGATTCTAAGGACCCCTTAAATCAGGGTAGATTTAGGGCTTTCTAGTAGTTAACATTCTCCAAACCTTGTTCTCTATCACTATCCATCAGAACATTATTGTTATATTTCTCTTCAACATCCATGTGTTCACTTCCAACTATTTTTCTCTTATAAGGAAACCCATTTATGAGTTACATCAAGTAAAAATTATGCTTAAAACATTTCTTTTTTAAAATGAATTTTTAATATCCTTTTTTATGATATGGGTTTCCATGAAATAAAATTTCATGTAGTAATACTTTTATAACCCTGAAAACTTTTGAGTGTAGAATTCATTTTATGGGGGGTAGAATGTAACACCTTGAGATTTTATGAGATAGATTCTCTCTATGTTCATTTATGTATTTTGTTGTATAATACACCAACATTAACTTGAGAAATAAGCAACACCGTATTAGCTTGCAGTATATGCAACACTATTCTTGTCTTGTGTTACACAAAAGAGCGACCTTCCTCGATATCTTGAATTGTACACCAAACCGAGTTTCATTAAACAAAGATATATTATTAAAATATTATTATGGGATATAAAATAGCTATTATGAATAGTGTTAACCAAATTTTCAATTTTATATAACATTAAAATTCATTATATGCATTTTGTAGACATAATTTAACAATAAATTCAATTTTTCAGATAAAAAAAGTATTTTTTCAAAAATGCAATATTGCTGCCTTTTGATGGTGCACCCCTTTTAAATTTAGTTTTATACTATTTTATATATTCTATTTGGAAAAATAAAATTATTCTTTTAATTAATATAATAGAATTTTAATCATGTTGAATTTTTAGTATTTTTTGATAAAAATTATATTTTAAAGAATAATGAAAAATATAGCATTTAAATTCCAAACTGCTTTTTCAACTAATTTATTTCAATAGTTAGATTATCTTTTTAATTGGTTTAAAATTTTAATTCTATTTTTTATCATTTAATCCAATTTTAGTCATTTTATGTAATTTCACATTTTAATTGGACAGAAACACATGTCAATATTTTGATAGTTATTACTTCTTAAAAACCCGCTTTTTGGTTTAGACAATGAGAATTATTTTTATATTGATTACTTAAACTTATTTCTTGTAAATATGGAAAAATGGGGTCCATATTTTAAATCATATTGTTCAAATTATGTAAATAGGTACCTTTTATGTTAAGGACATTATGAATAGTAACATCAGTAATTATTTTATTTACCATGGTTAAAGGGTAAATCTGGTAAATAAGAGTAAAAAAAATTATTACATTAATAATAAAATATCTTGGTTGGAAAAATGGCATTTATAACAATAAATTTAATGCTAATAGAGATAAGACATAATCTTGTATCTTATTAATAGAAAATTTTAATATTGGGTTATACTTAAGATAAATTAGACAATAAATATATACTAGAAAGGTAAAAATATTTACTACATCATGATATTTTATTTATAATTTTTAGAGACCAAATAAATAAATTTATTTGTGATGCAATGATGATGTAGTGACTACCTTGTTAATGAATAATATAAATAAATGAGATTATAAATTTTTTAAAAAATATATTTTGGAAACTTTTTATGTTATCCAAAAAAATTTTGAAACCTACCCAATTCACATATAAACATTTTTAGTTAAATTTTGGAGGTCCTGGTTTCCAAAAATTCCATCACCAGTGTCCGTAATAAGAGATCCAAAGAAAGTCCAACGAAGAAGTGGTAATTGGTTTACCCACTCAATTAAATTTATTTTCTTCACCTACATTATCTTTCTTTGTTTATTCCATATTAAAGTCATAAATACATTATATGATACAACTTGAGATGTTATTATAATCATGGTACAAACTTATACCTCTTTTTATCCATCTTATGAATAACAATATCACTATGCATGGGTATGTATGACCTACGGTCTCTACACTGTGGTGTATTTTGTTATTAAAAAATAAATTATTAAGATGGGTATATTGATAAGTATTATGGATGTAAATAATTAATATGACATGATAATAATTTATTATAATGAATATACAATCTAATTATTTACCATTTTACCTTCAAGAGAATGATACCATCGCTCGTGCGTACGTAAGGCCTACTGTCTCCATGACATGGTGAGATTCGTTCTCCATGTTAAAAATTCAAGAATGGTTATAAAATATATATGATGAGTGAAAATATTATTATGAACATAATTTTTTTGAATAAAATTCATTTTATTCATAAAAAACATGACTTACATGGGAAAACAGAAATAGGAAATTGAAGCAGTTAACACCTGAAATAATGGTAATACTAAATTGCTATTAACAAAAAGATAAAATAGGATCATATAGGATAATATATGATATCATAAATATGGATATAGTACTGTTATTATATAATAACATGGTTTAACCATTATACAGGTGGTGACCACACCCTCGACTAATGAAAAGTACAAGGTAAGGGATAACTTTTCCAATCATGTTTAATATGAGATTATTTATACGTATGTATCTAATAGGGATATATTTATCATCAACATCGATGTTTTCTAAAAATATTATCATAAAATGTATAATATTATTATATGTATGCTTACAGTATTTTTTAACTATTATGACTTTTACTACATTGTTTGGAAGGAATCTTTTTTTTCTTTACCATATGAGGAATTTTTTGGCTTTTCTGGAAAACGTACGGGGAGAATAATTTTTTAACTTATATAGAATGAATGGGTTTTTACGTCATCATAATGCCTTATTTCCATGACGATTCCTCTACATGTTTACCCGTGTATTTTCAAATAAATTATTTTCTTTTAAAACTACATAACATTTTGAGAAAAGAAAACGTTTTTAAAAAAGAAACGATATTTTATTCATCAATTAAGTTCAAGTGTTTTATAAATATTATTTTACCTCTACGATGACATAATGATATGTTTTTATACATATTATTACTTTGATTTGATTATGTTTATAATATAATTATATTTATGAAATCCATTATTTTATATGGATTATGTTGGGATTGAATGATGTTTAAGAAACCCATTTTATTTCATGGGTTATGCTGTGATGAAAGGTTTATATTTTTGTGTAACATGTAAGAGTGATTTAATAATGATATTAGTGGGACATATATCTCCCTATAAAGCATTTTATAATATTTATATCTCATGATATATAAATTACTTGAATGGAATGTAAATTTTGTTCAATAATACATGGCTTGAATTACAAGAAAACTCGATTTAGTAAGAGACTTTTTCCATGATGATGGTAATGGATGCAATGCACTGGCTACTATAAAAATCATATTATATGATTATTTCATTGCCACAATTACATGTTTTTTTCATATATATTTTATCATGGTCATGTTAAATTATGATTTATACCTTATGAACTACAAAAATATATTTCATGACTCATGATTTTCATATTTAAAAATTATGTTCATATTTTTACATTCTAATGTTTATGGATTTTCCTATATTCTCGTTGTTTAACCATAATGATAATTTTAACTCACCCTATTCTTGTTTACTTTCCTTAACATATAAAAAAGTTTTATGCAGGAAAACTAATGGGGAAGATCTTTATAGGAGATTTTGAAGATCATTCACCAAGCTACAAGAATGTATACTGTGTATCCCAATACACTAAACTAATATGGTCTTTGGGTGTCTATTGGTGTAATGTATTAATTATTCAGAAAAAATTAATTGTCTTGGTAAATCAATATTGGGTCTTTATAAGTTGCATTATCCCATTAGACTTCTTTCTTTTATCATTCACATGTTGTCAAATCAGGAACTTTCATCTATATAAATAAATCTCTTTATTTATATTATCCCACTAAATTTTCTCTTAGATATCTCTATACATCTTTTTTCTCCCTGGGTGAATATAAAATATTGAGCTATGTTTATAATTCATGATCTCCTTCTTTATCTCTGGATCGGATGATACACATAATAATGACGCAAATCTTACAACTACTTTTCCCATAAATCTTGAACTAAGAGGAATTCCCATTTCTAATAACATCCACCCTTTTCTGAATTTCCACTTTTTTTATTTGAGGATTTATTGATTTATCCATGAGGGATGGTTGGGAAATTACTTTATAAAGGATTGATAATGATCATACCTTAATGATTCCCATGTCTATCCTTTGTAAATCTAAGAAGATTTTCTCCTTTCCAAATATCTTCATTGGTAAAGATGCATGATATTTTCTACATAGAGCATCTGCCAACTTGTTCACCTTACCAGGATGGTAGTGTATTGATAATTTATAATCTATGATGGTCTCTATCAATCTACATTTGTGCATATTATTCTCTTTCTGGGTGAATATATATTTGAGACTCTTGTGATCTGTATATATCTCACAGTTCCCCCCTAGATATAATGCATCCATATTTTTAACACAAAGATCAGAGCTGTCAACTCCATATCATTCGTAATATAGTTTTGCTCATGGATTTTCAGCTTTCTTGAGGAATAGTCTATCACTTTATCAATTTTCATCAGCACACAACCTAATCCCTTCATTGATGAATCACTGTAGGTGACAAAGTTTTATCCACTTTTTGGGAGTGTGAGTAATGGTGAAGTGATTAACCTTTTTTCAACACCTTAAAATATTATTCACATTCCTGAGTCCAAAAAATGTTACTCTCTTCTTTTTCAGCTTGGTAATTCAGTTTGAAAATCATGAAAAGTTCTTCAAAAATCATTGATAATACCCAAATAGACCCAGAAAGCTACGGATCTCTGTTACATATGGGTGCCTAGGACACTCTTCAATCGCCTTTGCCTTGGAAAAGTCTATATATATCTCCTTACTAGTGATAAAATTCCACAAGAACAATAATTCTTCCATCCCTAACTCACATTTACTGTCCACTGTATACATATTCTCCATTCATAAATTCATTAAAACAGTATTCAAATTCTCCCATTGTTCCTCTTTTCTCTTGGAGTATATTAGAATATCTTTGATAAAGACTACCAAAAAATTGTTATGTTGATCTCTAAAGGCTCTATTTTGTAAATCAATGAAACCTTCTAGAGAATTAGTGAGTCTAAAGGGAATCACTATGAACTCATAGTGTCCATACATCATTTGAAAGGTAGTATTGGGAATATCTTCCTTCTTCACCTTTAATTTGTGATATCTTGACTGAAGGTCCTCCATAAGGAAATAACCGTCCCCATGATGATGGTAAAACTATTCATCTATTCACTGAAGAGGATACTTGTTCTTTATTGTGATTTTATTGAGCTCACGATAATCAATTCAATGGTTCATTGATCAAACCTTCTTCATGATGATGAGGACTAGTGCACCCCACAGTTAAGCACAAAGGCATATAAAACCCTTCTCTAGATTATCCTGTAACGGGTTCATCAACTCTTATAGATCTAGGTGGCCATTCTATAAGGTGTCTTGTATATAGGTAGAGATCCATGAATATGTTTAATTGAGTACTCAACCTCCCATTCAGGAGGAAGACCACACAACTCTTTAGGGATTATATTAGTATCGACCCTCACGATGGGCATGTATTCAAGAATGATTATCTCCATTGTCTCAATCATTTGAGATATACATACTTTTCATAAATAATTAATTTCCATACATGGGACAATGATTCTAAATGAGATTTGTATTCCTCCTTACACATGAAAATAATTGGAGTATTCTTTTGGATGTGAAGGTTGATACCCCTTTCCTGATAGCTGATGTTGGATGTATAAAGAAATCCAATCATTGCCCAATATAGCATCATACTCCACTAAAGGAAGAACGAAGATATTTTCCAGGAGGTTTATTCCACAAACGTTAACAAGGAGGAGTTATAAACCATGGATTCCAGAATTTCCTTATTCTATGTTCTCATAAATAACTTTTCCTCCAATTTTTGATGTGGTGTTTGAATTGTTATACTAAACTTCCAGAATATGAAAGAATGTGTAGAACCATAATACAATAGTATGTTTTCTATTCCTGAATGAATAACTAGTGTTCCTGTCACTATATCATTTTCTGGATCCACCTTAATAGTAGTGATAGCATAAGCCCTTCCATAGGTCCTTGGAGGTTGTTTATTATTTCTTCCTACAACCATTAGCTTAGGGAACTTTTTCACATAATTCCATTTCTCCTTTCAGTTGTAACAATACACAATAGGATGATTGTTGACTTGAAAATTCCATTCTTCTTCCACATTAGTGGGATTATTCATTTCTTTTCAGTAGTTTTTATCCAGATGTCCCAAATTTCTACATTTGAAGCAATTCCTAGTTCCCTTAAGATATATCCCGTAATTCATCTTCCCACAATTCTTATACGTGGGATGATCTAGCTTCTTCCCATCATGGAATTAATTTTTAGGACATCCCACATGATATTCCAATTTCCTCATCTTGTTACTGGGCCCACGATACCACTGAGAGTCTCTGATCTCTATTTCAAACTTTTGGTCACAACGAACAATATTTACATAGGTTCCAAAATCATAAATCTCTAACACTTTTCATATACTCTTCTTTAGTCTGCTAATGAAGTTATTCACCACACTTTTGGTGTTCATGATAAATCTATAGGCATACCCTTCAAGCCATTTATATTTTTCTTTATACACCCTGATGGGCTCATCTTCCTTCTTTTGGAGTCTGAGGAACTCTCTTTCCATGTTAAGACGGAGGGTTCGTGGAAAATATTTATTGAAGAACATTCTCTTGAATTCTTCCCAATCTATGGAATAAATTTCTTTTTATGCCTTTTTATTCTTGATTAGTTTCCTATACTGATCAGTTTCCCCATTAAAATGATCAACCACCAGTACGACTTTATCTTCTTTTGATAAATATAGGATAGAGAAAATCATTTCAATGCAGTTAATCCACTGTTCCGTGAGGAGGGGATCTGATGATCCACTAGACATGGAAGGCCTTGTATTCCTAAAGGATTCAATGAGAACAAGTTATTTCCATGGAGGTGTAGGGTGTTCCACATGATTCAAGTTATTATTCGTCACTTGATCCAGCTTATAAATTATATTCATGATGGATTAAGCACCCTTTCCCATCATATCAGGCATATAATTAGGGACATATTCACATTTTCTATCACATTTATTGTTAAAACTTGTTCTTATATTTCCCACCATTATCTGAGAAATATAATATACTATTATGGGGATTTAATACCTAGATATTGAGCATAAAATGGAAACTCTGAACATAAGACGATAAGCTTATAAAAGATATGTATATCCTATCTTGTGATTCTATATGTTTAATTATAATTAATCCCAGATTTATTTTTTAACATATATTCTTTTGGTATTTTTCCATTCCATTAATAATGGTTCATACCAATATCATGAATTTACCAAAGAATATCCATCGGGCATGTCAATCATAGAGGGAAGCAAGGCCTTTTTCATGCCCCAATTCCCATTCGAGTCTAGATCAAATTAGTGTTTTCAGTTTTTACCCATAGATACATCTATGCAAGATCCATCTCTATTTATTTGTAACCAGACTAGGATGTTTTTTCATGATAAACCACTTACTCTATAATTACAAAATTTTAGGGGTGTTTTCTCCTACATAGTCTCATCCATATGGTTCTTACAAAAATACGCTATTCCTAATCTTCAAAAATAACTAGACCATGATCTGATATCAACTAAAGTGACCATATTCTTTTACACATAACATTTCATGATTTTAAGAATAAATATACCTTAGAGTACAATCCAACGATTGTGAAGTATAGTGTCTTGGTAGACTAGGTACATAAAATTTAAAACATGGGACTAAAAATTCACTTCATTATTTAATTATCATAAAGAGATCCAATCATCCTTTGAGACCTTACATCGTTATAGGATACCCTAGTGATCCCATGAACAAAGGTATGAGTAAAAATCCTATAAATTGATTAAACATAAGAATAAAGATTCAAAACAAGGGTAAGATATCATGACAAAATGATAGAAAATGACATGTAGAATCACAACATATAAACATGGGATCATATAAAAGTGAATTCATAGTATTGTAGAAGTAACATAAATCATGAATTTATCAATATTCAAGGATCATTGAACATAGAGGGTCATAATCTATAGTTAAACACCAATACCATTGCACATAGTAGCACGAGTGAATGCTAACCACCATGACCATTTCACATAACATCTCAAGAAATTAAACGTTACCCAATGCAGTGGATTGCTATCTGGGTGCACACATATTAACATATCATGATTATATTTTCCACATAAAAAATTGTAGATAATAAATATTAAATAAGCATAAGGTTATGTTACTACTCCAAAAAACTAATTTGATTCCATTAGAATCTAAATATCTTACTGAACAAAAACATATATGTTATATTTTCAAATTTCAAAACAAATAAGTGAAAACATAATATATAAAGGTCACAATGTACTTAACAGTTAATTGATTTGTGATTTAATGTGATTATATGACATAATTACAATAAGGGATATTCCATTGATAAAACATTGTGTAATTATAGGAATTATGTTAGAAGATTAAAATTTGTGAAGAATATATATTGTTTCCATGTTGATTAGAATTCCCATTCTAGTTGATGGGAAATTGTTGTTCATAATCTATATGCAGAGAGGATGAATCTTGGAAGTGTTGATTTCATATTCATACAAAAATGGATAGGTTTTTTTGGTTTATTAATTATTTATTCAAATTATGTAAAATGGATTTTTATTATTGAATTATAACCAATATTTAAATTTCAGGGATTGTATTTTATTGGCTAAAATAATTTTGAGGAATTAATTATAAATTGAGGTAGTGGTATTACATTCAAATAATCTTGGGTTGATTATAATGAAACATACATATTTTAGGTGTTATTAAAATATTATGTAATCAATTTAATGTGAATAAAGAGACCATGAGATGATATGAAACTATTCATATTAATTTAATAAATTGTGATGTTTTGCGTATGGGTAATGATGATGTTTTTCTATGTATATAAGAGTATGTTTAGAATGATACACCATCTTTAATAGTAAATATGTGATAATACAAGAGATATTGAAAAAATAATTATGTATGTTAGGATAACTCTAATATAAAAAAGAACACATGAGATAATCCAGGAAGGGCACTGGCTGTTGCGTATAGCTTGTCTAGAATATACATAAAAATAATTTATGTGGTAGAGAAATTTTCATATGTGTAATTGAACTCAACATATAATTCATCTAGTTTTTGTATGTGTCATTCAGATCTTCATCTAATTCATTTAATAAGAATAAATAGAAAATTAAGGGACATTATACTCATACATTAGAGTATTAAAAAACTATGTAATTGACATTTGATTCATGTTTTAAGGTCACTATAGATGTACAGTGTGATGCGTGAAGGTGTGTATATAGGGGGAATCACAAAAATAATATTTTCAATCATAAAAAAATTTAAATAAAAATATTATGATAATGTTGTTATATTGATATTGATATATGATGGTGTTTTTAATCATAATTGAAGAAGAGATGAGGATGATGTTGAAGAATACAGGTAAAAGTGATATGGTATAATTATAAAGACTAAATACATAAGGGTGAATTTATATTTCTATGAGAAAGATTGTAAGTGTGTAAGGGTCATTAATCCTGATTTTGTAAGTTCATGAAGATGAATTTATAAGAGTTACTCAAACTATGAATGATTTTTGACTAAAATATAAAAGAAACTCATGCTTATTAGGACCATTTAAAATATATGTTTTATTTTTTAGAAACATAAAAACATAAATATTTACTTAATGAAATAAAATATTCATAATTATTAAAATATCAAACATTAGAAATACTAAATGAATATTGTGTTTGTTGAGTTCATGAAATTGTGATAATTTAGTATTTTGGGATGCTGAAACATCCAAGAGTTTAAAGATTTAATATTATCGAAAAAATATTAAAACCAAATATGAATATATATTCAAAAAAGAAACAATAGAAGTGATACAATTAAAAATATATGTGGGTTAAATATTTCACAACATTAATTTAAAGAAGATTCCATAACTGTTTGATCCTAATAAATGTTTTCTACATAAAAAGAGAAACAAAATTAGAAGAGATCTTATATACAGGAACCACATGAAGATCATTTGTGTCATAGAAAAAAATAATTACCCAAATTTTATTTTATTACATGATCATGTGATGTATAATGGTTAATAATAATTTCAAATTTAGAACAAAGAGACTATTCTATGTGCTAGAGGTGAAAAAGGAGAGAAATATGTAGCATTTTCTTATATTGATCATATTTAGACGAATGGGTTGAGATAGATAGCTTATAGCCCTCATATGTTATGGAAGTTTGATTATGTTTCATAAAACTACCTAGAAAAACCCAAAATGGGAATCCAATCTATCTAATGACATTTCCCATGGGTGTACTCTCGATACCGATGGGATGACAATTAGTAGCTGGTCCTCTATGAAACTTTATAACGAATGTTTTTTCTAATAGATAAATATAAGAAAAGGTATTTACACATAGAAAAATAACATAACTATTTTTTATAATCGATGGCCATTCCAGAATATTAGCTAATCCAAAAGAGGATAAAATACAAACAAACCACGAAATAGGTAAATATTTCACATTATAATTAATTACTGAGATCGCCTTTATGTCCATTGATAATAAAAAATTCATACCAAGATAAACGAAAAATTAATCTGATGATATAATAGAGATGAAAAAAATAGATAATAAAAAGAACATCTACACATTTTCTTGAGAAAATTGAACACCATTTCTTTCCAACACCATCAACCTGAACAATGCTACTGAATGTGAAAACACCACATCCTAGAGGGAACAAGCTAGACTAGTAATTTTACAATTGTGAGAAAAAATTACTCAATAGGTGTCCTTATAATTGTTAAAAGAAAAACCATTTCTTAATAGTTTTAAATAAATCTATATATTATGCTTCATTTTGATGTTTAAATAAAAATTTAATTCATTAATATCTGAAAGAACATTAATCATTTCAAAAATTAGTTGTTATTATAATTTATAAAATCACAATTACATCCTTTTTATAGAAATTAAAATATTTCTTGAAGTTTTCTTTCAACAAAATCATCTATACGAATTATTGAAAAAACATATAAAATTTCATTTAAGGAAAATAAGTTCGAATAAAGCATAATAAAAATAATCAACATATATTTAATGAAATATAAAGTTTCGTATGAACATAAGAGCATTAGATAAAATCTATGATAGAGGAAATATAACCAATATATAGATAATGGTGCATGATACAAGACAACACAACCTAAAACATACTATTATCCCATCTTACATTAATAGTGGAAAATCCCATAGGAAGAGGAAATGTAATAATTAGTCCACTAGTCAAAATGTGATACTAAATTAGTAAATCAATTGTTCCTAGAATCCCCACCTTGAAATCTTTGGTTTTAAATGATATATCAATTAATATTAGTCTATCTAGAATTATATAACAATAGTAATAATATAACAATGTATATTAATAAATATACTCACTCATGCCTCTAAACACCATTAAACGATACAACCCATTATTTCCCATCAATAATGAAAATTAATATAAATATTTATCCTTTTGTATAAATAATCAAATAACCATTATAGAATTTATATTTTGAAAATAAACTAAGGGAAATTCATATAGGGTATCACATTTTGAAAAAAAATTTGAATGGTATTAATTATTCAATGAATATAATTAGAAATAAAAAATTATAAATAAATCCATTGAAAAACAAATAAACAATCATTATAAAATATCATAAATTTATTATATAATAAGAAACTTTTAATGAATCATGAACACATATTTTATTGAAAAAAAAATATTTATTGAAATTTTTTGAATGGTAAAAACAACATCTCAAATTGAGGGATTTATTTAAAATAACCAAATATGAAATATGCTAAAAATATATTGTGGTTGGAAATCTAAAAACATTTTTACACTTTAGGAACAAGTATAAATTACATTCTCAATAAATGAAATTTTATAATAACTACGTTATATACTAAAATATTACCATTTATATATAAATTAATTTATAAAACAGATAAGGTATACATTAGAAACCAATAAAAAAATAGTTTACATTTGAATGACTTGATGATGGTGAATCCTACCTTTGATCCATTACATTTATTAGTTTTCATGTCAAATAACATGAAAAGGCATGAAGAATCCAATAATAATAATAGTTACCCTAAATAAATAAAAAACACACAATAAAATTTAATCCACTCGAATCCCTAGGTCACTATAAACATGCTTGGGAAAGAAGAGAAAGGACATAAATAAATAATAATAGGAAAGTAAGAGGTTCAGATGTATTTGAGTAAAGAAATAAACCTTAAATTATTTGAAAATACCATGGAAAATCCTTAGAGAAGGAATAAAACAAGGATTTGGTGTTTTATGGTAAAATGCGTCAAGTGGGAGAGGATACAATAAATTTGGGATTAACATCAGAGAAGGTAAATATTTTAAATTTTTATTTTTAAATACATTAACACTTTACATAAATGCCAACTTTTTTCCTCAAAAAAATACACCAACATTGTTCTTATCATTAGATAGTAAAGGGAAATTTTAATTTTTTGGTTTTTTGGTGTGGAAAACTAAAACAACGCTAAACATTCAAAATGAGTAACTTTCATTAAATAAAATGTATGTAAAAAAACTCCAAACATAGAAAGGAATATAACCTATTGAGACATTATGGTATATGTAATATTTTAAATAAATTTAATATATTACATATATTAAATTGAATTCAAAACAATTTTATATTTCATCACAAAAATTAGCGATTTTATTTGATAGCTTGAGTAATAAGCACAATCTAGTTTAACCGAATAATAACATATTATAAAAATATTATAATTTAATATAATAAGATAAAACCTAGCTATTAAATTATGAGTTATGATTCTGATTAACTATATTATTAAAATATATATATTACACAAATGTAAAATGAATTAATTAGTTATTAATTAATTAGGAATGGAAATAAAAACCAATTTATTGAAAAAGAAACGATTTTATAAATAAAACCTAATTTTATGCCCTGAAAGGTGTTTTGCATTAATAAATTAAACTATTTCATATTATTTAATGGTATTAATGAAATATTTATATTGTATATTCTATAAATTAGATTTTATATTCATCAATTTTTTATAGGTATAGGTTAATAACAAATTCAAACATAAGAAAAATTAATCTATATTTTTCTAAAGGTTATTATGTCGCCTTTTAGTGGTGCACCTATTTTAAAACAAAATTTTGGAAATTTTATAATTTTTTTATATCAATGTAAACTTAAATTAGGAAATAATTCTAAAAATTGAATATAAGGGTGATATTTTTTATTTGTTTTGTGAATTTCTATTTTTTGATAAATAGTGAAAAATACTTAATTTTAATTGAAAATATAATTTTCATCTAAATAATTTATAGTGATAAATTGATATTTTATTTAGTTTTAAGGTATAATTAGATAAAATATAATATAACTAATAAAATTTACATCATAATAATGAATTTATCTTTCAAATTTCATATTAAAACGTTTCTATCTTTAGAACGTTTTCATATAAAAAACCCTTTGTCATCCTGTTTGGGAGATTGATTTTAAATTACATTATTATACTTATGTCATTTTGATTTATAAAAAATTGATTGTAAATTTCAAATGGGAATATTTTAAAATTTTCAATTAGGAAAACATAATTTTTTTACAAATATATTAGTGAATAAAATTAAAAATAATTACAGCGATTAAGAGAAAAACTAGCTTAACAAGGGACTAAAACTTAAACCCAAAGGCCAATTGACCTATAAAATTTTCCAAAATTTATTTTAAAGAAATAATTATAACATTAAAACTATTTTATATAATTTTTTATCATTAATGGAAATATATTGTGCAACTTATAACTCATAATAGTGTTTTCCTTTTTACATTAACACGAATGTCACTCCTCCTTAACTATAAAAAGTCACTTCCCCCCTCACATATTCACACCTATAAAGATATTTTTCCCATCCAAAACCTAAAATATAATCTCCAAAAATACAGAACCTAATCATTGAAGCCTCTATTTTTTCATAAATCAATCCTCAAAAGGCTTCCGGTATAAACCAAAAAAAGATACCCAAATAGAAGATAACATTCTTTAATGATCAAATTTGTTTTCTTTTCTTTCACCACCCCTTAAATTATTTTTATATCAATAATATAGAATAACCATAGTATCCTCAATATAATAAAATTTTTATATGTTAATGTTATGACCTTAATGAATCCACACATCCATAAAATGAGATTTACAATAATTGTTCATTACACTGATTGGTCAACCATAGATGGATAAGCCACACATGTAATAACAAGAAACACCACATTGTAGTTTTACAGTAGAATGTATATATAAATTATGATAACCTATGGGCTAATACATTATAACATTTTTGAGAAGAAATAATTTAATGTAAGATCCAAAAAAATAAAATAGATATGTGATTATACCTAATGATATTTTATTGGGATATGAAGATATTATATATTTGCAAGAAATTGTTTTTTCAGAGGGTTTTGTACCCATGTTTTGTCCCACTAATGGTAATAATTCCATTCTTATTAATAATGGATAAATATATTTTATAGTATTCTATGAGAACTAATCATATATTTTTTCCTATGGTGAAAACACTGAAAAATATCATTGAAATCACTTCTTATTAATGAAAAAAGTATATACATAATAGCGAATAAGGAAGGATATCTTCATTTCATTAGAAAAACAGAGATAATAATATTTTACACTAAATATATTTAATTATTTTCATCAATACTCTCACATTACATATTGTAAATCCTCCTTTTATTTTAATTTTATTTGAGTGCATAAGGTTTTAGGTTCATTTATCTAGTTCCTAAAGAAATCAACATTCTTTAGAAGATAGATTTATAATTTTCAAATTTTTTATCTTGATATCATGAACCATTTAATGAAAAACTCAGTAATAATAATGTAAACATTGATAAGATTATTCTAAACTATTTTATCAATGATTATAATATCTAAATCATTATTATTCAATGAATTCTTGGTATTATTTTATGTAATGTTACTATTATTGTTACTCCTAAAAGAATGATCATGTGTCTTCAAGTATAGAATCAGAGGTTTTATCTATTATTCATAATTGATTACAAATAGATTATATCCTTTAATTTTCATAAATTTATGTGATATGTTTACATTTTAGGGATTTTCGATAATCATATGTAAACACCAACATTAGAATATGAAGCTTATTAGCTTATTGTCATCTGTAATTTGTCTATATGTCATAGTTTTGGTTCCAAAAATGTTTTGATTTGAACCACTACCGTTAAATAACTTATATCATTATAAATATTTTTACATATACCCTTGATCTTGTGGTGTAATATTTAGTATTTGAGACCATTGATATTTCCATATTTTTTTATCCCAATAATGGTATTTGAAAATTCATTAATATATAATAATATTTTTGGGTTTTGGGATACCTTATTTTATTATAAAATGTTTCCACTTCCTTAGAGGTTGATCTGATGTTATTATATATATTAACATAAGTCCTATTAGTACTATGGTTTTTAATTTTAATTTGTGTGGAAATATATTTTGTATCAATAATCATGAAATTTCCAGCTTGACTGAATTCTATAATTCTAAAACATAATTAAAACACATGGTATTTAATATTACGAGACTTATTATCATCCCCATAAAATATTATGTTATATTTTAAATACACTTTAAACTTATTAATTTTTTATTCAATCACTTTTTTTAATGATTATGAATATTTTTAATTTTTTATTCAATTTTCACTAATCACTAATTAATAATCTTTGACATTCAAAATGATTTTTCCCTTCTCATGTAAATGGAATGAATATAAATAACTATTTCAAAAACATTTTTATCCCAAAAATATCTTCAGAGTTCATATTTAAAAATGTAAAATCTTTTATTTCAAAGTGATAATGATTTCTTCCTTACATCCACATCGTCTATGAGAGAAATTATCTTTCAAATAATCCCAATTAGTGCATTATAAATTTTATCAATTCCATATTCTATAATTTCATTACCCAAAATTATTAGATTGATATAAACAATAGTATTACCACTTTTTAATGACCAAATTCATATGTTCTGTAATCTTAAAATGTTGTTAACTATGTGATGTATCATTATCAAATCTTTAATATTGATAATTAATAGAATAAAAATTAAAATAATTTTTACAACATGTACCACTGTGATTAATTTTAGTTATTAGTTTGTCTATTATTTAAATATAGATTCCTCCTCATCATCCATAATTAGTTTTCCCTTTTTAAGAGTTTTTTAATATATGTCAATATTTATATCAACAAAATAATATTATGTTTTCCCCATTTGATGGAACCCAAACACATCCTTAAGTAAACATTTCATTAATGTTATAAAATACAACATGAAAAATATGGATTATTATAGGGGACATATATTTTTTATACCAATCATATTACAGAAATACCATTTGGGTACCCCATATGTGGGTGGGGTTGAATCATTGGTGCACACATATTATGAATTATTTTCTTTTTATATTAAACTCTCTATCAAATTAATGTTATCGATCTACACAGTATAATCTCACAACCTCACATAATGTGTAGTAAAAATGGAAGAGAGACAAAAACAATATATTTAGAGTGTTATGTAAAGAATCCAACTCATATCCATGTTATCTATACAAAAAAATGTATTTTACACTGTATTGTTATTATAAATTACAGTGGTTTCTAGAGTCCAATAGAGCGTGATTTGTTATACCCCCAATCACATTTCTTTAGCTGTAGATGCTAATTCTAAATAGTAGTCATTCCAATAGTTTTTTCTAGTTCCACAAACCTATCAGTTGCTATTCATTTTTGATTGGTTATAAAATCAAATCATCAATCCTTATTGATATATTATACATCCAAATTTATATTCTCTTAAATATATGATCCAGTTATAGAATTATCTACCTAAAAAACTGAATAATCATTTTATATAGGTGTATAGGATCTTGTTATTCCATTTATAGTTCTTTAAGATCATCTACAACAACCTGAGTGAATATACTAACCTATAGAATCCATTTTGATATAATAAAATTTTGATTCTTTACAATATTCAAATACGAAAAAATATATCCTTCAAGGATTTCAATAATTGTCTCAAATTATTAACTCTTCTCAATATTGAGGTGTACTGTGCCCTAAATAATTCATCCATGGAATAATTTGAGTCCTCAATCAATCTCTAAAATTTGATTTTCAGAAAAACATCCCATATTTATAATCACATAATAACCATTTAAAATTGTTTTCTATATTGAAAATATATAATCTGAAAAACCATTAAAAATTAAGATCATCAGATCAAAATCTGTCAATTGTCCTATGAATAATCTTTTAATTTCGATTTCTAGTCTAGATTTACATTATAATCATTCATAGATTCAGCGTAATTTTCTCAATTATGGAAAAATAATGTATTTAACTTTAATAATCACTTCATTAAAATCAATTGAAATTTTGGAGAGTTTGATGTTCTCATATTTTGAAATTAATAAGATTTGTTTTTAACACCACTCCTAGAATATCATTTAAAATCCCATATATATTATCCATTTAAACATGGAATTCTTGGGACATCACATTATATATATAAAATTCCATGGATCAATCTTATTCTATTTACAAATCCTTTAATAAAACATTGCATGAATTATTCTCACCTTGTTTTCTTCTAAATGATCATACATATTTAATGGATTAATGAAATTTTTATGAAATACATATAGACATGAATAAATAACTTTAAAAATGTAATGGAATTATACCTGAATGATATTGATTTCATGAGCTCATCTTATAGAGAATAACACATGGATCGTTTGATCATGGAATATACATGTTCAACAAAGCTTACATGCATACACATCAAGCTAAATACATGCACATGACTATGAACTATAAAATTAATACATAAAAATCACTTGATTATTATTTTATTCAAAATTATATTAATTCTATAGAGGCCACTCATTATCAGTATTAAGATGAATTTTCACTCAATTCATCAGGTGGGAGGTTTATCTCATGGAATATTTTAGCAAAGTGTTTTGGGCCTTCAAGTGGTAGGTTCATCATCCATGATCTTTCTCTCTGTATCTCCTCATTTTTTATCCAGTAAATTCATCTACCATACTAGTTCATGAAATCAATTCATTAATCTGTATGAGTTCATTTGAGATTACATATCACTCTATATTGATTATAGGACTTCATGTAGTTTCTCTTCATACACATGGTCTATCTTCACACTCACATTAGAAAATCACCGACATGGGGTTGATTCATCAACCATTCAAATAACCAATACAAAAAAATATAGAGGGATAAAAGAATATGATGGGACACATGGAACTGCCTCTATAAATTTGAATGTTTTAGAAATCATGTAAGGATACCTACTTATATGACTAAATTCCGCATTGATTATTAAACTGGATGGTTAATATTTAATAATTCTCATCGTACTATATTTCATTCAACTATGAGTAATATTATGGATCAATATACATATTCAAACTACATCCAAGTTTTACACCACCAAACATGCACCATTCAATCTCAATGCACCATATGAATTCTCATTCCATTCCATTGTGCACCAGGCATGCACCATGTCCCATTCATTTCAGATGCATACCTCTATAAACTTTCTACTTCTTCAACATAAGAATAAACAAATTTTTTTAAAAAATATAAATAAATTTAGTAAAATTCTATTCAAAAAATAAAATTCAATCTCTTATGCCTCCTTTATGAAATTAATTTTCATAATTTTAAAAAACAATTTCATATCACAAAACATAATCCACCTCCAAAATGACTAATTAAATTATAATATTCTTACCCTAAATTCACATAATACCAATCCTTCAATATATATTCTTACTTTATATAATTTTCATTCTCTAAACTCTCTTAGAAAATTCCTTTAATCATTAAGAACATTTCACCATCAATCGTCTGATATAAAGAGAATAATGTATTTTAAATCATCGTATCCAATTCAAACTAATTAATCCATAATAATACTCTACGAATCATCAACACCTCAAAATATATTGACATTTGACCTTTTTAAAAATAAATAAAAAATATTTAATATAGAAAAAAATTTGAATGCATTAAGGGAGTGAAACAATGGTGAATCATTTTCTCATATAGAAAACATAAGAAGGGAATATTTTCTGAATAATGTTGAAATATCATGTAATGATAATGTATATTACACATCCCTTATATGATTTAGAAACTGTTATACTAAAAATAATACGATTTCAAAGTCACACGTGGTGATTAAATTTATGTATTTTCTCTACTTATGTGGTGAAAAGTTTATTTAGTACAATAAAAGCTTCTAGAATATAATTATTCCTATAAATATAAATTTTTTAAGGTTCCTGAAAAACATTCATGGAAATGGTTTTTTCTACAAAATCATCAATTATTTCTTATGAATTAATTATAATTTTAATGGGTAATTTTATTTGATGAATAACACTAATAAAGATGAACATTATAGGATATTTCAAGGTCTATTTGTAAAACACATTACATGTGATTTATTAATTATAATATATGGATTAATATGAGTTAAGTAAAAGATGTTTTTATTCTAAAAATAAATTATATTATCATGTTGTGACACATTATTTTTGTTTTAGACTTTATAGATAGCCTCTTAATCAGTTATGGTGATTTAAGGAGTTTTTATAATTTTCTATTGACCAATGGAAAACTTTTCTATCTTAATATGACATTCTTATTTTCTACACAAATCATGGATATGGTGGAATTTATTTTAGATGATTTAAGGGAGTCAGTATGAGTATAAATTTATAACATTCTCAATAATTTTTATTTTGTTTCAATAATGGGTTGGGAGTAGAAAATGAATATGTTACAAGATAATGAATTAGATAAACATATTGAAATTTAATTTATTTAATGTATTGAAAAAATATTATGTGGAGGATAGTTGAATCCACAATGTGTTTAGGTTGTACTTTTTGTTAATATGTGATAGTGAGCATGGAATTAAAGCAACCCTAGCCATTTAAACTTATCATTACATGTATTCAAGCATATATATACATAGGTGTACAATCTAAGGATCATGAAGTCTAGTTTCTTGGATGACTAGGTACATAAAACACAAAACATGGGAATAAAAAACACTTCATTATTTAATATTCATAAAGTGCTCCTAACATCCTTTGAGCCCTTACATCTACATATGGCACCCTAGGTATCACATGAACAAAGGGATGAGCTAAAATACTAGCAAGGGATTAAGCATAAGAATAAGGGTTTAGCACAAGGGTTGGAGATCAGGACATAATGATATAAAATTCCATATAGAATCATAACATATAAACATGAGATCATATAAAATGGAATTCATAGCATTGTGGAAGAAATATAAATCATGACATTAGCATGATTCAAGGTTTGTTTCACATAGAGGATCACATTTCAAGGTTAACAAAAAATATTGTTGCACATGTTAGCACGAGTCAAAGCTAACGCCCAAGATCAAAGCACATAACATATCATGAGGATAAACATTAGCCAATTCATTAGAGGGATATATGGGTGCACACATATTAAAGTTTCATGAATATGCTTGCCATAATAAGAATAATAAATAATCAATTTTACATAAAAGTGAGGGTATGTTACTATTTATCAAAAACTATATTGATTCTATCAGACTCTAAATATCATACTGAACACAACTCTGTATGTCAGATTATTGAAATTAAAAACACAGAAGTAAAAATATTGTTCATAAAGGTCACATTGTTCTTATTAGTTCACTGTGTTGTGATTTCATCTGATTACATGACATAATTATTAGATGGGTTTTTCCATTAATAAATCAGTGGGTGGTTACATTGTTCCCCCCTTATGAAATTTTTCCCTCAAAATTTCATTTTACATTATAATCCATAAAGTGGTTTGGGTACTTTTCCATCATTTCCAACTCTTGTTCCCATGTTTCCTCTTCGTTCTTATGGTTCCGCCAAAGGAAATTGACCCTGTGATTATTCTTATTACTTATAATATTATCTATATGATCCAAGATCTTCCCTGGATACTCCTTATAAAAAATATCATTCTCCAACATTACCACATCTGAAGAGAGTACATGTACAGGGTCTTGTATGTACTTATTAATGAGGCATACATGAATGACATCATGTACATTGTACATGGTTGGCAGAAGTGCTAGTCGATAGGCCACTACCCTGACACAATCGAAAATCTCTAAGGGGATGATGTACCTGGGACATAACATTCCTTTATTCACAAACCTCATGACCTTCTTCCATGGATATATGAATATATATACCATGTCTCTAACTTGGAACTCAATGTTTCATATGTAATTTTATGCATAAATTTTTTGTCAACTCTAGGATGCCTTGTTGTTCTACTAAATGGTGTTCACCTTCTCCACCATTTAATCAACCATTTCAGGTCCTAGCAGCTTATGCTCACCAGCTTCATCACACCAAATTAGTGTTCTCAACTTTACCATGAAGGGATTTGTAGGGTTCCATTCAGATTCATGAGTGGAAATTTTTACTATATGAGAATTCAATCAGTGCAAGAAGTTGGTCTCATCCTCCTTTGAAGTCCATAGAACATTCTATCAACATATGTTCTAGTATATGAATAGTTCACATAGATTGGCCATTAGTTTGAGGACGATAGGCCATACTAATGTTCATTTTTGTGCTTAAAGCATGTTGGAGACTTTTCCAGATCATCAAGATGGATCTCACATATCTATCAGATTTAATAAATAGTGGTATTATATGTAGCATTACCACCTCTTTGATATATACCCTTGCAATTTAGTTCAATGACAACTCCTCTCGAATCGAGATGAACTGAGTTTTCTTTGAAAGACAATCCAAAGTAACCCATATAGAATTGTTTGTTCCATGTTGCATTGAAATTCCAGTGACAATGTCCATGGTCATGTACTCCCACTTCTATGATGGTATGGGTAGTGGTTTTGTAACACCCCTAGATTTTAGGAGATAGATTATTTTTATTTTCTTTGTTATCTTATGTTGTACGCTACACCAATATTATCTTTTTCTATCTGAAACACCTTATTATATTTTAGTATACTCATCACTATTTTTGGCTTTCATTACATGAAAAGGGACATTCCATGATAGCTTTCCTTGTACGTCATGTTGAGTTTCATTAAATAATGATATATTATTAAAATATTTGTATGGGATATAAACAAGACATTATGGAAATTATTAACCACATTTTTAATTTTATATAACATTAACATTCACTTATGAATTTTCTAGAAATTATATATGAACAAAATCATTTTTTCAGATTGAAGATGTATTTTTAATAAAAGGAAGTTTTTCGGCCTTTTGAAGGGGCACCCATTTTAAATTTCGTTTTTAACAATTTTATATATTCTATTTGAAAATATAAACATATTATTTGTAAGAGGAACAAAAAAATTTACTTTTTCTAAATTTTTGTTATTTTTCTGATAAAATTACTATTTTAATGAATAGAGAAAAATAATACATTTAAATTCAAAATTGCATTTTCTTTTAATTTATTTAAATATTTTTATTATCTTTATAATTGATTTTAAAGTAAATTTGGGTTATTTTTTTATAATTTAGTCCAATTTTTGTCATTGGAAGTAATTTTATATTTAAAGTTGACATAAACACATGTCAATATTGTTATCGTTATTACTTCTTAAAAATATGCCTTTTGGTTTTGACAATGAGAATTAATTTTAAATTAATTACTATAATTTCATTGTTTTGAATTTGTAAAAAAGGATTCCATATTTTGAATCATAAGTTTGAAATTATTTAAATATGTACCTTCTATTTTTTTTGGACATTATGAATAGTATGTTCAGTAATTATTTTATTTAACATGGTTAAAGGGTAAATCTGGTAAATAAGCGTAAAAATATTAATATATTATTATAAACTACCCTAACAAGTGTATTAATCCTATTATATTAGATATTTCTGACAAGGGACATCCTTGGGTATATTTTGAGAATACATGGAACCACTTGGATGTGAAAATTACATTTTATAAAATTTAATTTAAAGTAAAGAGAAATATAACATTATCTATAATCTTATTAATAAAAAAATTTAATATGTTGTTATAAATAAGATAAATTAGACTATAATTATTCAAGGGAAATATAAAAATATTTCCTATATCATGGTATTTTATTTATAATTTTTGAAATCATAAAAATAAATTTATTTATGACACAATGATGATGTACTGATTACTTTATTAATGAATGATTTAAATAAATGAGATTATTGATATGAAAATAAATTTATTTTAAAACATTTTATTACATCCAAAAAAATATAAAATTGTATAATTTGTTATATATTTAATAAATTATTTTAATATAAATAATAATGTATTTATGGATTTTTAAAATTTCATGATGTGAATTGTATAAAAATAGACTAAAATAAGTTTTAAAAAAAGATTATTTTATTATATTATATAATTGTCCCAAAAATCTAATATTAGACCAAATGACTTAGATAATGTTGAAAATTTAATCATTTAAACACATGAGGTTATATTATAATTTTATAATAAATATATTAACCATATAGTACAAATATACAAGAAGACGTGGTAAGAGTTAAATTAGTTAACTAAGGGTTGAAGGTAAAAGATAAGGTTCTATTTGAAAACTAAATTAGAATAAAACATATTGGTTGAGAGGATTTCAAAAAAAAATATTATATTATATTTTAATAAAATGTGTTTTAGTCCTTTTTAAACCTAAAATCATTTTAAAATAAAATAATATTTCTATACATTCGTAAGGTGTCGCTCCTCCTCTCTAATAAAAAGGCTTCTTGTACAACATTTCCTCACACCACCTTGAGAATTATTTCACGACAAAACCCTAAACAATTAACTTATCAACATTATTCTTTAACTTATGGAGGTCCTTCTTTTCCAATAATACCATCCCTAGTGTCCCTAAGAAGTTATCCAAAGGAAGTCCAACGATGAAGAGGTTATTGATTTATCAATTCAATTCAATTTCCTTTTTTCTTATACATCCTTTTTCTATGTAGATTCCATACTAAATTAATAAATCCAATATTTTATTCATGATGATATCCTATTATAATTATGGGAAATAATTATACCTCCTTTTATCCATCCAGTGAATAACAATATCATCATGTGTGCATACGTACGACTTAGCATCTCCCCAAGGTAGTGTATTTTGTTATTCAAAAATAATTTTTTAGGATGAGTATATTGATGAGTATAGAAGATTTATAAAATAAATATTACATGAAAAAGATTATTATAATTAATATACCATCCAATTATATACCATTTAACCATCAAAAGAATCATATTGTCACTAATGCATACGTACGACCTACCGTCTCCATGATGTTGTGAGATTCATTCTCCACGTTAACAAATCAAAAATGATTATAAAAATTATATTTTTAGTGAAGAAATAGTTATGAAAATAAATTCATGAATAAAATAAATCCAATTAATTACTATAATTACATACATTGGAAAAATTAATGGGAAAATAAAGAAGTTAACTCCCAAAATAATGGTAATATTGAATTACTATTAACAAAATGATATAATATGTTCATATAAGATCATATATGTTATCCTAAATATGGATATGGTTCTAGTATAATTTAATAACATTACATAACCATTATACAGGAGGTGACCACACCCTCGGCTAAAGAAAAGTACTAGGTAAGGGATAACTTTTCCAATATCATTTTTTCTGAGTTTGTTTATTCTTAAGTATCTACTAGGGATAAATTTATCATCCCTGATAATGTTTTCTAAAAAAATTTTCATAAAATTTTTTATATTCTTCTATGTATGTATAAATTCATTTGATCCAATTTTACCTTTTACTACATGGTTAGGAAGGTTTCTTTCGTTGGTTTACCATACATGGTACTTTTTGACTTTTAATGAAAATGTATGAGGAGAATGGGTTTTTAACTTATACGGCATGAATGGGTTTTTACATCTTCATAACACCTTATTTCCACGAATCTATTTATACACAATTATGTGTTTATTTTCATCTGAATTTTTTTCTTTTAAAATTACATGTCATTTTGGGAAAATAGATCCTTTTTGAAAAATAAAGTATATTTTCAATAGGAATTATGTTCATGAGTTTTATACAAATTATTTTCCATCTAAAATGACATAGTGTTATTTTTCTGTCCCTATTAATAGTTAGATTTGATTGTGTTTGTGATGGAATTATTTTTATAAAATCCATTAATTTATATGGATTTTGTTATGATGGAATGATGTTTAGGAAACCCATTTTATTTCTTGGGTTATGCTGTGAGGAATTGTTAATATTTTTGTGGCACATATGGGAATGATTTAATTATGAAATGGGTGGAACCTATATCACCCTCAAATACATTGGATAAAGATTTATACCTCATGAGATAGATATGACTGGAATGGAAAGTGAATCTGGTTTAGTAATACATTGTTGGAACAACCTCTTAACCCGGTTCAGTAATAGACTTTGCCCACTTTGATGGTCTTGGCAGCAATGCAGTGTCTACTATGGATATTATATTATGTCCTTATTTTTTTCTACAATTACATGTTTTATGTCAATTCTATGTTATAATTGTCATGTTCACTTATGATTTATACCTTAAGAACTACCAAGATTTATTTCATGACTCATGATTTTGATATTTAAACATTGTGTTCATGTTTTAACAGTCTAATGTTTATGGTTTGTCGTATGTTATCGACGTTTACCCTTACTGATCATTTCATCTCTCCCTTTTTTTCTTTGACCTAGGATATAAAGAAATGTTTTAGGTAGGAAAACAAATGGGTAAGATCATTATGGGAGATTTTGAAGATCGTTCACCAAGATAGAAGAATTGTTTTTGTGTTTCCAATAACACTAAACTAATACGTTCATTGGACATAAATTTTTGAAATGTATTAATTATTCCGTAAAATAAATGTAATGTACATGTACTTCATGCTTGGGTTGTTATATTTGGTATCAGAGTGAAGGTTTAGTCAACCATCGGAAACTAGGATATGAAATATTCAGTGAGATACCTGGAGATATTTCTATGGTAGGTTTATAGATGTCCCTAAGGTTTTTCCAACTATAGGATGAAGTCCTAGAATTGTAGTAATAATCATTAATAACATAGGATTAAACCTAAGATGTTAGATATTTAATGTACTCCACATTGATTATGTTGTTTTCATAGTATTATTTTTTCATCTCACACTATTCCTTTTGGGTTTTAGAGGATAAGATGAACTTGAAGGAACCGTGTTAATGATCAATGCACTGGGAAATGTAATGATTTTTGTCCATAAAAACCAAATGTTATGGGAGATGGAAGGAAAAATCAAATTTCTATACTTACACACGCTATAAATCATTCTAGAATTCCAAATGAGAAGAGAATGGATCAACGTTATATTAAGTCCTTGATGAGGAAACATCCACCTTTTAGTGGGTCATTTGATCCACTTGTTATTGAAAAATGGACCAGTATCATTGAAATGATATTTTCCATCCTTCCCTATTTGGAACATGAAAAATTAATTTTTGCCCTCTATTGTTTAGAAGGTGATGTAGACTCGTGGTGGACTCTAATAAAGAATATGAGGCATTAAGATAAAATTGAATACATTTAATGGATGAGATCAGGAAAATATATTTTAACAAGTACTTCTCTTATATTCATAGAACAATGATAGAAAAGAAGTTCTTTGAGATCAATAAAATAAATGATGAATCCATGGGTACATACGAGGTGAATTTTACATGACGTATAAGGTATTATTCTCGCTTTATCATCCAACCTAAAATAAATGTTAATGGATTCATTATTAGATAAAAATAATGTCTTCCAATGGAATTATCTATAAGATACTTTAGTATCTATGAAAAGATTTTTCATTGTGCTATCAAGGTAGAACTGGAAGTTGGTGTTATATATCCATCTCATGTTTTTTACAAAAAATCAAAGATGGAGTTCAATGGAAAATCTCTAAAAAAATGGTGAAAATAATATGAACGCTTCCTTATGATAAAAGTGTGTAAAGAGGCATGGTGGAGATTTCCTTAAAGGGTCTTGAAAATTTTCAAGTGTGGAAAAGAATTTCATCATGAAGTTGAGTGACGAAGTATTTTGAAAAAGTTTGATAATTATTTTAATAGTGAAAAGACTTTAGAGAATACACCTCCAACAATTCAATGCTACAAGTTCAAGGAAATGGTGTGTTATGCTAACCAATGACCTAATCGAGGGCTTAATGATGATCGATGTTAACAACCTCTTAAAGCCAATGATAAAGTCAAATCACATGCGATCACTATCGGTGATGTTGAGTATGACAACAAAGTGGTGGAATGATATAGTGTTTATGTAATGGGATTACAAAATATAGTTGTGGAATCTCATTTATAATATTATGGAATATTGAAATGTCTAGGTATTGGTCCATTGTGGTTTTCCAAAATTATATTCTATCAGAAGCCATGAAAAGATGTTGAAATATTTTTGGAAATCACATGATATGCACATAATAATGGGATATGGATATAATGACATGTTTAATAATATTAAGGACCTCATGAAAAATATAATGACCAAGTGATATCATGGATTGAATATATAGAATTTTTGGTATTTTTGGATTGTGGAAAGAGTTAATTTTTATGGAATGCAAGTTTTCACTATGGTTCATTGGTTATTAATGTTATTATCATGTTTGAAGACAATACATGATTACGGTATTCACATATTTGGAAAGTGATGACCCAGAACATCCAAATGATATACGGGACACAAATATTAACTCATTTTAGTCCACTTATTTCAAAATATTTATACTTTAATTTTTTTAAGGGTTGTAATGTTATCCATTTACAGATAGTATTAGTTGTATTCTGATGTATGTTTGTTAGATCAATGTATTATCTTACTATAGGTAAACTTATGAATATTTGATAACATGTTCTATACATTTTGTTGAGACAGAAGGAATGACCTGTCATTATATTTCATGATCTATTAACACTTCAAGAATGAAAAATTCAACTTCATTTATTTATATAAGATATGAATTTCATAATTTTCAGGAACTTATCAAAGGTACTAAAATCAATTAAGTATTTCTTCTAATGATAAAAATCATCATCTTTAGGAAAAGGATATTGAAAAAAATGTTATCCTTTTACATTATTATCTGATGATTCTAAGGGCCCCTTAAATCAGGGTAGATTTAGGGCTTTCTAGTAGTTAACATTCTCCAAACCTTGTTCTCTATCACTATCCATAAGAACTTTATTGTTATATTTCTCTTCAACATCCATGTGTTCACTTCCAACTTTTTTTCACTTTTGAGGAAACCCATTTATGAGTTACATCAAGCAACAATTATGCTTAAAACTTTTTTAAATGAATTTTTAATATCTTTTTTTATGATGTGGGTTTCCATGAAATAAAATTTCATGTATTAATACTTTTATAACCCTGAAAACTTTTGAGTGTGGAATTCATTTTATGAGGGGTAGAATGTAACACCTTGAGATTTTATGAGATAATTTCTCTCTATTTTCATTGATGTATTTTGTTGTTTGATACACCAACATTAGCTTGAGAAATAAGCAACACCGTATTAGCTTGCAGTATAAGCAACACTATTCTTGTCTTGTGTTACACAAAAGAGCGACCTTCCTCGATATCTTGCATTGTACACCAAACCGAGTTTCATTAAATAATGATATATTATTAAAATAGAATTATGGGATATAAAATTTCTATTATGAATATCGTTAACCACATTTTAAATTTTATATAACATTCAAATTAATTATATGCATTTTGTAGACATAATTTAACAACAAATTCAATTTTTCAGATAAAAAAAGTATTTTTCCGAAAATGAAATATTGCCGCCTTTTGATGGTGCACCCCTTTAAAATTTAGTTTTAAACTATTTTATATATTCTATTTGGAAAAATAAAATTATTCTTTTAATTAATATAATAAAATTTTAATCATGTTGAATTTTTAGTATATTTTTGATAAAAATTATATTTTAATGAATAATGAAAAATATAACATTTAAATTCCAAACTGCTTTTTCAACTAATTTATTTCAATAGTTAGATTATCTTTTTAATTTATTTTAAATTTTAATTCTAGTTCTTTATCATTTAATCCAATTTTAGTCATTTTATATAATTTCACATTTTAATAGGACATAAACACATGTCAATATTTTGATAGTTATTACTTCTTAAAAACCTGTTTTTTGGTTTCGACAATTAGGATTATTTTTAAATTGATTTATTAAACTTATGTCTTGTAAATATGAAAAAATGGGGTCCATATTTTGAATCATATTGTTCAAATTGTGTAAATAGGTACCTTTTATGTTATGGACATTATGAATAGTAACTTCAGTAATTGTTTTATTTACCATGGTTAAATGGTAAATCTGGTAAATAAGAGTAAAAAATAATATTAGATAAATAATAAAATATCTTGGATGGAAAAATTAAATTTATAAGAATAAATTTAAAGCTAATAGAGATAAGACATAATCTTGTATCTTATTAATAGAAAATTTTAATATTGGGTTATACATAAGATAAATTAGACAATAAATATATACTAGAAAGATAAAAATATTTACTACATGATGATATTTTATTTATAATTTTTAGAGACAAAATAGATAAATTTATTTGTTATGCAATGATGATGTAGTGACTACCTTGTTAATGAATAATATAAATAAATGAGATTATAAATTTTTAAAAAATATATTTTTGAAACTTTTTATGTTATCCAAAAATTTTATAAAACCTACACAATTCACATATCAACATTCTTAGTTAAATTCTGGAGGTCCTGGTTTCCAAAAATTCCATCACCAATGTCCCTAATAAAAGATCCAAAGAATGTCCAACGAAGAAGAGGTAATTTCTTTACCCACTCAATTAAATTTATTTTCTTCATCTACATTATATTTATTTGTTTATTCCATATTAATTTATTAAATAAATTTTATTATACCACTTGAGATGTTATTATAATCATGGTACAAACATATACCTCTTTTTATCCATCTTATGAATAACAATATCACTATGCATGTGTATGTATGACCTACGGTCTCCACACTGTGGTGTATTTTGTTTTTAAAAAATAAATAATTAATATGGGTATATTGATAAGTATTGTTGATGTAAATAATTAATATGACATGATAATAATTTATTATAATTAATATATAATCTAATTATTTACCATTTAACCTTCAAGAGAATGATACCATCGCTCGTGCGTACGTAAGGCCTACTGTCTCCACGACATGGTGAGATTCGTTCTCCATGTTAAAAATTAAAGAATCCTTATAAAATATATATGATGAGTAAAAATATTATTATGAACATAATTTTTTTGAATAAAATGCATTTTATTCATAAAAAACATGACATACATGGGAAAACAGAAATAGGAAATTGAAGCAGTTAACACCTGACATAATTGTAATTCTAAAATGCTATTAACAAAAAGATATAATAGGATCATATAGGATAATATATGATATCATAAATATGGATATAGTCATGTTATTATATAATAACATGGTTTAACCATTATACAGGTGGTGACCACACCCTCGACTAATGAAAAGTACAAGGTAAGGGATAACTTTTCCAATCATGTTTAATATGAGATTATGTATACGTATATATCTAATAAGGATATATTTATCATCCACATCCATGTTTTCTAAATATATTATCATAAAATTTATAATATTAATATATGTATTCTTAAATTAATTTTTAACTATTATGACTTTTACTACATTTTTTGGAAGGAATCTTTTTTTCTTTACCATATGTGGAATTTTTTGGCTTTTTTGGGAAACGTGCGAGGAGAATAATTTTTTAACTTATATAGAATGAATGAGTTTTTACATCATCACAATGCCTTATTTCCATGATGATTCCTCTACATGTTTACCCGTGTATTTTCAAATAATTTATTTTCATTTAAAACTACATGACATTTTGAGAAAAGTAAACGTTTTTAAAAAAGAAACGATATTTTCTTCAGCAATTATGTTCAAGTGTTTTATAATTATTATTTTCCCTCTACGATGACATAATGATATGTTTTTATAAATATTATTACTTTGATTTGATTATGTTTATAATATAATTATATTTATGAAATCTATTATTTTATATGGATTATGTTGGGATTGAACGATGTTTAAGAAACCCATTTTATTTCATGGTTTATGCTGTGATGAAAGGTTATATTTTTTTGTCACATGTATGAGTGATTTAATAATGATATTGGTGGGACATATATCTCTCTATAATGCATTTTATAATATTTATATCTCATGATATATACATTACTGGAATGGAAAGTAAAATTGGTTCAATAATACATGGCTTGAATTGCAAGGAAACTCTGTTTAGTAAGGGACTTTTTCCACGATGATGGTCATGGAATCAATGCCCTGGATACTATAAAATCATATTCTATTATTATTTATTTTCCACAATTACATTTTTTTCATATATATTTTATCATGGTCATGTTAACTTATGATTTATACCTTACGAACTGCAAAAATATATTTCATGACTCAGGATTTTTATATTTAAACATTACTTTCATGTTTTTACATTCTAATGTTTATGGATAGTATTATATTCTCGATGTTTACCCTTAATGATAATTTTAACTCAACCTTTTCTTATTTTAATTTCCATAAGATATAAAAAAGGTTTTATACAGGAAAACTAATGGGGAAGATCTTTATAGGAGATGTTGAAGATCATTCACCAAGCTACAAGAATGTATACTGAGTATCCCAATACACTAAACTAATATAATATTTGGGTGTCTATTGGTGTAATGTATTAATTATTTGGAAAAAATTCATTGTCCTGGTAAATCAATATTGGGTCGTTATAAGTTGCATTATCCCCTTAGACTTCTTTCTTTTATCATTCACATGTTGTCAAATCAGGAACTTTGATCTATATAAAGCAATCTCCTTCTTTATATTATCCCACTAAATTTTCTCTTAGAGATCTCTATACATCTTTGTGCTCCCTGGGTGAATAGAAAATATTGAGCTATGTTTATAATTCATGATCTCTTTCTTTATCTCTGGATCAGATGGTACACATAATAATGAAAGAAATCTTACAACTACTTTTCACATAAATCTTGAACTAAGAGGAATTTCCATTTCTAATAACATCCACCCTTTTATGAATTTCCACGTTTTTTATTTGAGGATTTATTGATTTATCCATGAGGTATGGTTGGGAAATTACATTATAAAGGATTTTTAATGATCATACCTTAGTGATTCCCATGTATGTCCTTTGTAAATCTAGGAAGATTTTCTCCTTTCTAAATCTCATCATTGGTAAAGATGCGGGCTATTTTCTACATAGATCATCTGCCAACTTGTTCACCTTACCAGGATGGTAGTGTATTGATAATTTATAATCTATGATAATCTCTATCAATCTACATTTGTGCATATTATTCTATTTCTGGGTGAAAATATATTTGAGACTCTTGTGATCTGTATATATCTCACACTTCCCCCTAGACATAATGCCTCCATATTTTTAACACAAAGATCAGAGCTGTCAACTCCATATCATTCATAATATAGCTTTGCTCATGGATTTTCAGCTTTCTTGAGGAATAGTCTATCACTTTATCAATTTTCATCAGCACAAAACCTAATACCTTCTTTGATGAATCACTGTAGGTGGAAAAGTTTTATCCACTTTTTGGGAGTGTGAGTAATGGTGAAGTGATTAGCCTTTTTTCAACACCTTAAAATAATATTCACATTCCTGAGTCCAAAAAATGTTACTCTCTTCTTTTTCAGCTTGGTAATTCGGTTTGAAAATCATGAAAAGTTCTTCAAAAATCGTTGATAATACCCAAATAGACCCAGAAAGCTGTGGATCTCTGTCACATATGGGTCCCTAGGATACTCTTCAATCGCCTTTGCCTTGGAAAAGTCTATAGATATCTCCTTACTAGTGATAAAATTCCACAAGAATGATAATTCTTCTATCCCGAACTCAGATTTACTGTCCACTGTATACATATTCTCCATTCATAAATTCATTAAAACAGTATTCAAATTCTCCACTTGATCCTCCTTTCTCTTGGAGTATATTAGAATATCTTTGATAAAGACTACCAAAAAATTGTTAAGTTAATCTCTAAAGACTCTATTTCGTAAATCAATGAAACTTTCTAGAGAATTAGTGAGTATAAAGGGAATCACTATGAACTCATAGTGTCCATACATCATTTGAAAGGCAGTATTGGTAATATCTTTCATCTTCACCTTTAAATGATTACATTTTCAACATTATCTAAGTCATTTGGTCTAATATTAGATTTTTGGGACAATTATATAATATAATAAAATAATAATTTTTTAAAACTTATTTATGTCTATTTTTATACAATTCACATCATGAAATTTTAAAAATCCATAAATACATTATTATTTATATTAAAATAAATTATTAAATATATAACAAATGATACACTTTTATATTTTTTTGGATGGAATAAAATGTTTTAAAATAAATTTATTTTCATATCAATAATCTCATTTATTTAAATCATTAAATAATAAAGTAATCAGTACAACATCATTGTGTCATAAATAAATTTATTTTTATGAATTCAAAAATTATAAATAAAATACCATGATATAGGAAATATTTTTATATTTCCCTTGAATAATTATAGTCTAATTTATATTATTTATAACAACATATTAAATTTTTTTATTAATAAGATAGTAGATAATGTTATATTTCTCTTCACTTTAAATTAAATTTTATAAAATGTAATTTTCACATCTAAGTGGTTCCATGTAGTCTCAAAATCTACCCAAGGATGTCCCTTGTCAGAAATATCTAATATAATAGGATTAATACAGGTGTTAGGGTAGTTTATAATAATATATTAATATTTTTACGCTTATTTAACATATTTACCCTTTAACCATGTTAAATAAAATAATTACTGAACATATTATTCATAATGTCCAAAAAAATAGAAGGTACATATTTAAATAATTTCAAACTTATGATTCCAAATATGGAATCCCTTTTTACAAATTCAAAACAAAGAAATTATAGTAATTAATTTAAAATTAATTCTCATTGTCAAAACCAAAAGACATATTTTTAATAAGTAATAATGATAAATATATTGACATGTGTATATGTACAATTTAAATATAAAATTACTTCCAATGAAAAACATTGGATTAAATAATTCATCTAGTTTTTGTATCTGTCATTCAGATCTCCATCTAATTCATTTAATAGGAATAAATAGAAAATGTAGGGACATTATAATCATACATTAGAGTTTTAAAAAACTATGTAATTGTCATTTGATTCATGTGTTGAGGTCACTATATATGTACAGTGTGATGCGTGAAGGTGTGTATATAGGGGGAATCACAATAATAATATTTTAAATCATAAAAAAAGTTTAATAAAAATATTATGATAATGTTGTTCTATTGATATTGATATATGATGGTGTTCTTAATCATAATTGAAGTAGATATGAGGTTGATGTTGAAGAATACAGGTATAAGTGATATGGAATAACTATAAAGAATAAATACATAAGGGTGAATTTATATTTCTATGAGAAAGATTGTAAGAGTTTAAGGGTCATTAATCCTGATTTTGTAAGTTCATGATGATGAATTTATAAGAGTTACTCAAACTATGAATAAGTTTTGACTAAAATATAAAATAAACTCATGCTTATTAGGACCATTTCAAATATATGTTTTATTTTTTAGAAACATAAAAAGATAAATATTTATTTAATGAAATAAAATATTCATAGTTATTAAAATATCAAACATTAGTAATACTAAATGAATATTGTGTTTGTTGAGTTCAAGAAATTGTGATAATTTAGTATTCTGGGATGCTAAAACATCCAAGAGATCAATGATTTAATATTATCGAAAAAATATTAAAACGAAATATGAATATATATTCAAAAAAGAAACAATAGAAGTGATACAATTAATAATATATGTGGGTTAAATATTTCACAACATTAATTTAAATAAGATTCCATAACTGTTTGATCCTAATAAATGTTTTTTACATAAAAAGAGAAACAAAATTAGAAGAGATATTATATACAAGAACCACATGAAGATCATTTGTGTCATAGAAAAAAATAATTACCCAAATTTTATTTTATTACATGATCATGTGGTGTATAATGGTTAATAATAATTTCGAATTTAGAACAAAGAGACTATTCTATGTGCTAGAGGTAAAAAAAGGAGAGAAATATGCAGAATTTTCTTATATTGATCATATTTAGACTAATGGGTTGAGATAGATAGCTTATATCCCTCATATGTTATGGATGTTTTATTATGTTTCATAAACCTACCTAGAAAAATCCTAATTGGGAATCCACGCTAGCTAATGACATTTCCCATGGGTGTACTCTCAATACTGATGGGATGACATTTAGTAGCTGGTCCGCGATGAAACTTTAGAAGGAATGTTTTTTCTAATAGATAAATATAAGAAAAGGTATTTACACCTAGAAATATGACATAACTATTTTTTATAATCGATGTTCATTCCATAATATTAGCTAATCCAAAAGAGGGTAAAATACAAAAAAACCACGAAATAGGTAAATATTTTACAATATAATTAATTCTTGAGATCGCGTTTATGTCCAATGATAATAACAAATTCATACCAAGATAAAAGGAAAATTAATCTGATGATATAATAGAGATGAAAAAAATTGATAATAAAAAAAAACTTCTACACATTTTCTTGAGAAAATTGAACACCATTGCTTTCCAACACCATCAAACTGAACAATGCTACTGAATGTGAAAACACCACATACTAGAGGGAACAAGCTAGACTAGTAATTTTAAAATTGTGAGAAAAAATTACTCGATAGATGTCATTATCATTTCTAATTTATAACTGTTAAAAGAAAAACCATTTATTAATAGTTTGAAATAAATCAATATATTATGCTTCATTTTTATGATTAAATAAATATTTAATTCATTAATATCTGAAAGAACATTAATCATTTCAAAAAATAATTGTTATTATAATTTATAAGATCCAAATTACATCCTTTTTATAGAAATTAAAATATTTCTTGAAGTTTTCTTTCAACAAAAACATCTATACAAATTATTGGGAAAACATATAAAATTGCATTTAAGGAAAATAAGTTTGATTAAAGCATAATAAAAATCATCGACATATATTTAATGAAATATAGAGTTTCGTATGATCATAATAGAATTAGAGAAAATCTATGATAGAGTTAATATAACCAATATATATAGATAATGGTGCATGATACAATACTACCTAACCTAAAAGATACTATTATCCCATCTTACATTAATAATGGAAAATCTCATTGGAAGATAAAATTTAATAATTAGTCCACTAGTCAAAATGTGATACTAAATTAGTACAACAATTGTTCCTAGAATCCCCACCTTAAAATCTTTGGTTTTAAATGATATATCAATTAATATTAGTCAATCTGGAATTATATAACAATAGTAATAATATAACAATGTCTATTAATAAATATACTCACTCAAGCCTCTAAACACCATTAAACGATACAACCCATTATTTCCCATCATTAATGAAAATTAATATAAATATTTATCCTTTTGTATAAATAATCAAATAACCATTATAGAATTTATATTTTGAAAATAAACTAAGGGAAATTCATATAGTGTATCACATTTAGAAAAAAAAATTGAATGGTATTAAATATTCAATGAATATAATTCAAAATTAAAAATTATAAATAAATCCTTTGAAAAATAAATAAAAAATCATTATAAAATATCATAAATTTATTATATAATAAAAATATTTTAGAGAATCATGAACATATATTTTATTGAAAAAAAATATTTATTGAAAATTTTTTAAATGTAAAAATAACATCTCAAATTGAGGGATTTATTTAAAATAACCAAACATGAAATATGCTAAAAATATAGTGTTTTTGGAAATCTAAATACATTTTTACACTGTAGGACCAAGTATAAATTACATTCTCAATAAATGAAATTTTATAATAACTACATTATATACTAAAATATTACCATCTATATATAAATTAATTTATAAAACAGATAAGGTATGCATTAGAAACCAATAAAAAATATTTTAAATTTGAATAACTTGATGATAGTGAAACCTACCTTTAATCCATTACCTTTATTAGTTTTCATGTCAAATAACATGAAAAGGCATGAAGAATCCAATAATAATAACAGTTACCCTAAATAAATAATAAACACACAATAAAATTTAATCCACTCAAATCCCTAGGTCACTATAAACATGCTTGGGAAAGAAGAGAAAGGACATAAATAAATAATAATAGGAAAGGAAGAGGTTCAGATGTATTTGAGTCAAGAAATAATACTTAAATTATTGGAAAATACCATGGAAAATCCTTAGAGAATGAATAAAATAAGGATTTGGTGTTTTATGGTAAAATGCGTCAAGTGGAAGAGGATAAAATAGATTTGTGATTAAAATCTGAGAAGGTAAATATTTTAAATTTGTATTTTCAAATACATTAACACTTTACATGAATGCAAACTTGTTTCCTCAAAAAAATACACCAAAATTGTTCTTATCATTTTATAGTCAAGGTAAATTTGAATTTTTTGGTTTTATGGTGTGGAAAACTAAAACAAAGCTAAACATTCAAAATGAGTAACTTTCATTAAATAAAATGTATATAAAAAACTCCAAACATAGAAAGGAATATAACCTATTGAGAAATTATGGTATATGTAATATTTTAATTAAATTTAATATATTACATATATTAAATTGAATTCAAGACAATTTTATATCTCATCACAAAAATTAGCGATTTTATTTGATAGCTTGAGTAATAAGCACGATCTAGTTTAACCGAACAATAACATATTATAAAAATATTATAATTTAATATAATAAGATAAAACCTAGCTATTAAATAATGAGTTATGATTATGATTAACTATATTATTAAAATATATATATTACACAAATGTAAAATGAATTAATTAGTTATTAATTAATTAGGAATGGAAATAAAAACCAATCTATTGAAAAAGAAACGATTTTATAAATAAAACCTAATTTTATTCACTGAAAGGTTTTTTTCATTAATAAATTAAACTAATTCATATTATTTAATGGTATTAATGAAATATTTATATTGTATATTCTATAAATTAGATTTTATATTCATCAATATTTTATATGTATATGTTAATATCAAATTCAAACATAAGAAAAATTAATCTATATTTTTCTAAAGGTTATTATGTCTCCTTTTAGTGGTGAACCTATTTTAAAACAAAATTTTGGAAATTTTATAATTTTTTTATATCAATGTAAACTTAAATTTGGAAATAGTTCAGAAAATTTAATATAATGGTGATATTGTTTTATTTTTTTTGTGAATTTTATTTTTTTATAAATAGTGACAAATACTTAATTTTAATTGAAAACAGAATTTTCATCTAAATAATTTATAGTGATAAATTGAATTTTTATTTAGTTTTAATGTATAATTTGATAAAATATAAAATAACTAATAAAATTTACATCATAATAATGAATTTCTCTTTCAAATTTCATATTATAATGTTTCTATCTTTAGAACGTTTTCATATAAAAAACCCTTTGTCATCCTGTTTGGGAGATTGATTTTAAATTACATTATTATACTTAAGTCATTTTAATTTATAAAAAATTGATTATAAATTTCGAATGGGAATATTTTAAAATTTTTAATTAGGAATACTTCATTTTTTTCCAAATATATTAGTTAATAAAATAAAAAATAATTACAGTGATTAAGAGAAAAGCTAGCTTAACAAGGGACTAAAACGTAAACCCAAAGGCCAATTGACCTATAAAATTTTCCAAACCTTATTTTCAAGAAATAATTATAACAGTAAAACTATTTTATATAATTTTTTATCATTAATGGAAATAGATTGTGCAACTTATAACCCATAATAGTGTTTTCTTTTTTACATTAACACGAATGTCACTCCTCCTTCACTATAAAAAGTCACTTCCCCCCTCACATATTCACACCTATAAAGATATTTTTCCCATCAAAAACCTAAAATATAATCTCCAAAAATATAGAACCTAATCATTGAAGCCTCCATTTTATCATAAATCAATCCTCAAAAGGCTTCCTGTATAAACCAAAAAAACATAACCAAATAGAAGATAACGTTCTTTAATGATCAAATTTGTTTTGTTTTCTTTCACCACCCCTTAAATTATTTTTATATCAATAATATAGAATAACCATAGTATCCTCAATATAATAAAATTTTTATATGTTAATGTTATCACCTTAATGAATCCACACATCCATAAAATGAGATTTACAATAATTGTTCATGTGATTGGCGGACAACCGGCTCGCGAACCGATGTCATTCATTATTCGATTACAACCTTTCAATGTTTGGAATAATGATGGATTTATTTTTTATATATGATTTATACTATATTAATAATTTATTGATTCTTATGATATTATTATATAACACATATATTCATGATTTCAATTTTTTGGGAATATGATAACATCATTTGTGGTCGGGTGGACTATTATCTACTCAATGTGATGAGATTCATTCACGCTATACATGGAATGTATTCAGAAATATGTTAATAAAAATATGGGAAATATTTGAAATAAATTTTATAATGTAATTATAATATACATATATATCATTTAATATTCATTCTTTTAAAACAACACTAAAATGGATAAAACATTCATTTGTACGTACAATCTAACATCTCCATGAACTGTGTATTTCATTTCCTATCTCCAAACACTATAGATTTCCACCAATACATATATAATGAATATATATAATATTTAAATCATTATTAAATTCATGATATGATTAAATCATGATATATGTAATAGGAACCAAAATAACAAGTCAAGACATACTAAAAAACATGCCAAGAAACACATGAATTAGCGAAAATAATGAAAGATTAACAACAAATGGGTAATAAAATATTATTAGAAGATCATATTTGATATAAATAATATTATTATAGTTCTATTATATTTTCATATCATTATTAAAAACATTATACATGTGGATGATGGACATTCACCCAAAATGAAATTTAATGTATGGAATTTCAACACAATTTCATTTCACTGAAGCATGTTGTAATCTTATAGACCAAGGTTATTTTATATGATGTATATACTTCCCTTTAAAATAAAAAATCATGTATACATCAATATTAATGGTATTTTAAATTTAAATTTAAATTATTTCATTTAAGGTGTTTTAAGTGAAAATTTTCCAAGATGTGAAGAATTTCTTAACCAAATTGATTTTCATTATGTTATATTTCGTCATTATTGTCATTAATATTATATGATTATGTGTGAACTCACATTTTACCCTATATTATTGTAATTTAATTTTTTTTACATTTAAATTCAATACATGAAATATATCCATTTATTAACAGTCACTACAGTGTTAGGGTCTTTTAAGGGATCACATAACAATGTCATTTTTTTCGGGACTATTTACAGTTGAATCTCGATTAAAAGAAATTATTTGAACATAATTTTATTAAACTATTAATTTTTTTCTAATATAGTTATATGTGGTCTTATTCATGTAATATTTCCATTTTTATACTCTTTTCTACTTATATTATTTTAGAAAATGTTTTTAAGAAAACATGACTTCATTTCTCTCTTGGATTAGATATCCATTTTCCCACAAAACCATGATTTATAAAAAAATTAAAAAATAGTTCTAACATCTTCAAAAATAATTTATTAAATAAAATTTTACCAATTTTCCCTCTAATTGTTTTTTAATAGAATATTCATGTCTCTTTCGAAACAAGTCTATTTTCTAACCTTTATACAATTAAAAATGAATATTCATTTTACATTGTACGACATGCATGAAATTTCATACATTCATTTCATTGAATACTCTTTTGAAATTTTAAAAATATAATTTTATCAAAAAAATCATTTGAAATTTCAATTTAAAAGAAAGAGATATGATTGAAAAAAAGTCAAAATAAAAAGGATATTTTCTTAATAAATGTTTTAAATATCATGTTATGAAATTTCTATTCATCAATGACCACAACCCTTTTTCCTTACTACACATGGAATATAGTGTCTTTATATAATCCATATTATTGATCCAGATGGTTCCTTATTGAATTGACCCGGTATAGTATTAACATTCAGTGCCTTGATTCCATTAATTACTCCTCTTAAGATATTCTATTTCTTATGGTAATTAGAAATTAACATTTCAGTCAATATCAATATTATTTATCATGGATATGTTTACGTCGTAGACTGTATATCATATCTAAATACCGTGTCAACTTTTAATGTTATTCGATTCACTAGGAAAATATGGATGAATCAGTATCTTTAACTCAAAATGAATATTTTATATGGAACAATATTTTTGAATTCAATCGATTATAGAATATATTATAAATTCTTTAGAGATTCAAGACATGGGTTGGGGAATGATTAATGAAATACCTTCGATACCTCTATAGTTTCATGGGATGAATCACTTCTTGAGCCTTTACTAATGAATTTTACCTAGAATGTTTCAATCTATCATGATGGTCGAGCTTTATGGTAAATTTATCATGTTAATGGAAAACTTGATGTTTGATAGTTTAAAATTGTTTTCTTTCAATATATAATTATAATTACTATCTATGTTACTATCACCATGACAAGATCTATGGATCCATTTCATTATCAGTTTAATGATTTCGTAGTATGTTTGTTCATTTATTTACCTTTCCAAATATATTATTACTTATACCTTTATTTAAATGGATTATGTGCTCTGTAATTTTCCTTACCATATTTTTATGCCTTCCCTCACATCTTACTGATTACATGGAATGTGTGTATAGTTATTCACATTTCTATATTGATTATTATCAATGATTCATTACTGTTTTCAATATAATTATCCGTTACTGATCATTTGAGATAACCTCCATTTTCTTCCTTCCCCTAGGAATCTAAGAAGTGTAAAATGAAATATATGAAAGGATATTTAATATGTAATATTATTATTAATGAAGAAAATATATTATCCTTTGTGTATTACAAATGTAATGGAAGACTCGTGTATGTTTCTTGTTTACAAAGAATACTAAATTGATTAGTCCTTATGTATATGATTCATTTTAAACATGAAAATGTTATTGTATTAGACATAGGCTCTAGGATAATGGGTATAGGGTTTATACCATTGGAATTAGTTTAATATTACTAGAAACTATGAGAAATAGATTATGGAAAACATATATTGGGGAACATAACCCTAAAATAGAATATAGATATTACAATAGAAGAACATATGTCTTTATTAACACAAGATTTATGGATACAATCACTAGATTTTTAGATTAAGGTTTATCAAATGTTATAAGTGTTAAACATCTTATTCTTGGTTATATGTAAGATGATTCTACTAAGATTAAGGAAATTTTAGAGAAATTTTTAATGTGTACATTTTAATGGAAATTTTATTTCAAGAATAAAACAATTACATTTTCTAGACATGGGATTAAATGTATTAGTATTCATTATAGTCAATATGATCATTAATGGAATTCTAATATTATCTGAATTATTTAATTGTACATTGAATAAAAAAATTAGTTTTATTGATAATGAAATTTAAAAACATTTTATAATAATAAATTTCTCATTAATAATTACTATCAATCTTTTACAAAATTTCATTGAAACTATAATAATATGGTTTTAGAAATGAAAAAATTATATTCTGGGTGACAACCCATCATTTCCTGTAATGGTGTGAGACTTGAATCCATTACCAAATGAAGATAATGGTATAATTCCAACCAATATACTATGTAATGTCATGTTTAATATGCCACTAATTTTAGTAAAAAAATTGAAAAATAAATATTAATAATGAACTTTTACTATTTCATTTTTGGATTATAGAGTCATGTATTAAACATATTGGGTTTGAATTATATTTAGAGGCAAATGGTATTAAATTTCGCTCTTTTATATCTTATAATATCCATTAAATGTGTATTTTAGTGATTCAATAATCAATGTTAATTTTTGATATCTGTTTCATGATATAAATGATGAATTATAAATTGATCAAATAGGAAACAAGGGTTGAAAATTGTGTTTATAATATAGAAATATATTAGGTAACAATATTTCTATATATTCTTAGGTGGTAAATAATTACCCAATTTTTTAAAATGGTCTGGATATAAAATGATTCCGTAATTCATTAATTACTTTTGAACACATGGTCTTTTATTCTTCATATATTTATGACATTTATTCCCTCAAATTTAAATTGATCATTCAAATTTTTGTGGTGAATGAACTCAATAAACCTCTGTAATTATTTATTCTTTTACATCATTTCTATATTTTCTCATTCTCCTAATGTTCTCTTGAATAAGAAATTAGTTATATGTTACTCTATATGATTATTGTACTTCCCTTTTGATTTTATTAAGAACATATTTTATAAACTCTTTTAAAATGTGGGGTTTTCATCAAATTAATTTACAACTAAAAAAATTTTCACTACCAATATTGAGATTAAATTTAAAGGATGATATTTTTTTAAGTTGGGGAGAATGTGAACCCCAATATTTCTAAAAGAATAAATTTTATTCAATAGCATGTATGTAACGCAAGAACAAACATAGAAAGTGATATAACATCTTAAAAATATATGGTATATTTCATATTAAATATATATAATATTAAAATGATTTCCATTAATGAAATATTGTGTTATCTTGTTTCTCATGCAATAATGTGTTTCTTTAATAGCTTGTGTTACATGCAAGATAGAGTTCAACCGAACAACAATTTATTTTTAAAATATTATTATTATAATAATAAAATATAAACTACCCATTAAATTAAGAGTTATAAATAGAATGAAATAATTAATGAAAATATTTGGTTTAAAAAATATAAAATAAATTCATTGGTAGTCAATAAATTCTGAATGAAAATAAAGAGCAATTGATTATAAATGAAATGTTTTTACTAAAAAATATTTTTATGCACCCAATTTGTTTTTCCTTAATAAATTAAACTAATATTTACTATTAAATGATATTAATAAAATATATATATTATAAATTATATATATTATTTTTAAAATTGATATAATCGGGTTCATAGGAATATGTTAAGAATAAATTGAATTTTAGACCTAAAAAAGTTACGTTATTCTAAAGGATTCATTGCCGCATTTTAACGGGTAACCTATTTTAAAACTATATTTTAAAATTTTTATGAACTATAAATTTAAAAAATAAACTTAATAGTTATAAAAGTTAATGTAAGAATTATATTAGGTTTAACTTTCTATATTTTTCTGTGAAGTTAAATTTTTGATAAATTGTGAAACTAATAAAATTTAATTCCTAACTATCTTTTCATATGAATAATTTATGTTGTTAAATTATTTTTTAATTTTTTTAAAGTATAATTAGTGAAATTATACAAAAAGTTATCCTATTTACGAAATTGTAATTAATTTCTCATTTATATTTGATATAAAAACATTTCAAACATTCGAACAATTTCACATTAAATACCTTCTTTGTCGTCCCATCTGTGGGATTAATTTTAAATTAATTTATTAAACATATATAATGGGAATTTGTAAAAAGATTATTTTATTATTTGAATTATAATAAAATATATTGACTAATAAAGTCAACATTATTTGAAAAAAATATTATAGCGATCATATAAAATTAATTATAGTGATTAAGAGAAACTAGCTTACGAAGGGACTAAACCATAATTTTAAAGGACAAATGACCTATAAACTTACCAAAAACATATTTTATAGACATAATTATACCCTTAAAACCAATATATATAATTTTAATCATTATTTCAAGAGAATTATATAAGGAATAGTTCTCAATGTTGTTTAAGTCTTTGTATTAACAAGATTTCTACTCCTCCTCCATTATAAAACGGTACTCACCTCTCACTTATTCAAATCTATAAGGCCATCTGGATCATCTAAAACATTCCAAATTATGCTCCCAAAATCCTTAACCTCATCCTAAAAGACCAAATTTGGGCATATAGAAAAACATGAAATTATCTTGGTATAAACCAAAAGGATTTACCCAAATAAGAGGTAATGTTATTCAAATAGAACTTTGGTTTTATTTATCTCATCTCTAATTAAATGATTTTTATATCATTGATATATAAGAAAATAATTATGAAAAATATGATTATATGTTATTAGTTTATATTTATGACCTATAATCAAACATAATTCCATCAAATTTGATATACAATAATCGTTTGTGTGTGTAACGGACTGCCGCCTCACGAATTTAAGTCGCTTGTTCTTCATTTACAATATTTAAATGTTGTGAATAATGATTAATTTATAAATTATATATAATATATATAGTATTTGAAATTTATATATTCATATTTAATTTTTATATAACATGTACATTCATTCTTTCCATATGTTGGAATATGATAACACTGTTTTTAGACATTTTGACTACCTCCTCCTCAAAACGATATGATTCGTTCACACTATACATGGAATGTATTAATGTTGGATTTAATAAAAATATGTGAAACATATGAAATAAATGTGATAATTTAATTATAATATACAAATATATCATTTAAATTTCATTCTTCTAATACAACATGAAAATGGTAACTGTGTTTAGGCATATGTACGGCCCACCGTCTCTATGAATGGTGTATTTCATTTCATATATCATAAATATATGGATTAATATAACTACATATATAATGAATATATATATATATATATTATTTTAATCATGGTTTTAATTATATATATTATTAAATCAATATATATGTAATAGAAACAAAAAAATCAAAAAATACTTGAAAAACATGGCAATTAACACTCGAATTGGTGAACATGATAAAATATTGTCAAAAATGGGAAATAGTTTATTATAAGAATATAATATATGATATTATAAATATTATAATGGATATTTTATTAGTTAATAAAATTATTATTTGAATTATACAATTTGTTAAAGGATGTTCACCCAAAAGGAAACACATGGTAAGGTATTTTGCCACAATTTAATTTCACTGAGGAATATTATAATGTTATACACCTAGATTCATTTATATGGTGAATAAAAAAATCAGATATTATATAATGAAAATTTATTATAAATATTATTTTCTGATTCAATTTGAATTATTTCTTTTCAAGTGATTTTAACTAAAAGTTACTATGTGGTAAAATATTTTATAACAAGATTCCTTTTCATTAGGTAATATTACTTTGTAATAATCATTAATATTCTACTATTTTTTAATATATATTTAAAATATATAATTTTTTGAAATCATTTTCAATTTTTATTTACATTTGATAAACATAATATTTTCATTTATTGATTCTTACATCAATATTAGGTTTTTTTCAAGGGTTTACTTTATAATTAAATATTTTTCAGGATTGTTTCCATTTGAATCTAAAATAAAGGAAATCATTTAATGATCATTTAATAAACCCTGTAATTTTATTATCCAATGGTTATTAATGATATGTTTTATGTAATAAAATTTTTTCCTTTCTTTTTTACTCAAATATTTTAATATATGTTTTTCAGAAAACTCTAATTCATTTCTATCTTTGGTCAGAAAACATTTCCCTCTAAAAACCAATGTATTTTTAAAATGATTTCAAAAAAAATTCAATATTTTAAAAATAAGTTATTAAAGTATTTTTTCCCCTTTTGTCTTTTAAATTTTCTTTAATGGAATCTTCTTATCTCCTTCCAAATGAGGAACATTTTTAAAAATTTTACTATGTGAAATTTATGTTATTTTTACTTTGTATAGAATTTATAGAATTACTTTTAATCATTTATTTGAAGCTTGTATTTCAATTTTTCAAAGATATTTTTAAATAAAAATCATATTAAAAGTTATTTTAAATGAAAATGGGACTTCATATATGTTTTTTCAAAATAAAAAGATATTTTTGTCAATAATATTTTAAAGGCCTTTTATTGTATTTCTATTAATCAACATAAAAACCATTTATCTATGCTCCACTTGGGTCATATTGTGTTGATACCAACCTTATTATTAATCTGGGTGGTTTATAATTTCTTTGACTAAAGTTAGTATTTAAATTCCCTACCTAGATTTCCTATTGTACTCCCCTTGAAATTATCAATTTCTTATGATCATTAGACATTAAATATTCCTTTAATATCCTTATTATTTATCGTGGAAATGTTTATTTATAATACTCTATTCTATTTCTACATATGGTTTTCACATTGGATGTTATATGATCAACTAGGTAAATATTAATAAGTCATTGTCTTTTAATAATGTTGAATATTTCATAGGTAACATGGTTTTTGAATTTAGTGGATTATTAGAAATATGAAAAATCCTTTACAATATAAGACATGGGATGGGGACTAGTAAATTCATGCCCCTCGATGCATCAGCAGTATCATAGGATGAATCTATTAGCTATCCTCACATCATGGTTTTTTACCCTGTTTGGTTTTAACATTGTTGAGGATAGATATTGATAGCAAGTGTATCATTATCATGGTAAAAATGACGTCTGATAATTAATAATTGCCTTAAGGTAGTATTTACTATTAATTTTTATCCATTGTTCTATCACTAGATAAGATCTATGGATGCATTTGATTCTTGCTTTATTGATTTAATATAATTTGTTTTAATTTACTTACTTTTGATATTTATTGTGCCTCATCCAGTTATCTTAATAGTTTGTGTGTTTAGTTATTTACCTTAATATATTATTTGTGCAATGGATCTTAGTTTATAGATTACATAGTATGTGTGGTTAGTTATTTGCCCCTCTATATTGATTATTCTAATTGATTCATTACTGCTTCATATAAAATTAACCCTTACTAGTCATTTAGACTCTATAATTTTTTTCATATCCATAGGAATCCAAGATGTGTACTGATAATGAAATGAAAGTATATTCTAGATATAATAATGTTTTTATTGAAAAAAACAATTATGTTGTAATTTGTGTATAAAAAATGCAACATAAGAATCATGTATGATTCTTGTTTTCCAAAAATACTAAATTGATTGGTCATTAGGGATTTTATTCCCTGTAATCATACCAATTTAATGGTGGTATTCACCTACTCTGGGCTTACTAGGGTTTGGACACTACAAAAACTAGGTGAAAACGGTGTGAAACTATTTTATTAAGGGTTTTGATACATGTTACATTTTCCATGAAGTTTCTACTAACATTTTTTCATGAAAATAAACTTCATAAACCATAAAATTGAAGGTGATTTGTAACAAACCTATATATAATACAATCTTAACTTGTATATGAACCATTTCTCCATCATCCTAAAAAGAATTCTCAATCCTCATGGGCTAGAGGAAAGAACTCGGATATCATGAAATAGACATTGGGAATGATTTTGCTCAAAAAATGTGACAATATGTACACAACACTATTAAAGCATCAAAAGAAAAATAAACTATTAAAACCACAATGTATACAAGGATATAATATTGAAATATACAATAATATGATATAGAAAAAAAATACCACAACCTGTTTCTTGATGGATTCTGACCACCCACCATGACCCTTGTTATTTGAAAATAGACAACCTCACATGAAACCACAAGGAAATATAAACTGAATGCAGGTACCTTCTAAATAAATAATATATATATATATAAATAATTGATTTTAAAATCATGGTTTTATCTGTGGAGGGTAGTTAGATACCACTAATGAGTTTATAAAATTTTTTCTATCAATAAATTAAGATTATATGGTTTAATAAAAGGGTTTCCACTATAAGGATGATGGTAAAATAAAATTAGATTTAAAAGTGAAACAATATCTATAAATCCAGTTATTAGAAATATAATGACAAAAACAATACTTTCCCCATTTAACAATCATTTCGAAATCACCAGAGAAATACATGAAAATTAATTTTTATAATAATGTTCAAATTTTTTTTATAATCATTGAAAACATTTTCAAATGATAATATTAATAAATAATAAGAAATATATAATACGGTACCTTGATTCATAGATGAAATGACATATCAATTTAAATAAATGGATAAACTTAGTAACTCATAAATGTTTAGTATATTTAATAATAGAATTCAAACATAGAAACTCCAATGATTATTAATGATCGATTGAGTATAGTAATATATCAATTAAAAATGTGCAAGGTTGAGGTTATTTATTTAGGAAATTTCATGATATATGTGAGTCCACTAATTATAAAAAAAATTATTGATTTTATACAAATTTTGAATCTATCAAATAAACAATATTACCCACATTCCTCACACCTTCCTCCTTGATACTCCTCCATATCATGAATCATTATTCTTTTTTGAGAAGATAATTATAGTTTCAGCATTAAAAAATCATATAATAAATAAAGGGTCTCTCATATAGATATCTAAGTTCCCATGACAAGTCAAATATGTGGGTGATATAACAAGAAACAATGATCGTAATAGGGGTTCATCATTGAATAATCATGAAAAATCAACATTGTGTTACACAGAATGTTCATATTGCACTGTTACCCACCAACTCCCTCAATGAGTACAACCCCTATTTCATCATCCAAAATAATGTGCTTCAAGAATAATTCAATAAGGAATAATATACAAAAAGAGACAATAAAAAAATTTCTAGAGAAGAGTATTTCATTAAGAATGTTCTAAATGTTCCTTTAAGGTAAAAAAATATCTTTAACCAACAATCTATAAATTTTAAAACAGATACCCTTGAAACATTAATTTCAAAGTTTCTATACATACTTATTCTATTTAAAATAAATTTTAATGTACAAACTGGGATTTGAAATAAATAAAATAAAATATATAAACAATCCCTTTAATTTTTTGAAAGAATAATTCCATCATTTTTTTCAAAACAGTCCATTTTATATTATTCATTATATCATTCCAAAAAAATGTTTTGAAGTAACACACACACGCACACAACTAATTTCAATTATTAATAAGGAATCAAAATATTTTCATTAAAACAGGGATTTTAATTTTGAAAACAAAAAAATATGTGGACATAAAAAAATTATTTTGAACCAAATTATTTTTTAACAATAAAAGACTATCCATGGGAAATACTATTTTCACTAAAAAACGTCAATTTAATCTTCTAAACAATTAAATCATTCTTAACCAATTTCAAATGGAACAATCATGAATTTTAGAAAAACATGAATCATAATAAGAATAGATTATATGGAGACACTGACAGAGAATATATATGATTAATCAACAATAAATCTGAGATAAGTCACCTATGGTGTAAATCATTGGGTCAAGGGTGAGGGATGTTGAGAGGCGTGAGAAGAGACTCTAGACACATATATAAAAACAAAACATTCTAGGTCCCAACAATATGATTTGCAAATAGAGCCCATATGAATGAAGAATCAGAAGATTGAGATAGATTTGAGGATATGAATAGAAAGGCATACTAGAGATGATTTTTATATCGAACAACACATCAATCAAATAAGATATGGGTTTGGGAGATCCAAAATCATTCAAGAGTCTCAAACGGTCTGAGTGGGTCATGGTTATTTTTTGTTGAGGAATGTATAACAAATAAATTGGTTTTTTGAGGAACATTTAATGTGCTAAACTAAGGTTAAACCTCATCCTAGGACATTACCCTCTAGATATTGTTACTTTATAAACATAGTAACCAGTGACAGACCCACCGGTCATCCAGTGAAACCCCAAAGACTAGATTATTTGAATAGAAATTTTTTATAACCACTACCCATTCCTCCTGATATCTAGTGGACCTCCTACATCTTATAAAGAAACCGATCAATGTCCACACATACTATAAGACATTAGGTCCTCCTCCTCTTCCATGGTCAACTCCAAAATGAAAATAGTTAGAAACAATTTTATAAAAGAGTTTATGGGATGTTACAATTATCCCAACCATATCTATTTATTCCCCTTGAAATATTTCTTCCCAAAATATTCAAAATGATGATACAAAAGGAACTGACAAACCTACACTATGAGGTGTACTATCAAAAGAACCATGAAGAATCAATAAGAGATGAAACAAAACCTCAATGTAAATTCACAAGTAAGACATCCTAATGATATCAAAAGAACCATCCACCTCATGGTCCATCAATGATCCAATTATCCATAAACATGGCACAAAATTGACAATGATTTCTTCCTTAGGAAAGTACTCAATGGAATCATTGGATTTAAAACATAGATCCACACCACATGATGATCTAATTAAAACAAACAATAAAAATATCTAGTTCCTTGTTTAATAACTATCTATTGAATCCTAGGAACCCAAGTAAAAACCCAATGTATATCCCTATCCATCTTGAAAGAGGTCGAACTACATGGTATATTCATAAAAACGGCACAAAAATCTCTCAAAATTGTAGATCCTCCAACACATCTGGATTGATATTGAACAAATAAGGAATGAATGAAATGATACCATGAAACAAAATCTAACCCAAAGAGTCCAGATGTTTCTAGAAAAAACAATACTTCTTATCTACAAGACAACAATAGACCTCACGTGGGTTTAATATAATTCAAAATAGGATAATAATTCATGTGATCACATACTCATGGATAAACTAAATAGATCCATAGGAAGCATTTACACATTAAGATAAAACAATATATAAAAAACATCTTTTATCAAAAATAGAGAATCAAAAATGGTCTTAAATTCCACAAGATAACTCTTAGAATAAGAAGGCCACCATGAAAATAAAAATACCTAAAAGAATAATTGAATAATTAGCCACTCGAAAATTTGGATCAATAAGCTAAACCAATATCAACTCCTTCTAATAGATCTTCCACTTAATGAAAATGATTCACTCTCGAGAATATGCCTACAAAACTAATTTCTTGATTATTAAGTTACATCATAGTTAAAAACTATTTATCCCTATAGGAATGGTTCCCATTTCAATAACCCAACATACAAAACCTCTTAAGGTGTCCCAAGTGCCACACTGATCACAAAATATCATACCATTCACTTAGGGCCACATTGACTGAATAGTATCAACATACTAGAAAAACAATTCCTCATCTTTCCCCTTGAAAAATATCACTACTCCTCTGACCTCTATGATCCACTATATGGGAAATATTATATTAAGCCAATCATAAAGCGGGAATTCTTCATTTTTTCACATTCTTAACACCACTTCAGCTGAATTGGTTCATCAAAGAACCTTCTCATAAGAATCCAAATTGAATTACCAAACTAATATTACAAGGTTTTGGAAAAGGCCACCTTTGAAAAAAATTAACATAAGAGAGTCATCACCAACAATATTATGAGATAAATAGAGAAAACATGACAATTAATGTTTGTTCACCTCAAATAAATGCTATCCTTAACATTGATCCATGAGGTCAAAACATTTATCGTCCTTTAATTCCTTGGGAAACTAAAACTAACGAATAGGTAAATTGGATAATTCCTAATACATTATTCCATGAAATCAGGGAAGAACCATGAATTACAACCCCTATTGATCAGGTATATGAGATAAGAAATATATATATATTAGTTTCAAATTGTCATGATTATTGAGAGAATAAATGATCCCTTCAACTACCTGAAGCCCCCACATTTCTTTAGGAGAACATTTTTAACCTCTCTTATAAGGTAAAAATACACTATTGAAAACTACAATAGATCCAATAATTTAAATGAACTTGATTATACCACTAAATTTAAAATCAATATTGGGATACAACGATGACTCGAAGGAAAATAGGACTTCCTATCATTCATGCAAAAAATCATGGAGAAATTTTTGAAATTCATAAAATAGAAGCCCCTTAAAATAGGAATAAATAAATCCCCATGAAAAATATAGAAAACCCAAAATCCTTCACTTGAAAATCAAAATATCATTTATCCAAACATCAATCATAAAAAAAAATTATTTTAAAAATTTATAAAACATTACACATCCCTTTCAATATTTGGAATCATGATATAAATTCATAATAGTTTAAAAACCTTCATAATATCATGGAACTTATTAGATTCTTTCAAACATAAATATTAAATTAAAATTTTGAAACCATATCCACTTTAAATTTATTAAATACAAAAAACTAATTTATAAAAAATTCCTTTAACACATCACATGTGAGTCTTTGAAAATTTGTATTAAAACCAAAAATTTCATAAACAATATTTTTGTAATTGAAAAAATTATTTAATGAACTATAATAAAACTTTAAAAAAATTAAAATTTTGTATTTAAATGGATTTTAATTTAACACCAATGAATTTAATCTAAAACAACCCATCAATAGCATGAAATAAAACACACCCACTATCATCAATTAAAAAGCATTAACCATCTAAACTAACCATTCATATGTGATATCATTTCTGGAAAAAGGGAAAAGGAATATTGATTGGGGAGAGAATATAAATTTTTATGTCTATATAGAATGGAATGGTAAACCACCTACAAACCATAAAATAGTTCATAGATTGACCTCTAGACTAACCACACCAATTCTTCTCAGTTTACCAGACCACAAAGGCAATATACAGCTCTGTTTATCTTTCCTTGCCAACAAAAAACAAATCATAGATTCAAAAATTAAATATATTCTAATTTTGAATAAAAAAAATATTAAAATTTTGAAAAGTTAACTTAATTAAAAGAGTCAATAGCACAGTTTCCATGGTAACTCATGTATCTTTAAATGGGTGATAATAAAAAACCCATTAATGAAATACCTCATGATTCCCTACATGTTCATGATTTTCTTTATACCATGCCTCACCCAAAATAAATTGCATGTGTTCTCTCATGGAAGGATTATTTTTGGAAGTAGCCTAAATTTTATATTAATATTAATGAACCATGATGGAATACCATATAAATTTGGATCTGAATAATTTCTTCAATATTCTCAAAGAGCATTTTTAACCCCCCCCCCACCCACATATTTCAACAAGTGTTTGGGGAAAAAATACCCTTTGGGAAATATTTTTCCCCAAAACACAGTATAAATAAAAAAATATCTGAAAAATCAACAAATAAAAAAATTATTACAACCATAAAGGATACCATGAGATTATACTAAAAATATAGTAATAAAAATAAATAAAATAACACTACCACAAACTATCCCTTAGAGGTTTATGACCACCCATCACATTCGAAGACACCTTCCATTAGGTTAAATCTTATGAAACCACAATAAATGATGATGATTACATGAGAACGTACAACAGAAACAAGAAATATACAAACACAAAATACTATAAGCAGGGTGTGTATTATAATGCCTAGGGGGATACTTGAAAATAGTATATGTAATTTATATTCTAATAATTTAGAATATGATATTTTGTAAACAATATCAAGAAAAAAATGTTTTTCATTAATGAATATTGAAGGTAAAAATACAAATTTTTAAATGAGAAAAGAGTCATCACAGTTGTTATGAGAAATAAAGATCCAAACTTGACACTTTTCCATCTAAATAATCAATTCGGAATCAATAGATGATTACACACCATAACATATTTGATAAAAAATACCTTTTTTAAAAATCTATGAAAATAGATTCAGAATCAACATTTGACAATGCATAAGGGGGCTATGAGTTGGCATACTCTACAATAGAATGATGAACATAACATAATAAATAAATGGATAAAGAATGTACCTCATAGTAATAAAATAAATACAATTAATTAAAACATATAAACTCTAGTCTTGTGAAAATAATGTGTGATAATTATCATATATCAATTATTAATTTCATATATTATGGTCATGTTACATTTTAATTTCCACGACATATTTGTGAGTCTACAAAAGAAAAATACACAAACCATGTTTGAATACATGAAAATGTTTAATCTTTCAAATTAAAATTATTACCAAATTCACACACACCCACCTCCTCGGAGCACATCCCTGAATAGAATTCACACTCTTTAGGGAGATACTAGTTTAGGTGTGATTCCACAACAAATGCCATAAATCTAGTGTTTTTTTCTTCTACCTAGTGTTCGCATTTCTAAAAACAATTATTGAGATAAAAACATAAATGGATCACAAATTGGATCTATCACATCATCACTATACATAATAAACATTTATTCAGATAAAAAGTTCAAATTTCACCCTCACACCCAAGATCCCTCAAAAACAACAATCCCTTTTTCAAAATTCCTCATTGGGTTCTTCAAGACACATTAATGATGGAACTATATACATAAGGGGTTATTCAAGAATTTACATGATAAGAACATTTACATAAAGAAGTACTAAAAGGAACTTTAGGGAAAACCAAATTGATTGAAAAAATATAAATTTTAAAAAACACATTATTATATTAATTTAATAACATCTATACATTCCAATTTCTTTAAAACCCCTATTAATGTTCAGACCTGACCACTAAGTAATTAATTTAAAAACTCAAAATAATTTCATTAATGATTTAAAATAACAATACCATCTACCTTTTCAAAAAATTACATTAAATTTTATTATTAAAATAATTCCATTACATGTTTTCAAGTAACAAAAAAAAGTTATAATTATTATTAAATAATCAACTTATAATTTTAAAAAATGGGCTATTTATTATAAAAATATAATTCAAAAATGATATAAACCAGTCTAATTTTGTAATATTATTGTATTATTTCACAATAAAAATCTAGATATCCAAATACTATTTTCACCAAAAGGGTCAATTTATTGTTTAAAACTATTAAATAATGCTTAAGAAATTTCAAATGGAACAAGAATTAATTCATGAAACACATGAATACAAAAAATATGCAAGTGAAAATAAATTTCTACTTGAAATACTGAATATCAAACCAAATCAAAATTGAGATGATTATCCATCAATGCAAAACATTAAATCATGGAAGATGGATGTCAAGGGAAGTGAGAATATATCCAAGTAAAACAATTACACATCAACCATTCTTGGTCCAATAGACCCTAGGCTAGGATACCCTCTATGAATAAAGAATCAAGAAAATAAGAGAGGTAGAAACAATAAAGAGAATGTAATTCGATAAGAGGATCATCAATTCAACAGGAACATCAATTTTCCAAGGGAGTAGTTTAAGAGATCAAAATCACCTAAATGGCTCCCATGGTTCGAGTGGGTAATGTGAGTTTTTAATGGGAATGGAAATAAATTAAAATGAGGATACTAAGGTATACATACCATGAACCAAAATGATAATCTATATACAATTAAACCACCATCATGCCAATAGCTCCCAATAACAGTCTGATGGAAATTGAAGAAATATTGTAAATTTGGACCATCACAACAATCCAATCTGTTGACCACCTACATCTTGACAAGATAAAATTCAATGGCCAAACCGTCTATAAGGATCTGATTCCCCACATAACCTCTCTATCCACACTAAAATGAACACCAGGTGAGGACCTTTGATAAATTATTTATCGGGATGTTATAGGATTCTACCCGATACTGAAGGCCATTATTAATTATAAATATACCAAAAAATAAATAAAAATGAAAAACAACACCATGAATTCAATATTCTCCCCACCATAAAAATTTAGTTATCCATAATGTTATGAAAGAAATATTTGACCCATGTAGTAATGAGGTATGGATTTCACCTAAAAAGATGTTAAAATTAAGGAATACTAGGGAGATTGAAATGAATAGCAATAATCATAAGTATTATCATTATCACTGAAATATATCACATAATAGAAACCCAATTTATCTTATCTCATATAACCATTAAATTCCCCTGAAAGTGTTTGTTGAGGAACAAGAAACCAGGGAAAAAGGAACCTCATTTGTAATCATTCAATGAAGATATATTTTTGAATTGGTAAATAATGAATATAGTAGTGTAACATTATCACAATTCCCAAAATAAACATCCTTATTATAATTTATGACCAATGAGAAATAATATTTATCTAGGTCAAAGTGGTTGATGAAGTATTACAATAGTTGTCTTTGACCAAATATCTTCTCCTCTTCATAAGATAGAAAATCACACACTATGTTAAATTGGGATAGAATCTATCAAAAATGATTACTTCTAGTCTTATCCCTACTATATTAAGGACTCCCCTAATACATGTATTCCCCAAAAACCATATTTACATATAAAAAACATCAATACAAGAATAATTAAAAATGTAAAAACCCCAGATGTAGTATAATTCATTATAGGTGCACAAATAAAATTCCCAAATTCCATAATTGGATGAAATATGAAAAAAAAATCATTTAATAATAGCATCCAATTGTAGATACCACCCCCAAACAATGATATTAAAGATGATCGTAGTAGTAATATATTGAAATTGATTATAATCACCTCAAAAAAAATTACATAGAAAATAAATAACACTATAGTTGGGGAGATGGTGGAAATAGATGAAACATGGGACATAAATATTTGATCACTAGACCCTAATGGAACCATATTGATAACCAACACATAATAATGGGTATATCCTTTTATGGGGTTAAAACACATCCATATTCCTGAAGAACATGCACGATTCATTCAAAGATCACCTCCTCAAAAATAAAAACAAATCTATGGTTCTAGAATTAACAAGAGATAGAAAACGCCACTAATCACAAAGGCATTAATCATTCAAAAAAACTATTAATAGTAAGATAATAAAAATTCTAGGTAAATCCCAAATGAATCAATAAAAAACAATATAATTTTTATAAACTCCATCTATTCTAGACTCGGTATTAATTTATCGCAATATAGGGACCTCTATAATTTCATAATTCAACTAAAAAACATAAATAATAGAAAAAAACTATGGATAATCCCATAAAAAATATATTAATCGTCTCCATAGGTCCATTATATAATCTAAAATCTATGTAACAGAAGATATAATCTTGAAAAAACAATAGTCCATATATCTTTGGAAACATGTTTAAAAAATCAACAAACTTGCTTAAAAAATTCTCCCTCTATAAAGTGAAACTAAATATGTGAAATATTTTCATTTCAAATTATAAAAATTAAAAATCCCTTTTATAAATCATCATTCCACTTCCTTACCAATAGATTCAAACTTATTCCAAAATCCTTATTTTTGTTTCAAAATGATAGCTATATTTTGTTACTAAATCACTGATCGTATTTTCAAAAAATATCCCAAAAAAAATAATTATGGAAATAAAACAATAAAAACATATCCAATATATGGGAAAAACGTTTGGAAGTTTAAATTTTCCCAATTATCCTTTATAATCAATACTATTTTGAAACCTTTCAGGAAAAACCAATAAATTTTACTACAAAATTCCACACATAGACACTTAAAAAATTAACTCAACACCATTTTAGAACATTGATGAATTTAGAGATTTTTAAGTTGACTATTCACATCAAAATCCCACATTATTTCTAAAAATGTTGGATAAAATCCTTTGATTTAAAAAAAATTCATCTTTGTTTACAAATATTCATTAATAAATTAATTAACAGTGTTATGTAAATTCACTATTATGGCATCAATAACTAATATAAAAACTACCAATACTCCATAAATCAAACATAAGAAGGAATAAATGAGCAAAAAACCCCGTACAGAAATAAAATATAATGAAATATAAAATTTACCACCACCACTCATTTAGCCATACGACCAGTAAAAAATTTTCTATCTTATTGTGTTCTGCTAAAAGCTATCTAAACTGGTATGAAACATCGGTGAATTTTTTTATAATATGAACAATAAATTTTGTGATCTAGATCCATCCAAAATTTAGTCACAAATTAATAATTTATCAAAAAAATATTAAATTGTAAATATAAAGAAAAAATACACATATAAAAATGCAACAGCCTGAAACCCCACAGAATTAAACATTCAATCAAGTTGTATTCAACATGGTTATCCCTGAAAACTAAATATTTAAATGATATTACTTTTTGATAAACACATCATCCCCTTGAGTTTAAAATCACCAAATCTCTTACCTATCACAAGTCTAAATATAATATCCCAGAACTAATACCATATTATATTGAACAAAATTGGGATACCCACGATATAGGAACAAAATTGCACCCATGGCATGTACCGATGTGTATTCATATTCCCCATTAGATGAAAAAAACCCAAGGAATCAAAGATAACGAAGAGGGATCTATTTAACATGTTATATTAATATAAGAACATAGATTTATACCCAATATTCTAGCATAATCATTTCATATTCTATGTGTCCATGCAAAAATATATGATTTTATAAAATAGAGGAAACCCCAAATAATTCTAGGAAAGGATAAAAAATTAAAAAAAATAGAAACAAACTAAGATCAATTTTATTTCCAAAAAAATATAGAATATTTGATCAGGTTTCAAGAGGACTAATGAGGTTGGTATAATATATATGAAAAAATAAACAAAGAAAATAAAAAAAATTAAAGGCCAAAAAAATAGTTCATTACATATTTTATATTATGTAACTATTATATATCATTAAATAAATTATGATATATTATTTCCAAATATTAGAATCATAATTATATTAATGTAAAATTATTAAAACAGGGACCCCATAATAAAATAGTTAAAATGTTTAATTAGATCTAAATGATAAACATGTTTACCAAAACATTACTTTGATCATTTTGGTTATTAGGGAAAATATAATTTTTTAAATATTTTGAATTATTTACAAATATATATATATATATAAACAATACTAAGCCATCCTATCATAATTCATAAGTTAAACCACCAAAATGAAAATAGTATAAATCTAAACACCATGGGATGACAACAAGCTCCAATGGTATCATTTCAAACTATTGTTATATTTTTAACTATATTTTAAGTAACAAATAATTTTTTCCACCATGAAATCTAGGATTACAATTATATATATTTTAAATGTCATACATATGAATAAAATTATTTTAATAAAAAAATAAACAACCAAACAATGTATTCCATAACAAGAAAATCACTAATTTAACCTAAAAAATAAAAAAATCAAATAAAAACATCACCACCTTTTTTAATATACTTTATACGATCTTGTACTACTGCAAAATGAATCTGAAATGAGATACATTGTGATGGAAAGCTATATTGGATAAATAAAATGAATAACTGAAAAATAAATAACCAAAAACATGAAAAAAGATAACTAATCATACCCTTATACATGTAAAATTTGCGATTCTCTAACATATCATATCCTCTAAGCCTGAATAAAACATCCAAATTCCTTTACTAAAATATTGAACCTTTTCTAGTGTTAAATTATTTTTATGACTACCAATAAATATAGTGTTAACATATGGTGTGAGAAAATATTTTCAATACCATCAATTTGATACACATATAAAATATAAAATAAAACATATCATACATATTTGAAATAGAATGACGAAATTACTATTCTTCTATGATAAAAAGGTAATATGATGTAGTATATTAGTTTTTCAAAATGGAAAAAGTTTCCACGTTGAATGAAACTAATCTATATATGTGTATAGAATCATTATTATAAATAATCATATCATTTAACTTATATAAATATGAATAATTCGAGTCTTCCTATTATCCTAGGGTAAGTTAATTGAGAATCCTCAGACTTAACCATAAAATTCATAAAATACAGGCACGCCACTAGGCATGTAATAATCCCATACTTGTTGTGATTTGACAATATATTGAATGATATAAACATTGAGTAGTGCTAAAATAGATATATCTAGGGAATTACACTTAGATTTTTTATTCTTAAAAGTACATAATATAAACTACTGATAAACTATATAATCTCATCAAGGAAATATGCATGTTTCTAAAGACCCACCTAATTATTCAATGTGTACCCATGATGTTTTCCAAGTCAAAATGATTAAAAATTTCTTTTAATTAAATTAAATAAATTCTCATCTCACCACTAAAGACAACATAATTAAAAAATAACTTCAAAAAATATCCAATATCTGATAATAAATATAAAATAAATCCACTAAAATGATTTTAAAAATAAGTGTTGGATATAATAATAATTATACTTAGGTGGATCACATTAGAAAACATCCTGGGAAATCAATATATGAATCCTAGATTTCTAAATGACATCAATCAAATCATTTTATTCATCACTTAAAATTCATAACATAAAATTTCCTAAAAAATGTTTTTTGTTCCATAAGAAAAATTGAAATTTCATTTGACACTATCTATTCATATTTTTTAAAAAACTTACATTTTATAAAATAACATTCAATATCAATATATTATGATGGAATAATAACAACTAATTTTTAAAAACAACTATAATTATAAATTAAGGATTATAGATAAATGAAAACACAATAATAAGAATTCATGGATTCATGGATTAACCCACAAATAGATTAATATTTATTAATATACTAGAAATAGAGGTAATTGATGGTAAACTATATTTTCCACATATAGAGATAAATATAGTCCCTTAGAATATGAAGACAACCCCTAAAATAGGAAAACACCTAATTAAAATCGTGAAAGATTAACCCCAAGGATATTACAAAAATATTAAGTTGAGAATATGTGAGAATAATGATACATAAGATGAGAAGAATTTGTATGGATTGATATACCATAAGTATTATATTTTCATGACACAGTTTAATAAAAATAAAGAAAATGATTGGGGACAAACCTATTTGGAAACATTTGGAGTTTTCACATTCAAATGAGAAGAAAAAAGTATAAACCAAACATAAAATTAATTTTTTAAATTGAAATTATATCAATTTTCAAACTGATAAATGGTTTAAATTCATGATAATAACAACCATGTTCTGAATATGCATTTTTTTCTTGAATTTGAATTTTATCTTAATGGTATTGATGTATGGTAATGTAAACTATATCCATGAATTATTGAAATTCAATAAAATTCCAAATTTTTAATTTTTTCCACAAGATAAATGGTATAATAAATAAATATCTAAATACATAAGTAAAGATGAGGTGTCAAGACTCTCCACACTTGGAAACATTACTCACCCATAAATTGCCTATATCTAACATTCACTAGAGAAGTGATGACAGAATTAATCATTCATTTTTTATTCATTATACCATCTTTCATAAAATTCATTATTCTGTTAACATAAAATATGAACTAGAGGACTCAACTTCTCCCACAACAAATCATTTTGATTATATATAAAATTAATATATATTTATCCATATAATTAATTAATATCTAGATCAAATTAGTCCTTAAAAATAATATAAGAGTGATCAACATAAAACTTTTTAATAGGAATATGTGATATATATTGTTAATAGATGATATATGAGGATACAATACTTGCTATTATGTGTCCTTTTAAATAAATAAAAACACATAAATAGGTATAATATACCTCATAATGATCATAACTTACATGTAAAGACCCGTAAAATTCAAGGGAAATTTTTTCTTAATTTTCTTTAGAATTTTACAAGAGCGCGGTTTCAGACGGCACCTGATTCCGAGGCCCGGAGTGCCCGGAATTTTTTTTCCGATGTTTGGCTCGGGTACGTTCAGTGAACGAACGAGCGGGAATTCCTAACTTTTGATCCGGTGCTCGGAATTGAAATCCGAGGGCACCGATGAACTCGCAACGCCGATATTCGCTTAAAGAAACCTTTTCGGGAGTTGCGTTTGTTGCGAGTTGAAAATTAGTTTTGGGGTTTTCAGTTGAGTTAAATAAAATTTGTGTAAGACAAATTTTATTTTAACTTATTAAAAACCTACCAAAGGTGGTTGGAAGTGGGACCCACACCCACTTAACCTCCCTTGGGAGGATTAAGTGTGGTGGGGCCCACACGAACCCCTTTTTCTTTTCAAATTCCCTAACCCCTCTAAACCCCCTCTTAATTACGTAACTCTTCCCTACTTTATTTCTTGCCAACCTATCTCTTCATTTAATTTTGTCAACTCTAGATTTAATTAATGAATTGAATTCAACTTTTGAATTTTTGAAAGGTTGGCAAAGTGAAAATAAAATAAGGTGTAGCTTAATTTATTTTGGGTTGATCGTTTGTCTTCTTGAGAGGTGGAGAGCTCCTCTTCTTCTTCTTCAAACTCAAAGAAGAACGCGAAGAACGTCGTTCTTCAACGAAGAACTTCTCCGCCGAAGAACACGATCCGTCCGCGACGCCGTATCCACGACGCGACGTACTTCTTCTGCGTCATCTCTTCCGCGACGGTTTTCCGCGACGAATGCCATCGACAACGACTCTTCCTCCGACGTCAAAGGAATCGACACTGATATTCCACAACTCCGTCAACGTGCGACTATCGAGGTAAGGGTTCTTGAGTTCGTTGTTTCCTTTTTGTTTGACTTTCCTCAAGACATGACGTAGAACGCTCAAGTTCCGACGAAGAACGCTGCTCCGCTCTTCTTCGTCTTCGGTGTCAACGAGAGAGAACACCGCACCTTCCTCGGACAACCTTCGTCGGCGTATAAGGATTCGCCAACGACGTACCTCTTCGGAAGCGCCTCTTCGTCGTTGAATTTGACGAACGACGACCGCGTCGCCCGACCTCCGCGACGTCGTCTTCCGCGGAACGTAGAACGATCTTCGAACCTTATACCAAGGTAGGGGATGTTGATTTAATATTTAATTATCTCTTTCTTGCTCGTGGATCGTATAACTAACGTAGGGGATGTTGATTTAATATTTAATTATCTCTTTCTTGCTCGTGGATCGTATAACTAACGTGGGGGTGTTGATTAATTTTAAGATGCGTTATTGCTTAACGTGAGGGGGCCGGACCGCATGAACACGGCCGAACCCCCTCCATCGTTCATGTTGTTTAATCTTGCGGGCGGAAGCAAGGTGGCGTGGTGCCGTAGCACCACGCGGATAATTGTACGTTCAACTTACGCGATGCCGTCGCGCGCGCACCTTGGAAGAAACAACAAGAACGCGACGCCGTCGCGCCGCGTTGAGTGAAATTCAAGCACGGAAAAGGGGGCGCGGTGTCGTCGCACCGCGCCGGATGACGAACGCCGCGGCCGGTTCCGGGCCGCGGCGGGACGAGGAGACCGCGGCCGGTTCCGGGCCGCGGCGGAAGAGAAGACCGGCGGCCGGGCCGCCGGCGTCGGAAGTCGAAGGCGGGACCGGAATTTCAGGTCCCGTTGGTAAAAACCGGCCGGCCAGCTGGCCGGCCGGATGACTTAAAACCGGGGGAATTAATTCCCCAGGCCAATACTAAAAACCCCCCTCTTTATGAGGGGGGCGTTTCTTCAAAGGAGGGGGGGGGGGGGCAGCAGCCCCCCAGTTCGTGTCCAGCCGGCCCCCACGTGCGGGGGGGCCATTTCATGAATTGGCGCGGCACAAGGCCGCGCCGCCTATTCAATCAGCGGGGGATAAAATTCCCCCGCGCGGCCTCCTTAAGCGGCGCCAGCGCCAGCCGCCGCGGCCCGCCGCCGCAGCCCGCCGCCGCCGCCGCCGCCCGCCGCCCGCCGCCGCCGCCCGCCGCCGCGCCGCCACCGCGCCGCCCCGGGGGGGGGGGGGGTCGGGCCGGGTCGGCCCGGACCCGGACCCCCCCGTTTCGAACCAGATTTGGTTTTTGGCCCATAACTTGAGCCTCGGACCTCCGAATGACGAACCGTCTGCGGCAACGCGATCCTTGGATCGAGACGGTCGTTTCGTTATATCGCACTCAAGGTTTCGGGTTACTTTGAGTTCGGCCGGGTTGGTTTGTTCACGAAACCAACCGGACCTTCGGAGCGGAAATGCTCATATCTTGAGCTACGGACGTCCGATTGACGTGCCGTCAGTCGCGTAGTGTTCCTCTTAGTGAGACGGATCTTTTGGCATACTCCGCCCGAGGTTTGGACGCAGGTGGAGTACGTTCGGGTTGGTTTTGCCTTAAAAACCAACCGGGCCCCGGAGACGAAAAAGATAATAACTCACAGACCGGGCGTCCGATTGACGTGCCGTCTGTTTCGTTGAATTCCTCTTGATGAGACGGAACTTTTGACATACTCCGCCCGAGTTTTGGATACAGTCGGAGTATGGCCGGGTTGGATTGTACCCGAAATCCAACCGGGCCCCTGGAACAGGAAAGCTGATATCTTTCAGACCGGACGTCCGTTTGACGAGCCGTCAGCGACGTTGGTGTTTACGTTTAGTAACGGTCCCTATGAGTATACCCTATGGGAGTTCGGGGTACAGTTGAGATACGGCCGGGATTGGTTCGCACTCGAAACCAACCGGGCCCCTGGGACGGAAAGGCTAATAACTCACAGACCGGGCGTCCGATCGACGTGCCGTCTGTTGCGTTGAGACCCCTGTGACGAAACGGACTTTTGAGATACTTCTTTGCGGGACTTTGTGATACTTGGAGTATCGACCAGTAGCTCGTGGAGCGGACCCTCCCGGAGACGAGCGTGCAGAGTACGGAGACCGTGTAGCCGGCTGAGACCTGACGACTGCTTGACCGACTCGACTTGGAGTGAGTCGACTAGCCCAGTGGACGGAGCGCTCGGTACTTGGCGGCAGACCCACGGCGGACGGAGCGCCTGGTAGTTGGCAGCAGACCCGCGGTACTCGACAGGAGGAGTACCTCAGTAGGCTATCTGGGTAGCGCCCGGTATTTGGCAGCAGACCCTCAGCGGACGGAGCGCCTGGTAGTTGGCAGCAGACCCGCAGTACTCGACAGGAGAAGTACTTCAGCAGTCTTAGGTTAGTGAGCGGCGGCCTCGGAGTCGTTACAGGACCACTGTACACTCTAGAGACGGAGCTCTTCAGCAGTTACGATTTCGATAATGAAAATCCTGGTTTGAGCTGAGACTTTTGACCTTGTGTTTACTTCATGATTGAGATGGGTCACTTGCTAACTTTGGTATATGTATGGGTATATACCCGGGTAGTGGTTATCCGTCGTTTCACAATCCTTGTGTTTCCTCATGATTGAGATGGGTTACATGATAACTTAGGTATATGTATGGGCATATACCTAAGTAGGGTTTATCTGTTGAGATCTTCTTGTGTTTATCCTTGTTGGTTTTAGTGAGACCTTGAGGGTCTCAGGGTCCCTACTGAGTATCGTTATACTCACCCCTGCACGGGCTATGCCCGCACCTCGTTGTGTTGGTTGCAGACGACGGACAGTGCTGACAGAAGCCGAAGGTTCGAGGACTGGACAGTACCTGGAGGTGGACTATACGACGAGGCGGTACCCGGAGGTGGACCACTGGGCGGGACATACTCGGAGCGGATGGCGGGAACCGAGGAGCAGAGGAGCTATCTGTACCCACCCTTCAGGTGGGATTTCCAGTGGACATCTCAGCGTATCAGCTTTACTTTTCAGTCGCTGTTTTCCCTTTCGAGTTGTACTTTACAGTTGGGCTTGTATTTCTGGCCCCTTTTTACTTTTCATCTCTTCTTTTTGTACTTAGTGTTTTACTTCCGCTTGCTTACTCTGTGGTGTTTGTTTACCTTACAAAGGCAATGCCTTCCCTTTTTCTGGGATTTACGCCTTGGTGCTAGTCACCAGCCCCTGGCCTATGGAAGGCGGGCTTGGGGTAGTCACGGCACGGACCCCGAGGGCGGGTCGTGACAAATTGGTATCAGAGGAGTTCGGTTCTACCGCAGAACTTATAACTCTGATGTTTCTTTCTGTGAAGCAATAGTGTTGGGAGTACCGAGTGTGGTTTTTAGTTCAGGGAGTCCAGTGTTGGTGCGGGCGGCCGACGTATCCATACACCAGGACCCTGACAACTGATTTCCGACTTTGTGCACGAAAACACTGATTGCGTGTGTGTTTTCAAAGGTTTTTCCCCTTAAAACAGCTCAAACTAGGTCAGCTCACCAGGTATAATCGTTTGATCGTGTTACGTTGTTTCTTTCAGGATGGCCCCACGACGGCAGCCAGCTAGGGTTCCGAGAATCGAACGTGACGACAGCCCACCGAGCGACGAGGCCTCGGTGCAGGGCCCTTTGTCAGTAGTGGCACCGGCGGTAGCTCTACCCGCCGAGCCCCCGATGCTTCCAGCAGCAGCCGCTGACGATGCACGTCGCCTCAGCGCACTGCATGAGTTTCAGCGCCAGCGACCGCCCAGGTTTCGCGGGGAGACGGATCCCCAGGCAGTAGAGGACTGGCTGGAGGCAGTGGTACGAGTGTTTAGGCTAGTGAGGACGCCGTCAGACTTCATGGTGATCTTTGCTACCAGCCTCCATCAGGCAGCAGCAGGTAGGTGGTGGAGCCACTTGTTTCAGTTTTGCGATGAGATGGACTTCGCATGGGAAGACTTCGAGACCTTCTTCAGGGTGGAGTTTGTGTCAGTATCTCTACACCCCGAGCGTGTACAGGAGATTCTGCCTTTGCCACGTGTTTTTCGATCAGAAGCCGAGTCATCTGTGGGCAGTAGACAGATGATGCAGAGGTCCAGGAGGACCAGACCAGCAGTTGGGCGATCTCGGGTTTTAGGACCGGTGGTGCAGGGCACCCGGAGTGGGAACAGAGCTAGCCGTGCAAGGAGCAGGTTGTGTTACTCATGCCGCGGAAAGGGTCACCTGGCACGTGACTGTCCGACTCCTCGATCCGCAGGCTTGGGGGAGAGCCACCGAGGTCGAGGCAGCGAAAAATGCTTGAGCAACAGTAAAGCAGGTGGACAGGAGCGGAACTAGTGGATACGTCTCTTGTACTTCTAGTTCCATGTTGATGTTGTTTTTGTGTAGCATCTTTGTATTATGAGCTGCAATAATAAGACGCATACTTTGTGATGTTTTCATTCCTGTCCTCTTTTGTGATGTTACTAAGAGGTTCCAGTTGACTGTTGACTTGACCCTCACTTGTGAGACATCTACTGGAGGAGACCAGTTACCACACACTGATGCCGACAGTGTGACTCAACCCTTGGAGGCGAGAGTAACGGTTGGATCTCTTAGTAGTAGCGTCGAGGCCTTACGACGTCATCCATGGTATGTATTAGTATCATCCATGTTAGGATTGACTGTTTTAGGCAAAGAATGTGGTCCATCCAGGGGATGAGACCAGGTTTCTCTTATCGGCAAAGAAGAAATCTCGCAGCTCTTGTGGGACCAGAGATGGTCCGGGCCACGTCAGAAGAGGTCCATGTCATCCAGGAGCGGATGAGGAAAACTCAGAGCCGGTAGAAGTCATACGCTGACAGGAGGCGGAGGCCACTAGTGTTCGAGGATGGTGACCACGTCTTCTTGCGGGTCTCACCTCGACGTGGTATTCGGAGATTTGGCCGAGGCGACAAGTTATCTCCACGCTTCATCGGACCCTTCCAGGTCCTCAGCAGGGTTGGTGAGGTGGCTTATCGCCTGGCTCTACCACCTCAGATACACCGGGTGCACGACGTCTTCCACGTGTCTCAACTGAGGAGATACGTGCACGACCCGACGCACATCTTTGACCATGGGGAGCTTGACGTTGACGATGGGGCGACTTTTACGGAGGTCTCGGTGGAGATAGAGGATCGACAGGAGCGGGTCCTACATGGGCGATCGGTTCCTCTTGTGCGCAACAGATGGCGGCACTGGAATCTCCAGGAGAGCACATGGGAGCGGGAGGCTCAGATGCGTGCTCAGTACCCTCTTTTGTTTCCCTAGTTTTTGGTGTATCTTTACGGGGACGTAAAGCCCTGAGGTGGGAGTAATGTAAAGACCCGTAAAATTCAAGGGAAATTTTTTCTTAATTTTCTTTAGAATTTTACAAGAGCGCGGTTTCAGACGGCACCTGATTCCGAGGCCCGGAGTGCCCGGAATTTTTTTTCCGAAGTTTGGCTCGGGTACGTTCAGTGAACGAACGAGCGGGAATTCCTAACTTTTGATCCGGTGCTCGGAATTGAAATCCGAGGGCACCGATGAACTCTCAACGCCGATATTCGCTTAAAGAAACCTTTTCGGGAGTTGAGTTTGTTGCAAGTTGAAAATTAGTTTTGGGGTTTTCAGTTGAGTTAAATAAAATTTGTGTAAGACAAATTTTATTTTAACTTATTAAAAACCTACCAAAGGTGGTTGGAAGTGGGACCCACACCCACTTAACCTCCCTTGGGAGGATTAAGTGTGGTGGGGCCCACACGAACCCCTTTTTCTTTTCAAATTCCCTAACCCCTCTAAACCCCCTCTTAATTACGTAACTCTTCCCTACTTTATTTCTTGCCAACCTATCTCTTCATTTAATTTTGTCAACTCTAGATTTAATTAATGAATTGAATTCAACTTTTGAATTTTTGACAGGTTGGAAAAGTGAAAATAAAATAAGGTGTAGCTTATTTTATTTTGGGTTGATCGTTTGTCTTCTTGAGAGGTGGAGAGCTCCTCTTCTTCTTCTTCAAACTCAACGAAGAACGCGAAGAACGTCGTTCTTCAACGAAGAACTTCTCCGCCGAAGAACACGATCCGTCCGCGACGCCGTATCCACGACGCGACGTACTTCTTCTGCGTCATCTCTTCCGCGACGGTTTTCCGCGACGAACGCCATCGACAACGACTCTTCCTCCGACGTCAAAGGAATCAACACCGATATTCCACGACTCCGTCAACGTGCGACTATCGAGGTAAGGGTTTTTGAGTTCGTTGTTTCCTTTTTGTTTGACTTTCCTCAAGACTTGACGTAGAACGCTCAAGTTCCGACGAAGAACGCCGCTCCGCTCTTCTTCGTCTTCGGTGTCAACGAGAGAGAACACCGCACCTTCCTCGGACAACCTTCGTCGGCGTATAAGGATTCGCCAACGACGTACCTCTTCGGAAGCGCCTCTTCGTCGTTGAATTTGACGAACGACGACTGCGTCGCCCGACCTCCGCGACGTCGTCTTCCGCGGAACGTAGAACGATCTTCGAACCTTATACCAAGGTAGGGGATGTTGATTTAATATTTAATTATCTCTTTCTTGCTCGTGGATCGTATAACTAACGTAGGGGATGTTGATTTAATATTTAATTATCTCTTTCTTGCTCGTGGATCGTATAACTAACGTGGGGATGTTGATTAATTTTAAGATGCGTTATTGCTTAACGTGAGGGGGCCGGACCGCATGAACACGGCCGAACCCCCTCCATCGTTCATGTTGTTTAATCTTGCGGGCGGAAGCAAGGTGGCGTGGTGCCGTAGCACCACGCGGATAATTGTACGTTCAACTTACGCGATGCCGTCGCGCGCGCACCTTGGAAGAATCAACAAGAACGCGACGCCGTCGCGCCGCGTTGAGTGAACTTCAAGCACGACAAAGGGGGCGCGGTGCCGTCGCACCGCGCCGGATGACGAACGCTGCGGCCGGTTTTGGGCCGCCGCGGGACGAGGAGACCGCGGCCGGTTCCGGGCCGCGGCGGAAGAGAAGACAGGCGGCCGGGCCTCCGGCGTCGGAAGTCGAAGGCGGGACCGGAATTTCCGGTCCCGTTGGTAAAAACCGGCCGGCCAGCTGGCCGGCCGGATGACTTAAAACCGGGGAATTAATTCCCCCGGGCAATACTAAAAACCCCCCTCTTTATGAGGGGGGCGTTTCTTCAAAGGAGGGGGGGCAGCAGCCCCCCGGTTCGTGTCCATCCGGCCCCCACGTGCGGGGGGGCCGTTTCATGAAATTGGCGCGGCACAAGGCCGCGCCGCCTATTCAATCAGCGGGGGATAAAATTCCCCCGCGCGGCCCGCCGCCGCGCCACCGCTGCCGCCGCAGCCCGCCGCCGCCGCCGCCGCCGCAGCCCGCCGCCGCCGCCGCGGCCCGCCGCCGCCGCAGCCCGCCGCCGCCGCCGCCGCCGCCGCCCTCCGCCGCCGCCGGTCGCCGCCGCGCCGCCCCGGGGGGGGGGGGGGGTCGGGCCGACCCGGACCCCCCCGTTTCGAACCAGATTTGGTTTTTGGCCCATAACATGAGCCTCGGACCTCCGAATGACGAACCGTCTGCGGCAACGCGATCCTTGGATCAAGACGGTCGTTTCAGTATATTGCACTCAAGGTTTCGGGTTACTTTGAGTTCGGCCGGGTTGGTTCGTTCACGAAACCAACCGGACCTTCGGAGCGGAAACGCTCATATCTTGAGCTACGGACGTCCGATTGACGTGCCGTCAGTCGCGTAGTGTTCCTCTTAGTGAGACGGATCTTTTGGCATACTCCGCCCGAGGTTTGGACGCAGGTGGAGTACGGTCGGGTTGGTTTTGCCTTAAAAACCAACCGGGCCCCGAAGACGAAAAAGATAATAACTCACAGACCGGGCGTCCGATTGACGTGCCGTCTGTTTCGTTGAATTTCTCTTGATGAGACGGAACATTTGACATACTCCGCCCGAGTTTTGGATACAGTCGGAGTATGGCCGGGTTGGATTGTACCCGAAATCCAACCGGGCCCCTGGAACGGGAAAGCTGATATCTTTCAGACCGGACGTCCGTTTGACGAACCGTCAGCGGCGTTGGTGTTTACGTTTAGTAACGGTCCCTATGAGTATACCCTATGGGAGTTTGGGGTACAGTTGAGATATGGCCGGGATTGGTTCGCACTCGAAACCAACCGGGCCCCTGGGACGGAAAGGCTAATAACTCACAGACCGGGCGTCCGATCGACGTGCCGTCTGTTGCGTTGAGACCCCTGTGACGAAACGGACTTTTGAGATACTTCTTTGCGGGACTTTGTGATACTTGGAGTATCGACCAGTAGCTCGTGGAGCGGACCCTCCCGGAGACGAGCGTGCAGAGTACGGAGACCGTGTAGCCGGCTGAGACCTGACGACTGCTTGACCGACTCGACTTGGAGTGAGTCGACTAGCCCAGTGGACGGAGCGCCCGGTACTTGGCGGCAGACCCACGGCGGACGGAGCGCCTGGTAGTTGGCAGCAGACCCGCGGTACTCGACAGGAGGAGTACCTCAGTAGGCTATCTGGGTAGCGCCCGGTATTTGGCAGCAGACCCTCAGCGGACAGAGCGCCTGGTAGTTGGCAGCAGACCCGCAGTACTCGACAGGAGGAGTACTTCAGCAGTCTTAGGTTAGTGAGCGGCGGCCTCGGAGTCGTTACAGGACCACTGTACACTCTAGAGACGGAGCTCTTCAGCAGTTACGGTTTCGATAATGAAAATCCTGGTTTGAGCTGAGACTTTTAACCTTGTGTTTACTTCATGATTGAGATGGGTCACATGCTAACTTTGGTATATGTATGGGCATATACCCGGGTAGTGGTTATCCGTCGTTTCACAATCCTTGTGTTTCCTCATGATTGAGATGGGTTACTTGATAACTTAGGTATATGTATGGGCATATACCTAAGTAGGGTTTATCTGTTGAGATCTTCTTGTGTTTATCCTTGTTGGTTTTAGTGAGACCTTGAGGGTCTCGGGGTCCCTACTGAGTATCGTTATACTCACCCCTGCACGGGCTATGCCCGCACCTCGTTGTGTTGGTTGCAGACGACGGACAGTGCTGACAGAAGCCGAAGGTTCGAGGACTGGACAGTACCTGGAGGTGGACTATACGACGAGGCGGTACCCGGAGGTGGACCACTGGGCGGGACATACTCGGAGCGGATGGCGGGACCCGAGGAGCAGAGGAGCTATCTGTACCCACCCTTAAGGTGGGATTTCCAGTGGACATCTCAGCGTAGCAGCTTTACTTTTCAGTCGCTGTTTTCCCTTTCGAGTAGTACTTTACAGTTGGGCTTGTATTTCCGGCCCCTTTTTACTTTTCAGCTCTTCTTTTTGTACTTAGTGTTTTACTTCCGCTTGCTTACTCTGTGGTGTTTGTTTACCTTACAAAGGCAATGCCTTCCCTTTTTTTGGGATTTACGCCTTGGTGCTAGTCGCCAGCCCCTGGCCTATGGAAGGCGGGCTTGGGGTAGTCACGGCACGGACCCCGAGGGCGGGTCGTGACATTACATCCATAGTAGTATATGTATATTTAAGGTGAAAAATTAAAAAATACCTAAAAATCAATTGAATGGTTCAATAGTTTAAATAATTATCATCATGGGATTTTAAAAAAATGAGTCATCAATAATCATTTTATAATATTTTATATTTCATTTTTCTTCTCTTATAAAATATGTGATCCCATTAAATATGATTTGGTAATAATAACCCATCAATGTGTTTAAAAATAGGTCCAGTGATATAAATCATCAAAGGGATGAATATTTTTCAAAGGATGGTTAAAATTGTTATAATAAAATCCAATCACTGAATATAGGTGTCCCATAATCCCCAAAAATAATTAGTATAGGAATGAATCATGCCTTCAAATATGTGAATTTACCTTTACCTATAACCATTTTTCTATGGTGGTATGTTATACTAAGCTTTACATGAGACCCCAGAGCCTCTTGAAGGACTTTTTAGTATTTAGAGGTAAAGGAGGGGTCTTTAGTAGATATAATATCTGAAATAACCCAATAAAATTTTATAATTCCATTATTCTACAACCATATATGGCATTATACCTTCATTTTCACATTAATGAAAATAAAATGTAATAATTTTTATAAGATTTTATATAATCACAAAAATCATAATACTCTTATAGGGTCTATAATGTAATCCATTATCTATTTCTATAGATATATCATCCTGCATCCTTATAGGATACGGTGAGGGTTAAACCATTTTGACAGAGTTTTTGTGCTCTACCCTATAATATCACATCAAGGATATGGGTACATGACATTATTCATTTATTATTATCTTTTTTCTACTCCCATTAGTAATTATTAAGTAAAAATGAATTATTATAATCAAATCCTCATGTTTGAAGACTAAATATAATTTATAATTACTCAGAGATTTGAGTCAGTTTAATATTTTTTTCATAAATCCCACCCTACTAATCCAAACTGTGTTAATATTATTTTCACAGTTACTAGTTCAATTTTATAGAAATCATTAAAAATCATATTTGTATTATATGTTCAATTTAAGGGTAGTAAGGTCCACACAAAAAGGCCCATTGAATATGTGATAAAAACTAAACCATCAATGAAGATGGAATTTATAAAATCAATAAAGAAGCCAATATTTTATGAGACACTATAATATTTTCATCATTAGCCAAATGAATCATTGATAAAAAATTCTCGAACAAAATCAACCAATAATGGGCCCAATTGATTCATGATTATCCAGCCAACCATTTTTTCTGAGAATTAATAGTGGAACATATTCCTTGATATTTATCCACATATAGACATCCAATTGATCTTATATGATTTATTGTAAAATAAAATATATAGTATTAATTTTTTATAAGAAATGGTTTTGATTAATTTTCATTTTCATAGACATATATGAATTTACATGTTGAATAGGGAAAAGATTGAAAAAATGCACAAGAAAACATTATTGACTAAAACATCTAGAACATTTGCGAAAAAAGTTCAATTAACTCCAAATGTGGATGGTGTACTATAATAATCAATTTATACAAATTTTTATAAGAATATTTTTCAATATTATACTATATGAATTATCAAATTAGTGAGGCAAGTGTAGGGGTAGATTTTGAATGTAAACAGTCCACCACAATGGACTATAAATAATCTCCCCTCCTCCCCATGAAAGGAGATGGAATTTCATAGAATAATAGGATTTATTTGAATGATAACGGACCATCGAAATTCTTGGTAGGATCTTCAAAACTCTCATTTTCACTTGATATACATTTCCTCCCCTCTTTGATTTCATCTTTTTTTGTGGGTTATTTTTAATTGAAACCATGTAACAATGTTTTCATTTCAATTAAATATTAATAAATGATTCTTCATAATAATCTATAATTCTCATCTATCATCTATTTTCTAAAATTAATCTTCTTAAATAGTTAAAATCATGTTAAAACCCATTCTATTATTTTTACTTCTCATTCAATAAAAAGTGTGTTTTTACGTCTCTTTACATTTTGTGTGTGTGTTCGGAAATCCACTCTTTTGTTGTCCCATTATATTTCTTCTATTTTTAACCCATCACCATAAAAATTACATCGAGATTATAAACCACCCAAATATATTAGTAAATAACTAATTTGGGTGAGTCAAAATTTAGGGATGTTAAGTGATTGAGATCTTTGGCTCATTTAAACATTCATTGAATTAATATCATTTTTATAATGTAAAATATAATATAGATTAATGAAATATTTTTGAAATGTAGATTCCATGTATTTTCGGAACCAAAAAAACACATGGTTTTAAATATTGAACATTTCATTAATTAAAATTGATAACAATTAGAACTATAGATATGTCTATTATTAAAGCTAAAACAATTGGGAGTTCTGATCGAAACCACCTTGTTTATTGTATGTTAATTTAATTAAATGTTTTGAAAATATCAAGGATATCACCATATTACTCTCTAATGATGAAATGACTCTAATAATTATTAAATTTTTTAATCAAACTTCATAAATTATTAAACATAATTAATCCCTACAAATAAACTCCCCATTAAAAAAGACAAAATATAAAAACAATCGTCTATAAAATATATACCAACATCGTAGATTCCACCCTAGTGTCGATATATTCCTTATCAAAAAAATAGAACTTGAATGGTAGATTAGTGACATTAATCCATGCTTTAAATCATACTATTTTTAGGGATTCTTTTTTTTTTGTCGATATTTGTTTTTTGAAAAAAAACCCAAAATCCAAAAAAACAAATAAAAATCCCACCTTCCCCATCCATCCAACTTTTTTATATATTTCTTGTAGCCTCCCAAAAAATCCCATGTATTTTATTTACCCAAATGTTGTGAAATGTATTTTCTAAAATGTGAATACTATTAGGGGTAGTCAAAATATTGCACATCTTATTGATTTAAATATGGCCAATCCTAGGGAAAATACACTTAATAAACTCGTTTCCCCTGATATTAATTGAAGACACCTTGGTATTATAAATCCAAACATCATGGATGATTTCAAACTGAAATAGGGTTTGATTAATATTATACCTCATTTCCACATGCTTGATGGTGATGATCCACATCTTCACCAAAAATAGTTCCAGGTGGTGTGCTCTAGCATTAATACTCAAAAGGTTTCTGAAGAAAACGTTAGACTTCAATCCTTCCATTTCTCCATATATAACTCTACCAAGTAATTTCTATACTACATACTTCCTAGTTCAATAACCACATTGAATGACATGAAGCATAAATTTTTTGAAAAATTCTTGCCTGCTTCTCCAACTACTTCTATCCCAAAGGTAATAAGTGGTGTCAATCAATTAACAAAATGAATCTTTCCATGAGAATTGGAAGATTTCAAAAAACAAGTGGAAAGATTACCACAACAATAAATCCTTAAAAAGGTCTTGATCCGATAATTCTGTGAGTTATTATTGGCTATGAAAAAAACACTCATTGATGACACAAATGGAAGTGATCTTGTTGAGAAAAATATTGAAACATCAAATGATTTAATAAGAAACGATGCGGAAACCATAAATAATGCATATTAGAGGACATTATCAAGTCCAAGAAGTCCTAGTGAATTAATACATATATACTAATAAGATGACCAAGTGGATGAGTGAAATTAAATGTCTTGTGAAACAACTAGCAGTGGCTGCCAAAGACCCAACCTCACTTCTCCATAGTTTATGTTCCCATTTACCATTTGAGAATTGTGGAATCTATAGCTCACCGTCACATCAAATATGCACATGTAAAAATCATAAATATGACCCATCAGATTCATATGAACTAATTGTGCTCAATACGACTGGTTTTAATCCAAACACCAATCCTCAACTATCAGTTTAGTTTATTAAATATTCTTCCAATCTCCATTTATAGCCCTTATCTTCTTTCCAAAAACCCATACATGAAGTATTTTAATACCATATCTCATCAACTTCAATTCAATTATCAAAAACCGAAAAAAATCCAATATTGTGAATCTGTTGGTAAGATAAAACAAACATATCCTTTTATTCCTAAACACTAAAGGAGAAATCCTCATCTTCCTCCTCCACCAGGATTCCATTGTCCTAGTGAGCCTTCACAATATCTAACTTAATACATTCATCTTCTGAAGAAGCAAAATCAAGTAATTCCTAATATGGGAAAAAAATATTCTTCCACGAAACCATGGGAGTGTTCAATAAAATATCTTCCCTAATTCAGCCATTATATCCTTAAATACATTGAAACCCAAATTGGTTAACATGCATCCCTCCTAAGACAATAGTAACAATCAAATTCTTCCCAACTCCAACTCAAGAATTGCCAAACCCCAAGGGTGATGTACGAGAAATTTTAAATAGATCAAGAAATCAAATTCTTATGCCTCATGATGAGTCCTATAATCCCCATTAAATGTTTTATCTCGAAAGATAAAAGAAAAAAGAGTCCAGAAAAATAACTTAAATCCACTCCCTCAACTCCTTCCTTTATTCTAAGGAACCCAATTCCTTTTCCACAATATGTCTTTGAGCTAAGGAATTCAAATGAGCATCATTATGAAATTCATGACATGTTTAGATGTATTGAGGTAAACATTACCTTCATTGATTCCCTAAAAAATCCCTTAGTATTCTATGTTTCTTAAGGAATTGAGAAACCATAATCATAAACATTGTACCTTTCAAAATGTTTCGACCCAACACTCTATTCTCATAAAGTACATAGAACTAGTGACCTTTACCATTCCATACAAAATAGGGAGTTCTAAATTGGATGATGCACTAATATACCTAGGAGACTCGATAATCTTCATTCCCAAATCCTTATTATCCATCCATGGTATAGGTATGTTACATCTAATGAGTGTTGTCATCCCATTAGCCAATCAATTCACTATCCTGAGGGAATAATCGAGGATGCCCTTATATTTGTCAATGATCTTATCTTCTTAGCTAATTTATATATCCTTAACATGGATGGTGAGATTAATTCTTCTTAATCTCTAATAATTCTGGGAATTAATTTCCACATGACTTCCAGAACATCAATTAATGTAGATTCAAAAATATTATCAATGGAATTTTGTGACCAACTGGCCATGTTCATAATTTTTCAAACCATGCAATACCCATATGAGGATCACTATGAATTATCAAACCATTATAATGAGGAAATATATGAGAGTGGATTCACCCCCACTCCATCATGATAATTATGTTTTAATGAAATAAGAGATTGTGAAATTGGTACCATGATTAACCAAGTCATCAATTGGAATGATGATGTGGACCTTTCATTCATAGATTCCATCAATATAAGGGATCTTGAAAACACTCTTAAATCATATATAAACTCCGATTTCTACTATAAAAAATTGTAAATTATTAATGAATGTGAATCAAAACTAGCTAATGTCCCTTACTCTATTTTTGAGTTGTCTAACCAACAATTGAAAGATGAGATTGATCGAAAAATCCTTCCTTCCCAATTGAAATATGAATTCCTTTTTGATGATCACTCTAATACAATCATTATCTCTACTTCACATATATAAATTGATGAGTCCAAACATTTTTATAGGAAAAAAAGTCTTTAGTTTAGACTTATGATAACATACACGAATTTAATCATAATATTTTCATGCATCACATCCACTATGTAGAATCTCATAAACCAATTAGATATTAAAATAGAAGAAACAATCCATTAATACATGATGTAGTTAGGGGATATCACTATGATTCTTCATGATTGTATTACCTACATAATTTACTAAATTGAATGGGTTAGACTTATTCAGGTTGTACCTAAGAAGGGGGGATAACTATTTTCACAAATGAACATGGGGAGGTGATCACAAATCTGGTAAAAAAGGGAATATATTCATCTACTATAGGAAATTGAATGTCGAGACTCAAAGAATATCACTCCCCTTTTCTATTCCTTGATTAAATGCTAGACCAATTAGACATAAATTCATGTTACTGATTTTTTGATTAATACACTGGCTACATAAAAAATCCAAATCATACATTTGGACCAAGAAAATACTACATTAACATTCCCTTACATAACATATTCGTATAAGATAATCCCTTTTGTCTTTTTCAATGCTCCATCCACATTCCAAAGGTATATGATGTGTATCTTTTTAGAATTTATTGTGCACTAAATGGAGGTATTTATGGATTAAATTATCATTTATGGTGATTCATTTGAATACTACTTTCATTCACTCTCTCTCAACATAAACAAGTTTTTCAAATGAAACCTTGAGTTAAATTTTAAAAATGAAACTTCATATCTGATAATTTTATTTTTCTAGGGAACATAATTTATCAAATGTTTATTAAAGTTGAACATTCAAAAATTAATGTTATCCAATCATATCCTGAACCCACATCTGTTTGAAAAATCTTTTCATTCAATTTTCATGTGATTTTCTAATGACCATTCATCCATAACATTAGTAGAACCTACCTCCCACTCACTCATCTACTCCAGAATTATGCCACATTTTAGTTTGATGAGTCTTTAAAGAGATCCTTCATGGTAATCAATGTATTTCATACATATTACAAAATAATAAAACACCCATAATCATCCTGACACATTGAGTTAATGTGTGATTTTTTTGATGAGGCCATTAGGGCTGTTCTTTGTTAAATAAGATAAAAAAATTATCATGTAATCTATATCACGTAAAATGCACTGGATGAAACTCAATCTAAGTACACTGTCACTAAAAAAATCTTAGAAGTGGTTTTCCTTCAAATAAATTCCTTCTCTATCTCTTTGGTTCCAAAATTGTCATCTTTATAGATCGTTCTGCTGTAAATTTATTACTCAAGAAAAGTTGTCCAAAACTGAGACTAATAAGATGGATCCTAATGATTATATTGTTTTACATTGAGATCAAATATAGAATAGGAAAAGAAAACCATGTGGAAGATCCCCTGAGTAATATTTATAATTCTTCTCATTCAGAAATCATTGATCATAAATTTATGACAAAGCATCATTAATTTCTCACACCAAAGTTACTATGGTATTCCCCAATAATAAATTACAAGTTATCTGGTCTTTTCCCTAAAAAAAATCTAAAAAAAAGTAGAAAATTTCTTATAAATAGGGTTTTTGGAATGATAATAAACATAGGAAATATGTGTCTCACATTGTAATTAAGAGATGTGTCGATGAAGATGAACATTCCTCTATCATATAATTCTACAACTCACTACACAATGGTGGAAACATTGGTCAAAAAAATAAATCCTGAAATTTCCTAGATTCAAGATTTCTTTTTTCCTTCATTCATTAAGGACTCAAATGAGTTTTGTTAATCATATCCCACTTGGGAAAAGTTTGGTAGAATTTCCAAAAATATGAAATTACAAAAAATCTATTAATCATTATTGAGATGCTTGTTGTTTTTGGAATTGATTTTATGGGACTATTCCCCCTTTGAATGAAGTATCCTGCATTATTCTTATTATTGAATATGTTTTTAGGTGGGTTGGGGCTAATCCCATTAGAAAGGATGATGTACATACTGTTAGAGAGTACCTAAAAACCATTATTTTCCATCGATTTAGAACTCCTTGTTCCTTGATAAGTGACTTAGGAATCCCTTTATATAATCAGGCTTTGGAATCAATTTTTTTTTTTTTAAAATTGTGGTTTACAAAAAAAAATCAACATCATATGACACGAAAAAATGGAAAGGATTCACTTTGTATTAGAGAAGTGATAGGTTTTCATTAGATAATTGTTATTCCCACAAGAAAAGGCTAGCATGAATGACTTGGTGAAGTGGTTTGGGATTATCAAAATACCTATCAAATACACATTGGGATGTCACATTGTTTGTATTTTTTGGTAAAGAATGTCAATTACCAACTGAAATTTGACATAAGTAATTTTGGGATGTGAAAAATTGCGATTTTGATTGTAAAAAAAATCTAGTGAAGAAATATTTTTGCATTCTATAGAACTGAAGGAGTTTTTCCAAAATTCTTTTGATAATTACAATATCTATGAAGAAAAATCAAAAAAACCCCACGAAAAAACAACATATTAAAGGTATTTCATGAATATAAAAAAGATAATTATCTTATTTTATCAATTTTTATTTCACATTGGGATGATTAATTCTTTTTGGGAAGGTATTTTTTCTTTTACTTCGGTATACCCATTTGGTGCAGTAAAATTCCAAGACCACTCTTCCAAAATGACATTCACGGTTAATGGATATAAGATAATGTATCACCATGAGAGGACACACATCCAAGGAATCACATTGAATTCCATCAGATCCCCAATTACTATAGTTGATTGACCATTGGATTGAGATGGCCACCCACCACATCCAAACCAAGCGAACCTCTTTCCCTTTATCATTTGACTCTATCTCTCCCTCCCTCCTTCCACTCTCATTTTCTTATTTTTTACCAATATTCTAATAAAAATTTATTTACATATATCATTTTTATATGGAAATTTATATATTAAAAAACAACAAAAATATGAAAAATATCATTAGTACTCACCATCCTCTTTTGAAAGTTTTTCCAACCATTTTTGGGGAGTCAGAATACATGTTTTAATTTCATAATTTTTTTATTTTCATTAATAATTTGGATAAATAATCATATTTCAAAATAGAATAAAATTTGAATGCTCAATTTTTGATCTAGATAAATATTCTTCCCAAACCATGAGGAAAAAGATTCTCTTTTATTATATGTTAATATATTGTGATCTTTGTATAATGTTTGTTTTTCACTATTGATTTTGAGTCTTGTGTTTGTGGAACTTCTTGATAAATTTCATACTTTGGCGTGCATTAATATAATAGAGGCATTTTCTTAACCACATGAGAATTATAATTTCTAAATATTCTCCCATTACCCATACATTGATAATCCTTTTCAAATTTAATTTGAGCCTATGAAAATATTCTTTCATATCCACATTCTAAGACCATAACCATGCACCACCTAAAATATACAAGGATTTTCATTGCATGTATTATTGAAATTTATGTCTAGGGGGCCTTATTTCATTTTGGGTACCATTTAAATTAGATTAAATGTGTCATCATTTGATTGAGGTAAAATATCCATTGCATTCTGTGTTAGAGGTTTACACTCAACGAGTTTGGGGAATAAATTCATGTTTTTCTCATATTGTAAAAATCATTATGAAATGAGTTAAAAAATAATTGAAAAAAATGAAAAATAAGAATGGGTTGCGTCCTGGGTGGCCAAAAAGTCACTCTTCCTCAACAATTTATCCTATTATAACTATTACAATTAGCGTGATGAGGAGATAAAACATTGTTTTGGAGATGAGTGTGATATTAGTTTATATTTCAACTTTCAAAAAATTGTAAAAAATAGAAAATAAAATACGAATCTATAATTATATATTATTGAGCCCTTATATGTTTTTTTTTGTTTTTTGCATATGTCATATTATCATCCCCATCTAATTGTCTCTATCTCTTTTATTCTATCAAACATTAATTCCTATGCAAATATGGGTTCCCATATCCTTTTATATAACATTTCAAAATAAAATGTGCATTATTTCTTCCATATTGGTGTTTAACCCCTATTTTCCTCTCTATTTAATATTATATCCCTACCATACCACAACCACTAAAAAACCTACAAAATAACTCTTCATTCCTTTTTACATTAAGATTGGAAATGGAAGCCAATATCCCTTTCAACCTCTATGATTTTCACTTTTGGTTGGTGAATGAGTAAAGCTCTATAAAGAAATATTATCATCTTGAGAGGAGTGAGATTTGAGTGCCCGCATATTCCATTTCTAAATTAGTGGATGAATAATTATTTTTTATAGAATTTCTCCATAAAAATATGAGGTTGAATATAATATGGATGAGTGAAATAGTCTAAAGATATGATAGTTAGGGGAAAAAGATAATTATTTGTTTATGAGTGAAAATTAATTTTTTATGTTTTTTATTTTTCTTTGATGTCTACATGAACAATCGTAAGTGTGTGTGATTTGATTTTATTCATTTATTCATAACTTTTTGTCCACTCCATTCCTAAGTTTTCAATTAAAAATTCATAATTTATGAGAAATACCCATGTTTTAGTAATAAATTCTATTTTTAAGCATTTATAAAATTGATTTAGTTTAATATTTTAATCCTAATACTCTACCTACATATCAAAATTATGTTATTATACATTTTTTGGGATCCAAATTAAATGTTAAATAAATTAGTAAACTAGATCATTGGAATGTTCTATTATTTTAAAGGTGATATGGTCCACACAAGAAGGCCTATTGAATTTGTGCTGACAACTGGACCAGCCTAGAAGATAAAATTTCTAGACTCAATCCAAATGTCCAAATTTTTAGAAACACTAGAATAAGTTCTTGATTATTGAAATTAATCACAGAAAAAAATTTCAATTCCCAAATAAAACATCAAGGGGCCAAATTCATTCAGGAAATTCAACCCCCACAATTTTTTCAAGGATTTAAAAAATAATCCCACAAACATTGACTTTTATCCTAATTTTTTAATCCAATTGAGTTGATATTTTTTAGTGTGAAATCCATGATATGGGATCCCAATGTATTAGTAGAAATGAATTAGATTTAGTGACATATTTATAGACATATTTTTATTCACATTATGATAGGGAAATGATCGACACCAAAATTAATGTGGGTCATTATTTTCTAAATCAGATATGAAATTGGATACAAAATTCCAATAGAATCTAAATTAGGAGGTCGTTTTATAAACATCTATATATAAATCCTTGATGAAGATAATTTATCCAGATTTTCAAATCTAAATTATCAAATTGTAAATCCAAGTGGAGGGGTTTATTTGGAATGAATATAGCCCAATACATTGGTATATATATACACTCCCCTCCTCTCCATGCAAGGGGTTAGAATTTTAGAGAATAGGTGTATTTTTTTGCTAGACCATTTTCTTCCAAAGGAATTAGAGGATATTCTAAACTCATGTTTTCATTTTAAATGCCTTTCCTCATCAATTTTTGTTATCATCTATTGGGTTATTTTCAACTGTAATCATGTGAGTTTGTTTTTAGTTTAATTAAATATTATTACTATTTTTGTCATTATTATATCTAATAATTATCCAACCTTATTTTTGTAATATTAAACTTCATAAAATATTTTAAATAATGTTTAAACCCATTCTAATAATTTTCATTCTCACTCGATTGAAAGTGTTTTTTACCTCTCTTTACATTTTGTGTGTGTGTTCGGAGTACCGTTATTTTCTTGTATTATTCATTTTATTCTATTTTAAAGTCATCAACATAAACATTAAAAAAATATTATTAACCACCCAAATAGATGAGTAAATCTATCTTTGGGCTATATCATAATGTAGGGATGCTATGTGATTTTTAGCTTTCTCTCATTTAATCATTCATTGATTTAATATTGTGCATGTAAAACAAAATATGTTATGGATTATTGACATATTTTGAAAATTTGGATTCCAAGGATTATTTGACCAAAAAATAAACATGGGTTCGTGAAATAATTAACCTTATATCAATAATAATTGATAATTATTATATCCCTAGTTGTGGCTTGGATTAATTCCAAAACAATTGGGAGTTCCGATCAAAATCACCTCGTAAAGTGGCTATTAATATTTTTTTTGAAAATCTCAATGGTATCACAATAATAACTACATAATGATATAATCACCCAAATAATTTTGAAAATTTGGAGTCAAACTCCATCAATCAGTCAATGTGACTTATCTCTGAAAACAAACCCCCCATTCAAAAGAGAAAACATAAAAAAAAAATCGACTCTGAAATATTTATCATCAGTGAGAATTCAACACGATTGTCACTATACACATTTGCAGAGCAACGAAACATTGAACATTTGATAGGTGGAAATCATCCGTAGTTCAATATAACAAATTCATTGGGTGAAAGTTACTATAGCAATCCGGTAGTGGTACTGTAGCAAAATTGTAGCAGCGGTGGCACTATAGAACTCATGGGAACTATAGAAGTGAAATTACATTAGCTGGTATAGTAGAAAACCAGGTAATGTAGAATTAATATTCATCATATTACCATTAGTACAAAAATATGGTCCTTTATGGCCATATTAGGGGAATTAATTCCCATTGGTACTATGGGCTTTGTAATGGGTTTCCTCTACCCTAAAAAAGAGATCATATCCTTTCTTTCAACAATAATGTTTCTTAGGACCTAGATTTTTTATAAAATTAAATATGTTATATTTCATACAATAATAATAATATTAATGATTTAAATTATAGTATATTTTGGTAGACCGTCTATAAATTTCCCAATGTAATTGATTTTAGTCAATATTCATTTCCTCCCACAATAAATTAGGGATGAAATAGTCATTATTAAATAAAATGATTCCATTTGACGAAAAGGGTCATTCAATCACAGTTTACCTACTTTTTAATATTATTTTGATACATGTTCATTTAAAATATATGGGAAATTACTGATATATCATCTCTAAATGAGAATGGGAAACCTATAAATTCAATAGGAAAGGAATATCCTTATTCTCCTTCACATTTGGATACAAATCTGTTGAAGGACTCATCAATGCACCATTCATCAATAGATTCCTTTACCGCTTGTGGTAGTACATTTCAAATGCAGTTAACATTAAAAAACATAACCTTTCATGGGAGTATAAAAATGGTCAAAATAATATTTTTTTAACATATAATGCACAATAATATTTTTTGATAATAATTGTTTTTCAAATATATATTACTCAAAATTTTATTGTAAGCATATACCAAGAGCTTCTCCCCAAATAGGTAGTACCAATGCTAGACCAATCTTTGAACATATAATATTTCATAATTAATTACATACATTTAAAAAAATGTAATATATGGATCAATAGAACTAGAATCATAAGAATATTATATATAAAAAGACATAAATATAAACATAAAAGAAACATCATTATTTAAGACTCCATATAGTTCTTCTAACTCCCATAGATCTTTTTAAACTACACAGGATATCTTGGGGAAATAAATATAGAAAATGGTGAGTTGGAAAACCTAGTTTCTTAATAATCATGAAAAGAAAGCATAACATTGGGGTTAAGAGGAATAACATAACATCAAAATAAGGATGATCATAAGAAAAATGTTTTGGAATAATGAAATGATATCATTAGTTCAAAAACATGTGGACATAACATAAAATATGATATCACAAAAATAATTCATGTGTCACTCCCATTAAATTTATCATATAATTGGAAAAAGTTCTCTAGTGTATTGTTTTGACCCCTAATTCTAATAAACATAGTGGAAAAAGATCCATGGTGGATTAGGTACACACCCTAATCCCTTATATAACATATAAAAGTAGATAAATCTTTAACCAATGCATTGGATGCATATATAATTCCATGAAATCCCATAAAATAATATAAAACAATACTTATGTATACAACATGAGGAAAATAAATAATAAATAAATTTTATGTACGATCAATCCTAGTAAATGGAATTTTGATTAACAATTTTGATTCAAGGAATAGAAAAAGGGTAAAAAAACATGGATTCCCTTAAGAGTAAAGAATAAAATTATTTGAAATGTTCATATTTGAAATATAATTTTTTTTAAAATATACAAATCTGATATATAGAATTCACGAGAATGAACTGGGTAATGATTTAATGAAAAACATACCACGTGGGTTAATCGTTCATGAAATGAAAAAAATAAATTTTTGAAGATTGAAATAATTAATTGTTTCCCTTAAAACATGAACCATTCGAGTTTTTTAAAATCTAATTATGTTTTCATAGAATATATAAAAGGTTTAAAAACATTTTATTAGGATGTTTATCAATAACAGGAAATAAGTTGGGATTTTTTATTAAACACATTGTAGTTAAAAGTAGAAATTTTGAAGTGAAATATATCTTATACAACCCCATAAATTAAAATTATATTTTCATAAGTATCTATGAAAGTGAAATATATATATTAAAATATAAGAAGATCATGTGAATAAAATTTAATAAAATTGAAAAAATACAAATATCTTCTAACTATCATGTCATGTAGGAGGTGTGGAAGATCCATTACAACTAATAAAACACTTGAATAGAAGGACATTTGAATAAATGGAAATGATTTAGTTTATTATATCTAATAAATTATTTAGAAATAATATATAAACCATCCATGGTATGGTAAATCAAATATAAACCATTCAATATGATTTATGGTGAAATAAATGTAACATGTCGCAAATATAATAATTTTACAAAGAATTAAACTATATATTTTGAAAACATGTATTCCAAATTCCATAAGAGAGATAAAATTGAATATAATAAAATATAAGAAAATAATGATAAAAAATAGGGTGCATTAGATAATCTATTTCACCAGAAAACATGTTTTATAGTAATAAATGTTTCTCAATGTGATATAATTGAGACATAAAACCCTTATAACATTATAAAAGATCTATGAAGACCCCATTTAATGTGAGGGGGTGTTTGAACTTGATGTTAAAATACAAATTAAAAAATGTAATCCATGATATTAAACATCTAATTCAAATATAAATACCTTTTAAATGAAATATGTTTCATTAATTAAAAATTTTCTCTAAGATGGATTTTTTGGGATGAATCCCTTCAAACATAAGTATTTTTTAAATCAAAACTCATTGTAATCATGAAAATCAGAATATTCAATAAATACCATTAATAAATTAATGGAGTATACCAACATAAATTCATGTGATTTTTATATTCTATAGAAATATGAAAATTGGAATAACATTAATAAATGTCTCAATATATAGGAATTTTGATGGAACCATTACCTTTTTCTAGATTCATCCTACATAAAGACCAAACACATTGAGTTGTAATATTAAGGCGATTAGATATTTTATTTTGAATAATATTTTCATTTATTTAATTTAATATATATCATTTCTAATCATTATTTGTTTATTTATTATATAGTTTTATTTCCTTTACCTATTACCTGAGGTTATTTGGTCAGTTTTTATAAATACTTATATATGGTGTCCCTGGTAGATGGTTTTGTAAAATTATTTCATAATATCCCAATTATTAAGTGTGCAACTGAATTAATTTTAATATATTTATTATATTTTTATGTTCAACCATGTCGGGTGGAGATGAAAAATTAAACTCAATTTTCATAGAGGTGATAGTGCACATGTATGCATGATTAATGTTTCGATTTCTCAACTATTTTGGGGTGAAAATATGATAATTTTCAATTCTATTATAGTATTAATATTATAGATATAATATTTATTCATAATTATAATCATTTTTAATTTATATAAATAGAAGTTATGAAAAATGAAATAAATCACTTTGGGGTAGGGGATTTCACACAAAGCACTAATGATACTTTTGTTTTTCGAAGTTTATTGGGAGGCATAAATAATGGATTTCCACTAATATAGTAATATATAAATACAATAATGATAATTATGTCATTATATATTATTACATAAAAAATATTTTGAATATTAATGTTAATGATAAATACAGAGGAAGGATAAAATACATATGTTGTAAACATGATCATTTCCAAGAAAACACTTTTGAATTGAAGGTATTATGCTAAAATAGTATTTCATAAAAATGAAATCAAAAATATTAAATAATATTAAATATGTAACCTCATGAATTAGAATAAAATTACCATAATTAACATTCTATGTGTTGAGAAATTACTCTTTACTCTAGCCCATAAAAACACATTTTTAAGAAATATGTATTTTGAAGCATAAGGATTATATATTGAAAAAAATTAAGAGTTTTATTGATTTTAATTATATAAATAAGGGAAATATTTTTTGAATAATATTTATGTGACATTAAAATAAACCATAGATAATAATGTTCCCATGCATAAATTTAATTAATGAAATATAAAAAATATTTTCTTATTATATTATGTGATTTTCTTAAATGATATTTTTAGATTTTGTAAACATAAAATATTTTTTTTAAATAAGTTATTATAATTTTTGAATAGTTTTTTTCTATAAAAATTGTTTCAAATATATATAATACATATCCAATTGATGGTATAAGAAAAATCAGTATTTTTAATTATTAACCTAAAAACAATTATTTTTATGAAAATCTCAAAACTATAATCTATATTAATTGAGATATGATAATTCCAAAAAAAAAGTTTAGATTATGATTTTTAAATTACAAAATTCATGTAAATTTTTTAATATATAAATTCTTTTGGCATAGAATAATAATTCTTACATAGAAACATATTTTTTATGTATAATGTGAATTTATTCATATTTATTATCAATAAATATTTAATTAATATCTAAAAGTGATATAAGATCATTTTAATAAATGAATTCATAGAATATAAAACAATTTTGTTATTATTAAAATTAATTTCATATTAATACACTCATTGGATCTAATATAAAAAAATTATATGTTTATATCATTATAATTTATAATTAAAAAACTATTATAACCTCTATATAAGATATGAGGGTAAGATACCTAGTAGCGGTAGTCACCACCGATGATTCATCACTCATGAATTTCACATTTATTCCTACATGCTTATGATATTCCCCAAAATTATTTCACTCAATACTTAATTGAATGAGTTTGGATTGGTTTTGGTTGAGGGGAAATCTTAGAGAAGCAACCTCCCTTACAAGATCTGACTAATGGGTTTTGTATGTAAGACTTCCCCTTATGAATTCCATTTCATAAAACATTTTTTAATAATTTTTTAATAATTTTTATTCATTTATACCAGCTAATTTGAAATATCTATTTCAACATTCATATTTAATATACAAAATATGCCATTTTTTAGTTTTTTATAGTGTGTGAAACATGTTATTTACTATATTATATATTTTTGGATAATATAAAGAGAAATATTTGGTTGTTACATTATCTCCCAGAAAATATATTGTATACTCAAAATTTTAATTAATCCAACCTAATGAAATTCAATGAGGGAAATGTTAATATATTCACCATTCTAGATATCAGTTATATTATGAAATATACCTTACATGCTTGGTCTATATCATGTTACTTATCTTTTCTCAAAAAAAAATTGATCATTCATATTATAATGTTCTATAGTACATATATAACCTAATAATATATCATCCTTTGTGAAACATTAACAAACAAATTGCAAATCCAAGTGATTATTACATAAATCTTAAATTCAATCAATAATTAAATCAATATTTAACCATTGAATAGATTAACCACTAGTTTATAATGTTAAACACTTATATGTATATATATTAATTCCGAAAAATGATATTAACATCAGAAAAATTCATGATTTCATTATCAATCCTAATTTGAAAAATACATATATTATTAAATTCTCAAAATCAATCAACCCTTTATTAACTCAATATCAATCACATATTAACCCAATAAATTATTTATTCCCTAATCATGAATTAATCAATATTTTTTCAAGAAAGTATAACATTTTCATTGAACCATTTTCATTGTTATTTTTACCATTTAATATTTTCTTGAATACTTTACCCAAATACTGTGGAATAATAATCCCCATATGTTTTATATAACTATCAAAAAATTTAGAATAGACATTAATATCATTGATACATACCGTTTTCTAATAAAAATATCTGATATTATCACAATTTAATTTCTATTAATATATCAATATCACTATCTTATGTATGAATAAGAAAATCTCATTTTCAATCATAATAGGTTTAAACTATGATTTTAAATAATTTAAATATTCCACCTTATTTGGTTATAAGAAATTGTGGATTCTAGATATATACCATTCAAAGAATCATCCACATGATATTGTCTTAATCAAATACTAAGTCCAACATGGTTATGATAATACTAAAAATAATAAAATTATATGAATTTGAAATCTCAATCTTTAGAAATATTCTCTAGATAAACATTTATTTCAACCTAATATACTTTCATTTAAACCATTTCACACTTGGTTAATCATATAGCTCTATTGGTTATAACTAAGTTACATTAAGTGTTGTTCTATTATACTTATTAACATATTCAATGAATGTAACAAGTAATGAAATCCTTAGTAGGGATTAATAAAGAGTATATGATCAACCAAATAATATCCCCTTGTAGTCTATATCTAGGTGTGTATTCTATAGCATAATCATCAGGAATTAATGTGATAATTGGGTTAATACTAAAAAACCATTACTAGGTGATTACAACAAGGTGAATATGTTTCACATAATCAAACACATGATAGTATTCATATATGTATTTTTTTCACGGAAAATAAAATAATCATTACTTTACCAAATTATTTTGAAGTTCTAATATAATTAGTCTTATCCCTTAAACTTATCCATATTGTTTTGACTAAGTTTATTTCATTTTAATCAATAAAATAAATAAAAATTATTTTACAACTAACTTTGGAGACCTAATCCTTAATCATATAATATTTCATAATTCATAAAATACTTTTCCAAAAAATATAATAAAATAACATAGAGGTCTCATGTCTTCGGAGGATTGAAAATAAAAGACTTTATCATAAACAAAAAAACCTATTATTTATTAAAGACTCCACATTGTTAACTTAACCCTTATAGATCCTATAAAACATCATCGGATATCCTGGAGAAATACATCAAGAAAATAGTGGTCTATAAATCCCAGTATGGTAATAAATATGACAATAAATCATTACATGATATTCAAGAGTGATAACATGATATCATAAATATGTTGATCATAAGACTGTGTAAATTTAAAAAAAATTATATCATAATATAATATACATTTGTAAATAATATAAAACATCATATTGTAAACATATGTGAAGGATCACTCCTAATAAAATCATCATAAAATTGGGTTCTCTCCACATTCCCATAAACATAGTGGACATAGTCCCATGGTGTATTAGGATGAATCCCAAATCCCCTAAATTACATCTAATATAATATAAGGGATTAAATAATACATTTTAAGGATATATAAATCTTTTTACACCATTAAACAAATAAAAATAATATATAAAAATTCTACCTGAGTAAAATAGACAATAAATAAATTATATGTTTTATCAAAACAATAATAATGACGTTGGTTTAATAAATCTGAATCAAGGAATAACCAAAGTCAAAATCACAATGATTAAAAATATAAGAAGGAATTGATTCATTTGGAATGTTCATATTTGAAAAATAAATATAGATCATGAATATTTAGTTCCAGTATAAATAAATCATGATAAAAATCTAAGATAACAACATATACAAACATACCACATGGTTAAATATTTTCTGTAATAAGTAAATGATATTTTTAGAGAAAAAAATAACATATTGTTTTCTATGAAAATTGGACTGAAACTGGGGGCTATAATAAAACATTATTCTTTAGAAAAAATTCATATTATAAAAACGATTTATGAATGAGGTTCCAGATATTTGATATGATATATTAAGGTTCCATTTACCCATGATTAGTTAAAAATTTTAAATTTGAATAGAAAAATATATACAACCCACACGAATTAATTTTATATTTAACTATTTATATATGTAAGGTAAATATAAAAAAATGTAATATGTTAAATAGAATAAAATTTCATAGGTAGAAAAAGAAAGAGACCGTTTAATAGAAAAGTCACGAAGGACGTACAAAATATCACTTACAAACATGAAAGAACTTGAGTTGAAGGAAAATTTAATACAAGAACAATATCTTTCATAAAATATACCGTTTTATTTTTTAAAAATAAAGTAAAAAACATTCATGGGATTTTAAATAAATTATAAACCATAAATAATTAATCTATTTTTATTAAATTTAACTTGTCTCAAAGATGGTAAATTCAAATGAAACACATTATATATATTGAAATATTATATTTAATCCACAATGAGATAAAGAACATTGAATATAATGAATTAAAATCGAATCCTCAATCAAAAAAATTAATTGTTTGTAGGAACACAATTCCAAATAAATCTGGATTTATAATAGTAAATATGTCTCAATAAGAGAAAATTGAGACAAGAAACCTATACATCGTAATTAATATTCTAATAAAAACCCATTATATATACATATAAACATAAAATAATGTTAAAATAAAAATATTATATTAGACACACAATTGGTATAATTAGCATCATTTACAAAAAAAGGTGCGTAAATGAATGTGTCTCAAAAAAAGATATTTTGACAAAAATCCATTCTGGCATGATATTTTATAAAAAAATTAATTAGAAGCTGAATAATAATGTTGTTCAATAAATACCATCCTTTAAATAAATTTCTATAGAATCCAATGCCAGTTTTATAGATATAGTTCAATACTTTATTACATTGGTATAATGAACAAGGAAGTCACATTTGGATGGATCGAATAGTTTCATAGTTTTCATAAAAAAAATACAAACATAAGTTTTACATTTTTACATGAAAAGAAAAAATATAGAAACACAATTGAAAACATTTATAAATATTTGATTATCCCTTTATATCATTCCAAATATACATATTTGCATCATGGGAAAAATAAAACATAATAATGGGGTGAGCTCAAATGCTCTATGAGTTTTATAAATAAAGCATCATCTATCATAATTAAACATAAAAAATAAGTCATGGTGCATAACTAAAAATATAATTCATTAAAACATTATCGTAAGCATAATATGGTATGAATAAAAGTAGAATAAATAATTCTATATAAATACTAACAGGATAATGAAACATAACCATGGATATTATACCAATAAAATAATAACATGGGATATAAATTACTAATATAATAATTCAGGAATTAATAACATCATAAATCATAAACATACAATTAAGGCCTCATCCAAGAATTCTATATAAATGGGTAAGGCCTCAGCTAAAACCCATCTAGTTTGTCTCAGTTGACCTACAGATGCGTTGATGGGCTATAGCAGGCCCTGACCGTCACGTACTAAGTCCAATAAAATCATCATATGTCGAATAATCGATTGAAAAAACATCTCTAAATCAATTTTTCCCAAACCACTTTAAAATATATTAATAATAATCATATATGAAAATAAATTAATAAAATCGTCGATAAATACTTGAGAGAAGTACCATTTCCATTCAAGATGATGTTTTTTTGGAAAATCATTTCATATTTGTCATAAAATTATATAATAAACATGCATATATCAGAAAATAAAAGGTACATATAATGAAAATACCTTTTAGGCATAAATAATGTCCATATAAAGTGAAAACATGTAAAAAGATAATTTAAAAAACGTTGGGAATAAGCCACATCAGAGCGGTTTAATGGAAAATAAAAATGATTACTTAAAGAATAAAAGGAATAATTGAATTAATAAAACAATAAATTAAATAATTAATATTTTTATGATAAAATGAAGGATTTTAGAAAAAAATTCTTAAATAGATTGTGGGTCATAGTTAAATATTTGTATTAAATTTGGATGTTCCCTTTAATTGGGCTGGCTTGTTGGGAGGAATTGATAATGGGTCCCTATAAAACATGTACATCCACAATAGAAATGACCTAATATGGATACAATAGTTTTGGAAACATACATAATATATATTATAATTATAAATAAATAATTAATAATTTCATTAGGGTAATGATATTGAAATCAGAACTCGAACGAAAAATTGAGGTTCAGGGAGAAACCCTTACCTCTCTATAATCAATCGAATCAAATGGCCCATAAAATTATTAATCATAAAATTAAAAATTTAATACCATAAACAAAATTATATTCATTATATGTTATAATAAAAGGTAGTAAAAATTAACTATACACAAGAAATATTGGTTGTTAAGGCATATGTCACAAAAAATGAAACTGGGATAAAAAACAATTTCCTTATATCAGAAAGTGTTCTTAAAATTTTCATATCATCTAGTATAATGACTTTATATTCATTAATAATTTAATTCAGAAGCTAATTAAAATTTATTTTATTTATTTTCATTTCATTAATGTAATTTGTGACTTTTTTTATGAGTAATAACATTCAATTTTGCCACTCATGAGTGCTCATTTCTTTAGTTTTCATGATTGGTTCACTTGTATACATGTATGAATGATCATGATAAATTGTAATAGTTATATAGAATTGAAATTATATTTTATTAATGTAAATACAAAATATTAAATGGTCATTTAATTAATTTTTTTTGTTGATGATGAATCATTAGATAAGATATTAGTGATGATTTTTTAGATTATTTTTGGTGGGTTTGTTATCATCACAAAATAGTTTTGTTTCATTAAATAATATTAAGTATATATACTAGTTATAGATAATTACATAACATGTAATACATATATTATAATCCTTTTTAACACAAAAAAATGGTTGTTTTAACTTCCTTGAACGGGTAATTGAAAAACGAAAACATGTCATCCACAAAGGTGGATAATCGACACCTCACAAATGTCGTTTTCATCATTAGATTGGAAGGAAGAGGAGAAGATAATTGATGATAGATTATTAAATAAGAACAAAGATATTCCATTATATAAATGGTACTGGATTTATCATGTATCTTTGGCATATGGAGGTGAGGATAGTATATTATAATAAAAGAACATGCAATGAAAATGAAAGGAAATGGAGGAGGAAATTAACTCTTGAACTTATTCTCCATCAGAACCTCCTTAAGGGATTTTGGTTTGGTATTTTTTGGATACCAAAGGCTCTTGGAATTGGGGTTATTGGTAAGAGTTTTTTTATAAATTTGATTAGGCTCAATGTTTGTAATGTGTGAGGTGAGAAGGTGGTGAGGGTTGTATTTATAGTAGAGGAGAGGGGTGTTTTCTCATTGTTTTATTCATTAGTTTATTATTTTGCCTCAATACTATGAATAGTTTATGAATTATCAATAAATATATTAAAATAATGAAATATATTTTTTATTTGTTCTTACATCCACTACAAATCATCTATGATAAAATAATTCAAATATTTATTAAATAAGGTAAATTATTTTATTTCACTGTTCAACAAAAATTCATCTTTCTAAGAAAAATAATAATAATTCACCCAATGATAATATTCACATTAAAATATTAAAAATTATGTTAATTATTTCAATAGGAATTATAAAACAATCAAAACAAATTAAAACAAATTTTCCACTAAGTGGTGGTAAATATTATTTTAGAAAAATATAGCCTTTTAATGCATAAAATTCGATTTGTTCTAATCATATGCCTATAAATTACTTTAGATTAATCTAATATCATTTTATTATACATATAATAAATAAATTTTATTAGTACTATCCATTCCCTCTAATTTAAAGGCTGTTTATAAACAATCATTTTTAAATAATGATATTTAATTTTATATCATTGTTTGTTTAGGAATTGTGTTGCGCGAAACCTATGTTATCAAAGAAATTAAATTAAAAAGAATACATGTAAAAAATCTTCTGGTGTTATATTATCCCATCCAAAATGAAATTTCTTCCTCTCTATTTTAAATTTAATTCATAAACGAAAGGTTTATACTTTAAAATTAAATTATGGGAAACCCTCAACAGAAATATATTTAATTAATTACCCTCTTAATAAAAGGGAATGGGAAATTAGAGGATCCCCAAAAAACACAGTGTTTTGGTAGGAAATAATTATTTTATGTTGAAAACATAAACTTGTGATAGAAATTATTACTATCATTTTCTGAGGGAAGGTGATGGAGAACATTTTTATTAGATAGTTAACAATTTCTAAACTGTAAATATTGTGATCAATTAAAATACCACTCATTTCTCAGAAAGTGAAGTAATCATAATATTTTTTTGATCCAAAACCATATTCCTAAAGTTGAGGGATTATTTAACTATCCATGATATCACATGATAAAAAAACCATAATTTATTCATTTCCATGAAATAATTATATCTCATCCTTTGGATTTTATTTTATAAATATTCCCTTCATCACTTAAACAATAAAATGAGTGTTCACGATGAATTTTTCATTCCTGAAGAACCATTAACAAATCATATGGTCTCTATGTCATTATTTAGGCCATTAAATGTTTTCAAAATCCAACAATGTTTCTGTATATTTTTAATGAAAAATAATTTCAAATTTTTTACTTGATCCATTCAAAAATTATTAATTTTAAGACTCTTTTAAAAAATATATATCCACATTTAGAGGGTCCATAATTTTTGGAAAAAAATTAACATAATATCCCCCAAATAATTTATCGTTTACTATCACATAACATATATATGAATATCGATATCTCATTAAATATTTTATGCAACATGAACTCTTCCAAGAGTGAAATATCATGTATTCCTTAAATCCAGACATTTAATAATTCAAACATAACATAAACCATCAGATCACTAACCACCATCATGGTAACTAAAAGTATTCAATAAAAATATATTTAACTTTACCTAAACATAATGCACATATTTAGGGTTATCTGTCCGAAGTAAATTTTTTCAAGAAGATTATTATTCAACACAATCACTTCTCTTGACTATTAGTGATATTCATCACATGATTCAAATTTCCTAAAGAAGAAGTCTGGGAGTACAATCTTTATATATCTTAGGATTCTTATAACCAAATAATTAATGATTGAATACTAAAATAACATAATTATTGAATCTAAACACAAAAATATTATTCATTACTCTTTTTCTATGGTAGTATCATAATCTTGACAATGATCGATTATCCACTTTTTATATATTTTCCTTTAACACCTGATGAATTTATTTGTGTAGTGTATCATCTTCTTGTAGTTGAAGCACAAAAAATTGGAAAATTATATTCTTTATTTTTAATCATGAGCATGGTGACCTTTTTCTCTACACTTGAAGCTAAATCCTTTTCCTCTAAAGAATATAACATGGTGTTTCCTTCCATAATTCTCACATTTTGGAAAATAATTGTTTACCTTCTTCTATTTATCTATAATTTTCTCAACTCTTCTCTTCTTATCTTGCTTCCCTTTGAAGCTATAAGATATGGTTAATTATTTCTCTATCTTGTTATAACCAAATATTATTTACTCATCAATGGATAATATTTTCGAGACTACTACCCTTCATAAAACTAGCTTATACCAACTAATTAAATGGCAATTCATGCTATTTGGATTATGTGCATTGATTCAGTTCATATACCTTATACTAGAATCAATGTATAAATAATATCATACACTATATTAAATCATGAAACTATGAGACATAATGTTTAATCCCAAAACTAATAAAATACATAACATAAATTGAAAAACTATTAAGTAGGAAGTCTTCTAATAATAAAAATTTATTCATTAGGGACATAATTACTATTAATTCATTCATAATGGTTTTTCAATGAAAATGAGAATTATCCAATGAATATCCCCTGGTAGGGTCAGTCCAGGTGTGTATTAAGGCCCATTTTCATTTTCTAAGTTGCATTGGGTCAGTCCCAATACACCTTGTTAGAGTTTTTACACCCAGGTACATAATTTTAAAAATCACACCGACTTGTTATATCAAGAAAGGGATGAATTTCTAGGAGGACACACATAAGCTCTACCATTCAAAAATTTTATGATGTTATTCTGTTCGTACCCTAAAATTATATCTTAGGGCTATGATCCTTAATATATATTCAATAAATCCTATTTCAAAGGTTTCTACAAAACTTCCTCTAATACAAACTATAAAGTCCACGACCACCATTTTATAGATCCAATGCCACACTTTATTACATTGGTATAATAAATAAGAAATTTTTATCATGGATGATAGAATCGTTTAGTAGTGATGAAAAACTATATACATATATATGTTTTACCTAAAAAATTTAAAGGAAAAAAAAAATAGAAACTCCATTGGAAACATCCATAACTCATAGATTATCTATGCATATCATTCAAATATATACATCATCGCATCCCTAGAAAAATAAAAAATTAGAAAGGGGTGAGATCATATTCTCAACAAGTTTAAGAAATCCTAATTAATATATCATAAATAAACATAAACAATATTTCATGTTGAAAAAATAATAAACATTATATTAAAACATATTCTTGAGTATAATATGTTATGAATAAAATCAAAATAAAAAAATCCATATAAATACTCAAATGAGAATGAAACATAACCATAGATATTCTACTAGCCAAATAATGAAATGGGATATCAATAAAAAATATAATAATGAGGGAATATATAATTTTTTAATTCATAAACATACCATAAAGGCCTCATTCAATATGTCTGTATAAATGTGTAAGGCCTCTGCCCAAACCCAGTCTAGTTTCTCTCAAGAGACCTACAGATTCATCGAAGGACTATAGCCAGCCATACCCATCACTTACAAAGTCCAATGCATTTCTCATATGTCGAATAATGTATTTACAAATATATATTTAAGTAAAATTGTCTCATAAAACTTTGAATTATTTTAATTATAATCATAGACAAATATACCATAAAAATCATTGATAAATTATTGAGATAAATAAACCCTTACTTTGGAAAGAAAATTTATTTTGGAAAATAATTTCGTATTATCATAAAATAAAATTATCATAATGTATATTCTAGAAAAGAGAATGGAAAGTAACATAAAATAACTTTCAGTGATAAATAATTTCCAAATGATGTGAAAACATGTAAAAATAACATTTAAGAAACTTTAAAAATAAGCTTAATTGGTGGGGTTTAAGGGAAAATAAAAAAGAATTTATAAATTGTAAAGGAAATAATTGTTTGAATAGATCCAGAAATGAAAATAGTAATTTTTTTCTGATAAAATTAGTTATTTTAAAAAAATAATGTTTTCTTGTATGCTGGAGTATAATTAAAAATGGGTATGAAATTGTGAAGTTCACTTTAATTGGGCTTACTTTTCAAGAGGAATTGAGAATGGATCCCTATAAAACAAGAATATCCCCCTAAAATAAAGACAAAATGATTTGTATAATTTAGTTTGGGATATAAAAAAAATTATATGGTTTATTTATAAATAATAAATAATTTTACTATAGTAAATAGATAGAAATTGTAACCAAAAATAATAATGGTGGTTTGAAGAGAAACCCTTACCTCTTTATGATCAATCTAATTGTATGCCCCATAAAATTATTAATCATAACATTAAACACTCCACACCATTATGAAAATAATATTCATTATATGACACATTAAAGGGTAGTATAAATACACCATACATAAGAAATAGTGGTGGATAAGGCATATCTTATGAAAATGAAAATGAGATGGAAGAGCCTGTACCATATATATGAACACATTATGAACTTGTACATAAACATATAGATAATGAAATAAGAATCATTAATAATTTAATTTTGAAACTATTTTAAAATGTATTTAATTTATTAAAATTAAATAATGCATATTTATGTTCATTTTGATGAGTTATAAGATTCAATTTTGTTGTTTGGGAGTGTTCGTTTCCTTGGTTTTACGATTGGTTTACTTTTATACATGTAAGAAAGATCATGTAAAATGAGAATAATTATAAATAATTGAAATTATATAATATTAATGGAATTATAGAATACTAAGTTTTCATATAAATCAGTTTGTTATTTGGGATGATGATGAATCATTAGATAAGATGTTAGTGGTAGTCATTTAAATCATTTTTTCATCTTCTATCATCACAAAATAGTTTGGTTTAATTAATTAATATTATGTATATATAATTATTATATATAATAAATATGTTTTAATAAATATATAATATTCTATTTTAACCATAAAAATGGTTTTATAAGAATCTTTGAATGTCGATTTAGAAAATGAAATCACGTCATCTACGAAGGCTGTAATTCTACACCTCAAAGATGATATTTTCATATTTAGAATAAAAGGAATAAGAGAATAGAATTGATGGGGGATTATTCCCTCAACACAATAATATTACCTTATATAAAATTTAATTTATGTATCATTTCATATTGGGATAAGTCGTTGAGGATAATATAATAAAAGAAAACAACTTGAAATGAAAATAAAAGGAAATGAAATATGGTTTATTGTCTTGAACTTATTCCCCTTGAGATCTTCTTTTATGGGATTAGGTTAGGTCTTATATTGTACCAAAAGGATCTTCTATTTGGGGGATAGGTTTGTGACTATTATATGGAATAAAATTTGACAATGAGGAATGCTTTTAAGGTGGGAGGATAAGAGGTTGTGAGTGTGCTATTTATAGTGGAGGAGAGGGGTGTTTTCTCATTATTTTACTTCTTAGTTTATTATTTTTCCTAAATAATATGAATACATTAAGAATTATCACTAAATATATTAAAATAATGAAGTATAGTTCAATATTAGGGGCCTAAATCATCCATAAATCATCTATTACCCAATAATTCATTTATTTATTAAATATGGTAAATTAATATATATCATTATTCACCAGAAATTCAACTTTTTTGAAAAATCCTAAAAATTAAACATAAGCTAATTTTCACTTTACACATTTAACAATAAATTTTATTTTTTCAATATAATTTATAAAACACTTTAAATTTAGTATTAAAGAAAGTCCTCCATTAAAATGTAGTTAAACGACTTTTAAAAAAATATAGTCTTTAATGCGTAAAATTGGATTCATTTTTATCATATGCCTATAAAATAATTTAAATTAAATTAAACACATTTTATTAAATATATAATACATAAATTCCATTAAAACTATTAATTATTAATAATTTAATGACTAGTTTAAATTTGTTATTTATAAATAATTATATGTAATTTTTATCATTGTTCGTTCAAGCTTGGTGTTGTCTGAAACCTATGCTATTTAAAAAATAAATTCAAAAGGACACATGTCCTAAAATCATGGGGTGTTACACATGGATTATTTGAAAAATATTTAATTGTAAATATGTAAACCATTGAAGAATAAATTTGATAATAACATAAAAACATATCTTAGTGAATAGGAATTGTTAAAGAACCATTAAATTACAATATATTTCATCTGTGCAAGTGGATAATTTCATGAATAATAAAATTAAATTTATTATAAAAATATTCTATTATTTTATTATTATTTATTAAAATTATTATGGTCCATTAATTATCAAATTAAATTAATTTATTAAATAGTGTTCTTTCATATGTCAACTATTTGTGGTTATTTAGTCAATTTTTCATAACTCTTTATGCATAGTGACCATGGAAAAAGCAATGTGAAATTTTATCATGACATCTATAATAAAAATTGTGTTATAAAGTTTTATATTAATTATATTTTTAATTATAATCTTGGTGGGTGGAGAATGAAAATTCAAACTCATTTCTCGTGGAGGCGATAGTTCACATATATGCTTGATTAATATTTTCATTTATCATCCAATGATGGTAAAAATAAACTATATAAAAATTTTATATATATGAAAACTTTTCATATCATTCTTATCATATTTAGTCATCAATTACATCATTTTGATCCTCCATTAATATGGTTTTTAATAATGAAAGATCTATCTTTATGAAGTTGGTAGTATTCATATTTCACTAACAATTCTTTTGTTCTTCGTGGTAGATACAGTGAATGAAACAATGGCTGTTCAAATAATGTTTTAATATATCAATATAATATTGATACTCATTTTATTATATTAATATGGAAATAAGATATTTTTCATATAAATGCTAATGAAAATAATACATAAATTGTAGACTTGATAGTTCCTTTGGAAACACCATAGAATTGAAATGTTTATACTATCTTTGTGTAAAAAAGGGTAAAATAAACTGTCAAGGAATAATAGGGGAGTATTATGTTAATAGTTTTAAGTAAATTTAGAATGGTATTTTTATGTTTTAAAGTTTTTTAGTAACACATTTTTAAAAGATAATAAATTGAACTCTTGGAAACAACCTTATTATTTTTAAAATTCCATGACACTATTGGAAGGTCGATGACTCCAAGGAAACAATATAATTGAGTGTAGGGTGTCTTTTCATCACGAAATACCCATCCAAGAATTTCCAAATATTTTTTAATCTTTTTAGTGTTTATAATATTTTGTTTTAAAATTTCACAATTTTACTATTATAATTGGTAATGAATTTTTAACATATTTTATGTCATATTAATAAAAACAATTAACAATATAACCATATATGGGTATAATAAACAAATAATTAAAATATATTTTATTCAATTTAATTTCTAAATATAATAAATTTATTTTTTATATTAATTCATGTAATGTTTAGAAAGGTTGTCCTGGTAAATAAATTATTTATGACCATTATGAATTATTAATCATATTTAGTGTTGACTAAAAATAAAATAAGTATTAATATTTGTATTTTTGAATACAAAATAATAGATAGTATTTTTTATATATAAATTTGAATAATTTGTTGAAATTACTTTGTATTAATAAAATAATACTTTTAAACTATTTGTTTCATTATTATTGTTTTAATTTTTTATAATAACATCGAATTTATTTGACAGTAAACACTAATTTTTATAGAAATTTATGAGTATTTTTATGTAAGAATGTTGTTTTTCTATAAAATACACCTTATAAATGATTGTTTAGGTGGATTCACATATGGTTAGAGTCTCTATTCACAATATTAGATATTTTATAGAATATTTTCTAACGTTAGTGTAGATTCTACAAAATATTTTAGGGAATATAGAGGCATGGTATTTATATAATATAAAAAATGTGTTTATTATTTCAGACATTCATAGTTCTTCAAAAAACAATGTAATATCTCATGAATGGTGTCTCAGAAGGGAAATGTGATATAACCACTAAATCTAGAACATGGTTTTTACCTTTATTATGATATAATAATTATATGGATAAGGTGTTTGGTTATATCACACATATGGTTAAATATATTATAATACATGTGAATGATTTTTTTTTGAAATGATAGATTATCTCTTGAATAGTTTCTCATATTGAACATATAATACTTCCATTAAGTTTAGAATATAGTTTATGCCCAAGGAGGGATATGAATTTCTTTCTTGTTAGTAGTCTTGTTTGACTGCACCCCATCGAGTGTTTTTTCCATTTATCAATTTTTTATTTATTTTCTTTCTACTTTTTTCTATTCTTCTCCCTTTATAGTACAACCTCAATTTTTCATACCCCCTTCGAGCTAAATCAACCGAAATCAAACTATTTTGACCATTCAAAAATGAAAATCATTAATATGAAAGAATTAAGTACTCTACAATCAGTTTTGTTAATCACAGATTAAATCTGGTGTATTATTTTGGGTTTTGTAAATATATGATTTTGGGGTTCTAAAATAGCCAAACCAATTTCGCTTCAATGTTGGTTGATCCATTCAAGATCTAGGGATTCCATAACACAATTGTTCTTGATTTGGATTCATTTAACGATTTGATTTACTATTCTTGTTCTGGTTCTAGTTATGTGTTTCTCATTTAATTTTTTCATAGTGATAAATGTTGATGAAGTAAAATGGGTCTATTTTATTTTTTTTATATATATTATTTATATATTCTATAAAATATGGTTGAAATTATTCTTAAACTATAAAACTAAGAATTATCAAAGTATAATTAAACATAATTATTGGAATGAAATTTATAAAAATTATCAAAAAATAATTATGTAAAACAACAAAAATAATAATCAAATAATAATTACATATATTTATTAAGAGAAATTTTAAATAAAAATTATAAAAATAATTAAAAAACTCTAAAAAAATTGAATTTAATTATTAAGTGATGGTTATATAAATTTATCCAAATATAATCTTATAAAATGATGAGAATATAATTGTTTATTTATAAAATAATAATTTATGAAAAATATTATCGAATTATAATTAAGAAAGGAAAAATTTTAAGGAAAATTATCAAATGTTAATTTTTTAAATTTACCTTTGGAAATTATATGGGAATCATCATTTAATAAAGATATAAAATATCAAAGGATAATTATATATTTTTATTAAATAATAATTATAAATATCCACAACATAAAATATTGAATTAACCTTGAGAAATGTAATTATTATCTATGAGATTTTATAATTATCCTTGAGGGTAAAAATAACAGTGCATGTGTTGGCTTAAATGATAATCCAGATATTATCTAGGTGAGAGATAATATCATTGAATATGATAATTTATTTTATATTTTATATTCGAAATAAAATAGATATGTTCCATTATAAGAACCCTTGATGAATCTAGAGTGTTGTCATATCAATGACTATGATAATATGGGATGGAAGCATGTGTTCTGGACTATTATGTCTTCCACTCCTGCTTTTGAACCACACATGGTAGTTTATCTTTTCTATTCCCATCCAGGAATTTGAGGTAGTAATTTCCTTATCTCTTGTGTATTTTGTTAAAAATGTTTAGATTTTATAATTTATGTGATGAAATATTTGATAATAATTCACGATTGTGATGGAAAGTGGGTGTATGTGTTTCCCATGAGAACTTTTGTGAAATTATTTTACATGACCGATACTTGAGTAGTTGTTGTCATTTGTTATTATTACCACGTGTTATTATGTGCTTCGTAATTACTTCCCATGTAGAAATTCATTCCATGTACTCTCTACCTTTTATATATTTTATGTTTCTTCAGAGTTATTATTCCTGGTGCATGTAATATGTGGTCTATCGTAACATGATTTTCCCATAGAGGTGGTGTATGCATGACTTGAAATTATGGAAATGATGGACCTAAGAATAAGGTTGAATATGATGATACCATGGATCCGTATTGATGATTCAATTAAGGAAATAGGATATGTGTATCATTTTTCACAATGTTTAGTTGATTTGAGAGTAGCAAACTCGAATCCCAATTTATTTTTAAACATCATGGTAGAGTCCTAGTTGATATTGAATAACTTTGCTCGATGCCTAATTTATTTGAGAGAAATTTTCCACACAAGAGGTCATTAAGAGAACCAAGTCACATGTACACAACATATCATGAGATTATCAGGTGATAGTTTCACATTACTAGTTTTTAGATTTTTTACTTCTTAAATATTCTTATTATCATTTCTGTATCGATCCATATTAGGTGGAGTTGGGGGTTGTCCGATCATGGTTAGTAAAGAAAATTAAATTTTTAATAGTAATTTTATTATTTCGATACATTTATTATTAATATAGAATGAAGATTTTATACATAAGAAATATATATTTAGGATTCAATGGTTGTATTCTACTGTGTCTTCTTGATTATTTTGGCATGCTTGTAGATTTCATGACCACATACCCATTGAAGGGAACATTATATGTGTTGGATTGTTGATAAAATGATAATATATTTGTTGGTGGAGTGGGACAAACACTAAGAGGGCCTCACAATTTATTTATTTTCAAATTTACTTATTTTCTACTTTATACTCTAGATGTTCTTTAAATTTATGGAGTAGATCATTATTATATGACATGTATGCCACATTGTTTTGTATTTTCATTTCTAATATGGTCTTTTATTATATTTTTTTGATTTATAATTGATCATGTTACAGGATGCTCTGGGTATAGTCTCCATCTGGATAGACATAGACCCTCACTAGTAGTCAAAATCCTATTTCATATAGGGTGGTGTGCATGAGGTCATGTGACCCTCTAGATTAGACCTATTGTTTCAGCATAAGGTATTATAAAATGTTATCAAAAGACCAAAATTTACTAACTTGTTTCTCCTCCCTTCCTTTATTTGAGATAGGTAAATAGGATATATGAATGATGGGACTCTTGGAGGATAACTTCGGAAGTGGATATGCAGAATTTTATAATACACCTCCATGATTCCATAAAGTGGGGGAAATTATGTTTTGTTATTACCATTGATAAAATTCACATTAGGATATTCATGCGATGTTGATATGGGATTTATTATATTTTAGATGTGTTTATGCGTCACAAATAGTAACATAAAAACACATTCTAAATATATCCTTTGTTTTATTGTATAGTAGCTCTTTAATTAAATTCTATATTTTGTGCTATATATTCAGGATACTTTCTCTTTGTGTGATATATCTATGTTTCCATGTTGTTAGGATATGTCCATATTCAAATAAATTGGATGAATTGATCACGTTTTTCTATATGTATATATATGATGACTATGAATAACATGCATAGATGATGTCCAAGGATAGTGAAACTATGGAATACCTTAGGTTATGGGTATACTCCTTAGAGATCTTTGGGAAATATAAAACACTGACTAGGGATTATCCTAACAAATTGTTTTAGTTTTAGAGGAGTTTATTTTGAATTATTGAAGATATCACTATGATATAGTCTTATGGGACAACTTCAGAGGTATTATATAATACTCTTGAAAGGGAGTATGATTCCTTATTACAAGTATATGTGTTGGAGAATTGAGGTGAGCATTGATCCACTCATATTTTATAGTTTAGGTTTCATCTATTCCTAAACATGAAATTATTTTCTTAGTGATTATTCATGGAATAGTATTTCATAACTATGTTAAAATATTCCCTGACTGCACTCCATCATTATTCATCACTCCAAGTCATTGATTCCCCTTAAGATCCTGTAGAATTTATCGAAATAATTTGGTAAATATATTTTCTTAGTAGATAACATGTATGTTTATAACGATATAATGAGATAGAGGTCATTCTGGGTGTGTATCCCATTTGGAGACCGCAGTAACATATGGAACCAACCACGTTCAACAAGATCAAAGATTATATGGAAAACATTTACAAGAATGGAATTATCAGGCCATGTACTTCACTGTTTGGTGCAATTTTGTTTTCAACCAAAAACTAAAATGGTAGTCATCAACTCTATATTGATTACTATAAGATGAACTAGTTGATTGTGATAAAACAATATCATTTTACTTAGATCTATTATTTTTTTATTAAAAATTGTGATCATTTTGGTTCTCCATGATTGATATTTAGTTGGTCTATCACTAGTTGTGAGTTAGAGAGGAGGACATTATAAAGATGGAATGTCAGAATAGTTATGGGTTGTATGTGTACTCAGTGATAAAATATATGATAAAATACACACATGAACTGTTCATGGATCACATGAAGAAAATATTCCACATTTTTTTGGTCACAATCATCATGGTTTCTATTCATGACATCTTCATCTACTCACGGACACCAGATAATAATTTTATGAACCTAAAGATAGACCTGAGTTGCCAACGAGTTCGTACCCGAGTGGTAAGGGCTCCTGCTTGGCATCCAAGAGACCTAGGTTCAAAACCGGGTGGAAGAAAATTTATGGTTACTGTAGTAATATTGTAGTAGTCACTGTAGCAGTACTGAAGTAGGAATTGCAGCAGTACTGTAGGAGTCTCTGTATCAGGTGTTGTTTGGTACTGTAGCAGCTAGAACTATTCACCTGATTTGGGATTTCGGGCCACTGGTATGGGCAAACGGGCCTCAAGTGCCTTTGACCCATCAATGGCCTTCGGGCCACATGGCCTTCTGGCCATTGAAGACCATGAAGTAGCCCATTTCACAAAGAGAAGGCCCTAGAACAGGATCAGAGCACTAGTAGCAGTCACCAAAACCAGAGCTAACCAGATTTGATGAATGAGTGGGTATGGCAACCACCATCGGAACCAGGCACCGTGAATCTTTTTACGGGGAAATGCTAGCAGATCAGCAATGCAGGTGGGGAGCTAAAGGTGATCAATAATACAAAATCTAGGGAGGGGTAGTTCTAGTGGGATGGGCCGACGGGTCATGTACAGGTTCCCCTTCATCCCTTAAATTGGGGATTATCTATAATAAAATAAAAAAGAAGGCATTCGGGCCATTAGGATAAGATAGACCTGAGTTGTCTTCGGTCTCATCATCATTAGTCCAAGCTATTAATGTGTGACTTATGGATTTTAAAAGTGATTATCGATGAACATGTGATGTCAAATATATTTATACCCATGAAACCATCGAATTTAATGGTATCCATGTTCTCAAAATGTATTTGGAACATGTTTGAGATCATGAGAATCCTAGCTTTAAAAGAATGTTGATGGTGGTAAATACATGACATATCCTTTCTATAAGCACCCATGACTCCACTGTCAAAGAAAAGAGTAAATCTATAGTAGAAATACTTGTGTAAAGAAACCAATATTTGGTAGAATTCGATGTTCACTAATTCTAAGATGATGATACTAATAGAACTATAGATCAAATATAGAATATAATGTCATGCATCAGGCATATGTTCGTACAATGTAATAAAGTTGAAGTATGTAGTAGCTTATGGGACACTTCAGTCTCAAAACCAAAAAATAAAACATCTTAATAACAATGTTGATATGATCACTATAGTCTATAGTAAAAAAATTTGGAGACACTATAACTTCAACAATATATTTTTTGTTTACACAGTCCACCAGATCATTCGTAATATATTCATGTAGTTGAATATGAATCTGAGACATGGGATACGAAAATAAAATATATAGTTTATGAGTTGAGTATATATAGATGTTTCAATTTTATAAGTATTATATACCCATGAAATATTACATCATTCTGTTTTCTCTTAGATGTAAGATATAGGTGGATCAAGATCATGATGTAAGGGATTAAGAGGGGCAATGGTGGTTAATGGGATTTGTGGCCGACTAGAGGATGGATTCCTGTAAAGACCAGTGATCAATGACTTGTGACCCATTAATGGTAACATTCTCAATTGTATATTAGCTTAATTATGGATAGGAGTTAGACCAAGAGTATTTTTCAATGGAGGAATAGCTCGATGGAGGCGACCCAATACCGTGGTGGTCCTTGGGAAATAATGATGTGGCGATGTTACATAGCTCGCTAGTTGTCCCTTTAATTAAATAGGAACTAATGTGATATTACCATAACTCTATATGTATTGTAAATCCTATTGTTATGTAGTGGTACTATGACTTTTGGTGATGGTTTTGGTGTTAGGGAATGAATACAGACGTTGCAGGGGCTGTGTCATGATGCTTTCCCTTCAATCAGTTAATGGAAGAGCACCAGTGTCCTGGAGGCTTACTCGAGCCGCATAAATGTCCCATTTTGAAGTGGTAGTAAATCATGATGGAATTTTTATGGGGTTACCTAGAACATTGAGAAGTCATGACAATATCTGGGTGATTTTCAATAGGATGGTTAAAATTTCAATTTCTTACTAAGATGAAAGACTCACTCAGTAGATGAGTAGGGAGAGCTTTATGTTTAGGATATTGTATCCTTAGATGGAGTTCCCAAGATTATTTTTTCGATAGTGATCCATTTATTTCATCATGGTTTTGGTAGGGCTTATAGAATTCCATAGGGACTTAATTGAGGTTGATTACAATTTACCATCCTTAGTCAGAAAGAGATTTTGATCGGATGATAATAATATTGGAGGATATGATTACATATTGTTTTTTATAATTATATATAGAATGGGATAATAATATAGACTTAGTTTTGTCAACATGAAACATTATTTAAAATGAATTGATTCAAATTTAACCGTATTTGGATCTTTATAGGATACCACATCATTCAATTATCTATTGTCTTGAGGCATGTGAGGTGGTGAATATTGTTCCCAGTTTAATTATGGACACCTCTGAGAGGGAGAAGCTAATTTAGAATATGTTTATCACTATAGAATGTAGTAAATTATCACATTACAACTGTACGTGGATACACGTGATGTTTTATGTGGGTGATATTGTTTTCATGATAATGACACCCCAGTTAGGCCACTGACATCTGAGTGTGCATGGAATGTGACCACAATTATTTCTAGTACCTTTTGTTATCACTAAATGGATTGGGATAGAGGAATATTGATTGTATCTTTCTCCACATTTTTAATTATTCAATATTTGTGTCATCTGTCATTGATCTGGAGGTACATTAGTGATCCAATGAATGTTATCCACTACGAGGATGTGGAGTTATATCCCAATGAATATAATGAGGATCACCCATTATGGATGATGAACCATAGAGATAAATTTCTACTATAGAAGACAATACCACTTGTTCGTATATGGTGGAAGTATAGATAGATATTGAAGAATATGTGGGAGTGAGAGTCTGATGTTCGATTTTAGTGGCCTTTTTTTAGAAAATACCGCTTCATAAACATTAATGGGATTATAATTCATTTAATGGGGAGAATTTTAAAATATTCATTTTTAAATGATAATTAAAATATATTTTGTTTTAAATAAATGATAATTTTTTGTAAAAATGAATTCTTTTTCAATAAAAATCACATTATAAATGATTTTGTAGGTTTCACTGTGGGAGTTTAGTAGCCCTATTACAAATTTCCATTATTCTATAAAATATTTTTGGAGTTAATCACTATGTATGCACATGAATTTTAGGACTATAAAGGCTCGATATTGATAATATATATATATATATATATAATATCCCAAGCATGTAGTTTTTTTTGACATAGTGGAATACCACCCAAATGGTGTCTTATATATGAAATCTGACACTACCATTATTTCTCGACTACATGGTTTTTGAAATTTGTGATAATGTTGTTATTCACATCAGGTGTCTAGTTGGATCACACATAATGGTAAATATATAATATTATGTCCAATTGATTTTTTATAAATTTAAAAAATATATCATGAATGGTGTATCATATAGAAAATATGAGTCCCCCATTAGGTAAAAATGTGAATTTTACCTTAGGAAAATTATAAATATTGTTCACATTGGGTGTGTGGTTTTATCACACCACCATCAGGTGTTTGTCCCATCTCCCATTATAATTGCTTATTTGATTTTTCTACTTTACTTTCTTTTTATTATATCTATAAATCTCTGTTTTTCATTACCCCTTCAATAGAATCATAATAAATCTCATGTTTATAAAAGTTAAATTTTTCAAATCCTTAATGGAGAAGAATTAAAGACTATATAATCAATTCTTAGTTGAATGAATGACTAAATAAGGTGTTTTAATTTTGTTTTTTGAATGCTTCACTTTTGTGGTTTTAAAATAGAAAAAATAATCCTATGTCAGCATTGGTTGATCTTTCTGAGTTTGGTGACCCCAAAACACTCTTACACGTGATTAGAATACCTCAGACTATCTATTTCAGTGTTCTTGTTCTTGTTCAAGGTGTGCACTTCACCCTTTCCTTTATTCATGATGTGCTTAATGTATGAGGTAAAATGGTTTAGTTTTATATATGTATTTTTTGTTTATTGTATATTTATTTCTTCCTAAATTATGAAAAAAGGGGTTAAAAATAATCCTAAATGATTAAACCAAGATTTATCAAAGGATAAATGCATTAAATTATCTAATAGAAATTTATAAAAATTATCATAAGATAATATTGTTAAAAATTTATAAATATTTATCAAATGATAATTATTTTATATTATCAATGGATTATTTAGAAAAAAATTAATCAAAATATAATATCTTTGAATCATTAATGAAAATTGTAACTAATTATCATGTGATTGCAACATTGATTTATTATATATTAATTTTTTTACAGTATCAAATGATAATTTTTTTTAAAAAATTCTAATTTATGAAACATTATCAAGAGTTATATTTTAAAGGATAACTAATAACAATATTATCCATTGTTAATTATATAAATTATCAAAGGGTAATTATAATTTAATGATAATTTGATAAAGATATCGAATTATCATATTATAATTATTTAAATTATCAAGGATCATTATATATTTCATTCACTTAATAATTATTAAGACCATGTATAATATCATATTAACCAACATATATGTAACAACACATGTTTTGAGTCAAGGAATAACTCCAATGAAATTTGAACTTCTTCATTTACTTGATGGAAAATTTCTAAAATGTGGATTCATAATGTAATGTCGAGAGTTGGAACACTTTTATGTGTAGCTTGGACATGGGTGAAGGCCCTAGAGATCCCATAGAATTCTTGTCATGTTTTGAGAGCACCAGGACCACAAATCCATATTTTGGGGGGTCTCCATTGGGTATATGGTTTGTATGAAACCATGCATTCCACAACAGCATATTGTGCATCCTATTTAGAGGAGAATATGTGAAGCACATAGGATGCACATGGTTTACCTTAATCATGCACCTATCCCTCAAAATAAGTTCCACTTTTGTTCACAATATCCACCACATGATTGGTTGATGATTTTCAAAGTTATACGCATAACCTGAGTTGGGTTCTCCAAGTTCCTCATATAGGACGCATAGTTGGAACACAAATTTCCAATCTGTGTGGCCCAAAATATAAATTTGGTCATAAAAAATATAACAAATTATATAAAAACCCAAAATCTTCCCTCCCCACTCCTTACCTGTGCATGACACCCCCTCCCCCTTCCTCTCTAGCATACACAAGGAACCCCTCCCATATCCCTATTTGGTCATCTATCAATAGAATTTCGTTCAAAATTATAGATAAATAATTGATGTATGTATTCAGATCCATATTCATCTATTTCTAGAAATTTTTATTCTCCCCACCACCTGTATTCCATTCGGTTAAGCCCTGGGATGATATTGACCCAATTTGTGGTTTTCCTTCGATGTTAGGGAGTGAGGTTAATCTCTTGGGACTTCTATGATTGTATTATGGAATCTTCCATAGAAGGAGAAGCACTTCCGATCATTTTTTATATCCATCATCAATTTTTAGGTAGGTTTTTTTCCTTTCATTTTTATATCTAAATTTTTATTTGGGGCTTGTTAAATAAATAGAAATAGATGTATTTCCTCATGGATTATATTGAAAATATGATTACTCTTTATAAATGGGTTGTGGACTATGGTAAGTTATTATTGAGAATAGAGCCTCATGTTCACTTACATTAGGTGTTGAGCATGGAGACTCATACTAGTGATACCTATGATATGATAGTACAGGTTCTGTTGAACATGGAGACTCATGCTCCCTTACATCTAGTGTTAAGCATGTTGACTCGCCCAATTATATGATATGGGTGATTGGAATTAAGTTCCATGTTCTATTGTTGGAGTGATACCATGGAATGATCACTCACCATATTGAGTGACAGGCATGATGTCATCCTCTCTATCGGGATATAGACTTAATGGGATTTTATGCTCATTTTACTAGTCATGTATTGTGTTAGTTACACCTCGATCCATCCTTAATTAGTATTCCATGAATATGTATATTAAGAATTCACATGCACTCAGTTTATATAGATGGATTAAATATAGAACTAAACTATATATATTAATATTATTTATATATATAGTGACATAATCATTCGTTCTTTCCAACAGTGAGACTAGGTAGGTAGAGTCAGTTAGGTTTTCAATTAGAACATGGGATAATCTGTTCTATTATTTCAATACTATTTATCATTTCGTGTTACCTACACACCAAATAATTTATAATTCATTAAATGGATTCAGATAGAATATATGGGTATTTCCAAACTGAGATTATTATCTCACACCCTACTCATGCAGCCATTGTAATTGTGTACCTGAGAAGACCTTATATTTGCAATACCTTGGTTTATTTCTTGCACTGTTTAGATTGTACTTGGGATTTTGGAGCATATAACAAACATATATATCCATATTATCATGGATCTAGTTTGTTGGGAAATTATTTTCTTTTATTACGTTCTATTTCTATTGTAATTAATACTACTTGAACTTGTAGCATCATCTTCCATATTGGCCTTGGTCATCTTTTTATATTCATTTGATTATTATAATTCTTCTGCTGCTATATTTATTTCATTTATTATAATTATTTCATTGTTTTGTACTATTCAATATCTAATAAAACTTTGTGCTGCTATGATATGAGGGTATAGTCTCCGCAATATCACCTTCTAATACACTCTATACTAGTCGGATGCCTCTATAGTATATAAGGCATGGTTGATTCCATATGACCCATTTTTTAGGACTAGTGTCTTATTGGTGATCCGGGATGGGACATTAAAATGTCTTATTAGAGCCATATTTTTCCTTTTTCATAATATTTTGAGATGGTAGATAGGATACTGAGAATGTGTTAATGCTTGGTAAATTGTTATGTTTGTGACTGATCACCCCACCCATGGTGAATTGACCAACAGTACAAGGTAGGGATTGTTTTTCATTATGTTCCATATTACTATGTAATTTTATTTCACCTACGGTGATTATGTATTTTTCTACTTCTTATTTATTTATGAATTTTAAGTAATCTTTACACTTAGCCTACTATGGTATAGAGGTATTATAACATGAATCATCATAGGAACATATAAATTTATTTTCCATTCATATTACATTCCATGTAGTAACATTTATAGGTTTCTTACTGATTAGAAATTTTTACATGAGTGACAAATCATGTTGCTGTTTTAATTAGTATTTAGTCTTTTATAACATTTTTATGTGATTATATTGCAAGATTATATGCTTATAGAATTATTTATGTGTTATATTATTATATTTAAATTCTTATTTGGTATGATATGTAAAAGGATACAAGTTCTAAAAATATTGGTTGTGATTAAACAAAACTAGTTTTCTGTTTTAAGGTGTATGGGTGCCTTGTAATTGGGAAAAGGTTCATTATATTCTAAAATCATCTCTTCATTTTCTAAATATGTCTAAAAACTACTATTAAAAAGAAATTTGGCTACTAATATTTGTTAGGTCCACAAGGCTGAATACCCTGAGAGGGGGGGTGAATCAGGGTATGACTAATTTAAATTTAATGCCCATTCTGATCTTGTTTCGCTGTTTTGAAAAACTCTCTTCTCTCTTTTTCTTGTTGCACAATGTAAATAGAAAGCGAAGTATGCACAGGACACAACAATTTTACTCGGTTCACCGCAAAGGGCTACGTCCAAGGAGCATACGCAGAAAAGTTGTCGGTCGTACCAAATTCCACTAATCTTCATTAGCTTTGGATTACAAGGTTCAGGCTAGATCACTTCTAAGCCCAGGCTCACTACCTTTACCAGTTTAGGGTCAGATCACTGCTTTCCCAAGGGTCACCCCCTGTTTCTCTCTCTCTCTGGGTCACTGCCGGTGGATAGGATCACCTTCTTCCTCTTCCTAAGCTCACTGCTCTTGGAAGGAATCCACTCATGGTTTATAGACCTGTAGGTCTCTTCATTTGCATGAATGAATGCATCTTCCTCTGTGTGTAGATGCTATGTTTAAGTACAACTTTCATCCGTAGATGAATCTCTCTTTGCACTGAAGGAATTGGTCAAACTTCCAACTTCCACGCAGCCCGAAAACCACAGCTGGAACAAAACCTTACTTGGCGCACAAGTCAACCTTGGCACGCAAGTTTCGGCGTGCAAGTCACAACGGGCGCGCAAGTTCACGTCAAACACTTTCACGACACAATCTTCCCCAACTCCAAGCTTGCATGACTCTCTTCCTTTTACGCCCAAATCAATATTGGTACGCAACTACCAACTGGCACGCAACTTCTAACACCAGCGCACAACTTCAACTACTGGCGAGCAAATTCACCTGCACGACCCACACTCACCACTTGCGCGACCACCACACCTGCGCGACGGGAGCTCTGATTTCTCAAAGTGTTGAACTTTGTTAAGAATGAGGAGGGGTGGTCCAATATCTATAGGCAATCTGACCACCCTGCGTGATGGCGAGCAAGTCACCTGCACGACCCAGTTTCAGCGCGCAAGTCCCCTGTCATTTAGACACTTGCACGACCAACTCCCAAGCTTGGGCGAACCTTTTTCCATAGCCATATTTTGATCTTATGATCTTGAAAAAAATATGGCGTGCAAGTTTCCTATACTCCAAGTCCTCGTCACGCAAGTCCTTTTGCCAAAAACACTTTTTTTCATTTGCCGATTTTTAGGCCCGAAATTTTGGAAAACACTAGAAAACGATGCAACCTTGTATCTGTTCTTTTGTACAGCATCCAAATCATCCATTCCTTTTATCGATGTTCTTGAATCAAACATGGATCGTTGACCTCAGCTCTTGAACTCGACATTCCACCATGAAATCCTATTTGTTAACAAATTTGTATGTCACTGTTTTTCTTTGTCAACAATCACTACTCAGATGTCCACTTTGTCAACAAACTCAATCACCTCCAAAATGCTTCAATGATACCTTGAGGGATTTTTCCCAACAATTTTCTTTGTTAAAGTGGTATGATTTCAATTAATGGCAGCCACATGACTAACTATAAATTGTATGGGTTCTTTATTAGTTGGTATATGGACACCCATATAACTGGACCATTAGATATAACCATGGTGTATTTTTGACATTCTTATAAATAAATAGATGCATGATTTATAATGAAAATTGAATTTTTTTGGGTAAATGGGATCTATAATACAATTCATAAAGTGTATGGAAACATTATAGGGTGGGGGATGGAAACCCATACAATCAATATGTGTGTGCCTTAACATTTTGTTTTAGAATATATTAAATTTTTAATGATGAATGTTATTAAATGTAATGACATGAAAATGGAACCATTTGAGGTGTCCTTTTTTTAAACCATTATTTAATGGTTTTTTGAGTTTCCCTTTTTATAGACATGGAAAGTAAGAATGAGTGTTTTCCATAGGTGTATTTTCCCTTATCAATGGTTCGAAATATAGGATTTTGAGCATAGTGACTTTTTTTGTGTGGCCTACAGATAGTTTTGATGATTTTTTATTTTTAAGGGTCTAAAAGATGGTATATGTCACTTTGAGAATAAATACCATGCTAAATCCAATGACCCTTTGGATGTTTGTTGTTGTTTGGGTGTAATTGTCCCTAGTTGGACCATTTGATTCTTTGCGAAATCCTTACTTGGAAAGTTGGTCATGTTATCTTGGATTTTTTATGGGCACAAGTATCGATTAATGCTCAGTTTCTATAGGGTATTCATGCCTAGGGAATGGTCGGCTACATCATAGGTCTCTTCACCCTTTCTTTTTTCCTTGGGTGACTATTGTTGTCGTCAATCCATTTTATAGTTATATGAGATAATGTACTTTTGAGGAAATTTCTATGCATTCTTCTTGATACATGAAATCATATAGATGATAAGCATAGGGTTAGTATCAAGGATGTGCCATTTCGTTCTATGTATCGGGATATTATGAATTGATATATGTGGTAATCATCGTGGGATAAATATTGTAATACTTAGTTTGGAATTCTGCTATTCAGTATGGTCACAATTCTACTTCATAGTTGAGTGACCTGTGGGATAAAGGAAACTGAATCAGTCCCAATTATTGGGTGGAATTTCTAAAATAATTTGTTGTTTTGAAATGGCCATCAGTTTTATTTTTTCATTGCTTTTATATTTTGACATTGTGATCATAGATCAGAGTGTCACGGGATTGTTAAATATTTTATTAATCTATCTCTCTTGTGAGTTGATGGTCTATATCCTCTCTCAATGACTATGAATATAATATATTGGGGACCATTGAATTAGTTTTTCTAAGTGTGTCCTTCTGGGTAGATGTAACACAACTAAAGAGGAATATTGGAAATGGTCAGGCTTTCATGAATTCCATGGAGGACTAGAAGTTTCAAAATTTTCATTACATTCTTCGAAGATTTAAACCGATGTGGTTGGATGATTATGTAACTGCTGGGAAAAAAATTTGGCCATGGATGGACTTCAGTGGTGAACCTTGAGTGATCTTAGAAATTCCTTGATTAGTAAAGGCATCAAGGACTGATTGTTGATGTGTTGACCGGTGAAGTCAGGCTTCTTTTAATAGGACAATCAATAGTAGATTTATTATTAATTCTTATTTTCTCGGTTTGTTGGATACCATAAATTAACACTGCATAAATGATTTTAATTTTTTTTATTCCATTTCATGTCAGTTTTTTAATTATATTTTTTGGCGAGAAGTTTTAAATAACTTTTTTCGCATCAGTCAACTAAAACCATCATTATAAAATAATAATTTTCATTATATTTTCACATCATTTATTATATTACTGATGTGGAAAACCATTTTTCCAATTAGTTATGAAATAATAGATGTAAAAAAATTTAATGGGACTATGATTCATCCTCCACCATAACTACAAAAAGAAATATAACAAGTAGGAATCGGAAGGAGGAAAATAGTATAACACTTATAAATAAACTTTTAATATTACAATATATATTACAAATAAACCAAAAATCAATAAAAAAATCCTAAATGATTATCCCATTAAATTTTTTAATGTCTCAACTCCATATCAATATATAATCATGAGTCATTAAAAGCTATAAAATAATACAAAATGAATTTGAATTAGATATTCAATAAAATATATGAAATGTTAATGAATTATTTAAAAATAAATATAACCTTATGAAACTCTGTAACTATCCTAGTTGAAATTATTTCATACTTGAATCTCAATACATAATATCCACATTTTTTCCCATTATTTTTTATGAAACTATTTCAAATTTATTTTAATTCAAAATAATATTTTTAATTAATATATCATTAATTTAGTTATTCTAAATGAATATACACCTTAGCTTTTACAAATTTGATCTTGATGCTCTTCTTTCTTATCATTCCTCTCACGAAATTACATTCCCTATGTGAAAATAATATGAATAAAATAAATTTTAATAATTATACTATAAACAAGTTTTATATAATAATACAACCTTCATCAATATATTACGAAAATTTTCTCTCACTTCAAAATGGATAGAGAATAGCTAGTACAATTTCATATATCTCAGAAACAAAACACCCAAATCCAATTACCACTAATATTAAAAGAAAATTAATATTAATATTTAAAATTTTAAATGATATAATACAATTTTTGAGAATACAATTTCATACATTTCAAGATATAGAAGAATCCAATACTGAATGATGCCATTCTTCTAAAATCTTTCAGCAGGATAAACTATTATTTCTATATTAGTCACTGTCAAAGTCGTACGAGAAATAAAATATAGTCTATAAATAATATGCATCTATCTTTCCATGCTCTGTAAAAATTTTATATAGATACCTAATATAAAGAAAACATAATTATTAATTTTCTATAAATTTACTGAACAGAAAAATATTGTTATTCAAATTACATGGAAGAAATTTACAATGTGTTGATTCCAAATTTCCCTATAGATTCAATCAACATGATATCAATTTTAAAAATCCACATATCCATTACCTATCCACAAATAGTATCATCAATTGGGTACCCATATACTTCCAAGAAAAGAATTTAGTCCACTGACAATCTATCAAGACTAGTAGGAATTGTAGCTAAAGTCCTGAAACCTTGCATTTTTTATTGTCTATATAGTATTTATTTACCTTTAAAGTATTCTTATTAATAATTAGATAAATATATAAACATTAAAAAGAGAAAAAAAATTAATAACAAAATGAAAGATAATATAACATATATACATACTTCTATGGAAATATGTCAAGGTAGTTATAATGGAAAAACTAAAAAATGACCGATATATTGTCAACATGTACTCATCTCATCTATAGAACATCGTATTTTTATAATATATCTATAAAATCTTGTATAGTGGCCCTACGATGGCCTATCTCAATATTCTGATGATGAATGGTATCACTTGTATAATATATCATCTTCTATGAAACAATATGATGAGGATCATTGATATATACATCATAGTAACTTAGAAGCTATGGAGGAGGGTGTAGGGGAAGTATAAGGAGTTGGGTCTATAGGAAGAGATGTTTTAGTAGGATAAAGAGGAGTGGGATATGATGGAGAAGGTGGATTAGTCAGATCAGTAGGCCAAAACAATCCTTGCATGACTGAAAACATTGACTGTACCGAGTCACTAGTCCCTTCCTCCATAATCAGTTGAATAACCTTAAATTTGGATTCCAAATATTATATTTTTTATAAAAATGATCATTTGAAGAATATTATGAATGTGGAAACACTTTTCTTACTAATACACCTGTCGGGTATCCTTCTACCCAACCTGGGTGTTTGGGATTTTTAGATGTTGTAGCTAAAATATCCTTACTACCCTCAGAAATAAAGACCCCATGTGTTCTCTGCTACTCAATATAATCGTATATAAAATATTTCAAATCATATATGATAAATAAAAATATATAAATTCTTTATTAAACATGAATAAATAAATATACATCCGACAATTTTATCTGCTAAAACTCCTAACTCTTTCAAATGATATTGTTAGTTTTTTGAATTCGAGTCCTCATTTTTTTCATGTCTAGTGGTGGGAGGGGAAACCCATGTATACCTTGATGACTCAGCTCTCAGATTTTGGATATTTTTTTCTTTCATCTCTTCTTAAATTTATATATACCATCCCTGAGAGAATGTATGAGGGCATTTATTTCTAGATTGAATCTGCTAATGAGATCTCATTGATAACTGAAAAATTTGAATCAAGAAAAAATAAATCATTAAAATGGTCATTAATATAAAAAAAACTAATAACATAACATTGCACATACAAAAAATATTTCTCATTGTTTATTTTCAACAAACTGATTCAGCCTATATTCATCTATAAATGGATATATATCACATGGATTTTCATGTTTCCTTTCCCCAAAAATTAACTCTAATGTGAGAGAATAATTAAAATCCCACTACCTCCTAGCACCCAAAGATAAAAATTTCTTCTTTACTCCTCACATACGAGGAATATCATATGTCATCTGATAAGAAGGTTAATAACATGTATCACTATAAACATTTCAAGATTGGTAAAATAATAATAAACAAGCATACCAAAATGGTCTCCCACAATTGTGATAATTGCACTTTTTCAAAACATCGTCAATCATCAAACAGAAAACTAACTATAATTTTAGCCTCTACATATACAAAATTCATGAAATGTATTGAATTTGAAACTATATTAATATCATTATGATTAATGTATATAGATATCCTCTATTCCATAAAATGGGTAACTGATAAATATTAGAATTATGTGGATCCATGTTTACCAACCCTCGAACTCATTTTTTCCCCGAGGAAGATGAGGTCTCATGTAAAAAAGTATGAGGAGGCTAATCAATAGGAGCATGTGTATGCTCATCCCAGAAGGTATGACTATTATCATCTCTATAAATATTTGGCACATCATAGGATTGACCTATCATTATATTACCCATAAAAGTGAAATCAATTTGTACAAAAATTTACAAATATAATAGTTACATATAGATGTAAATAAAAAAATAACAATTATCAAATAGAAAATAAAGTAAACTAAATGTGACAAATTTTTATTAATATTTTTTATAGTTAACTAAAATTTTTACAATATTATAATGAGAAATTATATAATGTAAATTAATGAAAACTACTGAATATTAATTAGAGATGAAATGACATAGTAAAAATTTACCAACCTAATAAACCATTTTTACAAACAAAATATTTTAATAAACAATATTTTATGTTTTTCTTTAAAATGATAAAATCAAAATAATTTGTTTTCAAAACACCAATTAATAGATAAGTTACATAACAGTACACAAGGAAAACTATGACAAATTAAACTAATAAAAATAATTAATTTAACTTATTAGATATAATATTCGTTTTAATAAATAAAATCAAATATAAATATCTAATTTATGAAATTTAAAAAATTAAACAATAATTAAACATATGTAACCTATAATATCCATAATATTCTAAAGGATTATTTTCCCAAATTTATACTTCATGATCATTGGGTTTGGCACATACCATTTTTAAAATGTGGTCGTCATTATTTTCTGTTAATAATTCTATGGAAGTAGGGATCCCACTTAAATCATCATCATTATCATGTTTATATTCACCAAACTATATATTTTTCCAAGTAAAACAATAAACCATTTCTTATTGGATTGATCAAAAATATATATAAAAATTTCATAGGTTTCTATAATAAAAAGATCACTTTGTATTCTAATTTATTCATATAAACTATTGTCATTCTAAATTCATCCTATGAGGTATTATTATTACCAATAAACTATTTACACATAAACACTCAAACATGAAATTTAATGCAATAAACCTCACTTATTAAAGAAATGACTCCATAATGTAAATATTATAGGGAGAATGGGTTTTTTACGTTTTTACTAGAAAAATTCATTGCTTCTACAAAAACCAACCCCTTAGTACTTTGAACCTCGCTTATGTTGTCCTAATCCTTTTTATAAATATTATATTCATTATGGTCATTTCCAAAAATTATCATCAAATTTAAATTTCAACCACCTATTAATCAAATTAATTCTTCTTTTTCATATATTTAGAAATCATGGTCTTATTAAACCATGAAAAAATGTTTCGTTATGATGATTCATATTCCAAATATCTTTCTTCATTGGATGACTTTGTTACATCACATTAATATGCAATGATATATGTGGCTGAGTATCAACCTCGTTATTCAAGATATATAAAGGTACATTTTTTATCTTTCTACCTATAAATGTTTTGAATTAAATCCATAAATCCTCTTTACACCATTATTAACTAATTTATGGTGAGATGTAGGCAAACCAATGTGGTCCACTATAGAAAAATAGCTTTTAAAAAAAATTGCTACCTCCCAATAAATATATTTCTCAATAATGGATGCCTCAGGGAGATATGGATTCTTAAAATACCCCTTCAATATCATCATATACCTTTCAAAATGGATACATCCAATTAAGATATAAAATTTCACAAAGCTTTACTTATCTCCCTAAAAAAACCATTAAATAACCATGATATCAAAAAAAGATGGAGGAAAATAAATTTTCAATTGACAAAGAATAGAAAATGATTTGTTCTCTAAAGTATTCAAAACATTTCAAACAAACACCTTATTACATATTGAATTAAAAAATAACACACTGTTATAATATTAATTATAACATAGGGGGAAATATTCCATGAAATGAAACTAATATGTAATATTGTATCATATCATGATAGCCATGAGATTTCATGCCTTTCAACTTCAAATCCTATATAGGAATAATTTATTTTAAATTTGAATAATAACCATGTGTCACTTTGATATCACCAAGATATTGAAAAATCTAATTTTATCCCTCTTCGATAAGTCATGACAATAAGGGGTTAGGAGTGTTTTCCTTTCATCATTAGTGGTAGTAAAATCCAAAGGTATTCCCTCTGGGAGTAAATCAAATCTTTCTTTCAACCAATCTTTAGTCTTTATATTAATATCTAAAATTGTTGCAATCAATATTTCATAGATATTATTCTCTATGTTCCTAACATTAATTTTATATTTCACCTCATGATATATCGAGTATGGTATCTCAAAATATATTGATTATTTCTTCCAAATATTTATACCATTACAATATTTATGTGCCTATATGAATGTCATATCAACATTTTTCACACTCTCAAAATAATAATCAATGGATAATGGTTATGGAGAAATATCAAATTCATGTGGGTTATTTAAATCCTTTTTTAATCATCTGTAAGAGTGATCTATATGAAAAAACTTCTGATGACCCGTGTATATAGTTTTTCAACAATTATTCAATTTGATAATATGAAGTCTATTGATAAAATTTTGAACAAGATTTATGCCCCTTAACACAACATCCATATAAATTTGTATGTATTGGAAAGCCATTTATAGTGAACATATTCACTACATGCCGTAAAAAATATAGCATTTTGTAAGAATTATACACTCTTATACCATCATCCCATAATAGTTTCAAATCATCAATTAATGGTGAAAGAAAAACATAAATATAATTTATGCTTTATTTTGGTCCACATATAATTAATCTCAACATGATATTTTTTCACTTCATACAAAATTCAGGAGATATGTTATAAATTATAATAAAATAGACCATGAACTATGTGTGATTCTGAGGATTAGATATGGATTATTTCAATCTGTGCACAATACAAGTCTGAGATTTCTAACATCATTTCTAAATATAGAAAATTGTTGATCAATTTTCATCCACTATGGATAATCTGCTAGATGAAATATTTTTCCATCATGTATACGCTCATCAGTATGCCATCATATCCTTTATTTTCATCATGTGAATTAGAGAAGAAAAATTTCAAATGAGAAATTATATAAAGATACCAAAATACCTTAGCTGATGTATTGTAAATTCAAAATCAACCATTTAATTTTCATTCAACTTCAACCATAAAATACCACATTTAGGAAACCCAAAAAAAATTGTATTCATTCCTATATTGGACATAGTAATTTGGAAATGAATTTATATTTTTTAACCCAAGTCCCAACAGGTGAAGTATGTTCTTCTATTTATAATGTGAATCCATAATAACATTCTCTTTATTAATAATATCATTCAATTATTGTATAAATTTTATAAGTATCTTGATATTCCATCCATTTTTCTCATTCATGTTTATCATTCTTAACACAATTGATAAAACGCTAAATCCCATTGAACTCGAATACAATAGTTTTTCAACATCACCATATAGCTTCTCAATTGTAAATTCGTTCTCAATTACCTTCACATGACTATAATGAATAATTTCATCAATTTTATCAGGTGTATAATCTTTCAAAGCATCATAATCTAGATATCTGAAATTCTTTCCAGTTTCACCACTCCAAATCCAAGGGATGTAACTTGGATTAAAACGATGACCCATTAAAGGATCTTTGATATCTCTTCAATTCATCAACTTAATGTTTAAATATTTCTAGCATAAATAGATAAACATTTCATTTTTTGGAAAATTTCATATAGAAATTTCCAGAAAAGTATCATCATATTCCTCATATTCATCACTTATTAGAAGTTTCATAATCAAACATTAACATGTCATTATCTATAAAAAAATATCAAAAATAAGTATAAAAATCAATGGGGGTAATTTATAAAATATTTATATTATAAATGACATCAAATAATATGGTAAACCGATGATGGAAATTTTAGAATAAAAATAGAATATTTGGATAAGATAATTAATTCATGGGAAGTAATAACAAAATATAATTGTTTCAAAATTTATTAGGTAAAAAATTAATATAATCATATGAAATTATTAAAAAATATATATAATTATATCAATAAAAAAACAAATTCATAGTTGATTATTTATAATAATAATAAAATTATTGTTTTTTGTAACTAACAATATAATCAAATAATAAAATAATTCTTAGTTTAAAAAATATCACATTAAACCTGGAATCATTGGTCTTCATGTGGTACCATGTATTATTTGATTTGATACCCATATGGTCTAATAATTTAAAAAGTAGACCCATAAACAATTAAACCCATTTCAATTCCCTAGAGTACCACTGGAACACACGACCATTCATAAAAACTCAACCAAAAGACACACGTTGTCTCAAAATTCTCATATGAGTCCCATTTATCAAATCACTCATACTTCCATAGAAGTAATGATATCTCCCACGATAGGTCCTTCACAAATAGTGTTTAACAAAAACTGTCATTCAATTCTATAATAAACATATTAATATCTTAAAAAAACATCTATTAGAAAACCAAACTACAAAAAATATATTTAATGATAAATACTAATTCAGACCTGAAATAAAATTATGAACAACTAACCAACACATTATAAAAGATACTCAATCCTTGGATAGCTAGTTGGAGATGATAAGATCTAGTGCCTAATTTGAAATGATGAATCTGAGAAAACTAGAGTGTATGAAAATGAAAATCTATGAATGTAATCTATATGATATAACTTTCACTAGTTATAGATTCTACACAAAATAATGACCAAAATGAGAGAAATTTCAATATGTGGAGTTTAATTCAGATATATATTAGATTTATAACATGTGTCTGGGAAAACATGAGGTAGTATTAAGATCATAATTAATGATTGGACCACCATATCTAAGAAATGAGAGTGTTAGGTCATGGGTGAGAGATAAATGAGACCTCTGTCACGATAATGGAAGACCAAAAAATTAAACCACAATTGGTTCATAAAATTTTAACAAATTTATTATGTCAGTATTATTCTAACCAACATGAATATACAGTTCTATAAGTCAATTAAATTTTATACACAACATTAAAGAGTGGTGAATATTCATTTTTAAATCGTTTTTTAATTAACTGACATGGAAAACATCATTTCCATGTTGGTTAATAGGAAACTATTTTATTAAAATTCATAGTCATAAATTTTCACATCGGTTCTAAACAATATACTTGAAGACTATATTTTTATACAAGTTAATATCCACTTAATGTAGTATTACATGATAAAGGAGCATGTACCCTATCTTAACATCATCTTTGATGCACTAAGAGACCTCACTAGTATGACTCAGAAAATTTTAAAAAAATATTTTTATTATTATGTTGATTTCTATGAGTCTCATATTATACATGTAGTTTTTATTGAGGCATTATTTTTACAAGTGAAACTTGGGTTCCCATGTAGGAATGATCTAGATGGACTCCTAGAAACCAACAATTTTTATTTTACTTGTCCTCCAGATGTATTTCTCTATAGAATTAATCACAGATTTCATGTGGACGTATCAACATTTTACCAAAACATAATTGAAAATTGTAATTATGGACTACCCTAGGATAGTTTCTTAGACTCTCATTTAATTTATCTGATGTTTTCCTATACTTGATATGTGTTCTGAAGGTGCTGCTTAAAAACTATGGTGATTCTAGTGGGAAGGATCAAAGGTTTTCCCCTTCTTCATGTTGGGAATGAATGTTAAGTAACTAGATGGTGTTTTGACTAAAGAACTTCAACATTAGTCGAGTTTGGACTTTTGTGAGCATTCATGTTTTAAACACAAGGTTTCATTGAAGATGGGGTTTTAATTTGGTTAAAATATTTTGGTCATCTCAGATGGGTTCTTTGGGTATGGTAAGTTAGATGGAGTTGATCAAATCGTTATCCATCTTCCCAATTTGTAAATTCATAAAATACTGGATTAAATACATCTCCAGGTGAAGGGATGTGTGGTTTTATGCTCATCATTATCATTAAAGATGAATTTTCATGACAGGTTTAAGTTAGGTCGATCAATATTTGATCGTTTTTCTTGATGAAGTCACTATTAGGACCTCATATATAATCAGTTTCACCATGTTGAAGTAATCACAAGATGATATTCTCTAAAACACATACAGGTGTTCTTTGTTAGGGAATTCAGATAGTGGTTTATACTATAGTTTTGGAATTGGACTCGCAATGATAAGACCTATGGTGAGAGAACCATTGTCCAAATCATTAATGATACATGATTTTATCTTGTATCTAGGTAAAAAAACTCGATTAAGTACTGTATCGGTGATTATGTTTAAAAATTAGAATTCGTTTGAGTTTTTATGGTTTACGTACCATGTCCTTAAGAAGTTCATAATGGTGCATTGGGAGTTTGGAAACACATCATGACCATTTAAAAAATGAATCACAATCCTTGTACATTATGTGAGGTTTTCATTATTCCTAAATGATTATTTGGGAAGATAATTACTAAGTTAAGGAGATTGTAATGACCTTTGTTTTGAGACAATCTAAAATTCCAAGGAATTTGAACATTTTCCTCTAAAAGTTTGATCTTTTTTAAATTCGAGATTCTAAACATAATTTTAAGAGGTGGAACAATTTCTCTGTTGTTTTTAGAAAAGGGTGAGTGCCTAAGAGTTCCTTCTATGTTCTTGTTATATTTCATGAGTGACGGGGTGAGTAATCCCAATTCTGGAGGGTCTATAAATGGTGCATGGTTTGATTGAAATTGTTCTTCACACCATAAAAAATCATGAGGCCGATTAAGAGGAGTAGATGTCAAGTGAATGGGATGCACATCATTTACCCAAACCATGTCCCAATCCCGCTTGTGTTGTTCCAATTAGGTAGTACCCTTTATAGTATTTGTCACATGGTAGGTGCAAGGTATTATAAACTATATGTTCGTCCCATGCAGGTTTCTCCAGGTACCTAGTAGAAGATTCATGGTTGGAACATTGTATTCCAAACAGTTTGGAACAAACTATGCACTGAGTATTCATTAAAAAAATGAAAATAATTATATGAATATTAAAATAAAATAAATAAAAAACCAAAATCTACCATCCCCCTTCATTACCCGCTTCTCACACCCCCTCCCTCTTCCTCTCGATCATGCACGACTCACCCCCTCCGCCCACAACTCCCTCATCGATCATTGATCCGCTAGATTTTCTTCATGATTCTTTCTCGTTCCTTCAATGTAAGGTTTTTGGATAGTTATTCTTCATATCTCTGGCCTTTTTTCTTCTCATCATTGTCTATTTTCCATTTGGATGAACCATTTGGTTATGATTGAACTGATTTTTTGTTTTGATTCAATGTTAGGGAATACAGTTCATCTCTTGGGAACTCTTTTTTCATATTACATTGTCTACACAGAAGGTGAAGATGTTTCGTTCGTTTCTATCAATAGATCAACAATTTTCAAGAAAGATTTCCTCCTTTTGTTGTTATATCTCTTTTTTTATTTAGGTATTATTAAATTAAATCAGGGATAAGTGTTTCACCATAGATTATATTGTTTATATGATTACACCTTACTCATTGGTTTTGGAAGATGGTAAGGGATTACTGAGAATGGAAACTCCTGATCCCTTACATCATGTGTTGATCATCAAAACACACACAAGTGATACCTATATTACAATGGTATGGGTTTTTTGGCATGGATACTTATGCTCCCATACATCGGGTGTTGAGCATGGAGACTCACACAAGTGATATGATATAGGCAAAGGGATTAATACACCATATTCTATGATTATTGTGTTTCCATGGAATGATCACTCCCCATCCCAACTGATAGGAATAAAATCCCCCAATCTATCAAGATGTTGGTAATGTACCTTATTTCATCACGATTTAGGCTCATTAGGTTGTTCATGGACTATTTGATTTATGCCCCGATCCTGGCAGCACTAGTATTCTAGGTATATGTCCATTAGGTGTTCAATCTAACATGGATCAAATAGGTGGATTCAAAATAATACAATACTATATATATTATTTCCCTTTATATATATATAGTTACATAATCAATAATTATTTATTGTGGTGATCCGAATAAGGTATAGTCAGCCAGGTGTTTGATTGAAATTTGTTCCAACCTATGATATTATTTCAGTACCTTTTATTGTTTCATATTACATGTACACTAATTTATTTATATTGAACAAAATTGAATGGGAAACACACCATGTGTTCTTTCAAACTGATATTATTCTTTCACACCCTGGTACAACCACCATTGAACTGGGGAACATGAGTATACCTTATATTTGATGGACCTTGTTTGATTGATTTTATTGTTTAGCCTGTAACTGCAAGTTACCAGCACAAAATCTAACCAGGGCGTGAGATTCCTGTGGTGATATACATTGGATATTTTTTTTATTTTTCAAAATTTTATTGATATTTTAATTCATACTTCTTTCACTTGTAGCATCATCTGACAAACATGAATTTTTTTAAAATTGGTTTTGTCCATCTATTATATTACTTTGATTATTATAATTCTTATCCATCTATTTGTACTAAATTCATTATACTTATTCTATTGTTTCTTGATATTTGTCATATGATAAATCATTGTGGTGATCTATTATTATTGTATAGTCTCCACACTATCACCTTCTGAGACCCTCACTACTAGTCGACAACCTCTAGCATACTGGGATACACGATTGAGGCCACTTGACCCACTGGTCTATCCACAATCTTAGTAGTTATCCAGGTCATGATGATATAAGATATATATATATATATATATATTATCAAATTAGTTTTATAAATATTCATTAGGAAGAGACTGAAAACTCATTCATTGGCCTAAAATGATAACTTAGAAATTATCCAAGAGGTAGAAAATATGATCTCACCTGATTTTTAATTTCTTCTTGAATTAAATTAGCTGGTTTTGATTCTAGGAAACATTGAGTAACATTAATAATTAGTGGGTTAATGACTAAGATAATAAGTCCTGAGATCACATGTTCATGACTACTGAGACTTTCACTCCAGATTCCGAACAACACAATGTGGTTTATACTTACTATTTACATTAACGATTTTGAGGTAGGATGTTCCCTACCACTTGGGGTATTTTTATCCCTATTTCCATATTATAATTTATCCATTAAAATAGTTGATAAACATGATGTATTTTTATCACATGTGTGTGTACCCCATGAGAACTATTGGGATATTTCTTCCTTGAGTTATACTAGAGGATATTTTCCCATCTTTCATTATGATCACATGCTTTTATGGGTTTCTGATTTAGTACACATGTTTAAATTCTTCCCATGTATTATATTCTTTGTATATATGATACCTTACTAGGATGTATGTTTCATGGTTCTTGGAATTGGCTGACCATCATAACATTATTTTCCATTAGAGTGGAAGTACGCATGAATTGAAATTATTGTGACGATGGACCTAAGAAAAGTGTAGTCATATAATGATACCATGGAGTATTATTGATGATGCACTTCGGCCACTAGAATCTAAGTATTAGTTATATCAACGAATATTTGATTTGTGATTATCCCACATAACTCTTAATTTATATATAATGGGTATGATTGATTACTAGTTGATTTCCATGTGGGGAACTCAATGACTAGTTGATTTATGAGTATCATGTTTTCATTTAATCCTATGATAGTTTGAGTTGCATGTAAACATGATTCCATGAAATTTTCTTTTGATAGATTCACATGCTCAGTGTCTAATTTGTTATACCTAAAATCATCTTATTATCCTTCTAGCATGGACTTGACAAAGGTATAGTCATAGGACTGTGGGAGTTTGTATAGAACACAAATACACGACTTTGGATTCTATGTTGATTATCATAACACATTTATTAATATTATGGAATAAACATTCTATATGTGAGATCTTTTGGTTATGAGTGAATTAATGGTTTCAGACTTTGTTATGTACTAAAATACTACTTGGGAATTTTAATTCACATGTAGATTTCAAGACCAGAGACCTAGTAAAGGTAAAGGGACCTATGGTGGATGGATGAGTATAGGATGATAGATGAGGTGGAAGACAAGGAATATGAGAGGACCACACAATTTACATATTAATTTTCCTACATGTCTAATATTTATGCTCTTGAGAGGCATTCCACATTTAATGTCAGTCATTATTGTATGACATGTATGCCATAGTTTATTCTTCCACATGATTACTATGGTTTTTTATTATATTTTCAGGGTTTATTATTGATCATATGAAATTATATTGAGGGTATAGTATTTCAACTTACTGACTTAGACCCTTTCATCTTGTTAGAATCCTCTTTCATATAGGGAGTCTTGAAAGTGGTCATGTTACCCTCATACTCAGGCCTGGTTGTTCGGGTCGTAGAATTGCATTATCATTAAAAATAATATTATAATTTTTATAACAAAAAATAAAATTGAAAACATTAACTAACATACACATAACTATTTCAAATATCAAAAAATTTTCATCACATTTACATTCATTATGTATCGAAATTAATCTTTACATTATCTTGTGAAAACCCACCTCTAAGAAACATGTATTTTTAATCAAAAAGATAATATAAGGGAGAAAATTATCAATGTAATTGATTCTAATTATATTAGGAATATTATCCTTGATCATATAACTTTTATGTCACATTAAAATAAATCCCAAAACTACATTTTTCTATCTGAACATTTTATTAATGAATGAGTTGAAATATGATTTTTGTAAAATATTACATGATTTTATTAATTAATTATCATTATATTTATAAATTGAGACTATTTTTTAGAAATATTTTAATCCAAATTATAAATATATATTTTACATATAAAAATGGAATCAAACATTTATAATCCATATAAATATTATAGTATTAGGAAAAATTGAATTTTCAATATTCAGCAAAAAAATATTATTTTATTGAAATCTCAAAAAATAAAACAAAGTAAATATTGATATGATAAATTCCAAAATGAAGATCATTTTATTAATTTAAAATTATAAAATTCATATAAATATAGTATAATATACCTGTCTAAGTTATTAAAAAAATAATGTTTATAAAAATTTAATTTTAAATTATAATGTGAATGTATTCTTATTTAGAGGAAAGAAATATTAAATTCATATATTAAACTAAGATAACATCAATTTAATATATGAATCCATAACTCATATGTTAATATTAATTATGATTCAAATTAATATTTTATTAATACACTCATTAAATTCTATATATAATAGTTACATAATAATATCATCATAATTTAAACTTAAAAGACCCCTTATAACCTCCGCATAAGATCAACGGCTATGATAATCATTAGTGAAATTCACATCTGATGATTCATCTAGAACGAATTTCATTGTGGGTATTACAAGAATAATAATTATAAAAAAAGATTTCTCTCAGGCTATAATATCTAGTTTTCAGCATGTGGTTAGTCCATGAAGAACCATTGCATTGCTACCTCCCATATATTCTGAGATTGATGCTCATCATATGGAATAATTCTACTTATAGATAACATATCTTCCTACATTATATATTTATTTTTTCATATGATTACATAAATTTATACATGTTAATTTAAAAACTTGTTATCAATGATCATATTAAATTTTCAAAATAAATGAATTTTTTGTTTCTTTATTGTGTGTGAAACATTATATTTAATATATTAATTATTTAAATAGAATATTCAGTGACATATTGAGTTTTTACAATACCACTAAAACATTAGGGAATGGATAACAATATCCAATTCATAAAAATGGGTTGGTTGGTTCCTCTAATTAATTCATAATGTGGATGAACTATATGTTATAACAAGTCATTTTGTATGAGAAAAATCCACTAACGAATACAAAATATATTATAAGAAACCAAATAACCATCTTATAGTATTATGAGAAATTGTAATTGGTGTTGACGTTAACCATTATTAAAATTCATAAAAAGATTGATGACATTTATAACTCTAAAAATTTCCCAATTTATATGTAAGAACCATAAATAGATATACAAGATTTTAGAAATACTTTATAAACCACTGATGTTATATTTCAAAACATAAGACACTTTTTACCACAAAGATATTTTTTCGGAACATCATGTAAAAAAAATTAAAAATTCTAGAATAAAATTTTATTCCTTATTCCAAAACATAATATCCAAAGAACATTATTGTTCATAAATATAATTGATACCAAGATTACTTCTTATAAAAATTAGGAGGTCAAATAATTACCGACATAATACTCATGTGGTGCTTATTATTATTTGATATCATTGAATAATAAAATATATCTTCAAGGAAAAAATAATAATTGTGATGATATATTAATGGAAATATGGTTTATAATTACCATGAAATATTAATTTTAATTTGGTATACCAACTAACATTACATGGTAAATAAATTGATTATACCCACTTTGGAAACATGTCTCTAAAATATTAACTAACATCACCCAGAGTAGATGGCAATATAAAGACTAAAAAATGCATCCAAAACTATATCAAGGAGGAAAAATAGAAGAATGAAATGTAATCATATAGGTTATCTAGAATTTCATGAAACCCCAATTATGTGATTTCATAACATGTGGTTCCACGTGTGTTTGATGTTCCATGTTTATGGATTTATTCCATTAATAACCCAATACAATGAGATAGATGCTAATAAATTACCCAAAACTCACCTATATGAGGTATTTAGATGTGATTGTGGATTGTTCAATGAATCCATAGTGTCTGAATTAAATATTCATCCATTTTCTCACCTCATGAAAATAAATTAAAATGAATTTATCATGGACGACAGTAGGTCAAAAATTAAATTTGAATTACCATGTGTGATCCCGTTAATGGATTAGAAAAAACATGACATTGTTTTCCTATAACACCCTTTAATGGAGAACAACAATCACACAAGGGGTTAAATACATAGGAAATACAAGTTCACACTCAATAAATGTACTGTGTGAAACATATGTCAAGACCACCCATTTGATTCCTCGTTGGTGAAGAAAACATTCACAAGAGATGATGGTCAATTGTATCCACAACTACCAAATCCAAACTAATTTGTGAAAAATCCATATTCATAATATAAAATATAGATTTTCCCATATGGGCCATTTTCCTCATTATTTTTTGGAAACACCTGCATAAGTCCCCCGCATATAGTTTTTTTTTGAATTTATGTCCTAGAATCATTTTCATTATCTACATACATGTCTTCATTGCTTAATTAAATTGCAAGTGTAGAATAACCTGGAATAATAAAATATTCTCTTGTTATTACCATTTTCACTTGAATACCATACTTACTACATGATGTTAAGAATCACATACTTAACCTATATGGAATCCATATACTATGTAACTTGAAATATGTGGGATTTAATTCAAGGTACAAAATCAAGCATATAAATCTTATTTATGTTTAAATACCAACATATGAATACCATTACCATCCCATATATACATTGAGATGAAGTTTCTCTGAATATTTATCATCTTCAAATAGGGAAAAAGACCTCTCTTAGTTACCCCACTAAAATTTAACCCTCCTAATACCTAATGGAATCTAAACTATGAGCATCCCCAATGGAATTTAAATCTTGGTAATCCCACCTATATTCTAAAACATTAGCATATAAAAATTAAACCAAACTATGACCACCATTATATGATTTAGATATGATTTAAAAACACCCTTACATGATGAGTATATGAAAATCAATATCTATTATCTAAAAAGAAAACGATGACCCTTCATTTCCTTGTTTAATATTAATAGGACTCCCCAGGTGATAATGATTCGAGAACAGAAATTATAGATACATAAAATACATACCCTTACACACATGATGAGAATATAATTCATTTTGTGATGATATATGGATGTATTTTGTTATAATGATAGGATTCCACATTTCATGAGAATGGTATTCATCGTGTGAAAAACACCAGATGACTTATGTGATGACTACAAAATGCCTTATGTACTGAGCATAAGATTACCCTATTACCTGAAATGATAATGATAGATTATATTTCATTCTTGACTCTATACTACAATAAATATACTTCCCTTATTGTACGAGTATAATAAGTCAAAAAGTCTAGGCACGAGGAAGATAAATTATCACCCCACATTCCGAAATCCAAAACTTACTCATCAAGTTTCATTACACATTATTCCTCAGTAATTGTTGGTGTCAACCATGTGAAGGAAAAAAAATTGATATAATTATCTAATGAATATAATTATGGAAACATAAATGGGACAAAAGATAATGTAGTAAATCTAAGAAGGATTATCATACTAGAAAATAGGATCCCTACTGAGATTAGCCTACCTCCCAACCTCTTATTTTCATTAATGTTTTATTCCTCTTTACTATGGTAGTGATATACCACCAGGATTTAGATATTAGGAATTTAGGACCCAAAATAATGACTATCGTAACACATTTAACACAATGTATTAGGTGTATAATTATTTGAAATAGAAGTGGAAACCCATATATGAATCACTTATCCTTCATCAGTGAGTGTATGAGTAGAGTCGGGGATTGGGGTTGACTAAAAGAAGTGGATAACCTAATGGGAATCAATTCACCTCCAAAAACATTATCATGAATAATGTCAAACATTGGGAAGCATAAATAGTATTGGTAACCCCAACCAGAATTCTAACACCATTAATGGATATTGGATGTGTAACTTTGGAATGCACTTGTTTTAAGATTTCATATAAAATTTGTTTAAAATCCTATAAAATATAATTAACTTTAAAGTCATGGAAGGTTGTTTTTTCCACAAATAACATGCATCAAGGTGGGAGGGAATCCCATGATACTGTCCAAAAATACAAATGTACGCATGCGGTGGTTACATATACTTACACCTATGTAGAGACTCATGTGTCTTCCATTTCTCTTGGGTTACCTCACATCATTTCCCAACATTACATCATATAGTATTGGGTAATTAACTCTCTTGTCAACCACCAATAAAAATGGTGCATAACACCTAACATACTAATTGTTTGGGATTATATTGAAATCATAGATCCATAGAAGCACTACACATATAATATATCTCATATGGTGATGTAACTTTGTCCACTACTACCAACAGCTTTGGGAGTCTATGCTCAGATCATATTGATCAAACCAACAAATTTTTTGAGGTGGAAGGGAGTATTCAAGTAATGATATCCAATTTTCCATAATACAGTCTCCAAAGGGGATCCCACTAGTAGACCTCACCCTCATTAATGGGTGACCCAGGTAGTTTCTGAACATGTTTAGATCAATCAAATTTCAATCAGAAATTTAAAACCATATGGATCCAATATCCGGGGAAGCTATAATATATGATCCACAAGGGGAAACTCCGATATATTCTATAGTATTCACCACATTCCAAACTACCTCAATCAGTGTGTAGGTTAAACATCATGTTATACTGTGGTCGAGACCCATGTTTCCAACCATGTGTGCATAGTTGACACTCCCAACCATTGATGGTACTTGTATCCATCATAATAGTCTTCTAAATTTCCTTGAATTATAACACCATTAAGGTCCTCCTAGGTTGAAGTGACTTACAAATATCATTAATGTCCTTCTCATGACACCTAAAACAATTCACATTGAATGGATCCATGAGACACAAACAAGATCGAACCTATTTAATATCTAAACCATCACCAAAAATCCCCCAGGGTGATACAATGATAGATCAAAATAAATATTTTAGAAACATAGACAACTGATGATTAATGGATGATATATGTGCCTCCAGCACTGCAACCCATGATGGATATTACTTTATGATTAGGAATTCCCATTATACCGAACGAGTTGCACATGGATCTAAAATCCATCTACATGTACTTGTTCATGATGGATGTGTTATCTTAAATTCATGTAATATCTAAAATTCAATACCTAGTGATGTTAACATAACTTCCCCTTCCAATATATTTGATATTGGGGAAAACATGAATATCTAATGATGTGTTTCATGAAAAGGAGAAACAACTAGTAGTTTAATAGGTTCCAATGAATTTTGTAAGATGATGATACAAGGTCTGAATTCTATACGGTGTCACTTTTGATACCTTTGAATCCTTTTCATGGAATGTCATAATCTCATAAATGGATATAATATATTATTCTATTCTCAACTTTTTTTTCTAGAAAATACATATTACCCCTCACTCCATCCATTGTATTCATTCCATAAATTTAAATAAATATATAGTGACCCGGATTAGTAATGTACTTCTAATCATGGTGAGTAAAACTATAAGAATCTATTAGAGGCCTTATCCTATGACCACATTTTATGTTTTTTATTTTCAAATGTGATCCCTCACATATTATTCCTAGTGTTTATGGATAAAAACTATTTTCATAATAAATTAATAAACCATGGGTGACATGTAACTTCTATCATAGGTGATTGTTGGTTTATCATAGAAGAATTGATCATTTTCAATCCCTAGATATTATGTTATAAAATGTCTATATCAAAATACATCATGTTTCTCATCACCCGTACTTTAAGGGATTATTTGAAATCTTCTAGAAACTACATACTAAAAGTATCATGTTATTATTCCATGTTATTATAGATGAATCTAATCATGTGTGTTTCAATGATCAGGGGTAGCTTGTCATTCAATAGTCCACTACTCTGGGACAATGATATCTATTTTATGATCATTTTTTACTCAAATTAAATTAATGAATCTTTACCATTGACCCTCATCATGATGAATGTCATAATTATCCTCTTGCTAATATCCAGGCATGTGATACTGGGGATGAAATGGTTAATAAAGATTTAACAACTGATTACCTACCATGATATTAGAATCAACTGAGATATTTACAGATCCAACCACTAATATGGTGTGTGATTTTATGTCTCCGAGACCTTGGAATTCTCATTTTTAAAATATTAAATGTATTAATATATTTTATGGGGATTTTTCATTAAACAATGGAATTTTAATAGAACTGATTCTCATATCTGAAATGTGTGGCCACTACTATGATAAAAATATGGGTTTTGCCCATGGAATGAAATTAACCTTATGTGTGTTGGGTGTTATTCTTAGGTTCCATAATTGCGGATAAATAAACAAATAAATAATTTATTTATTTAATATGTAAATTATATCCAAAAACTTGGGATCCTCTATATGTATAATAATATGTCCATTTTATAGGGATAACAACATTACCATGATAATTAAGAGACAATGATAAAAGAGAGGAATGGAATATGAAAATGAATTGGCGAATCAAATCAGTATTGTCAAGACTATCTATTCCCACAAGGTTCTTGAATCTTTCCAAAGAAAATGATGAAGGATCATTCTTCAATAGTAGTCAATTTAAACTCAAATAGAATTTTTGATTCATGTGGATTTGACCTAGCAGGTTTTATCATATTGTACGTAGATGAATTCAACTAACATTAATTTATTCACCCATAAATAGTTGGTTTATTTTAGATATATTTTATTATTTCATGGTCCTTCATTCATCATTATAATGGAAAATAACTGGGACAACCTTAACATGGTCTGGTTTGTTCCTCTTTTTGGTTTGTAAATTTCTCCCACATTTCATCACACGTACATAGTGGTAAATTTATTTTCCCAGATTCATTGAATACCTTGTATTCAATTACTGTGATGTAATTCATCGGTGAAACAAATCAGTACTGTGTGTGTAGCTCATGATCATGGTATGGTGACATTGGTGGGTGATCGGAGGAGGAACAAGACCCAATTAGAGATTCACACTCTTCCTAGATTGATATTTTGTAGTAATACGTGTGAGGAGAATGGTTTGATGATATGTTTGGATAGCATGAAATGAATCTATAGTGATATAAAGGATCAATATGATGAGATCCACCATAACCAAGATAGATCTATAGTATAAATAGGGGTGATTGTTGTATGAGTCCATGAGGAGAGGATTTGTGGGTTGTTATGAATTCCATGGTACCTAGCATGTAATCTCAAGATACATGTTATGTAGGTCCCTTAGAAATAAAACTTTGGTTTTAGAAAAGAATTAAATATGACACGTAATGTTACCCCTTTCGAACACAATATGACCCATGGATCATATCTCATTGTGTGGTATAGGAGTACATAGGAACACACACAACCATGAATATGGGAAATGGTAGAGTACATGGGAAATTCCTTGTACTTGGATGTTGGGGTGGAAATGGGAACAAGCACAGTACACTTTAACGACTAGGTGTACCTGTGAATAACAAGAAAACATAGATAGGGTGTTTAATGACCTAAATACATCATGTACCCATAGATTACATGTTGGATATTATTATATTTATATGTTAAGTGAGACAGTGATATACAGGATGACTAGGGATTGTCAAGATATGACATGTACCCCCATTACACATCCTAAATATCTATTGTGATGTATTGGAGACCTTCATCCCCAATGTATAGACTAGTTTCTTTTAATATTGAAACCATAGTCCTTTACGATTAGGGAGAAGTGCGTCATTATTCTGTTGAAATAAGACTATCTTCCCCACTATCGATTCAATTTTGGATAGAGTTTTGTGTATCCCATTTTGGACCGGGGTGGGATCCTTTATCAATCCTAGGTGGGGATCATGTTATCCGCATGAGTATCGTGCATATTGTAGAAATAACCTCTATTTCATGTTGAGAATGTAGGGTCAGGTTGTCCCTTAGTGGCCACATGTTTGATACACTAACTAGATGATGATATATTCTATGATCCAGAATGTAATTCATAGTCATGGCCTGATGATCTTAACCTCTTTGCTGATCTTTATTAGAAAAATCCTAACTCATCGATTGAGTGATCACTTAAAAAAATTACATGATGATGAGGATAGTATCATATTTCAAGAAGTATTGGCTGAGACCCTTTGAAATTAATTCTCTATTATGTGTACATATCATAGTGCTTATTATGGTTATGTCTCTTATCTTATTGAAATATCATGTTATAAGATGACTGCTCTTGATTCATTATTTTTGGTGATTTTTTGGTGTCTTAATGGGTATTCTTATACTCTCCCCATCATGGGATCTTCCCACATGTGTTGTGTCTTATACAGATGATATAACATTTTATGGGATCCTATGAGGACTAGGACTATGTAGATCATGGTGATGTTGAAAGACTAAGGTGTTTACATGGTGTTTCATTTGATAGCAGCCCCCCCTTCTAAGAATGTTAGAACCTATAATATTTTTACTAGATTTTATTTTTCCCCTTATTGATATCAGTACATTTCTCATAATATAATCTGGGATAGATATAATGCATGAATTTGTATTAGTAGTTTTTACATTTGAAGACATGTATGGTATTAGAGATGTGTGTATGAATAAAAATACATTATGGTAATACATCCCATGTGGGTGATATTCCTACTAGATGTTGGTTTCTAGCCCATGGCCTATTGAAGTTGTGTTGGGGGTAGTTGCACTCGACTTATTGCCAACCTAGGTGTCCTGGTGGGTCATGTCATGACATATTATTATCGAAGGATTCCAGTTCCACCTAGGCTGCAATTAGGATTATCTATTTGTTATGTATGGATGGAGATATATGAAAATAGTTTTTTTATGATAGGATTTTAGGCTCGGGACTTTAGTATTGGTACATAAGTCAGCATATCCATTCACCAGGACTCTGATAACCTGTTTGTTGACTCAATATATGAAGACACTGAATTCAAGGAAAAAATTGGGTCTTTCGTAATATAGGAATGGGTTGTGGTTTCTCTGTCCTTCAGGTGTCATTTCCCCATATATTCTCATTGACCAAACTATGTATTGTTTGTTTCTGGATGTCTTCATGAAGAGAGACATCTGGGATTTGATTGGGTGATCACGCAGATGATACTCCTAGTGATGAGGCCTCGGCATAGGGGAGTGTACATGAATTAGTACCCCCAGATAGTTTTCTATTTATTTCACCACCTATTGAGTATTTGATAGAACACTATATACTCATGGTGGATGCACACAGACTGAGTTCACTACATGAGTTTTAGAGGAACTATCCTACCATATTTTATGGAGAGATAGTCCCCGTGATATATTTCGACTTTCTAGTGAAAGTCACCTACCTTTTAATCCACGTGAGGTCACCAACAAATCAGATGTAAGTTCTCATAGAAAGTCCACTAAAGGTATCCACTAGGTGACAGTGGATTCAATTGACTTAATAAGATGAAGAGATATATCTCTCTTAATTATAATGATAACATCTCTTTGGGAAGGATTTATATCTATCCAAATTGTGATCAGTGCACATCAAATTTATTCTACATTTATTACTAGAAAGGATGACCATAGAGGATTGATTGAAGAAGTTTATTGATTTATTATGATAATCCCAAAATACAGTGTGAAATCTATTATCTAGGAAATAAATTGGTTACTACATCTTACAACAACATATAATGGATTAATTGATATCTATTTATGTCCCAACCTATACTAGAATGATTGATTGGGAATTATATTTGGATATATTCTTGGAAGAGAATATATAGATAACATGTACTAGTAGTGGTCATGTAGAAGATAGGACATCAAAACTGGTAGATGATGTCATTCATGGAGATTATGGCATGAGATAAGCATCAAGGGATGATCCCAAGATAGAAAGTTAGTGATTCAAGACTCTTGAGATGGATCAATTCAGCCTAAGGGAGGAATTGTTTCCCCTTTGATAGTTATAGACATCATGCATGGGGGTACCTGGCCCATCATACTAATAAAAGGGATATGGTTCAAGAACCTCCTAGATAGAGATGGAGATATGATATGGGAGTCCCACCTGGTAGAAAATTTGTAAAATGACTAGGTAGATTAACATAAGCGGGAAATAGGTCTAACTTATTGTCACCACCACCCCTTGGTGGTCCACCTTAGGCTCATGGAATTGGAGGTCATAAAAGGGGATAACTATGAGTAGTGGAGGCCATCGACCTTATGTCTCCTAATATGATTAAAGGTACAATCTATGTATTTTATAGTTTATATGATATTCTGATATACATCGGTCCATTCCACTAATTCCATTCCACATTGTTAGTTTTAGAATTAGAGAATTTGGTTGAGCTATTGGCTCGAGCTTTGTTCTTGGGGACATCAAAAGAATGTCTCTTTGTGATCACAAACATGTTTATACTATATGACCCAGCACATAGAGGCATGATAATATTATGTGATCTCATTGTATTAGTGATGAGTCCATATGACATCATCTTATGAATGGACTAATTATCAACAGTTCATGCCGATGTTTGCTAATTTTGGAGGAGTATGTGGTGTATTCATGGAGATGGACCAATTTTTTCCTTCATATGTGATAAATAAAACTAAGTGTATTAGTATGGGCTCATGTAATGTAAGCTGCAATAAATTACAAAATAGTTGTCTAGTATTTCCCTTAGAGAAGTGGATACTATGGGATTTCATTTCCTTTCATTGGTGGATGACATTAAGGACCTCTTTCCTTAAGATATTTATGGATTTCCTCACATCAAATAGATAACATCTATACAAACATAAACCATTATAGAAATTAGATATCATAGCTAACATATCATATGACTCCCAAAGAGATTTGAGAGATGAGGGTGTGGTCAGTGGACTTACAGAGAAAGGGCTTTGTGGGACCCAGGGTTTCCCCCTAGGAAACCCTTGTGTATTTCTCCAAGAAGGAATATGTGGGTTTAAAATTTTTTATGGATTGTTGGTTTTTAAAAATGGTACCATGAATAATAAGTATCCAATACTAAGGATCAATGACCTATTCAATTAGTTTATAGGGCCATGATTTTTCTAAAGGATTGACCTCAGATCAGGATATCATTATATGTGAGTAAAGGATGAGGATATTTTGAATACATCACTCAGATGTCACTATGGTAAGTATGAGTACCTGGTGATGAATTTCAATGTGAGGAACACAATAAAAGTTTTCAGGGGATTCAGGAAACATATATTTATTCCATTACTAAACTGCTTTTCTTATGAATTCGTCAATGAAATAAATGTTCTCTCGATGACCAATTAGGGCCATGTGATACGCATGAGGATGGTCCTGTATATATATCAATAGTACTATCCTTATACGAATCTCTGAATGATACAATTTTGGATTCATGATGTCAACTCTTTGGTTCATTTCATCTCATCTGATGGTGTACCAGTGGTTCTAATGATGTTTGAGGAAATTTTATCTTGGGACCCCTCCAAGTGAATGATGGGGGTGTGTAACTTCCATAGATTAGTAGGGTGCTATAGGAGATTCTTGTTGTATTTCACCTAACTTTCAATACCATTGACACCTTTGACCTGTAAAGGGAATACTATCACATGGATAGAGTGGTTTCAGTAGTCCTTTCAAGAGTTGATGAATATGTTTTTGAGTGACCCCATAATTATATTTGTGGAGGAGGGTGTCGAGTATATAGTGTTTTGTGATGCCTCAGGGAATGTACTTGGTTGCGTTCTGATGAATAGGTAGGCGGTGATTTCCTATGGGTAATAGTAGTTAATAACACATGAGTATGTCTACATGACCCATTATCATTAGTTGGAAGCGATAGTGTTAACCTTGAAGATGTGGATAAACTACCTTATGGGTCCATGATTTGTCATCTACTCTAACCATAATAGTCTCAATTATAACTTTTCTCAAAAAAAATCGTAACTTGAGATAAATGCAATTGATATATTTCTTCCATGATTATGAATTTGAGATAGTCTATAATTTTGGTAAGGGGTATGTGGAATTATATTATCTCTATATGATATCTTCTTCATATTTGTTGACTGAGTAATGATTCTCCCCATACAATATCTTGTTCATAGTTGTTGACTATGGCTTTAGAGCAGTTATCTTCATTGTAGTTTTCTTTAGTTGATAGGGATGGTTCTTCATATCTACAATTTATGGTGATTACCCCACAACATATAGAGTGTTTTAGAGAGGATTTACATTTATATATGAAATGTAAGACCTTATGTACTATGATATCCATTAAAATTCTATAGATATATTTTCCAAAGGAGGGTATATCGTCATCCTTTTCAAATAAATAACTATGGTACCAGTGGAATTACAGGATGAGGTGGTGAGGGAGTTCCATAAATCCCATTTCATTAAACATAAATTTGTGTAAAATATGTATTAGGACATGTGAAATCAATTTTTGTGGCTATTTATGAATAATTGTTTAGACGAGTTTTTCTCTCGATTCCTCACTTATCTGCTCGTGAACGCTAAGCACCAAGTTCCATTGGGTTTAACTCAATACCATTAGGTTCTAGAGTGGAAGTGGAAGGAGATATATATAGACTTTAATATATGGTTACCATGTATTCTTAAAGTATATGATTACATAATGGTGTTCATGTACTGAATTACTATGTGAGTCCACTTCCTTGATTTCTAAGGGAAGAGATCAGTAGAGATCTTAGATTCCATTATATACAAGAGATAGACTAGATCCCCAAAGTATCCTCAATTATATTTTGAGACCATGATTCTCACATCACATAATAATTATGGATAGGAATATAGGAATCCTTTTGGACTCAACTTTATTTGATAATGGGGTTTCACCTCCATATTGATTGCCAGGATAAGTGGACCATTCTTGTCCCATAGGACATGATTTGGGATTGAATGTTGGACTTTCTCCACAATAAGGATCATAACCTACAATTGGTAGTATTATTATATAAAATAATTATAATTACACCATCGGTATGGCACCATTGAAGGATTTTAATGGGTGACTCCACAAGTCACCACATTGTTGAACCGATCTAGGTGAGTTGGAACTCATGGAACCAAAGGTGGTGTGAGCCATGATTGAGAATGTTTCGATTATCCAGAATAGGTTGAGGACTATAAATATACATCAAAATTACAATTCATACTAACAATATAAGGCTTTTATAGTTTTATATAGGAGACCATGTGTTCTTGAAGGTCTCAGATCGCCATGGATTTGGAATATTTGGTCGGGTTGATATGTTATCTCCATTATTCATTTCCCTTTATAGATATTGTGATGTGTTAGTGAGGTGGCATACTAATTTTATTTATAATCATTGTTAGACCAGGTAAAAGGCTTATTCCATGTGTCACAGCTGAGGGGGCATGTGAATGACCCATCAAATTTTACTGACTATGGGAGATGGACAACAATTATTGATCTGACATTATGGATTACATGATTTATAATGAGGATGGATAAAAAAATATGCTATGTGGTTGAATGAGTCCCTTGGAGACTATCTAGTTGAAATATGGAAATCTTCAAGAGCACATCATGGATCGGGAGGCCCAACTTTGAGCAAAGTACACAAATTTTTTTTTTATTGATTTTCAGATTTTTAGAATAATATCTCTAAAGTGGGGAGAATTCAACATCAATTCTTTGACAATTAATTCTTTGATATATATCTAGTAATATTTTCAATGTTAGGTGTTGAGTTGGCGTATGATTATGAGGCCCGGTGGGCCTAGAATAAATATATTGAAAATACTAATATTCAATACATGTATATTTGTTTTTAATGTTGAATAACTCCATAATGATGGTTTGGATTGGCAATTCATGGCTTCTATTGAGTCTAGAATATGATTTTTACCCCTGGAATTGTAAAAACCATATGTGCATCTAGTCTTTGTCTTGGGGTCCATCGTGGAGTATAAATATTTAAATAAATAAATTATTGATTTTATTTTTTAATTAAATCCAAAAAATAGGATCCTATATAAATACATTATTATATCCAATCCATATTTTCAATCACATAACCTAGATAATTGAGAGATAGAATCGGAGGATATTATTGGTGGATGAAAATGGGGCATATAAATATGTTATATATCTTCTTTGTTTTCATTAAAATCCCAAAATATCTGGTACAAATGATTAAATGAAATTCAAAGTCACATTCTAATGTCAAATATATATTACACCATCTGTTATTTCCTTCTTTCGGAGTTTGGCACTACCACTGTTTTTTTTTCCAAAATTGGATGATCCCTCTGATGACATGAATGAGTATTCATATATGAATTTCATTGAGATAGTATACCACTTCATGTTGAAAGATAATGAGGAATACCCCACAAATCCTCCAAGTTCATGTGTCTGACACTATCGAATGATAGGTTGAGAACATGTGATCTGGATGATTTCCAAGGATAATTCCGCACACCAATTCATGTATTCAACTGAAACAAGGAATCACATTGTATGAAGATAAAGACAAGCATAACACTCCTATACCACTCTATGAGTTGGTTATGTTAATTGGATGAGTAGATCATTTGTGACCACATTGTGATCTGTTGGGTCTATCTTGTGCTAAGACTCATTCAATATATAGTAATTTGATAGTGGTTCAGTATGGGTTAGCTTGTCATCATCATGATATTTATATAAGTAACTACAACCTAGTGGTATAGCCATCAAGATCTATTTTTTCCTAAAAAAGAATCCATATTTGGGAAAAAGTATTCCATTGGTGTAGAATTATGATATTTTGACATACCTCTCAATCATACCTGCAAGGCCCTTAATCGTTATTTATATCCAACTGTTGAAAAAAATTATTGAGTTCCTCACATAACCATTGAAAATCCCCAACAAATTTATAAAAAAAATTACTTCCATAGAGGTCTATTATATAGATTAGGACAACCAATAAGAATACCAAGTATCCATATCATTCTCCAGGAATGGCAAGGGTTCCCTTTTTAAGGAGCATGCAACGATTTTACATTATAGACTAGTTTAATTGTGAGGAAATATGTAGTTTTTTTGTGGACATAGGTTTGAGTATCTAAATAATCTCATTCTGGATTCTCCATAGGTTTGGACTGAACAAATAGATATATATCCCTCAAAAATTAAAATCCGGGGTTTTGAAATGACTGAGTATAAAGTGAGTGTCATTATTTAGTTGAATACATTGATTGTGGAATGATAGAATGTATTGTGATTATGGTATTCTTGCCGTATACTACCTAAAATGTGTGTTATGTAGGCCCTTTTATTTATCTTTATGTGGTCTTCCCCTCCTCGTATCAACTGTTCCTCAAATAATCCCTCAATGGTTGTGTATGGGTGATCCAGGGTGATGGATTTCCCTTCCACTCTTATAAAGCATGTTATATGGTTGTGTGCTTCTTGAAGATAGAGAGGATGTAAGATAATGAAATGGGGTAGAAAACACCCATAACCTGATCTCCGCTATGGAAAATCCATGGGAAGACATGGCCAATGATTTAATCAATCCAAATCATCTGCTGGAAGATAGAACATTAGATCTGGGATGGTTCTTTTTGTCTCCAACAAAAAGGGATTCGACATCCCTTAAAATAACAAATGTCTAAATATTACCTCTTACTCCTACACAGGACAAGCCCGTGTAGTACCAGAAGCCCCCAGACATGTGAATTACCAATATTATATCTCTATGGCCACCATTTCAAGTCACTCCCACGAATTTGGTAGAGTCGGATAGAGTCGATGGAAGCTAACTTGACAACATTAGATTAACATCAAGAATGGACCTCACAATAAAGGGAAGAACAGAATTGGATCTACAACTTCATTCATCCCAACATCAATAGAACAAGAACCACTAATTGAGGATTCTATATCCACCTAAGAAGGAACTATTGCTCCCCCTAAGTTAGCTGTACTAGCTGAAATGTCTCCTCATATGGAATCTCCCACCTAGGATTACAAGGATGATTTGTCGGATTCCCCTCCTACATTCTAAGAGGATTTCTCCACCACCATTGATGAGTTTATTTAGGTGAACATTGGTACCATGTAATACTCATGTACAATGTTGATTAGTGAAAACATTCCACTGGAGGAGAAACAGCAGTATGTGGATTTCTTGGAGCATCATCGTGATGTATTTTCTAGAAGCTACAATGAGATGATAGGACTAGATCCTAATGTCTCCATTCCCCATAGTAGTATCCCAGAGATTCATCAGGGTTTCTAGTAGAATCCCTATATGATGAAACCCTCTCATGGTGCTATGGTTGAGGTTGATGTTGATAAGATTATCAAAAAAAACTTCATTAGGAAATTCCCGTACCCTGAGTGGTGAGATAACATCATCCTAGTCTAGAAGAAGAGTGGTCATATAAGATTTTGTATAAACTTTCAGGATCTAAAACTCAATTTTTTTAAAAATGATTTTCCCATTCCAGTGACCCAACTATTATTTGATTCTAGATAAGGGTTATAAGACCTATATATTATGGATGGATACTCTATTTACTACCTAATATTGATAAACCTTGAGGATTATGATTTTACTACCTTTTAGTCACCATAATGTTATTTATGCCATCATGTGACGTGCTTTGGCATAAATATTTTAGGAGCTACTTATTAGTAATCAATACACCACATCTTCAAACGGATTCTTGGAATGATTGTTGATTTCTTTGTGGATGAATTGGTGGTAAAATACTACTACTTCCAAGACTATCTCACAGACCTTCATAAATTGTTCATCTTCCTTATGTCCCGACAGTTGAAGATGAACCCCTAGATGTCATCAATCAATGATACCTCCCGGAGGATTCTCATATTCTTTGCCATATATAGATGCATTGTAATTGACCCAAAGATGATCTTCTCAATTAGCCAGATGCCTCCCTTATCCAACCTATAGAAGTTTCAAGGCCTCTATGTATACTTTTCCTACATATATGGCTTTATTTCATATTAGGATAGAAAGTGTAAGAGCTTTTAAATACTCAAGAATAAATTAATTGTCTACTTGTGGGATGAGGATTTCCAAATCAGATTTTAGGAAATAAATTAGTATCTACAATAACCTCTGGTTCTGATGCCTCCTATTTCGGGAAAGCATGTATTCCTTTATGTGAATTACCATAAATAGTCCCTTAGTTCCCTTATTTTCCAAAAAATCAATGGAGTAATGGAAAATAGGTTATACTGTCTGAGTCACATGATCCTTGAGATAGAGACCAGATACTCCATTATCAAGATAAGATTCCTTGCTCTAGTTTTTTAAGTGTACGAGTTAGAGAATTACATAAAGAATAATGAGATACGTCTGGTGTCTAGTGTCGGACCACTGAATAACATACTAAATTTACCTATGTTGGTGTGATGATTCAAATTTTTTGAAGTTATCCTCTAATAGTTTGAAATCTAGTTTGTTATGAAGAAACACTCAATCGGTCAGGTATTGGAAGACGTCATGTCCCCCAATCCAACACATAATGAATTTCCCCAGCAAGTTGATTCCCTAGTAGATGACATCCTCTTAGTGGATTATGATATGAACTATTGAAAGATTAATTTAGATGGATCATATTAAATCCTTACCATTAGAAGCCTGAAAAATCCCAATCTCAATATTGTGGCCATGGGAATCAACTTCATCAGCCCCACACATGTTTTCTGGAAGTACACATTCCACTTGTTTGATGGTTGTACCAACAACATGGACGAGTTTTAGGATCTCATTAGTGGTATTGGCATGGATCTCAAGATTGATGTCCCCTCTTTCACATGAATGGATGCATTGAATTATTCACTAAATTAGTAAATTGTGACTACATATTCATAATACAAGAGCTTCTGCACCTATTAGAGCATAGTTTTCAACTAATAGACCAATTTACTGCTCATCCAAAAATGACTCATTTCCCTCGATCATAGAATAGTCAAGGATATTACTTATCCTTTTTAGTCACATACCATAAATATCCTAAATAGGGTGACCTGTTTATTCATGTGGCTCATTAGATGTTCATCGCTCCCATCATTTTAGGAGATTGGTACTTGAAACCGGTGAATGAGTTAGCTACGGGTGATTCTGCATCAAAGCCCTTGAGTCCCCCAAATATGTGAAATCCCTTTATTGGACAAATTCATTCATTGGGTATCTCTAGTGTTGAAGTATAACTTCATATCAAGCTGATCATTAGGGAATTCATTGGCATGAAATGTAGTTTACACTACACAGTGGTCCTAACATTGAATCATCACTCTACAAATGTGGATTTTATGGAATTATACTACATTTAAATAGTGGGTATGAGGTTCAGACATTAATGAAAGAATAAAATTTCAGGTCATGTGGTTCCTATCATACAGTATTGATTCTCTCAAACCAATTACAAATGTTGTTATAGTTTATTCCAACTATAGTCATTAATTTCTTAAAATAGTCCAAGAGGTGTTATGTGAGTCTGATCTATTCCAACATTGTGCATCGACCGCTAGAGATTCTCCATACCACTATGTATTATTGGCCCATTTCATCATGGGGTATTGATATTATGTGTCTATATATGATAGAAACATATCCTTGTGAAAGTTCATTCTACCCAGAATGGATTTCTTCTCCATGTGGCAAGAAGTGATTCCTATCAGTGTTGTTAAGGCCCTATCTATGGTCAAATTCGTGAGCTCTAGCATTTTTCATCAATTTTGAGTTTCTCATGAAAGTATAACCAAAAATGAAACCCACATCCAAAATTTTGAACTGAATAGGTTATATAGTAAGTACATCATCTAGTCAAACCATAGATGCACTACTATAAATATTAAAATGGATATATCTAGGCCTTCAACATGACTATTTTAATAAATTTGAAGAAGATGGTGGGAAAGAAAAAGAAAAATTCATTAAACAAGCTCCCCAAATCCATCTCTTCTTACCAAATGATAATTTTAAATTCCACCCAGGTGACTCAAAACTACCTAATATTTGAAATATAGGATGTCCATCCCATCGAAGTTCATTTTCCATTACTCTGAATAGCATTCTAAGAAAAACCTCCACCATATAAAATGGAATAATTCCATCAAGATGAGTTTTTATCCAATGAAGAGATTATGATCCAAGAATTTCACAATCTAGAGAGGCACCGAAATAAGATATTGAGATAATTCAATATGATGTTTCTCATATGCTCCTTCACCAGGGTGACATGATACTAGACCATAGAACACCAATTATGCATGGGGTGAATCTTCCAAAGATATATCCCAAATGGTAATGACCTTAAATTATTCATAATTTCTATTCTAGTGGAACATATTCTATGATCTCCATGGATGAATAGAGTATCACACCTCTTATTGACACTAAGTTTCTCAATAAGTAATTTTCATAAGGGGAGAAATTTTTTTGAACTCTATGACCATAAAATTTGCTTCCAAGTCCTAGAATTATAACTTCAATCTATGTGTGAGTATACCCAGAAAATTTTTTATGTATCATGAGCCTCCTTGGTCCTCATTAATGTTATGGTTTTCACTCTATCACACTACATATATCAGATTGAGAAGATCATATCCATGGTCTAAACTTTATGAACATAAACAAAGAGACCATGGTACACACTCTATGACCATAAATTATGAGCTTATAGTCTGATATTTAACGTGTTAAAATATTTCCGTCTTATATTCTAGGTAACATGAGATTCAAACATCTGCAATATGTTCATGAATAATGATATTAGACAATTTACATCCCCTACAGTCTCAGATAGATTACATAAAACTAGGAAGTCTAACAACCTCAATGTACTATGTTAAATTGTGATTCCACCCCATAAAAAACATGATACATCTTAATAATATATGATATTTACTCCTTTTGAAATGTTTATTCCTCATACTATATGTATGGGATGGTCAAAAAACATACACTATGCCTTGAACATGGGATTATCCATGATAATTGTAGGATGCCTCATATTCCATTGATTGAGTGGGTATCCTTCTATCGGCATTTCTCTTCGACCACACCATGTTCCAAAACAAAATATGGATTGGTTCCCATCCCTAAGGTATATGTAGTGATGCATGACCTCCCCATCTATGGGCCCAGATGCAATTTCATCAGCACTTTGGAAATATAGCCCCATATTTTGGTGTGTGGGAAACCTTTGGATGTATTCCCATAAGGTATTCCCACTATCTATGCCACATAGGTACCCATGGGGCCAATATTTCATGATTCCAGGAATCATGATGTTAAAATAGTTTCTACCATTTCCCTATTTTATTGATTATGACCTTAAAATATGTGTTGTTTACCTCTTGATACTTGTGTTGTGTTTTAGGACTCCTTAAGACACATTCACATTGGTTATTACCTCTTTCTTGCAAAAGAAGAACTCTTGAAAAAAATATTATAGTCCAAGCGTCACATCATTAATCTGATTTCTCGTAGTCTAAACTACATGACATTAAACTGTTTAAAAGACTCCAAACCATATGAACATAAACTGTATGTTTTTTCTTCAAAAAAATGTGTGGATTGATTCCCATCCTCATGGGATATGTAGTTATTCCATGACATTATAGCTCTAGTCCCATCTACAAATTCTCCATGAGACGATCCATTATATATAGTGAAATCACTACAAAAAGGACAATCAGACCCCATCTATGTATAGAACCCATTCAACTACCTTGACCAATCAACATTTTGATATTCCCATTGATACTAATATGAGGAATAAAATAATTACCATCTAGATCTTCAAGCCTACAAACATACTCAACTCCTGAAGCTAAACTGTAGTGTTACCCAGGAAAAGTCTAGGACGACTCTAAATAGTTGATCATATTACCCTGTATCAAACCACGATTCCCCACATGAAAAATAAAGTATGAAAAAAAATACTCAATTCATTGAATTAAGATTTATCCATACCCCCTATAAATTTTGGTTTTCCTCGTATATATGTATGAGAAGATTTAATACTCTTATTCGAAAGGGTATCCCCTACTAGCATCGATCTCCTACCACATAGGGATTCAGAACTATGTGTAGCTTTATTACCGTCATCATGAAATACATAGTGGTGCACAATTATTTTATTTTGGGTCCATCCACTTATTTTAATCATCATGGGTCCTTTTCCTCCCACAATTTGATATCCCAAATATTATGGCCTTACATTGAAACTCGTGGTCTAAGAGGAATGACCTAAAATTGTTTTCAGCCTTCCCCTTATGTTTTTCATAGCTTGAGGGCCTTCCCATTCCTCATGAACATTAGTTTAATACCGTTATATTTCACACCAAGCACATTAGGGTGCCCATGGTCCAAACTCTATAAGAAAAAACTTAGAGTAGAACTCGAGTCATTAATGTTGTTGTGTGTGGAATCAGGTGGCCACCTAGGCCCCTTCATCCACATTGGGTAACCTTCCTTAAATGTCATATATATTCCATGTAGATACCCTTCCTTTGGTATATGTGACAAAAACTCCAAATTTTTTCAATATTTACAATGATTAAGGCTATAAATTAAAATCCACGGTCCATACATCATGACCTTGAACATTACGTAACCTTCATCTAGATTCTATTTCTTAGATCGGGGTCTCCCATCATACTACTCTCATTCTCCCTCAACCCCAAGATAGTGTGTGTACCATTCACACTGGTTTACTACTTACTTTATTGATGATGATAAAATGAAACACTACCCCATGCAATAGACATGGGATTCACTCTAGGCTTTACATGAGGAAGAATGTTTTGGCTTCTCGTGCATAATGCATAAACACTCAACATCCAGGTCCTATGATCCTAAAATATGAAATGTGTCATGTTTAAACGAAAATAAACTATACAATACATCTTCTTAATCATATTATGTTATACCACATTTCCAATTACCTCGTTGTATGATGTTAAGACTCATTTTTATCATCATCATTCCATGATGTAAAACTGAAAGGAATCTTAGGCCTTTACTAGAGAAAAACATTTCCACCATTTTGGTAATCTGTCATATCATATATGTTCTATGATAATTTTTGAGAAGCTGAGATGAATCTGTAGGACCCCAAAACACCCTGAGAGGAGATGGGTGAATTAGGTTGAAACGTTATCCTTCAAAATTATAGATATTATTCCCATGTTGGTAGGAACCGGCCAAACCTTCCAAAAGTGAATGAAATGAAAACAACAATCACATGTTATGAGATGACACAAAAATCTTACATGGTTCACCACTAAGGTTCCATCCAATGAGAAAACCCCAATAGTGTGTCAGTCATACCATAGTCCTCTAATATTTACTAGTCTTGGAGTAAAAGATTTTAGAAACAGTTAATCCATGTTAGGTACACTAGCCTTATAATGTTTAATGGATAGCACATTGCATCCCCCGGAAAAACATATATCAACTCCCACCTAGATCACTGCATTTCATTATGTCTTACTCATTTTATAGAAATAGATATATTTTCAACAAATTGGCATTGAATTCATTGTCTTTGTACAACATGAGACTATTCTTTCATCTAATTCTTGAAATGATTCACTTGCAGGCACTGATTAAACAAACCTGATTTCCAAACACTTTTTAAAATCACACACTAGTACTTGTGCACAACAACTTATCTTTCACACAAGATTTGGGATTTTCATTCAAGACGAAATGCACACAAACCTTATTTTTTCAAAAAAAAATATATTTGATTATGCTACACTATATGTTTGATTTTTTATTAAAAGACTAATGGAACACTTTGTGTTAATGATTTACTTTCTACAACTCTTCTGCACACAAATCTTTCGTATGGCAGAGGAACCGGATCATCATAGGAAATGTTCATATTGTTGAGTGGGGTAAGAACCTATTTATAGTCCTTGTTGATCTTACACATTTTATTATGACACACCATAATTAGTTCATGTATGATTCTATCTAAGAAAACAAAAAACTTTTGACATTGCATTTGGCATGCAAGTCTTTCTCATGTAACCTTGTTTTTCACAAACATTTTAATCATTCATACACATTTTTTCATTTTCATATTTCAATGTGAGGATCTATAAACAATACATGCATGAATTTTTCCAAATAATATTCCAACTTTTTCACGAATTTCATTTCCAAAAACACTTTTATCCATTTTATAATTTTGTGGTCCCAAAAAATTAGTAAATTATAGGAAATGAGAAAACCATCAATACTATGGTCATATTGATCTATAAGTTCTATTTTCATGAAAACTCCCCGATCATCCATGTTAGTATTGAAAAAAAACACAAATCATACTCCATTTACATCAAATACCATCCTTGGTTCAAATATAAGCTCCCCTGGAAGTAGATTTTTCCATTTTTTAGACCGATTATCCTACCAAATGTACATCAATTCATTGTGGCATAAATTCAAGAGTGTTTGAATCTGTTAATACATCTAATAACATAATTTTCATTATTTTTCCCCTTAATGGGATATTCCTAATCCTCTATATCTGATGAGTTCCCCTAATGGAATGGATTATGGCCACACTATATCATCTCCCATCATGGGCCAATTTCCCAATGAACTGTGCATGAAATTTTGATACAAGTCCCATGTTTTCAATTGTTGTTAGTGATTTTCCATAATTTTTCAATCTATATTCTCAATTAAGAAATATATATTCTATGTTTCAAACCTATTTAGTAATTTTCATGTATCATCATTCCACTCCCATTATGTTGCAAATTTTGAGCATTGTGACTCATTTTCTAAATTCCCCTTTATTCATGTAGAATTCAACACCCCTATATTTATCCCATTCATACACTATAATGCATTGGAAATTAACATCATATGTTTATGGAGTCCATTTCTCCAATCATATACTTTCTCATCATGAACTCCCTAAGTGGTTAGTTAACAATGTCATAAAAATGATTGATCTATGATTTCCAAACACTCTCATATGAATGATCCATCACATGGTTATACCTTGTTTCTCACACCTAGCATGACTTGCATGAGAATAGGGATTGGTTTTTTGTTGTATTGGAAATATGATTTACGTGTGATAATAATGTGAATGAATATATTAATGAATTTGGGTGCTGAAAACATACCAATCAAATTTTCATAGTGTCATCCCCACATTGGAGCCTATCCTTTTGAACCATTTCCCTATGGCTCCACTCTGGTAATTGAGATTGAAGTCACTCATACCGATGGTATGTGGTTTCAAGGAATTTTTTCCACCTCATGAGCCCTACTTCTTCTTCCATAACATGACCAGGAAGCTCGTTAGACCTGATATGAACTTGATCCCATTCATCATGAAGCTCGGTTATATGATAAATCACCAGATACACTTGATTCTCAGCCTCCTCCAATAGAACCTTCAACTGGAATATGACTATTAGTTGGGAATTAAATAATATATAACACACATTTTACAAATCTTCAATATCATGGATCTCGTGGTTGCATACCTGGAGTTCTCTAGTTCTTCCAAACTTCTTCTAATTCCAGGAAACATGAAAATGTTTAAATTCTTTCACACACCTACTCAGTAAGGCTGTCATTGAATAAATAATTAGTATCATGATCCTTCATCCCTATGGTGCATATGTTTTATATCTAGTGGTAGAGGGACCCCATATGAATCTCCAGGTATGGTTTCTGAGTCTATGTTATGATGTTTTGTATTATCCTCCACACCTTATGTTGAACTGTGAGTTTCTCGTCATCCTCATCCGAACTATAGTCTTACAGCTCTTCAATTGGAGCAGGATCATACTCAATGAAATCTGTGAAAATGGATGAAGTTGGGTCCTCTTATTGAATCCTCTCGGTCAGTTCATGCTCCAAATTGATAAGATAATAATCTTAACCTAACCCTCCCCCGATAACATTTCCTCCTCCTACCTCAAGCTCCAACCCACAAATAGAATCATCCAAAATAGAAACAAAATTTTCCCCCATGATGGATTCTAGGTCAGATTAAGAGTTTATATCATTAAGGGTTAAAACTTCCATATGGGAAAGAACCCCAGATGATATAGATATTTCCACTTTTTGGGACCAGTGGGTTTGGATTACTACTTAAGACAACAGAACATCAGTCAATATGGTCGAAAAAGGCCAGTTTAAATCATGTTAGAGTAAAAGAATTAAGAGAGACAATAATGTACATATTTATTCCATCATTGTTGATAAGAAGTTCCACCACATGAATTCCCTAAATAATAGTCTTCACTTAAATGGATGACACTATCTTCTCTAGTGTAGTTTGAGTAGGAGGTTTATTAATAAATAAAAACACATTGATAAAAAATATCTGTGAATGTTTTGTAAGGACCAAGTCGATCTAAATTCATCATAACTTTAGGAAGAGGTAATTTAATGATGAGATTCCCAAGGAGGGATTCTTTTCCATAAAATGATTCCACCATTGGGATAAACAAGCATGGTACTCCATAAATGTCAAGTAGGACCTATGGATTCGAGGTCATTTCACTAATATCATTAGTGGGACCACCAGTTTCTCTAAACTCAGTCATGGGCCATGTAGGATTACACTTAGAATCTGATGGAGCACCCTCCCCACATTCAGTATCAGCTCCGTTCCCATTTTGGTTTTCTATTATACAAGACATGTTTTAGTAAGAAATTATGAATGAAAAAATTGAAAAAATTGAAATACATTGTTATGTTAACCTGATTACCTCAAGAAGAATGACATGATCATGATTAGAGGTCTATATTTCCCCAATATCATAAGGAATCCTCTAATTGTTGGTTGATCCATTATATTATTCATTGATGGATCCCTATTCTTAGTAATACATTTATTCCTCCTCACTTGAATCATTAATTAGTGGTGTCTCCTTATGTTGTTTCTTGCCACAAAGTGTCAACCACACTAGATTGGGAGGAATATTATATTCCACTAATTAGAATGTGAAGGAATAAACTGATGTCATGTATGAATGCCTCTCTGGGATGTTCATATTTATCAAGATCAACGACGGTTCGAACTTAGGAAACGTGACTCCATCCCAGATCAGCTTCTTCCATAGGTCCCCATTTTCATAGACACTTCAAGTATCCTTCAGGATATCTATAGTTTGGTAAAGGAATTATTGATAGTTTGGTATAATAGATATGTTTGTTTCTTATAGATATCATCCCCATCCTTGCTCTTCCCAATCATGGATTTACCTTATTTCTCCCAAGATCCCTACCTGGACCCCTATCCACCAAGGGGTGGGGGTGTAAAAGTGCCTTGTATTGTCCCATTCAATCCTCCATCCGTATTCGCACCATGAAACTAGATAAATCATCAGAGAGAATCATTTCATCCACCTAGTTTCCCTAGTGGCTCACTCACATTCTCAACCACCCATACATGTTGGTGTGGGATCACACTCGGGTATGATAACACATAGTTTCTAGAATAACCCATTGGTAGAACAACATATGTATTGGTCTATACTAGTGTGATCATCTCTACTTTCCATGATCCTATTATCATACACCATAGATGATGAGGGGTATTCGGATGTGGTTCCTCTTAAACCCCCATATAGACTCTCTTCAACGATTGATGGAGGGAGACAAACTTATTGGTTAATAGGGATGATGTATATTTTTCATAGTAAACATAGAATTCAATCATGGCTACTAGCACATTGCACCAGAATATTTACGAGTACTACCTATACTCATATAGACCTTGCATGTAATCAACCATCATTCCAATTAGGGTCATGAATTGGTGGATATTGAAGTTTTCATGACTATTGATCCTAAACATCATCCTGGTCTCATTGAGAATCATTACCTGGCCTTGGTAATGTTGAACAATGATTGATGTATAATAGAATTAGTCATAATGATGGAATCGAAGAACTTTTATCCCCTGATGTGTACTTCTATCCACCCATAATGGAACTTGAATGAACCCCAAATTCTCCTTGGGATGTCTCCCTTTACCACATGTCCCAAAATCCTGTAAATCCATCCCATCACTTGAAATCATAGGTTCACCATGTTGTTTTTCACTATGATCACTGACATTCAGAGTGTATCTTGGTTCATGACAATTTAGGTGTCTCGAACAAGAAGTATCCATCCACTAAGTAATGTCATGAGAAAATAATTGTAACAAACAAGTGGATACCAACCATTTACCATTTTATAGCCCCAAAATTCATATTTTCCATTCTCTAGGATCAACCAACACAATCTTGGTCACCTCTATTGAGGATCTTGTAATCACTGATATCCCAACCCTATAATCTTCATGGATGGATTATTCTTTAAGAGAATGAGAAACCAGATGAGATGTCCATTTGTAATATAGTAGAGAAGTACAACATTACCTTTAATGCCTCCATAAGGTGCTACGCAGGGAGAGGGATCACCATCTTATCACCCCATGTGTTTTAAAATTAAAGAAACACATCATATTGGATCCTATTCAGGGGGACTCTACCAATCCAGTGTACATCACAAAAGATTATTCCCACCTCCATATGGTGGTGGTGGAATGTATTAGGTTTGGGGACCATCAGCTAAGGAGATCTGGATCCATATCCTATTGATGGAACATGTGTAATTGAGACTTCCACACATCCTTATATAATCTAATCTGGTAAATCTTATCCACATACTCCAATTAGTTATATCATACCCAGTATGCCCAATCCAAGGAACTAATGAAACATCCTCTAGAACATAGATCCCTATTTTTTCAAACCCTTTATATTACCACACATGATTCCTTGAAACATATAGATATTTTGGGTTTGGAATTATTCATCCATTGGTTCTTCCATTATAATACACCTTATCATTTCATTCAGTGTATAAACATCCTTGGCCTCATGCTATATATCATGTTGACCATGAGCTGTGATGATCATGTAGTTGATCTCATCTTGATGAGTAAACCCTGATTGTGGAATGTTAACTTTGATGCATATGATATCCTCCTCATCCATCAGTCTAAAATTCCATAATGAAAGGAATTTTCTCATTGGATAATCTATTTTGGCCTCTGTAATCATTCCCACGAGTTCTTGGTTGTCATAAAAACCCACCTCAATAAATGGATATCATGGTTTCTCACCAATTTATCTTTCTAAGGACCACCGTCAACTTCTATCTCATCTAGGTTTTGTTAATGGGTCATTTTTAATGATTTATAGGAATGAAAATTGATGTTCATGAAATTAGTGGTTCTCAAATCATAATATGTGATTTGGCATGAAAATTTGGAGGCACTAATGTAACAGGTACAATCTTCCACATAAGTGAACTATATAGAGAAAATCTATGAAAAATTCAGGAATAAAGCTCATGTTTTCACATAAAATATATAATTTCACATAGGAGAGAAACAGAGTCTCACATGAGAATTAAAGTAACCATCCAATATCCCCCACCACTATTTTTTTATAAGTTTGGCCTATCAAATTACATGATCATGTATCTCCATTTTAGGACCAATCTCAAGAGGTGTTGGCACCAATGGGACTCGAAAACTCTATTTAATGTTTCCCTAAGAACCCAACCCTCCAGTCCCATGTCTTCTCAGATTTAGAAGGTGGATTTTTGGCCTGAAATCTCATCAAATTCATCAAATTGATAGTTTTGGGTATGCAAAACATGCACGCCACTCTGAAGGGCCATTGTAGGGATGATGAACTGGGTGTGCGCAAGTTCTCATGTGTACATGAAAAGATAGAGTCCTCACACAATATACTTTCATGATAAAGGTGGCGTATAGTTCCACAGATTCCCCATAAGCTAATGAAATATCCAAGGTTTATGTGCTCAATATATAATTATTGCACACAAGTATGAATCCATGCACATAGCCCCATAGTTAAATTATCACATTTCCCATCAAAGGAAATGTTAAAATGTCTAATTTTATGACTTACCTCCAAGGAAAAATTATGGAACTGCATGGAAGACCAGTTCTTGGACCAAGGTGTTGCACACCCATGATTGAGGATTTTATCTATAAATAGCATCTAACCTCTCCCTCATTATTTTTTATCATAAATATGAAATTCCATAGTTATCTGTACAAACCTGTTATTCTATGACATCGTGACACATAGAACTACTGATGTTGAGATTCACGCTTGAAAGACCTCCTATGGGCCCAATCATGGCAAGTCCCATGATTTAGTGATCCTAACACAACTCCTATAAATATATTTCTGGTCCGCATAAGAGAATCATCCAATAAACAACCCATATTTTTTTACAAAACCTTAAATATTGTAGGCTTATTCTGGTTAAGACTCCATGCCACCCATGTACGAGAGTCCTATTATCACACTGCTATTTCTAGAAACCCAACACAGTTTCATTAAACAAATATTTTATCCCCTAACTAATATCCCTTATGACTCTACATAATATCTAACTATTACTTCTATGAATATGTATTGAAACACATGTTTCATTTAAGCATAGGAACTCTAATATTATACTCATGATTGAACACTCCCAAATGATGATTCCAACTCCATACTCATCCCAATGGTGCATGAATGGTGTTATCGTAATCTCACGGGGTAAGGGGTGAGTCCCCCACATCCGAGATAAATGATTTGAAATGGCATAACTTTACATCCGAGTCATACAATGTTATACTTCATGACAACATCCTCATACAATGATGTAAAAATTTATTTTTACCTTTTCTAATGAACATGGGAATGCCCATGTATGATTAGCATGGGATACCACCTTCCCTCCCACTATGGTATAACCATTCCACCTTGGGAATCTCAATGTTTAATCCCCACACAATTCCAACATATATAAATCCTCATGCGATGAGAAACATCAATTTGTAAGCCCCACACAATCAACCATCAATTACCCATTCACAACATGAGCATATTTACCATATGATTTTAAAACTTAAAGATATGTTATATCACATGAAAATAAACTCCATGATCGAACTATGTGGGTTTTGATCCATATACTCTAAATAGGGTATGTAGGATGCCTTCTTGTGGTTCAAACCCAACATTATAAAACATACAGGTGTTTACTTTTAGGGATGAACCTATTAAGTCTACCTTACATGGAATTAAACTCCCAATGGTAACCTCAATATCCACCTCATAAGGAAATCACCCTATAATGAGTAAACTATTCGGGTGGTCCCTCAAAGGGATACTCCTCCTAGATCAGTCTCCATAGGAAGTTTAGATCCGTAATATGGATCATCCCCCATGTGGTGTTCTAATCCATTGGTAAACTCATTGCATGACATATTCCCTCCTAAGGAACCACCTCCTGGATCTTCCTCAATCAGGAGTTCCGATTCACGTCATTGGGTCTGCCTGCATGGGGCATTGTAATCCATTTGTAAACACATGTGTAACATCTTCCCTTCTAGGGATGAACCATTGGATCCACCTCACACAAGGTCCTATAAAAAATGGTAACCCCATGTGTTATCCCTTAATAGTAAAACCTCCAAGATCCAGCGTAATCACACTTTCAATCTCCATTTTCATAAGATGTTATTCATATTCCTGAATCCATATCAATCATGTGTTCTGATTCATCCCCACTAGACATATAACTTATGAACTAACCCAAAACACAAAAATCATTCATAACAAAGTATTCCTGAGATAATTAAGCATTGAAATACATTATCCCATTGAATTAATTAACCTATGGTTGACAGATGATTCATTGGGTTCTAAACCTAGGATTCCCCACATCAGATTCCCTCCCACCGGGAAAATCCAGCGGTTACCAATGTTCCCAACATCTATACATGACCACATATAGATTATGTGACTACTCTCCTGACCAAATCTCACTTATCTTCCAAATAGTAGAAAAGTAATTAATCAGTGCCCACAAAGAGATGGAACAAAGAAATATTTTCCATGAACTGGACTCAAATCTCTGAGGGAGACTGGACAAAGCAACGAGCTCCTAGTAGTAATCCATGGATGGAGGAATTGACATTGCATCATCCTAATTCAATCAACGGGAATAAACCATCACTAAAATTTATGAAAGTAGCCCATATTTGTAAATCTAGAATGCAGGGAAATAGAAATTGATTGCGCACATTTATGTGGATGTACAAGCAGGCCCCAGTAAATGCATCAAAAATAGTAAGCTACCTTAATATGAATTGAAATACATAGTTTTCCTCTTACATCAACGCACATAATCAAATAGTATACACTAATAATAATATCAATCCAAGAGACCATTACATTTGTTCACAAATAGGGACAACTAGTTGATCTTATAAGACATGGTTTTCCTATTGGTGGGACAATCCTCATGATATCATCTAGTCAAGAACACAACATGATAACATCATGACAAGAAGTATTAGTGATTATGATCATCCATCACATGATGGTAAAATGTTATCTAGTTCCAGCTAGCATTATATATTTGGACCATAGACCATCTATGTAAGATTACGTCCATGGTATATATAGGTTATCATTATTCAATGGAAATTTATATCACCATTTCATACAATAAATAAATGATGTAAATTACAATTTAAATACTATATGCATAAATATAAACACTATTGTATTATGTATACATCATGCATAACACGTTTTGTAAATTTTATGGTAATTTATAAGTACTTTTTAAGATAGTTCTTGGGAAACCGTATTTAAATCCAAATAAATTTCTCTAGATCCATCTTTCTAATGGACATTGTTATCTCCCACATGATAATAACAATCTTCCAGTAAGTTAGGGCCTTACTATTTGTGCATGAAACATCTATAAGACATGGTTATTCAGCTATCTACGACATCACCTCCTTGAGTGAGACTGCCTATGTGATGATATCACATAGTAAATTATTTCTTCTTATTATAAAAACATAACATAATTTCTAGTAGAATTAGTAGAATTATAATAATTTATATTATTATAAATCATTACCTAAAACATGTGATTCTTAGAACATTAACAAATTGTTGCATATTTTATGCTACTTCTTTAGGAACACCAGAAAGTCCAAAAAACTGAATATTTGTAGATATAGATACATTTGGCTTGAATAAGCTTCTTATACCCATTACCTTATCCAAACAATGCTATTATATAATATTGATATATAGTAATATTAGTTTTTTCCTTTTAATACTACCATATCATCCTCTAGAAATACCAAGAATATATCTCTCGTACTCTCTGAAGTACAAATGGATAGTTTTTATTGCTTCTCGTTTAATTCTACTAGATATAACTGGTATATTCCTACCCTAATGTATATATTATAAATACCACATTTAGTACATTGAAATAAATATGTTATTTACCAATCACAAATTTGTATGGAATTATAGTAACCACAATAATCTCTTCTTATACCCCATACATGTCTTCTTGGGGAGATTTATGCTTTGTTGAGTAGGTAACAATTCCATCTAAAATTGTTCATACTTTTGTCTTCAAATATCATGTTAGTGTATGTACATTGACTTGGTCGAAGAAATCCATTAGATCTACCATAGTGGTTTGTGTTCGATAAAACATAGGGTTCTTATTTATGTAAATATCCATAGATATACATTCATTCTGATCTTTAATAATTTTTCGTACAATAGTAGATTTCTATATGATATAATAAACTTACCTTCAAAAATTTGGTTAGTCTAACTATTATCTTGTAATCATATAGATAAAATTAATTCCAATTAAAAATTTTATTATCTTGTTTCTTACGTAAATCTAAAAATATATTTTATTAATTTACACAACTTATTAGAAATTAAGTGCTCACCAACCCTTTTTGGAAGAATCATATAGAAACCTTCTATTATTGGTTATATTGAAATCTGATTCACAGTATAATTATCTCAAAAAGTATCTATGAAAATTGAAAAACTAAAATGGATTTATTCATGGTGACATGGTATAAATAATCAATTCTTTTTTGTACAACTCTTGTTCTGCACATGTAAAAATTTTAATAAATACTAACAAAAAATCATGTTTTAAAACATTCAAGATACTATGAAATCTAATTTGATACATGGATTCCATAATATTATTTTAATTTAACTTAACAATTTTAATATAATTCTGTTTACTGTTTACATTTTTGGTACATTATTCTCAATTAATAACATATCACTAAATCTATGTATTGTAAAACCATTACAATGGTTTAATAATACTAATGCAGTATATGTGTCTAGAACATTAATTTTTTAAAAGATATCGAGGAACCTGTACCTATTACATCTACTTCTGTTGCTTTTGAATTGACAAAATTCATGTCAATATTACTCACACTATCCCAGATAGAGATATTCACAGTTTTAAATAAATATATTCTATAACATAAATATAAGGTTTATATCTAATGGATTTCATTAAATACATATTAAAATTTTGGTAATTACTTTACATTACATCATTTTTTTCCTGAATCATTTTTTCTATTCGCAACAAACGATTTTCATCAAAACACATTTTTTCTGGACATGAAATATTTATTTCATACTAGTACATATTTGATATCCGACTATCATTATAGATTCCATGTAGTTATGGGATTATTCCACTTTTTCTAATTGATGTCTTGAAGAATTATGGGTGTTTTTTAATATATATTAATCTCAAAAAAAGTTTCCCCTTTTACATATATTGATAATTTTATGTGAATAAAGAAGTGTCCATTTAAGAATTACTCCATGATTTATTATATTTATTAATGTTTTCATGTAAGAATCATCATTAGTCCTCCTTACATACAAAATAGAATTTATGTGTAAAATGAAATGTGAGTTTATGAGTAATTTATCCCTTCATTTATTTATCGGTGAATGCATGGTAAAGATATTAATTTACACATTAGCCTATCGAAACACAAATATTATAAATATTAATAAAATTCAATTCTATTTTACATTCTTTAAAAACACTAAAAGGAATATTATGAGGTATACTTACCACTAACATCACCTTGTAAAACATAACTATAAGGCCCCAGCCTTAAACCTTACATAATCTTGAGTTATTAAAAGATTACACATTGAGGATCTTTTCAGGTTTAGAGTTTTAGAGAATTAGATCGTGAAACTTGCATTACATTCCACATTTAAACAAAGTGGTTACATAAAAGATAGTTTTCATTCTTCCCATCAACGGAAACATATTGAAAATAAAACATGGATTCTTTCTTAACAAATCCTTGACTCTATCATCTTATCATGTACCTTTCCCTTGACCTGAAAAAAACATTTCAAAAACTTGGGATGAGCATAAAAAGCTCAGTAATGGATATAAAAATATGGAAAGGAAACATGAGTTCATATATACATAAGAACGAAATAATTATTACCCATAAAACATAGGCACTTTAACCTACCTCATCAAATCATGAATAAATAATAGAAATCATAAGATATAAAGGTATTTGAGGCATTCATAACATTCTTACGTAGGTAGTAACCCTCTTGGTTACGTTTGGAATACCCATCACAGTATATTCCCTGAAATCTCTTCGGAGAAACCTTAACGTTTCACTCCTTCGCGTTACCCAATGCATTGGAGAGCTATATCGGGCTCACCCGCCCTTAGTTTATCACGGAACCACCCGTTCATCATAACAATTCCCAAGAACCATAACATAATAGTATCACATAAAACATTAATAAAAGAAAACATAACATTTCCACATTTCAATCACAATATAACATTTTAGGATATTGAAATAATGAATCCATTAAAAACCATTTTCAAAACCATTTAAAACATTTAATAAGGTGAATTTTGAATCAAAGTGTCCCATACCACCTTGAAGCTTTTAACATTTTAAACCATTAATATCCATATAAATAAATCCTTAAAACAATTTTTAAAACATGGATATTAATAAGAACAAATCATTAAAACATTTGAAGTGATATTTTGGTCAAAAGGGTTTTTACCAAAATTAGAGACACCTGAATTCAATAATTGAGGAATAACATTTAATAAGAACTTTATAATATCATGAGAATAAATGGATTCATGATATAATATTCCAAAGGACAGTATATACACCATATAAGAGTGAATTGGTGCATAACAACAATGAACCCTCAACAGAAATGTCAAATGTGATGAAATCCCTTATAAAGAAGGTATCCTTAAATTAAGGACAAATAAAACTCAAAAATATGTGTGACAAATATAAATACACCCAATATAAGTGTATATTAATTGTAAAACAATAAAAGGTCATTCACACATATTCAATGGATGACATATTCAATGACTACATGTTGAACCCAAAGAAATCGAAATTGGGTTAAAAAGTTCCCTTAACAGCCTAACAGCATCACATCAAAATGAGTTGATGAGAGATAAAAAGTGTATCTCATCACTTGGACATAAAATTTACATCAATAATTATATATGAGAACATATCCCAAAATAACAATTTGTAAATTAAAAGACCCAACAAAAGAAGACTTTTAAAAAAGAGGAGGGTGAAAGGTTCCTTTACCGACTTGGGTATCTTTCAAAACATACACCCCATGAAAGAAGGAAAAAAGATCATTGATGTAAATACTCATAAACGAAAGTATATTAAACAAAGAGTATAATAATGGGTAGTACATACACAACTCAATGGAATTTGTGGCAAATGTAGCATAAATCTCATGGGAATAAAAGTGAGATGAAAAATCCCTTACGAAAACTCGGCAGCCTAACGGCGCCACATAAAACTTCCGAATATGGATTGATGAGATCAAATAGGGTATCTCATCACATTGAAATAAAATTTACAGCAAGAGGAATATAAAATAACATCCTCCAACATTACAAAGAGGAGCTCAAAAGAAGTGACATAAAGGAGAGTACATAAAAAGAAGAGAGAGGTTAGATCTCTTACGAAAGTTCGGCAGCCTAACGGCGCCACTCAAAACTTCCAAAATGGATTGATGAGAGAGAATAGGGTCTCTCATCACATGAAAATAAAAATTACAGTATGTGTAATATAAAATATCATCCCAATAACAATAAAGATGAGCTTTAAAAGGAATGACATAAAAGTGTGTACTTAAAAAGAAAGAGAGGAGTAGGATCCCTTACCTCGGGTCCGACTTGACTCGATCGTTCATTAATCTCCTGAATAATAAACTTGAGTTAATTTCTACTTGATTAGGAACCTTTATTAAGCTTATTATTCCTTTTATATCACTTATCTCCTTGTTATAAACACTATGTAATCATTAAGTTAATAATGATTGTTTTGTCGATATTTGGTTCTTAAGTCGAAAGTGGACGTCTTACAATTACATGTTGTTCGTGTGGTCAAAGGTTCTTTATATCCAAAATGACATTACTGATTTGGATATCATATATATATCATATATATCCTGCATATACATGTATTTATAATATCACATAATCATTTAGAGGAAAGAAATGAAATGCACCGTTCATGGAGACGGTAAGCCGTACATACGCATAAACGCTACTTTCATTTCTATATCATAATTTAATTGACCGAAATAATAATGATATAGAGGTATATAATAATTCCAGTATAACATCATATAACATTAAATCCATCCTTTATATGTCCCACGTATGGCATTAACGAATCACATCATTTTGAGGGGGCGGTAGTCCGCACTTCCTAAAATGAAGATATCGCGTATACCCATAATGGAAGCCATAAAGGTAAGACACAAATGAGAAATACAGAAGCATAAGAAAAACATAAACATATTATATATCATATATAAAAATATTGACATCATAATGGCCACCTTTGAAGGTGTTAAATGAGTATTGAACAATCATCGTTTCGGGAGGCCGAATTTCGCCATCCACGGAAACCGTATGTTCTTTAACCATTTGATGTAGTTGTGTGATAGTGTAGCATGAATAAATCTTATAACAACATCCTAGTATATTGAAGATACTGGTTTTGTTACAAGAGAAGTAAATAAAAAGAGTTTAGGGGGTTGGAGAAGCAAAATAAAACAAATGAACATGATAGAATGAATTACCTTTAAAAGTATAACTCTTTTTGATTTGACCCTAAAGGCTTCCTTTCAAAGGCTTCTGCCCAAAGGGAATCCTCTAGGATGAGGAGAGGGATGTGGAGAGAGTAAATAGTCAGGGGTTGGCCGATCCAAAGGCTTTTGGAGTGTGGGAAAAGAGGTAGAGGTGGGGGCCTTTTATAAGAGGAGAGGAGGGGCACTTTTGGAAAGTAAGCAATATTACTTTATTTGAAAATTTGTTTCGGTTTCAAAAGGTACCACATTGATATAAGTCGTGGATATGGTGATCAGGCATCGAAATCCACTCATCCAATTGGTTTTGGCCATGTTTAAGTTGTAGAGTTTTCATTATCTTTCCATTTTAATTAAATCGTCAAATAATGATGTCATCGCTGCATCATTATTATGTCATAAATAATTTAATTTCTTTAATGTCTAAAAATTATAAAAAAAATACTATGATATAGGAAATCGTTTTATCATTCCAATTAATATTTATAATCAAAATTTGGACTTGTATAACCCCACTTAAAAATTGTTTTCGTAAAACATATTATGTTTGTGTCATTTTCACTTCAACATTAAATAGAAAGTAATTTATGTCATTTCCCAACAAAAGTGGATCCATGGAGTCCCCAAGTTGACCCATGGCTTTTCATGGTCGGCCATGACACAACCAATGAGGTTGGGACATGTTTCAAGTTCATTTCATTTTATTAAAGCATTATTTTTACTTTAAACTACACTAATTACCACTAAACGCGATTAAAAACTTAATAAGTTACTATTCACCAAAAAATTATTTTTATCCCATTGAACCACATTTTACTTCTTAATGACAACCATGTATGTTGGATTTTTAAAATTCAATACACATTAGTGGTAAACTTTCATTTTACTGAAAAATCAGTTTGCTTGATTACCACTTAGTGGTTTCACTATTCATTAAAAATTGAAGTTTTTCAGAAAATTACCAAAAATTCACCCTAAGCTATATTTGATATTCCGAATTCAAAAATGAAGTCAATTTTAAAAAATTCAAAACATATAAGTCAAATTAATTAATTTAATAATTAATTCCCGCTGTCATGACAAATAGCGTGTTTTTATAAAACAATAAGTATCAAAAGATTGACACTAGTTTAAGTCTGATTTCAAAGTGAAATTAATTCCAACGACCACTATTGGATTTAATGGTAAAAATATTTTCTAATTTAACTTTAAATCCAATTCAAAATATAATCTAATCATATAAATAAATTAGATTAAAAAGTGGTTTTGAATTAAAATACAACATTTTATACTATTCATTAAAAAAATGAACTTTATCGGGAAGATACCAAAAATTTACACAAAGTAAATATTGATGTCCCGATTCTTAATAAGAGTTTTATTTGGTCCAAAAGAATGTTTAAGAGTGAACAAAACTATATTTAATGACGGTTCGCCATCAAAAGGTGATAAGTGAACCATTAGTGAAAACTAGGGCATATACGCCTAAAATTGAATTCTTTCCGTATTTTAATCCTCTATCCTTTCTTGGATAAATGTAAAAACATTTAATAACATATATAATCATATTTTAGTTATTTCTATCCATTCCCGCCAATACAAAGGCTACATGTTAACTACCATTTAAAATAATATTATTTTATTATTCGAGTGCAACGTAAAATTCCCAAGAAACTCGTTGTTGCGTGTTGGGTACGCCATCGAGCATAGCGTCCCCTTTAAAGTCATATCAATATTTTATTCAAAAATTTGGATAAATATGAAAATGTCATATTCTTTATTTACCTGGGGTGTTACATCCTTCCCCCCTTTTTGGGAATTGCGTCCTCGCAATTTTTAAAATTGAGCTTGGAAACATCCTTGAAAGTCCCACATCGGCACAAAAGTCGGTAAAACAAACACTTTAAAATAATGAAAGATAAATACAAAGGTCACCCGAGTTAACCCATACTAGGATTACAAGTATGAAAATATGGACATGGAGGAAAAAACAAAGGGTCATGTTCTGATGGAGGGTGATAGAAAACATGTTTAGGAGAAAGTTAACCACGAGAATATCACAAACCTGTGATGGGTTAAACGGTATTCGATTCCCCAGTAGGAAAAGTTAATAGACAACATTTTTGTTTTAAGTTAAATTTTAATGAGGAATTTATTCATAAGGAAACATAATGACTTATCATGTTGACTTTCATCTTTTACTAGATTCCTTAATCAAACTCATATTTTTTCCAAAAGGCGAGTATTTAGGGAGACTTGTTCGCACTAAGAGTACTATAATCAACTTCTATAGAATCACATAATCCACAAAAGAGAACTATGTACATCCCATGTCTTTAGGCTTTAACCAAGACCAAAACCAAAAAGGTTAGTACAAGGTCAGATAATCCAGAAAAGGATAACCCATTAAAAAGAAAATCTATTTTTAATCTCCAAAATTTGTCCAACAAAACCCAAAGTTCAACGAGAACCATTCTATAATAAATTTGTCCATAAAATTATTCAAAGTAAACCAATTTAAGATTAAAACCCAAATATTTGAAGGATTTAGTCACATAGTCTTCCAAGTTAAATCGTAACATTTATCTCCAACAACATTAGTTTCTCCTAAAGTCTCGTATTAACCTAATCACATATCCTCCATGATAGGTTAATCATTTTTATAAATAACCCAAAATCAACTTACTCTTAATACATAAAATCATATAACTTGAAAGAATCAGTCAAACTAACCAGGGACTTCACGTAGTCCAGTGGTAGGCGATAAATACCAGTCGCACTTTGGTTGTGGTTTCGATTCCCGCAGCTTTGTCTGACGCGACGGGTTGTCACACGGTCTGCGTGTTGTCCTTTTTTCAAAACTATATAATTCTCAAAACATTCCCCAAAACGAGATAAAATCTTCAAAAATAATCATAACATATTTTAACCTCAATTTTATCTCATGCCTTTCACTTCAATCATAACATTTAGTAACCCATAATTACCTAAAAAGTAAGGATCATATAAACCCTAATGGTTACCTTAATAATTATTACCTGAACTTCCACATCAATTGGTCATCTCGTACATGATTCATTATAGAACATACCAAGGTTCACGTGGTTGATCATGACTCCTTGATAGTTGGTTTAGAACAACCACAAGTTTCCTCATTAAATCCTCCATTTTTTCTAGTATCATAATCAGAGAACCACCTCAATTTCCTTCAAACCTGTTGTCTCTTTGGTGCCTGATAGATCCATCCATTCACTAAAAATAGCAATGTCAGTGTGAGTATAACAACAAAACCATCATGTACTAATGAGGAAGGTAAACACTAAGATACACTTACTCATTTACTTTATCTAAAACTAGGACTCTTTCTGAAATCCTATCCATTATGGTAATGTCACTTATGCTTAAAGAATACCCTAACCTCTAAAGTTATCTAAACCGACCTCTGATACCAACTATAAGGCCCCAGCCTTAAACCTTACCTAATCTTGAGTTATTACAAGATTACACATTGAGGATCTTTTCAGGTTTAGAGTTTTAGATAATTAGATCATGAAACTTGCATTAAATTCCACATTTAAACAAAGTGGTTACATAAAAGATAGTTTTCATTCTTCCCATCAACGGAAACATATTGAAAATAAAACATGGATTCTTTCTTAACACATCCTTGACTCTATCATCTTATCATGTACCTTTCCCTTGACCTGAAAAAAACATTTCAAAAACTTGGGATGAGCATAAAAAGCTCAGTAAGGGATATAAAAATATGGAAAGGAAACATGAGTTCATATATACATAAGAACGAAATCATAATTTACCCATAAAACATAGGCACTTTAACCTACCTCATCAAATCCTGAATAAATCATAGAAATCATAAGACATAAAGGTAACTTGAGGCATTCATAACATTATTACGTAGGGAGTAACCCTCTTGGTTACGTTCGGAATACCCATCACAGTATATTCCCTAAAATCTCTTCGGAGAAACCTTAACGTTTCACTCCTTTGCGTTACCCAATGCATTGGAGTGCTATATCGGGCTCACCCGCCCTTAGTTTATCACGGAACACCCGTTCTTCATAACAATGCCCAAGAACCATAACATAATCGTATCACATAAAACATGAATATAGGAAACATAACGTTTCCACATTTCAATCACAATATAACATTTTAGGATATTGAAATAATGAATCCATTAAAAACCATTTTCAAAACCATTTAAAACATTTAATAAGGAGAATTTTGAATCAAAGTGTCCCATACCACCTTGAAGCTTTTAGCATTTTAAACCATTAATATCCATATAAATAAATCCTTAAAACCATTTTTAAAACATGGATATTAATAAGAACAAATCATTAAAACATTTGAAGCGATATTTTGGTCAAAAGGGTTTTTACCAAAATTAGAGACACTTGAATAAAATAATTGAGGAATAACATTTAATAAGAACTTTATAATATCATGAGAATAAATGGATTCATGATATAATATTCCAAAGGACAGTATATACACCATATAAGAGTGAATTGGTGCATAACAACAATGAACCCTCAACAGAAATGTCAAATGTGATGAAATCCCTTATAAAGAAGGTATCCTTAAATTAAGGACAAATAAAACTCAAAAATATGTGTGACAAATATAAATACACCCAATATAAGTGGATATTAAGTGTAAAACAATAAAAGGTCATTCACACATATTCAATGGATGACATATTCAATGACTACATGTTGAACCCAAAGAAATCGAAATTGGGTTAAAAAGTTCCCTTAACAGCCTAACGACATCACATCAAAATGAGTTGATGAGAGATAAAAAGTGTATCTCATCACTTGGACATAAATTTTACATCAATAATGATATATGAGAACATATCCCAACATAACAATTTGTAAATTAAAAGACCCAACAAAAGAAGACTTTTAAAAAAGAGGAGGGTGAAAGGTTCCTTTACCGACTTGGGTATCTTTCAAAACATACACCCCATGAAAGAAGGACAAAAGATCATTGATGTAAATACTCATAAACGAAAGTATATTACACAAAGAGTAGAATAATGGGTAGTACATACACCACTCAATGGAATTTGTGGCAAATGTAGCATAAATCTCACGGGAATAAAAGTGAGATGAAAAATCCCTTACGAAAACTCGACAGCCTAACGACGCCACATAAAACTTCCGAATATGGATTGATGAGATCAAATAGGGTATCTCATCACATTACAATAAAATTTACAGCAAGAGGAATATAAAATAACATCCCCCAACATTACAAAGATGAGCTTAAAAGAAGTGACATAAAGAAGAGTACATAAAAAGAAGAGAGGGGTTAGATATCTTAAGAAAGTTCGGCAGCCTAACGGCGCCACTCAAAACTTCCAAAATGGATTGATGAGAGAGAATAGGGTCTCTCATCACATGAAAATAAAAATTACAGTAAGTGTAATATAAAAGATCATCCCAATAACAAGAAAGGTGAGCATTAAAAGGAATGACATAAAAGTGTGTACTTAAAAAGAAAGAGAGGAGTAGGATCCCTTACCTCGGGTCCAACTTGACTCGATCGTTCTTTAATCTCCTGAATAATAAACTTGAGTTAATTTCTAATTGATTATTAACCTTTTTCAAACTTATTATTTCTTTTATATCACTTATTTCCTTGTTATAAACACTATGTAATCATTAAGTTAATAATGATTGTTTTGTCGATATTTGGTTCTTAAGTCGAAAGTGGACGTCTTACAATTACATGTTGTTCGTGTGGTCAAAGGTTCTTTATATCCAAAATGACATTACTGATTTGAATATCATATATATATCATATATATCCTGCATATACATGTATTTATAATATCACATAATCATTTAGAGGAAAGAAATGAAATGCACCGTTCATGGAGACGGTAAGCCGTACATACGCATGAACGCTACTTTCATTTCTATCTCATAATTTAATTTACAGAAATAATAATGATATAGAGGTATATAATAATTCCAGTATAACATCATATAAAATTAAATCCATCCTTTATATGTCCCACGTATGGCATTAACGAATCACATCACTTTGAGGGGGCGGTAGTCCGCACTTCCTAAAATGAAGATATCACGTATACCCATAATGGAATCCATAAAGGTAAGACACAAATGAAAAATACAGAAGCATAAGAAAAACATAAACATATTATATATCATATATAAAAATAGTGACATCATAATGGCCACCTTTGAAGGTTTTAAATGAGTATTGAACAATCATCGTTTTCGGGAGGCAGAATTTCGCCATCCACGGAAACCGTATGTTCTTTAACCATTTGATGTAGTTCTGTGATAGTGTAGCATGAATAAATCTTATAACAACATCCTAGTATATTTAAGATACTGGTTTTGTTACAAGATAAGTAAATAAAAAGAGTTTAGGGGGTTGGAGAAGCAAAATAAAACAAATGAACATGAGAGAATGAATTACCTTTAAAAGTGTAACTCCTTTTGATTTGAGCCTAAAGGCTTCCATTGAAAGGATTCTGCCAAAAGGGAATCCTCTAAGATGAGGAGAGGGATGTGTAGATAGTAAATGGTCAGGGGTTGGCTGAGCCAAAGGCTTGTGGAGTGTGGGAAAAGAGGTAGAGGGGGGTGCCTTTTATAAGAGGAGAGGAGGGGCACTTTTGGAAGGTAAGAAATATTACTTTATTTTAAACTGTTTTTCGGTTTCAAAAAGACCCACATTGATATAATTAGTGGATAAGGTGATAAGGCATCGAAATCCACTCATCCAATTGGTTTTGGCCATGTGTAGGTTGTAGATTTTTCATTATCTTTCCATTTTAATTAAATCGTCAAATAATGATGTCATCGCTGCATCATTATTATGTCATAAATAATTTAATTTCTTTAATGTCTAAAAATTATAAAACAAATACTATGATATAGGAAATATTTTTATCTTTCCAATGAATATTTATAATCAAAATTTGGACTTCTATAACCCCACTTAAAAAGTGTTTTCGTAAAACATATTATGTTTGTGTCATTTTCACTTCAACATTAAATAGAATGTAATTTATGTCATTTCCCAACAAAAGTGGATCCATGGGGTCCCCAAGTTGACCCATGGCTTGTCATGGTCGGCCATGACACAACCAATGAGGTTGGGACATGTGTCAAGTTCATTTCATTTTATTAAAGAAAACATTTATTTTGAAAATATTTTTATAACCTTGTAAAAGATGATTCGAAGGAGTTATAATGGCCGAGAATATCTGCACCCGTTGTATAAGATAAAAAACATTCTTACCTTAATTTTTCGAAATGTTCATAGAGTACCATGTTTGGAAAATTATGGAAAGATTTATTTCAAACAATTTTATAAAATTTCAAACAATGGAACAAATCAAATTAACCCATACACTAGTAAATAGTAAAAATGTTTTGAAATAAATATTTAAGAAACATGGATGTAGATGATAAAGAGTCCCTAGTAGAGACTCACATATAAAAAACCTCGTATAATAACGACATTGTAAAATTAACCCTTACCTTGTACTTTTCGGTGGTCGAGAGTAATTTAAACTCCTCTATAATACTTAAATCCTTTTTATCAATTTATTCCTGAACCACATATATAAATATGATATCATATATTATCTTCTAATATTACATTGTCAATAATATTTTAGTAGTATCATGGTTTCTGGTGTTAACTGGTTCCTTTTCCTTTATAGGTTTTGTTACGTTTGTCATGTTTGTTTTGTAAAGGATGTATTTTTTTCTTATCTAGAATGATATTAAGTTCTTAAAAGTTAATTTTAATCAAAAAATAAAAATTATTCTTGAATTGTTACGATGGGGAAATGAATCTTATCTTGTTCGTGGAGACGGTAATCCGTACGTACGCACGAGCGACAATGTCATTCTTTTGATAGTAAAATTGATTGTAATTGGATCTTATATCATGTATACAGAATCATTAAAATGTTATATTTATTATTTATATCAATTATACTCATTATTATACCCATCCAAAATAATTAAATTTTGAATATGAAACTAAACCAAGATGTGGAGACGGTAAGCCATATGTACGCATGAATGGTGGGTTTGTCATTCAGATAATGGATAGAATAATGAATATGGTTGTGACATATTTATAATAGAAACATAATATTTAAAAGGTACTAGAGTTATTATTTTTGTTTGGAAAAAAAAATATAGAGGAAGTGGAAGAAGAAAAGAACTATGAAAGTGGTGATGAAATTATTACCTCTTCTTCGGGTGATTCTTTTTGATTTGATCAAAAGGGCTCTATAGTTTGGCTTTATGATCAAGGTAATGCCTCTAGGTTAAAGTGAGGGTAGTTGGGAGGATATTTGAGTAGGTTTTTGGCTGATCCAAATGTATTTGGAGTTGTGATTTTGAGAGAAGGGGAAGTACCCTTTTATAAGATAGGTGAGGGTCACTTTAGGAAAATCTTGAAATATTATTTTAATATAAAATCAAATTCGGTTTATAATGGATCTCAAATGATTTATTTTGAGGATAATGTGGATATGGGTCTAAAAAGTATCAACCAATAGGTTTTATATAGGTTTAGGTCACCATATTAAACTTATCTTTTAGATTTAACTCTTAGTTAACTAGTTTAACTTTTACAATGTCTTGTTATATTTTTATATTAAATTGTTAATAAACTTACTATAAAATTCCAGGAGAACCCGAAGTGGTTCTTTAATGAAAAATTTATCATTATATAAGTCCTTGGGGGAACCGTACATTTTTTGAAATATTATACAATTTAATAATATAGTATTTGTTTTAAAAATTCATTTATGTCAATTTTGACACTATTTAGTATTTGTTTTTTGTGAAAGTCATAACAGCATGATTAATTCGAAAAAAATTCATTTAATCAGCCCTAACGTGTCAGTTTAATCTATAAAATTCATTTAATACATCAAAAGTATCAATTTAAATTTATTTTGATATTTATAATATTAATTATTTTAATCTTTCATTAATAAGGTAATGACTTCATCATCATTGTTTCATAAAAAAAATTAATTATTTAATGTCCAAAAATAATAAATAAAATACCATTATGTGTTTGAAATATTTTTTTATTTCTAATGAATATTTACAGTCGAAGTTGTCTTATGTATTACCCTATATTAAAAAAGTTTTAGTTATGAAAATTTAAATTTTAAAACTTTTAACCATTCTTTAAATTAAATAATAATAAATGTCCTAATCTAATCCATGTGGACCAAAATTATTATATTTTATTCCAAAGGTTTATTTTGGTCTAAATACACTTATGAAAAATAATTAGGACATGTGTTAGGCTAATAATAATATCATTTTAATTTTAATTACCTTATTTACTTATAACTATGGTAAATAAAAGTCAAAAGTTACTATTCACCAAAACTTATTTCCATCTTATTGAACTAAATTTTACATAATGATATCAACCATGTCTCTCAGATTTTTGAAATTTAGTTCACAGAAGTGGTAAAATTACGTTTCATTCAAATTTGCTAATGTGCCTAAAAGTTGGGTAAAAGACGTTAAAAAATTAAAATAAAATTTTATACATCTAATTTTATTATAAAATGAATCCAATGAATTACATTGTACTAATATAGGTAATATATATATATATATATATATATTTACTTAATATAAATTAAAATAAAATAAAAAATTAATTAAATAAAAACCCATTTAAAACAATAATGCAGTGTTTTTAACTATTTATCAAAAATTGAATGTTTTTAGAAAAATACCAAAAATTCAACCTAGGATAATTTTGATATTCCAAATCAAAAAATGAAATCCATTTTGAAAAATAAAATTTATAAGCTTTCAAAAAGTGTGTATTATTATTCATAGTGGCTAGTTTGATTGGTCGTGTTTTTTTAGAACTCGAAGTTGCGTACAGTGCAAGCTATTGTATTATTCAAAGGGAAAGGTACCATGGAAGCTTGGGATTTTACATTCTCCCTCCTTCAAATAATTTCATGAAAAAAATTTATATAATACTACTGTGTAAAAATATTTTGGTGGTTCTTCATTATAAGTTCCTCAGGTTCCCACGTTGCCTCTTCCATCTTATAGTTTCTCCATAGCACTTTTACCAAACGAGTCGTCCACTTTATCAGCACGTATTCTCTAGTGTCAAGAATCATGATAGGCTCTTCACAATAAGACAAATCGGGTTCCAGTTCTATTTCTTCATAGGTGATTACATGTCTTGGGTCATACTAGTATTTTATCAATAGTGAAATGTGGAACACATCGTGAACATTAGAGAGAGTTTGAGGCATTTCCAAATGGTAATCTTCAACTCCAATTCTCTATTGTATTTTTAAAGGTCCGATGTATCTGGGAATTAATGTACACTTCATACCTAAATTTATAACACTCTTCCCTGGATATACCTTCAAGAAAACCTGATCACCTAGTTTAAATTCCAAATACTTCCTTCAGTTATCATCATATCTCTTTTTCCTACTTTGAGATGCTTTGACGTGGGTTTGGATAATCTTTAAATTTTCCATTGTTTCCTCAAAAACTTCTAGGCCAACAATTTTTCTTTCACCAACATCATCCCAACAAGTTGGTGTGCGACACCTCTTTCCATATAATGCTTCATATAGTGCCATATTAATACATGAAAGCAAGATATTGTTATAGAAAAATTCTACCATAGGTAAATATTGATCTCACTTACCTTGAATGTCTTGTGAGCAAGTTCTCAACATGTCTTCTATGGTTTTAATAGTCTGTTTTGTTTTTCCATCGGTTTGAGGGTGGTAGGCAGTGCTCAAACGATGTTCAATATCCAAGGACTCCTGAAACATTTTGCAGAATCTTGATGTAAAATGTGGATAACGATCAGAAACAATCTATAGGGGTACTCCATGAATTCATATAACTTCATTAATATATAGTCTTTCTAAACATTCAAGTGGTAAATCTTCTCTTATGGAATGAAAATTTGATGACTTAGTATGACGATCAATAATGACTCATGTTGCATCGTTCCTTCTAGGAGTATTTGGTAGCACCATGACAAATCGCATCGTAATATCATCCCATTTACATTCAGGTATGGGAATAGGTTGGATGAAGGCTCTAGGATGTTGCCTTCCAGCCTTCACCTATTGAAAAACCATATATCTGGACACATAATCAGCAATCTCCCTCTTCATGTTGTGCCACCAAAAATTTTCCTTCAAATACCTATACATCGTAGTGTTGCCAGGGTGTATAGAGAAATTAGAGTTATGAGAATCATCCACTAATTCCCTTTTAGATAAGGTATATTAGTAACACAACGCCTCATCCCAAATTTCAAAATTCCCTTTTCATATTCGAAGTCGATCAATCTCACATTATTCACAGCTTTAATTTTCATTAGAAACTCCTCATCATTAGTCTGAGAACTTTTTATCCTTTCTAGTGAATATGGATTGGAAACCATTAGAAAAAGTATAGATTTTTCACCTTCCATGATTATTCCCATATCCATATATACTAGATCCATGAACATAGGATCCCTTTGAACTCTCATCTTATTCAACACTTCATGATCCTTTCTGCTCAAAGCATCTGCCACATTATTTTCCTTCCCCAGGTGTTAGTGTATAGTGAAATCATAATCCTTGAGTAGCTTGAGCCATCTCCTTTTCCTCATTGTGGTTATTTTTGTGAGAAAATATACATCAAAATATTTTGATCAGTATATATCTCACATTTTTTACCATAGAGATAGTGTCTCCATATCTGCAAAGCAAATAATACAGTTTCTAACTCAAGATCATGAGTAGGACAGTTTTGTTCATTAATTTTTAGCTGTCATGATGCATAGGCAATAACTTTACCATTCTTTATAGGGACACAACCAAGCCCCTTCATTAAAGTATCACTATAAAAAAACCCGTCATTCCTCAATGGTAGAGTCAATATAGAAGCATTGAATAATATTCTATTTCGTTCTTTAAAACATTATTCACACTCTTTTTACAAACAAATTTAACCCCTTTACCTGTGATCTTGGTTAATAGTTTATCCAATCATGCATCATTGTGGACAATGTGCCGATAATAACATGTTAAAACAATACAACTGCAAACCTCAGTTATACTCATCGATACTGGCCATTCTTGGATTTCCTTGGTCTTTGAAGATTCAACAGAGATTCCATCCTTAGAAAAAATATGGCCAAGAAAAGAAATCTCTTGAAGCAAGAATTCAAATTTTCTAAACATCCCATATATTTCATTTCATCTAAGAGTCTTTAGAATAATGCGCATGTCATTTTCAGGATCTTCATAACTTTTGAATTAAACCAAGATATCATCAAAAAATACCACTACAAAGTCATCAAGATATTCCTTGAAAACTTTATTAATTATATCCATGAAAACATAGGGTGAATTAGTCAGTTCAAAAGGAATTACTGTAAAATCATAATGCTTGTAGCTGGTTTGAAATGTTGTCTTTGGAATGTCTTCCTTAATCACACACAATTGATGATATCCAGATCAAAGATAATTCTTTGAAAAATATTGAGCTCCATGAAGTTGATCAAATAAATCATCAATTTGAGGTAGGGAATACTTTTTCTTTATTATTATATCATTGATCTCTTTCTGGTAAATTCATAACCTCAGAGATCCATCTTTCTTCTTAACAAAATGAACGGGGGCTCCCCATGGAGAAACACTAGGGAGAATAAATCATTTATTACTCAATTCCTCTAGTTTATTATTTAGTTCCACTAATTCCACAGTGTCCATTCAATAAGGGATCTTTGATATGGGCCTTGAACCAAGAATTAAATCAATGGAAAACTCAATTTCTCATTTTGGAGGATGTCCAGGTAAATCCTCTGGAAAGACAACAACATATTCTTGAACAATAGTTACATCCTCTATTTGAATATTTTTATCCCCACCCATAGTTATTTCACTATCTTCCTCCCTAATAATTGAATTTAGTAGATCTATAGGGGATGGATCTATATAAGAATTAGATGGTGACACTTATACTATAAGGATAAGGTAATATTTATCATCATCAATAAATGTAACCTCTTTCTTCTAGAAATTTTTTTCCATCATGGTAAAAAACACAATCCATACCGAGGACTATATCAAATTAAATCATGGGTATGATGATGAGATCAACAGATAAAGCACGTTTATATGACCTAATGGGAACTAATTGACAAAAAAATTTTGCAATGATACACCCCTTAAGAGTTTGGACTAACAACTCCCATATTAATTAAAATTGTAAATATCTAATTTTATTAGATAAATTTGAAGATATGAAACAATGAGATGATCCAGAATCAAATTATTCATTGGCTAAATTTGAGGAAACCATTAAATTACCTACCACCACATAATTCGGAGCATCAACCTCTACAATAGTGATCGCATAATCTTGACCATGCTCCCTTGGCCTTTTATATGGTATGCTTCCATGGAACTAAGGACATTCATTTGTATAATTCCCTAGTTCTATAAAATTTTAGCATTCAATATTGATAGCCTATTTCTTTCCCTTAGATCCACGAGCTTGGCGGCCTTTTTCATCACAATTATAATAGACTCCCATTCCCTTCAGGAAAGTATCGTGGTGTTTCATCTAAAATTTACTGTAGGATGGAAATTCAACTTTTCCCTTCATCCCCTAATTTCCATTTCCAGAGTGTTTAGCATATCTATTCTTCTCTTACTTTGTTTTAAATTCGTAAGACTTGGAGAATTATTTTTTTCCTTGATAGCAAATGAGAATATATATTAAAAAAAAAAGAATTATGAGACTAATTCTCAAAAGATAAATGGTATTAACCCATCAAATAATCAATCAACATTACTCCTTGGGTTGTGTATATAATCTTCATCATGCCTTTCTAACCTGGTAAAGTTATCCTCAAACTTTATGACATTTTTATCATCCTTTTCCTTTGACATATAAATTATCTTTCCTTATCTACTCAATGGTCATAAGGAAAGTATATTTATAATAAAATATCTTTCAACTCCATCCATTCCATATTTTATACTTCAACATATTCCATTGTGTTTTGAATTAATGACCACCATTGATTTGCATCTCATGTGAGGTGATAAATTTCCATAAAATTTTTTTATCATTCACTACTCCCCAAAGCATGAAATATTTTCTCTATGGAAATTATCCATTACTTAGAAACAAATTTATTTGTATTCCTATTGAATTTTGGTGGTTTTTGCCTCATGAAGTGGTCTAACATTGATCCTCCACATTGTTGATCAGGGTGCTTCATATGGGTAAAGTTATTATTCTTAACCTGAGTGAGTTGTCCCAGTATGGTGATAAGCTAATCATCACCAGTTGCAACATGAGCTCAACTATAATTATCTTGAGTAGGATGGTAGTCCCTATATGGATTACGTACATTGATATGATTTCCATTCCTTCTGCTAAGCTATATTTATAAATAATGGAATACACTAGATTAGTTTATGAATCACAATAAATAATTACAATATTGTAAAACAATTAAAATAAATTGAACAGTTTATGGATATAATCCATAATCATAAAAAAACTCTTTCAACAAGTATATAATCATAAATCCTTCATAATTTTTTGTAAAGAAAATGTGAATTATCCTAGGCATATCCCCAGAGTGGGTCATAACCAAGAGTGCAATAAGTCCTATTATTGTGTACCACTATACGACGGGTCATGCCCAAAACTCCTTGTCGGAGATTTTACTCCTAGGTACATCTGTTCCAGATCCGCCTCTACCTGCTCATATCCAGATAGGGATGTATTTCATGAAAATCTCAATAATATCTACATTATCAAAATTCTAGGAAGTTCTTCTATAATAATCCTCAAATTCTATCTTAGGTTAATATTCTCTAATCACAGTTTTTATAAATATAGTTTTTAAGGTTTGTAATAAACTTCCTTTGATACCAACTGTAAGGCCCTGACCCCAGTTACCAAGAGTTGGTGCATTAATACCTAACATTGGCATGATCACAAGAGATCATGTCTCAAAAGATTGATTTGTTTAGTAGCCTTGGACGTACTAGATACATACATAAATTTTATATTACATCATGAAATAAAAAAAAAATTTGTCCCCTTTGAACACACTCATATCCATGGCCTATCCCTATGGGTTAATCCTAATATACTTCTTCACATCTTGGTAAAAAGAAAACATAAGAAAGGGGTGAGATTAGATGCTTAGTAAAGATAACAATTGAACGAAAACAATCATAAATATGAAGAAACATTTAAGGAAATGTATAAGACTAAAACACATGACTTTTAAACATAAACTTCATCATAATATGGAAAATATAAAATCAATAAATTCCATCTACTAATTCACATGAATATTCTACTAGTTTAATAATCACATGAAATATCAATAGCTAATTTTATAACGATGGAATGCATAATGTCGGATATCATAACCACATAGTCAAGGAATCGTGCTGAGACTACAAATAAGATTTTATCAAAGCCATGTGCCAAGACACTAGTTTTTCTCGTGATACCTACCGATTCATCGAGAAGCTATAGCGGGCTCCACCCATAACTTTACTAAGTCCAATTCATTCCTCATTTGAAAATATTTGAAAAATAACTTAAATATTCGTATTAAAACTAGTATACAAAATGTTAATACTTCAACCATAAACCATGAATGGTATAAAAATAACACACCCATATTCAAAAATATCACAAAACCTCCAATAAAATATGGAAGATTTTATCATAATAAATTGACTTCAAATGAATTTAAAATCTAACATAGGATGTTGACATAGATTAAATCAAAATTATTTGACAGAACGTTTGAAATCATTTAAAAGTCACATAATTATAAAACAAAACATTTATTTTGAAAATATTCGTATAATCATGTAAGGGAATATTCTAATGTGTTATAATGGCGGAGAATATATGCACCCTCCGTATAAGATAAAAAAACATTCTTAACTTAATTTGTTTAAGAGGTCATAAAGTACTTTGTTTAGAAAATGATAGAAAGATTCATTTTAAACCATTTTATAAGAAGTCAAACAAGGGTATAAATGACTTCAACCCATATTCTAGTAAATAGTAAAAATGTTTTGAAATACATTTTTATAAAACACAGATGTGGATGACAAAGAAGTCCCAGTAAATACTCACGTATAACCAATATAGGATAAAAATGAGATTGTATAATTAACCCTTACCTTGTACTTTTCCATGGTCGAGCGTACATTAACCTCCTGTATAATATTTAAAATCATTGTTTTTAAATTATTCATGAACCACATACATAAATATGATATCATATTTTATCTTCTAATATTTCTTTGTTAATAATATTTTAGTAGTATCATTGTTTTGGGGTGTTAACTAATTCATTTTCCTTTATATGTTTTGTTATGTAAGTAATGTTTGTTATGGATTGGATGTATTTGGTTCATATCCAGAATGATATTAATTTCATAAAAATTAATTTTTGTCACAAAATAAAAATTATTCTTGAATGGTTACGATGGGGAAATTAATCTTATCGCATTCATGGAGACGATAATTTGTACGTACGAACGAGCGACAATATCATTATTTTGATGGCAAAATCATATATAACTAGATAATATATCATATAAAAAGAATAATTACCATGTTATATTTATTATTTATCTCAATTATACTCATTATTATAACAATCCATAATAATTAAGTGTTGAATAACAAACTACACCAGGACTTAGAGATGGTAAGTCGTACGTTCACACATATGGTGACATTGTCATTCATAGGATGTATAGAATAATGAATATGGTTATACCATATTTATAATAACATCACAGTATGTATAAGGTACTGGATTTATTATTTTGGTATGGAAACAACAAAGATAGTGTAAGAGGAAGAAGAATAGAACTTTGAATGAGGTGATGAAATTATTACCTCTTCTTCGGGTGATTCCTTTTGATTTGATCAAAAGGGAACTTTAGGTTAAATTTATGATCAATGTAAGGCCTATAGGTCAAATTTATGGAATTTGGTAAGATATTTGAGTAGTTTTTGATTGGGAAAAATGGATTTGGAGGTGTTATTTTGAGAGAATGGGAACTACCCTTTTATAAGAGAGGTGAAGGTCAATTTCGGAAAAGCTTGAAATATTCTTTTATTAAGAAATCATTATCGGTTCATAATGGATTAAAAAGTATTTATTTCAATTCTATGGTGGGTATGGGTCTTAAACCAATCAACCAATAGGTTTTAGATAGGTTTAGGCCACCATATTAACCTTATCGTATATATTTAACTTCTAGTTAAATAGTTTATCTTTTACAATGTTTTCTTGTATTTTTATATTACATGGTTAATTAACTTACTATAAAATGTCAAGAGAACCCCAAGTGGTTAATTAATGACAAATTTATATTTATATAAGGTCTTTTTCCAATCCGTAGATTTTTATAAATATTATACCATTTAATAATATAGTATTTGTTTTATAAACTCATATATGTCAATTTTGACACTATTTATTATTGTTTTTTGTTAAAGTCTTAAAAGGATGATTACTTAGAAAAAAATTCATTGAATCAACCCTAACATGTCATGTTAATTTATAAAATTCTTGGAATTCATCAAAAGTATCAATTTACATTTATTTTTATATTGATAATATCAATTATTTTAATCATTCATTATTAAGGTAATTATTGCATATTCATTTTGTCATAAATAAATTTAATTATATAATGTCTAAAAATTATAAATAAAATACCATTATTTAGGAAATATATTTATATTTCTAATGAATGTTTATAGTATAATTTATGTTATGTATAACCCTATATTATAAATATTATAGTTATGAAAATTTGAATTTACACTTTTAACTCTTATTTAAATTTAATAATAATAAATATCCTAATCTAATACATGTGAAAAAAGGATCATATTTTATTCATGTGGTTTATTATTATCGAAATACAATTAACCAATAGAATTAGGACATGTGTTAGGGTAATAATAATATCATTTTTAACATTAATTACTCTATTTAATTTTCACCGTGGTAAATAAAAGTCAAATGTTTCTATTCACCAAAAATTATTTTCATCTTATTGAACCAAATTTTACATAATTATATCAACCGTGTCTCTCATATTTTTGAAATTCAGTCCACAGAAGTAGTAAATTTACATTTTAGGAAAATTTGCTAACGTGCCTTGAAGGTGAGTAAATGACGTTAAAAAATTAAATAAAATTTTATAAATCTAATTTTATTATAAAATGACTCTAATGAATTAAATTTAACTAATATTGGTATTATTTATCTATTTTTAGTTAAAAAATTACATAAAATAGATTATTTTTTAAATAAAATGTCAGTTTTAAACAATAACCTGTGGTTTTTCACTATTCATGGAAAAATGAATGTATTTAGAAAAGTACAAAAAATTCACCCTAAGATAATATTGATATTTCAAACACAAAAATAATTTCTATTTTAAAAAATAAAATTTATAAAATTTGAGAAAAGGGGTATCACTATTCATACCGGCTAGTTTGATTGGTCATGGTGTGTTAGAACTAGAAGTTGCGTACAGTGCATGTTATTATATTACTCAATGGGAAACATGCCGTGGAAGTTTGGGGTGTTACAAAAACATGTTTCCCTTTCGAAAAACAAATTATCCATGATTTCCTCACCATCAGTTATAGCTATATACATCAGGATTAATTCAGATACTGGCTTGAAAAAAGGGTCATCTAAAAGCCCCAAAAAATTAAGAATGTATATATATTTTCATCAAATTTATAACACATTTTAGATCAGAATTAGATTTTAAAATCATCATGAATTTTCCATCATAATTGTTTTTGATGAACTATGATTTTTATTTTCTCAAAAAAATAATCTCTCTCATATAATTTGAGACAAATTTAATTTTCCTTAGCTTAAAATATTCACATGATCAATCTGATTAATTTTTTTTTATCAAAATGATAGTTGAAATATGAAAATTGAGGATTTAATATTTTAATATTTCAATTTACGTCTTAATTTAATTGTAAAGATAAACACTTCCTAGTAACAACACATTTATCTTGTAGGACTACATTAAGCTCAAAAATTATATAGAATAATTTACCTACTTCTAAATTAATTTTTTTACAACCTTTTTTCATCGGTGATTTTTTTCTAAAATAATTTGAATAAATATCTCTCTAGATCAACAACACAATCTATGAAAACTTTTAAGAATGCCCATCTTTGAAAAATGGGTTTTAGCAGATAGATCATTCGATTCCATCACATCCCGATGATCGTCATTATTTCGAACCTTCGATCCAATAATGATAACATAGAGATATTTCTAGGATCAAGATATTACCTCTATATAAAGTGGGAGGTATGAAAGAGAGGATTTCAAATTCACATAATGAATAGTCCATATCCTAAGAGCCTCCTCATCTTTATATATCGGTGTGCATAATACCCAAAAAATGGATCCTTGGCCCCTGAATATTCATTACTTGCTAAATTAATCTTAAAATACATGTAATGAAAAACAAAATAGGTAATAAAATTCATTTATATTTGATGTTTATCAATTTTATATTACATAATAATTATATTACATTACAAAACAAAGCTATTAACATGACTTTTGGTTCTTTATAAGAACATATAATATTAAAATAATATTTATTAATGTAATATTTTTCCATGTAGTTACATTAATAATTACATAGACATTAAATAAATTTATTCAATTCATTTTATTAATTAGTCAAATAATAATGAATTTATTAATTACAAGGTGGTCATATATTTGTAGATATAAATCTGACCCCATTCATGGGGCCAATATTCCCTAAACATTTATTCCTCAGAATGATTCAGACCTATTCATATGATTAGTGTGTGAAAATCTCTCCCCTTATCTCAATAATAGTGATTACTATTCATTGACAAATAACAGGGTGTAGTATTCCATCAAGGCCCCTAAAGAGAGGATTTATGTTCATAAACATTACAATATTTTCATTCCAACAAAAGTTGTGGTATATAATCTTTTTGTCTCATTATATCTCATAATTAAGGACAAACACCTAGTGTAATAATCCATTCTCACTTTATTATTCATTTACTTAACTAGACAAACTTATCTCCCTCTACAATAGACATGGATTTACTGAATTTTCTACCATCTTGATCGTCATGGGATAATATATCACTTCCTTTTGAAAGAGACAATTTTTATCTTGATTATTCTATCAACTTCATACCCCCAATTATGCACCCAACACAATATACCTTACTAAAACTTTAATGTTATATTTTTCATCTTGTATAAAAGTATGTAATCAAATGGTGTACACTGATAATAATCTGACATCAGGATAAAATTACATTTTTTTACAGATATAAACAACCAATGACACATGAATCATTTGGTGTTCTTATTAGTGTATCAAACCTTATTATCTTATCAACTCGAGATCACCACGTGGTAACTTCCTGAGAAGAAGTCTAAATGATTATGATCCTCAACACATGGTGGTAAAATATAATTTATGTCGATTTAGAATGATGAACTATACCATATATTATTTCTTAAGACTACAATCAAGGAATCTCTAGGTTCTCATTATATAATGGGAACTTATATCACCCATAGATATGAAAACTAATATATGGACATTACCATTTAACTAGTTGATACATAAATATTAAAATTTATTTGGTAAGTATTCATCATCCATAAATCCCTATAAACATTACATATTACTAAAAAAATTCTATTTTAGTTAGGTGTAGGTCTCCAACTTTTATAACATGCAGTTGGTAGGGTGTAGTGAAAACCTACATATGTTAATCTCTGTTATTGGGAGGCTAAAATTTGAAGATAATTTTCCCACTATGTATAGTCTCATGTGTTATATAATCCAATGGGATGACATGAATGAATCCAATTGTCTTATATAAATCAGGAAATTTGGTTTTATTTGTATCTATATTCCCCAACATGTGGTATCATAGTGGGTTTATCATTCATATATTCAACACACCAGTATCAATTCAGACCTAGAATTGGGTTATGTAAATATATCGATCAATAGATTTGATGGAAAAAATATTGGGATCTGGTAAATATAATTTTATGACTATCTTTATTATAAGAGCTTTTAATCCTCATTGTATGTGGTAAATTCTGTGTAAATATAGAAATCTAAATGATAGTTTTTAGAGGATAGAAAATAAATACCTCTAGTAAGAATGTATCCTATATGAAATGATTCATTCATTATTAGAGAGAATAATAATACAATGAATTTTAAATTTTTATTAGAGGATACATATGAATAACATACTATCCTAACAAAGAAATCATGATGTGATTAATGTTCAGAATACGTTTTTCTGAAAGAAGGAAACTGTAAAATCATGTTAATCACTTCATCATGAACCATTGGAATATCCAATTGGAAAAGTTAACTTTTCATGATGATGTATAGACATTTATACTAATACATTATCTTCATTAGAGGTAAGATACAATGGTTACTATAGTTTGAAACTGTAGAAGATAAATTGAATTGTTGTTTGACAAAATTACGAACATGATACGCAATAAAAAAATATATTTATTGTATGTATCAGTGAAAAATAATAGATATATTTAATATTTATGGGACTATAAGGACACAAAAGTAGAATAAAATATAAAATAACAATTTGTTGGTAGATAAGTCTCAAGAAATGTAACAAGAGAAAAAAATTACGCAAGTCAGCATGTTCAATAATAAATGAAAAGAAATTTGGGAAGAATGGACACATAAAGAAGGAAAGAATAGCCTTGAGGGTCACACTAGAAATATTTTAATGATTAATCATTTATATTCAATTATCATAATATAATACCACAATATTTACATCCTAATAACTTCCACTATATTATAAGTTTGGGTGATTAACTCTTGAACCTCTTATTATTCATCTAGTGATCAAAACATTATAATAAAATATTACTTAAGGATGTTTGGGAAAGTACAATGAGAATATAGTGAAGATCTGGATGTTGTTTTGAAATAATATTTCACCATTCGAATGAATAATTTATTATTAATTAATCTAATTGATGTTCACCTCATTCCCAGCCTATAGATTAATATTATTTATATCACAGAATATTTTGATTAATATTTTAGAAAAAAAATTTAAATTTTGTTCCATAAAGTAAATTGGTGATCTATATTTACTAAAAAATGAGTAAAGTATGGGACACAATAATTGTTAAGAAATTAAAACAAAATTATAGTGGTCAAATGCTCAACTTCCTTTCATCTATATTTTTTGCATTGTTGGTTTTGTCACCATAGTTAGAAAAACATGAAGGTTTTAAAGGCAATGATCATAGTGAATCCTGATTAAATAATAATAGTACTATCTAATAGTTTTTTGGTGGTAAAGTAAAATTTTTTGTCTTTCAACAATGATAGTTGGAATTCCAGGGAACAAAATTTGGAGCTTGTACATTGAGATATTTAGGGACCTACTGATGTTCTTTCTTATGGTTCTTTTCTTTAAAATCATACATTATTTTATGAACATATAAGTATATTATTTATTTACCTATTGAGGTATAATTTTGTTGTATTTTCAATTATTACGTTTTGGGAGGTTTTTATAGAGTATAAGTTCATATGGAAGTTCAAGTGTATCTAAATAGGTGATAGGGGAGTACATTAAACACAAATTCCATAATTTCTTCATGAATAAAGGAATTGGGCATGAGAATATGGTGATAAAAACTCCAATATTGAATTGAGTGTCTTATAATGGGACATATTTTTTGTTTTTTGACAAGTATGAGTCAATATGTGTTGGTAAGTTGAAGATGAAGCAGTGATTCTTAGAAATGGTAATGGACTAAGTGAATGTCATTGGATATCATGCTTATGAAATTCCTAGTATAAAATTTGATGATTTTTATATAGGTCATATGTTCCATGACTTGTTTCAATAATCACACAATGTTCACATCATTCAGATGAAGAAGTGATATTACCATGAAAATATTTTTTTTTAAGAATGATGAAGAGAAACAAAAAATGGGAATTAATAAAGGCCACGGAAAAATATATTAAATATTTTTTGGGAAGGATTTGATGTCGAAACGTTTATAAAATGTCCTAGAATGTATTTTTCATTAGGAATATCACAATTAGTCAATTTTTATGTGATAAAAACATTATTCCAATGATAGGAAATCCAAGGAACACCTCAAAAACATTGTTGGTCCATGTGGGTTAACTACATGGGAGGAAGTTGATATGGATATCCCATGGAGGTAGGTGAGGAGAGATATTGTGTGGATTAGGAAGATGAGTGCACATAGAGGGGTATGGGTGATCAGGTGAAAAGGAAACATAGGGTACACGCCGGGTGGTGTGTATGCGGGTGGCCATGTTGGTCATGCCACATGTATGTGTATACAACTACATAGGGGTACCAAATCTGGTGGTGTGACTCAAAGCAATAATAGAATTTATTTTTATAAATTAATGTACTAGACCTTGTGGATATATGATGTGAGTCACTAGTATTTGAAAACTATCTACCTTTAAATTGATATGGATATAACACCCGCCCTAAAATGATATGGTTCTCGACTATTCAATCAATTGGTGCTATCATATTCAACCTCCATTACACCTTCAGCCTCCCAAAAATTACATGTTCAGTGCCGAATGATACACCCAGTTTACAGTCATATCAGTTGGTCGGTACCAAATCCGAAAATAGGAAGAACTAATCATTATGATATCATGCATGATGGATCCATCTTGTGGTAATATGGCCATTCAAAGAAATTGATCCTTCCATAGAGATAAAAAGAACTAGGAAATCATTCTTCAATGGAAGATTTTTATCATTAATAGATGAGTAGAATCACATTATTTATATAACTTGTTCATGAGGAGAAAACGTAAACTCTTATAAGAAAATACAACATGTTTCTTAGTTTATGATATTTTAGAAATACCAATATCTTTTGTCCCTATGAAAGATGTGACATGGGGATACTCCACATGAAATATTTAATAAATTAGTGGTATTAAATAACTATCTATAAGTATAAATGGATTGTGACTAGGAGTTGATGTTTTTATATGTGAGAGTATCTAGTTTTTAAAATAAAACAAAGATCCACGGATCACAATTTCATGAAGATTATAATCCTAAAAATCTCATTTTCTGCAAAAATAAGATTCTAGATATCTGACAAGAATACTACTTATTATTAACACACTCAAATAGATTCAAAAATAACTTATTTCATGAATAAATATGACATTTTTTGATATCCTTATGAAATATCTTCATGATTTTCATACACATAAATATATTCAATATATCTCTTATAGTGTGCGTAATGTGAAAGATAGTAGATAGTGCATTCAATTTCATGAAGAATATAGGAATCATCATGATCATATTTTCACAATCAAAAACCTTCATGGATGTATAAGGATAATTTAATTATTTTATAAAGAACATGAATATGTGTATTTAGGCATAAATGAATGTAAAATCATTTTAGAATAAAACTGAAACATTAGAAGAAATCTTGAGTCACTTAAGATAGTAACCAAGAAACACCTACAAAAAATGAAATAATTAATCAATAAATGTATGTTATAGGGTTTCACATATCATTAAGTATTCATGGAATGCATTCATGAATTGATTTTATAGTTTATAAAGTATCATTGAGGGAATGTAGGATTATTCTTTCATAAAATATCAAATAAATTGCTTGAAAACCCTAAAACATCTATGTGAGGTTGGGACTTCATCAGAAAGATGTATAATATACTGAGAATTGTTTCACTAAGGAAACCGATCAAATTAAGGTGACTAGAGATATTTGTTAAATACCATCAAGTTACAATGGTACTTGATGTTTACATGACATAGTGTTATCCAAATATCCTCTATATAAAGATCAAGATATAATCCCACAATGTATTGAATATTATGAAGAATAATAAAATGAAGGATCACATGACTATGGGAATAATCTGTTAATCTATTGTTGGGTACTACTAACCAAGAAAGATGAGTTAGATCATTAGGGGGTTTAACCTAGATCAACTATAAGATTTACTACTAGGGGTATCACAAGATTCTATATAAACCATTTTCATTGAAAACAATATTATGGTGGAGAATATATTACTAGGCTTATAATTGGTTTCATTATAGAGTAAGTATTAGTATTAAACCATGGAAATATATTGTTTATTGTGATTCATTTACATTCAACATTGAGTACCGAATGCACTCATCTGAACTAGTGATAACGGGTTGGTATAAAATGGGTTAATAGAAAAAGAAAATAATCTAGTAAAACCAATCACACGTGATTCACCCTATGATTTTACAATCCATTGGGAACTTAAATTAGTATAATGAAAAAAATTCCACCTCAAATTTGACATACATTACGTTACCATATTCTAATATCATAAGTATATGATGTCTAGATTTGAATTTGAATAAAATTTATAAGATATTCAGAAGTAAAATAAGACCTATAATTTTGATGTAATAAATTTTAAATATTCAGTTATGACTCAGAAAAACATAAAGAAAAGTGTGGAAAATAAACCAAATATGAACTAAATGATGATAGAAGGTCGACCACTAGTTGGAGACACTCAGAGTTGTAATTGCTTAAAAACATTGATGATTGAGTTCAAGTTGTGATGAATATGAGTTGAATTATAAAATTAAAGATAATTTTATGAAAGTTCGCAAAGATATAGTAAATTTATAGTATTATTGTTGGAGGAAATTTAGGTTGAAAATCAAAACTATAAAATAAGGCTAATTCTGTAGAACAAGAATTCGTAAAAAAAAGTTGATATATCAAATACTTTAAAAAAAAATTAAAGGAAAATGGATAAAACAATATCTCTTTATAAATGAATATATATTGAAGTTGTTTAATAATTGAAAATTAATGTTTCTAATAAATATTAATTTGAATTGGCCTTTTTAAAAGTTATCCATTCAATTGAAAAGATTCATAATACATTTATGATTGTTAATGATTATTATCTATATGTTAAAGAAGAAATAATCAAGGATCATTAAAAGTTTTTACTAAATGAAAATATGGTGCATGAATTTTAGATTCAGAAGGTGAATATTTAGTGGGTAGATATCCTGAAATTAGTTAAAGATGATGACATTTCTGTCAATGTAAAATTTCATAAATAAGAAGTGAAATAGAGAAATATGGAAGAAACAAAACCTGAAACATATCAAGCTGTATAAAATTTGTAATTCCATTAATTAATTGTGTTAGATTCTTGTTCTTAAAAATACTGAACCTATATATTGGAAGAGCATGATATTATTTAAGGATAAATAAATTGTAGGTACATTGAAGTAGGTAATACATTTTCCTTTTAATTTTTTGTGTACTAATGTTTATTCATTACTTCTAAAAATTCAAATTTAAAATTTTGGCAGACATGTGTAAATATAAATACTCACAGATCAATAGAATATTTAAGGATGTATGGAAATAAGTGTAATAATACTTTTTCCCCAATGAAATAAAAAAACAAGGAATGTGTTGTAAAAAATAAGTTCTCAAATATGGTCAAAATGTGTGACAAATGAAAAAGTGCATATTTTTTTCTACAATTTTTAATTTTGTAAGTTGATCATCTTGAAATAATTTTTTCCATAATATATCATAATTTGAATATTATTTAATTATAACATTTAGGGGTAGTAGAACTGAATAAAAGAGGAAGCTTACGCAACATAAGTAGAACTCAAAATGATGGTATCATTCTATCAAGAACAGATATGCATATGATTAAGATTTATGTGGGTATTAAAACAAATGTGGTCACTATTATGATGACTGTTGGTATGCAAAAATCATTCAAAAAGAAAAATTTTATGTGAATAGAAGACTATAAAAGTTGAATATTTTTAGAATTGATTATTATAGGTTATCCATGGGAGGTAAACAAAATTAGAAGTTGATTCAAAAAACAACTCCCAGGATGTATGCAAAGAATTCTATAAAGATTATTATAGAAAATAAAAGATGCTATTATTATTCTAGAAAATCTCCCATCATAGGACATTGTTAATTTCAATTGAAAAATAATACTATGTGATGAAATCTAGAATTAATTAATGAATTAATCCATAAAAATTAAGATTGAATTTCTGGAAGAAATATCTAATGAAGAATCTAAAAAATTATTAAAATGGTAACTTGATTAAGGATAACTGTGTGCATAAATGTTATTATATGTCTTGAAATTTAGGTCAAGAATGATTTAAATTTCTTCATTGACATGTAGAATTCTTAAAGAAGGGAAGAGAACATGTAACTTATTGTACTAAAAGTATTGATTTGAAAATGGATAATATAGATAAATTAGAGAGTGATAATGTTCCTAAACAATACCTGATCATATGTTCATAATATTTATAAGAGATATGAAATATTGGGAATGATTAGAAAACTAAAACTACTTTTCTAGAAAATGTGAAAAATCACATTTTATCTAAGAATATAGATGGTTTGAGAAGAATCTCACATCCCTCTTTCTCTAACTATGTAGAATTAATTGGCCCTCCCTATTCCCCAATATATTAATATTCTTATTTACTAACAGATCATTAATTTAAGGAGACATATTTATCCCCTTTGGGGTATATTGAATGGGGATCTATTAAATATTCACTACATAGTGAATGTGTAATTTTTTAATATATTTCTGAAATTGAAATATGAGGTATTCCAATCACACTTTCATACCTCATTCTAAATTTTAGTAATCAAATAAATTATTGAGTACATCATAGATAATGATAATAATAGAAAAAACATATCAATATCTTCTTCACTAGAACATTATAATGTGATTCTTAATGTGTGTGCGAGATTTATCATTTTATTGATTAATTAGATTAAATACATTATATAAAATGACAATTAATATTTTTTTATCATGATTTCACATTAATGGTAATTTATTGATAGCCTATATAACCTTGGTTTTATCTCTGTTGTTTTATACACTGTGTTAGGACACATAGACTTAGATTTGATTAACTATAGTCTCCTTCATAAAGATACCCATTGTTTTTCATCCCTCAGTTCAATGTGTTATGGAATTAATCATATAAGGGGTAAGAATATGTTTTGGAAAACTCATGATATGAGAATTCTAGAACTATCCCTTTAAATTTTATTTCCAATAAGGGGGTAATCTTTTGATAACGTAGATTGACTTTTGAAAATTTTTACAGATATTTAAATTAAAATAAAAATTTGGAGATTTCTAGGTATGATTTCTTATTTATATTTAATGACTTTTCAATATGTTTTTCGTGAGTTCATGAAGATGTGGCTTATTTGGTAATTTTTTTGGATTCAATGAATAGGATTGGATTCCATGATTGATAAATTCTCCATATCAAATGTGATTATTATTTTCCTAGTTTAAAGTTACACTACTTGTAACAATGAGTAAAAAATGTCTACATAAATATGATGAAGATGATGAATTACCATTCAAATTACTATTTCAATTATTTATGAATCAAATATAAAGAAGGGAATGTAAATAATTTCATGTTAAAATATATTAAATATTTCTCATAAAGGATTTGATGTTGAAATATTGAGTTAATGTCATGTAATTTATTCTCATAAGGAATATTTCATATAGAATATTTTTATGTGATTAAAATATTAGGGAAACCATATTCTAGCCAAGGACAACCTCAAACACATCATGGGAACCTAGGGGGTCAGCTATATGAAAGGCAGTCGGCTTACCCATCCCATGATGGAATGATAGGTGAGAACCAACATGGAATAGGAAAGTGTGTGCACATGTGGGTTCATGGGTAATAAAGCACTTAGGGAACATAGGGTACATGAATGGTATCATGCATGAGGGGAAAGAATCTTGGCCACACACCATGTACATGTGTGAAAGTGTATTAGGGTGATGCCCCTGGTGTTGTGGATTGGAGATGTAGTAGCATGTATTTCATTAAATGGAAATGATAGACCTTGAGGATTTATTAAGTGGAATATAGTTATATAGCATTTGTTTATCTATATTTTAAAATATACTGATATAACACCCTACATCAGAATATATTATCATAACCTTCCAATAAATTGATTTTATCATGTTTATCCTCTGATACACCTTCGACCTCACCAACACTAATCGTTCGATGTCATATTCTTCATAATACATCCATCCATCCCTAATTATCTATACCATCATGGAAATAAAATATAATGAGTTGTCATGATATCATGCAGGAAATTCTTGTCTGGCATGCATACGATCATTCGACGAAAGTGATCCTACTTAGAATGATATGAACAAATATCTAGTCCTTCATACGTTAAAGAGTTAAATATTTAAAACATGATTGTAAACACATAATATATATCAATCAAATGTGAGGATATAATTTTAACTTGAGTATTATAAAATTACAGGCCTTTTGTGTAAGATATTTGATAACTAGTGAGATCATTGATGTTAATGAAAGCCATGAAATGGGGAGCCTAAAAATAAAATATTTCTTAAATCAAAGGTAGTGGAGAACAATATATAAATACTGAGGGATTTTGAATAGGATTTATGGATTTGATATGTGATATATTCTCATTTTTTAAAGAAAATAGAGCATGGTGAAATAGTAGTTTCAAAAATAAGTGAAACCTATGAAGATTCGTTCGTAGTGAAGAAGAAGCTTGATATCTCATGGGAATTTGATTTTTGTTTATGGAAATATATTAGCTTTATGAAGAAGTATTTCCATGATTCAAATCAATATTTCATGATATAATTATGCATTATCTTCCATGATTTTACGAACTTACTAATATACTTCATATATCTTATGGTGTGCATGAAGAGGGTGATAATATATAGTTCATTCACTTTTCATGAAAAAGATATTCAGCAATGGAATCTTATTTTCATGATCAAAATCCCATTGTTCTGTACACAGATGCATTTCATGTTGTAATAAAGAATGTATATACATATACTCATGACCACATGGTTTCACAATAATTTGAATATTGAATTGATACATAATATGGAATATTGAGTAACATGATATAGTAACCAATAAATATTTAAAACATAACATGAAATAATAAATCCATTAATTTATGTTCTTTGGTTTCAAATGTGATGCACCATGAATGAAATGAATGCTTGAATTTATTTTATAATTTTTGAATCCTTATTTCGGTTTTGAATGATCATTCATGTATAACATATTGAATAAATGTTATGAACAACATGGGAATATCCATGTGAGGCTAGGTCTTCGTAAAAATAAATAATAATAGTGAATGAATTGTTTCCATGAGGAAAATGATCAAATACAAATGATCAGTGATATTTGATAAAGACCAACAAGTTTCAATGGTACATGAAATGTACATGAGAAAGTGTGATCCAGAAACCCCATGAATGAAGACCACAAGAGCATACTACAGTTGATTAGATCTTCTATAGAAGAATAAAAATGTTTTTTGTGACACTGAATTTATCCTATTGAATTCCTGGTGAGTATAACGAACCAAGAAACAATAGTTGGATTGTTATGGTGTATAACCAAGATCCACATAAGGATCAACTAATGGGGAGTATAACTTGTTTTTCCTTGAACCATTTTAATTTATGAACAAAAGAATATAGTAGAGAATTTATAACTAAGGTGTATAACCTATTATAGTCTTGTGTAATTATTAATGATGAACCATGTAAAAATATTTTTTCATAAATTTCAATCACTTTACAAATTTCATACTGGATCCCATTATGTTATCAATTGATAGAGTTTTGAATGTAAGCAGGGTAAAAGAGAATGAATAGAATTCAATAAAACTGGTCAAACATGATTCACCCACCCTCTCGGTGTGTCCAAACAATCCATTGGGAACTTTGGCATAAAGAAGGAATATTAATCTAATGGAGAGAAAAAGGGCATGAGGTTCCACTTGGGAATGCATAAGGAAATTTGGGTAGAGGAACTCAACAAGGATGTGTAATATAATAATAATAATCTATCATTAGTAGTTGGGAAGGAACTTATGTAGAAGTTATGGTCATAAAAATTAATATATGTACAATATCTCAGAGTCTTCTATATTTCAGCATATTTACATATAAATTATAAGGATAGTGGAATGGTTTTTTTGAAATCAAAATCATTTTTTTGGTTTTTGAGATTAAAATTTCAGATATTTCTTATATGGTGGTGAAAAAAAGATCATTAGAAGAAAGTATATTTTTCTTAATGAAAATGTTCTATGGAATGACTAAAACATGGAATGGAAGAAGATGATGAAACAACTATTGATGTCTAGGAATATTAGCGTAATGGTAGCTTGAAAATACTGGATAATACAAATATAAGTGTTGAAGGCTCTGTATTTCTATATTTAAAAACATAAAATCAACCAAAAAGTTCAAGGGTAGCTAAATATTGAGTAGGTGAGATAGATTTTAATTCCCTAGAAGTACATGTATTCACAATTTAGGTGCTAGTAGAAAGATGAGACCAAATCTGATTAGTTTAGCTGATTCAGTTGAGGTGGTCAACCAAAATCCGAATAACTGTATAGAGGTATGGGGAATATAGAAATTTTATATTCATAAAATATATAGTAGAACCTGAATATCTAGGGTATTTTTCATCTATTTTTTACTATATGCAGTGTGAGTCATCCATGAATGAGGGTATGAATTCAATAATTTTCTACACAACCTGGGAGGGTAATAAACATTTAGGGGTATAAAGGCACATGATAACATATCATTTTACTATATTATGGATTAAACAAATGGAAACAAAGGATATAAATATTTGATATTGGTGAAAGTATTTCAATATAATGCAGGAGCAGATTTTACATAAATATTCTCACTGGTAGTTGAACATTCAACCATCCAAAGCATATTTAGAATGGTTCTATCATAATATCTATATCTGGATAAGATGGATCTCAAAATTTTGTTCCATCATTGTGAGTTTGAGTATGAAATATATATATAGAGACCCTATCATTTTACACATAACATTATATAATTTTATAGACAATAATATGTTATATTAAAATCCAACTATTGTATAGTATAGTGTCTTTTATTACTTGGAACAGAAAACAAAAAACATGGAACTAAATAAAACATTTTTTTTATTTCTTATTCATAGAGATATACTAACATCTAGTGTGCTCATATATCATAATAGAGTAACATGGGGGTAACATGAACAAATGGGTGAGCTAAAATCTGAGTAAGGGTAAATCCTTCTAATAATGCTTTAGCACATGGGTTAGAAGGCATGCCATAATTATATAAAAATGCATGGAGAATGTGAAATCATAACATATAAACATTAGGACATATAAACATGGAGTCATAATAATGTGGAAGCATCATAAAACATGACTTTATAATGAGTCAAGTCTCGTTGTACATAAAGTATCACATGTCATGTTTAACCACCAAAACTATTGCACATAGTAGAAAAAGTCAATGCTAACCGCCAAGACCATTTCACATTACATCTCATGAGACTCAACATTTCCCAATTCATTATAGTGATATTTGGACATAATTATCATATCATGTTCATGAATATTCTTTAAACATTAATAATCATACATAATCAATCATACATAAACATAATGGTACCCATTGAATGAAATGGGCATTATAATCATGTCATAAAGCATAATGAATGGGAATCTCATACAAGTGTCGATGAAATAATGGAATTAAAACATACATGTAAAATTATAAGGTAAAATAATAATATATCATGTTATGGGTTTCCCAACATAATTTATAACATGTGAGAAGAGTATTTAAAAATTTTTAGCATTAAAGCAATTTAGTGCAGTTTTAAAGAAAATACTAATGATCATTTAAAATAGAAAAGGGAATAACCATTTATATATAACCAGAATTGATCCAATAAGGTGTTAATTATAAAAACACTAGTTTTTTAAAAACAATGGTGGCTTAAAACATATGGTTGATTGCAAATGAAATTGCGTACGAATTTGGGATGTTCCCTTAAAATGGGTTTGCTTGTCGAGAAGTATTGAGAAGGGAATCAGATAAAAGAATGTATATCCTGGAAAGATAATTTAGAATGGATCTTGTTACATGATTTTGGACATTTAAAAATAAATTATAATATGTAAATAAATATAATGTAGGATTTCATTTGTGTAATAATTGAGGAAGAATAACTCGATGGAATAATAGAGGTTAGTGTAGAATCACATACCTTATGTTTGAAGGTGTTCCCGTCTTGATATTGATGAAATAAATAATAAAATTAGCTTCACTAATTAATCATTCAAGAATATAATTTATATTTAATTGATTTAGTATAACCTTTTCGAGTTTATTCACAACCTTTTTGATTGGTTATGAGGTTCAATTTCATTGTTTGAGTCCGTTTGATCATGATCGGTTTACTTGAATACATGAACGGACAATCATGTATAATGATTATAGTTTTATAGAATTGTAGTTATATATTATTATTGTACATCCAAAAAATTACATTCTTTTAAATTTAATTTTTTTACTTGGAGTGATGTTTAATCATTATATAAAACATTAATGATAACCTTTTGGGTTAATTGGCGGTGTTTGATCATAGCAAACATATTTTGTCTTATTAATCTAAACCATGTGTAAATAAAGATTAAATAAACATAAATTAAACATATTAAATATATTATAGTATGTTTCAACCATAATAATTGTTTCATTACTATAATTAAAAATTGTAATGAAAATTGAAAACCCATCTTCCTTGGATTTGGTAAATTAACACAACTTGGATTGTGTTTTTAGTACTAGTAAAAAATAAGGGTAAAGGAGAGATATTAATAACATAATCCATTATCATAAAAATATTATATTATATTTAAGGTACTATATTTTTCATAATAATTATATGAGTATTGGTAAGGATAGAAAAAAAACAATAGAACATGAAAAAAGGGTAAAATAATTGAAAATAAGAATATAGAACATCAATTAATCATTCTTGAGAGCCTCTTAAAATTAAAGGAATTGGTCTTATGAGGATTCCAAGGGTTTATAGAAATGGGGGAGGATCTTGGGGAGATATTTAAAAAACATAGGCAAGGAAAAATGCTTTAAATGAGTGATGAGAAGAGGGAAGTATGGGTGGTTTTTATAGTGGAGGGGGAGGGTATTCTTAATATTTTAATCATTACATTATTTATTTATATACAAAAAGAAATAGTTTTGATTAAATGACCAAAAATATTAATAATATCATTTTAGTTCTAACCAATGACCATTTACATCATCCATGTCTCATTCATGATGTAGAAATTCCGGTTTTGGCACTTATCAAAAATAATTATATTTTATTATTCATCAATAATTCAAGTATTTCAGAAAAATCGTAAGAATTTACCCTAACCGTTTTTTGACATGTAAAATGAAAAAAATGTAATCTATTTTTCAAAATCATTTTTCTAAATATGATTAATTTAATATTTTAATTAAAATCATAATTTACATTAAAAATATTGATTTTAAAGCTATAACCGATTTTATAATGTTTTCAAAAAATATATAAGGTCTTATAAAATTATATTAAAACAAGAAGACATAAAATTGTTAACATATGAACACCATTTACGAAAATACATTTTCTTTTAAATTAATTAATTAATTATATGTATTTTATTATGACTTACAAAAATATAAATACTTTTACTATGGTCATATTAGAAATTATATTATATCTAAATTTTATTCACACATTCATGGGTGAGGCTACTATCTTGTTAGAGAATTTACTATTCATAAGGCTCATATTTCTATTCATAAGGGCATGTTAGCATTCATATGGGTAGGTTACTATTCACAAAAAAGTATGTTGGTTCCATCAGACTCCAAACATCCTACTGATCGTAATTATGTAAGTAAGATTTTTGAAATTCAAATCATAGAAGTGACAATATTATGTTTAATGGTCACATAGTACTTAGTATTTATTGAGTTTTTATTTCATGTGATAATACGAAATAACTATAAGATGGTAATTTCCATTGATAAAACATTGGGTCGTTTTATTCTTCCCCCTTTATGAAATTTCACCCTCGAAATTTTGTTTTACATTCTAGGACATAAACATGTACAGGAAATTTTCCTTGATTTCCTCATCCAGTTCCCATGTTGCCTATTCATACTTATGGTTATTCTATAGTACTTTGTCCAGGTGAGTAGTCTTGTTGCGTATTACTTTATCTCTATGATCCAAGATCTTCACTGGACACTCCTCATAAGGGAGATCATTTTCAAACTGTACCACCTCTAAAGGGGGTACGTGTGAATGATCTGGTGTGTACTTTGTTAAGAGGGATACATGGAAGACATCATGTACTTTAAACATGGTATGTGGAAGTTCTATTTGATAGGCCACATCCCCAAAATGATCAATAATCTTGAAGGGCTGACATACCTAGGACTTATCAATGTCTCTTCAATGATTGTCTACATAACTCTTATGTCGGCATTGGGTTGCCTTCATGTGCTACTGAATATTTTTCACCTTCTCTGCCATCTCATAGACCATTTAAGGTTCTAGAAGCTTACACTCACCGAATTCATCACAACACCTAGGTTTTCTACACATTTTCCCATAAAAGTATTCGTATGGTTCCATTCAGATGCTCTAGTGGAAACTATTGTTGTATGATTATTCAACCCGTGGAAGATGTTGGTAATACCCTCCATTCAACTCCATAGAATATGCTCTCAACTTGTAATCTAGTGTCAAAATAGTTCCCTCATATTGGGATTTAGTTTGAGGATGATATATCATACTATTGTTTAATTCAGTTCTTAGAGAACGTTGGAGATATTTCCAAAACATCAAGGTGATTCTAAGATCTCTATCAGACATAATAGATAGTGGTATTCTATATATCCTTAACACCTATTTGATATATATCATTGAATTTTAATCCAGTGAGAGTTCCTATTGAATTTCATTATAGTGAGCTATCATTTTAAGATGATCTACAATGACTCATATAGCATTTTTCCTCTCGATGTCCCTGGAAGTCCAACGAAAAAGTTGATAGTGAAGCTCTCAAACTTCCATGTTTTTATGGGAAGTGGTTTCATCATCCCTTTATACTTCTATCAATATTCCTTTACTTGTTGACATAACTAGAACTTTGATGTATACATAGTAATCTCATTCTTCATATTTTCCATCCAAAAGTTCCCTTGGAGATCTTGATACATCATATTTCTCCATGGGGGAATAGAAAATTTTGAGCTAAGTGCATAATTAAAAATATTATTCATTATTTATTTGATTATATGGTACACATAATCGTGAACCAAATCTTACAACTCCTTCATCATCAATCTTAAACTCAGAGGATTTCCCATTTATAATAGCATCCAACCTTTTCTGAATTCCCACATCTTTTCTTTGAGCATCCAATATTTTCTCCATGAGGGATGGTTGAGAAATAATTTGATAATGGATTGATGAGGTTCCTAAATTAGTGATTCCAAAGTCCATCCTATGAAAATATATGAAGATTGTATCCTTCTCAATTCACTTAATTGACAAAGACGAAGTATCCTTTATACTTATAGCATCTTCCCACTTATTTTTCTTACTGGGATGGTGGTGGATTGAGTAGTCATAATCATTGATGACCTCTAACTATATCCATTGGTGCATATTATTATTATTTTTTTTCTGTGAATATATATTTTAGACTCTTTTTATCAGTATATATCCCACACTTCCACCCATAGAGATAATTCCACCTTATTTTCAGTGCAAAGATCACATCCACCATCTCCAGATCATGTGTATGATAGTTTTGCTCAGGGATTTTCAGATGCCTTGAGGGAAAGGGTATCACTTTACAATTTTTCATCGGCACATAGCCTATTCCCTTAATTTAATCTTCACTATACACCACAAATAGTTATCGACTCGTTGGGAGTGTGAGTTTTAGTATAGTAATACACCTATTTTTCAACTCTTTGAAGCAGTTTTCACATTCTTGAGTCCAGATGAAGTTCAATCCCTTCCATGTCATCTTGTTAATTGAGTTTGAAAATCATGATAAGTTCTTTAAAAATCAAAAATAATATCTAGATAGACCAAGAAAGCTATGGATCTCTATTACATATGTTCTCTTGGGCCACTCTTCAATTGCATAAGTCTTCGATGGATCTATATATATCCATTTATTGATGATAATATGCCTTTAGAATGGTACTTACTCTATCCAGAAATCACATTTACCGTACATTTCATATAGTTTCTCCATTTTCAATGTCCTTATAAAAACATTGAAATCCTCCTCATTTTCTTCGTCTCTCTTTGAGCATATCAGAATATCATCGATAAAGACTACCACAAATTTGTCGAGGTCATCTCTAAAGACACAATTAATTAAATCCATGAAAATTTATGTATCATTAGTGAGTCTAAAGTGCATCAATATTAACTCATAGTGTTAATGCATCATTTTAAAGCTAGTCTTAGAATTATCTTCCTTCCTCACCTTTAATTACTGATATCTCGACCAATGGTCCACCTTAGAGAAATAACTGGCCGCATGAAGATGATCGAACATGTCATCTATCTGAGTTAGGGGATACTTGTTCTTTATCTCGATTTTATGGATCTCATAATAATCAATGTATATTCGCATTGAACCTTCCTTATTCATGAATAAAAGAACTAGATCACCCCATTGTAAGGCACTTTGGCTTATAAAAGCCTTCTCTAGATTATCGTGTAACTTCATATTTAACAATTCTAGATACATAGTGGCCATTATATAAGGTTTATTTGATATAGGTAGCGATCTAGAAATAATTACAATTGATAACATAACCTCTCAATCAGGAGGAAGACTAAAATATTTTTAAATTAATGCATTAATGTAATCCCTCACGATGGGAATATATTTGATATGGATCATATCCTTTTATTCAATCATTTTAACTAGACAAACTTACTAACAAGGTAGTAATATCAAAACTTGATTCAATGATTCTAAAGGAGATTCATATTTCTCCTTACACTTTTAATGAATTGGAGGATTCTTTGGGATGTCAAGAGTGATCTCCCTTTCTCGACAGTTGATGTTGGATTTGTATAAAGATAGAAAATCCATTCCCAAGAACAAATCAAACTCTATTAAAGGATGAATTAAAATATTTTTTTGGAGGTTCAGTCCCCAAATATATATTGGGGAGGAGTTATAATCCTAGTATGAAATAATTTCCTCATTATATATTCTCATAGATAACTTATTCTCTAATGTTTGAGTTTGTGTTTTAATAGATCTTCTAAAATTTCAAGATATAAAAGAATGCGAAGAACTATAATCAAATATTACATTCTCAATTCTTGAATGAATTACTTGCATACCTATCACTACATCATTATGTGGCTACACATGAGCAGTAGTGAGAGCATAAGCCCTTGTTTCCTTGGAGTTTGTCGTTGATTGCCTCTTAAAACCATTATCTTAGGGAAATTGCTTGCAAAATTCTCATGATCCATGTAGTGGAAATCCTGCACTACAAGTTGAGTGTGGATCTGAACCATCATTTATTCTTCCACCTTAGTAGGATTCTTCATATCCATTAGGTAGTTCATTTCTAGATGTCTTATCTTTCCATATTTGAAGCAATTCCTGGTTCCCTTTAAACTATTCCCAGGATGCTTCTTCCCAAATTTTTGACACGTGGGATGTGCGATCTTCTTTCCATCATATGATTTATTTCCCAAACCACCCATTTTGGATTACATTTTCCCCTTTTTTTTCTTTGGGCCCATGAGACCACTATGTGTTTCTTATATCCATTTCAACCTTGAGGGAACAACATAAATTAGCTTTATAGCTGTTAATGTCAATAATCACTCATGATTTTCATAGACTCAACATTAGTCCACTAAAGAAGAAATCCACCTTTCTTTCGGTGTTCATGAAAATGCTGGAGTCTTGTCTTTTAATCATTCTGGTGTTTTCTTCATACTTCCTAATGGAATCATCTTCCCTCTGATTGTGTCTGAGAAACTATATTTCTATCGTGAGGTGGAGGGTTCAGAGAAAATATTTACTGAAAAACGCCTTCTTGAATTCATCCTAATTGTTTTAGTCAATTTCATCTTAAAAATTCATATTCTTGATCAGTTTTCACCACTGATGAGCTTCCCCATCAAACTAATAGACTGCCAGTATTAATTTATCTTCTTCTAAGCCCTGGATGTTAGTGAATATCTTTTCATTGGAGTTAATCCACTATTCCATGAGGAGGGCATAAGAAGGTCCAAAAAACATTAGATGCCTTTTCCACATGGAGGATTCAATGTAAACATTCACTTCACATGGAGATGGAGTGTTTTCCACAAGAAACAATTTATTATTCATAAATTTAGGAAGATATGAAAGTACCATCATGTAGTTTTCAGAAACTATTCCCATCATATTTGGCATATAATTATGGTAATCTTCACATTCCCTATAACATTGATTATTGGATGGTGTTCTTCTATTTACTGACTGTGACTAATAAAAATAATGTATTAATATAGGGATTCAATACTTAGCTATTAAGCCTAAAAAGTAAACAATGAACATAAAAGGATAAACATGTAAAAAAAGTATATCTTAACTTGTGATTCCCTTGGTTTAAATCTAGGTTATTGTTGATCTATTTATTAACTTATATTCTTATGGGATGTTTTTTATTCCCCTATTAATGGTTTATACCATGCTCAATAATATAACAAATTATATCCAGCAAGATTATCAAACCAAAATTTCATCAAGGCCCGTTTTCGTGCACCAGTTCTCATTCGAGTCTATCTAAAAGGTGTGTTTTCAGGTTTTACCCCTAGATAAATCTGTGATAGAGCCAACCCTAACTATTTATATCTAGTTATGGATGTATTTTTTTGATAAACCACTTACTCTATACGTCCCAAACTATAGGGATGTTTTCTTAGTCGTAGTATCATCTTTATGGTTCTTACTAGTCTGTCATATTCCTAATCTTGAATAATAATTATACCATGCTCTAATACCAACTATATTGACCATATAATTTTATGTATTACATTACTTGATTTTAAGGATAATAAAACATCTTTTTACAATCCAAGGATCGTGAAGTCTAGTGTCTTGGAAGGCTAGGTACATAAAACTGAAAACATGGGACTAAATAAAACATTTCATTATTTAGTCGTCATAAAGATATCTTAATTCTATTTTGAAAATATATCTTCATAGGGTAACATTGGGATAACATGAACAAAGGGAAGAGCTAAAATCCTAGTTAGGGAAAAAACAAAGTAATAAGGCTTTAGCACATGGGTTTGGAGGCATTGAATAATGATATAAAAATGTATGGAGCTTGTGAAATCATAACATATAAACATGGGGTCATGTAAACATAGAGTCATAATTATGTGTAAGTAACATAAAACATGAATTTATTACATTTCAATTATCGTTTCACATAGATGATCACAAGTCAATATTAACCACCACGACCATTGCACATGGTAGAACAAGTCAAGGGTAACTAGCAAGACCATTTCACATAACATCTCATGAGACTCAACATTACCCAATGCATTGGATTGATATCTACGAACACCCATTTTAGCATGTCCATTAATATTATTTGATCATTATTAATCATATATAATCAATCATACATAAACATAAGTATACCCATATAAAAAATGGGTATCATAATAATGTCCTAAAGAATAATGAATGGGTGTATCATACAAGTGTCCATGAAAGAAAGGAATTAAAACATACATGGAAATTTATAAGTAAAAATAATCATATATAATTGTAATTTATTTCAAATATAATTTAAAACAAATAAGAATATTATTTATGAGATTTTATGATTAAAACATTTTAGTGTGGTTTTAAGGAAAATTATAATGAGCATTTAAAAAAATAGAATAATATTTTTTATAAAAAAAGAATAGATCCAACAAGGTTCTCATAATAAAAACATTGGATTCAAAAAAAACAATGGTCACTTAAAATATATGGTTGAGAGCATATAAAATTGGGTAAAAATTCGGGAAGTTCCCTTAAAACGGGTTTACTTATCGGGATGTATTGATGAGGGAATCACATAGAAGCATGTATATATCCAAAAGAGAATGGATAATGGATCATGATATATTAGTTTGGATATATAAACTGAAATTACAATATTTAAATAAATAGAATTTAGTATTTCATTTTGGTTAAAAGAGAGTAAGAATAACCCAGAGGAATAATGGAGGTTCAGGTAGAATACCGTAGCTTAATATTGAAGGTGTTACCCTATTGATATTAATGAACTGAATAATCATATTACATTATTTAATTAATAATTAATGAACCAAATATACGTTTAATTGATTTATTATAACCTTTTTATGTTCATCCATAACCTTTTTGATTGGTTATGAGGTTTAATTTCATTATTTTGGTCTATTTATTTCATGATTGGTTTACTAATATACATGAGAGATAAATCATGAAAAATGTGGATAATTGTCCAAAATTTAAGTTATATTTTATTATTGAACATCCATAAGGTTACATGGTGGTAAATTTAATTTGGTTTCTTATAGTGAATTTTAATCATTATATAAAACATTAATGATATCTTTTTGGGTTAATTGGATGTTTTTTTATCACAACGAACTTATTTTGTTTTATGAATGAAAATTATGTGTACAAAAAGATGGATGAACCATAAATGAGGAATAATATATATTGTATTCTGGTTCAACCTTAATAATGTTTTAATTACCATAATTAAATTTGTTAATGGAAATTGAAATCCCATCGTCCTTGAATGTAGTAAATTATCAGATATCGGATGGTATTTTTACTACTAGAATAAAATAAATGTAAAGTATAGATGATAATTATTACGACCCAAAAACTAATGAATATAATTACATTTTTTTTAATTAAATTTCATATGGATATAAAAAACCCATGCACTCTTTTTTTATTTTTTTTATTGCATTAAATTACTGGTAATTATCATTTCCATTGGTAATATAGTCGTTGAACACTGATCTCATGACTAGTATAAATTTCAGGATTTTATAAATGAATCATTTCGACACAGACCAAGGAGATTATGGACTCATCCTCTATACTTGAGACATACAAAGTTCATTTCTCGAAACTCAAAAAAGAGGTAGCATCACTAAGCTTCGCGTTTCACCAAGCCCAAGATATGATTCCACACATTAAGCTTGAATAGAATCTTCTATGGGTAGGATCAAGTTAATATAGATTTCAAACCTAGTGATGTTATCTAAGTGTCCCCAAGCGTCTATCACCATTTCACACCTTACCCTTAGGTCTTACGCGGGTGTTATATATGGTTTATGTAATAAGGAATTAGTAACTTATTGTTTAATCACTTTTTATAAATCAATGTCTTATTCTATTAATTCCTTTTTGTGATTATTTTTTCTTAAAAATATAATGAATTAGATAAATTAATAGTTTCAGAAAAATGGTATATTTTAGAAATATATAAATTATTAAATTAAACTAAGGTTTTTTTAATATTTTATAATAGTGTTATAAGAATACTTCTTTTAATTATAAGTTATGATTATATTTATTCTTTTTTAAGTTTATAAATGATTAAGTATTCATTTTGATATGAATTATATATTCATATGATAAAAATGAAATTGTATTTTTAGTTAACAAATTATTTTTATAAATTAATGAACCTTTCAAATAAATAATATTTTAATAAAATATTATTATTATATATTTTTTATAAAATATTGATGATCATATAATTTTTATGAAGTCAAACGTAACTTTTATTAATGTTTGGAAACTGTTTTTGTCAAAACCCTTGAATTTTCAATAAATTAGTGTTTTTATTTTAAAAATTAATATTAAAATTTTTATAAAAATTTTTATATAAAAATATTATTATTTTTGAAATATGGATGTCGATATTATCCAATAGTGACTTTTTCAAAATTTTCCGACATAATCGAATTTTTGGGTAAAAATTAAATACCTTAAAAAATATATTATGTGTTTTATGAAATCATAATGACCCAATATTGAATTAATAAAATACTATAAATGTTATATTCGGTTAATATATGTTTTACCTTTAAAATAAAGGGATTTTATATTTGTTTGATTAATTTTACAATGCCTTAGTGGACCCTCCAAGACTTAAAAATATTTTAACATTGTTAAAATTATTTCCCTAAGAGTGTTACTCAACTCCACAAAATCAAGCCTAATATTATAATATTTTAGGCAATTGGCCTAATAAAATAATTTTTTCCACTCAACTTTGGGAAAAAATATGGGAAAAACCATGGGCAAAATCCATGGGAAGTTTTGTGGTTTTAAATATTTAATTATATAGTTTCCAAAACCTATGGTTGTGAAATATTATAGAGTTACCCTCTCATTTTCTATATAAACCCACCCAAGCTCCCACTTCTCTTCACTCAAAATACTTATAGAACTTCCTTACTCTTCCCTCCTCTCTCTATAATCCTCCCAAGTCTCCCCATGTTCTCATGATTCCGCTCCTCAAGTTCATGAAGTCACACCATCAAGTAAGGGATCCTCACTTTCCTTCCTTCATTATTTATGTCCAAGTTTCCATATATTGTTATGCCCTTTTATTTTCAATTACAAAGGTTTGAGTATTATTTATAACCTCCCCTATACTTCATTACTTATGTTTGAATGATTTTATACCACTTTCTCTCTCATTAATTTCTCCCATGTACACTCATTGCCATGCCGAAATTTCATAAGGGATTTATATATCCTCATTTATATTAAAGCAATTATTTTATATTATTCATCTATGTTCCATTAAATATGATGGTATATTATGTTTTTGGATCCCTTACCATCCATTTCATGTATAAATGATGAGATACCCCCTTCTCACACATCAACCCATTTCATGATTTCTAATTGATGTCGTTATACTGTCGAAGTTACAACAAAATTTCCCATTCCAAAATCTATGGGTAAGTGAAAACAATACCCATTTCTCTATCAAGGGTATTCACCGCTATAAACATATACTTGTTGATTGAGGAATTCAATTTATGTTTTCCACATCTTTTATTCATGGAATAAATTACCATGTTTAATGAATCCATGTTGTATGATCTATTTGGCACACTTATGCATGAAATTAAATGATTAAGAAAGGTGCTCCCTAAAAGTGCTCCAATGCATCAGTTAATTATTAGTATCAAGATACATCAAGTTCAATGAGTGTTTACTAATGATAGTTCAAGTGAAATGATGGATTACTCATGTTCCATGTGCAATGAGACTTGGCTCATGCTAATACCATGTTAAATGTTGTTGGCGTATTTCTCTGTTTTGATAATCATGCTATATCATACCTTTATGTTCATGTTTCTATTACACTCCATTTATATTCATATTTCCTAACATGTATTGTATTATTCATGCTATTCATTTTTTACACCCCTGTTGGGATTTATAGCTCATCCTTTTCATATGTATGTCTTTGGGTTTTCTCATGCAATACTAAGTATGATAGCAGTTTATGGTCATGTAAAAGAGGATTTCAATAAAGATGTTTTATTTTATATATTAAGTTCTCATGTAATGTTATTAATTTCCCCAAACACAAATCCTCTTGGTCCTCAGAGTTGTATTAAGTGCATGTTTATGTAATAAATCATGTTTAAATATGTAAGAAATAATAGGGTTGTTTTAATAATATCTTATTAAAATATCATAAAAATATTCCAGTACATATAAGGTAATGGAGTTGTCATATTATTTAGAAGAAGAGAGGTATAGATAGAAATTAAAATAATGGAACATGAAATAAATTAAAATAATTTAAAAAAGGAACATATCTATTGAACTAATCTTTTTTGAGATCCTCTTAAAGGGAGAGGATTTGGTCTTTTGAGGATACCAAGGGTTGATGGATGTGGTAGAGGAGCTTGGTGAACTATTTGAGAAGCATTTAGGAATGTCACAAGGATTTACTGATGTGGTGTGAGGAGGGGGTGTGGGTTGTGTTTTATAATGGTGGGTAGGAAGTTTTTCTTAATATTTTAATCATTAATATATTATTTACCATAAGAAAGAAAAAGTAATTATTCCATGACCAAAAATAGTAATAGTGAATGTGAGTTCAAACCAATGGCTATTTACATCATCCATTACTCGAGATTGATACAGAAATTCCGGTTTTACCCCTAATAAAAAATTATCGTGTTTTCGCATTCATCCCAAATTCATGTATTTCAGAAAAATCAAAAAAAATCAAATTAAACATTTTTATGTGTAGTATCCAAAAATGAAACCCATTCTTCAAATATAAATGTCTAAATATGAATAATTTAATTTTTAATTAAATTTATAATGTAATTGAAAAATATAGATTTTAAAACTCTAAATGATTTTATAATTCTTTCGAAACCTACATAAGGTTATATAAATTTATGTTTAAACCATATGAAATAAAAATTTTAATTTATGAAATTTTTTTAGGAACATACATGTTATTTTAAATTAATTAATTAGTTGTAATTAAATATTTATGAATTACCAAAATACCAATACTTTTACTATGGTCATATTATCACTTATAACATGATTAAATATTATTTATACATTCAAGGATGAGGTGACTATTCTTTTTGAGGATTTACTATTCAAATGGGTCATATTACTATTCATAATGGGAGGTTAATATTCATAAGGGTAGGTTACTATTCACCAAAAATTATGTTTCGTCCATCAGACTCCAAAAAAACATACTGATCTCAACCATGTTTTCCATATTTTGAAAAATCAAATCACAGAAGTGACAATATTATTTTTAAACATCGCATAGTACTTATTAGTTCATTGAGTTGTTATTTCGTGTGATTATATGACATAATTATAGGAAGGTAATTTGCATTGATAAAATATTGGGTCTTTACAACATATATATATATACATATATATATATAAGTAATTAGTTTAATGGTATAATGGAATTGGAATTTGTTTTTTATATTGAAGAAAGGATTTTATGTGTTGAAGCAAGATCCTCAAAAAATATAATATGAAATTTAATTCCACTATATCTGAATAAGTGATTAATAGAATCACTGTATATCATTTTTATTATCAAATGTAATGGGAATATGGGACGTTCATCATATTTATTTTTTATGTGGATGACATATTGATTGCTAGACTAAATGTTGAAGTATGTTTATATGGATTATTTTACATGAAAAATATTGGACATAAATGGAATTTTTTGGGGTTGAAGATTGATAGAGATAAGAAATATGAGGATTTGATTCTATTGAAAAAATGACTATATCTTGAAGTTCATGGAAGGATTTGAGATTGTTGTCTGTTAACCATTCTCAACCCCTATTTCTACTAAATTTATGTTAATGAAATCAGTGGTTCCAACAAATAAATTTGATTCCAACTATATGTTGAAAGTACAAAATGCATTATTTTTTAGAATCTTGATGTATCCCATGGTTATTTTTCAACTAAACATTACTCATCAAGTGGGTGTTTATAATTATTTAGTGGATATTCTAGAAAATGTACATTTTATGTCTATGAAGTGAATTCTTAGTGACTTTATTATATTATAAAATCATGTTCATTGTGATGGAACATTTGAATCATTACAAAGATTTATGTACAATGAAATTATTTTCCACACAGATATATGAAAAGGTATCACAACTTTCTTGTATTTTTTTGATGAAATACTATAAGTTGTATATCAATGTTATAAAGTATTTCACTCTAAGTTCAATGAAAGAGGAGTATATAGCTACACAGAAGCTAGGAAAAAAATTATATGATTGAAGTAGATATTGAGTGATCTAATAATATTTCAAATGGAATGATTGATTTATTTTTAATGAATGAAATTGTTTCATTATACTGAAAATATGGTTTCCATAATTGGAAAAATTATATCGAGAAAATGAGTCATTTCATGAAAAATATATTTAAGAAAATATCTAGATCTATAGAGCATAATGGGAAGTATTAATCACATTGACATATTTATAGAGTTATAAGTACAAGAAAATATTGGGAACCATCAACCTTAAGTGGGACCGGGGTAAATGATCGAATCTGGCATGTGATTTCATTCTACCTGATGAAGAGTTTCCAAGGTTTCTTGAAATAATATTTTAGTGGGATATTATTGGTATGTCGATTAGTTTTTAGTTTTTCCAAATTTCTTCAATCATAATAAAATTCATCATAATTTAATTTTATTGTTCTTAGGTTGAATGTGAGGTGAAAGAAGTGAGAGTAGAACTTCTATAATTGAATTATTAATATTGGATGTTTTCATCAACTAATGTTTATAATGTGAAGCGTTGGGATGATTGCATGTTATAAAATCTAATGGTTCATTAGTTTGGTAACCAAACATGGGTGGTCAAGTCATATAATATACATTTTTAGGTTTATAGTTTTAACCTTTTTTATATATTTTCTTAGTATATATAAGTTTATGGTATATTAAGTGAAATATAGTGGTGGTGTGGTTTGACTAAGAATGTATTTGAGGATTGTGAAGTTTTGGAAGATTAATTTTTCCTAATATATTCTTAATCACCTATAAAGTTTGGGTTGTAATAAAATTAAAAATAATGGTTTCCCCCAATGTGTGCTTGACATAGTCTGAATCATGTTATTCTATTCAATTCAGTCTATTATTTCTATGTTTCTATTTCATTTTTTTCTATTTAATGTTTTTTCCAACACATTGTTCTTTGTAAAGAGTTATGTATGAGGAATAAATTCTATGGTGGGCAGGGTGTAGCACCTACCTACTTCTTGTAAACTCAGTTATGGTGAAGTGAACATCTATAGATCATTTTTATACTATGTATAGTATCATATGATAAATATTATGGGGCTAATGTGTGATAATAGAGAGGACTTTTCAGAATCATAGATATCATTTTTGATGGGTTATATTTCAATGAAATAATACCAAGAAGTAGATTTTTTTGAAACAATGGAGATCACCAACAATTCATATCATTGATTGGAGAGACACAAGTTGTTGAATCCTTCTCTAATAATACGCATAATAGTTTACACTGTGTTAATAAATTATTTCATCACCCATGTATGCCAGAGGGAAGGGTAGAAATATTGGTCATCAGTTAAGCCTTGATGTTTTTATATCCTAAGAAGAATATTTTAGTGAATATTTCGAGGATTTGGAGCTACAGAATTAGTTAAAATGGCCTCAGTTGAACAAGAAGGACATGAATCTTCTTAAGATTATTCTACACCCACAAATGATGATGATTTCATATCATAACCTATTGTTCTTGTGAAATGAAATTATATATTTTTCATATATGATTCAAATAATGAATATATGGATAAATTATCTCTGGCCATTTAAAAATATATTTCTAGGTGCATAAATGACATGATATAGGTGAACATAATTATAGAGTAATACACAAGGATAACATTGATTAGTGTCATCAAGAATATAAATTAAAAATGAATGAATTTTGTGTTCATGACAAAGAACCTTAATGTATTTTAATCTAAACAAAAGGAGATATTAAGGTTCAATCATTGGGTCACCATCCACCATTTAGGCCTTCCCATTATCCATCAAGAATATAATTAAGAGCCTTATATAATTACCCCCCCCTAAAATTCCATGTTCACGGAAAAAAAATTATAATTTAATAGTAGATAAATTTCTCTAGGTGGTCTAATTCTGTAGGTGTTTTCGAAAAAATATCCCAATTAAGAGAAAAAAAGACTAATTAAAGTCAGTATCAACTTTTAAGACCCCCCCAACCACTTCTTGGTAGATGAATTATTTTTCTTTGTCATAGAGAAGTGTATTAATATAATTGTTTTCATTTAGGAACTATATTTAATATATGGATGCACATCACGTGATAAAATCTATATGGTCATAAATTTTAAACATTCCACTATATTAAGGACACACTAGAGAATATACTACTAATGGGTTATGGACATTGGATTACAGAATTCTATATCCTCTTACTATTGATCTATGAATCACATATTAAAGCCCATTGTATGGAGTATAGAGGAGAGTTATGGGAAAAAATTGGATGTTGAATCCCAAAAATATCAGAACCATCTCAATGACCGTGAGAATTTGTTTGCTATGCACTACACTCAAAGCCTAATAATGAACCCCTTGATGTTTACATTCAGGTTCACCCTTGATAAATGAAATATTTTTTTATAAAATATAGTGTCATCAAGATCAACCTGATAATATCAATGTTATCCTCAACATTCACCATCAAAAAAATTTATTTCATATGAGAGTCTTCCAATTCAATATGGCCTATAACTGATGTTTTGTCAATAATATAAAATTATGGAATATTTTTCAATAAATATTGATGATAAAAGGACCCATTACCAATGTAATGAATAATTCCAAAACATATTCATCTATATAATTATATATTTTCTTTATTTTTCAGTCGTGACGCCTCTTATCTAGGGCAAACCATTTGTCCTCTAAAGGATATTCCTAGATTGATCTCTTAGTGCATTCATGTCCCATTTGGATAGTGAGGGTAAAGAAAAATATGTCTACTACCCCAGATGAATAATGATAAACATCAATTTCATGTATTATCTTTTAAAAATGTATAATATTACCTTTTTAATTTAATTACAAAAGTGGTTTCATTATCTATAACACTATGAGAACTATTTTTTCTCCATCATCAACCCATTTATTTACATATACTATCACCCCATTTTGACAGGATGACTTGAATGGTTAAAACTAATCATTCAATCAGTTAACATAAGGTTCATCCCTGAGAAGGAAGGCATGAAGAATGAAATAGAAGACAGAAATTTTATGAACCAGATACTGGAGGAGGATCCCTTGGATGTAGAGGTTCACAATGAGTCCATTGACTCCATCAACGATGTAGTGCTATAATGTGTGATAGTATTTTATAGTTCCTCTGAAATCCTGAATGGGAAGAGTTTAAGAAACCCAAAACTCAATAAGTTTACATTTTTATTTTTCCTAGTCTCTCCATCAAAGAGACTCATGCTACAATAATTACTCCATTTATAATGTTTCACCTTAAAAGAGGTGGAATATTGATCTATCATCATTAGTCTCCAATTAGTCCTTCAGATTTCAGTCACATGACTATTTGCAATTGGTGACTCCTTGGTGGTTATCTAGAAAATATAAGTTTATGGTTCTTTCAAGAATTAGGAGACCATCACCTTACTCAGGTTATTCCATTAGTTGATGACCTGACTCCCCTATGAATCAAGGAATTTTTCATGTATTTTGGTATCAGAATGATCAAGTAGAAGTACTAGCGACTTATCCATGTACATTCCTAATATAATATAGAATTAAATGGTTATATATATGGAAAACTAAATAGTGATGTCCTCTGTCATTGATGTATAATATTGGGAGGTGAATCATCATGGTGTTGAATCTTCTTAGTGGGTAACTTAATCATTACTATGAATGAATAATTATCCAATTATATAACTCTCATGGGTTTATTTCTTACAACCAAGGATTTTCTAATCACGTCGGTCATGATAATAGATCCACATAAACAAAATGAACTTAAAAATATGTGACATACCCAACATAGATAAATTCTTATATAGGTTCATCTATGATGGAGTATTTCTCTACAACATCAGGGTAACAGAAATGTTTTAGGTGTTATAGTAGGTTCATGATGAAAATGTTTATCTCAAAAATGGGATTGAAGATCTCCCATAAGATCCAAATGGTGGGATAATTTTTTTACACCATGGATTATGATTTCATGGAATTCCCCATGAAGTCCATTGCATGGAAATTTCATCAAAACATCATGTATCTCTATCTAAAGATTCCCCAAAATTTTTTTCGATTTTGGAAATTTATTTGGCAGTAAATTGACATTATGGGTCACTAAAAATAAAATCTATAATTAAAGATTGTTTTTATTAATATAATATCTTATTATTTATTGAAATAAGTTAAAATCATTCCATTAAATGATTCCAATACCTAGTCTATTATCATTTTTTTGAAATACCACATCATTCATTGATTTAACGCCCCTTAATCCATTATCAAGGGAAATAGAACCAATTTCACAACCTCCAAGTTGAGTAATGTCAAAAACATGTACATATTTCAATCCAACCACAATTATATCTATGAAACACTATAGAATATATAAATAGATTCATTCAATAATTTATGTTTTAATGTTAAAAAGAATATTCTGAATGAGTATAAGAAGTGATTTCCTAAAAATATATATAATACATTATAGGTATATCATACCATGAATAAAACATCCATAAATAAAACCCTTAACAACCTTTTGTATAACAAATAACTAGTTTCAACCATTGGGTTTCATATTACATCACTCCATACAACTATCTATAACTTGTTGATATAGGTTGAGCAGTGGAAATTTAATCTAGTTGAATGGGAAACCCATGATAAAAATATACTCTAGACATTGTATAATCTAATGTTCTATCAGAATTAAGTTGCCTATGATTTCAATAAGATGTTTTTCATTTGATATAACCTCTAATTTGATTTGGTTCATGCATTTAACTTTCCAATGATACCCAAAATAAACCAATTGAATATAGGGATCAAATGGGATGTTTTGATAACCCACGTCATCATAGGTTGTGATAATTAGGTGAAATTTAGGGAATTATTCCTAGATATATTCTTGGGAAAAAATTTAATTTATCCTATGAGATGAACTACGATAAATATTCTAGCCACTCTCTTGGTCCCATAATATATTTTTTAACCTTTTACTCGAGAATTATTGAAATCTGAGCAGTTTCAATTTTCAAAAATTAATTAACATTAAATTAATAATATATTAATTTATTTTTTCATTTTATTTCTATAGTATATTTAAAATGAATCCTTATGTTATGATTTTGTCAACCCCATTATGTCTGCAAAGAGGGTTTTTCCTATGTGATTAATAAACATACATCGGTCGCTTGGTATTGGCATGGGGCCCAATTTGTTTTACATTTACTATTTATTAATTTTTTTTCTTTATTCTTTATTTTAACTTTTTTATGATCATACGATCAAGAGAATAACCCCTTTTGGGTCATCTTTATATAGTGGTAGAGGTATATAATTGGTATATAAAAGGAGGAGGCTCCACCTAGAAGGTTTTCTAGAGGTACATCGAGGCTTGGTGGGTGCGTGGCATGGATTTTGTACAATGCATCAGCAGTTTCCACCCAAAGGTAGGCCGTTATTATTTTTTATATTGCAAATCCCTAGAGTTTATTTTTTATGTTTTTAAATCCTTTTATGATTTTTTTAAAAAATAGTAGGTCCATCTGGGAGTATCATGGATAAATCACGTGTTTCTGGTTGATGTAGGGGGTTTAATATTTAAAAAAACATTCTACACAATGTGTGGATTTAGGAAAACAATCCATGTGTTCATCTTATTTATAAAAGATGAGTTTTAGAACTGTATTCCATATTATGTGTGTAAAAATCATGTAGTTGGATTCTATTGTGTGGTCGAGTACTCAGTGAGACCCCCCCCCCATGTGCGAGGTTACTTGGCCATGTTGGGTACATGAATAGTTGTTGTGTTGGGTGCATTCCATGTAGGAGTAAAAATTTCGGTTGGGTACATGGCCACATACATGGGTAGGTACCCATGTGGGGTTAAATTCTTTTTACTGGGGTTTACGATTTGAACACAACATTATTACAAGACATATATGGCATATGTACATGGGAAAGTACCCATACCATGTTAGACCCCATGTAACAGGAGGCACACCTAATTTAATTTTCAAAATTACATGGTGGGTGGCCTGAGGTACATAGCCTAGGAGGGAATATTTGTTTATATTTCATGTACCTGATCTTCAGGTCATGTACTTTTCCAGCCCTATGCATTTTTCAACCTATATATTGAATTAGACTAGTGAGAAGTCCATTCTATGTTCTTTTCACATAAATCATGATGGAGGAATAATTTCAGTGTTCAAATATTGTTTGGATTGTTTTTTAGAATGTGAGATTTTAGTACAATTATTTATTTTTGGTGGTTTTAGATTCCTCCAGGGGGTTTGGTTATGATCTTTGAGTCCCAAATGAGGATGTGAGGTTGTTAATTGGACTTGGTCTATAAATGTTGTTCTGTGTTGTTTGAGTTTCAGTTGATATATTTCAGTAGGTGGGATTGAGTAGTATCTATGAGGAGATATTGGTCTGTCCTTATATGTTGGAACCAGATAATTGTGGTTTGAGAATTTAAGGTTTAGCTTCCATTTTTAGAGACAAGAGACGCTAGAAACGTTGGTTTGATAGATTCCATTGGATGAAAGTTGTGTTTGAGTGTCGTTGAGCTTATAAGAAGTGTTTTAGGGACTCATGATGATTCCATTATGGGCATTTTTCTTGATTCAGTGATATGTGTTTTCCATATTCATCTAATAATAATGCCTTTATGGCATGTTATTCTTGGTCCTGTTTTGAGGAACCATTGTGGAGGTTCGCTTATTTTTTAGGTGGTTAGTTGGATCATTATGAATTCACTTATTGATGGGATTTCTCCTTTAGATTCCTCCTTTAAATATCATTATTGATCGAGGAATAGTTATAGGTCTCTAAGATCTATTTGAGATGGTTCATCACTATGAGTGTCCTGTGCTTTTGGATGATTTAATGGAAACCATCATAGGGTGTCCTGTTCATTTTTTTGTCTTTTGGACCAATTTAGGTTGTTTCTTTTGGACATTGATTGGGCACTTGGTTTAAGTAGAGGAGTCCCATGGTTTACATCATATTATACTATATACATGAGGCCAGTGAGATCCTAGAGTTTGGCATGACCCTAGAAAGGATTATGGAGAGCTAGAAGTGGCTATTTGGTTTGGATGTGACGATTCTGATGATTATTAGAGACCTATGTTTTTAAGTTGTTAGAGGACCAGTTCTTCTATTTAAGATGTTGTAATGGTGGTTTTGAGGATGTGTTATCCCATGTTTATTTAGCCTTTGAAAATGATGTTTGAGATAGTTTTGGTTCAAGATTTGGGTTTGAGGAGGAGACACTTGGGATACCTTGTATAATGTGGTAGTCTTGATTTTGATCTGGTTCTATTTTTCATTTTCTTGTTTCTTCTAGACCACCTTATAGAGATGAATATTTTTTTGGAAGTGTTCATCAGCTATCTATTTTAGTGTAATCCCTAACTAGTGTGACTTAGAGATCAATACGTGTTAAGCCAATCAGAGAGTGGATTTTTTATTATTTTGATTCTTTTCACACCCATGGCCATATATTTTTTTCACCCTCTATTACTATGGAGTCTATAGTAAAAATAATTTCTGGTTCATAACTAGTGCCTGATTCATTGGGTGGAACTATCATGGTTGATAGGTTCTATAGTTATGTCAAACTAGATGCTCATGTTGTCAGTTCAGATCATCTCATTGGAGTCAAAGATCCTAATAGATGTGTGTTGTTCATGTGGATTCCTATGGTTACACAACGGGTCATGAAATTCATGTATGTTGTGTTCAGATGACTTGGATCTCTTATTTATATCTAGATGACATGTTGGTTTTCATTTTTTTGGCTAGGCTATGTGCTATGAATCCTCTAACAGGGGATAGAGAGGGGGTATATTTACCCAAGGTGTCTTGATTGAACATTCTAGTTGGCTAGTTTCTTGTTTTTATTTTCCCACTTTTACTTGATTATTTTACACCATCTTATATTATTTTTTATCTAGGATGGGCATATTACATGTGAATTCACTTTTTATGAAAAAATATTTAGAGTTTATCATTTGGTGGTGTCCTGTTGAGATTTATTCCTCACCCCTATACATGCACCTCAGTGTGTGTATAGACCTTTTGTCTTCTTCAAGGTTAGGGTATACGTTGCATAATAGATGGGGTTGAGGATCAATTTTTCTTGATAAAGTGGGTCTTCTCACTTGGATTCTTAGTATTGTGGTGGTGGATCTAATGTTTCATAGAGATTGAGTATGTTTAATGGAACTTTATTGGTATTAATGATGGTTTTATTTTGTTTAGTTTTTTAATTATATATATGTGTCCTACCATGTGGGTGAAAAACTGTTTTATATTTTTCATTATTTCACTTTTTATGTGGCATTTTTTTTGTTATATCATAATAATATTTAATTATTTATTTTGTCTATTCGTTTTTTCAATGGGTATGGATGTTTTATAATTTTCCACAGTTTTGACACACATAACATAGGGTATAGTCTCTTGAAAACATCTATTAGACCCTTACTAATTGTCTATAGGCTCTTGTGTACAATGAGGTTCACTTAAGACCTTATTGTGGGCCAGATCGGGTGACGTGTTAGGTTAAACTAGGATTTTTTTTCATAAATGTTATCATGGGTATAGTGACCCTTGAATTTTACACATAACATTACAATATATTAAGCAAAATAAAACATCCTATTACAAGACAAGGATTGTGAACTCTAGTTTCTTGGAATACTAGGTACATAAAACTAAAAACATGGGACTAAAAAAACATCCTGACTTCATTTGTGCTCATAAATCTTCAAACAGAAACCGGGGGATGACATGAACAAATGAATGACATAAAATCCCAATAATGGAAAAGGGCATAGTAATAAATATTTAGCACATGTATTGTAAGGTATGGCATAATGATATAAAAAATTCATTTAGCATGTTAAATAAAAACATATAAACAGGGGGTTATATAATCATGGAGTCATAATAATGTGGTAGAAATATAAAACATGACTTTATCATGATTTAATTCTCATTTCACATAGAGTAGGACAAGTCAAGGTTAACCACCAAGACTGTTGCACATGGTAGCACGAGTCCATGCTAACCGTGAAGACCATTGCACATAACATCTCATGAGAATCAAATTTACCCAATGCATTGTTTCTCTATCTAGGATCGTCCATGTTAGAATGTTGATGAATATTCTATCCACATTATGAATCACACATAATCAATCATACATAAACATAAGGGTACCCATAGAAAGAAAAGGGTAACATAATCATGTCATAAAGAATAAATGGGTGTATCATATAAGTATCCATGAAATAAAGGAATTAAAACATTCATGTACATTAATAAGTTAAAATAATCATATATCATGGCAATTGATGTCAATCATAATTTACAACATGCAAGAATAGTAATTATGAAATTTTAGCATTAAAACATTTTAAGGCGGTTTTAAGGAAAATTACAACAAGAATTTAACATAGTGATGATGCTCCTTTTTGTCACAGAGTCCAAAGGAATGTAAAGGGAAATGACGTAGCACAAATTGATTCATCCTTTGAAGAAAAAATCAAAATTAGGCAAAGGCATGAACAAGGCCTCAAAAGCACATGTTCGGCGCAAGTTCCATCACTAGCGTGCAAGTCCACTTGCGTGGCGTCTTATGGTCGCACAAGTGACTTCCGTGCCCTAAAGGATAACCGCTCGGGGTCTTCTCCATCCTATAAATAGACCATGTGGGCCCCCCATTTCAAAGAGTATTTTTTCCAGAATTCATATTTAGAGATCTGAACGCCCAAGTCTATTATTTAGGTATCCCAAACACTTCTATGGTAATTCTTTACCTAGAATGGAAGGTCTAAACAAGAGGAGTATGGTCTAATTGTTAGAATTCACTAACACTTGTGCGCCTAAGGAGTTTTACCCTTAAGGGAAATGAACATACTTGCGCACTTCCCTACTTCCTCACCAAAACTTGGTGCCTCTCTTCTGGAAGTACATCATGATAATTCTAAAGGAATTGGTCAAGGATCGCCCAAGTATTACCATGCTGGTTTGTAAACGCGCAAGAACCCATGTGTCGCGCAGGTATACCTGTGTGACCTGGACTTGCGTTCCCACGCAATACCTGCGCGCCTTCTTGGACTTGCGCGCCCCTGCCTTTTTGGGTGCCTTTCCAGTCCATTTCACCCCTCTAATGCCATTCCACCTCTCCTATTCAAGATTCAGTCTTCAAGACACTCTTAAAATCCAAGTATGGCATGATTTCTTGATTTTGATTCCTTATCTGACAGGAACTCCATGCAACATCTCACAAAATCTAGTGATGTACACAACATTATTTCACTAAAAATTGAGATTTCATTCATTCAACCTCATCTGTTAAGATGAGATAATTCTTTAACCTGGGCCTCCTTTTCAGGAGTAATCCCCAGTCATAATTTCCAAATATGGGCATCCTCCTCATGAGTAAGCCCTAATCATAATTTCCCTCAATCTGGGCCTCCTTGTCAGGATTAAGCCCCAGTCCAAGTTCTCTTAATTGGGCCTCCTTCTCAGGAGTAAGCCCCAAGTCCCCTAATTTGGGCATCCTCCTGAGGAGTAAGCCCCAACCATAATTCTCTTAAACTAGGACTCTTTTTCAGAAGTAATCCCCAGTCATAATTTCCAAATATAGGAATCCTCCTTAGGAGTAAGCCCCAATCATAATTTCCCTCAATCTGGCCCTCCTTTTCAGGAGTAAGCCCCAGTCCAGGTTCTCTTAATTGGGCCTCCTATTCAAGAGTAAGCCCCAAGTCCCCTAATTTGGGAATCCTCCTCAGGACTTAGTCCCCACCATAATTCTCGTAACCATGGCCTCTTTTTCATGAGTAAGCCCCATTCATAATATCCAAATATGGAATCCTCCTCAGGAGTAATCCCCAATCATAATTTTGTTCAATCTGGGCCACCTTTTCAGGAGTAAGCCCCTGTCCAAGTTCTCTTAATTGGGCCTCCTTATCAAGAGTAAGCCCCAAGTCCCCTAATTTGGGAATCCTCCTCAGGAGTAAGCCCCAACCATAATTCTCTTAACCTGGTCGTCCTTTTCCGGAGTAAGTCCCAGTCTCAAATATGGGCATCCTCTTTAGGAGTAAGCCCCATGTCCCTTAATTTTTCAAATCCCTTAACCTGGGCCTCCTTTTCATGAGTAAGCCCCAGTCATAATTTCTCTTGACCAGTCATAATTACATTTGATCTAGGTATTATTATCAGGAGTAAAACTTAATCATAAGTCCCCTCCTAATTTGGGCCTCCTTTTCAGGAGTAAATCACAAGTTAGAGTATCCAAATCTCCATAAATTACATATACCTTTATAGACCATGTTCCTAGATTTCTTCCCTGAAGTAAATCCTAATATTCATCTATTTGGGTAGTCATACATACATAACACCCAAATCATTTCTTATTATTGCATCTTTTATGGCACAATTGTGTAGTTTTATCAATACCTCTTGTCTCTCACACCGAGCATGACTCACGTGAGATTAGAGTGTAAAAGTAATTATGCCATCTTTCTTTGAGCCATCAATCATAAAAATAATATTCCTTTACTTGAACTATGTGGGTTCTAATTCATTTTCCTAAACAAAGGATATGTAGGTAGCCCACCTATGGGTTCGATCCCAACTCTAAAATAATCCATGTCTTTCTGAATGACAATAAACTTCAAGTTCCTCACTGAGTGGCTTTAAAACTAGCATGGTCATCATAATGACCGAGATACTTCTATATAAATGTGTTGAAGGATACCATTGACCAAGAATCTCTAACAAATACAGATTATTCTCTATTAATGAATAACCTCTAATACATATAAAATATTCTCTAAATTTCCTACATATTTAATCATTGATTTTCAGATCTGAAGGAAAGCTCATTTTATACTTGGTAATGTAATAAGGATTCACGAACATAACGTAAATCTAGTAAGAGAGTCCTGGAGTAGACAATAATTCCCCTCAAAAAGGTGGGATGAGTCCAACCTTCCATCCTTTCGAATAATGAAAATTCTTAAGCTCATCAATCAATAAACTAATGAGCGCCTACCTTTGGAAAGTAGGTCCAAATGGATGTGGAATAATCGTATGTTTCTGGTTCTACGAAAAAAACCCGTTATAAACTGAATGGAATGTTTGAACCATCAATCAAGGAGGTCATCCCCAAATTCTGAGGGAAACAAAAAATAGTGAACCCAACGTGAATCCTTAAACAAGTTAAAATGATGTTTTACCCATTTTGTTAAGCCCCTATTTAAAACTCAATGAGAGGGCCAACAAAAACAATCATTGACATATGTGATGATCCAAAAGTTATACTGGATGAATTTATCTTGAATACATCTGTTATATCAAATAGGAACTCTTTCCCAAGATTCTTTTCATTATATGAAATGGCTGCTCTCAAGTTCACACCTGTGAATACCGCTGCTGCGAATGCCACTGCTGCTACTCCTGTTGGATCGTCATCCGCTCTGAGGATGACATCACCTACTCAGCATCTTCAACGCTGGGTATCAAACACACTGGTTAAAGAGTACCATGAACATGGTACCATTCCAACTCTGGAGGCTTCCTAACAAGCACTTTAAATGAACAACTCACACAAGTGGTCCGGACAACGATGACCAGTGATCAAGAAGCAGGAGGTGCTAACCACCATCTCCAACCATTTTGGGTCGCTATCCCCAGAACACAATCACCATTCGCTCCCTTATTCTGGGGAGGTGAATGATCAGGTCCCTCAGGTCCTTAATTCAAGAAGACAGGAGTCCTTCCCAAGGTCTCCCACCAACAATCGCCGCCAGACTCGTGCGGAAGTGCGCCATCAACATGATGAGGGTGTCGACTCCAGGTGTTCGGCTCAGGTTCCTTGAACCCGAGCAGGTAAGATGGATCGCCAAGGGAAAAATATGGTTAACAGTGAGTAGGTCATCATCTATTCTATCTCCGAAGAAGTCCACCAACCTAACATGGTGGCAAGAAACGAGCGGGCACACACACCCACCTGTTTTAATTCCGCTGTCCAGCAGACTCGTTTGGAAGCATCACACCAATCCCTCCAGGAAATTCTAGAGGCGTACTATAGGCAGGAACATATACCTTTTTATACGTCATCAATGAGTCAGCAGGCTCATCTGACTACATATGATGGTTCCCGCCAACCCAAAGTATTGACTTCTGGTAAACAGGAACATACACCTACATACACTCATCGATCCTGTCAGAAGCCTCGTCTTCCAGTGTTGAAGGAAGTTTGTTAGCCATGTTTGGCAGATTGCAATCAGTAGAAACATATACCTACTTTTATTGATCAAGTATACCAACAGTCTCATTTGGTATCATTTGGAGAAATTAGTCGGAAAGCCCCTACGACAAACAGGAGCCAGACTCAACTTTCTGCCCCTACACTTGAGTACTGTCAGGATTCACAGCAGAAAAAGGAGGACAGGAGCAGGCACATACACCTACTCCAATCATGGAATAGTCTTATATCCCCGTTCCGGCAGTTGAAGTCACCAAGAATATTTTATCAATGGTGAAAGAGAAGAATCAAACTCCTGCTCATATTATGGATGCCTCTCAGGATATTATAACAACTTCAGCAGCATCTCAGGGAAAGAAACATAAATCTATCCCTACCAGTGGAGTAACACATCAAAAATTCACTTCAGAACAGACACACACATCTATTCAAGTATAAGAGGGTTGTGGGGCATACACCCCCATATCATACGGACAACCAAGTCAGGCACATACACCTGATTTGAGTGGAGATAATCAGCCTAACCTGGCCATCTCTCCTTATCAGGCACATACACTTGCTCAGAGCAGCCACATTCATCAATAAGTGGTATCCAAGGTGAGTAAGAAAGCATCTAAGAAGTAGACCCACCCAGTAGATTCAAAAGACCAAGAGCCAATCTGTAACAAGGCATTGCTCGTTGATAGAGATCTTAAATCCCTCAGACAATTATTTGTTGGAATCCAAGATTCTACTCCCCCATTTCCTAATAGTGGGAACATTAATCCTGATGGTCTTCAACAGAAACTTCATCATGAAGGCTTGCTTCATGACAATTCGGTTGATCTCAAAGTTTTATCTTTAGATGAGAGCTACAATAACCCTCTGTGTGGCCAGAATACCAAGGAGCAAGAGATATCATCTTTTGCTGTAACCCTCCATGGTGGTTCTCCCCATGATGATAAATTTCGCTGCAAAATTCCTCTCCACAGTAGTGATTCACGTTTCCCATAAAATGCTCCAGTGGAAAATGTAGTGCCAAGAAATCCATCTTATCTTGAGGCACTTGAAAATGCGAAACCAGTCATGTCTGATGCTTCATCGCTAACAGGTGAAATACTTTCTCAATCAAGAGATAGCCCAGGGTGTAGGTCATTCTCCAAACCTCCCCTAAGTCATGCATCATCTATTTTGATCAATTATTTCTCTACAAATATTGTTTAATGTGATGAAGCATCAAGAAAACACCAACTCTGGTCAAATCAAGTAGAAGAATCATCATTGAATGATAAAGTGGAAATGCTTAACAAGAGAAAACAACTGGTGAAAGGTGAAGTGCCAGTCATGTTTTGGCCTCAGGCTGACTCTCAGTACGACATTCTAGAGATGTTGATGAAAGATAGAATTCATTATATTCATATCAACATATGGAAAACTATTTGTCAGTTAAAATAGAAAGTATTATCTTATGATGAATATGATAATAATCTTGAGATAATAGAAGGGTTACAACATCATATTGATTTGGCATCTCTATCAGTCTCTCGATATCCGAAGGCTGAAAAGTAGCCGAGAACCCTTGAACATTCATTCTTTGGAACACTAAGAAGATTTCACCAGTTAATTGCCAATTCCTCATATGGTATTCATTTCAGAGGATGGGGTGTTCATGGAGCACTACATTTTACTGTGCTCTCCAGTCAGCAAAGCCTGCCCAAAATGGTGTCATGCAATGTTATTACCCATGGTTGGCCATAGTAAATGGGTTATGTTTGTAATCAAAAGCTTTCCCAAGAACAAGACTCAACTAATTCATCTCAAAATCAAGAATACAGAGAAAATTTTTTTGAATTACTTCTGCATAAAGAAAATGAGAATATCGAACAGGCCTCTCGTATGGAGAAAGAACATCATCAAGAGATAGAAGTGTCGGAAATCATCCAACGGTCTTTTGAACCAGGTGATAAAAGTGGATAAAGGTTAATGACTCCAGCTAATTTCTGAACTAAGGTTTTCAAGATCAATAGATCTTTTAAGAAAGTCTCAGACATAGCATGTCAAGAGCCACCCCAGCTCTCCAGATGGAGGACTGTTTTAAACCAACCCTCGGAATCAAAAAATAGGATTCAAGGAGTTGATCAAAGACAGCAGGATTAGCCCCAGTCCACCGGACTGGGGACTTTTTCAAATCATAAATCCCCTCCTTAGAGAAAGTTGGTCTTTTATCGATTGGGGAAGAAGCATCAAGAGGAACGAAGAGCCAAATTATTAGGAGATTCCCTCCAAATTACGGTTCATCAAGAAGTTCCTGAGGGATTGAATCAACAAAAGGAAATGACTCATCAGAGAGATGGAAGAAGACAATATCACTGAAATGCAGATAGATGGGATGCAATGCATTATGAATCAATTAATGTCATCATTTTCGTTGTTACTGATCAACTAAATGAGGCTCATTCAGAGGGATCAGATGAAGAGATTCATGCTAATGAAGTTTTACGCAAAGACACAAATGAAGAAGGTGTGCGTACACAAAATCAAAGGTTTACCCAAAATCTGGGTGTTTCTCCAAATAACCAACTTCCCCCTCTCCGAAAGGGATCAAACAAGGGGAAGGTAAAGAATCAAGTTACATATCCTTCCTCTGAAGAAGGCCAATCTCTCTCACTAGAGAAAAGATTTGCGCAACAGGTAGAGGAGATGAATGAATTGAGGAGGTTGAATGAAGAGCTGCTTTAGGGTAGTATTCTTCCTAAACATGCTGGAGCCAGTCAGCCAAGGGATTTTGTTGCAGCTATTGAGATGGATCAAGAATATCCTTCTTTATCATTACACCCTAACAATTCTAATCCTACGGGTCAAGTGCAACAACAATTGGCAGTACTGCCATCGGTTGCAGTACCAGCCACCACATCTGTCCAATCTCCAGTCATTGCACCTACCCAAGTCAAAGTTCAACCTGATGTTTATCAAAAGTTAATAACCACCATTTAGTTATTAACAGCTCGGTTAGAGACTATGGAAGGGAAACGTGCACAGGTTCAACCGAAAAAGAAAGCTTAACCTGAATGGGTAGATTCAATCTCCCCCCCATCAAGTTTTTGGAACCCTGTATTCCCTATTTTCAATGGATCAGGTGACCCTAAACAGCATTTGACGCATTACGTGTCTTGTTGTGATCCTATGATGGGAACTCTGGAGCAGCAAGAAGTAGTAAATCTCATATTCTTCGTGTGAACCTTGCAAGGACCAGATTTTGTCTGATATACATGCTTGAAATCCCGTTAAATTGCCGGATGGGAAGATCTCTGTTAAACAATTCCTTATCCAATTCAGCTTAATGTTGCCAAATACAACAGTTTTTTATCATACAAAATGTAAGAAAATGGAGAATGAAAGAGTCTCTGATTTCATTTCTCGCTGGAAGGGATTGACATATTCTCTAAGATTAGCACTCCCTCAAGAGAAACTATTGTCAATCTGTGTTGCAAATCTGCGTGATGAATTACGCACGCCATTGATCCCTGTAAAATACACAGGAGGGTTTCGAGACTTTACCTCAATTTCTCAACAGATTGAAGATTCTCTTATACAGACTAAGGCTAAATCTCGTGTAATTCCATTAGCTCCAGGAAAGAGAATGGCTAAAGCAGAGACAGGTACAGTTATGCTTAAACAAGCACCTGTACCTTCTTCTAATTCAAACCCTTCATCTTCTCTAAGGGCTCCACCTTCTGAGTGCCAACAAAAAAGGCCGTTTCATCAAGAATATCAAATAAATCAAAGACAAAAACAATTTGAGGATCTGAAGAGCAAAACATACTCTTCCTGAAATGAACAAGTTCCTGGTTACTTCATTTCGGCTCTGGAGAATAATTTGTTTCAACTGCCAAGGACCAAAAGGCTAAACAAGGATGGAGATTAAGACCATCCCAATTATTGCCTCTCTAATCAAATTTTGGGGCATCCCATCCAAGAGTGTTTTGTCTTCAAAGACCTCCTGCAAATGATGGTCGACTCGGGACAAGTAAAACTGAAAGGCTCTTCAGCCCAGGTAGCATATGTTACTGATACAGTTCCAGAGGAGGAAGGTGGGTGGCAAGAAGTCAAAAGAAAAAATGCACAAAAATATGATGATTGGATGGTCAGAAAGATGATCAGCCGAACTCATGATATTTTGTGAACACAATTGAAGAAATCAAGTGTACCTTCTTCTATGAATGCCGCAGCAAAACCCTCTTCATTAGAGAGAAAATCCTCAAAGAAACGTCATGATTAAAAGAATGAAAAAGAATCAGAAGAAGATGAGTATGTGTCAAAGCCTAAGTTGTCTTTGACCTTGGAAGAATTCATTCTATATAATTCAAATCAATGGGCACCGTCCCACCAAACGACACAGCCTAAACAGGCTAATCATGCAGAATCTTCATTGGATGAAGAGTTGATTTTTTGTTCTGTTAATATGATTCAGTTAACAGATCCATATTCCAGTTGTAGTTTCGATTTCAATGAGCCTGAATTCCCTGTATCAAACAGGGGGATCAGAGGAAGTTCCAGAGGCTCAGGATACAGGGGAAGACGTAGATCTTTCAGAAGACACTATTCCAATTCTACCTCTTCTAGAACTGTGTACGCAGCAGCTTCTCATGGTAGAGCCCTTCAGCGAGCTTAGCATGAACAAGCAAGTTCTTCTACCAATAGCGAATTCATTCTGGGCACAGATATTTTGGAAGACCGATTGAAGGTTCCATATTCTTCCTCTCTGCAAGTAAATGGATCTAATCAGTCTAATATTCCAAAACCAGGAATATTTCCAACTCCTATCCCAATACAAGATGCATCTACTTCCAAAGCATCTGCTTACAAGGCACCTGCTAAGCCACATATTCCTATTTGGAAATACAGACCTCTGGATCAGAAGTATGATGTATTGAAACACTTCTCCCACGTACTATCCAAGTTATCAATTCTGGATGCTTTGAATCTGTCAAAAGATCTTCGGGAAGAACTCATCGAGGCTTTATCAAGTCCTCAGAAGTTTGAAAATGAAATTACTGTAGCTGAAGTCTATCACATAGAAAATAATCCTGCAGAATTCCATGCAATAATATCTTTTACTGATTAAGATGAAGATGATGTTGTGCATGGGAATGTTAGACCATTGTACTTATATGTAAAGTTAAATGGTGTTGACGTATAAAGATATTTCATTGTCAATGGTTTAGGAGTCAACCTCATGCCCATTTGTACACTTCATCGATTAGGCCTCACGGAATCTGATTTATCTCCTTCTACCATGATGTTACAAGGATATGATAAAAATGAACAAGAACCACTGGGTGAAGTTACACTCAGAACTCAGTTTGGAGATCATGTATCCAATTCAGATTTCATGGTTTTTGATCAAGACTCAACTTCCAACATCTTTCTTGGAAGACCCTGGCAACATCAACATGTGGCTATCCCTTCTTCATACCATCAATGTCTCAAATATTGTTTTGATGGTAAAGTTTGGACATTTGATGGTGATAAGGCTCTGTTCAAGACATGTGAGTCTCAATACATTGAGGCGGAATTCTATCAGATGAAGGGAAGGGAGAAATCCACAACAAAGGAGATTACCAAAGTTATTGCTCCATATGGTTTGGAGAAGATTCCAGTAAATACATTTACACATGTGAGTACAGATTATTTTTTGCCTATCAGTCAAATTGATAAGATTGACCCAAATAAAAATACTCTAATGGAAACATCCATAATGTCAATTATGGAAATCGAGGTAGACAACATGTGAGAAATTGGTAACACACCAAGCAGTGATGAAAGCACAAATGGTGACGTCTTCATTTCATCTGATAAAATCCAACAAGTCTATACTTTTCAAATTAGGCCAGAAAAAGTTATAGCAACATTGGAGGTGAATAATGATGTCGATTCTTAATCCATCATCTCCTCTTTATTACCTAATGAAGACCCTTCATCATCAATCGGGTCGGAAATGGAAGCTTCTTCTTCAAGATTTGAAAATTTTGACATCTCTTCTGATCAAGAAAATAATGCCTTATAATCTACTATGAAAGTAGAAATGGAAGAAATAAAACATGATGAAGAAGAAGAGGAATATCTTAGAAATGCTCCTCCAACATTTGAAGAGGGTATCTCTACCACTGTAGATGAACTCAGAGAAAAAAATCTGGGTACAAAAGAAGATCCACGCACCACTTTAATCAGTGCGTCTGTGACTCTTCTAGAGCAAGAGAGGTATACTTCTTTTCTAAAGTGAAATAGAGATATATTTTCTTGGAACTATACAGAAATGTCCGGGCATGATCCTGATGTTGCTACTCATTAATTGGGTTTACCTGAAGAACATCAAGTATTAAAGCAAGCCGAGATAAGAACACACACAACTTATGCTTCCAAAATTGTTGCTGGAGTGGATAACCTTATCAAAGCTAACTTCTTCATAGAAGATTAGTATCCCAAATGGTTGGATAATATTGTCCCTGTAAAGAAGAAGAAGGAACAAATTAGAGTGTTCATCGATTCCAGAGATCTTAATCGGCATAGTCCTAAGGATGATTTCCCAGTTCCGATTACAGAACTTTTAATTGACGCAACAGCTGGCTACGAAGCACTTTCCGTCATGGATGGATATTCTGTATATAATCAGATATGAATGGCCCTAGATGATGAGGAATCCACAGCCTTCAGATCCCCTCAGGGTGTGTTTTTCAACCGGATAATTCCATTTGGCTTAAAGAATGCAGGTGAAACATATCAGCGTGCCATGCATCGTATCTTCAAATCATTCTTAGGGAAGTTTTTTGAATGTTATGTAGACGATTTTGTGGTAAAATACAAACAATGTTCTAATCACTTGGCAGATATAGAATTCATATTCTGCATGATTCGACAGCATAATTTGAATATGAACCCCTTAAAATGTGCTTTTGGGGTAACCTCAGGAAAATTTCTCGGCTTTGTTGTACGCCATCACGGTATTGATGTCGATCCTGAGAAGACCAAGTCAATCCTTGGTTTGTCACCTCCACGAAATTTGAAATAATTAAGAGGAATTCAAGGACACTTTTCCTATATTCGGCGTTTCATCGCCAATTTGGCAGGAAAAAGTTTACCCTTCACCAAATTGACGAATAAGGGAGTCACTTACTAGTGGACTAAAGAATGTCAAGAAGAATTCATTATTCTCACGAAATACCTCTTGATTCCACCGGTACTCATGCCACCTATTGAAGGAAGACCACTTATCCTCTACCTGATAGCTCTAGAGCGATCATTGGGCACCTTTCTTGATCAGAAGAATGATGCTGGGAATGAAAACAACCTCTACTACCTCAATTGGACTATGCTTGAAATAGAAACCCGATATTCATGTATTGAGAAGTGCTTCCTAGCATTAATCTTTTCAGTTTAGAAGTTGATACACTACCTGCAACATCACGAGGTCCAATTTTTATCTTGCAATAAGCTGCTCAAATTCATCCTTAGTCGTCCAATGCTTACATGACATCTGGCATGGTGGGTAGTTATTTTACAGCAATTCGACATTTAGTATGTGTCTCAAAAGGTGATAAAGGGCCAAGCACTGGCTGATTTCCTAGCTAAACACCCTTCAGTGGAAGACACGTCTTCAGATATTGAACTCCCTGATGAGTAAGTCTTCTCTATTCAAGAAAGTCCTCATGCATGGGAAATGTATGTCGATGGTGCTTCCAGAAGTCCAACAGGGAGGAAAATGGAAAATCTGAAATTCAACAAAGATGGCTTAGGAATTGTGCTCATTTCTCTAGAAAAGGCAGTGTTACATTTTTCCTTCTTATTGTGGGAAGGTGGTACCAATAATGAAGAAGAATACCAAGCTCTCATTACAGGCTTGGAATTAGCGCTTCAAGCACAAGCGAATCACTTAATGGTGAAAGGTGATTCAGACCTGGTAATCAAGCAAGTCAATGGGGATTATACCATCAGAAAAGAAGAACTAATCCCTTTGTATGATTATGTTAGAGAGTTAATGGTGGAATTCCCCTCGGAACCGATATTTTCTTATGTCCCAAGATCACAAAATTCCCAAGCTGATGCACTGGCTAATATAGCCACATCTCTGGCAGATCTAAATTTGGATGAGACAACCATTAGTATTACCCAACGTCATGAAATATCACCTTATGTTCGAATCTGAACATAGGAAATTAATGAAATTAGTCCCATTCCTTAACCGTATAGTCATACTACAGGATGGATGGCACCTATCAGGGAATACCTTCAAAATGGAAAACTTCCACTTCATAGAGATGAGAAAGAAAAAATCTAGCGACGTGTGGTCAATTTTACTCTTTATGATAGCCCAGATCACCTAGAGAAAATTCTATGAAAATTTTGTTTTGATGGAATTATCTCCAGATGCATTGATGGAGAATAGACAATGGCTTTCATGAACAAAGTGCATGCAAGAATCTGTGGTGCCCACCAGTATGGACATAGACTGCCTAATTAGATTCGAAGGCTTGGATACTTTTGGCCATCAGTGATAAAATATTGTGTTGATTCCACAAAGAATTTTCATTCATGCCAAGTACATGCCAACATCGTTCATCAACCTCGAGAGTTGCTTCATACAACTAAATACTCATGGCCATTTGCCACATGGGGAATGGATGTGGTGGGGCTTTACCGTTCTACTACGGCCAAGCAGTTTAAGTATATAATTACTGCTACTAATTTCTTTTCCAAATGGGACGTGGAAATACCTCTTACAGAAGACAGTTCTAAATGCATTGTTAGCTTCATCAATTCTAACATCATTACCAGATCTGGTGTCCCTCATACCATATTGAAAGACAATGGCACTAGCTTCTGTTCATCCGGGGTGAAGAAATTGAATCAAGAATACAACATCAAATCCAACCATTCATCTCGGTATCATGCAGTCGCCAATGGCTATATAGAAGCCTTCAATAAGACTCTATCAAATATACTGCAAGAGATGGTGGGTAAAGATAATAAATCATGGCCTGATAAACTCTTCCATGCTTTATGGTCTTATCGTACTACCACCCGCACTGCAACGCGGTCAACTCCATATTCATTGGTATATGGAACGGAAGCAGTCTTTCCAATTGAAGTTCAACTACCCTCCCTCAGAGTTTCCATTTGTGATCAATCATCTACAGATGAACAATCTCAAAATTAATTGAATGAATTTGAACAGTTAGATGAGAGAAGATTGTGCACTTTACACCACTTGGAATTCTATCAGAATCAAATAGCACAAGCATTTAACAATAAATTTCATCTTCATTAATTCACTCGGGGAGAATTGGTATTAGTTCTCATAACTCCAAAGATACCATGAAAGAAACCTCCCAATATTGCGCCAAAATGTGAAGGACCATACTCAATACATAGGGTCTACTCCAATAGAGCTTATTCTTTAATCTCAATGGAAAGAGATCCTATCACTACTCCAACCAATGCTGGATTTTTGAAGAAGTATTTTGTGTAAACACAAAATATATCATCATTGTTCTATATGACCTTAAACTGCACCACCGTCCAGCACGACGTTAAACTACATCATCCACGGTCCATGCATATGACCTTAAACTATTCACACTTCCGTCCAGCAAGACGTTAAACTGCATCATCCACAGTCCATGCATATGACCTTAAACTATTTGCACTTCCATCCAGCAAGATGTTAAACTGCATCATCCACGGTCCATTCATATGACCTTAAACTATTCACACATCGATCCACCAAGACGTTAAACTACATTATCCACGGTCCATGCATATGACCTTAAACCATTCTCACTTCTGTCTAGCAAGACGTTAAACTGCATCATCCATGGTCCATGCATATGGCCTTAAACTATTCACACTTCCATCCAGCAAGACGGTAAACTGCATCATCCACGATCCATGCATATGACCTTAAACTATTCGCACCACCGTACAACAAGACGTTAAACTGCATCATCCACGGTCCAGCATATGACCTTAAAATATTCGCACTTTCGTCCAACATGACGCTAAATTGTATCATCCCTTTTTCATCCAACATGACGTTAAACTGTGAAAAAGTCCCTAATACTTCCAACATGATGTTAAATGGTGTACTATTATGTCTTTACTGCAAGACATTAAACTGCATAGTCTTCTTTTTGTCCAACATGATATTAAAATATGTTTTCCCCATTGTCCTAACTACATGACACTAAACTGTACAGAAATCCATTTTATATGTCCTACATGACATTAAACTGTACTTTCTCTCTGCTACTTGACACTAAACTGTACAGCACATAGAGTCCTAACTGCAAGACTTTAAACTGCATAGTCCCTTTATATGTCCTACATGACATTAAACTGTGCATCGTTAGGGTTGTTGCTACCTCTTATTTCTCACACTGAGTATGAATCACATGAGATTAGAGCAAACTTCAACCATAATACACTCTCTAGGATACTAACCATGTGTAAGTCCAAACACCATCATTTTCTAGGTTGTTTTCCCCAAGAACACATGATCATTAATTCATTCTTTAATTGAACTATGCGGACTTTGATCCTTGCCTTCCAGGCTGGGAATATAGAAATCCTCCCAAGGTTCAAGCCCAAAACCAATATTTTCACATTGTTTCACCTGCATATTATACGATGTTGGTTCGTGAAACCATCACCAGAATCAATATCTTTACATTGGTTCACCTTATCCTCGCTATATGATGTTAAACTGCAGAGCATTTCTTTTGTCCAGTATGAAAATAAACTGCAATATTCTTTGATACCCTCACCTGAGAGGGAACCATTATTTACATTGATTTTTCAATCATGATTCATTTCAAAGACTACGTGCATATATGGAAATGCAAAAACCTTTTATCTTAGGTAAAACCATCATTGAACTAAATTCCCCTATCACCCTTCACATGTACGAACCAAATTTGTATAAAGGGTATTTATAGAACTACGTGGGCTTGATTCCCATCCTTATGGGATACGTAGGAACGTCCGAGTGTCCCTCGAATCCATCTGCAAGTCTTTGGGATTAACCCCAAATTCAACTTTCAGTCTCCTGGCTGAAAAGTCCCCATGAAAGCCCACACTGTGCATTTCTTACAATGGTCCAAGCTCTTTGAACCTAAACAAAGATATCTAATCCTTTTTTCCCACACGACATTAAACTGTAGTTCATGAACTACGTATGGCTTGATTCCCATCCTTATGGGATACATAGTGAAGTCCAACATTTCAATTCAGGACCCAACCACAACATGATTATGGTTAGCACTGATCTGTGTATATTTGTATACATTGGAAAATACCCATATTTACGTGTCATAATCCTAACCGTAAATATTTTTTAAAATATTAATAACCCATTTCTTGAATTTTAGTCAAAAAATGTCAATTTTCTGAGAGTTCTTTTACCTGAAAATGCAGCATTTGCCCTTAGGTGGCCTTGCATAAACAGTCTACATAACAGATTTGTCAGCCAAAAGATACTATTATTTGACTATGCAGCCAATTCCCGTAGGTGGCCCTGTATAATTGAACCCCCTAACGGGTTTGTCGAATACTATTAACTTCATTCTTGGGAAGAAAGCCTCTTTTGTCCTTATTGGTCTTAAATGACAGTATGTAGGGATCCGCAAAAATAGCCATTCTTAACATATTTTTCCCATATCCTTTTTCATGATCTGAAAGTATTCAAGTATATGGTTTATATTCTCCTTCACTACATTTAGATCAGACCTTCATAGGAGTGATATCCATCTAGTTCTTTGATAATCTTGTTTGGAAAATATCTTCAACATATTCAAGTACCTCTTTCTATACAACAAACTCTATACATTGGTAAATTTTAATCTCCATAAACATTCACTGGCTTTTTAGCACTAGGAAAGTAAATTTCTGAGGGTTATATTTCTTGACTATGCAGCACGTGCCCTTAGGCGGCCCTGCATAAACAGTCTACATAACAGACTTATTAGCCAAAAGATACTATTTATTTGACTATGCATCCAATTCCCTTAGGTGGCCCTGCATAATTCAACCCCCTAAGGGGTTTGTTAAATAATGGTAACTTCATTCTTGGGAACTACTTCTTCTAATGAATTTTAGCACTATTTCATATCATTACTCAGATCCAAATATTCTTAAGTCATAGTTTACGTATTTTCCCTCATACTTGAGTATGGTAATATGTTTTCAGTTAAATTGTCAAGGAATTGAGTCAATTTTAATCAATTTTCAGTCAAAGCTATTTCGATCTTAAACATTAGCCTCTTTATGTCTGATGTGCATGACTTTAAACAGCCCACAAAAGACAATGGAACTCTGAATAAAAGTCAAGTTCCAGCTCACTAAACATACATTTTGTATGATTTAGGTAATATTGAGCAATTATGAGATTCAAAGTTTTTAGGGTTATTTACATTAATCCTAGTAAAAATTGAACTATTCTTACTAGGCCCATTGGCTTAGGTAAAATTTAACGTAGGTAGAAAACGAATACAATAATAAATGATTGAAGATAAAAGTACTCTCCATTGATGCACAAGAATTAGATGGACATCCATAGATTGGAGCCTCTTCCCTTTTTCAGGAGATTACAAAAAGACTGCCAACATAACTCTTCATTGGATTTACGGTATCCCGATCTTAATCAGCAGCCACCTGGAATTCATTCATTCAACTGGATACCATAAGAGATGCATTGATACCAGCTCTTCTTGGAAAAATTATAAAATAATGTTCTTGAGTGCGGTTTGAGAAAATTTTCTGCTAATCAAATAGTGACTCTGTTTCTATCCAAGAGATTTATAAGATGGATACATAGATTTGAGAATGAAGCATTGGAAGTAAAGAGCCATTTGGAGAGAGTACTCTTTTCAGATATTGTTCTAATACCATATTTGTCTTCTCTACACCAACTGGCAGTGTAAAACATTTCAGCCCAAGGATTTTCCATTTCCATATCTGCAAGGAAATAGCATGCAGGAAAAATTTGAAAGTTCAATCTAATGTTGTTGCTCTTATTGCACAGCATAACCGAAATAGAGGAGTAGCAGTGCAGCTCCATCTCATGTATATAATTCTTTGCATCTGGAACATTGAATCCTTGCAGATGACCACGACCATAAAGAGGCAGGTAGATGCCCTGTGGGAAATTAAGATGATATTTCTTCAAGTACTTATCCAAATCTGGGAGAGTTTTGTCGCAGATATCATAGTAATCATGGCCAACAATGTTCATTATGTCATCAATCTGCTTGCTAGCCAGTCCATCAGCTGTTCCGATTCTCTTGGGAGCCATTAAATCTATACAATAGTTGAATAATTTATCTCTTAAATGGATTGATTTTTCATAAACTTTGTGAAGAAATTTGAAAACAATGGCTAAGGCATTAAGGAGTGCAAGTCTAATTTTGACGTGCAGGTATGGATGTTTCGCGCATGTTTTTGGCGAGCAAGTATCACTATGAAAGTCCAAGTACCTATACTACCGCGCGACAACAAAGAAAATAGTGGAAAATGAGCAACTTGTGTGGCGAGGGGGACCTGCGCGGCGAGAGCTCGAAAATCCGGAAGTCAGATGCTATGTGTGGAAAATGGCCGCATATTTATAGTCCATGCTTCCCACCTATGTGCCTATAGCCAGCGCGCTCCATACCACGTGCTCCAGCCCTACACGACTCGCACATGCACGACAAGTGTTTCTCCCTGAACACTTGCGCGCCGCCTTTCCTTTGGTTTTCTTCTTTTCCTCAGAGTTGCATCCTCATTTCTTTCGGATCCAACTCTAAGGGGGGAGTTTTGTTGACGCTCCTTTTTGTCATAGAGTCCAAATAAATGTAAAGGGAAATGACTTTGCACAAATTGATTCATCCTTAGAATAAAACATCAAAAATTGACAAAGGCATGAACAAGGCTTCAAAAGCACATGTTCCGCGCATGTTCCATCACTATCACGCAAGTCCACTTGCGTGATGCCTAATGGTCGTGCAAGTGACTTGTGCACCCTAAAGAATAACTGCCCAGGGTCTTCTCCAGCCTATAAATAGACCCTGTGGACCCCCCATTTCAAAGAGGATTTTTTCCAGAATTCAGATTTAGAGCTCTGAACACCCAATTCTCTTCTTCAGGTCTTCCGAACACTTCTAAGGTAATTATTTACCTAGAATGGAAGGTATAAACAAGAGGAGTAAGGTCTAAGTGTTAGAATTCACTAACACTTGCACGCCTAAGGTGTTTTACCCTTAAGGGAAATGAACATACTTGCACGTCGCCCTACTTCCTCACCAAAACTTGCGCTCCTCTCTTCTGTAAGTACCTCAGGATAATTCTGAAGGCATTGGTCAAGGATCGACCAAGTATTACCATGTTGGTTTTTAAATGCGCAATTACACATGTGTCATGCAGGTATACCTATGCAACCAAGACTTGCATGCCCAGGCAGTACTTGCGCGCCTGCCAGGACTTGCGTGCCCCTGCCTTTTGGTGCCTTTCCAGCCCATTTCTCCCCTCTTATGCCATTCCACCTCTCCTATTCAGGATTCAGTCTTCAAGACACTCTTCAAAGCCATTTATGGCATGATTTCTTGATTTGTCTTCCTTATCTGAAAGGAACTATGTTGAACATCTCTCAAAATCTATTGATGTACACATATTTATGTCTCTAAAAATTGAGATTCCATTCATTCAACATCATCCGTTAAGATGAGAGAATTCTTTAACATGGGCCTCTTTTCAGGAGTAAGCCCCAGTCATAATTTCCAAATATGGGAATCCTCCACAAAAGTAATCCCCAATCATAATTTCCCTCAATCTAGGCCTCCTTTTCAGGAGTAAGCCCCAATCCAAGTTCTCTTAATTGGGACTCCTTCTCAGGAGTAAGCCACAAGTCCCCTAATTTGGGCATCCTCCTCAGGAGTAAGCCCCAACCATAATTCTCTTAACCTGGGCCTCCTTTTCAAGAGTAAGCCCCAGTCATAATTTTCAAATATGGGCATCCTCCTCAAGAGTAATCCCCAGTCATAATTTCCCTCAATCTGGGCCTCCTTTTCAGGAGTAAGCCCCAGTCCAAGTTCTCTTAATTGGGTCTTCTTCTCAGGAGTAAGCCCCAAGTCCCCTAATTTGGGCATCCTCCTCAGGAGTAATCCCCAACCATAATTATCTTAACCTGGGCCTCCTTTTTAGGTGTAATCCCCAGTAATAATTTCCAAATATGAGCATCCTGCTCAGGAGTAAGCCCCAATCATAATTTCCCTCAATCTGGGCCTCCTTTTCAAGAGTAACCCAAGTCTAAGTTCTCTTAATTGGGCCTCATTCTCAGGAGTAAGCCCCAGGTCCCCTTATTTGGGCATCCTCCTCAGTAATAAGCCCCAACCATAATTATCTTAACCTGGGCCACCTTTTCAGGAGTAAGCCCCAGTCTCAAATATGGGAATCCTCTATAGGAGTAAGCCCCAAGTAGCTTAATTTTTCAAGTCCCTTAACCTAGGCCTCCTTTTCTGGAGTAAGCCCCAGTCATAATTTCTCTTGACCGGTCATAATTAATTTTTATCTAGGTATCCTTCTCAGGAGTAAAATTCCATCATAAGTCCCATACTAATTTGGGCCTCCTTTTTAGGAGTAAGTCCCAAGTTAGATTATCCAAATCTCCATAAAGTACATATACCTTTATTGACCATGTTCCTGGATTTCTTCCCTAAAGTAAATCCTAATCTTCATCTATTTGGGTATTCATACATTCATATGCCCCACATCATTTCATATGATTCCATGTTTTACGGCACAATTGTCTAGTTTTACCAATACCTCTTGTTTCTCCCACCTAGCATGACTCACGTGAGCTTAGAGTGTAAAAGTAATTATGAAATCTTTCTTTAATCCATCAATCATAAACATCATATTCCCTTACTCGAACTACATGGGTTCTGATTCCTTTTCCTAAACAAAGGATACGTAGATAGCCCATCTGCGGGTTCGATCCCAACTCTGAAATAATCCATGTCCTTCTGAATGACAATAAATTTCAAGTGCCCCACTGAGTGGCTTTAAAACCAGCATGGCCATCATATGACCAAAATACTTTTATATAAATGTTTCGAAGGATACCATTGACCAAGAATATCTAACAAATAATGATGATTCTCTATCGATGAAGAAACTCGAATACATATAAAAGTTTCTCTGAATTTCCTATATATTTAATCATTATTGTCAGATCTGAAGGAAAGCTCATTTTATACTTGTTAATGTAATAAGGATTCACGAACATAACTTAAATCTATAAAGAGATTCCTGGAGTAGACAATAATTCCCCTCAAAAAGGTGTGCTGAGTCCTACCTCCCATCCTCTCGACCAATGCAAATTCCTAATCCTCATCCGTCCACAAAATAATGAGCGCCTACCTTTGGAAAGTAGGTCCAAATGGATGTGGAATCATTTGATGTTTCCGGTTCTATGAACAAACCCATTAGAAACCGATTGGAATGTTTGAACCTTCAATCAAGGAGGTCATCCCCAAATTCTGAGGGAATCAAATAGAAAAGGGGATAATATTTTATATAAAAACAAAATTGATCCATTAATTTTTTCATAATAAAAACAATGGTTTTATAAAATGAATAGTGACTTAAAACATATGTTTGACTACACTTGAAATTGGGCATGAATTCGATATGTTCCCTTAAAACAGTTTTTCTTATCTGGATGTATTAAAGAGGGAATCGCTTAAAAGAGTGTATATCCCAAAAATAGAATGGATTATGGATCATTATATATGATTTTTGGAAATAAAAATAAAAATTAGAATATGTATATAAACATAATATGGGATTTTATTTGCATAAAATGAGAGTAATAATAGCCCGAAAAAATAATGGAGGTTTGTGAAGAATCCATTACCTTACGTCCGAAGGTGTTTCCTTTTGATATTAATGAGTTGAATAATAAAATTAGGTTCATTAATTAATAATTCCGGATCCTAATTTACATGTAATTGATTTATTATAACCTTTTTTTTAGTTCATTCATAACCTTTTTGAATGGTTATGAGGTTCAATTTCATTTCTCAGGTCTGTCTGTTTCAATATATGTTTACTTATATACATGAATAGAAAATATTATAAAATGAGGATGGTTGTCCAAAATTAGAGTAATATTTTGTTATTGAACATCCAGAAGGTTACATGGTGGTAAATTTAATTTGGTTACCTAGATTGAAGTTGAATCATTATTAAAATCTTTAGTGATAACCTTTTGGGGTAATTGTTGGTTTTTTATCACAACGAACATATTTTGATTTATAAATCAAAACCATTTGTAAAAAATTTCCAAAACCACTTATAATACATAATAAATATGTTATTGTATTTTTACACCATAATAATGGTTTCATTACCATAACTGAAGACGGTAATGGAAATTGAAAACCCATCAACCTTGAATGTGGTAAATTAACACATCTTGAATGGTGTTTTTACTACTAGTATAAAATAAGGGTAACGGAGAAATGATAATAAAATATTCAATTATCATAAGAACATTACATTACATATATGTTACAATATTTTTAAAAAAATTTGGATAAGGAGATCTAAGGATAGAAAAGAAAACAGAGGAACATTATAAGAAAGTAAAAGAATTGAATAGAGGAATTTAAATCTTGAATTAATCATCTGTGAAAGCCTCTTAATGGGAGAGTATTTGGTCATCTAAGAATTACATGGGTTTTTAGACGTGTGAAGGAGATTGGGAGAGGGAGTTTTGTAGAATTTAGGTAAAGTACAAGGCATGAGAGGAGTAAAGAGATGAGTGGAGTGTGGGTGGTTTTTATAGTGGAGGGAGGAGGGTTTTCGTAATATTTTATTCATTACTCTATTATTTATCCACAAGACAATAAATATTAATGATTAGAAGACCAAAAATACTGATAATTAAATTTGATTTTGAACCAATTCTCATTTACATCATCCATGACTCACGCGTGATTCAAATATTCAGGTTTTACCACTTATTGAAATTTATCATATTTTACCATTCATAAAAATTTAAGTATTTCAGAAAAATTCCAAAAATTCAACTGACCCATTTCTTGATAAGTAGAATCCAAAAATGAAATAAATTTTTCAAAAATAATTTTCTATATATGATTAATTTAATTTTTAATTAAAATCAAAATTAACATGAAATATATATATTTTAAAACTATAAATGATTTTATAATGCTTTCAAAAATTTCATACTGCCTTATAAAATTATCATAAAACAAGAAGACATAAAATTGTTAATTTATGAACACATTTTAAGAGAATATATTTTATTTTAAATTAATTATGTAATTGTAATTAATAATTTATGACATACAAAAATACTAATATGTTTACTATGATCATATTATCACTTATAAGATGCCTAAATATTATTTATAGATTCAAAGGTTAGTTTACTATTCTTTTAAAAGATTTACTATTCATAAGGGTCATATTAATGTTTATGAGGGTAGGTTACTATTCATAAGGGTAGGTTACTATTCATAAGGGTAGGTTACAATTCACCAAAAATTAAGTTTGTTCCATTGCACTCCAAATATATTACTGATCGCAACTGTGTATGTCAGATTTTCGAAATTCAAATCACAGAAGTGAAAATATTATGTTTAAATCTCACATCGTACTTATTAGTTCATTGAGTTGTGATTTCATGTGATTATATGACATAATTATAAGAATGTAATTTACATTGATAAAACATTGGGTTGTTACATTTTTTCCCCTTTTGAAAGATCGCCCTCGAAATTTTGCTTTACATTCTATGACATAAAGAGGTGCATGTTCATTTCTTTAATTTCCTCCTCTAGTTATCATGTTTCCTCTTTTTAATTATGGTTCTCCCACAGTAATTTGACTAGGTGAGTAGTCTGGTGGCACAGTACATTATCTCTATGGTCCATGATCTTCACTAGATTCTCCTCATTGTAAATATCATTCTACAACTATACCACCTTTAAAGATAATACACGTGAAGGATCTGGTATGTAACTGCTTAAGAGATATACATTGAAGTCATCGTGAACATTAGACGTGGCAGTTGGATGTTCCAATAGATAGGCCATCACAATGACATGATCAAGATTCTCGAAGGGGCTGATGTACCTGGGAATTATCTTTCCTTTCAACCCAAACCTCATAACCTTCTTCAAGGGAGATATGTGGATGAATTCAATGTCTACAACTTTCAACTCAAGGTCTCTTCGATGATTTTCCACAAAAATATTCTATCTAATTTGGGATGCCTTGATGTGTTGCTAAATGTTTTCCAACTTCCCCACCATTTCATAGACAATTTCAGGTCCTAAAAGATTATTATACCTAACTTCAACCAAACATGTTAGTGTTCTGTACCTTTTCCCTTAAAGGGATTCGTATGGTTTCATTCAGATGATCAGGTGGAAACTGTTGTTATAGGAGGATTAAACCAGTGGAAATTATTGGTCTTATCCTTATTTGATTCTATAGAATATGATATCAACATGTATTATAGTTTCTGAATAGTACACTTATATTTTCCATTAGTTTTTCGATGATAGGCCATAGTAATGTTCAGTTAAGTGATTAGAGCATGTTGGAGACATTTCATGAACATTGAGATGAACCCCCAATATCTATCGGATATAATAGATAGTGTTAACCCATGTAGCCTTACCACATCTTTTATATATATACGTGAAATTGTATCTGGTGACATATCCTCTCTAATTGAGATAATGTGAGATGTCTTTATATGACAATCCATAATAACTCATATAGAATTGTTTCATTTGGATATCCTTGGAATTCCAGTGACAATGTCCATGGCGATGTTCAACCTCTTCCATGATGGTATGGGTAGTGGATTCATCTACCCCTTATACTTCTGTCTTTCAGCCTCCACTTGTTGATATACCTAGAATTTTGATGTATACTCTTCAATCCCCTTCTTCAAATTGTCAGACTAAATTTTCTCTTGGTGATCTCTATACATCTTTATACTCCTTGGGTGAATAGAGAAGGTTAAGCTATGTGAGTAATTAAATATATCCTTCTTTATTTATTCATTGGATGGTATGCATAGTCATGAAAAAATTAATACAACTCCTTCCTCATCAATCTTGAACTCAGAGGATTTCCCATTTCAAATATTTTTAACCCTCTTCTGAATTTCCAAATATTTTCTTTGATAATCCATTATTTTCTCAATGAGGGATGGTTGAGAAATAATTTGAGAAAGTAATGATGATATTTCTCTCGAAATGATTCCAATGTACATTCTTTACAATTATAAGAATATTGGATCTTTTTCAATTCTCATCATTGATAAATATATATAATCCTTTCTACTTAGAGCATCTGTCAACTTATTTTCCTTATCGAGATGGTAGTGGATTGAATATTCATAATCCTTATTGAGATGCAACCATATTCATTGGAACATATTATGATCGTTTTGGTTATTATATAATTCAGACTCTTTGGATCATTATATATATCACAATTCTCCCCATTGAGATAAGTCCACCATATTTTCAACGCAAAGATCACAACTGCTAACTCCAGATCATGCATATGATATTTTTTATCATGGATTTTTAGATGACTTGAGGCATAGACTATCAAATTATCATTTTAAATCATTACAATACCTAATACATTCATTGAAGCATCATTATACACCATAAATAGTTCTCCCCTCATTAGGAGTGTGAGTATTGGCATAGTGATATGCTTCTTTTTCAACTCCTTAAAGAAGCCTTCACATTCACGAGTTTAGAAGAACTTCAATCCCTATTTTAGATTGAAAAATGGGTTTAAAATCATGATAAGTTCTTAAAAAATTGTCGATAATACTCAGCTAGACTGAGAAATCTATGGATCCCTATTAACGGTTTTTGCCTAGGCCACTCTTCAATTGACTTTTTCTTTCAATGGTTAATAGATATCCCTTTTCTACTAATAATATCACTAAGAATGATACTTCCTCCATACAGAACTCACATTCACCATATTTTTCATATATTTTCTCCATTTTCAAAGTCTTTAGAAAGGTATTCAATTGATCCTTATGTTCCTCCTTTCTCTTGAAGTATATCATAATTAAATCGATAAATACTACCACAAATTTTTTGAGGTAATCTCTAATGAAATTATTCATTAAATACATGAAAATTGTTGTAGCATTAGTTATTTTTAAGGTCATCACTAGGAACCCATAGTGTCCATACCTCATTTGAATGGCAGTATTGGGAATATCATCCTTCCTTGCCTTTAATTAGTGATATCCAGACTAAAGGTCCACATTAGATAAATAACTAGCCCCACAAAGATGATCAAAGAATTCATTTATACATAGTGGGGGAAACCTATTCTTTATCACAATTTTTTTGAGATCATGATAATCAATGTAGAGGTGCATTGAACCATCCTTATTCTTGAGGAAAAGGATTAACACACCCCATGGTGAAGAACTCAAGCACAAAAAAAACCTTCTCTAGATTCTCATATAACTGCTTCCTTATCTCTTCTAGATCCAAGGTGGCCATTCTATAAGGTATCTTGAATATAGGTAGGGATCTTGGAATATGTTCAATTGAGATCTCAACCTCTTGATCTATAGGAATACTAGGGAATTCATCAATGCAATTCCTCGTGATGGACATATCTTTGAGAAGTATCATCTCATTTTAGACAATCATTTGAGTTATACATGATTTCTCATAAGGTAGTAATATCCACACTTGAGAAAATGATTCTAATGGAAAATAATTATAACGACCCATACTTTACATACATTGTTAATACTTCAAAATTGAAGCACACTTGTTACAACATATGACAAAACCACAAAGGACCGTATAGGTATAGTGTCTTTAGAAACTGGGAAACATAAACAACTGGTTCATAAATCTTCTACAGTGTCTCCCATTTATTTCATCATATCTAGGGTCCCTTTTAGCATATTCTACTTAATATCCATCTTCCTGACCTGGGGAAAAGAAAACATAAAAGGGTGAGCTCAAATGCTCATCAAGGGCAAATAAAGGAAATAAAAATCATATCATATCTTTTTGAAAATCATAACCTGCAAGAGCGATCATAATATCTTAACATGGAGTAAATCATAGAAGTGAAAATGAGATCCCCATAATCATAACATAAAACATGAAACTTTGTGTAATGCACACATAATCATGGAAAATCATTTCTTGTTAGTCATGACTCATTGCCAAGACTATCTTAGCAGACAAAGTCCATCTCTGAACCGAGTTCACTCCTTGTTTCAGTCCTATATCACTGAACCGAAATAACCTTCCGTTCTAGCCATGTCTATCTCATGAGATATAAATCTTTACCCAATGCATTGGAGGGATATATAGGTCCCACCCATCTTATAATGAATCCTTTCTTATGTGTGCCACATAATCATAAATCATACATCATCGCATAACACATGTAACAAAAATGCGATTCTTGAAACATCATGACATCATAAAAAAAATCATATAAGGTAAATGACTTCATAAAAATAATTCCCTCAAAACATAATCAAATCAATGTAATAATAGGGATAAAAACAAAACCCTATATTATCTTAGATGGAAAATAATTTTGATAAAACATTTGAACTCCATTCTTGAGGAAAATATCCTTTCTACTTCAAAAACACTTTTCTTGTCTTAACATGTCATACAATTATAAACTAAAAGAAGTTTATTAAAAATGAACTTGAAAACTTATAAAGGGAGATTCTTGTAAATAATGTTTTAAAAATCCATTATTGCCGTATAAGTTAAAAAAAACATTCTTCATACTTTTGTTGGAAAAGTCAAAAAGTACCAACGACAAAAGATTCCTTTCATATTCTTTACTAAAAACTCACTGAAGGGTAAAATTGGATTTAAACTATTGTAAGTGGATGGAAACAATATTATATATTTAGGGAACATGGATGTGGATGATAAAATACACCCCAGTAAATACAAAAGTATAAACAATCTCGGATAAAAATGAGATTGTGATATTTCCCCTTACCTTAGGTCCGATTTTCTTTGTACGTGTCCGAAGCTCCTGTATAATGGTTTAAATAATGTTATTGACTTTTTCCAGAATCATAAATATTGATATTATATCATATATAGTCATATTCATAGCTTCTTATTAGTAATATTTCATTGTTACTTGTTACTCGGGTCTTTATTGCCTTTTGTTCTTATGCGTGTTTTGCCGAATAAATTCTTATTATTCTCTTAAGGTTATAGATACCTTATATCCAGAATTGTATTAGTGTAACATATATCATATTTATTCATTCAATTCATTTATATAATTACTATGTAATGATGATCATGTAGAACGAGTCGCCTCACATCGTGGAGACGGTATTCTGTACGTACGCACGAGCGATGATATTGATCCCATGATCATGGAATTGTATTTAAGTGTATTTATACTATTTAAGTATCAATATCACTTTATAATAATCATATATAGTTACTCATTACACCATTATACCCATCCTTGTAAGGTGATGGTGGAAAATAGATTACACCACGGTGTGGAGACGGTATTCCGTATGTACGCACGCTCGGTGATTTCATTTTTCCGTAGGATGGATAGAAGGTGAATTAGGGTTGTTTCATATTTATAATAACATACCAGTATGTAAGTAATACTGATGTTTTTACTTTATCACGAAACAACTAAAGAAGAATAAGATGAAGAAGAAAGAAATTGAAAAGATCGGTAATGGATATTACCTCTTCTTTGAAACGCCTCTTTGAATCCTCCACTTAGGGAACTAAGATTGGTCTTTGAAGAGGACCAGGACCTCTAGGATTATTCTAGGGAAGTGGAGAAGGGATTTTGGTAGGGGTTGGCCGAGCTTGAGTGCTCAAATTGGTGTGAGGAGGAGGGGGAGGAGGTGCCCTTTTATAAGGGAGGAGAGGGGCACCTTAGGAATATCTCGAAATATTATTTTATATTAAAGTAAAAATCGGTTTATAATGGTTCCGAAGGGTCTTATTTCGAAGCTAAAGTTGGGATAGGTTGAAGTCCTATCAACCAATAAGATTTAGACAAGTTTATGTTATTATTTTAACCTTATCAATTAGATTTAACTCTAAGTTAAATAATTTAACTTTTACCGTGTCTTTTTGTTTTCTTTCACTATATGGTTAATACAGTTACTATAACATGCCAAACGAACCCCAAATTGTTTATTATTAATATATATATCCTTATCTACGTCATGTGTCCAAAACTTATATTTTTAGGAGTAAAATAACAATTAATAATATAATATTTGATTTAAAAACTATTTTGTGTCAATTTTGACACTATTTGATATATGATTTTTGTGAAAGTTATAACAGAGTTATATGTTCGAACCAAGATGATTAAAACAACACTAATATATCATAGTAACCTATAAAATTAGTGAGATTCATAAAAAGTCTCAAATTACATTTATTGTGGTGTTTATAACATCAATTATGTCAATATTTCATTAATAAGATAATTAATGCATCATCATTGTGTCATAAATAAATTAAATTATTTATTGTCTAAAAATGATAAATAAAATACCATTATGTAGGAAAGCGTTTTAGCTTTCTAATGAATATTTATAGTTGAATTTAGATTATGTATAACCCCATATTAAAAATGATTTACTTATTAAACTATGATTTTAACTATTTTAACCCTTCTTTAAATAAATTAATAATAAATGTCCTAATCTAATCAAAGTGGGCCTAAATGGTCATATTTTATTCCTAAGGTTGTTTTTGATCGAATTAAACTTATACAATAGAATTAGGACACGTGTTAGGGTAATAGTAATATCATATTTACCCTTAGTTACCCCATTTACTATTAACCGCGGTAAAAAAAGTTAAAAGGTACTATTCACCAAAAAATTGTTTTTATCTCATTAAACCACATTTTACTTATTGATATCAACTGTGTCTGTTGGATTTTCGAAGTTCCATTCACAGAAGCGGTAAAATTATGTTTTATGCAAAATTTAGTTTTTAACCTACCACTTAGTGGTTTCACTATTCATCAAAAATTGAAAGTTTTCAGAAAAATACCAAATTTTCACCCTAGGCTAATTTTGGTATTCCGAATCCAAAAATAAAGTCCATTTTGAATGATAAAATTTCAAAAAGTGGTTATTACAATTCATAATATCTATTTTACATAATATTTTAATAGCATATCGTTGTTTAATGAAACTCGGTATTGCGTACAACGCAAGCTATCCAGAAAGGTCACGATTGCGTGTAATGTAAGCCAAGCTAGTGTGTAGTGAAAGATTCCTTTGATGATATATATAACATAAAAGTCTCGGGTGTTACATTCTACCCCCCTTAAAATGAATTTCGCCATCGAAATTCGTCACTTTGTAACAAACATATGAGGGTACCTCTACCTCATCATATCCTCAAGCTCCCTTGTAGCTTCTTCTAATTGGTGGTTCCTCCATAAAACATTCACTAATCGAGTGGTCTTGTTTCGTAGGACTTTTTCGCTACGATCCAGAATCTCTATCGGTTGTTCTTCATAAGAAAGATCTTGCTCCAGTGGTACAACTTCTGAGCTGAGTACATGTGAAGGATCAGGTATGTACTTTCTCAGGAGAGATACATGGAACACATCGTGAACTTGAGAGAGATTCGGTGGAATCTCCAATCGGTAAGCTACCTTTCCAACACCATCCGATATTTTGAAAGGACCGATATATCTAGGGCTCAACTTCCCCTTCTTTCCAAATCTCATAACCCTCTTCCAGGGAGATATTCGTAAGAACACTTTATCACCCACTTCAAACTGTAGGCCTTTTCTTCGGTTGTCGGCATAACTTTTCTGTCAACTCTGATGTGCTCTTATGTGTTGTTGAATAGATCTGACCTTTTCTGCCATTTCACCAATGAGATCAGGTCCTAATAACTTTCTTTCCCCAACTTCATCCCAGCAAGTTGGAGTCCTGCATTTCTATCCATAGAGAGCTTCATAAGGAGCCATATGAATACTGGAGTGAAAGCTATTATTATAAGAAAATTCCACCAAAGGTAGGTGTTAATCCCAACCTCCTTTGAAATCCATAGTGAAAGCTCTCAACATATTTCTAGGGTTTGAATTGTTCTCTCAGACTGACCGTCTGTCTGAGGATGATAAGCAGTGCTGAAACTCAACTCTGTATCCAGAGTATGCTGAAGACTTTGCCAGAACATCGAGGTAAATCTCAGATCTTGATCAGATATAATAGAAAGTGGTACTCCATGTAATCTTACCACTTCCTTTACATATATTCTGGAAAGCTAATCTAGAGAGAAATCCTCTCTAACAGCAATGAAGTGTGCAGACTTTTTATGACGATCAACTATGACCCAGATAGCATTATTTCCTTTGGATGTTTTAGGAAGTCCTGTGACAAAATCCATAGTGATGTTTTCCCATTTCCATTCGGGTATGGGTAATGGTTGTAACATCCCCTTAGACTTCTGTCTCTCAGCTTTCACTTGCTGACAAACCAAGCATCGAGAGACATATTCAGCAACATCTCTTTTCATGCCATCCCACTAGAAGTACTCTTTCAGGTCCATATACATCTTCGTGCTTCTAGGATGAATAGAGAATGAAGAACTATGAGCCTCATCCAACAGCTCCTTCTTTAATTCGGGGATGGGAGGAACACAAACCCAATTCCTGAACTTTATTATCCCATCACAATCAAGGTTGAATTCATGGACATTTCTAACCTTCTTTTGTAACTCGAAATCTTCTTTCTATGCCTCTTTAATCTTCACATGTATAGATGGTTGAACATTCATTTGAGAAAGATAAGATTTTTCCCATTCCATTATAATTCCAAGATCCATCCTTTGTAAATCCATAAATATTGGATCTTTTGTGATCCTCATCATGGATAAACTGGCACGGTCTTGTCAACTTAATGCATCTGTAACCTTGTTTGCTTTCCCAGGGTGGTAATGAATTGAGCAGTCGTAATCTTTAATCATCTCCAACCATCTTCTATGGCTCATATTCAGCTCCTTTTGTGTGAAAATATACTTTAAACTTTTATGATCAGTATAAATATAACACCTTTCACCATAAAGGTAATTCCTCCAAATATTTAATGAAAAGATTACCACAGCTAACTTGGGTAATTTTGCACATGGATTTTCAACTATCGTGAGGCATAAACTATCACCATATCATTTTGCATAAGAACACACCCCAATCCCTTCTTGGATGCATCACTATAGATCACAAACCTTTCTCCACTTCAAGGCAGCGCGAGCACAGGTGCACTGGATAACCTTCTTTTCAACTCCTTGAAATTCTCTTCACATTCCTCTGTCCAAACAAACATAACTCCTTTCCATGTCAACTTTGTGAGCGGATTAGATAATCATGAAAAATCTTTCACAAAACGTCGATAACATCCAGCCAAACCAAGAAAACTTTGGATCTTGGTTACTGTTGTTGGTCTCGACCATCTTTCGATAACCTCTGTTTTTGCTGGATCCACAGATATCCCCTCTTTTGAGATTATGTGACCCAAAAATGCAACTTCATGAATCCAAAATTCATATTTGGTAAATTTTGCATAAAGCTTCTCCTTTCTCAAGGACTTTAATATAATTCTCAAGTGATCTTCATGTTCTTCCATGCTCTTTGAATAGACAAGAATATCGTCTATAAAGACTACCACAAATTGATCATGATTGTAGAGACCCGAAGCCTAACGTACATGAACATTACATTACTTTTGCGGAATACTTAATACATAACAAAAATACACACACAAGGATCGTAATAGTTTAGTGTCTTTGGAAACTCGGAACGTAATCTTCTAATCCTGGTGAAAGATCTTCAAAATCTCCCACAAAGATCTTCCTTTTTTTTTACCTAAAACCTTTCTTTATATCCTGGGGAAAAGAAAACATAAAAGGGTGAGCTCAAATGCTCAGTAAGGGTAAACAAAAGAAATATCAATCACATAATTTTCATAAGAACATAACATTTTTGGAAATCTTAACCTGCAAAAGAGAGCATAATTTCGTAACATGGGATAAATCATAGTAGTGAAAATGAAACCCTTACTTAAAACATTACTCATTGTGGCATACACACATAATAATAGAGAATCATTTCTTGTTAGTCAAGACTCATTGCCAAGACTATCTTAGTGGACAAAGTCCCTTTCTGAATCGAGTAATCCTCGTTTCAGTCCTGTTTCACTGAACCGGTATAACCTACCATTCCAGCCATGTCTATCTCATGAGATATGAAATCTTTACCCAATGCATTGGAGGGAGATATAGGTCCCACCCATCTCATAATGATACCATTCTTATTTGTGCCACAAAATCATAAATATTACATCATTTCATAACCCATGTAATAAAAATGGGATTCTTAAAACAACATGACATCATAAAACCATTCATATAAGATAAAGGAATTCATAAACATAATTCCATCACAACATAGTCAAATCAATGTAAAAATATGTATAGAAACAGAACCCTTTATTATCTTAGATGGAAAATAATTTTGATAAAACACTTGAAATGAATTCTTGAGGAAAATATCCTTTCTTCTTCAAAATCAATTTCTTTTCACAAAACATCATACAATTTTAAAAGAAAGAGATTTTATTAAAAATAGTCATGAAATATGTTGGAGGAAGGTTCATGAAAATAATGCTTTATAAAACCGTAAGAATCCGTTCGTGCCGTATAAGTTAAAAAAAACATTCTTCTCGTACTTTTGTCAGAAAAGTCAAAAAAAGTACCTCGTACGAAAAACGACAAAAGATTTCTTTCTTATATTTTACTAAAAACTCACCGAAGGGTAAAATTGGATTTAAACAATTGTAGGTGGATGAAAATAATATTACATATTGAGGAAATATGGATGTGGATGATAAAATACACCCTAGTAAACACTAAAGTATAAACAATCTCGGATAAAAATGAGATTGTGATATTTCCCTTACCATAGGTCCGATTTGCTTTGTTCGTGTCCGAAGATCCTGTATAATGGTTTAAATAATGTTATTGACTTATTACAGAATCATATTCATTGTTATGATATCATATATGGTTCACTTATGACATTATATTACCTGTTCTTTTGTAAATTCCATGTTAAAGAAGCGTTTTGGGTAAAATCGTTTCATTTATCGTAGGTGTTTTGACTTGTTGTTCTTGACATCATTATTACTTATATCATGATTTACTCACTTCCAGAATATAAAATATGATTTATATATCATATATATTCAGTATATATATATATATAATAGGTAGATAAATAAAATTAAAAACACCGTTCATGGAGACGGTAGTCCGTACGTACGCATGAACGCTGTTTTCCTTTCCTTATTGTCTTGAAATGGAAGTAAGTAGATGACATACATATGTATATATATACATAAATCCAATAGCTTTATAATGTCATATATTTCATTATTATTTCTTATATATACATTATAATCATTCTTAAATGGTTAACATGGAGAATGAATCTCATCGCGTCGTGGAGACGGTATTCCGTACGTACGCACGAGCGATGATATCATTTCTATAAATATTGAATTGAATTGGAGTGGATTATACAATATATCAGAATCAATATGATGTTTTAATAACTATGTATAGTTATTCTTTACACCATTATACCCATCCATGTAAGGTGGTGGTGGAAAATAGATTACACCACGGCGTGGAGACGGTATTCCGTACGTACGCACGCGCGGTGATTTCATTTTTCCGTAGGATGGATAGAAGGTGAAATAGGGTTGTTTCATATTTATAATAACATATCAGTATGTAAGTAATACTGAAGTTATTAATTTGTCATGAAACAACTAAAGAAGAAGAAGTTGAAGACGAAAGAAATTGAAAAGATCGGTAATGGATATTACCTCTTCTTTGGAACGCCTCTTTGAATCCTCCACTTAGGGAACTAAGATTGGTCTTTGAAGAAGACCAGGACCTCTAGGATTATTATATTGAAGTGGAGAGGATAAATTGGCAGGGGTTGGCCGAGCTTGAGTGCTCAAATTGGTGTGAGGAGGAGGGGAAGGAGGTGTCCTTTTATAGGGGAGGAGAGGGGCACCTTAGGAATATCTCAAAATATTATTTTATATTAAAGTCAAAATCGGTTTATAATGGTTCCAAAGGGTCTTATTTCGAAGATAAAGTGGGGATGGGTCTAAATCCTATCAACCAATAGGATTTAGACAAGTTTAGGGTATTATTTTAACCTTATCAATTAGATTTAACTCTAAGTTAAATAATTTAACTTTTACCGTGTCTTTTTGTATTTTTTCACCATATGGTTAATAAACTTACTATAACATGCCAAAAGAACCCCAAATTGTATATTATTAATACATATATCCTTATCTAAGTTATTTGGCCGAACCTTAGATTTTTAGGAATAAAATAACAATTAATAATATAATATTTGATTTAAAAACTATTTTGTGTCAATTTTGACACTATTTGATATATGATTTTTGTGAAAGTCATAACAGAATTATATGTTCGAACCAAGTTGATTAAATCAACGCTAATATATCATAGTAACCTAGAAAATTATTGGAATTCATAAAAAGTCTTAAATTACATTTATTTTGGTATTTATATTATCAATTATGTCAATATTTCATTAATAAGATAATTACTTCATCATTTTTGTGTCATAAATAAATTATATTATTTGATGTCTAAAAATTACAAATAAAATACCATCATGTAGGAAATATTTTTAGCTCTTTAATTAATATTTATAGTCGAATTTATCTAATGTATAACCCCATATTAAAAATGATTTACTTATTAAACTTTGATTTTAACTATTTTAACCCTTCTTTAAATAAATTAATAATAAATGTCCTAATCTAATCCAAGTGGGCCTAAATGGTCATATTTTATTCCTAAGTTTGTTTTTGGTCGAATTACACTTGTCCAATAGAATTAGGACATGTGTTAGGGTAATATTAATATCATATTTACCCTTAGTTACCTTATTTACTATTAACCGTGGTAAAAAAAAGTAAAAAGTTACTATTCACCAAAAAATTATTTTCATCTCATTGAACCACATTTTAGTCCTTGATATTAACCGTGTCTCTCGGATTTTCGAAATTCCATTCACAGAAGTGGTAAAATTATGTTTTATGCAAAATTCAGTTTTTAACCTACCACTTAGTAGTTTCACTATTCATCAAAAATTGATGTTTTTCAGAACAATGCCAAAATTTCATCCCATGCTATATTTCATATTCCGAATTCAAAAATGAAGTCTATTTTACCAAATTCATAACATAAAAGTTGCATTAATTAATTTTATAATTAAATCCCGCTGTTAAAACAAATAGCGTGTTTTTAAGAAACAATATCTATCAAAAGATTGACACTTGTTTATGTCTAGTTTAAATGTGAAACTACATCCAATGACCAACATTGTATTAAATTGTAAAAATATATTCTAAATATACTTTAAAACCACTCAAATTAATGATTTATCACTATTAATTATTTCGATTAAAAAAGGTGTTTTTAATTATAATTTAGTAATTTTCACTATTCATCAGAATATGAAAGTTATCCGAAAAGTACCAAAATTTCACCTTAGGCTAAATTCGATACTCCGAATCCAATAATAAAGTTCATTTTGAAAAATAAGATTTACTGGATTTCAAAAAGTGGTTATTACTATTCATAACGGCTAGTTTTAATAATATTTTTATATCATATCGTTGTTTAGTGAAACTCGGTATTGCGTACTACACACGCTATCGAGGAAGGTCGCGATTGCGTGTAATGCAAGTCAAGTCAAGGATGTGTGTTGTGAAAGCTCCTTTTGGTGTAGCGTACAACACAAGACATTAATAAAATTAAAAAGAATATTTTTTTATAAAATCTTGGGCTGTTACATTCTACCCCCCTTAAAATGAATTTCGCCCTCGAAATTCGTCGGGGTTATAAATGGTTTACTATTTGAAAGTTTCTTTAACAGAAACCCACATCGTAAAAGGGAATACCAATACATGGCTTTAAAAACTAAAGTATGAAATGTAACGATTACCCAAATAAACTAATCACTGGGTTTCCACATAGGTGAAAATATGGATATGGAAGAGAAATCTAACCATCATGTTCTGATGGAGAGTGGTAGAGAACATGGCTATGGAAAATCCAGTAATCACAAATCCATAAATTTGTGACGATCTAAGGTACCATCTGATTCATCAGGTATAAGATCACAAGGACAACATTTTTGGTTTTCAAGATCATTTCCCTAAAGTTGAAAATTTGAATTAGAATAAATACTTACTTTATTTTGATACAATATCACTGTTGTTCGTGCCTTGAACAATTTCCACTTCATCTCTTAAATAAATGAAGTTGAATTTGTTATTCGTGAAGTGTTAGCAGATCATGTGATAGAATGACGGGTCATTCCATCTGTCTCAAACAAAAGGTAAGAAAAAGTTATTAAATATACATAAGTCATTCTATAGTGAGATTAATCATATATAGTTCCTAAAATGGACTTATACTTCATATATCATACTGCTTAATATAATAAAACTAGTTTCTACTAAACAGGGACTTCCAGTAGGCCAGTGGTAGGCGATAAAGGCCAGTCGCACTTTGGTTGTGGGTTCGATTCCTACAGCCTTGTCCGAAGCGATGGGCTGTCGCCCGTCCTGCAGGTTGTCCCTTTTTCTAAAACTACGTTACTATAACATCCCATCAATAATATCGAAAATCTTCTATCCTTAAACAATACTAACTTATGTCCAACATAATCCAGTCTAATCTTTAGGCTTATAATACTGCAGTCCACTCTCATAATATAGTGACAACGATTACCAGAGATTTAATACTGTCGTTGATCCCCACATATCATAAGATATGTCTTGTTGGTCACATTCCAAACATTCAAAGTCCTTAATCGTGTATTCTCTTGAATACCTTAGTGAAAACATGAGTGCAGTTAAAAGTTAACACTTTCCACATACCAAAATCCTCAAAATTCTATATACTCAAACCATGATATCACTTAGTCCTTATATCAATCATGAGCTCATGAATACTGTTAAACATTTCATTTTCTCGTCTTCATTATGCGCATATCATCTTATTTCCAAAAAATATCTCAATCACTTTGAATACCACATCAATAAATATTGCAATACTCAATGATACAACATTATTTTGGAATCCCATTACATAAACACTTAATCATTCTACCACATCGTTGTCATATTCAACATTGCCAATAGTGATCGCATGTGATTTCCCTTTGTCCTTTGCCTTCAGTGGTTGCTCATGTTGATCATCACTAACCCTTGGATTAGGGAAATTATTAGCATAATGCCCCATTTCCTTGCACTTGAAGCATTGAAGTGTTGGCGGTGAGTTCTCTGCAGTGTTTGCTTTATTCACATCATTAGAAACCCTTTTTCCATTACTTCGACACTCAGCTGCTCGATGACCTTCTTTTCCACACTTAAAACATTTTCTAGTCCCTTTTAGACAATCTCCACCATGCTTCTTTCCACACTTTGTGCATAAGGAAACATTCATCTTCTTTTCACCATTATTCTGAGATTTCTCCTTGAACTCCATCTTTCGTTTCTTGTCAAAACCATGAGATGGATATGTAACACCAACTTCCATTTCTACCTTGATAGCACAACGCACAATTTCTTCATAGCTACTGAAGTCTCTTATAGCTAATGCCCTTCGAAGACTTGGTTTTAAGCCACAGAAAAATCGATCAACTTTACTTTCAGGTTGGATGATAATTCCAGAAGCATACCTTGCAAGTCTTGTAAAATTTGCTTCATAGGTACCAACAGATTCATCGTCCCTTTTCTTCAGTTCAAGAAATTCTTTCTCCATCTTTGTTCGAAGAATACGAGGGAAGTACTTACTGAAAAACAAGTTCTTGAACTCGTCCCATTCCATGGACTCAATTTCATCTCTTGGCCTCGTATTCTTGATAAGATTCCACCATTGATCAGCTTCACCTTCCAAACGATATACTGCTAAGATGACTTTATCATGTTCAGAACATTGATGAACTGAAAATATCTTTTCAGTAGTACTGATCCATTGTTCAGCCATAAGTGGATCAAAAGACCCACTGAAAGAAGGTGGACGTTGCCTCATGAAGGACTGAATAGAATATTGTTCCCTTCTCTGCTCATTTGGAAGTCCAGAATGATTCATAGCTTGTGTAAGTATAGCAATAAGATTTTGCACTCCATATCCCATAACATTTGTTTGTTCAGGAGGGCAATCATTGCATTGTCCATTGCATTGATCAACACGGTTCCTTCGGGTTCTAGCCATCGTCTAAATCCCAAAAAGAATAGTGTGAGAGGCAAAAATCATGCTAGGGAAAACAACATAATAAAGGGGGAGTACCTTCAATATCCAACATCTTAGGTTTAATTCTATTATCGTTAGCGTAATTCTATTACTATAACCTATACGTATACTTATCCCTAGGGACATCCCTAGACATACCTTAGAAATATCTCTAGGGATCTCACTAACATTTTCGCATCCTAGTTTCCAATGGTTGACTAAACCTTTGCTCTGATACCAACTGTAGATACCCGAAGCCTAACGTACATGAAAATTACATTACTTTTGCGGAATACTTAATACATAACAAAAATACACACACAAGGATCGTAATAGTTTAGTGTCTTTGGAAACTTGGAACGTAATCTTCTAATCCTGGTGAAAGATCTTCAAAATCTCCCACAAAGATCTTCCTTTTCTTTTACCTAAAACCTTTCTTTATATCCTGGGGAAAAGAAAACATAAAAGGGTGAGCTCAAATGCTCAGTAAGGGTAAACAAAAGAAATATCAATCACATAATTTTCATAAGAACATAACATTTTTGGAAATCTTAACCTGCAAAAGAGAGCATAATTTCGTAACATGGGATAAATCATAGTAGTGAAAATGAAACCCTTACTTAAAACATTACTCATTGTGGCATACACACATAATCATAGAGAATCATTTCTTGTTAGTCAAGACTCATTGCCAAGACTATCTTAGTGGACAAAGTCCCTTTCTTAATCGAGTAATCCTCATTTCAGTTCTGTTTCACTGAACCGGTATAACCTACCATTCCAGCCATGTCTATCTCATGAGATATGAAATCTTTACCCAATGCATTGGAGGGAGATATAGGTCCCACCCTTCTCATAATGATACCATTCTTATGTGTGCCACAAAATCATAAATCTTACATCATTTCATAACCCATGTAATAAAAATGGGATTCTTAAAACAACATGACATCATAAAACCATTCATATAAGATAAAGGAATTCATAAACATAATTCCATCACAACATAGTCAAATCAATGTAAAAATATGGATAGAAACAGAACCCTTTATTATCTTAGATGGAAAATAATTTTGATAAAACACTTGAAATGAATTCTTGAGGAAAATATCCTTTCTTCTTCAAAATCAATTTCTTTTCACAAAACATCATACAATTTTAAAAGAAAGAGATTTTATTAAAAATAGTCATGAAATATGTTGGAGGATGGTTCATGAAAATAATGCTTTATAAAACCGTAAAAATCCGTTCGTGCCGTATAAGTTAAAAAAAACATTCTTCTCGTACTTTTGTCAGAAAAGTCATAAAAGTACCTCGTACGAAAAACGACAAACGATTCCTTTCATATATTTTACTAAAAACTCACCGAAGGGTAAAATTGGATTTAAACAATTGTAGGTGGATGGAAATAATATTACATATTGAGGAAATATGGACGTGGATGATAAAATACACCCCAGTAAATACTAAAGTATAAACAATCTCGGATAAAAATGAGATTGTGATATTTCCCTTACCTTAGGTCCGATTTGCTTTGTTCGTGTCCAAAGCTCCTGTATAATGGTTTAAAAAATGTTATTGACTTATTACAGAATCATATTCATTGTTATGATATCATATATGGTTCAATTATGACATTATATTACCCGTTCTTTTGTAAATTCCATGTTAAAGAAGCGTTTTGGGTAAAATCGTTTCATTTATCGTATGTGTTTTGACTTGTTGTTCTTGACATCATTATTACTTATATCATGATTTACTCACTTCCAGAATATAAAATATGATTTATATATCATATATATTCAGTATATATATATATATAATAGGTAGATAAATAAAATGAAAAACACCGTTCATGGAGACGGTAGTCCGTACGTACCCATGAACGCTGTTTTCCTTTCCTTATTGTCTTGAAATGGAAGTAAGTAGATGACATACATATGTATATATATACATAAATCCAGTAGCTTTATAATTTCATATATTTCATTATTATTTCTTATATATACATTATAATCATTCTTAAATGGTTAACATGGAGAATGAATCTCATCGCGTCGTGGAGACGGTATTCCGTACGTACGCACGAGCGATGATATCATTTCTATAAATATTGAATTGAATTGGAGTGGATTATACAATATATCAGAATAAATATGATGTTGTAATAACTATGTATAGTTATTCTTTACACCATTATACCCATCCATGTAAGGTGGTGGTGGAAAATAGATTACACCACGGCGTGGAGACGGTATTCCGTACGTACGCACGCGCGGTGATTTCATTTTTCCGTAGGATGGATAGAAGGTGAATTAGGGTTGATTCATATTTATAATAACATATCAGTATGTAAGTAATACTGAAGTTATTACTTTGTCATGAAACAACTAAAGAAGAAGAAGTTGAAGACGAAAGAAATTGAAAAGATCGGTAATGGATATTACCTCTTCTTTGGAACGCCTCTTTGAATCCTCCACTTAGGGAACTAAGATTGGTCTTTGAAGAAGACCAGGACCTCTAGGATTATTCTAGGGAAGTGGAGAGGATAAATTGGCAGGGTTTGGCCGAGCTTGAGTGCTCAAATTGGTGTGAGGAGGAGGGGAAGGAGGTGTCCTTTTATAGGGGAGGAGAGGGGCACCTTAGGAATATCTCAAAATATTATTTTATATTAAAGTCAAAATCGGTTTATAATGGTTCCAAAGGGTCTTATTTCGAAGATAAAGTGGGGATGGGTCGAAATCATATCAACCAATAGGATTTAGACAAGTTTAGGGTATTATTTTAACCTTATCAATTAGATTTAACTCTAAGTTAAATAATTTATCTTTTACCGTGTCTTTTTGTTTTCTTTCACTATATGGTTAATAAACTTAATATAACATGCCAAACGAACCCCAAATTGTATATTATTAATACATATATCCTTATCTAAGTCATTTGGCCGAACCTTAGATTTTTAGGAATAAAATAACAATTAATAATATAATATTTGATTTAAAAACTATTTTGTGTCAATTTTGACACTATTTGATATATGATTTTTTTGAAAGTCATAACAGAATTATATGTTCGAACCAAGTTGATTAAATCAACACTAATATATCATAGTAACCTAGAAAATTAGTGGAATTCATAAAAAGTCTTAAATTACATTTATTTTGGTATTTATATTATCAATTATGTCAATATTTCATTAATAAGATAATTACTGCATCATTTTTGTGTCATAAATAAATTATATTATTTGATGTCTCAAAATTACAAATAAAATACCATCATGTAGGAAATCTTTTTATCTTTCTAATGAATATTTATAGTCGAATTTATCGTATGTATAACCCCATATTAAAAATGATTTACTTATTAAACTTTGATTTTAACTATTTTAACCCTTCTTTAAATAAATTAATAATAAATGTCCTAATCTAATCCAAGTGGGCCTAAATGGTCATATTTTATTCCTAAGTTTGTTTTTGGTCGAATTACACTTGTCCAATAGAATTAGGACATGTGTTAGGGTAATATTAATATCATATTTACCCTTAGTTACCTTATTTACTATTAACCGTGGTAAAAAAAAGTAAAAAGTTACTATTCACCAAAAAATTATTTTCATCTCATTGAACCACATTTTAGTCCTTGATATTAACCGTGTCTCTCGGATTTTCGAAATTCCATTCACAGAAGCGGTAAAATTAAGTTTTATGCAAAATTCAGTTTTTAACCTACCACTTAGTAGTTTCACTATTCATCAAAAATTGATGTTTTTCAGAACAATGCCAAAATTTCATCCCAAGATATATTTCATATTCCGAATTCAAAAATGAATTCTATTTTACCAAATTCATAACATAAAAGTTGCATTAATTAATTTTATAATTAAATCCCGCTGTTAAAACAAATAGCGTGTTTTTAAGAAACAATATCTATCAAAAGATTGACACTTGTTTATGTCTAGTTTAAATGTGAAACTACATCCAATGACCAACATTGTATTAAATTGTAAAAATATATTCTAAATATACTTTAAAACCACTCAAATTAATGATTTATCACTATTAATTATTTCGATTAAAAAAGTTGTTTTTAATTATAATTTAGTAATTTTCACTATTCATCAGAATATGAAAGTTATCCGAAAAGTACCAAAATTTCACCTTAGGCTAAATTCGATACTCCGAATCCAAAAATAAAGTTCATTTTGAAAAATAAGATTTACTGGATTTCAAAAAGTGGTTATTACTATTCATAACGGCTAGTTTTAATAATATTTTTATGCAATATCGTTGTTTAGTGAAACTCGGTATTGCGTACTACACACGCTATCGAGGAAGGTCGCGATTGCGTGTAATGCAAGTCAAGTCAAGGATGTGTGTTGTGCAAGCTCCTTTTGGTGTAGCGTACAACACAAGACATTAATAAAATTAAAAAGAATATTTTTTTATAAAATCTTGGGCTATTACAAAGATAGTCTCTAAAGACTCTATTCATTAGATCCATGAAGATAGCAGGGGCATTTGTAAGACCAAATGGAATCACTATAAATTCATAGTGTCCATACCTTGTACGGAAAGCCGTCTTTGGTATATCCTCCCTTTTAACCCTTAATTGATGATACCCTGAACGAAGATCAATCTTGGAAAAGTATTGAGCTCCGCGTAGTTGGTCAAATAGGTCATCAATGCGTGGGAGAGGATATTTGTTCTTGATAGTGATCTTGTTAAGTTCTCGATAATCAATGCAGAGTCTCATTGATCCATCTTTCTTCTTAACAAACATAATAGGTGCTTCCCAAGGTGACGCACTAGGGCGTATGAACCCCGTATCAAGATTCTCTTGGAGTTGCTTCTTTAATTCCTGTTACTCAATTGGGGCCATTCTATAAGGTGTCTTTGAAATAGGCAAAGCACCCGGTACGAGTTCTATTGAAAAGTCAACTTCACAATTTGGTGGAAGACCCAGTAATTCCTCCGGAAATACATCATCAATCTCTCGTACAATGGGAATATTATTAATCATGAGTTTCTCACCAACCATTTGAGATAAATAACCTTCATTTAGTGGAATCAAACCCATAAGATGGAAGGAATTTCCACTGGAAGGTTATATTCATCCTTGCATCGATAGACGAGCGTAGATTGATCTGGAATATGAAATGTGACTTCCCTTCTTTGGCAATTGATATGAACTCCATGTAGAGAAAGCCAATCCATGCCAAGAATCACGTCGAATTCCACTAAAAGAAGGATCACCAGATTTGTAGGAAGCACTTTCCCACAAACATCGATCGGAGAAGAATTATAAACTTTTGATGTGACTGTTGTGCCATTAGGTGTTGTCACAACTAACTCAACATCTAATTGTTGAGGTAATACGGTGATACCCTTAGAAAATTATTCAGAAATAAAAAAGTGGGTAGATCCAGAATCAAATAAAACATTTGCTAATTTAGAGTGGATGGTAAGTGTACCTTTCACCACTTCGTTATTGTACTCCACATCGCTGATAGAAATTGCATGTGACTTTCCTTTGTCTTTAGCCTTAAGAGTTTGTTGACGTCGACCATCATCATCAACCCTTGGATTTGGGCATTGATTGGCATAATGACCCATCTCCATGCACTTGAAACATTGAAGAGTAGTAGGTTCATTCTGTGCATCCCTTCCATTTTTTGCATCATTAGATATCTTCTTCCCATCATTGCGGCATTCAAATGCAAAATGACCTTCCTTTCCACATTTGAAACATTTACTTGTCCCTTTAAGACAACTCCCTCCATGTTTCTTTCCACACATTGTGCATAAGGTAATGTTCATCTTATTTTTAGTGTGCTCTTTAGATTTTCCTTTGAATTCCATTTTCCTCTTCTTATCAAACCCATATAATTGATGGGTTACTCCAATCTCCGTCTCAACTTTGAGAGAACATCGAACGATTTCCTTGTATCTATTGAAGTCCCTTATGGCTAAGGCCCTTCGAAGACATGGTTTTAATCCACTAAAGAATAGATCGATCTTACTCTCGGGTTGGATAATAATACTAGAAGTGTACCTTGCAAGTCTTGTAAAATTTGCTTCATAGGTACCAACAGATTCATCATCCCTTTGCTTCAATTCAAGAAACTCCTTCTCCATCTTAGTTTGAAGAATACAAGGGAAATACTTATTGAAAAATAAGTGTTTGAACTCGTCCCATTCCATGGACTCAATTTCATCCCTTGGCCTCGTATTCTTGATAAGATTCCACCATTGATCAGCTTCTCCTTCCAAACGATATACCGCTAAGATGACTTTATCATGTTCAGAACATTGAAGAACTGAAAATATCTTTTCAGTTGTACTAATCCATTGTTCAGCCACTAATGGATCAATTGAACTGCTGAATGAAGGTGGACGCTGCCTCATGAAGGATTCAACAGAATGTTGCTCCTTCCTTTGTTCATTTGGAAGTCCTGCATGATTAATAGCTTGAGATAGTTGTGTGAGCATGGCTACAAGATTTTTCATTCCATCTCCCATATCATTTGGTTGCTCAGGGGGACAATCATTGCATTGCCCATCGCATTCCGTATTAACATGGATCCTTTGGGTTCCAGCCATTGACTAAAAACCATGAAGAATAGTGTGAGCAACACTAAAAACCACATAATTCAAGAATAAAATTTTCATGCTTAAGGTCTTATCCTAGGTTATTCATGGCCATTTCTAAAACACTAAGATTGTGTTCTATGCTTAGACTTATCCTTAGTGTTCTTACTAACGCTTTCAAATCCTAGTTTCCAAAGGATGACTATACCTTTCCTCTGATACCAACTATAACGACCCATACTTTATATAAATTGTTAATACTTCAAAATTGAAGCACACTTATTATAACATATGAAAAAACCACAAAGGTCCGTATAGGTATAGTGTCTTTGGAAACTGGGAAACATTAACAACTGGTTCATAAATCTTCTACAGTGTCTCCCATTTATTTCATCATATCTAGGGTCCCTTTTAGCATATTCTACTTAATATCCATCTTCCTGACCTGGGGAAAGGAAAACATAAAAGGGTGAGCTCAAATGCTCAGCAAGGGAAAATAAAGGAAATAAAAATCATATCATATCTTTTTGAAAATCATAACCTGCAAAAGAGATCATAATATCATAACATGGAATAAATCATATAAGTGAAAATGAGATCCCCATAATCATAACATAAAACTTGAAACTTTGTGGCATGCACATATAATCATGGAAAATCATTTCTTGTTAGTCATGACTCATTTCCAAGACTATCTTAGCGGACAAAGTTCATCTCTGAACCGAGTTCACTCCTCGTTTCAGTCTTATATCACTCAACCTAAATAACCTTACGTTCCAGCCATGTCTATCGCATGAGATATAAATATTTACCCAATGCATTGGAGGGAGATATAGGTCCCACCCATCTTATAATGAATCCTTTCTTATGTGTGCCACATAATCATAAATCATACATCATCGCATAACACATGTAACAAAAATGGGATTCTTGAAACATAATGACATCATAAAACAAATCATATATGGTAAATGACTTCATAAAAATAATTCCCTCAAAACATAATCAAATCAATTTAATAATAGAGATAAAAACAGAACCCTATATTATCTTAGATGGAAAATAATTTTGATAAAACATTTGAACTCCATTCATGAGGAAAATATCCTTTCTACTTCAAAAACACTTTTCTTTTCGTAACATGTCATACAATTATAAACTAAAATAAGTTTATTAAAAATAAACACGAAAACATATAAAGGAAGAATCTTGGAAATAATGTTTTAAAAATCCATTCTTGCCATATAAGTTAACAAAAAACATTCTTCGTACTTTTGTCGGAAAAGTCAAAAAGTACCTCGTACGAAACAAATGACAAAAGATTCCTTTCATATTCTTTACTAAAAACTCACCGAAAAGTAAAATTGGATTTAAACTATTGTAAGTGGATGGAAACAATATTACATATTGAGGGAACAAGGATGTGGATGATAAAATACACCCCATTAAATACCAAAGTATAAACAATCTTGGATAAAAATGAGATTGTGATATTTCCCCTTACTTTAGGTCCGATTTTCTTTGTATGTGTCCGATGCTCCTGTATAATGGTTTAAATAATGTTATTGACTTATTCCAGAATCATAAATATTGATATTATATCATATATGGTCATATTCTTAGCTTCTTATTAGTAATAGTTCATTGTTACTTGTTACTCGGGTCTTTATTGCCTTTTGTTCTTATGCGTGTTTTGCCGAATAAATTCTTATTATTCTTTTAAGGTTATAGATACCTTATATCCAGAATGGTATTAGTGTAACATATATCATATTTATTCATTCAATTCATTTATATAATTACTATGTAATGATGATCATGTAGAACGAGTCGCATCAAATCGTGGAGACGGTATTCCGTACGTACGCACGAGTGATGACATTGTTCCCATGATCGTGGAATTGTATTTAAGAGTATTTATACTATTTCAGTATCAATATCACTTTATAATAAACATATATAATTACTCATTACACCATTATACCCTTCCTTGTAAGGTTATGGTGGAAAATAGATTACACCACGACGTGGAGACGGTATTCCATACGTACGCACGCGCGGTGATTTCATTTTTCCGTAGGATGGATAGAAGGTGAATTAGGGTTGTTTCATATTTACAATAACATATCAGTATGTAATTAATACATATGTTATTACTTTATCATGAAACAACTAAAGAAGAAGAAGATGAACAAGAAAGAAATTGAAAAGATCGGTAATGGATATTACCTCTTCTTTGAAACGCCTCTTTGAATCCTCGACTTAGGGAACTAATATTGGTCTTTGAAGAAGAACAAGACCTCTAGGATTATTCAAGGGAAGTGGAGAAGGGATTTTGGCAGGGGTTTTCCTAGCTTGAGTGCTCAAATTGGTGTGAGGAGGAGGGGGAGGAGGTGCCCTTTTATAAGGGAGGAGAGGGGCACCTTAGGAATATCTCAAAATATTATTTTATATTAAAGTAAAAATCGGTTTATAATGGTTCCAAAGGGTCTTATTTCGAAGATAAAGTGGGGATGGGTCGAAATTATTTCAACCAATAGGATTTAGACAAGTTTAGGTTATTATTGTAACCTTATCAATTACATTTAACTCTAAGATAAATAATTTAACTTTTACCGTGTTTTTTTGTTTTCTTTCACTATATGGTTAATACACTTACTATAACATGCCAAACGAACCCAAAATTGTTTATTATTAACATATATATCCCTATCTAAGTCATTTGGACGACCCTTATATTTTTAAGAATAAAATAACAATTATTAATATAATATTTGATTTAAAAACTATTTTGTGTCAATTTGGCACTATTTGATATATGATTTTTGTGAAAGTCATAACAGAGTTATATGTTCGAAACAAGTTTATTAAATCAACACTAATATATCATAGTAACCTATAAAATTTGTGGGATTCATAAAAAGTCTCAAATTACATTTATTGTTGTGTTTATATCATCAATTATGTCAATATTTTATTAATAAGATAATTACTGCATCATCATTGTGTCATAAATAAAATAAATTATTTATTGTCTAAAAATTATAAATAAAATACCATTGTGTAGAAAATATTTTTATCTTTCTAATGAATATTTATAGTCGAATTTATCTTATTTATAACCCCATATTAAAAATGATTTACTTATTAAACTTTGATTTTAACTATTTTCACCCTTCTTTAAATAAATTAATAATAAATGTCCTAACCTAATCCAAGTGGGACTAAATGGTCATATTTTATTCCTAAGGTTGTTTTTGATCGAATTAAACTAATCCAATAGAATTAGGACATGTGTTAGAGTAATAGTAATATCATATTTACCCTTAGTTACCCCATTTACTATTAACCACGGTAAAAAAAGTAAAAAGCTACTACTCACCAAAAAAATTATTTTTATCTCATTGAACCACATTTTACTAACTGATATCAACCATGTCTATCGGATTTTCGAAATTCCATTCACATAAGTGGTAAAATTAAGTTTTATGCATAATTCAGTTTTTAACCTACCACTTAGTGGTTTCACTATTCTTCAAAAATTGAAAGTTTTCAAAAAAATACCAAAATTTCATCCTAGGATAATTTAGGTATTCCGAATCCAAAAATGAAGTCCATTTTGAAAGATAAAATTTCAAAAAGTGGTTATTACTATTCATAACGGCTGTTTTAAATAATATTTTAATAGCATATCGTTGTTTAGTGAAACTCGGTATTGCGTACAACGCAAGCTATCGAGAAAGGTAGCGATTGCGTGTAAAGTAATCCAAGCTAGTGTGTAGTGAAAGATTCCATTGATGATATATATAACATAAAAGTCTCGGGTGTTACAATCATCTTCTTCATTACACTTGTAACGAATTGGAGGATGCATCGAGAAGTGAAGAGTGATCTCCCTTTCCCAATAGTTGATGTTATATTTTTATAGAGATATCCAATTTATGAAAAATATAACATCGAACTCCACTAAATGAAGTATGACAATATTTTTTTTGGATATTCAGTTCATACAAATTTACCATGTAGGAGTTATAAACTTTGGATGCAATAATTTCTCCATTCACTGTCCTTACAGATAACTTATTATCCAAATTTTGATGTGGTGTTTGAAATGTTCTACTTAACATGAAAGATATGAAAGAATGTGTAGAACCAAAATCAAATAATAAATTCTCTATTCATGAATGAATAAATAGTCTAACTATTACCACCTCATTGTCTGACTCCACCTCAACAGTAGTGATAGAGTAATCCCTTCCTTGTTTCCGTGTTGGTTGTTGTGGATTGCCTCTGACAAACCTTGTCTTAGATAAATTGTTCACATAATCTCCATGCCCTTGTAGTTGTAACAATGCACTATAGGCTGGGAATTGATCTGAAACTTAAATTATTCTTCATCCTTAGTGGTATTCTTCATATCCATTTGGAATTTATATTCTAGATGTCCCATCATTCCACATTTGAATGAATTCCTGTTTCCTTTCGATAGTTTCTTGGGTGTGTCTGCCCACAATTCTGACATGTGGTATGTTTGATCTTCTTTCCATCATGGGATTTATTTTCAAATCCACCCATATTAGATTCCATTTTCCTCTTTTTTGTCATTGGGCTCAGAATACCACTGAGAGTTTCATTTCTCCATTTCAACCTTGAGGGCACAACTGAAAATCTCTACATAACTGTTGAAGTCGTGAATTGCCAACTCTTTTCATAGACTAGGCATTAGTAGGCTAAAGAAGTGATCCAACTTGATTTTTGGGTTCATGAAAAGTCTGGAGGCATATCTTACAGGACTTGTAAGTTTTTCTTCAAAATCCCCCATGGACTCATATTCCTTCTTCATGAGTTCAAGGAACTCTCTTTCCATCTTGAGATGGAGGGTTAAGGGAAAATATTTATTAAAAAAAATAATTTTTAATTCCTCCCAATCCATAGAGACAATATCCTCATGGGACATTATATTCTTGATCAATTTCCACCAATAATCATCTTCCCCATCCAAATTATAGTCAACAAGTATGACTTTCTCTTCTTCTGAGCATATGTGTTTAGATAATATTTTTAAAATAGAGTTAATACAGTATTCCATGAGTAGGGGATCAGAAGATCCAATAAACATGGGATGTTGTTTCTACATAAAGGATTTAATGACAACATTCTATTTCGATAGAGGAGGAGGGTGCTCCACATGATTGATATTATTATTCATAACTTGATCCAACTAAGCAAGTACTATCATGAAGTTTTCAGTAGCCGTTCTAATATTATTTGGCAGATCATTAGGGAAATCCCCACATTCCCTTTTACATTTATTGTTTGAAAGTGTTCTTCTATTTCCCACCATTAACTAATAAAAATAATATACAATTAGAGGGATTTAATACTTATATATTAAGCATAAAATGGAAACATTGAACATAAAAGGACAAACTTATAAAGAAGAAGTATATCCTAGCTTATGATTACCTAGGTTTAAATCTAGGTTATCCTTGATATATTTCATAACTTATATTCATATGGAATATTTTCATATTCCATTAATAATGGTTTATACCATGCTAATGAATTTACCAATTCATATCCTCCGGGAGTGTCAAACCAAGAGTGCAACGGTGCCCATTGTCGTGAACCAGTTCCTATTCGATTTAAGCTCAAAGCGGGGTTTTCATGTTTTAATCCTAGATACATTTATGCTATATTCACCTATACCTTTTTGTATCCAAATAGGGATTTATTTTCATGATAAACTACTTACTCTGTACTAACCAAAATTTATGGTTCTTTTCTTATTATTAGTCACATCCTTAAGGTTCTTACTAAAGTTCACTATTCCTAATATCTAAAAATAAGTAGATCATCCTATGATACCACCTATAGAGAACCTAGTATTTTCTATATAAAATTACATGATTTTAATTATAGTATCTTTTCATATTACAAACAAAGATCGTGAAGTCTAGTGTCTTCAAAAAATAGGTACATTTAACCAGAAATATGGGACGAAATAATTTTTTTTATTTAATATAAATAAAGGGATCCTAACATCCATTGTGATCATACATATTTATAGTGTAACCATTGGATAACATGAAAAATGTGATGATATAACATCCTTGTAATGGAAAAAAGACTAGTAATATAGCTTTAGCGTGTGGGTTAGAAGACAAGGCATAATGATATAAAAATGCATGGAGAATGTGAAATAATAACCTATAAACATGGGCTCACATAAACATGGAGTTATAATAATGTGAGAGTGATAAAAAACCATGACATTAGAAAGATTCAAGGATTTTTGTATACAGAGGAGCACAAGTCAAGGTTAACCGCCAAGACCATTGCACATGGAAGCACAAGTCAAGGATAACTGCCAAGACCATTGAACATAACATCTCAATAGACTAAAATATACCCAATTCCTTGCAGTGATTTCTAGGAACACACATCTCATAATGTTCGTGTATATTCTTGACACATAACAAATCACACTTAATCAATCATACATAAACAAAAGGGTACCCATGGAAATAAATGTTTATCATATTCATCTCATAAAGCATATTGAATTGGTGTATGTGTCCATGAAAGAAGGGAATTAAAACATACATGAACATTCGTAATTAAAAATATGTATATATCATGGTAAGTGATTTCAAACAGAATTGACAACATGTAAGAATAGTATTTAAGGAATTTCAGCATTAAAACTTTTTAGTGCGGTTATGAGGAAAATACCTATGAGAATTTAAAGTAGAAAAAGGAATAATCTTTTATATAAAAAATATGATTTGTCCAAGAAACATATAATAATAAAAACACAGGTTTTATAAAAAACGTTTTTCTTAAATCATACTATTTAGTGCACTAGAAATTGGGTACAATATCAGGAACTTCCCTTAAAACGGGTTTGCTTATTAGGAAGTATTGTTGAGGGAATCACATAAAAGAATGTATATCCCCAAAAGATAAGGGATAATGGATCATGCTACATTATTTTTGACATATAAACCCAAATTATATGATTTACATAGACAGAATATAGGATTTCATTTTGGTAAATAGAGAATAATAATAACCTGAAGGAATAACGGTGGTTTAGGTAGAATCCCTTAAATTAAGTATTAAGGTGTTCCCCTCTTGATATTAATTAACTGAATAATCAAATTAGGTTAATTAATTAATTATTATAGAACCTAAATTACAATTAATTGATCTATTAAAACATTTTTTAGTTAATTCATAACCTTTTTGATTGGTTATGACATTCAATTTTATTGTTCGGGTCCATTTGTTTCATGAACAGTTTACTTGTATATCTAAACCAAAAATCATGTAAAATGAGGATAGTTGTCTAGAATTGAAGATATATTATAATTTCAAACATCTATATGGTTAAATGTTGGTATATTTAATTTTTTTACTATGAGTGAGGTTGAAACATTATTTAAAACCATAGTGACAGCCGTTTGGGTAAATTGGTGGTTTTTAATCACAATGAACATATTTTGTTTTACAAATAAATACCATGTGTACAAAAATATTCAAGAACAAGATATTAGAGATAATACATACATTTTAGTCTGGTGGAACCATAATAATGGTTTCATTACTAGAATTGAAAATAGTAATGGAAATTAAAATCCCATCATCCTTGAATGTGGTTAGTTAACTCATATCAGATTTTTTTACTGCTAATATAAAATAAGGGTAAATGAGAGATGATAATAACTTATTCCATTATCATTAAAACATTCTATTCCTTATAAGTTACCTGAGTTGCCATAAAATTTGGGTTAGGATAGGTAAGTATTGAAAATAAAAAAAATGAACTTGAAATGAAAGTAAAATATTTGAAAAGCGGAATTTACTGCTTGAATTAATCTTCCTTAAGAACCTATTAAGGGAAGAGGATTTGGACTTTTGAAGACAACGGGGGTTTATTCACACAGGGGATGTTCTAGGGGAGAGATTTGAGTAGATTTTTGATAAGTCACAATGCATGAGATGAGTGAAGAGAATATGGGAGTGTGGTCAGTTTTTATAATGGAGGGGAAGAGGGTTTTCATAATATTTTAATCATTAGTTTATTATTTTTCTGTAAGACAAGAAATAGTAATGATTACGTGACCAATAAAAATAATAAATTCATATCAGTTTTAAATAATGTCCATTTAGATCATCCATGTCTCAAGCACGATGTAGAAATTTAGGTTTTAGCACTTATAAAAAATATCATATTTTACTATTCATAAAAAATTCAAGTATTTTAGAAAAATTCCAAAAATTCCCCCTCGCCATTTTTAATAAATATAATCTGAAAATGAAATCCATTTGTCAAAAATAATTTCTTAAATATTATTAATTTAATTTATAATTAAAATCATAATTTACTGGTAAAATATAGATTTTAAAACTATATCAGATTTTATAATGCTTTCAAAAATTACATAAGTTCATATTAAATTATCTTAAACCCTGAAGACATAAAAATATTAATTTATTAACCTATTTTAAAAAAATTATTTTACTTTTTAATTAATTAATTAAATGAAATTAATTATTTACGGCTTACAAAAATACCAATACTTTTACTATGGACATATTATCAATTATAAGTTGCCTAAATTTTATTTATACATTCAAGGGTGTGGTTACTATTCTTTTTTATGAATTAATTTTCATAAGGTTAATATTAAAATTCATAAGGGTAGGTTTCTATTCATAAGTTCAGGTTATGATTCACCAAAAATTATTTTTGTTCCATCAAACTCCAAACATCATATTGATCGCAACTATATATGTGATATTTTTGAAATTAAAATCACAAAAGAGAAAATATTATGATGAAACGTCACATAGTAAATAATAGTTCATTGATTTGTGATTTCATGTGATTATGTGACATAATAATAAGAAGGGAATTTCCGTTGATAAATCATTAGGTTGTTATAATGGATGATTGGTTTTAGGATTTTGGTAGTAGATAGATAGGTGGTTTAGGATTGTCTCATAACTAGTTATGGATATGATACTGTTTTGTCCTGAACCCCTTTTCCAATAGTATTTCCATGTTTCTAGCGCATGGGATTATTTTTTTATTAGATTATTAATGTTGTGTTATTTCACCTTGAATGATTCCCTTGAGTTTGTGGATATATGGTTTATTATGGGTTTTTTATATTATCAAGTGGGAAGTATTCCTGTTTCCATTCATCATTCCTAGAACATTAAATTCACATGAAATCTTCATATATATGATATTTTTTATTTTCTTCTAATGATAGTTCATGTGGATCATGTAGCTATAGGTTTATTCATGTTGGTGATGCAATCCCTTCGAAAAGGGTTTCATGGAGACCCATGATTGTCAGTATTTGGTTCTGAGTGCCATATTGTGGGCTCAATGAGGTCATGGATTCCATAGAGATCATAGATTGGGAGAGATCAATCCTGAGATGGTGGTACCCATGATGTCTCAAGTTTATGTTTCAATGGAGGGAACTATTATTGTAATGTGTTTTCTGTCAGCTATGGTGGTGGGGCCCTTGTTCCTTATATCATTGATGACTATTGTTGGAATGGTGGTTCATCCATGGTGTAGCCATTGACTTATGCTATAACCAGAATGTATTTAAGCCTAAGGATATATGGTTCTTCAGAAGTGGATTTTTGTGAGTGCTCCCTATCTCATGGATGGCATTAAAGGGATGGTTTGGTCAGAACCCTAGACATGTTCATTTTCTGATGAAATTTTGGTATCATTATGAGACCGTGGTTAAGAGCATGTGGTTTTGGATCAACAATCATGTTTAGGGTGGTTTTTTGGATGGTATGACAAACGATCAATGCCTTAGTGTTAAAGGGGAGTTTTGTGGGTGTTTTGGTATTTTAAACATACCTACGTGAGGATATTGTTGAGTGAAATTAAGTGTGTTATCTGAGTTATGTTAGAAAATTCTCCATGTGGGTGAAAATATTATTGTGCACTTGAGGAGTGGAGTATAGATATCCATATTGTGGGGAGTAAACTATAGAATTTTGGAGGTTCTGATTCTCATGTATGTTCGTTATTGAGCATACTTGTTGGGTGTTTTCATGATAGTGCTTGGGTGTGAGTGTTTTGGCCATTCCTACCTATTGTTTTTGGTGATGTACATTTCATTGGTAGTGTGGTTTTTTATTGAGATTTGGGGAGATAATAAGGATACTGCTATGGGGGGGATCATATTGGTCTCTATTGAATGTCTCTCACATTAGAGGAGTGTTGGTGACATTTCATGATCGGTGGTTTGATGGTCAAGATAGTGTTGGTTGTTAGAATGTTTTGTGGACACCATGGATATACGGTTTTAACTATGGATTATCATTGTGGGGGGTTCATTTATAGTGGGTATTTTTTGATGGCCTTCATCGACATGGGTTGTAAAATTCAAGGAAATTTTAGCATTTCTTTAGATTTTTTTAGTGGTAATATTGTATTTTCGCCTATGACATTATCTTGGATAATTTTTATGACCACTCTAATGGTACCTATATATGATGTTTACCCTTGGATAGGATAATGGTGGAAATAGGATATGTTTGAATTTTCCTAGATTAATTAATAATTAATTTATTAAATATTAATTTATTATCACATGTTCGTTTGGAAAAATATTTTCAACGAGAATCAAATTGATATTATTTCTCTGTCATTGACTCTATAATGAAATATTTTTCTTATTTAAGGGATAAACATGCATTAGGAACTAGGGCGAGGCCTAGGTCCCATTTTCATTTTATTTTTTTTTCATTCACCTTTTTCCTCTTTTCATTCTTCTTTATTTTTCCTTGGCTCACTGCGTATTCCAAAGGGGATCCCCCCTTAGGGGATGCCATTAGAGAGTGGGAGAGGGATGGAGGAGGCACCACCTACGATCTTGTCTAGAGGTAGAGTAATACACATTGAGTGTGACTGAGAGATCTAGAGCGATGTTTTGGTGGTCTCCACAATGAGGTAGGACCACTTGTGTTTTATTCTATAAAAACACATTAATTTTTTGTTTTATTTTTTTAAATCCATTTATGTGTTGTTTGGGACCCCTAGTGTGTCGATATTGGAGTTTTAGAGAGATTTTGGGTGTTACATTATGATTTTTTGGTTTTCCATTTAGGAAAACTAGTGTACATAGCATGTTGTTTTCTGAAGAGACACTATGTGTTCTTCCTATTTGAGGATATTGATTTTTTTGCAACTACACTATATTCACTAAGAGTACACACCATGTAGTGGGATTCTACGGTGTTGTTGATTACTAAAAATACTATTGTACAAAACAAATTCATGTGTGGGGTTAATGTTATGTATGAGTAAACATCCAGGCGGGCCATATATCCAGGTACACAATAAGGTTCCCATGTTGGGTTACATCCCTTGTATTAGTTTTACACACTATGTACTAATGTGTGTTATAGGCCATGTGGAGTTATTTGCATTGGATAGAACCCATGTTGGGTTACATACCATTTATCAAGAGGCACATGTTGTGTAATTTATAAAATTACACACTGATTCGCCAGAGTAACATGGCCTTGGAGGACATTTGTTGGTATGTGTTGTGTTCCAGAAGTGCACACATGTACTTTGCCTGCAACATGCCATGTTTTTCACCCTAGAGCTAGAATTGTAAATTTTAGTAGTTTATTCGATGTGTTTTCAACATAGATCATGATAGAGATATCATTTTTTTTGTTTAGAGACTATATAGATGATTTTTTGGAATGTAAATTTTCAGAATGAGGATTTAATTATTGTGGTTTTGGATTCCTCCAAGGAGTTTGGTTATGAAATGTGAGTACAATGTGAGGGTGTCTGAATGTTATTCGGTTATGGCCTATGAATTCATCCAATATTATTTGAGGTTATTTGGATAGATCATTATAAGAGTAATTGATTATTATACCTGAGGATATATCAGTTTGTCCATTCATGTTGGATTGATTGGTGGAGTTTCAAGAATTTAATTATTAGATTCAATGTTTCAACACCAACGTTACAGGAGACTTTGGGATGGATGATGCTTTTGGGTGTAGGTTACGACTGAGTTCCATTGAGCATCAGTAAAAAGTCTGAGGGACTTGTAAGGATGACCATTTTGGATAGTTTTGATCAAGTTATTAGTGGTTGTCATAGTCAGCTGTTGAGAATCCCCGTGTGGTATGTTTTATTTTGGTATGTTCTAATAAATCCATGTGGTTGATCTCATCCTTTTTTAGGTTGTCATAGTGATAGTTTTGAATGAAACTATTGGTGGGATTATGCTTTGGGATGCCCCATTTTGGATACATTGTTGATCAAGGATCAGTTGGAGGCTTCTAGGAGTCTTTTGGGATATTTCACCCCTAAGAATGTCCTATGATTTTGGATGAGATAGAGGAACCCCTCATATGGAGTCCTACTGTTGTTATGGCCTTCAGTCCTATTAATGTTGTTACTTAAGGAATGGTTAAAATTGATGGGTTCAACTTTGTATCCCCATGGTGGATTTCAATTTATATTATAGCCCCAAAGACTGTGGGATTTCTGATTTTGGTTCAACACTAATGTAGGTCATAGAGTGTATTTGGTGGCTATCTGGTTTGGATGATGAGATCCAGTGGACCATGAGAACCTCATATTTTTAAAATTAGAATGGATCGGAGATACTAGATCTACCATATGGATGGTGGTTTTGAGGTTTTATTGTCCCACATTCACCTAGCCATTGGTCGTTATTTTTGAGGAAATTGTTTCGTTCAAATTTTAATTGAGAAGTATACCATAGGGATTTAATTGATAAAGAATTTTCACGGATTTTGATCTGTAACTCTCCTCCATTGTATGAATATTTTTATAAGGATTAAAGATATAATGGATTATATTTATGAGTAAAACTCTCATCTAATTGTGTATTACCTGGTCTATTGTGGTTTCAAGCTCATGAGTGTCCAAAGCACTCACAGAGTGAGTTTTATGTATTGTGGATGCTTTTTTCTCCCAACGATGTGGATGTTTTGAGTTTCTAGTTTTTATGTATCCTAGGAGACATTTTGTCTTAGTTATAGTAGGTGTTCGGTTTTTTATGTAGTACATTTGGGAATGAATGGTCGGCTTATTGTTTTAAACAATATGTTCATGTATCCAATTCAGAGCATGTTTTTGGAGTCCTAGAGCTTGGTAGATGTGTATTGTTTGTGTGGATCTTTATTATTATTCTCGTGGTCTATAGTAATTTCTTATTTCATTTATCCATATTAGACCTCATATATATATATAAAGGACTCATTGGTTGATGTGTGTATGGGTGATCAATTTGCTATAAATCATCTTGAATGGGCCAGCGTGGAGGTAGATTTAACATTGGTGCCTTGTTAGAACCCATTGGTTGGATTCTTTTTTCCCCAATTTTTCATTTTTTATCTTTAATTATAGTTTCTCTTAGTTTTTATCTAGGCTCAGCATATCATGTGTTCATGCACTTATTATGACTGGAGACTTATATGGTCAATGATGGGGGTGTCTTACTAAGATTTATTTCACACCTCTGTACATGCAACTACGTGTACATATTGACATAATTTCTAATATTATAATGGAGCATAGGTTTCCAAGTTTATGGAGTTGATTCATAGTGTTTCTTGATCGATCAAACCTAATCATGTGAATTATTTGGATGAGGTTGGTGTAGCTTGAGCATCACGGTTTCCAAGTATGTGATTTAGATCGACATTGGTTTTAGAGCTAGTTTTTTATTTAATTTTAGTTTGTTTATTTCATATATCTAGTTATCCCTATAGGCATCAACTATTGTATGATTTTCACCCGACGATTCTATATTCTAAATTTAATTTCTATATAATGCTTCTGTTTTGTAATCTCTTATCCTTACTCTAAGATTTATCCCAATGTATCGATGTTTTGTTATTTTCCTTAGTCATTTCACTATAACAAGAGCGTATAGTATCCCCATAACACCTATTAGACCATTGATTCTGGTCAAAAGACACATTCATATGAGGAGGAACTCTTTAGGATATTCGGTGGGCCAGTTTAGGTTTTGTGTCAGGTCGACCATGGATGAATCATTACATAATCCCACTCACAATTCAAGATATTTTATCAAACACTACATAGTCATTAATCACTATGTAAAAGGGTTAATTATCTTACAACAATCATTTGATTCACATGAAGTACCATTATAGGATAAAATGACCCCATAAGTCCATGTTTTATGACAAGAAATTTAAAATGAATTTATGTACTTAGATAATTTCGTAAAACAAAAAATCATTACAATCATAACCAAATGACTTAAAATCGAAATTAATTTTATTCCTAGCTATATAAATTGAACTTTTGAACCAATTTGGTCATTGTTATGTTTCCTTAGTGTTAGTGATTTTACTTTTTTGTTATTATTTTTATATATTTGTTTTTATAAATCAGAATTTCCTCACATTTAGGAGTTTTATAATAAATTATAATTTTCTCACATATACGTAAATATAGTTTCTCGATGTAATAATTTTTCCTTTCATTAACTAATTTTTAAAATTAATAACAAAACATTAATAAAATTTTAAATCTATGTGTTCTTTTGTATCATAACATGAATTTTTTTTTCATATATAAAATATTTTTTAAATTTTTTATTTTAATATTCTTAATTTGTTTGTATTTATATCAATTTTCATTGGGGACTGTACAGAAAAAGAAAACCATTACAGGCCCACAAGGGCCAGTCCATCAACCATGCATGAGATACATGATGGTAAAACTTTTGAGAATGTCAACCCAAGGAGCCAGCATGGTGGATGGGAATACTAGGTCATGTGTTGGCCTATAGAAGTGCATGCCAGATTGAGAATATTGATGGGAAAAAAGGCGTGTTGGGTCACAACCTATGGGGGAAGAGAGATCTATGGATACTGGTCCCCCACTATCAGCCCAAACTGGTAGTAGAACATATGGATTGTTAAAGGAGATGATCGAACAAGGAGATCATATATGAGGAATTTGGGTGGTTCCCCATTATCAATTCACATTAAAATGTAAAAAGGTAAAAAATATCTTTTGATCAAACTGATCGATAAAATTATATAAGTCCAACACATCACATATACGAAGAGAAATATCCTCAACCTCTCAACCATTATAAAATATGTGCATGACCTCAAGGAAAAAAACTAGTATAACCACATATCACCAATCTTAATTCTAAAGGTTCAAGACAAGGTCGACTTAAGTAAAACCATGCATGAAACCTTATCCCACATGCATGTTTATTTTTCTAAGAATAGTGGCATATTATAACATGAAAATGAACTAATGGTATATCATCCTAAAATAGTATATCATCATCAAATTGTACATCATATTTTAATAGTATGTATTATTAAATGAATGATTAATCTACCACATGAAGGTAGATCCTACTTCCAACCCCTTTATGGTAACAACTCATATATTTGTTACTAGATTAGATTTTAATAGAATAAACACATAGTGATGGTATTAATTTTCTCATTTGTTAGTAGCATCATTACCCTGTTTTCAATATAAGTAATGAAAAAAGTTATGAAATTTTATGGCATAGTCTCCAATAGCCCAAAATTGGCGGTTACATTTTTATATTTGAATAGGATACAAGGAATCACATCCCAAAGGACTGAGTAGTTTATTTATCTTGAAAAAATAAAAAAATACACTAATTTCATATACATTAGAAAATAGAGTATTTAAAAAGTATTTTCTTTTAGATCATCTTTATTCCCTCTATCATGTCATTGCATATCAATCATAATTTTTTTAGCGTCCTTGGGAAACAAAACCTAAGAAAGGGGTAAGCTCTAAGGATTCATATGGGTATGCATACAATGAAAGAAATCATGAATACATATGAGATAATCAACAAGGAAAGGTAAATAATTATATCACAAGCAATTTATTTAATATCTTGAGCAAGAAGAATAATATTTAAGTAATAAATGTTGATAAAATAATTCCATATAAATAACTAAAAGAGCATGAAACATAACCATGGATATTATAACTAATCAAATAATTACATGGAACATAAATAACTAATCTCATAATGTGGGAATTCAAAATATCATACATCATAACCATACTATTTTGGGCTCACACCAATAGATCTTACAAAAATGGGTGAGGCCTTTTCCAAATACCCAAGGTAGACTGTCACATGATACATGCCAATGAATAAAGGTTCTATATAATTTTGGGTTATTCAAATTAATTAATTAGTCTAATTAATTACTTATATTAAAGGGTTTAAAGACAATCCAAATAAACATTGATAGTAAAAACTAACAAATAAATTTCAATACAAACCCCAGGCAATAAATATTGTCATTAATCAACTAGAGTAATTTATTGAATAGTAATATACTAGTACATCCCCAATAAAACATATCATAAAACAACCAGAAAAATATTTTGGATGATATCAATAAAATATATCCCTATTAGATTATAATTAAAATAGTGTTATTATGTTTTTGAGGAATATAAATACAATAAAAATTCATTAAAAACATTTTTGGGAAAATAACCATTTCACAACGAAAATATTTTTAAAACTAAAAGTTATAAATATATTTTTAGAACCCTTTTCATTGAATATAGAATTTGAAACTTAGAATAGAAATTTTTTAACATTGATTGTTCATGATAATGGGAATGTTTTTATTTGACACACAAGATAAAAAAATGATTCATTTCACATTTTTAGTAAAAACAAATCAAACCTTGTTTGGAAAAATATATTTTTAGTCCATTCAAAAAAAATTAAAATTAAAATGATGGTAAATATTATTTTTATAAATCATTTGGAAAAATTTTAATACGATTTTTTAATCAATTTTAGATAACATTGTTTTAGAATATAATGTATTCCTTACCAAAGAGATAATTGAACTCATATTTTGTTACAAAAAATCACCAATCATTTTAATTAACAAATATGTGAATACAATACTACTACATGTAAAATTGATTAATAAACTTAGTATAATAAAATTAATGGGGTTTATTGTACAATGATCAAATAATTTCTTTTAATGGATATTCAAGAATATGTAGTTCATAAAAATGAGATTAAAACATAATACCACTTCGGTAACAATTGAATTATAATTGTCATGATAGGAATTACATCAAATGAAACATTTAATACCATGTAAAGAAATATATTCATGATATAACATATCAAAATGGGTCGTATATGCACACACAATGGAATATCTATTGAATATAGAACATGTCTCATGAAATTATAAAAGATACAAGAAACCTTTACCTCAAATTTGACATCATTCATATATAATAGATGCTCCTGTTGAATAAATTTGGGTTTATTATCTATATTTTACAAAACAATAAATATATATCATACCCTATACTATTGGAAATAATATCTTTACCAATGGTTTAAAACTATTTGTAAATGCTAGAAAACCATTGGTATAAACTATACCAATGGTTGTCCAAAACATTGGGTCTTGAGCCATAGGGATTGACATATCCCAATGGTTCTATGAGAACCATTGGGATATGTCTGAAAAATATAGTATATACCAATGGTTTCAATAAACTGTTGGTATAAATGTTTACCAACGGTTTAAAACCATTGGTAATAGCAAAAATCATCTCTATACAAATGGTTTACAAGACCATTGGTATATAATTTTACCAATTGTTTCCCACAAAACATTGTTAAATATCAAGTAAAAATATCTATTCCAAAGGTTTACCAACCATTGGAATATAATTATTCCAACAGTTTACATAAAACTATTGGTATAAGTTCTGCTTTTACACTTATGCAATGGCTTCAAACCGTTGGAATATCCTTTTTGTATCTGCAGCAGCAAGCCGGTTTGCTTGGCTCCCCCTATGCACCTGTAACAATTCCACTAGCAGGCATATAGAATTCATACACAACAGAATACATACAGGGGGTTGGGGGGTCCATTCTGGATAACTTCAAAATACCTGCACAATTATCAATACATGTATAGTACATACATAATTCATACAACACATAATTCATAAAAAATTATGAATACATCCAATTCATTATTTAATTACCCTCTACACACATACAAAATTAACACATAATTTTTAGGGTAATTACAGCAAGTATACACCTATAACATGTATACCCATACAACAAGAATACACATACAACAAGTATACCTATACACCATTAACACATAATTCATAAGTTAAGTAAATACATAAATAATTCAATTCATAATTTAGGAGGTTGAAAGATGTTCAAGTGTTTGGGTAGCTGTCCAAGGGGGGTAGGGGATGTCCATGGGGGCAGGGGTGTCTGGGGGGATGGGGGTGTCCATGGGGGTTGGGTGCGGGGGCTATACATGGGTGTGTCTAGGGGGTGGGGTAGTGTACAGGGGGTTAGGGGGCCTTCCATGGGGTGGGGGTGTCCAGGGGGTGGGGGTGTCCAGGGATGAGGAGTGTCCAGGGGGTGGGTGGTGTCAAGTGGGGGCAGGGTGGTCCAGGGGGTTGGGGGCTATCCAAGGGGGTGGGTGGTGTCAAGGGGGTGGGGGTGGATGTCTATCAGAGTGGTGGTGTCCAGGTGGTGGGGTGGTGTCCTTGAGGGGGCGGGGCATCCAGTGGTTGGGGGTGTCCAGGGGGTGGGGTGGTGTCTAGGGGTGGGGTGGTGTCCAGGAGTGTGGGGGGTCCAGGGATTAGGGTTTGTCCAAGGTGGGTGGGGTGGTATCCAGGGGGTGGGATGGCTGTCCATGGGGGTGGGGGTGTCCAGGGGGTGAGGGTGTCCAAGTGGCGGGGTGGTGTCTATGAGGGGTGGCGGCACCCAGGGGTTGGGGGATATCTAGGGGTAGGGGCTATCAATGAGGGTGTAGTGTCTAGGGGGTGGGGGTAATCCAGGATATGGGGGGTTGTCCAGGGGGTGGGGGCTGTCCAGGGGGTGGGGGCTGTCCATGGGGGTGGGGGTGTCTAGGGTGTGGGGTTGTCCAGGAGGTGGGGTGGTGTCTAGGCGGGGTGGGGGTTGTAATGGTTTTAATAGAATTAATTTCATGTATTTTATGATCATTGTTATTTTTAAAATGGTTTTGGAATAGTGTTTATATCAAAAGTATGTGTTTCTTTTGGAAAAAATGAATGCTTTTGGTGTGTATGGTAGGAAGGGGGATTTGGTTATTAGGAAATGGATTACTTTTTTATTGTGGGACAAAAATACCATAAGTTTTTTGAAATGGAACCTTAAAAGGGATTTTCATAAACCATTTGGGAGGTTTAAATAGAAATAAATATCTATTATGTGTTTTTGAAATGGTTTTATGAAGAATTATTTATGATGTCTTTTTATGGGATTTTTGATTTAGTGTCCCTTGTTTTAGAACATAAGATTATTTTACTAAAGGTTCTATTCTTTATAATTATTTTTTATATTACCACTATATATGAAACAAAAAGTCCATTCGGGGATATCTCAGGTAGTCATTCTGGTGATCTAGATATTGTCTTCCTAGTCTTGGTCTCTACATAAACTCTTGTGGAAGTGGAATAGCCATGTTTTTCTTGGAACATTTATTATTCATGGGAGTTTATAAAATATCATCCACTATTTTTTATTGTTGATCAAGGATCCCAAGAGGCAACAAAGTGGGTATCTATGATTAATGTGATCTTTGAGTTGTAAGAAACCATATAATCCATGGGGGTGGGGGCTATCCAGAGGTGGGGGATGTCCAAGGGGTGTAGGGGTTTTCCATGGGGGATGCAGGGCTATCTAGGGGGGTATGGGGTGTCCAGGGGGTGGGTAGGGCTGTCCATAGGGGTGGTGGGGCTATCCAGGGGGGTAGGGGGTGTCCAGGGGGTGGGTGGGCTATCCACGAGGTGTAGGGGTGTCAGCGGGGGTGGGTGGGCTGTCCACGGGGGTGGTGGGGCTGTCTAGGGGGTAGGGGGTGTCTAGGGGGTGCCCAGGCTATCCACAAGGGTGGGAGGGTTGTCCCCAGGGGTTGGTGCTGTCCAGGGGGTATGGGGTGTCCAGTGGGGTGGCTGGGCTATATACGAGGGTGGCAGTGTTGTCTAGGGGGTACAGGGTGTCCAGGGGGTGGTTGGGCTGTCCATGGGGGTGGGCGGGATGTCCATAGGGGTGGGGGATGTCCATGTGGTGATGGGCTATACAGGGGGTGGGTGGGCTATCCATGGGGGTGGAAGGGCTATCCAGGGGGGTACGGGTTGTCCAGGCGGGTGGCTGGGTTGTCCACAGGGGTGGGGGCTGTCTAGAGGATGGGTGAATCAGTCACAGCAAATCATCAAGTCAAGTTTTATTTTTTACAGGTAAAAAATGAAGATAATGATACCTACATAATCATACATATTCATGGAAAAATGAATTATTTTGGTGTGTATGGTTGGAGGGGGGTATGGTTAATATGAAATGGATTACATTATTATTATGGGACAAAAATACTATATGATTTTTGAAATGAAACCTTAAAAGGAGTTTTTATCAACCATTGGGGAGTTTTAAAAAGAAATAAGTCTCTATTATGTGCTTTTGAAATTTTTTTTATCGAGAATTATTTATGATTTATCTTTATGGGATTTGAGATTTTGTGTCCCTTATTTTAGAACCTCAGATTATTTTACTAAAGGTTTTTTTATAATTCTTTAGAATGTTACTACTATAAATGATTCAAAAATTCAATATGGGGATATATCAGGTAGTCATTATTATTATCCATCTATATTCTTCCTAGTCTTGGACTCTACTCAAACTCTTTTGGAAGTGGAATAGCTGCGTTCTTCTCGGATCATCGATTATGCATGGGAGTTTTTAAAATAGAATATACTATCTTTTATTGGTGATCAAGGATCCCAAGAGGAAACAAAGTGGGAATCTATGATTAATGTTATCTTATATTTTTTAGAATCCTTATAATCCAGGGTGGCGGGGGCTGTCCATGGGGGTGGGGGTGTCCATGGGGGTGGTGGGGTTGTCTAGGGGGGTCGGGGTGTCCAGGGGGTGGGTGGGGTTGTCCGTGGGGGTGGGGGGCTGTCCAGGGGGTACAGCGAGTCCAGAGGGTGGACGGGGCTGCCCAGGGGGTACAGGGGGGGTCCATGAGGGCAGCGGGTCTATCCTGGGGGAAGGGGTGTCCAGGGGGTGGATGTGTTGTCCATGGTGGTGGGGGACTGTCCACGGGGGGAGGGGTGTCAAGGGGGTGGGCGGGATGTCAATGGGGGTGGAGGGGCTGTCGATGGGGGTAGGGGGTGTCCAAAGGGGTGGGAGGTCTGTCCATGGGTGGTGGGTGGGCTGTCCACGAGGGAGGGGGGATTTTCCATGGTTGTACGAGGTTTCCAGGGGGTGTGGGGCTGTCAAAGAGGGTGGAAAGGATATCCAGGGGTACGAGGTGTCCAAGGGGGTGGGCGGGCTGTCCATGGGGGTGGGGGGTTGTCCACGGGGGTGGGGGTTATACAGGGGGGCACAAGGTGTCTAGGGGGGGTTGTACAGGGGATACAGGGTGTCTAGGGGGTGGGGGAGTCTGTCCCAGTGGGTACGGGATGTCCAGGGTGGTGGTCAGGCTATCCACGGGGGTAGGGGCTATCCACGGGGTTGGGGGTTGTCCACGGGGGTTGGAGGGATGTCCACAAGAGTGGAGTGGGGGATGTCCACATGGGGAGGGGCTATGTATGGTGGTGAGAGGGATGTCCATGGGGATGGCGGGGCTATCTAGGGGGTACGGGGTGTCCAGGGGGTGGGCGGCTTATCCACGGGGGTGGTGGCTATCTAGGAAAAGGGTGAATCCGTCAGAAAAAATCATCAAGTCAGTTTTTATTATTTATACATAAAAAAAATAAAGATAATGTGACCTAGCTAATCACATATATATTTAGGCCCAACAAATCAGTAAACATAAAATGTCAGTAATATCAGTTAAAAATGTAACAGATCAATCTTTCCCTCATCACCATCACTATCATCACCATTATCATCAGCCTCATCCTCATTCTCATCATCATCCCCATCATCCTCCCCTCCCTCCTCAACGCCCTCTTGCTCACCCTCATACTTAGCCTCAGCCTCATCATCGCCATCCTCCTCCACCTCGCCCTCCTCCTCACCCTCCTAATCTTCCACCTCAACCTCCTCGTCACTTTCTCAACCACCACTAGAACTATCACCTGGTGCACCATATATAGAATGCATTGATGATATATATTCATCATAATCTGTGATGGCTTTTGGTGGAAGTGTTGGATGTAAAACTACTATTAGATTCATAAATGCAGTGTTTTCCCTAGCAGACTATTCTGCAATCTCTGTGGACCTTTTTTCAGAATGTTCTACCTATTCTTTAACCTCCTAGAACACAGTGGCACTACATCTCATACCCAATGGGGGGCAATACCTCCTCAAAACTATACTCTTCCCATGTCTGTAACGTACTCTACTAGGGTGCTCATCTCCCAACACCTGAAGTAAGTAAACGTTTGGCCTAAAATTGTCAAGTTCCTGGAAATCAAGTGCCTCTAAATCAGCCTATTACAAATATAAATAGATTATTATGTTACAAAATAGAGATTAAAATTTTAAATATTGAAATTGAAACTAAAAATCTTATACTGAGTCGGTTCATTAACAGCACTTCCATATTTCTTCCTTCTACATGAGGAAAACAATTTTCTCAAGGAACACATCCTTTTATATTCAATTTATGCCTCTTCAATGACATTTAATATAGGAAACCATAATTCAAAATATGATACTAATAATTTATTTCATAACTCAAATTATTTAAAAACTTTATTAGTTGAAAAATTTATGGAGTTAGAAATAAAAAGTGCATGTTGTAAAGAAAAATTATAAACTATCATACCTGCTGCCTCTCATGATTTGGTATTGTAGTACATCCTAATGTGTGGATGTATTTTTTAGCATCAATGTTTTTTTTATTTCTTCTAGATGAATCCTAAATAAAATTGGTTAATTATTATTATCTAAAATCATTAAAATTATCGTTTAAATACCTATAATGGGATTAATATCTTAAATTGGCTAGTAGTTGAATGAGTAATAATCTATTGATATTGTTCTAATGGACAATAATCAATGATAGGGACTGGATCTAAATATGTGCCCACTCTATAATGTCATCCAATATACAACTCATGCATATAAGCTCTCCAATGCTCACCTAAATCCTATAGACATGCTGGTCGTGCACCCTCACCCTTAAGGAAATTAAACAGAAGATGACACCAAAATATTAATTCATATAAATAAAAAAATTGCATTAAATACAATATTTTTTTATCCATATCTCTACCGAATCATTAACATTTAATTTATTAGGCAACTATCTCCATGGGATTGGGCTGACAGGAATTATGTCGTAGTATTTAGCAAGTGTCTCCAAAAAAAATTCCAGCATTGCTACCTTGATTTTTTAATCATTTTACTATCTTCATTATAGTCCACCATAAACTGCATGTGGTGGATCCACACCACATGCATGAGTGTAAGCCCCTTCCCCCTCCTTCTATCAGTATATGAATCTTTTATGAAGTAAAAAATAAATATTTTATCAATCCATGTTATAATGAAAATAAATAATGGTGTAAAACAATGTTAGGGTTGTATAAGTATACTTCTGGTAGTCTGATCAATGGATGCCTCTAGATCCACAGAAACTAAAGGAACACCCAATACAGATGGAGTGGTTCCTAATGTATGCTCCGCAGGGATAGACTCTAGCAGAGCAGGAGTCGAAGAAGATGGAATATAAAATCCCAGAGAGAAGGAAGTAGAAGTAAAAGAAGATGACAGGGATGACTGGTTGAATGTTGGATAGGGAATGGGAATCATCATCTGATATGGTACAGATGGGTGAGCAGGATCATATGTAAAGGGTGGGGAAAAAATTGGAGGCCTTAATATCTTGTGTTCCCCTAATGACATATTGGGATCAGAATGTGGGATAGACGGTATTCAGTGGAAGGGGGATGGTCTAATCGGGTACGCCGACCAGATCGTCTAGGTCTCATACCACCACCACAACCACACCCCTCATACGAACACCCTGAGAGTTGGGACCACTACTAGGCTGCTCATCAAATAACTGTCACCTAATAGATGGATCCTACAAAAATGTTGAAAAAAATAAATCACATGACATTATATTATATATATATATATATATATATTTAAAATAAAATACTCACTACAGGAAGAAGTCGGGGAATTCCCATCTCAGTCATGAAATGATTATTTTCCATCATCTGTTTCTGTCACCACTCTTCAATTGGTTTCCAATCATACATTTGAAAAAAAATATGGAAGTAATTAGAAAATTATAACTAATGTGTAACCCTAAAATCAAAATAAATGATCTTGAACAGATATATAATGAATTCAATAAATCATACAAGATGTAACAAATAGATTTAATTTTTAGTAGAATGGTTATTTACTAAGATTTATCAGTATATTAAAATCATTGAATATTGATTCTACTAGATTCAAAATGGTTAAAGCAGTTATTGAAATAAAAGAAAAATTTAATTTCTTAAGCCAGGTAGATGATGGAGGTTTCTATACATGTTTTGCAGAAGAATTCAAACCATAATGTTCATTACCTAGTAAAATGTTAATGATAGGTCTCGTAGTTATAATAATTTTATACGAATCATAGTTTATGCATTTAAATTTTCGCCAAGATTAAAATGTTGGTTTCTTAGGTTTTAATACAGTTCAATTCCAAAATAGAAAAATCAATTCAAATAAAATTTCAACTAATAAACATTGAAAATTCACATAATAGTTAAGTCAGATACAACATATTTGTAATCAATATTAAATCAATTTGAATAGTACCAACCTTAACAACCCAAGTCGGGGTAAACCAAATGAATTGAAAACATGAATGGATGATTTTTTATATTTCCCACCATAACATCAGGTTCACAGTCAACTTTGAAAATTGGACTACTGGAGTCATCCAAATAATAAATTGGTCATTTCCAATGGAAGTAGGGATTGTGTCAATTCCATCACCACAATCATAAAAAATATGTCTTTGAATTACTTCAGTAATGACCCCAAATTCCCATCGAAGATGGTCTTTGACATAGAAATCTTTATTTTCAATTGATGCCAATACATATGGTTCATTAGTTTTTATAGTGTGAGTCGTATCAATAACTCAACATACAAAATCATCAATAAATGTTTCATGACTCATCATTGAATCAAAGCACTGGCATATCATCATTGTGACTCGTCCAAGAGAACAATAATCTCACATTATTATTTTTTAAATGAATCCATAATAACCTACATTTTCAAATCACGGTCTACTATCTGATGCACTTGAATAATAGTCAGTTGTGTCATTAACCATAACACCATCATGGTGTGTTCTCATGTTCTTTTCTCGTTCAGTGATAATAAATATATACACATTGATAACAATTGATTTACAGTCACGAACTGTGGTATTAGGACCAAAATTCAAAGCTCTTATTTTCTCAAAGATAGAGTCAGTAGGAAAAATCAGTGCTTAAAATATAAATGAATATTAAACATAATGAAATATTGTTTTAATTTTTTTAAACAGTAATTTTATTATCTTCAATTTTAACCAAGAAGAATTCTCTTTGCTATAGAAAGTCACCGTTCTTCTCAAAGATAAAAAACGATTCTTTATATTTATCATCGCATTATGTTCCCTATAGATAAAAATAAGAATAGATTAACAGATTTATATATATATATATAAGATATACAAAAGAAATTTACATACAAGATGTATTCATCGAACAAATCGCAGTTGAACAAAACTGTGCGATGTGCCATCTCCCACTCTTCAAGGCTTAATGTCATCAATGTATATGATCCAGGAATTCATCCTATTTGAGTAAGTGATGGAAAATTGGGTTCAATTTTCTCATACTATTATCCTTCGTTTCTCATTATTATATTAATTCTTGTAGTAAGATCAGACAAATACATAGAGTAGAAATCCATGCATTCTTAAGCTATGTAATTGTTCATGATTGAACCTTTTGGATGATTCCTGTTACTGACATAATACTTTAATGTTGATATATATTTCTTAATTGGATACATCCAAAAAAAGAAATAGGTCCTCTGAGGAGTATTTAATTTGGAATACGGACAGTTAGATGCAACATGAATGTGAAAATTGATAGAGGAAATATTTTCTCTAACTCACACCAAATTAATGGGGCATCTGCCATCATTATTTGCAACAATGACTTGGATGACTTCATAGTACAAATATCACTAAAAAATGTCCCAATAAAATAACATCCACCATTACATTGTTGGAAAAAAGTTGATTAATTTCTATTGGAAACAACTCATGCAGAAGAATTTGATAATCATGAGTCTTCAAATATTTTACCTTCAACTCTCTTTTGTTGACCCATTTAGATATATTTTATGAATATCCATTAGGACCTTTAATAGTTTATAGTATTTTCAGAAAAAAAAAATTTATATAGGTGTCTTTATATAAGAATCACATGGAACTTTCCATTTATTTTCACTGATACGCACATGATGCAATTCTGGTCTGATGCCTCAAACCTCCAAATCATGCAGAGATCGTAAATCATCCTTTTTCTTTCCCTTAACATTTATAAGAATTGAATGAAAAATTTCACACATATTTTTTTCAATGTGCATTACATCTATGCAATGACGTAAAGAATTGGTTGACCATTAAAAAAATCAAAGAAGATACTTCTATTCATCAAATTGTAATAGGTTTCAGTGGAAACATTTTTTCTGTATTCAGATTTCATTTGACCCTCCCCGAATGAAGAACTGAAATATTTTAATTCATTAAGCACATCAGTTCTAGACATATGCTGAGGTGGATCATCAGTCTCCATGGTATTATCAAATCTTCGACGATTATTTAAATATAGATGGTCCATTGGAAAGAATCATCAATTCCCCATAAAACTGAAACTACACTGATATTTCAGTCTTCGGAATCGTGTATTTTTCATACAAACAGGACATGATAGTTTTCCCTTCGTGCTCCATCCATACATCATTACATAATCATAAAATCATTGATCATCCACATAAGAGCAACACGCATCTGAAATATGTCTTTCAAAAATGCATTATATGTGCGCACACCCACATCCCAAAGAAATTTCAAGTATTCCATTAAAGGTTTCATGTATACGTCTATATCATTGCTAGGATCAGAAGGGTCAGAAATGAATATACTCATGAAAGTGAAAGATTTTTTCATACACAACCATGGGGGAAGATTATAAATGTGTATAAAAACTGGCCATATGTTGGGCATTGTAAGAATCTTCCAAAACGGATTATAACTGTCGCATGAAAGACCCAACTACACATTATGCACGTCAGCTAAAAAATTAGGATATCGGATATCAAATCCCTACCATGAAAATCCATCCCCAGGGTGAACAAGCTCATCATTAGTCTTCTTTATCTCGGTATCATTCCATTACATTTTTATTGATATTTTATCAGACATAAAATGATTCTGGAGTTTGGGGATCGGTGGAAATTTCCACATTACTTTATGTGGCACACATGATAGTGTTTCATCAGCTTTTAACTTCTAGCGGGATATTCCATGTCACACCCCGACCGCGGATGTCTGTATTTGTTCTCCTTTTTGGTCCCGGTTTAATTTTTTTTTGAAGATTAATTGCGTTTGGCGGTTTCGCACCGGTGCGCGGTCACTGCATCATTAGCGGTGACCGTGCGTTCAGCCCGGGTGACCGTGTATTCACCCGGCATGTTTAAATATTATAATTTTTATGTTGATATTTTATTATTAACGTTATTTAAGTTGTGTTATTAATATGATAGTTAATTTTATTTTATATATGTTTATGTATGTTTTACATATATATATGTATAATAATGTATATATATACATATAATTCTATATATGGTTATGAATATATATCTTCATATGCATAAATGCATATATATGTATTATCTTTAAATTATTTTATTATTTGATCAAAATAATTATTATAAGAATTAACTAATGTATTATTATGATTATTATAAGTTCTATTATTATTATTATAAGTTTTATCATTATTATCATTAATATTATAAAGTTTAATTATCTTTATCATAAGGATTTTATATTATTATTACTATGATGTTTTAGTATTATTATTAGTATATTAAGGTTTTATGATTAAAATTATACTTATTATTATTATTCTTATAATGTTACTAATATTATTATTAATAATATTATCATTATTTTTATCACATATATATATATATATAAACCTAATCAAACCTAACCCTACACTACCCAGCCGCCACCCCATCCTTCTCTCTCTCCCCTCCTCCCCCGTTTTTCTCCCCGCTGGTTCGGCCGGCCGCGCCACCTCCAGCTTCCCTCCTGCGCGCACCGTCCGCCTGCTCCGGCCTCTGCCTCGGCCTCCTACCGGTGCCCGACTCCCCTCCCGCCCTTGTGCTCCTCCGCCCGTGCGGCCTCCGGCATCCGCAACCGGTCCCTCCGGCGACCGCCCCAGCCTTGCCCTCGCTGGTGCCAGCGCCCTCTGCCGGACCGCGCCCCCTGCACCTCGCTGCTCCCGGCCCTCCGCACCATCCCGTCCCAGCACCGCTATCACCCTCTTCCTCCACGACCTCCGTCTTGCCCTCGCGCGACCGCGCCAAGCCCAACTGCCATCTCCACCGCTCCCCGTCCCTTCGCTGTTCCGGCTCCGCCGTTCTGGCCTCGCCATTCTGGCACCGCACCACCACCTCCGGCACCTCCCTGTTCCGCTCCGGCGTCCAGCGGCTTGTACCCCCTGCATGCACCCTCGCGCCCCCGACGCTCCGACATCCTCTCGAACCAGTCTCCGGCCAGACTGAACCCCGCCTTGCCGGCCGTCCCGACCTCCTGCCCCTCCGCGCCTTTGGCCACAATAGCCGCCGGCAAGCACCCCCTGCTCCGGCTCTCCCCACGGCCAGCATTTAGGCTCCGCCTGGAACGCCGTCGCTGCGCCCCGCCACCGCTCCGGCCTCCGCCCGCAGCGCCACCTTTCTTCCCCCTCCGCTGTAAGTGTTATTTTTTTTTTTAATATAATGTTTTGATATATTTTCTTTCATCATGTTAATAATAATATTATTATTACATTATTATTATATTATTATTATTATTGTATAATTATTATTATTGTTATGTTAATATTTTTCTTCTATTATTATTATTATTAGTATTATTATATTGTGTTATTATTTTTTTATCATTATATTATGTTATTGTTATTATTATTATTATTATTATACTATGTTAATTATTATTATTATTATGTTAATAATATTACATTATTCTTATTATTATTATTAATATACTATTATCACTATGATTATGTTATTAATATTAATATTATTATTATATTGTTTTTGTTATTGTGATTATGTTAATATTATAATTATGCTTATTATATTATTATTATTGTGATTTTATCATTGTTATATTATGTTATTATTATTATATTATTATTATTAGTGTTATTGTTATCATTATTTTATTGGGTATGCTATCATAATTATTTTTTATTATATTAATATTGTTATTATTATTATATTATTAATGTGCTAAATTATTATTGTTATTGTTATATTATTATATTATAATTATGCTAAATCTTTGTTGTTATTATTGTTATTATATTATGATTATTTTTATTACTTTTATATTATGTGATGTTATTAATGTTGAACCTGTTTAATGGTTTTAGGACCCGCGCAGGGCATTTCCGAGAGAGCGCCATCGCTGCGCCTTGTTTCCGAGGTTCCGCCGTCTCCGCGCCTCAGTTTCGAGAGCGTTGGACTTTATCATGTGGCTTCGGACACACGTCGTGTCATCACGCCTTGGTTCCAAGGTCGTTTTACGGTCGCGCTTGAATCTTGAGGTAGGTCTCCCACTGCACTCGCCTTTAAATTAAGAATTTATTTATTCCTTGCCTTTTTTTTGAATTTCAGTAAATTTAAAAGAATATTTAGTAGTTTTTATAGTGTGGTGATCTGCTGATGATAAAAGCCGTTTTTAATTCTAGCGTTTCATTGAAAGTGTTCTTCTTGGATTTAGTTTTTTGCTTCCATGATAGTATTGCTAAATGGTTCTTCCTGAATAATGAAAGTCATGTTAAATTGTGTTTTGAAATGTTTTTGGCGTGTGTAATTTTGCAGATGTATTGTTTATGGAAAATGGTGTTTTCTTAGAACCTTGGTTAGAGAAAACGTCGTGTGACCTTTGAACTCGTTTTGGAAACTTTATGTGTGGCTCTTGGTAGATGAAAGATGTTTTCCTTTGTTACGCGAACAAAAGTTTGGATTTCATTTGGGAAATGGTGTTCCTTCAAAAAAAATGATTAAAGGCCCATTTGGCTCTTGATAAAAGTGGGGTGCGTTTGGTGATTGGAAAGTGACTCTACTTGTGAAACAAATGTGTTCCAGGTTTAAGATGCTGATTTGAGTTTCTTAAATAAATTTCTAAGTGCGTTTCTGGTTTTCAATGAAATGGCGTGTGTCATCCCTCTTTAAAAATGCATTAGTCTTAAATGATCAAAATGTAAGTGACATGACGGCCCGGTTGGCACTTTATCAAATGTGAAGTGATTATATATATATATATATATGTACTTGTGAGGGAATTTCTACAGGGGGACTTCCCTTCGAGGGTTGTCGTGTAGCGATGTCCGTGTAAGGGGTTGGCAAGTGCGGTGAGATGAGTCACGCGTGCGCGGGTCTCCCACTTACACAGTGTTACAAAAACTACTATGGGTTCCTGGGCGTCTTGTAGATTATCGAGTGACGGTTGCTTGCTAACCCTGATTAGACGGGGTGGTACCCTCTGGAGTTATGGACAGGCTAGGTGGGATGTGCCACTGGTTGGCTATTAGGGCGGCCAGTTGGTTATTGACTGTGGAGTACCATGCCGGCAGGTAGTCTGAACCCGAGTACGTCCAGGGGTTTTCTAGGGATGTTCAGGATCGCCCATGGTTATTGCTGATAACTTCTGGTTTAATTTTGCTTGCACTTGGTTTTCCTTGCCTGTTTACCTTTACTTGCACTTGTTTTCCCTGCTTGTTTTCTTTCAGTCATATTTCACAGCCTATACTGTTAGACATTGAGAAAAATGGTTTTCAAATGAAAATGCTTTATTCGCTTTGGGTTAGATTTGAAAATGTAACACTTTTCTTTTCAGAATGAGTTTAAAACTAATGAAATGGAACTAACTTTCGAAAAAGAATAAGGGAAATGTCTCGTGTTTGATTTTCAAGTAAAGCATTATGAAAAAAAATAATTTTATGCATTATAGTTCAAACCTGGATTATGTAGATTCTATATTTACTGGAAGTGCTTCGGATTTTGTTGTGAGGCTCACCTACTGAGTACTTTTGTGGTCACGCCTATCTTTTACCTTTTCAGTTGCAGGTTCCTTGTGTTCAGGTTCTCCTGCTTGAGTCGCTCAGTGTGGGAGCGACGTTGGTTGTAGTTGGGTATTGACCCGCGTGGTCACATGGAGGTATGTCGTGGTATAGTTGTTTGTGTCTTTAGTGATTATTTGTTCTACTATATTTACTTTTTTTCGGGCTGAAATCGTTCCCAACGATCAAACTTTTATTGCCCGGCACTTGTTGCCAGCCCGTGGGGATCGGGAACGCCCCTCGGGCCATGCCGCGGGCCGGCTCGGGTGACCGGTTCAGGGTCGACCCGGGCTGGTTCGTGACAAAATGGTATCAGAGCCAGGTTTTTGTTATTTGGGTTGTCCGGTAGAAGGAGATTAGGACTGTCGGAACTCGAGGGGTAGGTGCGGGAAGAGCGTCGCGAACTCTTGCTCGCACTGATCCTCGAGTTACCAGGGGTAGTTCGGGAATTGTGTCCTTGTCTTTCCTGGTTTGTCTTGGATTGAGAGATGATAATGGAGGCAAGCCGACGTTACATCGTAATTTCACATGGAGTAGTGACCCATGTGGAGTCCGAGTACGTGGTTTGAATTCCTCCTAGTGGTCGACGCTGAATTGGGACATGGCCCACTACCATGTCACCAGGTCGAGCGTGACTACTAGTCCCTCACTTCAATGGTTGATGCAAATTTGGATGCTGCTTTTGCTTTGGTCTGTGTGAGTACGTTGTTTGAAATGAAAAGGGTTTTTTTCAAAATTGGACTGGTTTCTTTTAAAGGACTTTAAATGTATAAAATGGGTTTTGAAACTGAAATCTCTTGATTTGGAAATCTGTTGTTTTCTCGGAATTTGATAAGAATGATTTGGGTTGAAACCTCGGTTCCTCTTTATGAACGTTTTCACTTGGGTGAGAATGCATTCAAAATGCGTGTTGGTGCGAGTATTAATGGACAGTGGATAAAGACATGTGCAACGGGTCATTGGAGTACCTGGGTGTGTACTTGAAATTTAACGCTTGACTTTGTTTTCTAAATTGGTTTTAAAGGGGAAATGGTTTTGGAATGTTTTTGGTTTGAAAGTGGATTGGATTTTGAAAAGTGATCTTGAGAAAGGGTGGTTTTGAAATCAAAAATGAAAAGGGAATTTTAAAGAGAAGATTTTGTTTTGGGTTGTGTTGTATTTGTTTGGTCCTTGTGCTGACTATTTTTGATGAAGGCGCTTTTATTGATGTTTCTTCGATTTGATGTCGGTTTTGACTTTGTGTTTTATATATCGCTCAGGAAATGCCGCCCAGAAAGGTCTCTAAGGATTCGGATAAGTCATGCCCAGTTTTTGGTCCTCCTCAGACCTTGCCTATTCTCCATGGTGATCAGGGTCCGTTAGAGGCGGTGAAATGGCTCGAGGAAGTGGAGTGTGTCTTTAGAATGTTGGGAACTCCCGATAATGTTAAGGTTCGTGCAATTATGAAGTTGTTCGAGGGTCCAGCTCTAGACCAGTGGAAGGTGGTTTCCCCACCATCGACGCAAGTTAAAATGATGTGGGATGTCTTTAGAATTGTTTTCATCCAATGGTTTGTACCTGAGGAAGTGAAGCTGGAGAAAAAGAGAGTGCTTGTGCATATTCAACAAGGTCAACGGACGGTGAAGGCATATGTTGACCATTTCAAGGAACTGGTTCCCTTTTCTCCAGAGGTAGTGTCACATGAGCTCATGAAGGTCTCTCTTTTCACTGGGGGGTCTTCGTCCAGAGATCAAGGAGCGAGTCCTCCCTTATAAAGACCTTTGTTTCGAGAAGCTGGTGGAGGAAGCATTCTTGGCTGAGTTAGTTTTCGGTGTGCGGGTGGTTAGTACTTCAGCATCCCCAGTTGTTCGTAAGAGTTCCTCCTCTGGTGTGGAAAATATGCCAAAGATACCTTTTCCCAATGAGTTATCCCCTTTGGTCCCAGCTTCCAGTCCATCAGATCGTTCGATGGTATGCTTTCAGTGTGGTCGTTTCGGGCATTTAAAGCCGTCTTGTCGCAACCCTCCGAAGACGTGTCATCGATGCGGTTGTCTGGGTCATCTGGAGAAGTTTTGCAGGAAGCGTCGCCTGAAGAGGACGTTGTGATTGGAGAGTGCCAGTACCTGACTGTGAGGCAGGAGATGCTTCAGCCATCAGAGCCCCAGCCTATGGTCTCGGGGTGAAGCTCGCGCACAGTCAGGAATTCCCAGGGTTGTGAAGCCTTAGTCCAGGTTAGGTTTTTCGTGTTGACGGTGGAACAATTAATATCTTTTGTACTCGTTCGCTGTTGTTAAGGTTTTAGTATCGTTGTAAGCATGTTGTTTTGATATGAAGTAATCATGGACTTGTTCTATTATAATCCAAGTAGTCCGGATTATGTAAATGTGTTGTTTTTCTAAAAAGTGACAATGGACTTGTTCTATGATAAATCTAGGTGGACTTGTCGTGTGAATGTAATATTCTAAATCAGGTGTCCTTCCTAAAAGTGTCTTTGACTCTCGTGTGGGTTGACCTCGTTTTAGTAATGTTGTCAATGTGGTTATGTTTTGTGGACTTCGGTGGATCATGTCTCCAATTTGATGTTGGTTAAATGTTTTTCCATGGATTTTCCTTGGTGTTGAAGGTTGTTGACTTTGGTCGTGGGTTCAACGTCTCGATGGAGGTGTTGTTTTAATCGTGCTATGAGAGTTGGTTTGAATCGGTTGGGAGTTCCCGCGTCGACCCCCCTATTCCTAGGGTTGTCTATTAGATGGTCAACTTTTCTGCACAAGTTGAGCTCTTGTGGTGGGGAGAACCCCTTCGTGTTCTCCCCTCAATCTCGGACCTTAGTTTTCTCTTCGATCGGTCGGGTGTGACCTGTGTAAAATAAGGTCATCCCCGAGATTCTCAGTTTTCTTCAGCTCCTTTAGTTCTGTTTGGGCATAGACTTGGTTTTTGTCTGACTAGTGGCTTGGTGACTTTCTGGGGGCAGAAAGTGTCTGTGGTGGGGAGAATTGTCACACCCCGACCGCGGATGTCTGTATTTGTTCTCCTTTTTGGTCCCGGTTTAATTTTTTTTTTCGAAGATTAATTGTGTTTGGCGGTTTCACGCCGGTGCGCGGTCACTGCATCATTAGCGGTGACCGTGCGTTCAGCCCGGGTGACCGTGTATTCACCCGGCATGTTTAAATATTATAATTTTTATGTTGATATTTTATTATTAACGTTATTTAAGTTGTGTTATTAATATGATAGTTAATTTTATTTTATATATGTTTATGTATGTTTTACATATATATATGTATAATAATGTATATATATACATATAATTCTATATATGGTTATGAATATATATCTTCATATGCATAAATGCATATATATGTATTATCTTTAAATTATTTTATTATTTGATCAAAATAATTATTATAAGAATTAACTAATGTATTATTATGATTATTATAAGTTCTATTATTATTATTATAAGTTTTATCATTATTATCATTAATATTATAACGTTTAATTATCTTTATCATAAGGATTTTATATTATTATTACTATGATGTTTTAGTATTATTATTAATATATTAAGGTTTTATGATTACAATTATACTTATTATTATTATTCTTATAATGTTACTAATATTATTTTTAATAATATTATCATTATTTTTATCACATATATATATATAAACCTAATCAAACCTAACCCTACCCTACCCAGCCGCCACCCCATCCTTCTCTCTCTCCCCTCCTCCCCCGTTTTTCTCCCCGCTGGTTCGGTCGGCCGCGCCGCCTCCAGCTTCCCTCATGCGCGCACCGTCCGCCTGCTCCGACCTCTGCCTCGGCCTCCTACCGGTGCCCGACTCCCCTCCCGCTCTGGTGCTCCTCCGCCCGTGCGGCCTCCGGCATCCGCAACCGGTCCCTCCGGCGACCGCCGCAGCCTTGCCCTCGCCGGTGCCAGCGCCCTCTGCTGGACCGCGCCCCCTGCACCTCGCTGCTCCCGGCCCTCCGCAACGTCCCGTCCCAGCACCGCTATCACCCTCTTCCTCCACGACCTTCGTCTTGCCCTCGCGCGACCACGCCAAGCCCAGCGGCCATCTCCGCCGCTCCCCGTCCCTTCGCCGTTCCGGCTCCGCCGTTCTGGCCTCGCCATTCTGGCACCACACCACCGCCTCCGGCACCTCCCTGTTCCGCTCCGGCGTCCAGCGGCTTGTACCCCCTGCATGCACCCTCGTGCCCCCGACGCTCCGACATCCTCTCGAACCAGTCTCCGGCCAGACTGAACCCCGCCTTGCCGGCCGTCCCGACCTCCTGCCCCTCCGCGCCTTTGGCCACAATAGCCGTCGGCACGCACCCCCTGCTCCGGCTCTCCCCACGGCCTGCATTTAGGCTCCACCTGGCACGCCGTCGCTGCGCCCCGCCGCCGCTCCGGCCTCCGCCCGCAGTGCCACTTTTCTTCCCCCTCCGCTGTAAGTGTTCTTTTTATTTTTATTTTTTTTATATAATTTTTTGATATATTTTCTTTCATCATGTTAATAATAATATTATTATTATATTATTATTATATTATTATTATTGTTGTATTATTATTATTATTGTTATGTTAATATTTTTCTTCTATTATTATTATTATTAGTATTATTATTTTGTGTTATTATTTTTTTTATCATTATATTATGTTATTGTTATTATTATTATTATTATTATACTATGTTAATTATTATTATTATTATGTTAATAATATTACATTATTCTTATTATTATTATTAATATACTATTATCACTATGATTATGTTATTAATATTAATATTATTATTATATTGTTGTTGTTATTGTGATTATGTTAATATTATAATTATGCTTATTATATTATTATTATTGTGATTTTATCATTGTTATATTATGTTATTATTATTATATTATTATTATTAGTGTTATTGTTATCATTATTTTATTGGGTATGCTATCATAATTATTTTTTATTATATTAATATTGTTATTATTATTATATTATTAATGTGCTAAATTATTATTGTTATTGTTATATTATTATATTATAATTATGCTAAATCATTGTTTTTATTATTGTTATTATATTATGATTATTTTTATTACTATTATATTATGTGATGTTATTAATGTTGAACCTGTTTAATGGTTTTAGGACCCGCGCAGGGCATTTCCGAGAGAGCGCCATCGCTGCGCATTGTTTCCGAGGTTCCGCCGTCTCCGCTCCTCAGTTTCGAGAGCGTTGGACTTTATCACGTGGCTTCGGACACACGTCGTGTCATCACGCCTTGGTTCCAAGGTCGTTTTACGGTCGCACTTGAATCTTGAGGTAGGTCTCCCATTGCACTCGCCTTTAAATTAAGAATTTATTTATTCCTTGCATTTTTTTTTGAATTTCAGTAAATTTAAAAGAATATTTAGTAGTTTTTATAGTGTGGTGATCTGCTGATGATAAAAGACGTTTTTAATTCTAGCGTTTCATTGAAAGTGTTCTTCTTGGATTTAGTTTTGTGCTTCCATGATAGTATTTCTAAATGGTTCTTCCTGAATAATGAAAGTCATGTTAAATTGTGTTTTGAAATGTTTTTGGCATGTGTAATTTTGCAGATGTATTGTTTATGGAAAATGGTGTTTTCTTAAAACCTTGGTTAGAGAAAACGTCGTGTGACCTTTGAACTCATTTTGGAAACTTTATGTGTGGCTCTTGGTCGATGAAAGATGTTTTCCTTTGTTACGCGAACAAAAGTTTGGATTTCATTTGGGAAATGGTGTTCCTTCAAAAAAAAATGATTAAAGGCCCGTTTGGCTCTTGATAAAAGTGGGGTGCGTTTGGTGATTGGAAAGTGACTCTACTTGTGAAACAAATGTGTTCCAGGTTTAAGATGCTGATTTGAGTTTCTTAAATAAATTTCTAAGTGCGTTTCTGGTTTTCAATGAAATGGCGTGTGTCATCCCTCTTTAAAAATGCTTTAGTCTTAAATGATCAAAATGTAAGTGACATGACGGCCCGGTTGGCACTTTATCAAAAGTGAAGTGATTATATATATATATATACGTACTTGTGAGGGCATTTCTACAGGGGGACTTCCCTTCGAGGGTTGTCGTGTAGCGATGTCCGTGTAAGGGGTTGGAAAGTGCGGTGAGATGAGTCACGCGTGCGCGGGTCTCCCACTTACACAGTGTTACAAAAACCACTATGGGTTCCTGGGCGTCTTGTAGATTATCGAGTGACGGTTGCTTGCTAACCCTGATTAGACGGGTTGGTACCCTCTGGAGTTATGGACAGGCCAGGTGGGATGTGCCACTGGTTGGCTATTAGGGCGGCCAATTGGTTATTGACTGTGGAGTACCATGCCGGCAGGTAGTCTGAACCCGAGTACGTCCAGGGGTTTTCTAGGGATGTTCCGGATCGCCCATGGTTATTGCTGATAACATCTGGTTTAATTTTGCTTGCACTTGGTTTTCCTTGCCTGTTTACCTTTACTTGCACTTGTTTTCCCTGCTTGTTTTCTTTCAGACATATTTCACAGCCTATACTGTTAGAATTTGAGAAAAATGGTTTTCAAATGAAAATGCTTTATTAGCTTTGGGTTAGATTTGAAAATGTAACACTTTGCTTTTCAGAATGAGTTTAAAACTAATGAAATGGAACTAACTTTCGAAAAAGAATAAGGGAAATGTCTCGTGTTTGATTTTCAAGTAAAGCATTATGAAAAAAAATAATTTTATGCATTATAGTTCAAACCTGGATTATGTAGATTCTATATTTACTGGTAGTGCTTGGGATTTTGTTGTGAGGCTCACCTACTGAGTACTTTTGTGCTCACGCCTATCTTTTACTTTTTCAATTACAGGTTCCTTGTGTTCAGGTTCTCCTGCTTGAGTTGCTCAGTGTGGGAGCGACGTTGGTTGTAGTTGGGTGGTGACCCGCGTGGTCACATGGAGGTATGTCGTGGTATAGTTGTTTGTGTCTTTAGTGTTTATTTGTTCTACTCTATTTACTTTTGTTTGGGCTGAAATCGTTCCCAATGATCAAAATTTTAATGCCCGGCACTTGTTGCCAGCCCGTGGGGATCGGGAACGCCCCTCGGGCCATGCTGCGGGCCGGCTCGGGTGACCGGTTCAGGGTCGACCCGGGCTGGTTCGTGACATTCCACATTTTATACAATCATTTCATTCAGCATTTTCCTTCTGGAATAAACTACAATCTTTCAGGCAAGCATGAATTTTGTTTCTTGAAAAACAAAGTTCCTAAGCTAACTTCCCTTCCATATAGTGGTTTGAGGGAATATCTACATCATCTGGAATTAAGTCATTTATGAAGTTAAGAATGTAATCGATGGAAGTATTATAAATCCCCTACATAGTTTTCCTATGAAACAATCAGATTATAAATTTCAACTTTTTCATTTTACCGCATTGTCGATATACTGGAGTCGTGGCAGCATCATTCTATTTTTTCACCCTTAAAACATCATCATTTTCATTAGACGCATCATATGTGCTCATATAAAAATATTATTGTGTCAGAATCCTTTGTTTTTTATGAAGATAAATAAATGGAAACCAGTTATATAATAAATTCTCCAATCCAGTCCTCTCATTTGTATCATCAGCAATTTGAGATTTCATTTTCTCCCCATTGTGATACAACACATAGTAGTTTGATTGAAAATCATATTTGGATATGTGGTAGATGACTTCTTCATGGATAAACCAAGTCCTTCCCACACAATTGTAATAGGGGTAGGGTATGTGACCACTATCTGAAGCATTTTGAAAAGAAAAATCTAAAAATCTCTCCAAATTGTTTTGAAAATCGTAGGAGATTCGATCGATTTCATACGTCCAACTTCTATACATTCTGTAAATAAAATTATAAACCATTTCATCATAAGAAATTAAATAACATTGAAGTTTCATGGAAAATATATTTAGGTAAACAAGAATTGTTCACTTTATATGAGACCATAACTGACACACTACTCTATATGATAATAATAATATAAAAAACAACAAAATACTATATTTATAACAAAATATAATTGAAGAACTATACATGAGTGTAAAATATCATATACAGTTGTGGAGGATAATTTTTAAGGTGTTGAGTAAATTTTAGATTGAAAAAATTAAATATTTTAGTATATTATTTGAGTGATCACATACACTGCCCAAGGGGGTGGGGGTGTCTAGTGGGTGGGGGCAATCTCGGGTGGTGGGGTGTAACTCCCCGACCCCATAATCCAGGAGCTGGTGTATTATTTTAATACATTGTCATGATTACAAGGAATCAAGTCCTGATGTATCGATCAATTTAGTAGTCTTGGAAACAAGATACATTCATAAGGTCTACACTACAACTTGAAAAGAAAAACAACACTAATTTATTCCATTAGAATCATCCAATCTTCAAAAATTATTAATACAAGTCACTCATAACTAACTTCTTCATATCGTAGGAAAATGAAACATGAGAATGGGGTGAGCTCAAATTCTCAGTAAGAGTATGCAATATAGTGGAAGATAACATAAACATTAGGCGTGGTGAATAATTGAAAACACGTGACTTTACAAATAATAAATATGAACTCTTTATGGAAAGAATATGAGCTCAGTAAATAATTCCATTTTAAAACCTAGTCTTAGGTATTCTAATAGTCTTATAACCACATGAAGTATCAATATCTAATTCCATAATGATTGAATTCGTAATGCTAGACTTCATAACCACATAGTCAAGGCCAATTTGCCAAGACTACAAATAAGATTTTGTCAAGGCCTTGTTCCAAGAAACTAGTTTGTCTCATGAGACATACCGATGCATCGAGGAGCTATAACGAGATCCACCAATCACATATTAAGTCCAATTCATTCCTCATATGAAAATTCTGAAACATAACATAAACATTCGTATTAAAACTAACATAGAAATGTCAATATTTTGTTCACAAACCATGAATGGTACAAAAATAGCACATCTAAAGTCAAACATAACTCATTCAATACAATATCGAAGATTATATTGTAATAGATTAACCTCAATCATGAATAATTAAGGATACTGACATAGACGAAAATAATCATCAAAAATATTTGAGATAAATATCACCCTTTTTCTTGAAAACATTTAAAAGGCGCACTATTTTTCAAGAAGCTGTTTAAAAATAGATTTTTGAATCCATGTGTCCCATACCACATTGAAACTTTTAAAAGGAATTTATTTTTAAAATATCAAATTCCACATAAATAGATCCTTAAAACTATTTTTAAAACATCGACATTACTGTGAATGATTTAGAAGAATAAAATTTTAAAACATTTAAAATATTATTTTAGTTAGAGTTCCTAACCAAATGAGAGATGCTTAAATAAAAATAATTGAGGTAATAAAAACATTATGATATAATTAGAATAAATTATTTCATTATATTCTATGTTAAATTATAGTATATACACCATAGAAAATTGAATTGGTGCATAACAATAATGAAGTCTCAAAGGAATGTAAATTGAGATGAAATCTCTTATAAAGAAAGTATCTTTAAGTAAAGGATAAATCAATGACATAATTATGTTTGAAAAATATAAATACAATCAATATGATTAGATATTTATTCTAAATCAATCATAGTAAATTCACACATATTCTTGTAAAAACAACACCAATGACTTGGATGTTTAACTCAATGAATGAAAATTGAGTTAAGATTACTCTTAGTAGCTTCATATCAATGACTTGATAAATTTTCAACAGAGTGATTATGTGTATCAAAAGTATATCCACAAAAAGGGGAGTGTAAATTACTACATAAATAATAAATATTTATTCCATACATAATCTTGTAGTAAAATAATCAATGAAGTATGCGTAAAGTCGAATGAGTGGAAATTGAAATTTGAAATTCCTTTACCAATTTTGTAACTTAAACATACATCCCATAAACGAAGTATCATAAAATGAATATGTAAATAACCATAAATTAAGTTATATTACACCAGTAATACAATCATGGGATGTATATATTCCACACAAAAGGAAATAGTGGCCAATATAGAATGAATCCCACGAAAATAAAAAGTTACTTCATTTTAATCAATCAAGTCATATGAACAAATGTTAATAACCACAAAATGAGTCACATAATTCAATGAACATAAAAAGAATCAGGATAATATATATCAAATTTCAGTACACAATACACCACATGTAATAAATAAGTGGAGAACAATGGAAATCTCACAGAATTAAAAGTGAGATAAGAAATCCCTTACCTTATGTCTGACTTGTCTTGTATGTTCCCTGTTCTTATTGAATAATAAACTTAAGTAAATTTATAATTTATTAAGAACATTATTCCTTTTATATAACTTATTACCTTGTTATAACAATTAGTTAATTATTTGACCTCATATTCGATATTTTATCGATGTTAGGAACTAGAGTAAAAAATGAACTTGTTATAATTACATTTTTTCCATGTGGTCAAAAGTCCATTATCTCCAGAATGATATACATGATTTAGATATCATATATATTTATTATATTTCCAGTATATATATATATATATATATATCAATTTATAATATTACATAAAAATTGGAGATATGAAATGAAATGTACCGTTCACGGAGACGGTAAGCCGTACGTACGCATGAACGCTACTCTCTTTTCTATTTTTTTTAATGGAATTAAAACATGATGATACATAGGTATATTATAATTCCAGTATAATATAATATATAATATCATTAATTACATCCTTTATATATCCCACATAAGGAATTAACAGGTCATATCATTTTGATGGGGCGGTAGTCCGCACTTCCTCAAATGAAATTATCGTGTTATACCCAGAATGGAAACCATAAAATAATGATATAAATGGAAATTACAAGTGAATAAAGAAAACATAAAGATAATATATATATATATATATATATAATATATAAATACAGTTCTATCTAAATGGCCACCATGAAAGGCGGTAGGAGATAATCGAACCATCACCGTTTCGTGTGGCGTTAGTTGGCATCCACAGAAATAGTATGTTCTTCACCCATTAGAAGGAGGTGTGTGTATGTGTAGTTTGAATAATTCTCAAAAAAACATCCTAGTATATTGAGGATACTGGTGTTGTTATAAAAAAATTAATAAATAGGGTTTAGGGGGTTGGAGATGTAAAATAAAACAAAATAAAACAAAATAATTTAAGAGAAAGTGTTACCTTTAATTTGGGTAACTATTTTTGGTTTGACCCAAATGGATTTTTTGAAGTGCCTTCTGCCTAAGGTAAGGATTCTATGAGGAAGAGGGGAATCTTGAGAGATTAGTTTGGTAGGTTTCGGATGATACAAGGGGCTTGAGAGGTGTGTGGAATTAGTTAGGAGTGGTGTCTTTTTATAAAGGGGAGGAGGGGATCTTTTTTAATGTGTGAGAATATTATTTTATTATAGAGTGATATTTGGTTTCTAAAGGTCCAAATATAATTAAAGTATAAGATAAGATGACTCATGATAGAAATAATATTATTTAATAAAAACTGGACAGTTTTTGGACATTTTTTTAATATTAATAATCATATTTTTTAAAATCATTTATTAATGAGGTAAATACTACATCATTATTGTGTCATAAATAATTTAATTATTTGGTGTCTAAAAATTATTAAAAAATACTATAATGTATGAAATAGTTTTATATTTCTAATTATTATTTATAGTCAAAAATATGACTTATATAACCCCATGTAAAAATTGATATACTAAAATATATTTTTTAATGTCATTTTTGTCATTACTTTAAGATAATTAAGATAATGTGTCATTATCATTCTTAAGTGGCTCCATGGGGTCCCCAAATTGACCCAAGGATGCCCCCGGTCAACCGTGACTCATACAATAAGGTTAGGACAAGTGTTAAGGTAATTTTTTATTATTATAATATTCTTTTTACCCTGAATTACCCTATTTACCTTTAATCGCGGTAAATAAAAATCAAAAGTTACTATTCACCAAAAATTATTTGCAACTTATTGAACCAAATTTTACTTACTAATAACAACCATGTATCTTGGAATTTTTAAATTCAATTCACAGAAGCGGTAAAATTTCATTTAAATGAAATAGTCGGATTTTTTAATACTACTTAGTGGTTTCACAATTCATCAAAAATCAATGTTTTTCAAAAAAATACCAAAAATTCAGCCTAATATATATTTGATATTCTGAATTCAAAAAATATGTATATTTTAACAAGTTCAAGAGATAGAAGTTGGATTAATTAATTTCAAATTAATTCTCACTGTGAAAACAAATAGTGTGTTTTTAAGAAACAATAACTATCAAAATATTGACACTTGTTTATGTATAATTTCAAAGTGAAATTAATTCCAATGACCAAAATTGGATTAAAGGATAATAATATTATCTAATTAAACTTAAAAACCAATTTAAAATATAATCAAATGATATAAATATATTTGGTTAAAAGGAAGTTTTGAATTAAAATACATTATTTCTCATTATTCATAAAAAATACATATTTTTTAAAAAATACAAAAATTTCATTCAAAGTAAATTTTTATGTCCTGATTCTAAAGAAGAATTTTATTTTGTCAAAATGAATATGTAAAAGGGTCAAATATTTAATTTAAAAAATGGTTCACCCTTAAAAGGTGGTAAAATTGAATATTTTTGAAAAATACATTTTTTATCTGAAAAATTGAATTTGTTCTTATAATATGTCTAAGAAACACATAATACATAAGTTAATATTAAAATGAGTTTATAAAATTCAAAATCCAGTTAATACTATTCATAACAGCTTTTGAATGGCTAGATTTGTAAGTCATCGTACGCTCGAACTCGGTGTTGCGTGTAGCATAAGCTATTGAATTTAATGAAAATAAAGTACTATGAAATTTTGGGGTGTTACATTCTACCCTCCTTCAATAAATTGTTTCCTCGCAATTTTAAATTATTCTTCAAAAATAAAAGGTTAAAAATAGAAAAATACCTTTGTGGAAAACCTACATCAGAAATTGGGTTAATAAAATTTATTCTTAATAGGAGGGAAAGGGAGATGAAAAATTCACCACCAAATTATGATCTTGATTAGGGGAATATTGGTGGAAATTACAGACACATAATTGGATGAAAAATATAAATATATATAGGGAGTGATTGAGGTCATCAATCACAAACAAGTGTAAAATTGAGGGCCTCAAAGCCATCAATATCTGATGATTTAAAATATCATCGGTTCAACAAACCATAAAGAATTACGATAACACATTTTTTGTTTTAAGATACCTTCCCTAAAGATTAATAATTAATTTATTCATAGAATAATAAAACAAAAATATACTTGATAAGTAGAGTCTCATCCATTATCTAATTCTAATCACAAACACTTCTTTCACTCCAAATTAAGAGTATTAAAGATGACTTGTTCACACCTGAAGTGCTAGAATCAACTTATAGAGAATAAAATAATACAAAATGTATGAACTATATATTTACCTTTTATGTATATATTAACCAAAACCGAAGTGGTTATTAAAAGATCAGATGATCCTCAAAAAGGATAATACTTTAGAGAAAGAAATTCTAATATTAATTTCAATAATTAAACCAACAATAACCAAATTTCAATAAATACCATTCATTAAACAATTTTCCATAAAATATTTTAATATAATCCAGACTAATATTGAAACCCAAAACATAGAAGAATTTTCTTACATATTTTTCACAGTTAAATTGTATCTCCAAATAATATCGACTACTCTTAAAGTCACATACTTAAAAGTAATTAACCAAATCACATATTCTCTATGATAGGTTAATTATTTCCAAAAATAACCCAAATCGCTATAAATCCACAATAAAAACATAGGTAAAAAACACCCTTACTCTTCAAATGAAATCCCATAGTATTTTGTTTTCCATAGTCATATAGTATTCCCAATAAAGCAAATGTCTTCCAAAATAACAATTATCCCTTAATCACCAAATCATTTTCCTATACTAAGGATATTCATTTTATAAGACATAAGATCCCAAATAAAATTATTATTGATCAATAAAATCATTTAACTAAAAATAATTAGTCACATTAACCAGGGTCTTCACGTAGTCCAGTTGAAGGTGATAAATCCTAATCGCACTATGGTTATGGGTTTGATTCCTGCAGCATTGTCTGATGCGACTGGTTGTCACACGGTCTGTGTGTTGTCCTTTTCCAAAAACTATATAATTTTATAATATTCCCAAAAATTAGATAGATTAATCAATGTAACTATAACATAATTTCATCAAAAATTTTATCTCATACCTCGAATTTTCATCCCAATGCTTAATAACTTGTAATTTCCTCAAACTCAATAAAAATATAAAACCAAATGGTTATTTATAACTATATCTACAAGAGAAAAGATAATTATTCCTCAAATATCATTTTCACACAACAAACTATTGGGTTACAAATTCAAGGGAAAAGTCTTCCAAAGTAATCCCATCAACAAAGAGCACTAAATATTTTTTATAAATTAATCAATCCTTTTATTTCCACATAGCTTCTTCCTTGACTAAGAGGATATTCTATAGAATAGGGCATTCACTCGAGTAATGTCTAGGTCCCGTACATTTATGGAAAATTATTGTAAATGGATTTTTGGGACTATTTTTTTTTCTTCCATAGTACTCGTCAATTTTCCCCATCAATTCTTTACTTTATGTCATTATTTCCCACACATAAAGCATTTCTTTGTTCCATTAAGACACCTTCCTAGGTGTCTCTATACACATTTCCTGCATGATGTAAAATGAGCTTTATTTTCTCTATGGTCTTTACTGTTTTAGCTCTTATCATTCACCACTTTTCTCTTCTTTTTTTGAGTTTTGGAGTTGGTTAATATATATGTTGTTGATCATATTTTTGGAAAACTAATTCGGCCTGATCATGATATCTTTTAAACCTATCAACATTCCATTTCGTTGCTCATTTCCACCATTGTGCCCACCTTGTACATCATCTTCAATATTACCATGACTTCTTTATAATCCAGGCATTGACTAACATAATAAAGCATAGTGTGAGTGATAAAATCATTTAGATAATATCATAACACTGTATTTTTAATATAAAACACCTAAGGATTAACCAAGGTTATATATTCTCATCTTATATGAAAATCTTTCAAATCGGTTTGTAAGGAATATATGAATTATCATAAGAATATCCCTCAAGAATTTCATAACCAAGAGTGCAGCAAGGCCTATTGTCATGTACTAAGATACCCCGGGGTCAAGCCCAAAACTCCTTATCGGTGTTTTCATCCCTAGGTACATCTGTGCCCAAGCTGCCTCTACCTACTTGTATCCAGACAGGGATTTATTGCATGGAAAATATAGAAAATCTCAACATTACCAAAATTATAGTACGTTCTTCTATACTAATCCTCAAATACTATCTTAAGTTAATGTGATCTAATCAGAGTTTATATAAATCTAGTTTCCAAGGTTTGTACTAAACATCCTCTCATACCAACTGTAATGCCCTGACCCCAGAATCCATGAGCTGTTGCATTATTTTAATACATTGGCATGATTCCAAGGAATCAATTCCCGAAGGACCGATCAGTTTAGTAGTCATAGAAAAAATATACATTCATAATTTCTACACTAAAACATGAAAATAAAAACAACAAGAATTTTTTGATTAGAAACATCCAAGCTTCCAAGATTATTCCTGCAAGTCACTCATAATTAACATCTTCATATCCAGGGAAAATGAAACATGAGAAAGGGGTGAGCTCAAATTCTTAGTAAGAGTAATAAATATATTTTAAGTTAAAATAAACCTTAGGCATAGTGAATAATTTAAAACATGTGATGTTACAAATAATAAACATGAACACTTTATGGTAGGAATATGAGTTAAGTAAATAATTCCATAATAAAACATATTCATGGGTATTCTACTAGTCTAATGACCACATGAAATATAAATATCTAATCTCATAATGTTGTGATGCATAATTCCAGGCATCATAACCACATAGTCAAGGCCTTGTGCCAATACTATAAATAAGATTTTGTCAAGGCCTTCTGCCAAGACACTAGTTTGTCTCATGAGACCTACCCATGCATTGATGAACTATAGAGGGCTCTACACATCACTAACTAAGTCCAATGTATTACTCATATAAAAATTTTGAAACATAACATAAACATTCATATTAAAACCAGCATATGAAATGTCAATACTTTATCAACAAACCATGAATAGTACAAAAATAGCACATCCACAGTCAAACATAACTCATGCAACACAATATAAAAGATTGTACTGTAATATATTAACCTCAATTGAGAATAATAAAGGATATTTACATAGTTGAAAATAATCATCAAAACTATTTGAGGGAAATATCCCCATTTTTCTTTAAAACATTTAAAAGTCTCACTATTTGTCAAGAAGCTGTTTAAAAATAAATTTTTGAATAAAAGTTCCTCATACAACTTTGAAAATTTTAAAAGGAATTTTAATTTTAAAACAATAATGTCCACATAAATAAATACTTAAAACCATTTTTATAACATGGACATTACTGAGAAAGAATTAGAAGTATGAATTTTTAAAACATTTAAAATGATATTTTAATTAGAGTTCCTAACCAAATGAGAGACGCTTGAATACCAATAATTGAGTTTATAAAAACCTTTTAATATCTTGAGAATAAAGTATTTCATTATATACTATGTCAAATGACATTATATACACCGTAAAAAAGTGAATCGGTGCATAACATCAAAGAAGTCTCAAAGGAATGTAAATTGAGATGAAATCCCTTATAAAGATAGTATCCTTAGGTAAAGGATAAATAAATGACATAATTATGTGTGAAAAATATAAATACACTCAATATTATTGGATATTCTGTGTAAATCAAAGAGAGTACATTCACACATATTCTTGTAAAAACAACACCAATGACTTGGATGTTTAACTCAATGAATGGAAATTGAGCTAAGATTACTCTTATCAGGTTCATATAAATGAATTAAAAAAAATTCAATGGAGTGATTATGTGTATGAAAAGTATATCCACAAAAATTGGAGTGGAAATTAATACATAAATAATAAATAGTTATTCCACACATAATCATGGAGTAAAATAATCAATGATGTTTTTGTAAAGCTGAATGAGTGGAAATTGATATTCGAAATTCCCTTACCAATTTGGTAACTTATAAAACATACATCCCATAAAAAAGTATCATATAAAAAAGTTGTAAATACCCATAAATTAAATTATATTAAACCAATAATACAATCATGGGAAGTACAAATTCCACACAAAACGAAATAGTGTCCAATATAGCATGAATCCCATAGAAATAAAAAGTGAGATGAAAAGACCTTACTTCGTTGTAATCAATCGAGTCATATGACTAAAAGTTAATAACCACCAAATGAATCATATAATTCTATAAAAATAAAAAGAATCATGATAATATGTATCAAATGGCAGTACAAAATACACCACATGTAATAAATAAGTGGAGAATAATGGAAATCTCACAGAATTAAAAGTGAGATAAGAAACCCCTTACCTCAAGTCTGATTTGTCTTGTATGTTCCTTGTTCTTCCTGAATAATAAACATAAGTTAATTTATACTTGATTAATAACATTATTTATTTTATATCACTTATTACCTTTCTATAATAATTAGTTAATTATTTGAGTTCATATTGGATATTTTATCGATGTTCAGAACTTGATTCAAAAATGAATTTGTTATAATTACAATTTTTCCATGTGGTCAAAATTCCATTATCTCTAGAATGATATACTTGATTTAGATATCATTTATATATTATATATCCAGTATATATATATATATAACTATTTATAATAGTACATAACATTTGGATATTAGAAATGAAATGTACCGTTCATGGAGACGGTAAGCCGTATGTACGCATGAACTCTACTTTCATTTCTATTTTGTATTTTGATGGAATTAAAACATGATTATTCATAGGTATATTATAATTCCAGTATAATATTATATATAATATCATTAATTTCATCCTTTATACAAACCACATAATGAATTAACGAGTCATATCATTTTGTGGGGGTGGTAGTCCGCACTTCCTTAAATGAAATTATCGTGTTTTACCCATAATGGAAATAATAGAATAATGTTATAAATGGAAAAAATAGAATAATAAAGAAATACTAAACATAATATATATATATAATATATAAATAAAGTGTTATATGGATGGCCAACATGAGATGCGGTAGGATAAAATCGAACAATCATCATTTTGTGAGGTGTTAGTTCGATATCCACAGAAACAGTATGTTCTTCACCCATTAGATGGTGGTGTGTGTAAGTTTAGTTTTAATCCTTCTAATATAACCATAATAGTATATTGAGGATACTGGTGTTATTACAAAAAAAAGTAATAAGAATTTTTTAAGGGGTTGGAGAAGTAAAATAATACAAAAGAATTTAAGAGAAAGTGATACCTTTAATTTGGGTAACTTCCTTTGGTTTCAACCAAAAGGACTTCTTGAAGTGCCTTCTATCTAAGGTAATGATTCTAGGAGGAAGATAGGGATCTTGAGAGATTATTTTGGAAGGGTTTTTATGAGGCAATGGGATTTAGAGGTGTGTGGAATTAGTTAGAAGTGGTGTCCTTTTATATGGGGGAGGAGGGGCTCTTTAGAAAAGTGTGAAAATATTATTTTATTATGTAGTGATATTTAGTTTCTAAAGGTCAAAAACTAATTAAAGTTGAAGACAAGATTACTCATGGTCGAAATAAAATCATCCAATAATAATTGGATAGGTTTTTGATATTAATTTAATATTAATAATAAAATTTATTTAAATTATTTATTATTTAGGTAAATACTACATCATTATTCTGTAATAAATAATTTAATTTATTTGGTGTCTAAAATTATTTAAAAAATAACATAATTTAGGAAATATTTTTATATTTCCAATTATTATTTATAGATGAAAATTTGAATTATATAACCCCATGTAAAAATTGATATGCTAAAATATATTTGTTAATGTCATTTTTGTCTTTAATTTAAGTTAATTAAAATAAAGTGTCATTATCATTCATAAGTGGCTCCATGGGGTCCCCAAATCTCACCAATGATGCCAATGGTGGGAAATGACTTATCAAATAGGGTTAGGACAAGTGTTAAGATAATTTTTTATTATTATCATATTCTTTTTACCAAGAATTACCCTATTTACCTTTAACCGTAGTAATTAAAAGTCAAAAGTTACCATTCATTAAAAATTATTTTCATCTTATTGAACCAAATTTTATTTACTAATAACAACCATATATCTCGGATTTTTGAAATTCAATTCACAAAAGTGGTAAATTTTCATCTAAATGAAAATTTCGGATTATTAACTACTACATAGTGGTTTCACTATTCATCAAAAATTGATGTTTTTCTAAAAAATACAAAAAATTCAGCCTAAGGTATATTTGATATTCTGAATTAAAAAACGATGTCTATTTTACCAAATTCAAAACATAGAAGTTGGATTAATTAATAAAAAATTAATTCCCAATGTCAAAAAAATTGCATGTTTTCAAGAAACAATAACTATCAAAATATTGACACTTGTTTATGTATATTATCAAAGTGAAATTATTTCCAATGACCAACATTGGATTAAAGGGTAAAAATATAATTCAATTAGACTTTAAAACCAATTTAAAAGATAATCTAACCATATAAATAAATTTGGTTAAAATGCAGTTTTGAATTAAAATACATTATTTCTGATTATTCATAAAAAATGAATATTATTAGAAAAATACCAAAATTTCATTCAAAGTAAATTTTGATGTCCCAATTCTAAAGAAGAATTTTATTTTGTCAAAATTAATATGTAGAAGGGTTAAATATTGGATCTAAAAAAGCATCACCATTAAAAGGTGGTCAAATTGATTTTCTTTGAAAAATACATTTCTTATGTGAACAATTGAATTTGTTCTTATAATATGTCTAAGAAACACATAATACATTAGTTAAAATTATATAGAGTATATGAAATTCAAAATACAGTTAATACAATCAGCCTTTTTGCACATGAGCCTCAGCCCGGTTGGTGAGGACTCCATAACTGCGTCCAAGCGACCAGGGATCAAATCCAGGTGGAGGCATAATTTCCGAGTTACGGTAATAGTACTATAGTAGTATTGTAGCTGTACTTTAGTAGGTAATGTAGCAGGGACTGTGAAATACTATAGCGGGAACTGTAGTAGGCACTATTTGGCACTGTAGCAGCCTGGATTATGCCCCCGTTTAGGCCTTTGGGGCACCGATTTGGTCCCTCAGTCCTTTGAGGCCTTCGGTCCACCCAGGCCTTCAGGTCAGTAAGTCCTTAGGGCCACCTCAAGGCCTTCAGGCCACCTTAAGTGCAGATGCAAACCAGACTACCTATGAGGAACAATCTCTACAAGGAGGATGATAAAAGAGCTTTCACCACAATAGAAGCTAAACGGATTGCATGAATGAGAGGGTATGGCACCTACCATCAGGACAAGCATGTGCATGAATGGGAATGCCTAGCCAAACAGCCATGCAAAGGTGGAGAGCTGATTTCACGATGAAGATGCTAGGGTGGAGCAGTTTCAGGTAGTTAGCCTGGATTGTATGTAATGTTTGAAGCCTATGGTCAATAAATTCCTCTAAGGCCTATTGGCCATGTAATACTTACGCCTACGGGCCTTATAAGGGTTCCACCTCACCCCTTGAAAGGTAGATTATCAAAATCAATAAAAATGATGGCCTTCGGGCCATTGGTGAAAATCCAGTTAATAATATTCATAACAGCTTTTGAACGGCTAGTTTGGTAAGTCGTGGTGAGGTCGAACTCAGTGTGGTGTGTAGCACAAACTATTGAATATAAAGAAAATGAATTACTATGAAATCTTGGGGTGTTACATGGGGGGGCTATCCATGAGCTTCGGGGTGTCCAGGGGGTGGGTGGGTTGTCCATAGGGGTCGTGGGGCTATCTACAGGGGTGGTGGGGTTGTCAAGGGGGTAGGGGGTGTCCAGGTGGTGGTTGGGCTATCCACGGGGGTGGGGGGCTGTCCAGGGGTGGGTGTGTCTAAGGGGATGGGGGTGTCCAGGGTGTGGTGGGGTTGTCCAGGGGTGGGAGGGCTGTCCATGGGGTTGGGGGTGTCTAGGGGGGTTGGGTTGTCTAGGGGTGGGTGGGCTGTCCACGGGGGTGGTGGGGCTATACAGGGAGTAGGGAATATCCAGGGGGTGGGCGGGCTTCCCACGGTGGTGGGGGGCTGTCCATGTGGGTAGGCGTGTCTAGGTGGTGGGGGGTTGTCCTTGGGGGTGGGGGTGTTTCCATGGGGTGAGTTTCTGGGGAGATGTGCAGGGGATTGGGGGCTATCCAAGGGGGTTGGATGTGTCTAGGGGTGGGTGTGTTTTGGGGAATAGAGGGTGTCCGGGGGTGGGGGTCTATGGGTGGGCATGCAGTCCATGAGGGTGGGGGTGTCCAAGGGGTACGAACTATCCACAAGGGTGGGGGGATGCCCACGGTGGTGTGACTGAGATCTATGGGATTTAATTGGGTTCTCATTCATGTTATGAAAAAAAACAATGGGTGTTAAGGATTAGAGCAGTATTTTTTAGTTAAAATCCAATTTGGTAGGATTGGTGACTTGATAACATGATGGTGTCAAGTTTTCAATCAGGAAAATGATGGTGCATTGGATTCTGGTTAAAGGAATACATGTTATTGAATATCTATTGGTAGTTATTAGGAATGACATGATGTGTGGTAATGAGTTTGTAAGGATTTTGATCATCATGGCATGATGATTAAGGGTGTTTTCATATATGAAGTTGTATGGATTTCTCGATATTTTTTTCATCATAACATGAATTAAATTTAGGATGTCATTAGAAGGTGAAGTATAGATAAAATCACTATTCGTTTATTATATGGAGAGGTTGGATTATGAATATGGGACGTGCATATGGTAGTATGTCCCTGGTCTAGGTGGATATATATGGAGATTTTCCTCCCACGGACTCTGTATCAATGGATTCTAAAACGCTCCCACCACCTTCCAATGATATATTCATTCTAGAAAAATGTGTTGTGGGAGAAGTAATGCATCTTATATAGTTGATTTCACTTGTAGATCATGTGATTCCTTACTCGTCAAGATGAATAGACAAGAAGGAAAACCATAGAGGCCCCAGACCTATCCAAATATCTATAAGTGATGACTTCCCAGTGCTTATTGGCGAACTATGGAAGTGATGACCTCCCACCTACACATCCCACCCTCCCCACCTCACCCCCAGGAAACTCCCCCTGCATATCCCCCTCCCCACCTGCACACTGCACATCCCCCCCCCAACTTCACACCCCCTCCCATCCTCCCACTGCACAACCCCCCACCCACCACCCCCGCCTGTATGCCCCCCCCACCTCACCCGCCAACAGACTCCCCCTACACAACCCCCTTCACCCCTAACCTACACATCCCCACCTGCACAGCACACCCCCCACAGCACACCCCTCTCCCCACAACACACTGCACATCCCCCCACCCACCTGCACACCCCCACCCCACCCCAACACATACAGCCCCCCACCCCCACCTCTCACCCAACAGACTCCCATGCACATCCCCCCCGACCTTCATATCCCCACCTACATAGCCCAACCCCACTGCAGACCCACCTTCCCCACCTGTACACTACACACCCCCAACCTATACACCCCCACCTGCACCACACTTCCCCCACCCACTACACATCCCCCCACCTAGACACCCCCTCCCCCCCACTGCACCCCCCCACCTGCAACCCCCCCCCCCCCACCCCCACCTACCAAGCACCCCCCCACCTACACCCCCACTTGCACATCCCCCTCCTCCCACCCCCACCCCCACCTGCACAGCCCACCCCCCACCCCCACCTCATGCCCAACAAACTCCCCCCACTACACACCCCCACATGTACATCCCACTTCACCCACTGGACATCCCCTTCACCCACTGCACATCCCCCCCACCTGTCACCCCCAGCAGCACACCCCCCTCCCCCACCCACTACACCCCCACCCCCACCCCACTTGAAAATCCATCTTCCACCCACCCCATCAGCATAGCCCCCCCCCCACCTCACCTCCACCTGCACAGCCCCCTAAATGTTAAATAATTCATATATTATAATTATTTATAAAAAACCTTTTATATGATTAACAACATATCCAACAAGAATTTACAAGGATTATGATTAATAATATCTCCCTATGACTGTTATAGTATGATGGTTTACATGTAAACAACTTTATTAAAATTAGGCATATGATAAATAAGTATTATAGGATCAAATTATACCAAATAGATACAAACATAAAATTATACATAGTTAAATAAAGTTAACTAAAGTCCATATAATCCTCCATATAACCCTCACTAAATAATAGAAAACCACCAACACCACTACCCTAACTGGCCCGAATCCCTTCATATGGTTCAATAACTCTACATATTGGTCGATATGAATATTTCAAATAACGTTTATTCACAAAATCATGACAGTTTAAGTATAGAACAAAAACATAAAACAAATCAAATTGCAATTATTCGGTATACCATACCGCACGGACCTCGGGTTCACGCTAAATCAAAAGAGAAAACAAAAAAAATAGATGCAGAACATTAAACCAAAGGTATCGCTTACATTTTTAAGTGTACAAAAAAACAATTTCCTATTTGAAGATGGATCTGGTGGAATAATTTTTGTACTGAGATAGCTCTGATTTAGGTCTCCGCTTTAGGCCTGCAATCACATCGATGGTGGACTGGGTCTGTTGACAACTTAAAGAAAAACATTCCAAACGGTTTAAAAAACCTATTCGAAAATGTAAGATTTACCAACGGTTTGAAGAAACGATTGGAATTATTTCCTAAAACTCAAATATCCCAATGTTTTAATAAAACTGTTGGGTAAAATTCATCTAAAACTCACATATCCCAATAGATTGATAAAACTGTTGGGTAAAACTCATCTAAAAATATGTATTCCAACAGTTTATTGAAACCTTTGGGTAATGACCTCTCGAAATACCTACTACAACAGTCTATTAAAATTTTTGGAAATTTTTTTTTGGTATAGACTCTATTTATAGTAGTGATATATGATTTACATATGAACTTTTATGTCCCTTTTACTAAAAATTCCTTCTTAAAATCATGTTTCAGGTAATAACATCACTGTTTTTCAAATATGTTTTGATTACTTATTTTAAATAATTTTTATATGGTTATGGTTACATCAATAATGAATGTAAAACAACATATAAATATCATATATATTCATTATAAACATATTAATATTAATCCAAAAAATTTAACAATAGAAAATTCATTACATCATTAATAGGGATGGTGGGTTATATATATGTATGAATGATGTTTCCATTTTATCATGGGATATAAAGAAATAAAAATAAATATTAATTAACCTTTATAAAACAATATTATGTTATATATATATATCATGTAAATAAATGAAATCTATATTTTTTATTGTCCATATAAAAATAAAATGAAAAACATTTCATATCATTGTGTGGTGGTAGTAATCCAAACGTTAACACAAGTGAAATTATTATTTTCCAATAGATTAGAAGGTAAGAAGTTATATGTGATATTATATTTCAAGAAGTATGTTTTTTTCATAAATATAACATAAATTCATTAACATTATCCTTAACACCTTCCATTAAAAGCATAATTGAATGATGAATCATGTCATTTTGTGATGTAGTAGTCCTCCATACACATGAGTGATGCTATTGTATCCCCCATAGAATAGAATTTAAGAATGTATATGTGATATAATAATTATATAAGTATAATAATATCATAAATATAATATAAATATGTTAAATAAATCTTTATATCTAGTACTGATAGACGGTGATGGAAATTGGGCTATATCGGTTTATAAGGCGGTAGACTTCCACACGCATGATTGACAGTTATTTCCCACTAGATGAAAGAGGAGAGAGATGTAGGTCATAAAATTATCATTATAAAATCTTATTATATGTTAGATTCTAATTTTATTATATTATCATTATTCATTAATATTTGAACAAGGTTGAAGAATTAAAAAATAAAAATGCATGTTTATTAATTTTACCTCTTCTTTAGAGAGGCTCTTTTGGTTTATACCTAAACCCTTATTGGGATGATTTAATAATTAATACAAGGACTCTATTATGTTTTAGGGGTAAAATGAATAGAATTGGGCAGTACCTTTTTGAACCAAAAGGCATTTTATGTGTTAAATGTGAAGGAATGGGGTGGCCTTTTTTAAGTGGGGTAGAGGACACAAATTGAATATTTTTAATGAAAAAAGTGTATCCACTTTTTTCAAATTACAAAAGTCATTAAAATGAGTCATTATTGGTTCATAATAGTGATAGTGTCTATATGTGGCCATAAAATTTGTGTTGGAAAAGTTAATAGTTCATTTTGATCCTTATCTTCTTAGTTTAACATATATATTGGCCATCTATAACTACATTTCCGAACCCATTAAATTATTGATGTTGTTGATGCCTTAATTGGTCTAAAATTGTTACACCATGTGGTGGTTCTGTAGGTTGCTCCATATAGGTAGATTAATTTCTCATAACCTGATTTAACTACCCCAAAATAGTTATAATTGTTTTACTTATATTTGCAACTCCAACTCAACTTCATTATCATTCCCATGAGGGATGTTTCTACATGCACTATGTGCATTGATATGGTTCTCAAACCTTATTCTAGGAACCATTTATAAATAATAGTATAAACCTGATTAGATCAAAACATTATAAAACATGATGTATAATCCCAAAACTAGTGAGACAAATAAGTTAAATTTAAAAAATTATGGATGGATAATATCATTATCATATACATGGTTTCTTTCCCATGAGGGAAGCTTCTACATGAACTGTGTCCAGTAGGCTTGATTTCATGTACTGGGTAATAATCGAGTCAATCCTAACATGCCATTTTAGGAGTTATTACCCTTAGGAATATTTATATCGGAACTATGTCCAATTTTAGTATCTAGAAATGGAATAATTTCTATTAAAAAAACATAATTACATCGTCACCAAAACATTAGGATGTTCTTCTATACATATCCTCAAAGTGAATCATAGAGTTATGTTCCCTAATATATATTTTTCATTAATCCAGTTCAATGGTTATTACTAGAAATTCATGGATACCAATGTTGAAGACCATAAATACAATAGCCTAGAGATTTTGGTACTTTATTACATTAGCATAAGATATAAGGAATTTATTCCTGAATTATACAATAGATTATTAGTCTTCATAAACTAGATAGATTCTTGAATTCCGAATACATTTGAAAACATAAAATACAAGAAAAAAGAATTTTATTTGAGAGAATATTTATTCCCTCTATAACGTCCCTATATATCATTCATCAAACATTTCCTAGCATCTTGGAGAAAGGAAACAAAATAAATTTATTATAATTAATGATAAATAAGGGTATTGGTATAATAGAATCTACCATGAATACCAAATATATATTCAATATTGAAAGGAAATTAACTGAATCACATGAAATTTAATCAAAAAAATTATCATGTAAAATAATATGGTAGGAATAAATCATGATCAAATAATTCTATATTGACTAACCTCAATGTTTTTTTTTGAATGTTATGTTAATATGTGTTTTTGGATTTTTGATGAAATGGTGTTGCATTGAGAATGATTAATAATCCAACTAATTGCATTGGATGTCATGCTTTGACTATTCTCCATGGATAATAGTAACTATTGTTTTATGTGATCTTATGTTCCAAGACATATGTAAATGATGACTTTATATACTAAAAATTTAAGAAGAAGGACATGAAATTTATTTAAATAATTTTGTATAAAGAAGATTAATAGTTTTTTGATTTTAATTTTATTTACTAATCCTTTTATATTTAAATAATTTTTTATTAACATTGAAATAATTTTTCAAAAAAGTATTAGGAGTCAACAAAACAATCCCCCAATAAAATACCTCAACCATTGTTAGGGGGACCAAAGGGTTTAACACCCATGGAAGAGCCTACTAGGGAGGTTGTATAGTCACTATGGAGTTATTGGGTTGTGTATAGTTCCATAGAAGTGCCCCCGTGTATAATGATCACATATTACCTGGAATTCCCTTGTATAGGTCCCGATGAGAGCACAGCCAAAGAAGTTCACTTTGTGGCCTGGAAGCCTATAGGGTCGAAAACTGGGTGGTGTACGTGGAGTGTGGCCGTTGTTGAACTCAGGTATCTCCATAATGTAGCAGCAAAAGGTGAGTAATAAACAATAGAAAAGACCATGAGATGTAATGATTTCAGACAATGCCTTATGTGTAGAAGTTTTTATGAGTCAAAATAATATGTATAAAATAATGGTTGTATGATTAAGTTAATCGTGTCCATCCAATTAAAGTAGCTATTATCCTCTTCCATCTTCTGCATACGAGCCTTTTGAAGTCATGCTTTTTCAATCTGAAGAACCACATAAAATCTCAATCATCATGCTATATCATCATACCTCAATGGGATTTCTAAAATTATCCAAAGTATGGATTTCTTTAAATTGTAAAAATAATTCATGATGATGATTTTTTGGGGAAGAACACTATAAGAAAATATCGCTTTGTATACTGTCACATAGTACCCAAATACATGTTCCATGTGGACGAGATTAATTATGAAAATCCACATATAAAATAAAATTGTCAACACAAAGGGAAATATAAATGCTGGATAACATAATAAAGATGACTTCATGAGTGAACTAGCTTTTATGTGATAAATAAACTATGAGGGATGTTTCTAAATAGACATGATTATTTTTCATGGTTTAGTTACAACATGCTGATGTATATAGAATTTTTTATGCATAAAGACAGAATGTGAGGATGGGTTATCAAATTATACATAGAGTTATAAAAATTATATGCGGATTTTTCTTTTCAGATGAAAATGCCATCTAAATATGCTGATTTGCTAATGAATAATGTTATGTGAAAATAAAAAACACATGTGATAAAATATTCTTCGTAGATTAACAAATGAGTATGAGGGAGATTCATTACAGAGGAGGTGAGTTTAAGAAAAACATCCTATATACAGATATTTTATTTTTTTATGTGGATAAGAGTTAATGTATGTGAAAGATATTAATACATTATTCTATGTGAAACCTAAAAGAATAAAAAATGCTTTTTGGTGACTTGAGTTCGCAGAGAGAAAAATTATACTGAATTGATTGTGAAGAGATGATAAAATAAAAATCATATCTAATGTTATGAATATTGTAGCCATATTTTGATTATGTGGACTAGAAAATGATATGAAATAATATTTTTTAAAAAGTTTTGTTGTGGAAAATATATTCTACGGATAGTGGTGACACATTATTTTTCCTCATATAAAATGGAACTGCATTAATGTCTTTTCCATGTTTTATATAATTAGTATTCGTAAACTCCATGAATATCCAGTATTTTTTAACCTATAAATACTATGTTGATTTAGATATTAATTTTGTGATCAATAAACTATAGATAATATTTTCTATGAAAATTATTTTATTTCTTGTAATGCAGATTTCAGTTAGCTATTCCATAAAAAAAATTCGTAGATAATATAAGGCATAAAAATGTGATATACTTGAATTATTTTATGCAAAAATTGATTTTTTTCATAATATATTTGTATAGTATTTTTGAGATAAAATAATCTATAATTTTAGGTAGAACCAGTTCAGTGATGTTATTCAAAAAGTGGTAACATGGTATTATATTTTTCATGAAGGTTCAAAAAAGAGATATTTATGAATTATTCTAGAAGTAAAAAACATGAATTAGTGATCTTTATTTTTGTTTTTTGTAATAATTTTTTTATACATTATGAAACTATTATTCTAATCGGTTAGTATAAAGCAAAGTTTGCCTTTATCCTAGAGAAGACATGTATGTTTTTACACTTCTAATTATAATGAATCATCACTGATTGAGTAGCCTAACAATCTCAATAAGGAGTAATATCACATTGACTCTGAACCTTATAAAAATATTGTGTTACAATTAAATTTAATATTAATACATTTTGGAGAGTTTTAGTAATCATAATAGTGGATCATATCCTAAAATTTCAATAGATGTTAATTTCAAAAGAATAAAAAATTCTAAAAGGAACCATAGATTCCACCCCCTTATTAGTGGTGCACCACCTTTATAAGAAATCAAATTTGTATCAGAGGTAGGTTCCCTTTATCCATATTAACTAAGTACTAAGGATGGATAATTTTAATTTGGTTGATAGTATGGTTTTCTCAATTTTAATGGTATGAACTATCATAATTGTGAGAATATGATGTTTCCCCATCATCTATTAATTTTTCAATTCTTTAATGAGGTAGTTGTTATAATATTACCACTTATCATGGAAGATTATATTTTTAGTCTTACCTACATGGGAAATATATATATTTTTAAAAATTATAAATATTCATTTTTTATTTGTCTTTCAAAAAAAAGTTGACAGAGGTTATGGGACTCAACAATTCCATGGAAATTTGTGATAAGTTGGAAATGTTTTACAAAAAATGTGAGAGTCAAGGAGGCCAAATTGAAAATTTAGAGAAGAAAATTTGAATATAACATGATGGGTGAAGAAAATAATATTGATGAGTACTTCAAAGAGTCAATGACATTTTAAATAATATTTGAGGTTTTGGAGGAAAGCATGATGATACAAATTTTGACAAAAAATGATGGGAAATTTTTCTGACATGTTAGATCATTTTTATCAATATTGGAATATGTAAATGATCTTACTCATAAAAGTTTATATAACAATATATTATAATATAAAATGAAAATGAACCTCATATTGAAGAAGAACATAAATGATATGAGTTCTATTGAGACCATGAGAAAGATCAAAAATAGAAATTATGAAACTCTAAAATCAAGTGAATATGATGTTGAAAATGAAGTTTAATATGATAATAGAATCATTTCACTTGTAACAAAAATATTCAAGTAGAAATAGTATAAGGGTAAAAATAAATTACCACCACGGTTTTACAACTAAAAATAAATTTTATATTTTTCTATAAATTATAAAGAAAATAAGTTTGTGGAGCCTTATAAAAATGATGAACAAGAATATAAAATGAGATTGTGGGATATTAGAAATTTACTAACCAAATTATATTGAAGAAAGAATAAATTATATAAAATTAGAATAATATGTTTAGTGAGAAATTATGCGTAGTTAACCCCACCTCAACCATCCAATCAGAAGATGAAAATTACATTAATGATTATGTGGGAAAATAATTTGACACCTATGTATATGAAGTGGTTGAATGTGAACAAACTGAGCTATAGAACATGATAAAAAATTAAATATAAAATTTTCATTAGGAAATTTAAAACCCTCAAGAAGGAAAAAAGGATGTTATTGAATAAAATAGAAAATTTAACTGACGAAAAGGAAGAATGTGTGAGGAAAGAGATTCTTTAAATTGAATAAATACAAAGACAAAAAATGAATATGGATGAAATGGAAAATATGGAAAATGAAATTAAAGAAAATATTCCTCTAAAAGAATAATAATAGTCTAGGACTCCATATAAATTTCTTGAAGCAAGGACTATCTAGACAAACATTATAGAATCAGCAAGGTTGTTGAGGTCAAGGAATAATCATTGAAAACTGGGGAAATTACCTTTTCAAAGAAGCAGGTTAATTTATAACTATATGAATTTTAAAATAAATATGTTATCTATAACAATGTGGGTCCAAACTAATATTCTAGAGCAATATAGAGAAGTAATTCTATTGAAATTCATTTTTTATTTCAATTTTCTCAGTAAATTCAGCAAGAACATTCTTTCCCCCAATGCCGAGACAATATCAGTATATTGGAAACAACAAACACAATCTTGAAGGCATTAATATTGTCAGTTGGGAATATCATGGTTCCTAGGAAACTTTAGGTTTTGTGGAGTGTTTGGTCATAAGGAATATTTATATTGTTATAGCATGTCCCTATCAAATATTAGACATGAACCACGGGGGTTCTATTCTAGAAAAAGGATAAATACTTTTTAAAGCAATTATTAATCATGAATTCATATTATCTGCCAATAGAAATATAATATGACTATCTTGAATAATTATATGGTAGAAATGATAAAAATGATATATTTCAAAAAATTTAATGACTATTCTCCCTAAAAAATCATCCAATGTTGAGAATGGAATGTGTGTTCAAAAATTGAATGAAGAAAAATCATGTTTTTCTAAAGTATATATTAAATCTAGTAGAAAAACCATGTCACGGATTATTGATAGTGGATGTTCATCACCCCTGGCTGGTGACACAAATGTTTTGGGAAACATTGAGAATCGTGAATTGGGAGTAGCCACCTTTGCAAATTAATTTCACAGATAACTAAGGGAGGTTTCAAAGTAGAGATTAATGACTAAAATCTGAATTCTAAAAATATGTTTTTTGGTTAAGGGCCGAAGAAAAAAAAATTCAGTGTCTTCCATATTTTTTATAATGAACATGAGTTATTTTTCAAAAATAATTCAAGTATAATCAAAATAATAAAGGATGTAATAATTATTACTCAAGTAAAAAATAACCGTTAGAAAATTATTTAAAATTTTTTATATTACAAATTTCTGTTAATAGAGTTCCAAAGATGAAATCAAGTTATGTCATAGAAGGTCTATCCATGTCGATCAAATGAGTATAAATAAAATATTGATGCATAATATTGGGAGAGATATACCCTAGATAAATAGTAAAGGGGATGAAATCTGCAAAATCTAACAAAATGGGAAATTGGCTCCAAATTTAGAAAAAGTGGTGGATATTCTCTCTTATAAACACCGTGTAATAATTCATACTAAAAAATGTGGTCCAACAAGAAAAAATTCTACACAAATTGATACTTATTTAATTGCATTTATTTAGGATTTTAGTTGGTTAATGATGGTCATTTTTATAAAACACATGTCTGATGTAATTAAAATTTTCAAAATATTAAAAAGGAAAGATGAGAAATAGATGGGTCAATATATCAAGAAATTAAGATCAGATAATAGTAATAATTTTAATTTTTATGATTTTTAAGGTTATAGTTCTAAATATGGAATCAGGAATTAATATATCACATCATATACTAAACAAAAAATTGGGTAGTTGAAAGAAAGAGTAAGAGAATAGTTGAAATGGGAAGGACTATTTTATCTAAACACAACAGGATGAAGTATTTCTAGAAAAAAAATTATATGTACACACATAAATATATATAAGATATATCTACTACAACCAGAAATGAAATATAAGGTATATAAATTTTTGTACAAGAAAAATCAAGCTTTTAAATACATATGAGTTACTAGAACATTTAAAATATAAAGATCGAGAATATCAATGTAGGAAAATTTGAAGAAAATTCATAGGAAGTAATCTCCATTGGTTATCTATATAATTGAAATGGATAAATATGTTGGGCCAAAAAATTGCATATTTTTTTATGGTAGCAATGTAAAAATTATTTAAAACAATAACAAATTAGAAATCTCAATTAATACATAATCAGATAATTCGATGGAAAATTGTATTAAAATGGAGGAGAATTATGAATAAGTTAATAATATAGAGAAAAACTTGATTGATACGGATTCTAAAAATAGCAGTGATGAATATTAAGATGTTTTTAATAATATAAAATAGTACATAAATTTTAAGAATAATTTTATGGTTCAAAATATCCTTTTCAATCACCATGATCTAGTTCAGAATTGTTGAATATTGAGATTTAAAGATCAAACTATACATATTTATCAATCTAAACTTATATTAGTGGTATAATAAGTTGAGAAGTATGAATAGATAGAAGAAATGAATGATGTAATTGTTCGTATTAGGAAGGAATCCACTTATGATCTTGTATAAAGACAAAAAATTAAATATGTTATTAGAATCACCTTGGTTTTTTGAAATAAGACAAATAATCAAGGTGAAGTTTCATGAAAAAAACCAAGATGGTGTGAAAAGGATATTCTCAAATAGAAGAAATTGAAATTTTAAAAAAATCACCAGTAAATGAATGTAAACTATTTGAATGTTCCTGGCATTAGAAGTAAACAAACATTATAATGTTAATCAATAGGATGCGAAATATTCCTTTTTTAATGGTGATTTTGCGGAAGAAGTTTATACAAAAAAATTTGATGGTTTTTTCTTAGATAATTATAGAAACATAGTGTTCGTATTAAGGAAAAATTTAAATTTCTAGAAACAAGCTTCTAGATCCTGTTATTCGAAATTGGATGGTTGTTTAAGGGATATGTATTTTATAAAAGGTAATGTTGACAATAACGATTATATGAGATAAATATCCCAAGGTACTATCATTTTCATTCTATATGTAGATGAAATCATATATAATGGATAAATTAAGGTATCTGTGACAATTTTACTAAAAAATGGGAAAACAATTGAGATGCACATTGTTGGTCATATTACATACTTTTTTGGAATTTAAAATGAGTAGAAGCCAAATTCCATATTTATATCGTAGAAAAAATTTAATAGGGAATTACTAAAAAATATTCCCTTAGAAAAACAAAAAGAAGTATCAAATTCCATTTCATTTGGAAACAAATTATGAAATCATGAAGTTAGAAGCAATGTTAAACTATAATAATTCCAAATCATTATTGGAATTATACTTTATATAATACCATCTAGTCTATGTATAACATATGTAGTGAATATATGTGCCAAATTTTAGAGTGAACCTAAAGACTATCACTTTCCAACTACTAATAGAATTCTGAGACAATCAAATGGAAATATGAACTATATAACTCCATAAAGACACAATGCTAATTTAAAACTATTGGGTATTCTATATGAAGATGGGGAAGGTGATTATATATGAAGAACATCATCTTTAGGTGGAATCTAATTTCTGGGAGAAGAGTGTGTCAGTTGGTATAACAAGAAGAATAATTCAATAACTTCAAGAACAGTTGTGGCTGAATATATTTAATCTACACATGCTTGTACACAGATGATTTATATTAAAGTAGAGTTAGAATATGTGAAGACTGAGACTAAGAGACCACTTCAAATCTCATGTGGTGATCAAAGTTCAATTAGGTTGTCTCAAAATCTAGTAAAACGTACAGGATCCAAGAATATTGATATCGGTTGTAGTTTTATCCATGAAATGGTGGAGTGTAGTTATTTCAGTCTATAATACACTTCTATAAATGATAAGGTTTTATATATAATCACTATAGTAATGCCAATAGATTGATTTGTATTGGTAAGGATTAAAACATCATGTTCATCCTTCTTCTGTCACTTGAATAATATCAAGAGTTATCTCTTTATTCCCTATTATTTTCTGTGTCCTCAACAAACACAAAGGGAATTAATGGATAGTTTTTTTATCATGGATCTTAATTAATTACATGATTATAGAAGTTAGTTCATCTCTTGAGGGGGATCCTTTAATAGGTTTGATGTGTGTGAAAGGTCATTTTAATTAAATGATACATTATATGATATATTTCACATGCCTAGTAGTTTAAAAGATATATTAGATATCTAGTTTTATATATATATTCTTTTCTACACCGATTATTTCCTACTGGATAATAAGTACAATGGAGGGTTGATATTATAGATGAATAGAAATAACCATAAAATTTCATTAATGTTTTTTATGGAAAATCAAATTTTCACTTGAAAAATATATTTAAAATAAAAAATTACAAAAAATGATAATCCAATTATCTTTAAATAACTTTTCAAATTTAAAAAAAATACTTCAATAAATATAGTGGTCGTGATGGTGTGAAATTTTGTTCGTTCCATACACATTAAAATAATGATTCTTTTCACATTTTTGGTAAAATTAAAATGTTCCTTGTTTGGAAAATGAAATTAAGATTTCTTTCAAAACATTTTTTCACAATTAAAACATGATTAAAATTTTATTTAATAATTCATTCGGATATTGTTAAAAAATATTTAGGAATCAATTTTAGGAAACATGTTTTTGGATGAAAAACAATTTTGACTGAAGAGAGTAAGTAAGTGATATTTTATTAAAAATATATCAATCATTTTATGTAAAAAATAGAGAAATATGGTACTACTACCTGATAAAATCATGAATAAATAGAGTATTAAAATATTAATGGTGTTTATTATAAGATGATCAAATAATTAATTTCAATTCAAATTCCTGTATAAACAATCCTTAATAAAATGATATTAAAACATAATACCAATTCGGTATAATTGGAATAATGATCTCCCCGAAATGAATAACATAAAATGAAACATTTAATACAATGAATAAAAATTTATTAATGATTAAAAATATGAAATGGGTAATTATATACACCACATGAATGAATAAGTTGTGAGTAAGGAAAATGTCTCACAAATATAAATTTTAGATGAGAAACCCTCAACTGAGGTTTGAGTTCCTTAATATACATTAAAAATAATTTATAATATATATTGGTTTATTTTAAATAAATTTTATAACAATACATATATATTTACTCCCATATATGATTTACTTATGACATTTTATGACCCTTTTATTAACAATTCCATGTTAAAATCATGTTTCGGGTAATAACAACTTTATTTTTCATGGATGTTTTAATTTAGTATATTTGGTCTTTTTTGTTTTATAATTGATAAATAATAAAAAAGTTTGAAATTATATAAATTTCATATATATTTAGTATACATGTATATATATTAATCAATTTAAGTTAGATATAGAAAATGTATTACACTGTTAATGGAGATGGTAGACCGTACATACACTTGAACGTTATATGTATTTTCTCGATGGATGAAATAAAGGGAAAAATATTAAATGGAATTTATAAAATAATTATTTTTTTATATATAGATTATATATGAATCAAATTCTTACTTATTTCCATCCATGTAGAAATTAAATTAAAAATATTTCACAGCACTACAAGGAGGCGGTAGTCTACATGTATGGAGAAGCGACAAAATGTTTTTCCAACTGAATTTAAGGGAATATATTAAATGTGAAATTATATTTCCAATGTAATGGGTTGGTTAAAAATTTCACTTATATTCATTATCATTATCCATAATACTTTCAACATAAATCGTGAGGAAGCAATATCACATCGATTCGCGAGGGTGTTGTTCATCGTACACAGGAAGCGATGTTATCGTATCCCACCACAGAATAGAAATTAACATGGTATATGTGAATTAATAATTTAAAAAGTATAATAATTTGATAAATATCATAGAAATACATTTATTCTATCATTATATATAGTCATGATATTTGGTGATTGAAGAGAAACTACATCAGTTTGTGGGGAGGTAGTCTGTTGTAAACAATATCAGTGGTTTCTTATACCACTTGATAGAAGAGTAAATTCATGTAGGTCATGACATATTCAAAAATAAATCTATGTATATAGGATGTTATATTTTTGATATTCCAATAATTTAATAAAATTTAATGGATGTGGAAGAATAGGAAATAAAAAAATACACGTTTACAAATTTTACCTCTTTTTGGAGAGCCTCTTTTGGTATATAACAAAATATATCATAAAAAATCATGTAAGATGTGGGTGGGAATATAAGGAATAATTTTTTTAGTTAATGGGAAAAAGGTATTAGGTTGTTTATAAATTGGAGGAGAGGAGGTGGCCTTTTCAATGTTGGGGAGAGGAAATACATGGATGTTTTTAAAATATTAAATTTTACCAATAGTTTTCACATAAAAAATGCTACGAAATAGATCACTATAAAAATTTATAGGTTACAAGGCCTATATATTACCATAAAAAAGATTTTGGACACGTTTTAAGGTCAATTTTACCATTATATTTTTAGAATAAATCCTCAGTAAACCTTTTTTTACATTTACCATGGTAATTAATTTTTTATGTTTTACTATTAATTATGGTCAAAGATTAAGTTTACATTATAATATAATATCAATTATGATTTTCAAAAATATGGGATATTTTTAAAAAAATTACAATCATAAAATTTTATGAATTTGATTTAAAATTAAACCCATGATGTGTTAAAAAAATGGGTTTTCCAATGCAATACATTCAAAAGATTTAAAAAAATTCATATCATAATTCAGTACTAAATTTATTCTGTTTAACTAAATTATTAATATTTTATTATAATTGAATTAATTTTACATAAAAAAATAATATATATCCTAATTTTTTAAATAATTCAAATGAAAATTTATTTTTTAATAAAAAACATTATTTTCACTATTAATCAAAAAAATTAATTTTTTCAAAAAAAATTCAAAAATATACCAATAACATATTTTTAACATTTATATTAAAAAAAGATTTTTAATTAAAAAAAATTTACCCTAAAACAGTTAAAAATAAATTTTAAATTATGCATGAAAAGTAAAACCACACGGTCTTTTGGAATAATATAATTTTTGAGAAAAATAAATTTTCTTTCAAATGATTCTTATATTGTTTCTAATATTTTGACAATTTTTTTGATTTTATAAATTTTTAAACCATATGGTTTTCAAAATTTAGTTAGTACTATTTATACCCCAACAATTTAATAGTTATGATATCATTGTATATAATATTAAAATTCGTTTAGACTCCAGGTTGTGTTTATCATAAGATATCAAAGAAATTAAATTATAATAAATTAATTTCATTGGTCATTTAATGATGTATTTTCATGCCTCATATTCTATCAAACATAATTTTAATCTTTTAAACTCACAGCGTGTCATATAAATGGAATAATAATCATATCTTTCACTTGAAAATGGTAGATCAAAAACGACGGTAGCACATCAATGTTGGATAGTAGCACCACTGGCATTCTTCATGGTAGTACTGTGCAACACCAATAGTTATTCATCTATGATGGTAGACCATCTATTATGGTAGAATTTGTAACTCTAGAGAAATTTTATGGTAGCATGTCTACGGTAGAAACAATTTGCTACTACCGTGTCTTTTTATCTACTATCATTTATAATATAGTTTATAAAAAAATTGTTTTTATTTTTATTACTACATGTGAAATAAATTTTTAATTATTATTTTATTTTAATAAAATAAAATTTCATGTTTGAGTAAATATAATGGGAAATTATTTTAAACACATTTAAAAAATAACTATTTTATTTATATTGCTCTATTTTTTTATTTTATTAATATTTTAATTTATAATAATATTTTTCAGATATTTCCATTATATTGTTAATATTTAATTTAAATATTTATATTATTTATATTATTATATGTTATTTGAAATCCATTTCATGTTGGAATAAAACAATTTGAAAATTCATTGATATTGAGCATGATATTTTATAGGTAATGACTTTAATAATTGTATTATTTCACTATAACTCATGGAATGTGGTTATTGGACAATTTGATGCTCCTAAAAGATAATGGAGTCAATGATGATGTGTGTTTTTTATATTGGAATTTGATCAAGGGAAAAAAATCTCCATTTAGTATATTTGAAAAAAAAATGCAATACACAATCTTGCTATAAATATGGTCAACAAACTACAATGACTTTTATTCTATTGGTATGATCATAAAGGAACTTCTATATTCAAATCCTTAATAGTGAAGTGATAAAATTTCATCTACTGACATCAAAAACATCATTTGATCATTCTCCTAGTCATCATTGTTTCTAGTATTCAATAATATATTTTCTTTCTTCTTTTTTTTTTATATTCGGTTAATGCTTTTCTTATTCAAAAGAAATTCATTTATTAGTTATCCTACTACCCAAATGTATGTTCTTATGTTGTTACTCCTTAAAAAAAGTCTGGTGCTAACTAGGTTGCGACTCCTATAAAAATTTTGGGTTATGCCTCCATGGAGTGTGAATAGTAATGTTTGTATTAGGTTATCACACCACTAAAAGTGAGTTCTTCTTAAATGGTACAAATATTAAAATAGAGTATAGATTTTTTATTATTATACCAAGATATTTTTGACCAAAACCAATACAAAAAACTATGTTCATTTCATTTATTTATGTTTCACTACAAAACATAAATATATAATTCAATATATATTATTTAATTAATATACTCTTATTGATTTTTTATGAATGTTTTTAAATGACAATTCAACCCCCAAGTATATTTTTTCATCAATTACAATCCAAAAAATTGGTATCAAAACCCATTCTCTAATTATTCATCACACATGTTCTTGTTAGTCCTTTTGTATTTAGTACTATTTTTTAATTTTAACATACATTATATCTTATTAATCCTTGACCTATAATGATAGGGAATAGAGTTTATTGTTATAATATGGTAGGTATTAATGAAAATTATGGATGGTTGCAACAAAAGACCCCCTTTTTCAATAGAAGAGGCAATGGATACTGAAAAGAATGAATTGAAGCATACATGAAATAGTTAAATGTGGATCATTGGACTATCATGGAGATGCCATGGGAGATGCCCAAAATTCATCTAGAGACCTGTTATATAATGATATAATAAAATTTGTTTTGAATTATAAAGTTAGGAATATTTTGTATTATGGAATAAATAGATGGGTATATAACTATGTTTTATCTTGTACGATGTGCCACGATAAATGGAGAATAATTCTAGTCTCTCGATATGGAAGTAAAATTATCAAAAAGACCAAAATGGGAATTATACGAGAAGTATACTTGGATTTATGTATGGGTGAAGAAGAGTCTATGAAACATATGTTCCATTAGTTAAAAGTGTCATAGATAACATAATTGGAATGGTGAAGTATTGCGGAGCACAACTTATGTAGAAAGAGTAATGTGATCTCTACGAAAAAAATGGCATGAAAAGAAGGTGGTAATCGATGAGAGAAATATTTTTAATTATTTTATGATAAATGAACTAATAGGCTATTACATGTAGAATGATTTAGTGTTGAAAAATATATCTAATGAGGAGCCCATAATGATAAAAAGATATAGATTTTATTTCTAATATTATCTAAATATATAAAAATATTGAATATGAGTTCCAATAAAGATAAAAAGATACAGTTAACTTTGGGAGGATGTTTGTTTTTGTTTGTGAAAAACAATGGTGTTATAATTTAGTTCACAGGGATGTACAAAATGGATAACAATAAATTTAATTCCAGTAATAATAGCAATATTTTAGAATTAACCTATTACATGTGCATAAATAAAGTTCATATAATTATAGACATCCATAAACTCAAACATCGAAAACAAGGCAAAGAAAAAAATGAGAAAATAATAGAGAACATTGTATAAAATTTTTCACTACTTATACATTTCATAATAAAGTAATGATTATTAATGATAGTAGGAGATAGGTATCCTTTCACTGATGGGTATACAATGTGAGCTTATAGATTCATCTTTCACTCAATTAATTACTCATTATGATGTTAATCATTAGAATATTTATAATGTTGGCAGTGAAATTGTTTTTTATTGATGCTCTAATCTTGATTCTATTAATTTAATGTTCAGACAACTACTTAATGAGAATAAAGAATTAATGCATAATGGTGTTAGGATAATTGAAAAGTACAGTAAGATAAAAACCTAAAATAAGTATTTAGTAAATAGAAATGAGAAACTAAAAAGGGATTGTAATAATTTTAATATCTATGATTATTATAATGAAATATCTAAATAAAATTATGATCATGTGGCTTTAAAACTAAAATAATACAATGAAAGACATGAAATATTTTCTATGTGAAAGATACATACTGAAAAATAATATTTAATTATGTTTTTCCTAACATTACTAATAATGAAAATGATTCTATGAAACTTAAGAAAGAAAATAAAAAATTTATAATTACAAATTATTCATCTATGCAAAAATTCTATACTCATTTAGATACTATTCAAAAATAAAATATATATTTGAAAAATTATGTTTTTAATCATAAATAAACTTTATATACATTAGTTTAATGTAAATAAAAATATGTTAAAATTATGTATATGATGAAACCAATTTGTATTAATAAGTGTCTTTGTTTTAACATTTTACCACCAGGGTTGTGTAAAAATAAATTTATTAACATATAAAAATAATGTATTTCATGTATAAAATATTCTAAATGTTGAATGAAAGGGGATTATGCCAATTACTTTTAATTGAGATTCACACAATCATCTAGGAATGAACTGAAATTCATTGTTAGATATTTATTTTCTAAACAACACACTAAAATATTTTTTAAATATTTATTATTTCAAAAATATTCTTTTCATAATCCAGTTGGATCTATAATATCATGGGTAACAACACACTATATTTGATTGTTAAATTTTAGTAAATATACCCTAAAAGTATCAAAGAATATTGGCATTTAGAAATCTAATGTTCTAGAAACATAATCAGTTATATTTTTGAATTTCTATCCTATAATTCAAGTGATGGTGTCCTAGTCACATTTAGAGACAACTCAAAATGTTATATTATAGGTGTTGTATAAGTTTCTTTTTTTAAATTATTATTATTTAAAAATTCAAATTAAAATATGTTTTAAAACATAATCTGATAATTTTATCACAATTATTTGATGATGGATTAAATTTACTTTTTTAAAATAATAAATGTACAGTTCTGACGAATTATTTTTTTTCTATTTTATAAAAATAGAAAAGGATAATGTGAATAATATTAATTTTTCTGATATATCCATACAAAAGGTTTAGTGTTTAAAAACTATATAAGCATGTGACATTATGTATCATAAGAGACTTGGTCATGAAACATTATGACTACAACATGAATTTTCAATAAATTAATTAGTTCATCAATTATCAATGTTACATAAAACTATGTACTTTATCTATCATTACTCTATAATTTTAATGCATCATAAAGAAATTTTTAAATAATTAAATGATGTTTGTAATGTTAGACGTCTAATACTATAAAATATTGACTAATTCGGTCATATACAACATATTCGTTTTATTTTAATAAATTATGCATTTATAATAGTGGATGATTATAGAACATTAATTTTCATGTATTTCTTATCCTATAAAAAATTAATCCTTCACTAAATTTTGTAAACTCTATAAAGTCTTTCAAAAAATAAGAAATATATCTGTCATCTCTATAATAAGTGATAGAGTTAGTTAATTTTTTTAATATAGAATTTGGAATATTTTGAAACTTTAATGATTATAAGAACTATTTTCCCCCTATGACATCACAAAAAATGGTGTGGTTGAATGAAATAATATTTTAAAAAGATAAATCCCAAGATTAGTGCTTATGGAATTTAATGTGCCTTAATTTTTTTGGTTAGAAGTTGTAAAAATAATTTTCTATTTTTTAAATAGATGTATCATTAGACCATTTAGTAAATAAATCAATCTATGAAATATTTAATGGTTTAAAACCTAAACTTTGATATTTTAGGGTATTTGGGTTAAAATTAAATATCTTAAATACAAAATAAAAATTATATAAATTCAATTATAAATGAAATTAAGGAAAATTTTTAGGATAGTCTAATAATAGAAATGATTATAGGCTTTTAAATAATATAACATTAGTTATTAAAATTAAATTACATATCAAGTATAATGAAAAACTTTATAACAAGTAGAACTTTTATTTAAATGAAGATGATCATGATTTCAGGGAGTTCAATTTTGGGGAAGATGGTATTAAATAAAATGATAATGCATCATGTGAGGGGTAGAATATCTCTTTTAAAACTGATCCTAAAGAAATTAAAATACTTAATGTTAAACCATTTGAAAAAGTAATTATAAATTTATATTCTATAATTGAAACCAAAAAATCTTTTATACATTATTGTCTAGATTATTTTTTTATTTATTTTTTTCCTATTAACATTTTTGATGCTTTAATTGATCCAAAATAGATTCTTTATATTCATAATGAATCAATGCAATTTTAATGAAATAATTCAGATAATTTTATTAAAAAACCATATGATTTAAAAATTGTATGAACTTAATGGATATTTTACAATATTATTCATGAAGCTAGAAACATAGTTAAAAATAAATAAATAATAGTCAATGAAGGTTATTTCTAGGAAGAGGGAACTGACTTTTAATTCTATTCATCATAATTTTCTTGAATGGATGTAATTAAGATCTTGTTATATTTTTCAGGTTTTCAAAATAAGAAATTAATTTATATGGATGTAAAATTTTCTTTTTTTAAATGGAATAATTTCTAAAGAAGTTCAATTTAAACAACACATAATACTCGAAAATAAAAAATTTCCAAGTCATGTTTTTAAACTAAATAAACTAATATATAGTCTTAAGAAAGCTCTCGAAGCATGGTATGAGAGACTAAGTCAATTATTTTTGAAAAAAATTTAATGAAATTAATGATCCATCCTTTTTTATAAAGATATTTTTTATGGTATTTTTAATATACAGAAAATGTGGATGATATAATAATTTTTTCGAAGAAATGGTTTACTCTATAAATTTTTTTTTAAACTAATGGAAGGTTACTTTTACTTGTGTTTAATGGGAGACTATAAATTTTTCCTTGGGTTAAAAATTAATCAATGAAAATATTTTATTTTCATAAATCATTAAGAATTTGCTAAAGAGATTGTTCAACGGATTTTTCTTGATTCTGGTACGTCTATTAAAAAACCAATAAGTACCAATTCCAAATTGTACATAGAGGAATTGGGAAGGAATATTGATATAAAACTGAATTAAGGCTTGCTCGATATTTTATTCTATATTAATGCATCTTGATAAGAAATAATATTCCCATTATATTTGTGTATAAGATTTTAGAACAACCCTAAGGAAAGTCATCTAAAATAAGTTAAGAGATTGATTAGAAATATTAAATAAACTATTAGTACTAGTTTATTTTGTTCATTCCAAAACTGTAAAGATTTATTACCTTACTCTAATTCTTACGTTGGATGTTGTATGACTTATTATAAAATCAAACCAGATAAGTGTCATTTTTTGGGTAAAAGTTTAATCTCATGGATTTCTATTAAACAACTATTAGTAGCACTATCTATAGCTAAGTATGAGTATGTTGTTGATTATAATTTTTGTTCAAAATGTATTTTAATTAAAAGAATATAATATTATTTTAATATTATATTTGATAATTTTCCAATATTCTATGATAATTCAACTGAAAATTCAATTTCTAAAAATTCTTCTACTATACTCTTGAACAATACCTGTCAATGATTGATTTTATATTCTACGGAATCATGTGAACAATGGAGGTGTTATTTTTTAATATTTTCCCAATAAAAACAACATTATAACATATACACTAAATCATTAGATTCTATCATATTTCTTAAAATGATGTTTGAAGTGGGGTTTTTTGAAGATTAATATTTTTATTTACTTGAATTAATAATTTGATAATGTTGTATATTGTTACGCTTATGTGTATACTATAAATAAATATTAATTTCTATATTAGAATCAATTTTTTTTCGAAATTATACAAATATGATACTATTTACTTGTGATATTTGTTTTCTATATTTTTATTTTAATGAACTTGTTGATACATTTCAAAAAGGTAGATATTTTTTTTGAATGTTCAATAAATTACCTATTTTGTATTTTTTTAAGGGAGTTTTTACTGTTTGAACATGTGTATTAATAATTTAATAATTTTCTTTTGATAAATTATAATTTCCTAATAATTAATTTAAGCATTTTTATAAATTTCAATTTCCACTCATTGAATTAAAATCAAATTCTCTATGTATTAATTTATTTTTTCACGTATGAAGTTTTGAAAAGGTGAATGAAACTTTTCTAAAATTATAATTTTACAATTTATTTTTTAATAATAATTTCAAATTTTTAAGTACATATATATTTTATTTTCATTTATTTGTTAACATAATTTTTTAATTATGCTATATTTTTAACAATTTCCACGGCGGATTACATAATAAATATGCCAACCATTATACGACCACAAGGTCCAACCCTTCAACCAATCTTGAGAGACCTAGAAGTAAACATCATGGGAGAGCTACCATAAGGATCCATTATGCTTACTATGATGTGTCGGTCAAGTATTGTCCCATAGGAGAGAATTCATGAGTGCGCATGTGGATAGATCAAATAGGACAGCCGGATTGTAGCCTGTGTTTGAAATGGGGTGAACGAGTGCTAATCCCATGCCACCAGATCAAACTAGTAGATGAACTAATTGAATGATAATGGAGTAAGTCGGCCAAAGTCATATTTGATGTGGGGTACAAGAGGTGATACAATTTTCATTCGCTATAAAATATATTCACAGAAAGATAGATGTTTGATCAAACTAATCTCCACATTCATATGGATCATGCACATCATATCAAAGAAGGGTATTGTCTTCAACATCTCAGTCATCAACAAATCTTTTTGTGATATTGAGACTGAAAACATAAGGTCAACCTTCCATCTCTACAAATCATTCATATGGATTGAGTCAAGGTTGGTCAAACTAAATCTATTCATGTACATTGACCCTTCAAGTATGTTTATATTTTGAAGAACAACTACATCATGATATCTTATTTCATGAAAATTAACCACAGGTAAATCATCCCTTAATAGTATATAAAATTTTAATGAAAGATCTTCTATAGTGGTAGATTAATATAACACTCAACAGTAATTCCTAATTAGGTCTCCCTCATGGTAGGATCTCATATGTTAGATGGTAGATCATATTTCAATAGTAAAAACTCATAGTGATGGTAGTTCCTTTATAATTTTGTATGGTACAGTTTTTAACATGTTCCTAATGGAATAACCTTCACAGATAGTAAAATGGTAGCACCATTAATCTACCACTTGAGAATGATAGATCTTTAGTGAAAATAGAACATCCATACAGGAATGTATCACCACTTGAATTCTTTATAATACTACAATGTTACACCAACTGTAGATCATTTGTGATGGTAGATTATTAATGGAGGTAGATCAATGTAACTTTGGCACACTACGATGGTAGCATTTAGTTAGTAGAAAAACATGGCACCACATCATATCATTTTCTATAATCAGTTAAAATATTTTTCTAAAAATATAATTGGATTTATTTTACTAACTTCATGTTAGATAAATTTTTAGTTACTATTGTATTTTTTATAAAATATAATTTCATGATTGATTAAATATTAGAATAAAAATTACTATACACATGTACACAAGACGTATATTTTTTACGATACTCTGTTTCCTACTATTTTAATAATTTAATATACAGGATACTTGCAATAAAAATTAAATTATTTTATTAATATAAAATATAAATACATATATTTTCAACTGTATTAGAGGTTCTTTGAATGCTATTTCATACTAGAGTAAAAGAGAACATATATTCGTTGACAATGAGCATCTTAATTCATATGTGATTAATTTATTCCATGTATATTAATTTAATATCTAATGGGAAGTAGTAATTAGACAATCACGTACTCCTACAAAATCATTCATTTAATTAAGATAAAATATTAGTTCATTGGAACGTTTTCAAGGGATACAACAATGTTCATATATTTTATTTTACAAAAATGAAATACACATTATTTCAGAAAATATGATCAAGGGAATTAGGTGAAATTTTTTACATTAGTGCAATCATGAACGAATTCTATGTTAAACCCCTTCATACTGAGATGATCATATATCACTGAGTGACATCATCTTCAAAATCTAATCATTCAACATTTTTATTATTTATTTATTTATCATTTTATTTTTCTTTCATATATTTTTAATTTCATGAGTCAGTTTATACTTTTCCAAGTCAAAATAATGATTCATATTTGTTATTATACCCCATAAAAATAATTTATTGGGTTTTGAATCATAATGTATATTCAGATCCATTATAGGTTGAGACTCCTATAAATATTATAGATTTTTCCGCCTCGTAATGCAAAAAGATGTGTCTCAAATATGTTATCACTCCATTAAAAGAGAGTTATTATTATTGGATACTAGTATTCTCATAGAGTATGTATGTTTTATGAGTGGAGTACGATCATGGTTATCTATACAACAGTAAAAACACTGAGTTCATTTTTCTTATTTTCACAGTACTGAATTACATGAACACTACACTCAATATAGATTCTATAATTAAAAAACTCTAATTGATTTCTTAAAAAAAATAGTTATTCACCACTCTAGTGTATATTTCCATTAATAATGAACCAAAATTTAATCCATGTGGGTCATCATCGTCATTACATGTTTCTTAACTGGATTCTCTATATCTTTATCACGTGATGTTAAACTACATGGTTTTCAAAAAAAATGTATAATGATAAATTTCAAGACATAAGTACTATATGTATGATTATAAAATACATTTTTGAGTTCATTATATAGGTTTAAAAAACATTATAACTGTGTTAGGGTCCCCACCAGAGAGGACACCACTTTTTCTAGTGTCATCCACATACCGCACCACTCTATAATAATATGTGTATTGATTCAAGTTTTTCAAGATATATAGTGATACGACAACACATTAGTTTTGGGTCTGACCATATATTCCCAATTTACCCTAGAACATATAGATTCCCTATGACCCCATAAAGATACCAAAACAACATAAAATTGAGACATAGAAATTATATAATGAGGTTTCTTAATATTTCATTACATAAAAATTAGTTCCATTCTATCCAATTTGAATGACCATAAACTGTATAAACTAAGGGAACATATCAGTCCCCCTAACCATGAATGAATATCATTCTCATTCATTTTGTGGTTTTAGAATTTTTTGTCTCGATATCATACTTTCTTATATGCCACTCCACTAGTGTTCATATGCACCATCAATATTCTTAATTCATAACATCATAGTACTATAGTGAATGACACCTCCTTGTATATTTTTCATTATTAACTATTCAAATTTGTTTGTTAAATGATTGAATCACCATCCCAATTGCAATCCGGATATAATTCCCTCAGTTTTTTTAGGATAAAACCAGTTCCCCAGTCTCAACCAACCACTGGTTTAGGGATAATTTCCTAGAGGAATCATTCTTGGAAATAGATTGATTGAATCCTGAAATTTTTATAGTCTTCATATGGCCACTATAACATTTTGTTCCCTTATTTTTGATGGTATAGTAATGAAACAAAATTTTCAAACACGATTAAAGTTTATCATTATCATATTTGTCACATAACTGAAAAATAAAAACTCTTCAATTTTTAATTTACCATTTCTATCACTCATATTTGATCAAGTATAAAATTAGTACCATTGGGGGTACCCTTTCATCAATTTTTCCTTGTTGGTACAGTGAATGGATCTTGTGGAATCACACCCATATAGTTCTACCATATTTACAAGTTATCCTTTAGTGTTCAATACAATTTTATAAACCATAAATGTCTTTCAATGTTATGAAATCTCATGAAATATGATAGATATTATCTTCACCTTGTTACTCACACATATCCTAACTCATATAGGAATATATAATTTTGATCTATTTTCATGTTATCGTGATTGATATGCATTATATTCAAAATATATTAAGCCACCATATCATCATAATTTCATGTCATTTAATAATTTATCATCCATTTATTCCTTGAATCATAACATTAAACTACACAACAAACATCCTCATAGTAATATATTAAACTACATGATATACATCATCATTGTATGATGTTAAACTGTATATCAAACATTATTCTATATAGTATTAAAATTCTAGGAATATTATTATAGCATTACTTAATACTGTATAATCCATCAGTCCTCAATTAATAGTATACCAGTTTATTGTTATGTTATTTTCTTACCAAACCTCTCATTTGGGGTTGGTCATCTATCATTATAATACCAACAACAATTTGTGAATCGGTTTTTATTATATTGGGAATATAGTGACACCCATATTCCTTATACTAGTCCCACATGGTACCTCTAACCCCATTTTATCATGGTGTATGGGTTTCTCCTTCAACATATGTCAATCCCCTTTATAATCCCCTACATTAATACGATGTCCATATACCTTATTCAATGTATGATCTCAATTGTAATACAATATTTTACCAAAAAACAACATGTTTCTTGATTTATATTCCATGAGATATGTAGTGACACTATGAAGCCTTATCCTAGGCCCAGTGAAAAAAATGATCTCTCTACCCTAGTGAGAAGACATATGACAATCCATGTCATCTATGAGTCTCACTTATCACACCATTGAACCCATGTATTTTCTGAGATTATTCATATATACGATTAAGATCTGCGAAAATAACCCTAGAACTATATGTGTCATGATTATCATTTCAAAAATGGTGAAATGATTCTCAGATCTTCTAAACCTATAGAAAACCACAAATTTTATATCACCGCTACCTCATTTTCATGTTCAATTCCACTATATCATGATCCTTTTTCTCAAATAACACCAATTAAATGGTATCCATAATGAGATGGTCAAATATACATGACCATAAATGGTTCCCTATTTTCCATGCACCACAACATTCATATTTTAGATAATAAGTGTTTAGAAATGCTGTAAGAGGTCGTGAGTTTATCTTTAAAAAATTGAACTAATAATAAACCTAAACCTATTTATTTTTATTTATCATAATCAGATTTAATATGATGATTATAAAATATATATCAAACACATAGGTCATCTTTTAAATCTTGTTGGAGAAATTTTAGTAAAATAATATTTCTATTTATATGTAATGCAGGAAACAATAACATGTAGATAAAAGAAAAAATAAAAAATTACAACTTCCTAAAGTAAATTTAATATAAATTTTATAAATGAAATAAGTATACATTAACCATTATAGTAATGGATTTCAACATCCATGAAATAAAGTATACAAAATTTTTTGAAAATTTTATTTTATGTCTTTCTTTAAGAAGATATCCTCTGATCATAAGGGTTGAAAGCAACTTTGTCTTACTATCCCCAGAAGCCCTCGATCAGCCTGATCAAAATCACCAGTCTTAATATCCCTAGAATACCTCAATAAAAAACCACATCATACACAGGTAATAAAACATTAAAAAAATTATAAATAATTTCCAATCTTCACATGAGTTCTATAGAATGGAAAATATATGAAAAATTACAATGGAATATAATGACAAGTTACAGTAGAGGAAAATTTCAATTTGGTTCTGCTCTCAAAAAAATGAATTAGGCCACATAAACTTGGATTTAACAAGATATAAATGAAATCCATTATGTTTTATATTTTTTTGAATCTATATGTTAGACGCAATGGACTCGAAAGAGCATCAGTTTGGCATATCAGCAAGTGCATCTCTAACTGATGTAGTTGTTATAACACAATTACAATGTTGTAAAAATTATTAAATCAGATAGAAATAATTATATCACTCTAATTACAACCATTTTTTAAGGAATAAATTCAATTTAGTCAATTGGATCAAATCATGGTTAGTCCAATAGATGAAACTTCATCAGTCTGATGGGCTAGACTCATTCAGTCTGATGGGAGAAAGTCAGTAAGACTAATGGAGTAAAGCAATTCACACCGATAAACTAAAGTTAGTGACACTAATTGAATAAATTTAGGCACATATATGGGATATAAATTTCCAATCTAATGAATTAGTCTTTGGTTAATATGATGGAATAGACATTTTTAAATATAGTGGATAAGAATTTGTTCAATCTGAAGGACTGGACTTCAGTCTGTCTGATGGATTATATTTTTGTCAATTTAACATATCAAACTATGTGTAAAGTTTATTTTAGTGAGTTAATAAATATTTCTACATCTATTAGTATAAATGGTTTTATATGATAATCAATTTAATGTCTTGGGAAATATATATATTAATTAAAAAATATAATTTAAGAAAGTGTTTCGTCATTTCAAAAATATTGGACAAAAAGTGTATAAGGTAAAAAATCATAACTCAACAATATCCACCTTTTTACAAATAAAAAATAGAATACATAGAATAAAAAATTAATAACATTGAAAAATTAACAAACCCATTTAATAAATAAGAACATTCCTCCTCTAAATTTCATATCTCCCCATTTTATTGTAGCCCCCTTTTTTCAACAAACATAATTTGGAAGAATAAGATAAGATAGAAACTTCTTAATTTCATCTATATAAAAAACATCTCCCCAAACATATAATGGATTAGCAAAATCCCCAATTACTTCTCCCACTTTTTATTTTGAAAAATTAATATGCGAAGTAGATTGTACCTGAAATGTTAGTGAATAAATATAAGGAATCAATTCATTTTAAATAAAAAATCATCCACTAATATATATTTGAAACTTCAACCAAAAATATTTTTAAAAATATTAAAATAAAATATCTTGGAAGTCATTCATTAAAATAAATATTCATAAAAATTAATTTTTATATGAAGAGTTCGGAAAAAAATCAATCATTCTTTTATAAGTTCTTCACTTTCTTGTCCACCTTCTTAAACTCTTCTTGATTCTTCTCAATGTTTTTTTTCATTTCCTTTTTTTGAATTAATAACTTCCATAACATCAATTCTTCAAAAATATTTCTTTAATATGTCAAATTCTTCCTTTTGAGACTAGTTCTTGGTATTAAAAGTTTCCAACTTCTAAACTTCTTCCTCTAGTAACAATTTTTTCTTCATCGGTTATGAAATATCTTAATCATGAGACTCCAATAAACACATCAATTATTATACTATTTTAAACACTTCGCTAACATGGGAAGATAATTTCTGAAAACATTCATCAATATCCAATGATGTCTTCTTAACAATTTCAATCAAAGCATCTTGAATATTCAAATATATTTTGGTATCCTTAATCCATTTTACAAACTATTTCACTCTTATTATTTCATCATTGGAATCCAATTTAAAACACATGAACAAAAATTAATTATGATTAATTATTCCTTATAACTAGATTAATGAAAATATAATATTTTATACAAATCATCCTCCCATGTGTATGTTTGTAATGTGATTCAATAATTTGTAGAAATGGAATTGATTATAATTGTTTCTTCAAATATTCATTGAAATTTGGAAATCTTGATTCCATTTTATGATTGAAATGAGTAACTTGATTATCTATTGAATTTGATGAGAAAGTAGAAACATATCTTCCAAATGTTCCATCATAAACATTTTCATTCTATTGTTCTTTCCATTAGTTCATTCTAGGATATGATGCTTCTAATATATTAATATTTCTATCAGTCTGATCCTTGTTTGATAATTTTAATTGGGATTAATAATTCTCAATTACTATTTCATTACCCACCTCTATCTATGAAAATACCAACACTACATCTTTCTTTAACAAACTGGTGAAGGGTTATCTTTCTAAATAATATTCTTCTTCTAGATTTTCTTCTTCTAAATATTAATATAACATATCTTCTAATTATTTATCTAATTGTATTCCAAATTTTTCTTCATCTTGGAAAAACTTCTTTCATTATTTCAATGTATATATTTTATTGTTGACTACCTATTTCCAAAAAAAACTTTTTCATCCAAAAAACATATTCATTTATTTTCTTAACATTAGAAGTAAAATTAAAGGTTTTAACAATTTCAAATACCAGCAGATTTGGTTGAACAAAATCTAGAACAAACTAAGTAGCTGGACAACTGATAAATGTGAAATTGAAAGTACGTTTTTCTTTCCACTTTAGTAGTTTGAAGATATCTATATTCTCGTTAAACCCCCTTCATCAAACAATAAACTACATTTCCTGATAAAACATGTTCTTATTCTAACTCTAATTCTCTTATACATTCTATACTTCTTCAGTTTCCTATTTTAATGTTATGTCCTCTTCCTTATCAAGTGTGAATTCTAGATCACCTAGTTTATTCTTTGCTTTTATTTTCATAAACACATGATAATATTTAGCAAACTTAGATTTTACTTTCTTTCTTTGGTATTGGAGGAGATGAACCTACATTACTATTTTCAATAATATTTTCCATCGACTGTAGTACTTCTTCATCAAATGCTAATTTTTCCTATTTATCTAAAAACTTATTTATCTCTTAAAAAAATTATTTCACTCTCAACATTGTTTAGTCACTTATTAGTGAAACATTTTTTATAAAGATCTACCTTTATTAAATTACATAATCTTGAATTTAGTGAAGAAATTTTGTCCTTTATCATTGAAGATATTTTAATTTTTAGAGCTTTAGAGAAAAGGGGCATAAAATATTTATGACACTGCACATTAATACAAAGTGGATACCATAAAAACAGTATTCATTTCTTCCAAAATATAAAACTAATCAAATAAAATATGATTTATTTGAAAATTATTAAGAAATTTAACTTAGATTACTTATTTTTCTTACACATCCATATAACCTACGAAAATAATTTAAAATATGTGATGAGCTAAAAAGTATAGTAAGGGATATAAAAAGAAGGAAAGAGCACATTAGTCTATGAATACTTGTAATGTATGAAATGATATTCAAAATACATACTTGTCATCCATATATACCTAATTTTTTAAAAATGAGATTTTCAAAAGATCCCCACAAAACATATGAACCAAAATAGAACAATAAAGTCCTCTTGGAGAATTAATTACATATTCATTTAACCCTCTCAGCTACCTTATGATTTGTAACCCTCATTGTTACCTTACAATTTGTGTGACCATCGCAGTTCCACTTGGATTGACCATTCATCCGACCTCCCACCTACACATGCCCAATATATTGGAGGGATATATATGTCTCACCCTACATCATAAAAAATTATTGATAACAAGAACACAATCAAACAACATGAAAAATTTCATAAAAACATTTCTTTTGAATTTTGTAAAATAGAATTTTAAAAGAGGATTTTAAAAGAAAAGCTAATTATAAATACCATATAATTTAATAAAGACTTAATAGAGTCGATGTAATATGTATATATGATATACATACACATAATTCATCATAATATAAATATATTTCATCAAGAAAACAATTTTAATACCATGTAAATAATTATGTAGAAGGTTAACCCAAAGAAGTGAAATTGGGTTAAGAATTCCCTTACCTTGGGTTTTTTTTCCTTCAAAATCCTCCAAAAATACTTTATAATGGTTTAAAAAGTGTTATTAATATCATAAAATATATATATATATATATATTTATAATACCTTATAATATCATATCATTACATCATTTTACCCATTAATTGATATAATTTTGTTCCTTACATTGTTTTCAGTGTGTTATTTACCTATTTTCCAGGATCGGTGCATGATAGATGTTCTTTTCAATTGAAGTGAAACTCTAGAAATGGAATAGAGTTGTATATTAAAATTTCCACAACCATAAATTATACCATTTAATATTTTTAATTCTTACACGAGGATGACTCATAAGTTGAAATATTATTGAAATTTGTATAGGACATTTTGGTGATTCTTTGATCGTAAAGAACTCATTTTGTTTTATAAATTAATAATATGTGAAAAAAATGATTCAAGAACCATATATAGGTTATATTACATAAAATATAATCTGCATCAATCCATTAAATTGTTTCATGGCTACTATTGAAGGAAGTAAAAGAAATTGAAATCACATCATCCACGATGTTGGTAGATCGACACATCACGGATAATGTTTTAATTTCTTGAATAAGTGGGAGAGGAGAATAAGTATAATAGTGTGTCTTCTGTATACATGATGAAATCAAAAATATGTAATATAATGGATCATTCATGCCTCTTGGATCAGGGTAGGTTTGTAAATAAGAAGAATATAAAAGAAAATTAAAATTAAAGAATGAAAACAATATAGGTTGTTTACCTCTTGATCTCTTCTCCTTGAGATCCTTCTTAAGGGATTTGGTTTTGGCCTTTTAGTATGACCAGAAGCTCTAGGACATGAAAAATTTCTTTGGGAGGTGTATTTGGAAGAACATAGGTAAGGCTCAAGGCTTGAAAAGTGTGGGTGGTAGAGGAAAATGAGGGTGGTATTTATAGTTGAGGAGAGGGGGTATATTACATTATTTTAATCATTATTCTAATACTTTTTCTCAAAACTATGAATATCATCAATTCATGTGACTCCAAATAGAAAAAATGGCATGTGAGTTCAATCCAAGTTGTCTTACATCAGCCTTGAATCTCTTATTATGCATTAAATCAACTATTTAGCATTTATCTTATTTTATTGTATTTTACTATTCATCAAAAATTCTAGAATTTTAGAAAATTACCAAAAATTAACCCTAACCATTTCTCAATGTGTATAATTCAAAAATGAACCCAATTTTTTGAAAATAATTTTTTAAATATTATTAATTTAATATTTTAATAAAATCATAATTTATTAAAAATTTTAAAATTTTAAAACTATAACTACTTTTATATCACATTGAAAAATTAATAAATATTTAGTTATCTTAAATCATTAAGAAAATAAAATAATAAGAAAATTTACAATTCATTTGGGTAATATTACTATTCATATTACTATTCATAAATGTGTGTTACTATTCACCAAAAAACTAAGTTGGTTCCATTAGACTCTAAATAACCTACTGAACAGAACTGTAGATGCCTATTTTTTGAAATTAATAACATATAAGTGGAAAAATTATGTTTAAAGGATAGTTATAAATATCTAATTAAAACAAAGATTCATTCATTTCAATTTATTTTTCCAATATGGGGTGTTACATTATCCCCACCATCTTTAAATTATGTCCATGCAATTTTATTTACTTATTAACCAAGTGAAGGTACCTTTACCTCATATCATTTTTAGACTCACATGTTGCTTCTTCAACCATGTGGTATCTCCAAAAAACCATTTCCTAGTGGATTACAGTATTCTATAATACATGTTCCCTTCGATCAAGAATATAGACTTCTTTCTCTTTATAAGAGAGGTTCTCTTCCATCTGAACTAATCTGGGCTAAAAACATGATTTTAATATGTCACATACTTCCTCAATATAGAAACACGAAAAAAATTGTGTACCAGAGTCAAACTATGAAAAAATTCTACTAGGTATGAAACTAGTCCAACTTTCTCTAGGATTTCAAAAGGGCTAATGAACCACAGACTTAGTTTTCCTTTCTTACCAAAACACATCACACTTTTACAAGGATATATTTAATGGAAAACATGGTCACCTACCTCGAAATATAAGTCTTTCCTTATATTATCTAAATTACTTTTCTTCTAGCTCTGTGTTTTCTTCATCTGCTGCCGAATCATCTTCACTTTCCTAGCCACTTCCTCTACTAATTCTGGCCCCATCAACATTCTTTCACCAACTTCATCCCAAAAAGATGGAGTCTGACACCGCTTCCCATACAACGCCTCAAAATGTTTCATCTGTACACTGGAATGAAAAATGTTATTATAAGAAAACTCATATAATGAAATATGTTTATCCCAACTTCCCTGGTATTCCACTGAACAAGCTCGAATAATATACTCCAATGTTGGAATAGTTTGTTCTCACTACCCATTAGATTGAGGATGAAAAGTTGTACTGAATTTTAATTATGTTACCAATGACTTCTGAAGGCTCTTTCAAAAGTTATAAGTGAACCTGGGATCTATGTCAGATGCAATGGAAAGAGGAACATCATGTAACCTGAAAATATCTTTGAGATACAATCGAGAAAGATGATCCAAATACATTGTATCTCGAATAGAAAGAAAATGTGCATATTTAGTCAACCAAACAACAACAACCCAAATCATGTTGTTACCTCAAGAATTATTAGTTATTCCCCACAAAAAATCCATGGAAACATTCTTCCATTTTCACTCTCACACTAGCAAAGGCTAAAGCATCCCTTTTGGTAACTTCCACTCTACATTAACCTGTTGACATGTCAACATTTCATGGTAAAATCTGCAACACCTCTTTTCATTCCATCTCGCCAATAATACTCCTAAAGGTCTCTGTACATCATAGTATAACCAGGATGAACTTAAAATGGAGAACTATGAGCTTCACAGAAAAATTATTTCTTCAACTAGGAATCACAAGGCACACACAAACTATTTCCAAATTTTAAAACACAATATTTATCAAGGTTTAATTCTAAAAACATACCCATTATAACCAATAATACCTTTTTTGTAGCTCAATATCGTCCTTTTGTTCTTGCTTAATTCTATATAATAACTATGAGTTCACTAAAAACTGAAACAAAACAAAGGTATTTCCTGCACCAATAACTTCTAATCCAAAATTCATCAAATCATTAATCAAGGTATCATTTTCAAAATATAACATGGTTAATGATACATGATGTTATTGACTCAAGGCATCCTCCATTTTTTTTATTTTCTCAGATGGTAATTGATCATGAAATCATAATCCTTTACCAGTTCAAGCAATCTTCTATGCCTCATGTTTAATTCCTTATAAGTGAATATATACTTCAGACTTTTATGGTCCGTATATATTTGACTTTTGGATCCGTATAAATGATACCTCCAAATTTTCAAATCAAAAACCAGAGCTTCCAATTCCAAATTATGTGTGGGATAGTTTAACTCCTGAAGTTTTAGCTGTCTTTAAGCATAATGTTGGAACCGGAAAACGTGTCCATATAATTTTCTGACTACTTCCATATACGATCCTGTAGCATATCTTGTTCTACAAGCTTCGATTTTACTAGTTGTGGAGCCCAAATGGAGTTACGGATCATAAGTTATGGCAGTTCGAAGTCGGGCTACTAGAAATCGCATTCCAGGAAGATTTTAGGGCAAAGTATGGACTTGCATGTAAAAAGGTAATACTGCGTGTAAAAAATTAAATCTTGCACGTCAAAAAGTAATCTTTCGCATTAAAATTATTTGCACATAAAAATAGAATCTTGTGAGAAAAAAAGGAATATTGCATGTAAGAACCTGATATTGCATGCAATAAATTAATTTTTTGTGCAACCCCACGCGCAAACCCATTTCGCGCCAAATGAGATGTCAAACGCCTCTTTGCACGCTTTCCCGTTGCAAGTCGCATGAAAAACCACCGAACGCAAGGAATTTTATGTGCAACGCCTTTTGCAGAAAACCACTTGCGCACAAGGAATTTTACACGCACCTTCTGGTGAGTAAAACCACTTGTGCACGTAGAATTGTACGCACACCATCTTACGAGAAAAATCTCTTGCCTACACGAAATTTTACGTGCACTACCTCCCAAGGCTTCGTCTATAAATACAAGTGCACCCCTTCTTCTTGGGGGGACCCAGAGGCCAGCTGCCACTCTAATGCGTGTAAGTCTGGATTTTCTATGCCTGTGTGAAAACCCCCCATCTTGCATGAAAAACATCCCCTTTGCACGCAAATGCCCTATGGTGCCCCGTTTTGTGCGCAACAGGGCCACTGTGCCCAATTTTTTCATGTGCCAATGATGCTCTTTTCCAACTGTGTGCACACATTCCCTATTGTGTGCAAAGATCCCCTATTGTGTTCACGTCCCCCTATTGCATGCACTTCACCCATATTGCGCGCACAGATTCCCTATTTACCGCAACTATCCCATATTGCGCACAAATCTCCCCTATTGTGTGAAAATATCCCATATTGCACGCATAGCTCCCCTATTGTGTGCACAAATCCCGTATTGTGTGCACATCTGGCCTATTACACGCATGCCTTCCTTATGCGCAGCTGCCTTCCACCTATGCGATACCATGATTTGAGATACTCCTCCACACACAATGAAACACCTTGAGTCAACATATTTCTCTTGGTATGTTTCCCATGTCATGAGTTTAGATTCCCATCATCAATCCCTCCAAGTACTTTGAGTCGAACCATTCCTCATCTAACTCATCCAAACCCCATCACCTGACTCATATGCCAGGTTGAACTAGAAAGGGCCACTCTTGCGTAAGTCCCAACATCATCCATTTCTATGCGCCTTATGCCTAGTATTTTTATCTATATCACTATAAACTGTATTATTCTCTATGTTACAAATATAGGATCCCTCTTACTCTAAACTAGTGATTCCTTATGCTCCAAGGATAAGATTCCAACAGTCCTTCCTACATGAGTATAAAATGTGGCACACCGTGTGATCCAAACATAGGATGCCACTTGCTCTAAACAAGAGATGCCTTATGTGCCAAGCATAAGATGCCAACAGTCATATCTATATGACTTTAAACTATATTACACCCTATTATTGAATAATAGGATGCCTCTTGTTCCAAATAAGATATGCCTTATGTTCCAATCATAAAATGCCAATAGTCCTCTCTACATGACTATAAACTGTAGCATTCCCTGTAATTCAATAATAGGATGCCTCTTGTTCCAAATAAGAGATGCCTTATGTTCCAAGCATAATATGAATTATTCCATGATCATAGTGGAATAACTTCAAGATTGTTGGAATCCATTCAGACATTCCATCACTCCACCTCACGCTTTGCATGCCATTTATTCTGATCTTCATCCACATTCAAGTCTGAAGGGACCCCCTAATGGGCTGGTCCCATGCCGCATCAGCTGACCTACCATCATGGGATAACACCTCGTAAGAATTTGGACAACACATCGAGTTAGGTCTTATGTTTCGAACAAGGTCAGCAGTTGTTCCTCATTTGTTTGTCCCCATTTCAGGCTAACGTGATATGGATGCTGCATTACTAACATGGTCAACAGTTATCCTCCATCGCCACGTCACCCTCATTGTGTTCCAAATTCTAGGCATGTGATTCACACTTTTCATCTCCCTTTGTTCAGACTGATTCCAATGCCCTTAGAATTATCCATCTTGTGCACTAGCGTATAGGTGAAGGCCTCAACCCATCATTGGGTTGGAATTCCCTCATGGCCAGACATGCGGAAGACAATAGGGGTAGCTTCCTTTTGTAAGCCCTATTCACCATTGTTGCTCTTTAGCGGCACCCAGGCTGCTTCCATGCGTAAGCCCTGCAAAATCCTTAATCAGGCACCCTAACGGCTATTGCTTCTTCGCATAGCCACTCTAATGTGTACCCCTCAATGGTTCACTCCATAACACCACCCTCACCATGGAATTGTCAAATCCTTCCATCCCACAAGGGTTGGTGGGTGCCGGTTTTGTAATTCATAGGGTTTCAGAGCGCACCCACATCGTCCGAGATGTAGGATGTTAAACTGCCAAGTGCCATCTTCCTCAGCACATGATGTTAAACTGTGACCTCGCCCCGTGTCGTGCACGCGAGGTGCCCCCACCTTGTACATTCTTCACACCCACTGGTCTCTACAGGAGTGAGATCATTCCTCATATGGAATTAGATCCTCTTAATTGGAGCGGTGTCTGTCCATGAGGAAAGGGAAACCACCTTGGTGTAAGCCCCCAAGATTTTCGTGTAGGAGGAAACATCCTTGCCCCTCTTTTCTTCAGTGCCAAAGCCCTCTCCAGCTGGGCTTTGTTGCCACTGGGCCTCCATCATGGAGTAAATCCCAACCTCTTTGGGCTACTAACAACACGTAAGCCCTTGTTTCCTCTTTGGGATACTAACCACGTGTATGCCCCTGCGTCCTCTTTGGGGTACTAACAATGCGTAAGCCCCTGTTTCCTCTTTGGGATGATAACCATGTGTAATCCCCGTTCCAGTTCCCATGGACGCACCTTTCGCGACGTGATCGTCGTGCCTTTGCTGCCTCTTTTTTCTCACACCAATCATGGATCACATGGGATTACTGTAAGTATAGACCATGACATCCTTCCGGGCATCCTAGAGTGTAATCCCCACACCCACCTGAACTACGTGGAATTTGATCCTTGCTAAGGCAGGGTATGTAGAAAGCCTCCCAGAGGTTCAAGACCATTACCTGGTTGCTCTGACCATCTTCACATCAGTGCAACAGACCGAGCAGCCTATAGTGTAAACCCCATACCCGCCTGAACTATGTAGGCTTTGATCCCTACCAAGGCAGGGTATGTAGGAAGCCTCCCTGAGGTTCAACCCCACCACCTATTGGTCGTTCCGACCCCCCTTCACGAAGGTTCACCAACACTCCACCTAAAATATGTGGAATTTGATCCCTTCCATGGCAGGGTACATAGGAAACCTCCCTGAGGTTCAAGCCCAACACCTATTGGTCATTCCGTCCCCCTTCACATCAGTTCCCACCACCTGAACTATGTAGTCTTTGATCTGTGCCATGGCAGGGTATGTAGGAAGCCTCCTTGAGGTTCAATCCCAACACCTGGTCGTTCCAACCCCCCTTCACGTTGGTTCACCAACACTCCACCTGAACTATGTGGTCTCTGATCCTTGCCAAGGCAGGGTACATTGGAAGCCTCCATGAGGTTCAATCCCACCACCTATTGGTCATTCTGACCCCCTTCATGTCGGTTTGCACCACTTGAAATACGTGTTATTTGATCCTTGACAATTCAAGGTACATAAGAAGACTCCCTAAGGTTCAATATGACCCCCCAGTCGTTCTGACCCACTTCATGTCTGTTCCCTAAGACTCTACCTGAACTACGTGGTCTTTGATCATTTCCAAGGAAGGGTACGTTGGAATCATCCCTGAGGTTCAATCCCAACAACCATTGGACCCCAGGTCCTCTTCCAAGTCGGTTTTCCCCTGTCTTGCATGCCGTTAATTTGTGGACCTCAATCAGTGGCGTGCCGTTGGACCCCATTCAGTGGTCAGCTGCTGACATCCCTATCCAGCGGCAAGCCATTGCGACCCCATTCAGTGGTAAGACGCTCACATCCCCATCTAGTGGCAATCAATTGTGAACCCATCCAGTGGTAAGCTATTGAAACCTTTAATTGTTGGTAAGCCATCGGCAGATGAACTGTGTGGACTTTGATTCCCTGTCACGTGAATACGTGGGAAGTCTCTTTGAGGCTCAATACCAACACTATTATCATCCGCATGGAATTTCAATCCCATTCACGAGCCTCTTCTTTAACCCCCCCCCCCCATCATCATCCTTGATTCTTACCTGGGCTGCCACATCCTGGTGGGATCATGCCACCTCATTCCCTTTTCACCTTAACAAAAATCGGGAAGCTAACCACACGTTGGTCCCTACATCAGTGTTCCCTCCAGGGGTTTCAGCCACTTGATCCACTCTAGTCAGTGTTATGATCCGTTTGATCTGTCTCTGCTGGAAGTTAAACCTATGGCATACCCTATGTTAAACATGGGAAGATTAGGAAAACCTCAAATACATGCCTATGTAATATGATTCCCCACATTCGACGTGGGATTCCTTGGGCTTCTGTGCCCTCAAGAAGCCCTATAATAATGGGAAGAAACCAGACGCACGAGTATCCCGGCCTCCAGACATGCCAGTGATGTCCAACGTGACTACTCCCCTGACCGAAGGTAGCTTCCATAACCGAAACCTTTGGAATGTCCTGACAGAAGTAGTGTAATTAACTGTTGCCCATGAAGATATGGAACTAGGAAGAGTTTCACGAACAACGTCTCAAATCTATAAGGGAGACCCACACTAGGTGAAAAGTTCTAAGGAGGAATCCACAGAAGGAAGAACCAACATCTCATCATCTTGTTTCGATCATGGAGCAAATAGCCCTTAACAAGGAGTATATGATGCCTGCCTTTGGAAACCAGAAATGCGGGGAAACAGATAGCATTGTTGTCCCCCCAAACAAGATGGACGCGCGCGCCCCGGCGAAAGCTTCAGAAACACATAAGCAATTACCTGACCATTCTACATCACAACAAAACCAAGTGTCTTCAATGAATCATCCATGTAGATGAAAAAGCCACCATTTTGGGAAGTAAAGGCCAAAACTATAGCATTCACTAATCACTTCTTTATTTATAGAAAACAAACATCACATTCTCCTATCCAAATAAATTCAACCCATTTTTGCGTTAACTTGGTTACCGAGCTAGATAACCGTGAAAAGTTGTTAACTAATCGTCGTTAATAACTTTGTAATCCAATAAGACTACGAATCTCTATAACATTTGTTGGTATTGACCATTCATAAACCAATCTTGTTTTGTAAGGACCAATTGTTATTCCGTTCTTATTTAAAATGTGTCGATGAAAAGAAATCGTTTGTAACCAAAAAAGCACTATTTTGGAATTTTCCATACGGTTTCTTTTCCTTTAAAGAATGGAAAACAACCCTTAAATGTTTTTCATATTCTTCTTTCCTATTATAAAATACCATAAATACATCAATAAAAACAACCACAAACTTATCCAAGAACTCATGAAATATTTTATTCGTAAGATTCATAAATACATCAGGTGAATTAGTGAACCCAAATGACATAAAAACAAAATCACAATGCACATATCTAGTACAAAAGGTAGTTTTCAAGATTTCATCATCCTCCACCTTTAGATGATGTTATCCAGATCTCATCTAAATCATGGAAAAGTACTGAGCTCCCGGGAGTTGATAAAAAAAATCATCGATCTGAGGAAAAGGATACTTTATTTTAATAGTGATGTTATTCAAAGCTCTATAATCAATGAAAATTGTCATGGAACCTCCTTTCTTTTTAATGAACATAATAAGAGCACCCCATAGTGAAGTGATAGGATGAATGAATCCTTTATCAAGAAAATCCTGTAATTTATTTTTCAATTGAATAATTTATATTTGATCCATAAGATATGGGGGTTTTGAAATTGTATTAGAATCACAAACTATGTCGATTGTGAATTTGAATTCTTGATCTGGTATGACACTGGGAAAATCATTAGGAAAAAACATAAAGGTATGTATTTACTACTAGCACATCATTAATTTGAACAGTTACCTTGTTTCCAACAATATGAGAAAGATAACTTTCATTTCTATATTTTAATAGTTTCTCAGCTTCCTGATATATAATCAATTGTATGGGTTTATTCATATATAAATACTGAAAAACATTCTGAAAAACAACTTCTTTAGCTTGATAGTCAATATTATCATGATAAACATAAAGCCAACCCATTCCCAGAATAACATCAAAATCGATTAAGGGAAAAACAACATGGTTTATGGGTAAATTATTTATATAGACTAAAATAGAAAGATTGTTATAATTTTTTATCGCTATATTATTTCTCCATTGTTTTTTAACAATATGTTTCAGTATCATTTTTTGAGTTGATATTTCCAATTTACCAGAAAATTTCACAGAAATGATGGAATGTGTAGACCCCATATTGATCAAAACATTACCAAAATCTATGTAAACAAACAAATTACCTGATACAACTTCATTTGATGGATCAACATCTACTAAGATAGTCATAAGGGATATCACCACACCTTTCTGCTTATAGTCTTGCTTCTTTACTTCATTTAGATCACTCTTTTGGAATGCATTTTCACAATGACACCTCTCACCACATTTAAAATACTTAACAATTTTCTTATGAGGATTAGTCTTGGGATCATTTTATTAAAATCTCAGGCCATATGTCCAAAACATACCACATCGAAAACACTTCCCAATTTTGGTAAGACATTCCTCAAGGTTATTTTTTCCACACTTTTCAAAAACTAGAAACTATATTTTCGTACTATTAAGTTTCTTTGGTTGATTATTAACAATATATTTACATATATACCTATTCTTCTACTTATTTCCAAAATGAAAATGATCATCCGGAAAATCACTCTCTACCCTCTCAACATGTCATAAAATATTCTCATAACTTTTGAATTCACAGGAGGCCAATGCCCATTGATACCTTGGCTTCAGTAATGAGTATAATCATTTTACTTTTCTATCAAGGTCCAGAGTAATATTTGAAACATACCTCGCCAGTTGGGTGAAGTTCACTTTACACATAGCCACTGAATCCTCCTCATTTTTGTTCAATTTAAGGAATTGCTTCTCTATCCTAAGTCGCACCGCCTTAGGAAACTATTTTTCAAGGAATAGACTTTTAAATTAATCCAACTATAAGGGGTCAATATCTTCTCTGTCCTTGATATTCCTTACCATTGAACACCACTGATTAGATTCACCTTCAAAATTATAAATGGAAGACTTAACTTTTGATTATCTGAACATACCATAACATCGAATATCATTTCATGGGATTTAATCCATCCTTCAGCATCTACTGGGTCCGAGGATCCATTGAATGCTGGAGGGAATTGTCTCATAAAATGTTCAACTATTATCATGTTCTATTGTGGTACCTCTATTTTTTCTCTAGCATGGATGTCACCACCATTTATTTCTTGCGTTATCTGATCCATTACTGTCTCAAACTGCTCAGTTCCAATCCCTACCATTCGAGGATGCATATTCGTAAGGATTTCATTCTGTCAGTACCTCTCCTCTTCTGCTTCCCTATTTCTTCTAAAAACAGCAATTCTGAACAAACATATCTTAGCCGAAGCAACACGGTAATATTTAAATTCTATAAACATTTCAAATTAATCATAGAGTGAAAATCAGTTATGGTATTCAATTAACTTCATCTTAACCCCTAAGGTTATCTAAACTATCCTCTAATACCAACTATAAAGACCACACCTTATTACATTACATAATCTTGAATTTCATCAAGAAATCACTTCCTTTCACATTGAATATCTTTTCATGTTTATATATTTAGAGAAAAAGACATAACACATTCATGACATTACACATTAATATAGAGTGGATACCATAAAAACAGTATTTATTTCTTCCGAAATATAATAATTTTAAAATAAAACATGGTTTCTTTGACAATTCTTCATATATTTTAATTAAATTCCTTATTTTTCATACATATCCTTATAACCAATGATAATAATTTAAAACAAGGTATGATCACAAAAAACTCAGTAAGGGATAAAAAAAGAACGAAATAACACATTATTCCATGAATACTTGTAATGTGTAAAATCGTTTTCAAAAGTCATACATGTCACCCATAAAAAATTAATTTGTGAAACATGATATTTCAAAAAGATCATGAAAATAATAATAAGATAAATTGAACCATAAAGGTATCTTAGGGAATTTATTACTTAATCGTGTGACCCTCTCATCTACCATATAATTTGTAACTCTCACGGCTACCTTACAATTTGTGTTATCATCGCAGTTACACTTGGATTAATCATATGGACAAACTCCAAATTAGACATACCCAATGAATTTTAGGGATATAAATGTCCCACCCTATATCAATAAAATTTCCTGAGAACAATAACACAATCATACAACATGAACAATTGCATAAAAACATTTGTATTTAATTTTTTAAAACTGAATTTTAAAAGAGGATTGTAAAAGAAAAGACACTTATATATATAATATAATTGAAGATATACTTAATAGAGTGGATTTAATATGTATATACAATATAAATTCTCATAATTAATCATAATATAAACAAAATATTCAAACAAACAATTCTAATACCCTGTGAACACCGAAGTAAAAGGTTAACCCAAAGAATGTAAATTGGGTTATGAGTTCCCTTTCCTCGGGTTAGTCTTACATTAGACACATTTAAACCACATGTGTAATGGTAAAAAGAGTGTTATTAATGTCTTAAAGACACATATATATCTTTATAATACCTTATAAGATCATTTGATTACATTATTTCACCCTTTAATTGTTAGTATTTTTTTCCTTGCATTGTTTTTGGTGTGTTCTTTACATGACTTCCATGATGGGTTCATGATGGATGTTCTTGTTGATTGGAAGTGAAAATATACAATTATAATTGAGTGGTATTTATATATTTTCAAAAATAGAAATTATAACCTTTATCATTTTGAATTCTTTCATGAGGATGATTCATAAGTTAAAACATTTTTGATATTCGTTCAAGTAATTTTGGCAATTGTTCGATCGTAAAGAACTCATTTTGTTTTATAAATTAATAACATGTGTGAAAAATGATTAAAAAACATTTTATAGGGTATAATACATAAATTAAAATCTATTTAGACCATAAAAATGGTTTTATGTCCATTCATAAAGGAATTAAAAGAAATTGAAATCACATCATCAATGTCGGAAGATAGACACATTACAGACGGTGTTTTAATTTTTTGAATAAGTGGTAGAGGAGAAGAAGTATAATGGTCTGTCTTCCATAAACATGAAGAAATATATAATATTTAAGATACTGGATCATTCATTCTTCTTGGATAAGGGGAGGTGAGGAAATAATAAAAAAATAAATGAAAATGAAAAGAAAATAAAGAAAACAAAAGAGGATGTCTACCTCTTGATCTCTTCTCCTTGAGATCCTTCTTAAGGCCATTGGTTTTGGACTTTTGGTGAGACCATCATGTCCAGAATTTAGGGAAGATCCTTGTTAGGTGTATTGGGTAGAACATAGGATTGTCACAAGGCTATAAAGGAGTGGGATGATGAGGGAAATGAGGGTGGTATTTATAGTGGAGGATAGGAGGTATTTAAGATTATTTTAATCATTATTATTGTATTTTTGCTCAATACTATGAATCATTTAAATTCATGTGACCCAAAATAGAAATAATGGAATCTGTGCTCAAACCATGTGGTCTAGTATCATCATTGAATCACCTATAATGCAGTAAATCATGTATTTAGCATTTTTTGTATTTTATCATATTTTACTATTCATCAAAAATTCTAGAATTTCAGAAAATTCCCAAAAAAATTCCCTAACCATTTTTTGAAGTTTAGAATTCAAAAATGAACTCCATTTCTCGAAAATAATTTTCTAAAAATTATTAATTTAATATTTAAATTAAATCATAATTGATTCAAAAATAAAAAATTTAAAACTATAACTTCTTTTATATCACATTGAAAAATTAACAAAGATGCCATTATAATAAACCCTTGATAAAATAAAATAATAAAACAATTAACTATTCATTTGGGCCATATTACTATTCATATTACTATTTATAAGGGTATATTACTATTCACTAAAAATTAAGTTGGTTCCATTAGACTCCAAATAACTTACTGAACAGAATTGTAGATGACTGTTTTTCAAAATTCAAAAAATAGAAGTGGAAAAATTATGTATAAAGGCAAGTTATAAATATCTACTTAAAACAAAGCTTCATGGATTTCAATTTATTTTTTAAAACTTGGGGTGTTACATTTTCTATCATTACAATATCATTATTTTATTCTTCATTAAGATCATAGTTTTTACCAATATCTAGTTAATAAAACATAGAAGCTAGAAAATTATAAATTTCATCACACTTTTCATAATTTCTTAAATTGATATAAAAAAACTTTTCCATGATTATTTTCCACATATTCACTATGAATTCCAAAAAAATGATATATAATTCCTTCAAGGTATCTTTTTCTCTATTCCTTTGAATTTGGTAACCATGCATCAACACTGAAACAACTATGTTGTCTGGTATAATATTATTAAAATTTGTTACGTTCTCAAAAGAAGAAAAAAAATATATTTAACATTATTTTTCTCAATGAATACTAGGTTTTCTAGAAGATTATAGGTTAATGAAATTCATCTCAAACCAAAGTAACTTTTTCATGATCTAAAACATATTGAATATTGAGAAAGTAGGATTTGTAAAAATGATATAAACGGATATAACATCAAGATTGTTTCCTATACGAAACTCAACCGATGAGTATAATTACATTAATCTAGTAAGATAATAATCATCAAAATTTTTATTTTCAATTAATATATTTTCAAACCTAAAAATATTATAATTTTTTTCAAGAATGAATTAATATTATTATACAATTATTTATAAATAAACCAATCCTTCACAAAATCCATGTTGTCAATTTCATTTCATGGAGACTTCTTCAGAAAATAGAATGGTCTGAAAAGACCTAATCTGAGGAAGTAAGTTCAAATAAAACAAATGGAAAATTATGATAATGATAGAGATATTTAGTGTTAAGTGTATTCTTATGTCTAGAAAAATTATGTGGTATTCAGTGACCCACTCGTTTATTTATAGGCTCGAGGGAGAATATACGAATTCTAAAAGATCTAATAGAATTTATTAAAACCCATTTATGATCTATCAACCAAATATTTCTTTGAATGATTTAAATAATATTCGTGAACTCTTAGTGAGTTTTAAAGAAACAAATTTACCGGTCTCAAAGATTGTTTATACAATTTTTAAAAACAGTTTTTATAAACCAAAATGTTGTAAACAAAAACAATAAAATTGAAACAAAATATAGTAAAAACTGATGATTATTAATTAAATTTTCAAATAAAAAATGTAACATTATATGAAAAAGACTATGAAATAAATTTTCTTCTTGGTTTTTAGATAAAAAACAAAATTAGTTAAAAAAAATTAAAAACTAAAAAACATAGAATTTGTTTTATCAAATACATATAATTTAGAAAAAAAAAATAAAAAAATTGAAAAACACAATATTTTTAAGGAAATAAAACATATGTAATCCCTATTTTAAAAGAAGTTCATTTATGTATAAATACTGGTAAATAAGAAGTATTTAGGAATGATTGCATATTGTTGATTATTCCTATCTTCTATTGAAAATATTCAAATCCATAAAAACTAAGAGTTATAGTAAAAATATTAGCGTGTTATTTATGCATTCTTATGAATTGTAAAAGGATATGTCATTTCAATTTTTGGTCATGATGGAAAAATATCTTTCTATATATATTTATTTTTCTTCTTATAGATTTGCTTGGTTTTTAATTAATGTAATTTCACTTGAGTTATCACACAAAATTAGTGATTTACTAAAACTCATGCCAATGTTAGTGAGTGTGTGTTGCATCTACAAAACACAAGTACATCAACTTCCAGGTTCCATATATTTGGTTGCAGTAGTGGAAAGTGAAATTACTTGTTGTTTGATATAGTATCAGGAAAGTATTACTTTTATAATTAAATGACTTGTTCTATAAGTAATTTTTTTATCTACTTTACATCCAATAAATTCATATTTTTAAAAACCTTTTAGTTCAAAATCATTTCTAAAAGAGGAAAATAATCTTAAATCCATAGTATACTTCTGATAATGAATCTGTTTATATAATTAATATGGTACCTTTTTGGATTATCTAGATATCAAGCACACAAGAATAGAAAACCCATCAAATACATATGACTATTAGTTCTATTTATTAAACTACCAATCATTCCACCACAAATCAATTGAAAAAACTAGTTTTTCATATTCATTATTATCTAAAATATTTGAGGTCCTTATAGAAGTAAAAATACTTTTATTATTATCATAACAACATTTTTAAGAATATATTTTATATACATATGTTGAGATATAAAGATTTCATCTAGTTTTTGTAAAATTTGGAAGCCTAGAAAATAATAATGTTCTATCATTATGCTCATTTCATATGATCTTCAAATGAATCTATAAGATAATTTTGATTTAAATGGAATATAATTTTATCAAAATAATCTATACAATGATTATGTTTATAGAAACATTTTTAATAAAAAAATTGGGCCTTCATCTCCCTTAATAAAATTTTTTTGTCACAAAAATCTAGTTAATCTAGCATATTAGACTCTAGGGGTTGTCTAGGTTCTTAATGTGCCTTAGTACATATCAATATATCGTCTGGAGATTTTGTATTTTCAAAACTAGGGGTTTTTATACATAACATATTCTTGAACATATCATTTAATAATATCACACATCACTTCTATTTTAAAATGTATGATATTTTTTAATGTTTCCATATTTTAGAAGAATGTCAATAGCTTCATGTTTATATACCAGTTCAAAAGTTTATACATTGTCTATTCCCTCATGTTTACTATAACATTTAGTAACAAGTATATCTATATTTCATATTATAATTCTATTTTCTTCAAACTTATTCTGGAAATCCAATTTCACACAAATTAGTTAAGTATATTTTAGTCATTCAACTAAATTCCAAACATTATTCCTCTAAAATTCATTGAGTTATTCTTGCATAGTAGTTTTTCCATATTCATCACATAATGCATCATAAAAAGTTTTAGATTCTAATTGTGATAAAAAAATAAACATCTTTAACTTCATTTCTTAAGTAACATCTAGTTCCAATAGGTTGATATACATCAGCGATGATATTATATCTTAGATGATTCCTAATAATCATCTAATTTCATGGATTTATAAAAAACATTTTTTCAAAAAAATTGAAATTTTATTTATGTTAGAACATCACAAACATATTCATTAGTTCTTATCCCATGAGATTCATATTTCTACATTGTTTGAAAATACTTTTTTCAAATAGCATCTGAATATGTGGATTGAGGTTGTTTGAAACCAAACGTACTGGTTTCATCTAATATTAATTCTGTTGATTCCTAAATAGTACCTATGTTTTAATTGAAAACAATATAAGCCTTAATAGTTGGGGAATAACCTCAAAATATTACTTCATAAAATTTTGTTGTAAATTTATGTAAATTATTTTTGACACTAAAAATGAGTATTTTTCATCCAAAAAAATTAATGTATTAATGTATTTTTTATGGCCACAAATCATAAGGATTTCAATTAGTAAAGTGTCTTATTAAAATAAAATTTATAGTATGGTAAGGATTACCAACTATGTCAAAAATAAATTTGTAGAAACAGAGTATTCACTCAGCATGGTTTTTGTAATCTCTAGAATAATTATATTTCTTCATTAAACTAAACCATTTTATTGTGGAGATATAATGAATGGAAAATATTTATTATACCCTTTTTAATAATTTTTTTCCAAAGTATGGTTTATAAATTTTCAACCATGATCAAAATTTATAATTATCAAGGATTGTTTTTTCACATTTTAAACTCATGTTATAAATGTTTTAGAATAAGAAAATCATTTATACATCATTATTAGAAAATAGTCCCATGTATATCTAGTGTAACAGCCAACTAAAACATATCCATAGTATTTTACATCAATGCACCCAATTTGTGTAGTAATAAATAAAACCATATCACTAAATATTAAGAAATGTAATTTGAGACTTCGCTAATAGAGGTAAGTCATGACTTATATTTTCCATTAATTTGATAAGGATAACAAACAGTAGATGAATCTTACATTGGTTATAACAAATTTTTAACTACATATCTCAAATAATGTTTAGTTAAAGTTAAAAAATTACAATATCATTGTATTAAATTCAGTAACCAATGTTGTACTTCCATTACACTAGTGACAGGTATATATTGTATCCTAAGGTCATCTATGTTATTTTTATAAAACTTTTCATGCGGATTGGTAGAAATAATAAATACATCTTTCAGACCATGAAGAATAAATTTTTCATTATAGAAGTTCATAACATATCCCTTATAACATAAATTATTTATGATAATAAGGTTTTATTTAATACCTATATCAAATAAAAATTTTGAAATTAAGGATTTACCTTGATGAACAATGTTACTTATTCTGATCATTTCTCTTTGACGATTGAAACCAATGGGAAAATTTCCATGATTCATTTTGATAATATTTATTAAGAAATATTTATTCATGGTCATATTACATGAAAAACCGCAATCCACGTACCATCTATTTTTGTTGATACACTTCTTATTTTCATAAAAACAATATCAGTATTTCAAAATTCAAACCTAATTAGGCACTGTATAATTCAAAAACAACATTTTTGGAATCCACATTTGTCCAACCTTACCTTTGTGAACAGTTCTTAATTTTTTTTAAAAAGTAATCATTATAAAAACTACTACTCCATTTTGAAAACATTCAAATTTTCAATGTCTTGAACATTTACATTCGATACAAAATGGGGAAAGTTTTGGAATAAAATAGGAACTTTTAAATTCACATTTTTAATTTTTCAACCCCATTATGGATACATCACAATTAGGTAATATGTTTATATAAATCTATAAAAATTTTCATTACTAGAATTAAACCCTAATAATCTATTTTTAAGACTAGATATTTTGATTTTTTTTTGAAAACAAAATTCCAAGCCACAAAAGAAATTGTACATAAATTAATTTTATATTATATTTTAACTAATATGTTTTTTCATGATTATATTTTTCTAAACTAATTTGATAGATTAATTTTCCCAAATAATGATTTTTATAGTTCTTTTTAAATATTTTAAATCTCATTTCTATGTTTATAAATTCATGAGTTTTCATTAGCACATTTTGCCTCACCAATTTCATATTTCTTTGAAATTTTTAAATATTAATTTATAAATGCTTTTAAAATATAGATACTTTATCAAAATAAAGTAATGAATTATATTATTTTTTTTAAAATTAGATTCCTCATTGGATGATTCATATTCCTTTTCATTATCAATTTCTAGATTATTTATATTTAAAGTATGACTGTCAAATATTCAATTATTACCTTATCAATAAATAAATTTGTATTCTTCTGAATCTCATCATATATAATAATGTTCTTCTTATATTCATATTCACTATGAGATGAAATTTTTGGATGATCTATCCACACCACTAATTCTCCACATGTCTGATGGGTTTATAATTTTATTATTCTGGTGTCTTTCAAATTTTTTAAAACTCATTTCTGAATTTCTATCCTCATTTTCATTCATTTTCATTAATTCATTGTACAGTAAGGTCTCATATGACCATATATCTTGAACTCATAGCATATTACTTCAAATGAAAAATTCCTATAACTTCTATCTTTGTGATTCTTGTTCTATTTATATTGAAAATCCTTTTTTTAATCAATTTTATTCATCAGCGTATAAATATTAGATAATTCATTCATGGACTTTTCTATAAAACAACTCAGTGTTTCAACTATAATTATATTTTTTTTGATGACTTTAAAACCATATTTTCTAAATGACCATTAATAGAAACATTAGAAGTAGTATAAAAAGAAACTCGTCCATCCTATCTTTATATTTACTCAAAATCACATTTTAATATACCATTATACTATATGAAATTTCTAGTAAAAATATCAAGGGTTAAATTTTGTTCCCTTCTTGTATCATCTAAAGTAGTTATTTTGTATTAAAATTCTCTAAGAATACATTAAATAATCTTTTCAACAAAAATTTCATCCATAATATCATTCTCATAAAAATATTGTACACTATTAATGATTACAATAAATATTCGATACAATAGAGCAATAAATGAACCATGTTAAAAACAAAAAGCATTGTAGTCTAATTTTAGCATGGTTCTTCTAGTCTCAATTAATTTAAAAGCTACAAAAATAATAACCTACAAATTATTCCAAATATTATTAGATTTTTTATAAGAAAATATTTGATTGTATATATTTCATGGAATAAAAAATAATAAATTGTTCATTAATTGATGATTCAAATGATATTAAATATTTCTTATTTTTAAATTTATAAACATCCCCCTTGTGGATTTTTTTACTTTCCAATTTGTATAAAAAACGATCAAATCCAATGTCAATAAATAAAGTATCCATTATATCTCTCTATTATTCATAAACAATACCATAAAGAATTGGTGGACTGCTTGGTTAAGATTCTCATGTGTAACCACATTTAAACCTTACATCTTTTAAAAACAAAACAATTTCTACAATATAAAAGTTATTGTAGTAACAACTTGTAAACATCAGTTTAAAAAAAAGAAAAATCAATTAGTCAAATAGTAGAAAATGATCTAATACTAATTATAAGATTTCATGTATATATAATGGATATAAGAGGCAGTGATTTTTTAAAAAATATTATAACAATTAAAATCCCAAACCCATTTATTATAGTTTATCTATCTTAGTAATTTTCTAATTATTATATTAACTATATCAGACTCAAATATCCTCTATTAAATCCATGTATATAAATATTTCGTAAAAAAATCTATTAACATGATAATTGGAAAATAATAACATGTAGAAACAATTAAAATGAAATGTTACAAAATTATAAATTAAAATTATTAATTACTTTATAATGTAAATAAGAATACTTTTAAATTAATTGTAAAGGAATTAAATAAACATGACTTATGTTATCCAATGTTTCAAAAGAACTATATGGATTTTCTTCCATCAAAATTAAATCCCACTATCACAAAGATTAGTATAATATCTATCTTCCTATCCCTTGAATCAGCCAATTAGCTTGATTAGAATCACCAATTTTCCTATCCCAGGAAAACCTCGACAAAAACATAGATCATAAACAAATAAAAAAATTTAAAAAAAATGTTCTATTGAATTTAAAATCCTCACTCAAATTCAATATAATGAAAAAGTATTTGGAAAATAAAAAATAAAATATAATGACAAGTTCTAGTAAGGGAAAATTTTATTCATGATCTACTCTCACAAAAATGAATCTACTTTAAGATTCTTGAATGAAATTTTATTTAAAGTAATTCCTAAAATGACCATATTTCTATGATTTTCAGAGATGCTTCTAATGGAAATAGATGATATTTATCTTTGTATCTCAGCTAGAACATCTTCATATGATGTTGTATCGGTATCACCCTTATAATACATTAAAAATTCATCCATTTGATAAAATTTAATTCTATTACTCTGATTATAAACATTATTATTATGATAAAATAAATTGTGATTATTAAATTGGATCAAAACATGGTTAGTCTGATGGATAAAACTTTATGAGTATGATGGACCATACTTAGTTAGTCTAATTGAAAACAATCACTTATGCTAATAGACTAATGTCAGTCACATCGATTGAATATATGCAATCACACTAATGGAAAAAATATTTTTCACTTTGATAGACTATTATGTTTTTAATATGATGTAATATACTTTTTTCAATCCGATGGAAAATAATTTTTTCAATCCGATGGACTGAACTTCATTCAATCAAATGGATCAGACTTCAGTATTTTTAATGGATCAAACTATATGTAATATTTATATTTATTAGTCAATAAGGATTTCATCTTTCGGTATAATAAATGATTTTTTAAAAAAACATTCAAATGCCATGAGAATTATAAAATGTCAATAAAACATAATATTTAAGAAAGTCTGTTATTTTTGTTAAATCTAAGGATATTAAGTGCAGAACGTAAAACATTCGAGTCAACATAAAAAATATTAATTCATCCCTAATATGGATTATATTAGAATTAGGATCATTTTTCAAGTCATGTATACCCTTCCTCTATTGTTATATATAATATCTCACCATAAGGTTAAAATTATATTACCTTAAACTAGCATAAATCAATTATATGATTTCCATGATATTTTTCAAGGAAAATGCATATCCAAATTTGTATGACCTTCTAGTAACCACATGGTCTAAACTATATGTATGACAACCCAATATTATCATACATAGATATTACATCTAAATAGATGAATATTCATTACATAACATATGAAATCCAATCCAAAATTGTAAAGGTCTTGTGTCTTTAGAAACATAGAATCATAAAACAATGGTTTATAAAACATCTACATTATCTCCCACATATTTATTGATAACTAGAACCCATTTTGAAATATCATACATAATACTTTTCTTCATATCATGGGGAAAATAATCAAATGAAATTAGTGAGATTCAATTATCATAAAGGGTTATCATAGAAGAAAATAGTTTATGGCTATATAAAAGCATAATATATCTTTAAAGGTAATATATATTTTCCATAAAAATCAAAATTCACACCCAATTTCCAAAAGATCATTAAAATTGGTTATGTCCTACAACTTTGTAAATTCAAATGTATTTAAATATGAGAATGAGAAATCATCAAAACACAATCATTGACCAGAAGTTCATGTCATTAATATGTGTGGGTCGTTATCATAAGTGTAGAAAACATTTCTTATATCATTGTTAACTACCAATAACATTATATTTGGCTGCAATACATGGTTCCAATAATAGATCAATCATATCGACTTTTTTCTCATAACATTTCAAGAACATCAACTTATTTCTCATAACAGATCAAGCACATCGACTTGTTTCCCTTAACAATATCAAGAGATACAATACATTAAACAATGCATTGGAGGGAGAAATGGGTCACACCCATAAAATAACCAAAACCATACATGTTTCTTCCATAAGAACATAAATCATTCATAATATTATAACCCATGAAAATAAATTGGTTTTATAAACATTTTATCCTATTATAACCAGTGAAAAGAAATGGGTTTCATAAATATCATGCTATCAAAAACATAAACCAACAAGAAGAAGAATAATTTTTTTATATTTGGATCATATCCTTGTTAATTAATAATTAATATAAAATAATTATATTTAAGATGGAAAATAAATTATGAAAGATTATTTGAAATAATTCTTTAAGAAAATATCCTTTATTTTTTGAAAAGAGTTTTTTTAAAAGACACAAAATTACTTATGAATTACACTTCAATGTAAATAATTTTGTAATATTTGATATAGAACTTATAATAATTAATGTTTCTTAAAAATAAAAAAAATCCATTAACGTCATATTTGTTAAAAAAAAATTGCTTCCATATGTTTTTAGAAGATTCATAAAGTACATCATTGGGAAAATGATATATTGACTCCAATAAATTCATTTATAAAAATTTAAAACATTGTAAAAAATGAATTTAATCTATAGCAATATAATATTGAAAACTGTTTTGATATTTTTATAAAACATATAAATTGAAGATATATATTCCCCGGAGGACACTTAAACATAAACAATCAGGAATAATCATTAAATTGTGAAATAAACTCTTACCTCAGGTATTTCCTTTCTTCATTCACACTCAAACATATTATGTAATAAATACTGAATTATTATAAATTTATTACCTAAATATATTTTTATCATAACATTATTATTTTAAGAAAAATCATCAATAGTTTTTTAATAATTTGTTATGAAAATCACGGTTCTGGGTGATAAGTGCTTCATTTTCCATGCATTTTTCAGCTCATCAGTCTGAATCCTTATAAATTTATCATCTTATAATAATTTACCTAATTATATAACATGTTATAAACCTAATTTATATTAAATATATACATATTTATAATCATTTATGAAATTTTTTGATAGAAAAATTTATTACAACATTCATGGAGACTATAGGTCATACAAATGCATGAATGATATTTTCATATTTCATTTGATAGAATAAAATAAAGATAAATAATAGTTCATACTCATATAATCATTGTAATATCATATATAAATCCTTTATAATCATTAAAATTATCAAAATACCCATCAAAAAAACATGATGATGAAAAATGAATTTCATCACTATGTGGACTTGGTAAGTCATACGTATGCACAAGCCATAATTTCACTTATTTTTTGATGGGAAAGAGGTTGTATAATGGATTTTAAATATTAATTATAATATTTTAGAATATTTAGTATACTGAATATTTTATTTCATGTTAAACATCATAGATTTATATTTGGTAAGGAAGAGTAGAAAAAGAAAATGGTTGACTAGGTGATTACCTCTTCATCGCAATTCATCCATTGAATCTCCACTAAAGGGATCTAGGGTTTGTCTTTTGAGAAGAATAGAACCCCTAGAATATTTTAATGTAAGATAATAAGAGAATATGCTAGGTTATGGCCAAGTTGTCACACCCGGTTTTTTTTCTTTGTTTTGATCTGGTCCATTGGAAATCATGAAAATTTTCATGTGTATTTGGTGAGATAAATCTTGAATTTTTAAGTTAAATATATGTATAATCAGCCTAATTTGGGTTCCCCATTGGTTGTTTAAGAGTTCTTGAGGAAAGGGTGGTTACTTAATGATTTGGGCCAACCGTGAGCCCATTTCCAGTTTTAAAAACCGAATTTGTTTCTTTTATAACTCTTTTGTTTTTCATCCTTTTTCACCCATTAAACTTTCCACTTGTCATATACTGGTATATTAAAACATACTTATCCTTTTGGACCCCATATAAATTCATAATCATTGTGAATTGGGGTTACTTATTTAGGTATTGGACCAGCCCATGGGCCCATTTCCAGTTTTTTAAACAAATAAATCATTTCATTTATATATTTTTCAATTTTTCATCTTTTTCGGGGATTCCTCCTCCCCCTAGAATCCAATAACCATATCGTCACCCTCAGAATCGAATTACCCTTTTAGGAGCTCATATGGGTCGCGTATTAGGGAGAAAGTTTTCAGGATATCTCTAATCACCCAGAATTGATAAGGTAAGTCATTATATACATAACTCATTAAATTATTGATATTATTCAAAAAACTATTCTTTACCTGGTTCATCAAGACATTATGAGACTCTCCAAGAAGTTTCATACCATTCCCTTTTCTATTAGGGGGCAGATCTAATGAAATACGAAGAGTTTTCTAGTGGTTAAGGTGAGATTCCATCTCATTTCTCCTCCCTCTTCTTCCTCCTTTCAATTTTTATTGGTTTTATAATCTCCCCTAATAATTATAGACCTATAGTTCTGTTATAATATGGTTGTTGAATGAATTTATATTCATTTAGGTTGGTCTTCATAGTTTTAGTGTTTATAAACCCGTGACGGGTGATTTCGGGTGTGTGTTTCCATTACGCCAAGGATTTGAGGTAGGATATCCCTTGCACAAACATTTATCATTTACGTTTCATCATTTTAAGTTTGTTATAACCTTATTTATATGATATGTTCTGCTGCTGAACTTTTTTTCTTAAGGTTTTGTGTGCAAATTATGTTTTATAACTTATTATGTTAAAAATATAGTTATTTTGTTATAAATGTGAACTCCTATAGTTTGATAAATCATTCCATGTGCTTTAGCACTTGTTTAATGGTATTTTTAATATATATCAGTATCTGGAATAACTTTATGGCATTAAAATGGTGTTTTATACCTGTTTAAGTGCTTAACAAAAGTTGTTTTTTTTAAGATTGCATGCCATGTGATCAGTAAATTCCCCGTTGGCTTTTATGTGTCTTGTGAAATTTAAAAGGATTTGTTTTGATTTATAAATACATTGGAAGCATGAAAAAAAAATATTTTGGGAACTTTTTATGTATTTACAGTTTTTATTTGGTTTTACAAATAAATGGGTTTTTGTTTGCAACATGTTTTGGCATGAGTTTTCGGAAAATGGCATGTTTCACATTCTTATGAAAATGGTTTTATTTTGAATATGTAACCTGAGGGTTTTATGGGATTTATGAATGTGGTTTGATTATGTAAATGGTTTTTATACACCTCCTTAATAAAATTTAAATTCATAACTTTGTCAAATGTTAGTTTTGAGGAAATTTAAAAGGCTCGTTTGGCCTTTCCAAAAAATGAAGAATGAGTATTTTACTTGTATATACCTTGTTGTGCAATTGGGATTGTTTTATGGTCCATGAAATGATAATAATAAATATTTTTAGGGATTAAAAATATGTTTTTGTTTGGTTTTTATGTGTTTTTATTATTGAAAGAGTGTTTTTTAATGAGTTTTATGTGCAAAGCCTCAATACACTCCTTGAAATTGTTTTACGAAAATATTTAGTTGTTTGTTGATTCGTGAAAAAAATGTGAAGAAATTTTAAGGGATGTTTGTGTGTTTAAGGTTTGGTAATGGACGTTTTATGTGAAATGTTTATTTGATAATATGTGCAACGTGATTGAGAGCTAAAGGGAATCCTGGGTATCTATGTGGGCGGACGTGTACTTGTATGCTAGTGATCCTGTGGGGTCTGGCCCCTATTTCACGTAGCATGTTTGATGATGACAACACTAACTAAACTATGATGATTATGATGTTGGGGGACCACTAGGTTATGGGTATTATCCCTACTAGTGGCGCGTGTGCATGAGAACAGATATTTATTATGGTTACTTTCACCGATATACGAGGTACCTGGGGCTCACAACTGACTAGTGCCTAGGGGTGTTCCAGTGACTTGTGCTCATTGGATATTTTGTACACACCATCGGTATATGGTGTGTTTGGTTGGTAAATTTAGTAGTGTGTGTGATTTATTTAAAAGTTAAAATTCTTTAAATCATCCCTCTTGAAATCTATTTTCATTTTGAAGTTGCACCGCTTTGAAAGTTGTTACTTGCATTCTTGTTTATTAAACATGCATGTTTTCATCTGGTAATTTTTTTAGTATGGAACCTCATTTGAAAACCATATTTTCATATGTTTAATTTAAAACTATAAATTTATGTTTCTTTTATTTTAATGTAATGTGCATTTGGAATATAATTTCGGTCCAACCTACTGTGTTTTAATACTCACACCTATAGTCTTCTTCTGTTTTTAGCCCTTGTGCAGGTTTCAGATTCAGTTCGATTACCTTGGGTGATGTGTGATCATTTTGTTGGAGAGTGACCAGAGGGGTCACATGTAGTTATTTTGTTATCATGTTTGGTCATATGAGTTTTTGTCTTAGTTATACTTTCAGTTTCTTGTACAAATAATGTTCAGTTCAATTTTTATTTGAATTTATTTTGGGTTTCCCATTTCCTTCCAATTTTTGTTTAATGGTTCATATATGGGAGAAATTGTTCCCTTGTGTACTCTATTGATGCCCTTGGTTCTTTTCTCCATCCCGTGAGGATCGGGAATGCCTCTCGGGACTTGTAGCGGGCTTTCCTAGGTGACCGGTTCAGGGTTGACTCAGACTGGTTCGTGACAAAATGGTATCAGAGAAGGTCGGCTCTTAGAAGACCTTTATTTTTAGATCACCCTTGTTATTTTGGGGATATCAAGGTAGATTGAGTAGGATTTTTGGGACTTTAGGGGTAAGGTCAAGAAGAGCGTCGTGAACTCTTTCTCATTCTAATCCTCGAGTTTCCATGGGAAGTTAAGTTTTATTAGTGTACTTTGTTCTTGTTGATTGTTTGGTGTTAGGATATGACAAGGGAAGTCTGACTAATGGCCTCTGTGGGCTCGCAGGGCCTGGAAAGAAATGTAGAGCTGGAGAATGGTCCTAATAAGTCTCTCTGTGTTGGTGTTGTGGTTGACATATGGCCGCCAACCATATGGTCAAGTCAACCACCAACACTAGTTCCATTTTTTGGGTCTCTTGAACCTTTCTTGAATTCTGAATTTTTGTTTTTAAAATCCTTGTGTGAGAATTGTGGAAATGGGTTTTAAAGTAAGTTAGATTTTGAATAGCTAAAAAGGGGGCTTTCAAAAATTAAATATAAGAATGGTTTTTGATGGTTGTTTTTTTTGAAAAAAAATGGAGGGAAGTGGAAATGATTTAACGGGATTGGATTATCCATAATCTAAACTTGTGGTTTGTTGGAATAATATAATTTGAAATTGTGAATCATTTTAAGGTGATTCTGGATCTTTGTTTTAAATGGGGTATTTTTGAATGTTATATTTTTTTGAATCGGATAAATTAGTTTTGGAAATTGGTTTTGATCGGTTGGTATTTTCCTAGAAAGGGTATTGGTCTCAATGGAACTTGGATTATGAAAATATACCTTCCTGAATTTTTAAAAAAATGGGAAGGGGTTGTTTGGAGTGGCTTGGTTATTTTAAAAGTTGTTAAAAATGAAAAGGGGTAGGTATTTAAGAAAATGGTTCTTAATGAATTGTGGTTTTTTTGTGAAATATGAAAAGGGTTTTTGACTTGGTGGTTGGTGTTCCTTTTGAAGGTAATTGTTTTTTGAATGATGTTGTTTTTTTTTAGCCTTTGATGTTTTCATGGGTGCTCACATGCATGGTTTTATTTATATCTGGAAGTATGGCCTATATGGAATGGTGGTTGGGTTCCTAGGGTGGCATGGAAATGTGCATATGGGTGATACTTGATGAAACACCATTGGTGAATGTGGAAACCCACCAAGTTAGTTTGTTTTTCAAAAGTGTTTTTTCTCTAAAAAATTGTGGCCTTTTTTTAAAACCAATGGTTATGTGGCTTGATTTTTCTATGTCTTTGAAGCATTTTTTATTCAGTAATATTCTTTGTGATTTATAAGTTGTACTCTTGTTGTATCTTGGGATGAGATCTTGTAGGTGGATCGGTTTTTGAGTAATGTTCATTGGGTTCCTAAAGATGTGTTTGATGTTGTGATGTGGCCATGTATAGTTCTCCGTTGGAAATATTTCCTGCTGATCAACCTAAGGATTCATTTAAAATTTTAAATACACCTCTTTTGATGATGCCTCACCTTTTTTTTGGAATATAGAGCTATTTGGGATTGATTAAAAGTGCTTCTAGGTCATGATAATTCTTTTGGATGCAGAAGTTGTGTTCGGTGATGTTGATGTGTTTCGTTGTATTCCTTATCCATTATGCCCCTCGTTCGTAGTGAAACATGAATTTTGATATGTATATATGAGTTACTATTTGGATGAAGGTTTTTTTTGGTGATCAAGTGAGGTTTTTTCGAGTGGTGTGATTCTTATCACCTGACTGCGGTGCAGCAGATGCTTCAAGAATAAGGGCTCCAGCTATAGGCCTCAGAGTGAAGCTATTTACGCAGTCGGGAAATCGACAGAGGTGTGGAGTGCTCGATTAGGATCCTACCTCCTATTTTTTGGTAAGTTAGTTTCTATGTCAATGTTTTGTTTCCTCATTTCTATTAATTTCCCTTTGTCACAATAAGAGTGGTGGAATTACCCCTCATACAGTGTCTATGGTTATGCCTTCATGGATGTGGGTTTTCAATAAATGTCCCTGTGTGGACCACTTGTGAAAATTAGGTGCATTATTGGTGTTACATAATCGTATGTGGAGAGTTTTGGGTAGTTTATTTATTTCTTTTGTGGTTTCAGGGGTTTCACTGGCCAATTTATTGGGTCCCATTCCCTCCCATCCCCGAGTGGTGGGGGTTCAGATCTGTGTTGAAAATCTTGGCCCAGTTCATGTCCCCTCTGTTTGGGAGTATGTGGTTTAGATGTTCATGTTGTAACCTTATTAACATAGTATTTTAGGTTTTTGTAGGAGTGTTTTTTTGGTCTTGTGTGAGTGAGGCCCAATTCTAGATCATGTTGAATTCTTGTCTGTTTGTTGCTAGTTGGTTTCTAATGGTGGGGAGACCCACCATAGGTCTCATAGATTTTGATCCTCAGAACATTTTTAGTGCTAGTTTTTTTTAATGGTGGGGAGTCCATTCTAGACTCTCTTGGAATATTTGGTTTTTTTGGGTGCTATTTGGTTTGGGCGATTGTTGGGTTCATTGGGAGAAGGCCCAACAATCGGGTTCTTGGCTTGGATGTGGAGGTGGTGGCTTGATATTTCCAATGATTTTCCAGAAGTGGTTCTGAGTAGTGTGTTCTTTTTTTAGAGAGAGGCTTAACATCCAGTGATGTTTTATGATATTTAATTTCATTTAGAGGCTGGATCATTTTGATAAGTAATCCTTAGGTGTTGATTTTTTAGCTGGAAAGTGTTATGGCTTTCTCGGGCGGAAAGCTTTAATGGTGGGGAGAATTGTAACACCCGGTTTTTTTGTCTTTGTTTTGATCCGGTCCATTGGAAATCCCGATCATTTTAATGTTTATTTTGTGAGATGAATATTTAGTTTTGAATTTTCATATATGTCTAATCACCCTAATTTGGGTTCCCCATTGGTTGTTTAGGAGTTTTTGAAGAAAGGGTGGTTACTTCATGATTTGGGCCAACCGTGAGCCCATTTCCGGTTTTAAAAACAGAATTTGTTTCTTTTATGACTTTTTTGTTTTTCAACCTTTTTCACCCATTCAACTTTACACTTGACCTAAACTGAAATATTAAAACCTCCTTATCCTTTTATACCCCATATAAATTCATAAGCATGGTGAATTGGGGTTACTTATTTAGGTATTAGGCCAGCCCATTGGCCCATTTCCTGATTTTTAATAAAATAATTAATTTTTTTATATTTTTTTCATTTTTTAATCATTTTAGGTGATTCTACCTCCGCCAAGAATCCAATAACCCTATCCTCACCCTCAGAATCAATTTACCCTCTTTTAAGCTCATATGGGTCGCGGATTAGGGAGATAGTTCTCAGGATGCCTCAAATTTCCCTAGATTGATATGGTAAATCGTTTTATACATAAATCATTAAATTAGTTCTATTTTTCAAGATAATATTCTTTCCCTGGTTCTTGCAGAAATTAGGAGACTCTCCAAGAAGTTTCATCCCATTACCTTTTCTCTATGGGTGCATATCTAATGGACTTCAAAGAGTTTTCTAGTGGTGAAGGTGAGATTCCATCTCCTTTATCCTCCATCTTCTTCCTCCTTTCAATTTTTCTTGGTTTTATAATCTCCCCTAGTAATTATAGACCTATGTTTCTATTATAATATGGTTTTTTTTTGGAATTTATATTCATTTATTTCTGGTCTTTATAGTTTTAGGGTTTATAAACCCGCGGTGGGTGATTTTGGGTGTGCGATTCCGTTACGCCAAGGATTTGAGGTAGAATATCCTTTGTAAAAACCTTTATCATTTAAGTTTTATCATTTTAATTCTGTTATAACATTATTTATATGATCTGTTCTGCTGAAAAACTTTGGTTCTAATGGTTTTGTTTGCAAATTCTGTTTTATGACTTATTTTGTTAAAAATATAGTTGTTTTGGTATAAATGTGAACTCCTGTAGTTTGATAAATTATTCCATGATCTTTCGCACTTGGTTTATGGTATTTCTAATATATCTCAGTATCTTGAATAACATTATAGCATGAAAATTGTGTTTCATATTTTTTTAAGGGCTTAACATAAGTTGTTTTTAAGAGTGCATGCCATGTGATCAGTAAATTGCCCGGTTGGCTTTTATGTGTCCAGTGAAATTTAAAATGATTTGTTGGGATTTATAAATACATTGGAAGTATGTAAAAAAATATTTTGGGATCTTTTTATGGATTTAAAATTTGTATTTGGTTTTACAAATAAATGGGTTTTTGATTACAACATGTTTTGGCCAGATTTTTCGGAAAATGGCATGTTTCACATTCTTATGAATATGGTTGTATTTTGAATATGTAACCTGAGGGTTTTATGGGATTTATGAATGTGGTTTGATTCTGTAAATGATGATTATACACCTCCTTAATAAAATTGAAATTCATAACTTTGTCAAATGTTATTTTTGAGAAAATTTAAAAGGTCCGTTTAGCCTTTCCTAAAAATGAAGAATGAGTGTTTTATTTGTATATACCAAGTTGTGCAATTGGGATTGTTTTATGGTCCATGAAATGATTTTATTAAATGTTTTTAGGGCTGAAAAATATGGTTTGGTATGGTTTTGATTTGTTTTTTTTAATTTAAAGAGTGTTTTTTAGTGAGTTTTATGTGTAAATCCTCAATACACTCCTTGAAATTGTTTTACGAAAATATTAACTGGTTTGTTGATTCGTGAAAGAAATGTGAAGAAAGTTTGTGGGTTGTTTGTGTGTTTATGGTTTGGGAATGGACTTTTTATGTGAAATGTGTATTTAATAATATGTGTAACTTGATTGAGCGCTAAAGGGAATCCCAGGTATCTAGGTGGGCGGACGTGTACTAGTATGCTACTGATCCTGTGGGGTTTGGCCCCTGTTTCATTAGCAGGTTTGACGATGACAACACTAACTAAACTATGATGGCGATTATGTTAGGGTACCACTAGGTTATGGGTATGCTCCCTACTAGTGGCTCGTGTACACGAGAATGGATATTTATTGTGGTTACTTTCACAGAGATACGAGGTACCTGGGTCTCACAACTGACTAGTGCCTAGGGGTGTTCCCGTGACTTGTGCTCATTGGATATTTTGTACTCACATTCAGCATACAGTGTGTTTGGTTGGTAAATATATTAGTGTGTGTGATTTATTTAAATGTTAAAATTATTTAAATCAGCCCTCTTGAAAGCTATTTTCATTTTGAAGTTGCACTGCTTTGATAGTTCTTACTTGCATTCTTGTTTATTAAACATGCATGTTTTCGTCTGGTAATTTTTTTTAGCATGGAACCTCATTTGAAAACCATAATTTAATATCTTGAATTTAAAACTATAAATTTATGTTTCTTTTATTTTAAGGGAATGTTCATTGGGAATAGAATTTCGGGCTAACCTACTGAGTTTTAATACTCACGCCTGTAGTCTTCTTCTATTTTTAGCCCTTGTGCAGGTTTCAGCTTGAGTTCGATTACCTTGGGCGATGTGTGGTCATTTTGTTTTCGAGTGACCAGAGGGGTCACATGGAGTTAGTTGGTTATCATGTTTGGTCATTTGAGTTGTTCTCTTAGTTGTACATTAAGTTTCTTGTACAAATAATGTTCAGTTCAATTTTTATATAAATTTATTTTGGGCTGTCCATTTCTTTCCGCTGTTTGTTTTATTGTTCATATATGGGATAAATCATTCCCTTGTGTACTGTATTGATGCCCTTGGTGCTTGTCGCCATCCCGGGAGGATCGGGAACGCCTCTCGGGACTTGTCGCGGGCTGGCCTGGGTGACCGGTTCAGGGTTGACTCAGACTGGTTCGTGACACAAGTTATAAGGGTCAATTTAATGTAACAATGTAAAGTAGGATGTGCCCTTTCGTAATTTAGGAGAGGGGAACTTTTCTAATTTCCCAAAATATTAAATTATAATAAATTAATTTTATATCCATGTACCACCAAACGACCAGATATTAGAAGATAAGATAATATATGGTTATACTCAAATCAAAGAAATAGATTTAAAAAAATTAATGTTTTTATTTTAAACAATATCATATTAATTGTCCCTTGGTTAACCAATTTTAATTTTAACTACAGTAAAGATTATTTCAATATTAAAAGGTTTTAATTTTTTCATATAACTTGAAAATTGGACTATAAATGGCCCATTTATGATATTTTCAACAATATCACAGTCAATTCTATTTTTTCTTAGAAAAAATTATAACTTCTAAATAATTTAATAAAATATTGTTCTCATAAAATATCGTTAGTGCCAATTTTGACACAATTCATTAATTAAAATATAATAAAATCATGAAACCAAGAGATGGTCAAAAAAAAATTAACACACCCATAGTCTTCCCTAATAATCTATAAAATTCCTAGATCATCCTAATTAATTCAAATTATATTTATTTTTATATATTTAGTATAATTGATTTTATTTTTCTCAAAATTGTATAAATACTACATCAATGTTGTGTAAGAACATAGGGTAATAATTTAACTTCTAAACATTATTAATAAATTACCATGACTAATATAAATCTTCATTAGTTTAAATAGTCTATTTATAGTCAATCATATCCTCTGTATAACACGAAAATGAAAATATTATACTTATTAAAACACAAACTTGACGAGTTTGAATTTTCATTAAATAAAATAATATAATATTCATAATCTTATCAAAGTGGGAAAATGATTTATTTGGAAAATAATATTATTAATTTTACAAAGGACACTTATATTATATCATAACCTATTTTTGTCCCCATGTGGACACAGAAAACATATTTTATAAAAATAAAATGAAATTTTTTGACTTCATGTTAATTAAATAATATATTATATATTTTCATGAAAAAGTGACCATTAAATAAGTTAATTTATAAAATTAGGCATTATGGTTTTTTTAACTCATCCAATAATAATTTGGATGAAAATTCATTGGCTTATCACTTTTTTTAATCTAGATTATCATGATTTATCTTTTATGGAGATAATAAATATTAGCACGTTTACTATTCATATTGGCCACAAATAAAATTGGCCTAGATAAAAAAAATTATCCTCTTGATTCAAAATATGTAATTATTTTTGTCTTTTTCTGTAAATATAAATTTTAGAAATTTATTTTAATGTTTGAATCAAGAATGCGACAAACATTTCTTCTTACAAAAATAAAATTTTAAGCATAATACTAGATTTATTCATAATTTAAGCTTAGAAAAATATTTTCTCAGTGTGTACAACATTTTATCAATTAAAAAATTTATAAATTTAATTAAAATCATTAACCAAGTCTAATTTAATGTATGTATACAAAATTAATTTCACACATAAATATTTTTTCGGAAAAAACAACACTTATTTTATTTCTATTCATTTTAATACAAGTGAATTTATATTATAAATTAATAGAGCATAGATTTTTTCATAATTTAGTTATTAATATTCATACCTACCAATATAATAAATATTAAATTGAAATATTATGAATTTCCATTATACTCATTGTTGTATTCAATGTGAGTTATTAAAAAATAATTTTTTTTAAAGAGAAATATTTTATAAAAAATATCGAGGTGTTTCATTTTACCCCCCCCCCCCCATTAGATGAATTTTTACCTCTAAATTATTAAGATTAATACAAATTTATATGGATTCATCGGCCTCCCCATATCCATAGGTTCTTAAGTAGCTTCCTTGAATTACTTGTCTCACCATAAAACATTAACGAGGAGAGTTGTCTTGTTTCATCAAACATTATCTTAATGATTGAGAATCACTATAGGTACTTATTCAAAATAGTGATCTTTCTACAATGGTATTACCTCGAAGTTAGGTACACTTAAAGGGTAATGTATTTACTTCTTAAGAGAGATATATAAAACACATAATGAAATCTAGAGGGATTTGATGGAAGTTCCAATTGATAAGTTAGTATCCTGGTATGATAAAAAATTTAAATAGGAAAAATATAATTAAGGATTATATTTTCCTTATTTACAAATAACATCACTCACTTTTAGGGAAAATTCATAGAAATAAATTTTCACCCACATCAAAATCTAGATTATTCCATTGATTCTCAGTATAATATGTTTGTCAGATCTGAGATGAACTTATGTGTGCTTGAATGGATCTAATCTTCTCTGCTATTTCATCAACTAGATTAGGTCACAATATCATTATTTACAAAAAATTATTCTAGAACATTGGATTTCAATATTTTTTTACCATATAGGTCTTCATAAGGATCCATATGAATGATGATGCGAAACCTGTTGTTGTAAGAAAATTCTTACCAAAGATAGGCTGTGATCCCAACCACCTTTGAAATATATATACTAAGCTATTAACATGTTTTCTAGAGTTTGAAATTTCCTCTTAGAGTGGCCATATATATAGGGTTTATATGTAGTAGTTAAACATAACTTTGTATCCAGAGTCTGGTATAGACTTTTCCAGAACATCAAGGTAAACTCAAATCCTAATCATATACAAGAAAAATTGGTACTCCAGGAAATTTTACCAAATACATAATTTATATTCTAAAATACAGATCAGGAAATAAATATTCTACGATATCAATTAATAATTCCAAATTTGTAAGGAGATCGACTAAAACCCATATTGCATTACGACCTTTAGATGTTTTGAGAAGTCTTATGACAAAATCCTTGGTGATGTTTTCCCATTCCCACATTGGTATGAGTAATTGTTTTAATATCTCCTTAAATATCTATCTCTAAGACTTAACTTTTTGAAAAACCAAGAATCAATATATATATTCTGCAATATCCCTCTTCATTCTGTCCAACCGAAAATATTCTATCATGTTTCTATAAATACTTATACTTCTATGATGAATAAAAAATGTTGAAATATGAACCTCATATAATATCTTTGTTTTTAAATCTGGTATGGAAGGGACACAAACACTATTCCTAAAACTTATTATTCATTCAAAATAAATTTTTTAATTCAATATCACTCATCACCCACTTTTATATATCCATATCTTCTATATGTGCCTCCACAATCTGTATTTTTATATATGGTTGAACATTTTTTGATAATGTTATGATTTCTCACCATCCCTCCAGATTTACTAATCCATCCATTCCAAATATATAAATATTTTGTCTCTTTTTATCCCCATAATAGATTGGTTAGCATGGAATTTTTGATACAATGCATTTCCCACCTATTTTTCTTTCCCAAGGTGGTAGTGTATTGAGTAGTAATAATATTTTTTCAAATCCAACCATCTTCTCCAGCACATGCACAACATTTTTTGACTGAAAATGATATTTAAACATTTTTTATCAATATATATATATATATATCACAATTTTCACCATAGAGGGAATGATTCCATTTCCTTAATGAAAACAATTACCAAAACTATATCCAAATCATGAGTTGGATAATTTTTCTCATGGACATTTAGTTGTTGTGATGCATAAGCTATAACCATGTAATTTTTCATGAGAATATGTATCAATACATTATTAGATCCATCACTATAGATTTCATAACCTTTTCTGCTACACCCTAATGTATTCTCCATAGAACTAACTAACATTACCTTTGGTTCCTTGAAATTTTCATTACATTCATTCATATAAAGGAACTTGGCACCCTTCCGAGTTAACTTTGTGAGTGTAGTGGACAGTCTATAGAAATTCTCCACAAAGCACAGATAAAATCAATCCAAACCAGGAAAACATCAGATATTCATTTCTTTTTTAGTCTAGGGAAAGTTTCAATAACATATGTCTTTAATGGATACAAAGATATACCATCATTGGAAATTATGTGTCCCATAAATGAAACATAATAAATCCAAAATTAACACTTGATAAAAATTTTGTAACATTTCTCCTTTCTCAACATCGTCAGCAGAGACATCAAGTGATATACATGCTCATCCTTTCCCCATGAATATACAATAATATCACCTAAAAATATTACTAAATAATGATCCAGATACTATCTAAATACTCTATTTATTATATCTATAAAGATAGTGGAATTAGTAAGGCCAAAAGGCTTCACTTTATATTTATAATGTCCATACATTGTATAGAATGTAATATTATTTATATATTCCTTATTTAATATCGATTAAATATGTCAAGAACAAATATAAATCTTGTAAAAGTATTGATATCCTCATATTTGATCAAATAATTCATCAATATGGGGAAGTTGATACTTTTTCTTGATAGTAATCTTGTAATGGTTTCTATAATGAATGAAAAGTCACATTGATCCATCTTTCTTCTTGAAAAACTGAACATGTACGCCCAATGTTGATGAACGAGGTCTTATGAATCCTTAATCAATATTCTCAATGATTTTCTTCATTAATTCCTACAACACAATTGGTAACGTTCTATAAGGAGTCTTTAAAATAGGCATAACTCCAGGTATGAGTTCTATTGAATACTCTACTTCATGATTTGGTGGAATACCTAACAATCCATCAAGAAAGACATCAATAAAATCTCATAAAATATTTTTATCATTAATATTGAGTTACCCAACCATTTGAGATATATAAACATCATTTATAGGAATTAGTACCCAAAATATGGAGGTAATTTCTATTTTATGTTCATATTCATCCTTGCATCGATAGATAATCATAGGTTCATTCAGAATATGAAATGTGACTTCCCTTTCTTGACAATTGATATGATATCCATATCGAAAAATCTAATCCATTACAAGAATCTCATAGAATTCAACTAAATGAATAATAATATGAATTCTTGGAATCATATTCCCAGAATCATCAATCTAGGATGAATTATAAATATGAGATGTGACCATTGTGGCATTAAGAGTTTTCACAACTAACTCAACATCATGTTATTGAGGTGATATTATGAGAACCATATAAAATTATTTAGTAATAAAAGATTCGGTGGATCCATAATCGAATAATAAATTAGTTGTTTTGGAGTGGATGGTTTCTGTACCATTCACAACATCATTATCATAATCCCCATCGTGAAGAGTGATCGCATGAGATTTTCTGGTTTCATTAGTCGTAAGAGGTTTTGAGGGTGGTCGTCATCCTTTACGCTCATATTTGGGAACTAGTTATCATAATTCCCATTTCCCTTAAGTGGGGGTGGTGTATTAGTTGGAATCTTCATTTCATTCATCTTATTCATCCTCTTTCAATATTATTAGGATTTATGACCTACCCTTAAACATTTAAAACACCTCTAAATTCCATTCAATCAATTCACTTGATATTTCATCCCACATTTCTGGAATATAAATGGTTTTCATTTCATTCCACCAGGTGATTTATTTGATTTTTCATGAGACTTAATAAATATTTTCATGTCAAATGAATGGGAATGGTGGGAATCCTCAATTTCAATTTCCTCCTTGATAGCGCATCGAATGATCTATTCATATCTATTAAAGTACATTATGGAATATAAACTTTGCATACATGGTTTTAAGCCAGTGAAGAATAGATAAACCTTAATTTTATGTTGGGTGGTAATGCTAGATGTATACCTCACATGTCGGGAAAAATTTTCTTCATAGGTTCAAATAAATTCAACATCTTTTGTCATTAAATCAAATAATTCCTTCTCCATTTTTAGATAAACAATAAATGGAAATTATTTATTGAAAAATTAGTTCTTAAACTCATTTAATTCCATGTAATCGAGTTCATCCCATTTCCTCACAATTTTGATAAGATTACACCATTGATGTACATAACCATTAAAATGATAGATATCCAAAATGAATTTCTCATCATCTAAACATTGGATAATAGAAAATATATTGGTAATGGAACAAATCGATTCCATAACCACTAGTGGATCAGATGAACCAATAAAAGAACATGGACGATGCCTCGTGAATGACTCAACAGAATGTTGTTCTATACTTTTTGTATTTGGACGTCCATTATGATTCATAGCTTCTGTTAATTTTGTGATGATAGAAATAATATTTTTCATTCTATCTCCAATAACATTTGGTTTCATAAGAGGAAAATCAATTCATTACCCATCGCACTCGGTAATATCTTGGTTCCTTCGAGGTCATGCCATTGACTAAAACCAAGAAGTATAGTGTCTGCAACACTAATCATAGAAGGAATACCACATAATCAAGGGAAATTACTTATTAAATATAAATTTATAACATATTATGTTTAATCCTAGGTTATTCATGGTCTTTATAAAAACAATAGGATTGTAACCAATACGTAGACATATCCTTATGGTTCAAACTAAGGTTTTATAATCCGTGTTTCCAAAGGTAAAGTAAACATTTATCTGATACCAATTACAATGGACAAAAAATTTCATACATATATATTACATTTGAAAAGATAAATATTAAGTATATTAAATAAAAATCTAATTTAGAACCATATAGGTCTAGTGTCATTGGAAACATCGAATGCTAAACAACTATTTCATAAAAAACCTACATTTTCAACCACTTATTACTTTGTAACTATAAATTGTTTTGACATATCTTACTTAATAACATTTTTCATATCCTAGGTAAAATAAACATAACGTAGGGGTTATCTCAGATGCTTAGTATTGGTAAAAATGGAAGATAACAATGGATGATAATATAAAATCAAAATATATGAATAAAGGAGTGAGATATTTTCAATAAAAAACCTAATTAATACCCAAATCCACAAAGATCATAGTAATGAGTTATGACATATAACATTAGAAATTAAAATATCATGAACCATAGTAATTAAAAATTAACATAACGCAATCAAGAACAAATATTTCAGGCCATATATACATGTGTGGAATCATAATACGTATAGAAAAAGTTTTATATGGGAAGGTTTACTATGAAGACCATTTAATGAGGCTTCAATGCCTATTTCCCATAACAGATGAAGCACATCAACTTGTTTCCCATAACGGATCAAGCACATCGACTTCTTTCTTATAATAGATCAATCACATCAACTTGTTTCCCATAACAATCTCAATGATATAATACTTTACCTAATGAATTTTGGGGAGAATCGGGTCTCACACATCACATAATGAAAACCATACATATGTGTGCCGTAAGAACATAAATCATTCATCATGTCATAACCCATGAAAATTAATAGTTTTTATAAACATTTCATCATAGTATAACCTGTGAAAATAAATAGGTTTCATAAAAATCATCCCATCATAAACATAAACCAACCATAGAAAGAATAAATTTGGTATCTTTGGATAATATCCCGGGAATTTCATAAGTAATATCAAATGACGATATTTTAGATGGAAAATGAATCGCTATTGGAAAAAATCCTATACCAACATTTTGGATCCATTGGTATAGGTCCCAAAACAGTTGGTATAGGCTATAATAATGGTTTGGGTGGACATTGGCTTCCCTAGCGTTATTATATGTGAGATATAACAATGGTTTCCAAACTATTTGAATAGGTAATATTTTTATAAGAAAACTGAGAACATCAGCCTTATTTATTCAACAAAAACCAAAATTACAACAGACAAAAAGAAGGGATTTTACAACTGCCATTTTTATGAATAGGTAGAAGGTTTAGGGGGATATAATTATCATGAATGTAGACTTCCTCAAGGAATTATTTTTTGGAAAGAGCATCAGCCAAAGCATTAGCCTCTCCAAAGACATGAGTGATAATGTAATTCATTGTGCACATCTTGTTCATACAATCAATCCATCTTGGGGTGAGCATCCATGACATATGAGGATTACCGAGTCTCACTTCTTTCATGATATATGTTGAGTCACATTCAAACCGAACTACATTCCAATTCCACTTCTCAGCCATATGAACTGCGTTAATGAAATACATCATTTCTACTTCCAGAGCTGTGCAATTTCCACACGGTCCATATGAGCATTCAATGACGTCGCCATGGGTGTCCCTAATAACAACCCCAAATCCTACTGGGCTGGGGTTTCCCATAGAAGCTCTGTCAGTATTGCATTTGAACCAACCAATCGAAGTAGAAGACCAGAAAACCTCCAGCATCCCATGTGGAGGGGGTAGAAACGAGGAATCTGAAGAGGTCATAGCACTTTCATGCCATAGACAGTGATGCTACAATGTCTATGCTGAAGTAGACTGGCATGCTGGACCAAACTAATAACATTTGTGATGGCATCATGCAGGGAGAAAAGAGTATTGCTATGGGATGCATTGTTTTTCCCATGCCAAAGAGAGGGATCGTCTCTACACATGATACTCTAAATAGATTTGCAATTTGTTTAGACATCTGCAGGTTTAGAATATCACGTAGAAGATCATCAATGTTGTTCGCATGAAGGAGTGATTTCAAATATACAAAAAACAAAAATCCATAAAGAGTGCAGTTTTTTAGGCAAGTAAGAGGTGATCAACATCTTCCCTGTGCTGATGACATAAAACAACTCTCGAGCAAAGAGTGATGCCTTGTCTTTGTAAGCGGTCGTCCACTAGAATTTTGTGGTGTTCAACTCTCCAAAGGAAGTTGAAGCATGAAGGATGGATCCAACATGCATTGTAATCTTTGATCCAAGTTGGAGAATCTTTCTATTCATTCTTATAAAAGGATTCATAATCTAGCCATCCATTAGGAGTTGGTTTCCAGACCAAGAAATCATCTTGGGGCATAAAAATCATATTGGATAGTTCATTTTTAGTTCAGATGAGAATGGTTCCTTATTGGCTGCTAATAATTAATTTTAATGTCGGGATCATGATCTGGATATTAGTGCAGGTTCAGCAAAGAGGCTCCCATCTAATTATCTTACAATAATTTGAGTGATGATTTGGCGCTGGCCAGCTAATGGGAGCGTCTATTCACTTTAGTGAACTCCATTTTTAAGAAGGGCTATAAAGAGGACTCCTTGTAATGGTGATTACCAAACTTTAATCAGTCCATCATTCTTACTCTAAGGAGATCCTAGGATTTTTTCCTACTATTTAACAACTTCCAAACGAATTGGGCTTGAATGGCTTAATTAAAATGTTCCAGATTTTTAATACGTAACCGACCCAGATTGTAAAGATTGAAGCATCATTTCCATTTGATCATAACAACTTTTCTCTACGATATGCCCTCTCCCCATATTATGTTATGTATTTATATTTTGATGTTTTTTATCAGCCAATCATACCAAAAGTAATCCATGAAGGAATAGACTAATTTAGCTATAACAATGTGTTTAACAAGCTAGACTATCTCTTACATTGAGAGAGATTTTCCCTTCCATGATGATAAAGCACTTTTAACTTGTCTCATGAAGGAGGTGAAGTTGACATCATTAGGTCTTCCACAAAAGAGTGGCACACCAATATTGTTGAAGGGTAGAGAACTGTATCTTAAACCCGGGATATTCAGAATGGAGCCTTTTCTGGTGGGATTGAATCTATAGCCAAAGCAAGGATTTCACCCAACTGACCACTTGTAACAACCCAAGATTTTATAAAAAATATTCTTTTTAATTTTATTAATGTCTTGTGTTGTACGCTACACCAAAAGGAGCTTGCACAACACGCATCCTTTACTTGCCTTGCATTACACGCAATCGCGACCTTCCTCGATAGCATGTGTAGTACGCAATAACGAGTTTCACTAAACAGCGATATGCTATAAAAATATTATTAAAACTAGCCCTTATGAATAGTAATAACCACTTTTTGAAATTTTGTAAATTTTATTTTTCAAAATGGAATTCATTTTTGGATTCGTAATATCGAAATTAGCTTAGGGTGAAATTTTGGTAATTTTCGGATAACTATCATATTTTGATGAATAGTGAAAATTACTAAATTATAATTAAAAACAACTTTTTTAATCGAAATAATTAATAGTGATAAATTATTAATTTGAGTGGTTTTAAAGTATATTTAGAATATATTTTTACAATTTAATACAATGTTGGTCATTGGATGTAATTTCACATTTAAACCAGACATAATCAAGTGTCAATCTTTTGATAGATATTGTTTCTTAAAAACACGCTATTTGTTTTAACAGCGGGATTTAATTATAAAATTAATTAATGCAATTTTCTATGTTATGAATTTGGTAAAATAGACTTCATTTTTGAATTCGGAATATGAAATATAGCTTAGGATGAAATTTTGGCTTTTTTCTGAAAACTTTTTATTTTTGATGAATAGTGAAACCACTAAGTGGTAGGTTAAAAACTGAATTTTGCATAAAACATAATTTTACCGCTTCTGTGAATGGAATTTCAAAAATCCTACAGACACGGTTGATATCAGTAAGTAAAATGTGGTTCAATGAGATAAAAATAATTTTTTGGTGAATAGTAACTTTTTACTTTTTTTACCGCGGTTAATAGTAAATAGGGTAACTCAGGGTAAATATGATATTACTATTACCCTAACACATGTCCTAATTCTATTGGACAAGTTTAGTTCGACCAAAAACAAACATAGAAATAAAATATGACCATTTAGGCCCACTTGGATTAGATTAGGACATTTATTATTAATTTATTTAAAGAAGAGTTAAAAGAGTTAAAATCAATGTTTATTTACTAAAACATTTTTAAAATAGGGTTATACATAAGATAAATTCGATTATAAATATTCATTAGAAATCTAAAAAGATTTCCTACATAATTGTATTTTATTTGTAATTTTTAGACATTAAATAATTTAATTTATGTATGACACAATGATGATGCAGTAATTATCTTATTAATGAAATATTGACATAATTGATGTTATAAACACCAAAATAAATGTAATTTGAGACTTTTTATGAATTCCACTAATTTTATAGGTTAATATTATATATTAATATTGATTAAATCAACTTGTTTAGAACATATAATTCTGTTATGACTTTCAAAAAAATCATATATCAAATAGTGTCAAAATTGACACAAAATAGTTTTTAAATCAAATATTATATTATTAATTGTTATTTTATTCCTAAAAATCTAAGGTTCGGCCAAATGACTTAGATAAGGATATATATATTAATAATAAACAATTTGGGGTTCGTTTGGCATGTTATAGTAAGTGTATTAACCATATAGTGAAAGAAAACAAAAAGAAACGGTAAAAGTTAAATTATTTAACTTAGAGTTAAATCTAATTGATAAGGTTTAAAATAATATCCAAACATGCCTAAATTTGATTGGTTGATGAGATTACAACCCTATCTCATCTAATCTTCGAATATGAGTCATTTTTGGAGGTTTTTAAGTGGGGTTAGATTTATTATAAATTAATATTTTTAAGAATTCCTAAGGTGCCCCTCTCCTCCCCTATAAAAGGACACCTCCTCCCCCTCCTCCTCACACCAATTTGAGCACTCAAGCTCGGCCAACCCCTGCCAAAATATCTTCTCCACTTCCCTAGAAACATCATAGAGGTTCTGGTCTTCCTCAGAGACCAATTTTAGTGCCCTAAGAGGAGGTCTCAAAGAGGTGCTTCAAAGAAGAGGAGGTTCGGACACATACGAAGCAAATCGGACCTAAGGTAAGGGAAATATCACAATCTCATTTTTATCCGAGATTGTTTATACTTTGACATTTAATGGGGTGTATTTTATCATCCACATCCATGTTCCCTCAATATTTAATATTGTTTCCATCCACCTACAATAGTTTAAATCAAATTTTACCTTTCGGTGAGTTTTTAGTAAAAAATATGAAAGGAATCTTTCGTCGTTTTTCGTACGAGGTACTTTTTGACTTTTCCGACAAAAGTACGAAGAATGTTTTTTTAACTTATATGGCATGAATGGATTTTTAAAAACATTATTTCCAAGAATCTTCCTTTACATGTTTTCAAGTTTATTTTTAATCAACTTCTTTTAGTTTATGACATGTTAAGAAAAGAAAAGTGTTTTTAAAGAAGAAAAGATATTTTCCTCAAGAATGGAGTTCAAGTGTTTTATCAAAATTATTTTCCATCTAAGATAATAAAGGGTTCTGTTTTTATCCCTATTATTACATTGATTTGATCATGTTGTGATGGAATTATTTTTATGAATTCCTTTATCTTATATGAATTGATTTATGATGTCATGATGTTTCAAGAATCCCATTTTTGTTACATGTGTTATGCGATGATGTATGTTTTATGATTATGTGGCACACATAAGAAAGGATTAATTATAAGATGGGTGGGACCTATATCTCCCTCCAATGCATTGGGTAAAGATTTTATATCTCATGAGATAGACATGGCTGGAACGGTAGGTTATACCGGTTCAGTGAAACAGGACTGGAACGAGGGTGACTCGATTCAGAAAGGGACTTTGTCCACTAAGATAGTCTTGGCAATGAGTCATGACTAACAAGAAATGATTTTCCATGATTATGTGTGCATGCCACAAAGTTTCAAGTTTCATGTTATGATTATATGGATCTCATTTTCACTTCTATGATTTATTCCATGTTAAGATATTATGATCTCTTTTGCAGGTTATGATTTCCAAAATGTTATGTTCTTATGAATACGATGTGATTGATATATCTTTTGTTTACCCTTACTGAGCATTTGAGCTCACCCTTTTATGTTTTCTTTTCCCCAGGATATAAAGAAAGGTTTTAGGTAAAAAAAAAGGAAGATCTTTATGGGAGATGTTGAAGATCTTTCCCCACGATTAGAATATTTTATTCCGAGTTTCCAAAGACACTAAACTATTACGATCCTTGTGTGTGTGTTTTTGTTTTGTACTAAGTATTCCGCAAAAGTAATGTAATGTCAATGTAAGTCAGGCTACGGGTCACTACAATTGGTATGAGAGGAAAGGTTTAGTCATCCTTTGGAAACTAGGATGCGAAAACGTTAGTGAGATCCCTAGAGTTATTTCTAAGGTATGTCTAGGGATGTCCCTAAGGATAAGTATACGTATAGGATATATTCCTAGAACTATGGTAATGATATTAGATTAAACCTAAGATGTTAGGTATTGAGGATACTTTCCCTTTACTATGTTGTTTTCTCTAGCATGATTTTTGATTCTCACAAAATTATTTTTGTGTTTTAGTTAATGGAGGGAACCAAAAGGAATTCAATTAACATTGAATCCAATGGACAAATTGGTGACTATGAGCAACACAATTGTGTAATGCCTAGATAGAAAGATGTTGTGATTATGCCGAATCAATCATCGCGATATATGATTAACAAGGTGAAATTTAGTGGTATGCCTAATTCTTCAAAGAAGAGGAAGATAGACTATTATGCATGTTCGCATGTTGAGGAGCATGAAGAAAGGAAGATTGAGATTTCTAAAGAAGGGAAGAAGAACCTTGGGGAATACCTCAAATGGAGGGACCGATGTTATCTGTGTGGAGAAAAGGGTCATAGAGTGACAGATTGTTATGGAGTTCAATGTCTTATTTGTGGAGAACATGGGCATTACCCAACTCAATGCCCGGACCTAAAAAGATACTTCTAAATCAAGGAAGGACTTATTCCAGGACAGTCATTGATGTGGATGGACTGAAGTGTTTATGTATTGGTATTAAAGAATAATGTTGTTGAGGTACTTTTATGGTGTATTGGAATATTTATGTATTGGTCTAATGTGGTATTCGAAGTGATTGAGGTATTTTTGGAAAAAAGATGATATGCGCATAATGAAGGGAAAATGAGAAAATGAAATATTTGACTGTATTCATGAGCTCATGATTGATATAAGGATTAAGTGATATCATGGTTTGATTATAAATAATTTTGAGGATTTTTGTATGTGGAAAGTGTTAACGTTTAACTTCATTCATGTTTTCACTAAGGTTCAATGGGTATTCAAGAGAATACATGATTAAGGACTTTGAATGTTTAGAATGTGACCAACAAGACATATCTTATGATATATGGGGATCAACGATGGTATTAAATCTCTGGTAATAATTTTCACTATGTTATGAAAGTGGACTGCAGTATTATGGATAAGCCTAAAGAAGTTCTTTTTTTTGATATTATTGATAAGATGTTATAGTAATGTAGTTTTAGAAAAAGGACAACCTGCAGGACGGGCGACAGCCCATCGCGTCAGACAAGGCTATGGGAATCGAACCCAAAACCGAAGTGCGACTGGCCTTTATCGCCTACCACTGGCCTACAGGAAGTCCTTGTTTAGTAGAAACTAGTTTTATTTTATTAAGCAGTACGAAATATGAAGTATAAGTCCATTTTAGGAACCATATATAATTAATCTCACTATAGATCGACTTATGTATATAATTTTTGCTAACCTTTTGTTTGAGACAGATGGAATGACCCGTCATTCTATCACATGATCTGCTAACACTTCACGAATAACAAATTCAACTTCATTTATTTAAGAGATGAAGTGGAAATTGTTCAAGGCACAAACAACAGTGAGATTGTACCAAAATAAAGTAAGTATTTATTCTAATTCAAATTTTCAACTTTAGGGAAATGATCTTGAAAACCAAAAATGTTGTCCTAGTGATCTTATATCTGATGAATCAGATGGTACCTTATATCATCACAAATCTATGGATTTGTGATTACTGGCTTTTCCATAGCCATGTTCTCTACCACTCTCCATCAGAACATGATGGTTAGATTTCTCTTCCATATCCATATTTTCACCTATGTGGAAACCCAATGATTAGTTTATTTGGGTAACCATTACGTTTCATACTTTTGTTTTTAAAGATTGGTTTTCATATTCCTTTTTACGATGTGGGTTTCTATTAAAGAAACTTTCGAATAATAAACCATTTATAACCCCGACGAATTTCGAGGGCGAAATTCATTTTAAGGGGGGTAGAATGTAACAACCCAAGTTTTTATAAAAAATATTATTTTTAATTTTATTAATGTCTTGTGTTGTACGATACACCAAAAGGAGCTTGCACAACACGCATCCTTGACTTGCCTTGCATTACACGCAATCGCGACCTTCCTCGATAGCATGTGTAGTACGCAATAACGAGTTTCACTAAACAGCGATATGCTATTAAAATATTATTAAAACTAGCTGTTATGAATAGTTATAACCACTTTTTGAAATTTTGTAAATTTTATTTTTCAAAATGGAATTCATTTTTGGATTCGTAATATCGAAATTAGCTTAGGGTGAAATTTTGGTAATTTTCGGATAAATATCATATTTTGATGAATAGTGAAAATTACTAAATTATAATTAAAAACAACTTTTTTAATCGAAATAATTAATAGTGATAAATTATTAATTTGAGTGGTTTTAAAGTATATTTAGAATATATTTTTACAATTTAATACAATGTTGGTCATTGGATGTAATTTCACATTTAAACCAGACATAATCAAATGTCAATCTTTTGATAGATATTGTTTCTTAAAAACACGCTATTTGTTTTAACAGCGGGATTTAATTATAAAATTAATTAATGCAATTTCTATGTTATGAATTTGGTAAAATAGACTTCATTTTTGATTTCGGAATATGAAATATAGCTTAGGATGAAATTTTGGCTTTTTTCTGAAAACTTTTTATTTTTGATGAATAGTGAAACCACTAAGTGGTAGGTTAAAAACTGAATTTTGCATAAAACTTAATTTTACTGCTTCTGTGAATGGAATTTCAAAAATACGACAGACACGGTTGATATCAATAAGTAAAATGTGGTTCAATGAGATAAAAATAATTTTTTGGTGAATAGTAACTTTTTACTTTTTTTACCGCGGTTAATAGTAAATAGGGTAACTATGGGTAAATATGACATTACTATTACCCTAACACATGTCCGAATTCTATTGGACAAGTGTAGTTCGACCAAAAACAAACTTATAAATAAAATATGACCATTTAGGCCCACTTGGATTAGATTAGGACATTTATTATTAATTTATTTAAAGAAGAGTTAAAAGAGTTAAAATCAAAGTTTATTTACTAAAACATTTTTAAAATAGGGTTATACATAAGATAAATTAGATTGTAAATATTTATTAGAAATCTAAAAAGATTTCCTACATATTGGTATTTTATTTGTAATATTTAGACATTAAATAATTTAATTTATGTATGACACAATGATGATGCAGTAATTATCTTATTAATGAAATATTGACATAATTGATGTTATAAACACCAAAATAAATGTAATTTGAGACTTTTTACGAATTCCACTAATTTTCTAGGTTACTATTATATATTAAAGTTGATTTAATCAACTTGTTTCGAACATATAATTCTGTTATGACTTTCAAAAAAATAATATATCAAATAGTGTCAAAATTGACACAAAATAGTTTTTAAATCAAATATTATATTATTAATTGTTATTTTATTCCTAAAAATCTAAGGTTCGGCCAAATGACTTAGATAAGGATATATATATTAATAATAAACAATTTGGGGTTCGTTTGGCATGTTATAGTAAGTGTATTAACCATATAGTGAAAGAAAACAAAAAGACACGGTAAAAGTTCAATTATTTAACTTAGAGTTAAATCTAATTGATAAGGTTTAAAATAATATCCAAACATGTCTAAATTTGATTGGATGATGAGATTACAACCCTATCTCATCTAATCTTCGAATATGAGTCATTTTTGGAGGTTTTTAAGTGGTGTTAGATTTATTATAAATTAATATTTTTAAGATTTCCTAAGGTGACCCTCTCCTCCCCTATAAAAGGACACCTCCTCCCCCTCCTCCTCACACCAATTTGAGCACTCAAGCTCGGCCAACCCCTGCCAAAATATCTTCTCCACTTCCCTAGCAACATCCTAGAGGTTCTGGTCTTCCTCAAAGACCAATTTTAGTGCCCTAAGAGGAGGTCTCAAAGAGGCGCTTCAAAGAAGAGGAGGTTCGGACACATACGAAGCAAGTCGGACCTAAGGTAAGGGAAATATCACAATCTCATTTTTATCCGAGATTGTTTATACTTTGACATTTAATGGGGTGTATTTTATCATCCACATCCATGTTCCCTCAATATTTAATATTGTTTCCATCCACCTACAATAGTTTAAATCAAATTTACCTTTCGGTGAGTTTTTAGTAAAAAATATGAAAGGAATATTTCGTCGTTTTTCGTACGAGGTACTTTTTGACTTTTCCGACAAAAGTACGAAGAATGTTTTTTTTAACTTATATGGCATGAATGGATTTTTAAAAACATTATTTCCAAGAATCTTCCTTTACATGTTTTCAAGTTTATTTTTAATCAACTTCTTTTAGTTTATGACATGTTAAGAAAAGAAAAGTGTTTTTAAAGAAGAAAAGATATTTTCCTCAAGAATGGAGTTCAAGTGTTTTATCAAAATTATTTTCCATCTAAGATAATAAAGGGTTCTGTTTTTATCCCTATTATTACATTGATTTGATCATGTTGTGATGGAATTATTTTTATGAATTCCTTTATCTTATATGAATTGATTTATGATGTCATGATGTTTCAAGAATCCCATTTTTGTTACATGTGTTATGCGATGATGTATGTTTTATGATTATGTGGCACACATAAGAAAGGATTCATTATAAGATGGGTGGGACCTATATCTCCCTCCAATGCATTGGGTAAAGATTTTATATCTCATGAGATAGACATGGCTGGAACGGTAGGTTATACCGGTTCAGTGAAACAGGACTGGAACGAGGGTGACTCGATTCAGAAAGGGACTTTGTCCACTAAGATAGTCTTGGCAATGAGTCATGACTAACAAGAAATGATTTTCCATGATTATGTGTGCATGCCACAAAGTTTCAAGTTTCATGTTATGATTATGGGGATCTCATTTTCACTTCTATGATTTATTCCATGTTAAGATATTATGATCTCTTTTGCAGGTTATGATTTCCAAAATGTTATGTTCTTATGAATACGATGTGATTGATATATCTTTTGTTTACCTTTACTGAGCATTTGAGCTCACCCTTTTATGTTTTCTTTTCCCCAGGATATAAATAAAGGTTTTAGGTAAAAAAAAGGAAGATCTTTATGGGAGATGTTGAAGATCTTTCCCCACGATGAGAAGATTTTATTCCGAGTTTCCAAAGACACTAAACTATTACGATCCTTGTGTGTGTGTTTTTGTTTTGTACTAAGTATTCCGCAAAAGTAATGTAATGTCAATGTAAGTCAGGCTACGGGTCTCTACACCACTTACTCTGAAAACTTTTCATAACGGAGTAGAGTGTTCTTAATTGTTTTGATATTTCTCTGGTATCCATGAGAGAAAATAATAATTTCATTAGAAATGAAAATTTGAGTGGGAGTAATGGTACCTTGGGCAGCTTTGATAGCCTTCAGATCACCTTTTTCAACCATAAGAGTGAGAATTATTCTTAGATAATCATCTGCAATCACAAAAATAATCACCGAGAGTGGGTCACCTTGTCCCAATCCCCTTGATAAAGTGAATTATCCTTCCAGATAAGCACTTAAGAGAATAGAAATCTGTTCTGAACCAATAAGGGATTTTATCTAGAGAATGAATTTTATATTGAAGACAAATATAATGATCACTTCAACAATGAAGTTCCAATCCATGGTGTCAAAGGATTCTATAATGTCCAATTTAATTGTCATGTTGCCTCCACTGGTTGGTTTCCTGAGGAGGTTCTCACATTATAAGGCCATGAGAAGGAAATCGTGAATACTTTTTCACATGATGAAACTGAATTGATTCAAATAAATAATGTTATCCGAGACATTGGCAGGAATATTAGCCATAATTTGGGTGACCACCTTATGGATAGTGTTGACCAAGGAAACTGGCCTTAAATGATTTATATCACGGTCATTATACACATTAGGAATTAAGCAAAGAAATTGATCATTAATTCCATGAGCCTGAGATACACTTGAGAAAGAAAACATAACAAAATTGCAGAAATCTTGCTAGATAACATCCCTGTAAAACTAGAAAAAATTGTTGGAAAAGCCTTCCGGGCAGTTGGAGATCCCTTTATTGAGGCCAAAACCAACATATTTGATTTTTGTTTGGGTCGGGAGGGGGGCTGTGAGAATCCTGTTGTACTCACCAGTAATTTGTTTGGGTATGACATCTTCCATGAGACGATCATTCTCAGATGGGTCATTAAACAGATTCTTGTAAAAATAAATGATATATTGATGGAGAGCTTACATGTCCTCAAGAATCTTGTTTCCATCCAAAATAGAGAGTGGTCGTTTATCCCTTTTGGTATTCTGGAGCACGTTAAAGAACATCGTTTTTCGATCTCGTTCTTTATGCCATCTAACTTTGAAAATATTCCTTTGAATGTCATCTTTAATCCTGAGGAGATTGTTATGCTTTGAGCCAAGATCAGATTCTTGAGAGAGACTCCCAAGAAGATCATCCTTAGTGAGATAATCATGGAGGGAATGAAGGGAGGACTCCAGGGATTCAATTTCCTCATCGATAATGGAAATGGATTCCTTGCTTCATTCATTCAATTGATCATTGAGTTTATTAAAATTAGTGACACATTCCATGGGGTTGTTGGATCTATCAATAGAATCCCAAGTGTTTCACTGCACTCTAGAAAAGCAGTCCAGGCGTTGTTGAATCGAAATAGAAAAGGGTTTCTTTTAACATTGTCAATGCAGTTTATAAGAATGGGGTAGTGATCCAAATTGTGTCGGGCGAGCGTGACACAAGATATAGAGCTCCAGTTGTAGAGAGTTTCCTCATTTGAAAAATATCGATCAATTATTCTAGATTTTGTTCCATCAAGATGCTTACGACTCTAAGAACACCTAGACCCCACTTAGTTGATCTCGGTGAGATTTGAAGCTTTGATACAATCCCTAAAATCCTTGATGGCTGCAGGCTGAGTAACTGGCCCCATTTTTCATCCATTTGCAGAATGGATTTAAAGTCACCCATAATAATCCATGGGCCAGTTATAATGGTGAAAATATAATTTATGTATGACCATAAGGGCCTAATATCCACATAATTGTTAGAGGCATAAACCATAGTGCAGAAGATAGTTTTATGAGAAACAGAGAAGCTGCATGTAATGGAGTTCTCTTCTTCAGAAATAATTATAGCATTTACAATATCCTTGTGGGCCAATAGACATAGACGGTCACTGTTGTGGATACTCCTACTTCTTCCAAGGAAGAAATACTCCTTTCCAATGGGAGGAGTGTCCTGATCCTTGATATTTATCTTGGTCTCTACGATTTCAAGTAACATATGATTTTATTTTCCAAAAAAAGATTAAGGTAACTTGCAGTGTCAGGGTTGGCTATGCCCTGACAGATCCAAAATAATATATTCAGTTGGATGCCAAATTCGGGGGACCAACCTGCTTGTTTTTTAGTGCACTTTTCCATTCAGATTTCATTTTTGGTTCAGCATTTTTTAAGCTGGCAGACTATCGAGTTCCTTTTTTGGATGAAGTAGGACTCCCATTCTAAGGAGAGGCTGCCTTCGGCCAGAGATTTTTATCAAGAAATGTAGGTGTGGGAGAACCAGCGGTGTCAATGTATGAAGGATTATTCAGCTCCAGGACTGCAGCTTGTGGGGGTCTATTATAGATTTCTTGTAGTTCCGGTTGATCGCAATGAAGTCACTTCTTGAGATCTTCCGAAATCAGATTAAGAGTAAAAATATCTTATTGTATCAAGCTAGCAGAAGAAAAATTCTCAGACGAGAGTTCTAATAGGAAATCATCATTCGTCTGCAGTGGAGGGTCAGGATAAGAAATGAGGCTCTTCTCAAGATGTCTCGAGAGATGGAAGTCCTATGAGGCATCTTCTTCAGCGATATCTTCCCATTGAATGCATGTCTTAACAGCTAATGTCTTCGAATGATTTAGAGACACTCCTACATCGGGATCGAGGGTTCTTGTCATCCAGCCATTCAGAATCTCTTTCCAAGCCATTGTATTCTGGCTGGTCATGGACTGCTTGTGACAATTTGTCACTTTTGGATTTAGTTTCCTACCATCTTTCAGTACTCACAATAGGGTGTTAGGTGCTCAAACTCAAGCTTGACATCGATATCCTTGTCATTGGTAATCATAATGATGTGTTCTGCTCTTAGAGTCTCCATATTAATGTCATGCAAAGACACCGAGCCCAAAAGCACCTCAGAAAAGGATATTCCTTTTTAGATTCCTAACACCAAACCAGCATCCTTCCGGTTATCCCGAGAGAGATCACTACTCGCACAGGTGATGGATGATGGTAGGACGTTCCTAGAACTATTCTATATCTTGGAATAAGAGTATAGATTAAGGCCGCGTTAGTGATTTAGGGAAAAGGCATCAGTCGGTTTCAACCAATAATGCACACATTCCTCCAACTTCCCCATCCAATAGTTGTTACGGTATTGGTAATATGAAATACCTATAACGATAATTTTCAAATCCGTTGGTATAGATAATTGAAAAAACACCCTTGATGGTTTTTTATCTCCAAACCCCTGATTTATATTTCAAAAAAATAATCAATAAACTACAATGATTTTTTTTTGTGAACATAATATGATAAATATGAATATGTATATTTATAGTTATATTAGTTTATAATGTATTCATTGTTAACTGTTAAAAGAATTTGTTAAAAAATAAAATACTTATACCAAGAGTTTGGAAAACCATTAGTATATACCAACACCAACCGTTTTCCATACCATTGGTATAGTTATCATGATTTTTGGGACCTATAAGAATGGCTTTGGAAGAACTGTTTGTACAGGGTATTTAAATAGATTTTATACCAATAGTTTTCATCATGTCATTGTTATATCCATCACATATACCAATGGTTTTGGAGAAATCAATGGTATAGGGTCATATTATTGAAATTGTATAAATTGTTTTTCTAAAACTGCTGGTATAGATATTAGCAATACTAATAGTTTTAGAAAAAAACCATTGGTATAGGTTTGTTATATTGATGTTAGACCAATAGTTTGTATAAAAATATTGGTATAGTTATGACCTATATCAATGATTTTGGGAAAACCGTTGGTATATAGTCATTTTATCGTAGCTATTCACTATTTGAAAATGGACCTATCCCCACAGTTTTCTCCAAAACTGTGAGGATAGACCCCCCCTATACCCACGGTGTTGGAAAACCGTGGGTATAGGTGTCTATTAAAGACCTATACCCACGGTTTTCCAAAACGGTGGGTATAGGGGGGGTCTATCCCCGCGGTTTTCCAAAACTATGGGGATAGGTCCTGAAAAGTGACTTATACCCACGGTTTCCCAAAACCGTGGGTATAGGTGTACCTATCCCCAGGGTTGTGGGGAAAACTGTGGGGATATGTCTGGGCTAAAATTCATATACCCACAATTATGAAAAACCGTGGGTAACAGTGGGTATAGGTCACTTTTGTGTGCGCGTGAATTTTTTTTTCCGAGGGAAGGAAAAGTTTTTTGGCGGGAACCCTATACCCACGGTTCTTCCCTATATACCCACGGTTTTTATAAATATATTTAACTATATATATATATATATATATATATTCATATAGGTGATGTTAGGGTAGTGGTAAGACGCAGTGTTTGCAGCGAAGAGGTCGCAAGATCAAAACTCGGCACCTGCATTATTTTAGGACCTATACCCACGGTTTTGAAACCGTGGGTAAAAGTCATTGACACCGTGACAATTGGCTATGTTTCGGTGACATGGTGGTAGGACACCTATACCCATGGTTTTGGAAAATCGTCGGTATAGGCTGGGGACCTATCCCGACGCCGTTCCATCCCACGGTTCCCAAAATCGTGGGTATAGGCTATACCCACGGTTTTGGGGGCTATACCCACGGTTTTGAACCGTGGGTATAGGTCGTTTTTCCAGTAGTGATTCCTATAGCTTGGAAAAACATTAGTATAGGTCTGTTGGTATTGGTCCAATTTCTAGTAGTGAATTTAGAAATATCATTTGAAAAAATTCATGATAAAAATATCCTTTTTATTTTGAAAACATTATTTTGTTTAAAATTCAATAAATTAAAAAGGGAAAAATTTTATTTGGAAAGGTACTTGTAAGATTTTATATAAATATTCAAAACAATAGGGCTTCATGAAATAAGGAAAATCCATTCATACTATATAATTTTTAGAAAATAGTCCTTTATATTTTCCAGAGAATTCAATAAGTACCTAATTTGGAAAATAATATGAAGATGTCATTAAAACAATTTAGTAAAAAGTAAAACATGGGTAAAAATGACAATAATGAATTATAGGAGAATAGTAATTTTGATAAATTTTTGTTTGAAAACCAATACATGTAAAATAAATATTCCCCATAGGATACTGAAATTTAAACAATCTCGACTAATAATTAGATTTTAAAATAAACTCTTACCTCAAGTATTTCCATTATTCGTTCATAATCAATTATCCAGAATAATAAATATGGATTTATTATACATCTTTTCCATATCCATATATCTATCATACAATGTATGATTTATTTATGAAATTTTATCACTTGGAGTTTAATGATTTGTTATTGAAATAACTGTTCTTGGGGATAATTTATTCATTTTCTGGGCATGTTTTGGTTCGACAGTCTCGGTCCTTATAATTAGATCATGGTATCATCATTTATAGAATTATACCATTGTATTAAAATCATATATATTAATTATATACATATTTATAATCAATTATAAATTTTATAGGTAAAAATATTGATTACACTAGTCATGGAGACTATAGTTCGTACGTACACATGAAAGTTGTCTTCATTTTTTGATTGATGGAATGAAATAAGGATAAATAATAATTAATATTTATAGAGTAATTATTGTATCATATATTTCATATATTTTCATTAAAATCATCAAATTACCAATCCATAAAATATGGTGATGAAAGATAATTGTATTGCTACGTGGAGATGAAAAGTCGTACGTATGCATACGTGATACTTTCACATCTAATTTGATGTGAAAGAGTGTGTATAATGGTTTTTTAAAAGTCATAATAACATTTAAGTGTATTTAGGGTACATAATATATTATTTTATGATAAACATCATAGATTTAGGTGAGGTAAGGATGAGTATAAATTGAATTGATCGATTAGAGCGATTAACAATTCTTCAAAACATCTTCTTCAGATCTCCTCTAAAGGATATAGGGTTTCTCTTTTGAGAATACCAGAACCTCTATACATGTATAGGTAATTTTAGATGATAAATATTTAGGGTATGGTTGATCTAGAAGGTTCCAGATAATGTAAATATGTGAGGGCGGTGGTACCCTTTTATAAATGAGGTGACAGACACTTTTGTAATTTCTCCAATGATTAAATTATAATAAATTCACATTCTATAAAAGTTCCACCAAATGGACATGTATTTGAAGTTAATATAAGATAAAGTTTTAATCTCACTAACCAATATATTTTATACATTTTTTGGTCTTATTTTAAAACTTATCATTTTGATTGACCCTTACTTAACCTATTTCAATTTTAACTACGGTAACGATATTTTCAATATTAACAGGTTTTTATATTTTACTTATAATGTATAAATTAGAACATAAATGTGTCATTAATAATAATTATGTCCATATAACAATCAGTGCCTACTTTTTAAAAAATATGGTTTTTAAATAATTTAATACAATATTATTTTATAAAAATATCATTATTGTCAATTTTGATACTATTCATTACATTGAATTTAAGAAACTCAACATGAAAAATATCTTCCAAATAAATCATTTACGAAACCCATAATATGTTACAATCATATATAATATTATTGAATCACCTTAATTAATTAAAATTATATTTATTTTAATATTTTTAATATAATTTATTTTATTTTTCAACAAATTGTAAAATTACTACATCCGTGTTGTGTAATCATTTAGGGAAATTTTTTTGTTTAAAAAATTTAAAAATGAATTCCATGATTAATATGAATATTTGAAATTACAAAATTCTATTTATATTCAAATATATCTTTTGCATAAAACCAAAATAAAAATATTATTCTTATTAAAACAAGATTGATACATGTTTGATTTTTAATAAAATAAAATAATATAAAGTTTATTATATTATCCATGTGGCCCAAAAAATAAAAAATAAACTAATATCATGAAAATAAGTTTATTATGTTTACAATGTACATTTATATTATTTCACAACCTATGTTTTTTCACATGTGGGAACATAAGATATATTTAAGAAAAAGAAAATGACATTTTGTAAATTTCTTTTGATTAAATAATATATAAATAATTTCATGGAATATTTCCCATTAAATAACATAATTTAGACACATAGGTCTCAAGGGTAGAATTGAACTCATACATTAAGAATTTATATGTAACATATGCCCTTATCACTTATTTTTAATCAAGATTAACCTGATTTATCCATTATAGAGATGATTAATTTTACACAGTTGCTATTCAAATTGACCAAAAATAAAAAGGACCTAATAAAAAAATTTAAACCTACTAATTGAAAAATTTAATTAAATTTATCTAAATAAATACCTATAAATTGAATATATTTATATTAAATTATGTACTCAAAATGTGACAAAAAAATATTTTTAGGAAAATAAATTTATAAGCATGAAACTTGATTAATTCTTATCCTAAGCATAGAAAGATAATTTTTTAATCATTAAATATTTTTATAAAGAAAATAATATATACATTTAATTAAAATATTTGACCGATATTAATTTAATATATTGATATAAAATTCATTTCATGAAAAAAAAATTCAGAAAAACATTACTTTTATTTTAAAATATTCTTTTTTTTAAATCTAATCATTTCATAGTAATAGAATTTACATTATAAATTAATAGACCATTGATTTTTCATAATTTATCTATTACTATTACTTCTAACCAATATAAAGGTTATGTGATAATAATATTACATGTTTTGTTTAAACTCGTAAGTGTGTGCATTGCGCGTTATTCAAGAAATAAAATTATTTAAAGATAAATATTTCGAAAAAATATCAAGGTGTTACAGTACGATATTAAACACTAGAACACCCATGGTCCAATCAATATGACCTTAATGTAGTAGTCTCCTTATGGACCTATAATCATACAACTAAACTATATGCTTTCATCCCATGGGTTGTGTATATTAGCTTTTGGGCTTTAAATCAAGTAGATCTTTATTTTACCTTATTTCTATATAGATAGCCACATCATGTGGTCTAATCTGGGTAACCGTAAACCCCATCACCCAAAGGTATAATATCAATGCCCTTAAACTAGTATTCTTCATCATTCAATATTTTATATACATAAACTATATAGCCTCAAGAATTATATTTGTTCCCTCTAGATGTTGATCGAATCCCAATATCATTTCTTCCAAGGGGTTGTCATTTGAATCATGCCCAAACCCTGAAGGTATGCATGTTGTATATCAAAAATTTTAAAACCCCAAAAGTAAAATCGATGCATTATAATATAACTGTAAGTGTGTTTGAAATCTTCCTGCATATCTCCCCTATTTTAAAAAATATTCTTTGTTCCACTTGACTTAAATTGAAATTATACTTTCATTTCTAAACAAAATCCCCTCGGTCCACTAAGATTGAATACATTCCCAGTTTTATCTCACTTAATATCTAGGGAACATTTCTCGTAGGAAAAAATCTTTGGTACTGATGAAGTGGAACCTATGTTTTGATCATGGTCATGGTCATGCTTGATTTTTCCACATTTCCAATGATATGGTGATACCATCATCAAAATCATTCATATCGATCACACATAGCCTACCAGTCCTATTCCTTTGATTAAATACCTTGGACCCACAACATACATTCCTCTTAATTCACTTTCCTCATATATATTTTCAACACCTTTTTTGTTTTATCTCCATACATCAGTAGATGTTGGTAAGGAAATTAATTCATTTTTAACAACACCAACCTGATTTTACCATCCTAGTGGGTTTTCATATAATGGTCATTGTAGAATTTGGATGCTGAATTTTCCACCCCTATAGTGATCTCTTATTTAATATGAATTTTCTTTTATTATCGTTGGTTTCATGGACCATGCATGACTTGTAAGGGATTAGATATTTTAGTTGGTTTCTACATTAATTAAATTGAGGTGTGATTATTATAAAAAGTTATCAAAATCATTTAATAGATTTATTACAAGAAAAAAATAAATTGGATCATACAAAACAAATTAGAGCCTCTTCTCAAATACAAAATTATACTATATAAGTGCCCAATCCATTTCTCCGGGACCTTCATCATCCTCTGATAGGGGGACTTAATAAAATTTAATTTATTAATCAACTTGTCATTTTCAATTTTAGCAATGTATTTTCACATTTTATTCCCATATCTCAAACCCATCTTATGGAGCTCAGTAATCTTCCACCCGAGGCGTTGCTTGTGCAAACTCAAATATAGCTACGACTAGTTAATTCCACATGGAGTTGATAACAACCTCCCAAATGATAATGAGGAACTATAGTTATATTTACTATTCCTATTATATTAATATATCACATTAATACACCCAAATAGTATTTATAGAATGATTCATAAATTCAACCATTGTATAATTTATGTTCTATGCCTCCTATCACTCATTCTTGTCCATTCCATCATATGACATTGCATGGAGTGTATGATTTTAAAACCTACCACCCTCAAGTTCACCAACTAATGGAAAAGTTTATCTATCTAGTTTCACATCATACCAAGTGGTATATGTGTAATGAGGCCCAAGATTTTGTTTCACAGCATTCTTCAAATCACTAAGTTGTCTTCAGTCGTTTATGACTTGGAGTCCTATTCATATCTTATAGTAGAATCATGCTATGAGAACATATCAAGCATTGAAGATAGATCCTCAACATTAGGATTCACTGGGTTGGGATCTATTGGGAAATATAGTAATAGTTTTATAGTTACCTACCATGCAATCGATGGATCATCCTATAAGATCATGGAAAAACCTCATCAGTGAAACATTCCTCTAAGTCATGTTCAGATATGGGTGTGTTGTTAGGAACACCATTATGAATATTTAGATCATCACATTCATTTTTATCTCTAAAATACATTAGTTTAGTGGTTTTTTCCTTATTACCTAACAATTTTCTAATATCCTACACCATTTTGGGTTGAAAATTACCAAAAATAGACACAAATCGGTTCGTATTTTTCAAAAAAATCTAGATTGGTTGTTGATTGAATGCCTACCTTCATTAAAGATTCATGTGAGGTAATCTTTTCTCTTTTTTGGAAACATGAGAACCTTAAATGCCTAACTATACTTATATGTCAAACCAGCTAGAAGATTAAGGCCCAAGGTAAAAGAATGAACTCCACTACCATGGACGCCATACCATCTATGGAGAAATCAATTTCCCCTATACAAGGATAATTGACCGGGAATGATAGTTGTTAATGAAAAAGTCAATAAATTTCCTATAAAAAACCTATAAATCATTCAATAAGATATAATTTTGTGTGAATATACATTCTATTCCAATTCGATGGATGATCTTTAACATTGTAGAATGCTATAATTAATTGGCGATCGGTTGTTCTACCATAGTGTCAGGAGGAACCCCCCAAAACCACTATAATTTTTTATGTCAACAGATACTTCACTTTATTATGATATTATTATAATTTACTCAACACTACCCCTGAATGCGTGGTCCATTGGTTTCTTCATTCCTCCTAACTTATTTGTTTCTATAAAATTAATAGAATAAGAATTGTTAGAACTCAAAGCATAAGAATGAAACAATAAAACCATCGTACTAGTGAGTTACATCAACCATCATGATCTCTCTTTGTTATTCTTAATCTATTTTATTATTAACTTCCATAGAGTCCAAAATCATGGATACGTAACATAATGAGTAGTATTCACTGGGTTACTCTGTCAAATCCAAATCATCAAGTGGCCTAAAATCTATCATTTCTTCATTAGGATGCGTGTCAACATGCTCATCACATATACATTTAATATTCCCACTTATTCATGGGAATATTGTAGTTCCTTTAGCATAGAGATATAGGATTTCCTTAAAAATAAAGGAATCATGGGTGTAACTTTAGCCTACCCAAGGATGTGTTGGGATATCTCACTCTTCTAGATATTCCCTATATTTATCTCCTTTTGATAATTATAAAAGTAGTCCAATGTTTTCTAAACATCTAAAAAATCCATTTCACCAGCCTTGTTTATAATTGTGTGAAATAATTTCATTGGATTCATGTCAAGTGTATCCTTATATGTCTTGGATGATTCATCATTCTACTATTCTCACTTTCATGGGAACCCAAAATTAGTATACATACCCCCTCATGAGGCCCTAGTTTGGTTACCTTGCATAACCTACACAATATTAGTAGAATCCCACGTTGTTGATTTTCATAATTTTATAATATTAGATTTTTTTCTCACCCTAGAATCCATGATATTGAATTATTGTGTCTGTCCAAGGCATTGTATTACTCATAATGTCCCCAAGAAATGTCATCATTTAACTATAGTTTTGGCATTACAATAGTCTGATGAAGATTTTAGCTACTACTAGTGTGATCTCAAAAAATTTCCCTCATAATACTATATCAACAAAATATTCTTAATAATCATCTATTGATGCTCACGGAGATTCGTGGTCTATACCCATGACATGATCTATTAGTGGAAGTGAAAATTTTCATTAAAATTGATATGAGTTTTATGGATCACTAATAATGTATTAATCGATACTCATGAAAACATCCAATCTTTTAAGGCCATAATTTTTGAAAAATCCTTGATAAATCCATTACATTAATCAATAGTCACAATATTTAGAGTACCCAAATTACTAATGTGTAACCGCTCGTGTGATCTAATCATGTCAATTGATCCAAATCCATTTATTTACAGAGGTCTCAATATAAAAATGTTCATTTTTTTTGTGTAAGATTATTTTTTTAGGAGGGATGATTGAGTTTGGGAATAAATATATCTTAAAGTGCATGGGGATATAGGTATACATGGGAAAAATTTGTTCATAGAGGCACATGTGCATGTCCCACATATTTTTCTACCCAATGATAACATACATGATAGGTTGAAATGGGACAACAATGATAACCATATATTCATTCACCATTTTTACTAAAATAAATAAGGTTCTCAACCTCACACCCATTTGGTTATCCCTAACAAGGAGTATTCATACATTATGGAATGCTATTAAGAACCCAATCAAACATAGTTCAATAGGCTTATATTAGGTCATGTATAATCCCCATTCATTATATTGGCCCATAAACAAGAGGAACTAATATGACCTCCAATTTCCTATTACTATAGTTTACATGAAATTCTTTATCTATCCTATAATTACACCCTTAGTAACATCCATAAATATCCAAAACTATATCCTATGGTTTAAAATCTGATATAGGTGGGGAACTCAGTGATGTGTCACCCTCAAAGATTGCATCAGTACCTTCACATCCAATGGGGTCTGCACAATGGCTTCCCAAGCATTTATCACTAGTAAAAATAAATGTTATTGTCCTTCAAATATAGGGATCCCTTTAATCAAATAGAGACCCCAAAATTTGATCCTAAAATCACTTAGATGTACGCATAAGTTATTTGTCTTTGGTGACCACATACTCAATACATCCAATCATAGATCTAGGTGGTGATAGATGAGGAATTATGATATCACAACCACCTCATATAGCCAAAACCTGATAAATATATCCCAACACTCTACATAGGTATGAATGATATATAATTACTATGCCTATACATTTATGATGCGGCCTCCCAGGAACATATCACACTCATTTTCTTAACCTTCTAGTTTTTTTCAATAAAATCACTATACTTACAAGAATATTATTGATGGGAGTCTCAAAATAAAGAACATGGGTGTTGTAATTCTGGATAGGAATATTTAGCTCATAATCCATTATTTGGATATAGTCTCTCATAACACTACATATGGTGGTGGTATTCCATTATATGAGTACCTTCATGTTTCTAAACTACTATCCTAGGAAGTTGAAGTCTTATTCTAGGATTGTATCACCATCTAGTAGGATGATTCTGTATAATGTATGAATATATTATAGTTTGTAATATCTCTATAATATCTATAATTTTTTTTTGACCATTCTATAAGGTCATGGAAGTCACTCAGTTGATCAAATCCCAAGGATTCCCACCATTACATACCTCTGAGAAGTTGAATTCTTAGTGGTCTCATGATTCATTTGGAATTTTCAATGAAGTGTCAATATTTTTATAGTCTAGGTCAACCCTGTAATTTTATATTTTTCATAAATAATTTCCATTAAGAGTTTTTAAAGTCAATTTCATGAATGTATCAATGAAATAATCACATAATGTTCATTCACATATGTGGTAATATAAAAAACAAGTATTTTTTCATTGCATTCTTGTGAATGGGTTTAGCTCCACAAAAGAAATAATAAAATAAATTTGTGTAAAATCACAGTGGTACCCTAGGAGATCCCGAATGTTATTTATATTAATATGGACTACATGAGATTCATGAGAGAGGAAGATGTAATTATCATGATTTATCATCTTCTTCAAAATTCAATCCTTCTTTATCATATCAGACCCAATTCTAAAGAAGAGTTTGTTGAAACTAACATGTTTCATCTGAAAAGGATTAAGAGGAATAAACTAGAAGAACAATTAGAACCATAGAAGTTGTCTGGACTCTTATTAAAATCCAACTTAACATGTCTGTAACTAATAGAACTATACATGTGGTAAGTTTCACATGCGTGTATTAATTTCATTATACACCCACTTCCATGTGATAGAGTCTAATAAAAATATATCAAATCACATATTTAATGTTTTTTACCTAGTTTTGTATTTTTAGTTGTTGTTAAATTAACTCATATAAGAAAACTCTAATTTCAACATCTCTCATTATATTGTTCAATAGAATGTCTCATTTACCCCTGTAGATGAGAAATTTAATGTAAATTATCTCTTGTATTCCATTAAATCTAATATATTATTCATGCTAATTTTTTTCTCACATTACCATTAAATGAAGAATTTACTTTATAAAATGACTCAATTATTTGATCATGAAAACTTATTTTGATAAAACTATATTAAGAGATACTTATATCATGGACACACATTTTATGTTCCCTCTATGAAGAAAACTTCAATGAGAATTGATAGATCATTCTATCCACATCTAAACAATAATCTTTAATTTGTGTAAACTTCTTATGTTAATTGGCCATTTAGGAAATTCATATATATTTCTTCATCATCATAAAGGTTTCAAGCTAAAATTATATTATTCACCCATAAATCCATGTTTTTCCCAAGGAATATTTTTGTACCATTCATATAAGACCCACATATATCCTCACTAATCTCACGAATGGATCGATCACCCAATTCATAAACTCTATATAGCCTTATGGTTCATCAAATTTCACATTAAAATAATCCTTATCACATGATGGTAAACTAAATATGTCATTCCTTTAACAAGACAATAAATTTTGCTACCAGAACTATATTGGTTTTGATCCTTATTCCACAAGAATACATATGATTCCTCCTTGATATTCAATCCCAACATTACAATACCATTTTCACACCATATCAAACACAATAGGTAGTATATGTAAATATTGATCCTCATTAAATAAAAAAACAAGGATTTTAGGGAATCCCCATTGGAATTCGTACAATGAGCATCCACACTGGACACTAAACTTTATATGAGCATCAAACTCAAAACCATGAGGATTCCCACTATAATCTAATCAATGTGTATACCTATTGGACAGTAAAACTAGAGCATCCCTACTATATTCTTAACCATAAAATCCCTTATATGACGAGTATAAGAGGATTAATCTCCCTTATATGATGAGAATAATTGGATCAACATCAATTATGTGATGAAAATAGGTGAAAAAATATTCATCTTATGTGGTGTGGATAAGATACCCAATGTGATGAGGATTAGATATCCCCTATCATGATGCATTAGAAACCTATGGTTCCTTATATGATGATCATGAGGATGCATGTCTCATGAGAAAATGTCTCATTTTGTGGTGAGTATAGGACAACTCATGTGATGAAAATAGGATTCCCCATGTGATGAAGAAGGTATCCCTTATCTGATTATCATAGGATTCCTTATAATGGGAGAATATGATTTACAAATGGGTTGACATGAGGAAGATATAACTTTCATGATTCCCATATTTAAACTTAAATACATATATTCCATTATGTTATTAGCTTAGTATTCGCTCATGGCCTACCATGTGGAATGTAAACTAATTCCAAACATTACCAAAACCCATTTTATTGGCCCTGATTCCCAATATACCCTTCCTATCCAATTGTACGTTGTCCATACTCAAAATGTTGAATGTCAAGAAATTAATTCATGTCCCAAAAGACGATTTCTAGAGGGGGATTCACATACATTCCTTAAAAATATGAGTGATTCCTATACTAGATAAAAAACGATCCATATTAGATGATTCGACCTCCCATTCTCCAATTACAATAAAAGGGGTTCTTATCATCACCCTGGTGGTGAAAAACATCCCACCAATGTAAATTAGGTTTCTGGGACCCAAATCATTAACATACCAGTTATGGGTTCTGAGGATTAATTTAATTAACATTATCACAAGAAGAAACCTATGAAATGGTTGATCAATCTTAATTTAATTTCACATGTATACATAGAACATAAATACATGTGTACATTTATGTATATTCTCTCTGTATTTTACACATTCATTAAATAAACATGATAGGTATACTCAAAGAACAATATTAAAAGATTGTGATTTTGGTTGGATTAAACCAACCATTAGATCATCATCTACAATGAGAGGATCTGATGACCTCTCATGGGATTTAATGAAACATCCCTGTGAGGAATAATAGAGAAGAAAAAACATTATGATAGATCGATAATGTATTTAATAGAATAACATTACCTAAAAAGGGAGGGATTTAATCCATTTTATGTAATATATTCAATAAATTATGGGAGTCAAATCACTATAGAATCATATACCATCTCATGGAAGTTGCAACATAATATTTCCACTTTTTTTATGTTAGAATTTGAATGATTCAAAAAAAAGTCATACCATGTAACAATATCATTAATCCAAAACAAATGGAAACCATGTATAAAGATATGGATGAAAAAATATAGTATAATCCACATATCTTAGGCCTTTTTTACTCTATGAAAGAAGCTAAAAGTTATATCCCAAGGATGTTAAAATATGAGAATATTGTAACATATGTTATCCACCATATTTATATGCTAGACTTTGACCAATAAGATATAATAATTTATTATATCCCCCATTTTTGACCATATCCAAAAATCTGCAACTTGAAATTAAATTTGAAAATGAATTTATAAAAACTCTACCACTCTTTACAAATTCATGAAAAATAATTTTGGATATGGTTTTTTAAACACTCTTCATTTAAAATCATACATGTTTTCCAAATCACAATAATAATACAAAGGCCTAATTGTATCACCCTATGGGCCTTAGTAACACTAAGAATAAATATGAAATCCTAATATTATAAATTCAAGAAAATCATATTCTTAGATGGAAAACACCTTTTATACTCGAGATACTATATGATTTGAAGTGGTCTACATAAAAAATCATATATCCATATGAACATGTAGATCTCATGCTATATCATAGACATTTTATATACACTAATATAATCTCTTTGAAATGACATTGAGTAACCACTAGACAAAGAATATTGTAACTCAGTTATATGATATCTTATAACTTATTTATTTTCTAATAAAAGGCCACCAATGTTAATGTGGTCATCAAATTCAATTAAACTAGCAGATAACCACGTATCATGTACCTCATAAATGTAATTAAGCACATCTCATTTAACATAACTAAACATGGATCTTCATTTCCCACAGTCTAATTAAATGAATGGATAAATCTATTTTCTCATTATATGAGTGAAAAAAATACCATCATGGTTTATCTAATATTGGAGATTTGATTAGTAACAAACACAGAAAACCCTATATTAGATAAGAATCATGTCTTCTGATGGAATGGTATAAAAGCATAAAGGTTCTGAGGCAAGGTATCTCTCAAAACATAAGAAACAATGATTCAAAATAATCATAAGCCCTTAAAATTATCATTGAATGTTGTGTAATCCTTATGATATTCATTAGAAGGTCAACCCAATTGCTAAGTCTCCACTAGTTATCATCTGAGTCCACCACACATTCTAATATCATTATATCATAAGAACCCATAATACACCCTAATGATCATTAATTAGGAAAAACTAAAAGTCAAACAATGAGGGGATATTATCATTTAACTACTCATTTAAACTAAACTGTACCACTGTTGAATGAATGATAAATGAAAATTTCTGTTATTTTAAAATTACAATACATTTAAAACCATTACATTCAATCTATTAAATATCTTGAATAAATATATTTAACATGACCCTTATTTTTTGTAATGGTAATGGTTTCTGAAATGGATCTTGTACATTATTCTTTATATCAACCCAATAGAAAGTAATATTTTCACTCTTAATGATCACTTTTATAAGATTCTAAATATTAAATATTTTTTTGGACCTTTTTCAAAACCATTGATTAATGGCATGAGAAATTGTTTTATTTTTTTCATAGTGAAGCTTAATTTATACTTATATTCTTAGAAAGTTCACAAGTTTATAAATGAAATTCATAATTAAAAGAACATCCTTTATTGCATTTGGTGTTGTGATGTAATATAATGTTATTTTTAAGTCTTATATAGTGTATTGTGTGGAATTATTCCAACTCATAGCTTCACAATTAAGTAAAAATTAAAAAACTAGATTGAGATCTCATGAAATCATTCTCTTATTGAAAAATAGCATTCACACATCCCTTTACATAGAGAACATCCTCTCCTCCAATGATCAAAATTTTGTGATTAGTTATTCTCATACAATTTTGGATGTTATTTTTAAAAATATAGTGACTCTGATTTGGAATTAGTTGGTATTTTCATTTTATTCTTAGAGGATAAGTGACATTAGGTTTGGAACAAAACATGGTATCCATTATAGATCCTATGGAGGATGCATAGGGATTCATTAAATCATATTTAAATCCTTAAAAGGATCTATTATATACATGAGAATAATTCTATATAAAAATAAAGAAGTCCACTTTTAGAGTTCCCCATGTTATACCATTATATCATTTTACAAATATACATGTTTTGAATTAGTCCAAAAGTGAGTTAAATATTCCTCTATAGAGTTTATATATATAATATATAGGCTACATCACAAATTTATTTCTCTATGAATCATTTAACCAACTAAATAGTTACAAAATGTAATGTTTTTACATCATTTTCTATAAATATTATATCATCCATATTGAATAAAAAAAATACCGCTACACTATAACTAGTTCTCTTATATTCAAAATAATTAGTAGGATCATTGATGTAACCAAACATATTAAATTCATCATAAAAAAAATCTTTCAAAACATTGATTCAATCCAAAATTGGACTATTATATCTTGAAAACCACAGCATGCTCATTGAGAACTCCAAAACCATTATTTTTTATCACATACACATCCTTAAAGATATTCCAATTATAGAAAGTAGTTTTTACCTTTATTTCTTATATCTCATAATCATAATGAGATTCTATAGAGTTTAAATATATTAATTGACAATATCATCTCAATAGGGGAAACACTATCTTAATATTGCAGACTCTAACAGGCTAATATTTTTTGAATTATATTTTTTCAAATTAATTTAATGTTTTTGATATTTTCATTTCACACAACAGTAAAATTAGTTTATTTTATATTAATGCACTATGCCTATTTTATTTCATACACAACATCAAGTTAATAATTTACTAAACGAAATATAAATTTTATGTTTCTCTATATATAACATTGATGTTAGCTTATGTAACACGGATGAATGACTTTACTAAATGGCTTGCATAATATGCAAGAATGAGTTTTACAAAACAATTATTCATTATTAAAATTTTATTATTTAAAAAATATAAAATATCTATAAAATTTAAGATTATATTGTTGACCATCTTTTGAATATAAATAGGTGAATTCATTGGTTAAATATTTATTTGAAAATAAAATTGAAACTAAATGAATATAAAGGGAATGATTTTATAAATTACTATTTTAATGTGAAAAAGATTATTCATCTTAATAAGATAAATTAATTAATTATACTAAATTATATTAATTAATATTAAATCTTGTATATTTTAATAAATTTATAACCATCCTATTGATTTTATATGCATATGATGAGAACATACCTAATATTTCACATAAAAGCCTTTTTTTTATAAAAGTAGTATTATTTCCAATTAATGTTGAACCTATTTTAAATATAAATTTACAAATTTTAGTAAATATAATATTCCAAAATAAACTACATCTTTGAAACAGAAACATAAATATTTGATTAAGGTAATTTTTTGGTACTTTTTTATGATGTTACAATTTTATGAATAGTTTAAAATACAAAAATTTAATTCAAAATTGAATTTCATATAATTTGTTTAGAAGGTTAAATTATATTTAAAATTGGTTTAAAATTTTATTTATATCATTTTTTTAAATTAATCCAATTTTTTCATTATAATCAATTTCACATTGAAATTTAATATAAAAATACAACAATAGTTTGAAGGTTTTTACTTTAGAAAATTGCACTGTCACCCCATCTATGGGATTAATTTTACATTAATTTATTCCAAATTTGATACTATAATTTTGGAAAATTAATTCTATTTTTGATGTTGGAATAATTTATATTTTATTTTATATTTGAAATAATTTTTTTATAAAAATATTATTGGAAGTAATTAAATTTTATTACATTGATTAAAGTGAAATTAAATTTAGAAAAGGGAATAAACCTTAATATTAAAGGCCCAAATGACCTAGAAATTTGTCAAGAACTCATTAACTGGTCATATTTTGACCATAAACCTTCCAATAGTGATTTCTTTTGAATTTTATGAGTTTTGATTGGTAAATATGTGGGTACACCTCACCTGTTTTCAAATATGCCAAGTTTGTCCTTTCCCTTCCCTATAAAATTCCATCACCTCACCCACTTTCCCAAACCTCTCAAACAATATAGCCTCAAAAATATCCCCCCAATACACTTCAAAAAGACCCTACCTTCCTCTTTTAATCCTCACTTTTGGTAGAAAAGTTTACAAGGAATACCATTGGTTCAAACCAAAAGGACTTGCCCAATTAAGAGGTAACACCCTCCCTCATGCTCCTTTCTTTTATTTCCACTCTCCACTCCCTAAACTCTTATAATTCCATGATTGTATAAAAAAATTATCCTATATATAATAGTATTTTTATGCTAATGTTTATACCCACAATTTCACAAAATTCTATATAATGGGAAACAGACTTACTTCTTACATGTGCGTCAAACTACCGTCTCATGAAATGATTATTGCTTTTTTTCATTTACCTCCTCTAATGGTGGAAATTATGATGTAAAATATATTAATTTATTACATATATGATATTTATAATTTCATTTTTATTCAATAATGTATTTATAACATAACTTTTTACTTTCCATCTTGGGTAAATACGATAATATTGTTTGAGGAAATGTTAATTACCGCACCGTCAAAGAGATTTGGTTCATTCAAACACTAAATTGAATATATTAAGGATATGTTTAGTGAACCTAAATGATATAAATGATTAATATTTTAAATATAATTATATTATATAAATATATTTCATTTATATTCTTTCTTTTTATATGTCAATAAAATGGAAGTAGTATTCATGCATACATACTATCTACCATCTCTATGAATTGTGTATTCCATTTCATATGTATATATTCTATAGATTATTATAATACATATATAATTAATATACATGATATTTATATAATGGATTAAATTTCTGAAATCATGATATAAGTATAAAGGCAAAAAATATAACAAATAATGATACAATTGAAAAACAAAGAGAATATTACACGAAGCGTAACCTTAACATGCAATTGTTATCAAGAAGATAATATAATGTCATAATAAAACCATATATTATATTAGATATAAGAATATGGTTTTCTAAAATATGTGTAATAAACTAAAATTTATTATAAAGGAGGTTTGAATGAGTACAAGGAGAGTCATAACACAATGTAATGGGTTTTCTAGTCTCACTTTTATTCATGTTAGATTTAAGACTTATTCAGCACAAATCACTTTTGTGTGGTGATTATACTTCCCATTAATATATTATATAATTAATTAATTTCATTTTATGTGTATTTATATATCCATTTGATAATATTTCTTTAATTGGGTTAATGATTCTAGTGTTTCCAAATCATAAAAGTAGTTTTGTCTCAATTTTTATTATTTGAGACACATTCCCTAAACATCAAGAACCATGTTTTTAGAAATGTCTTCAAGGATTATATTTTAAGATACTTTTCAGGGAAAAAAGGTTATTAATTTTTTTATGGTTTTTATGGTTCCTTTAAAATTATTAAATTAATTTTCAAATAAAATTATTTTTAAAAATATTTCAAGAATCATTCATAATTTTCAAGGGAAATAGATTTCAAAACGCTTAGAATATTCTTTCATAAGATTTCAAGAAAAATTTATTTCAATATATTTTTAGCATCTTTCATAACTTTTTCAAATTTTTTTTCAAGATTATTTCATAAGTTTTCAAGGGAAATGGTTTTCAAAACATTTTAAATTTTTCTCATAATAATTCAAGTAAATAGTCATTCAATACTTTTTCAGACATTATTAATTAAATTTGAATTTATTTTCAATGAAATGTTTTGGACCATGTTTTCAATATTCTTTTATATGTTTTCAAGGAAAATGGTTTTGAAAAAATAATTCAAGCTCTATTTATATTTTTTCAAATAAAAAGGTTAAATAATGTTTTAAAATATTTCATTATATTTTTTCATGATTATTTTCATGAAAATGGTTTTCAAAGGGTTTTATGTTATAAAGATCATTTTTTAAAGAAGATGGGGTATTTTCATCATGAACAATTTTTAAAATAAATTTCAAAATTATTTTTCATCTATGATTACATCTGGTGATGTTACTAATTCCCTAATGGGAAATGATTCCATGGATCCATCCATATTCATTGTCTAAATGGTTTATTTTTTTATGGAATTATGTTAATGAAATATATTCCTCTTCCACAAGATTTATACTTTTCAAACCCTCTTCTTTTCACTAGTTTTGCATTGATAAAATTATTATGAGTCCATTATACTTTCCACAGGTTAATATATAATTACATGTTTATAACACACATCTAATTTCATGGGATTATGATAGGATGTTTATACAACCCGTATCTTTTTATGTGTCAGGATATGATGAATGTTTTCGGAATTTTTATGAATGATTTTATTATGAGATGGATGGGACCTATATCTCCCTCTAATGAATTGGTTAAAGATATATATCTCAGGATATAATAATGCGAATCAACTCGATGGGATAGATATTCTATAGGAAGATGGGGAAACCCAATCACTTATAAGTAAAGGACTATGACTGGAGATGGTTGTGTGTTCCACCAAGTAGGTTTAGTAATCATGAATATAGAAGATGGGGAAACCAGATTCACTATGGGAATATGGGGAAACCTGATCTCTTATAAGGAAAGGAATATGAATGGGGATGGTGTTATGTCCCACTTAGTATGTGAAGTTCCCATGAAGTTCCTTGATAAGTTCTTTTAATGAATATTCAATTATAGGAAATGATATCACATGTTAATGCATGCCAAAATTTCATGTCTTATTCATGAGTTATGATTTAGTAGATTATGTTTTTTATTTCCATGTGATTCATGTCTTACGAACTGCCAAGCTTTATTCCATTATTCATGTTTATGATTTTTGACATGTTGGGTATGATCTTTTAATTTTATGATCACATTATAATACTAGTATACTTAGGTTTATGCTCATATTTATCCCTTACTTAACCTTTCTAACCATCTAAGAGCACCCATATTTAGGTTTCCTTACCCATGTTATGACGATATGTATTAATTAGGATTTGTCTAAGAAGGGTGATAATCATTCAGAACTTAGTGGTAGATAATGTAGCTCACTAATTTAGTAGTTTTTAGGTTTCCATGTTTCCATAGGTACCAGCCAATTATGGTATTTAGGCGTCTATTTATATAATGTTTTAAGTATTCCACAAATGTTATGTAATGTTAATGTATGTCAAGAATGGTTTGTTATATATTGTATGAGAGTGAAGTTTTAGATAACCATTGGAAAATATGATGAAAATACTTTTATGATATCTATATGGATATTTCTATGGATATATCTAGGGATGAGTTTAAGGATAAGTCTAAATATTAACTAATGATTTGGATAATATTCTTAAATTTTGGTAGAGGATATAGTGAGTGGTTTCCTAAAAATACTTACCTATCTTTATATTATAAGTGGATGTGGCTCTGACACATATGTACCTATGGGTAACAACTCTGAAAAGATGTCCTGGTCCTAACTCAGCATAATAAGGTACACGACAACAAGACTTACTTCACGCATGGTGTGGACTCCTGGGGAATATAGGTCAGAATTTCACAAACACAAAACAAACCATTTTGAATGTTTTTCATGTAAGGATACTATGAATAATTTAGGTTAAACCAAATGTGTCATATATTAATGATGTTGTCATTACTTAGAGATCATATAATTGATTTTTATTTATTTTGTGGTTCCTTACTAAGATAATAATTTCTTATTCAATATTTTCTAGTTTTAGTCAATGGAGAGAATCAGAAGGAACATTATTAATGTTGAATATGATGGAAAATCTTCTAATGAGAAGTAATATGGAATGACCACTGGAGTGAAGAATGTTAAGGTCATTCCTACTGATTTTTCAATGAACAAGAACAAAAAAATGTACCTTAATAAACACTATGACTCACCAAATAAGAGAAGGAATGATTTCACTAAGAGTTCAGGTAATGGAGTCCATAAAGGAAAAAAGATATATTTTCCTTTTTGTCATGAATGTGGAAAGAAAAATCTATGTGAACTTTTTGTAGGAATAAGAAGGTATTTTTACTGTTGAATAGAATGAAAAAGATAATGTAACTACAAAGGGAAATTGAAGAGTTCGTTTAATGTAATGGATGTGAATTTTATCCTCTCTAATGTATTATAAATTTATTATTTCCTTAAATGTTGAATATATGGGAATTATAAAAATCAATATCCTATATGGAAGGCTCATGGAGGGAATCAACATGTTGGTAAAGGTAATGGGTTTTCTAATGATGATGATGAGACCATGAATGACATATGAATGTTATGTTTTGTTTTAATTGTATTATTGATAAGAATGATTTAATTAAGTATGATAAATGTTAATACATGATTCATATTTCATATTATTGGATATATGTACTGCAAAATAAGTTGATAAATCTTAATTAATGGTTTATGAATAAATTTGGATTATTGAATTGTATATGTTATGGAATTCTAATATAATATTTTAGGAATCACGAAATATATAAATATTTTTAGAATATGTTCTTTTTTAATTTGAAAGGATATGTTGAATAGTGCAAGTGAGGTATAAAATTTATTTCATAGAAAAGTAACAATTTGATTATGGGAATTTTACCCTTAATATATTCTTTATGTTGAGATAATGATGTTTTGATAATGATATACTGGAAATGGATACATAAATTGGATGATACTGATCACCTTGGAATCGATTAATGATTTTTTGACATGTGGTTTATACTATCATGGTTGGAGAATAAAACATCTTTGGGTATAAGAAATATATTCAATATACTGTGGAATAATTAAACATGCATGTTTTAAATAAGTATATATGGCAATTCAGGCCATTCCCATGTTTCCGGAGAATTTAAAAAGAGGATATTCACATTTTTGGAATGTAACTGCCAAGACATACTTTGTGATTTATTAGGGACGAATGTTAAGTTTATTTCATGACCTTATTTCCAATTTTTTTTCTTTTCATCTTTCAGAACGTTTATAAGCATTTCTATTCATGAAAAGTGTATGTTAAAAATTGTAGGAAGTATTTATGTATTGATTTTTTGTTGAAAACCATGGTTAAATGGCTATTTAGAGATTATTATTTATTTCAAGGATGTCCAAAATATTTTGGATATTATGTTATAGTGGGTTTTTAATAGGACAACATGTATGTTGGGTGAAAACCAATCATGTCCTACATGGCCACGAGTCTTGAACCCCTGATTGAAGGATGATATGGGTTTCATGCCTACCACTATCCTATGTGATTTCCTAGTTAATTTACAATTATTCCAATGGATAAATATTTATGATGAAAAAATAGTGTTACTTTTTATGTTTAGAGATTAATGTATTAACTATATTAATTTTTAAGGATTGTTAGAGATAAATAGTTATAATATTTATTCTATTATAGGACTTAGGATCTGCTAAATGTGTATTTTAGTGCTTTGTGCTAAAAGATAATTTCTAGACATATATTTCTTGAAGAAATTGATGAATTGGAAATAGATAAAAGAAATTCCAAAGAATGAAATTTTATTTATAAAAACATATAAATTAAGTATTTTTCCTTGCATTATTGGTCAATATATTAATTACTCAATGATAGGATAATGATAAAAAAATGTGAAGTCCTAATATGTTAATTTTTATTGAATAGGTAGCCATTTAAATCATCACAAATTTATTACATTGAGTCCCTAACAATTTAATTGATCATTGACATGTTTTTGAATGATGATCTCAGTAACTCCCTATGAATATTTATTCTTTTCTTCCAAGTCCATGTTTTAACTTTCCACCAATGTTCTATTATGTGGAAACCTGGTTATATGTTACTTTGGGTAACCATTATGTTTTCAATTTTCCCTTTTAAATAAAAGTATTAAGATATAGTTTTATGATGTGGGATTCTATGAATGTAACATTAAATTATTAAACCTTTAATAAACCATAATAATTTTGAGGGAGAAAATCATTTTATGTGGGGTATAATGTAACAACCCATATTTTTTTGAATTATATTTTTTTTGAATCAATTTTATTATTTAAATATTTTTCATTCCACACAAAAATGAAAATAGTTTACTTCTAATAAAGAAAAATGTTTGGATTTCATTATATGATGTAACAAGTAAATCATTCACTACATGCAACATAAATTATATCTCTCTCTATATGGAACCCCGTAGTTGGCTTATATTACATACAAGATTGACATTCATCAATTGATTGTGAAACACACAAGACTAAGTGTTGTTAAACTATAATTTTTTATTAAAATGTTATTATTTAATAATATATAACATTTCCATTAAATTAAAGATTATAGGATTAACTAACTTATCAATATATAAAGTTTAATTCATTGGTTACATATTAATTAGAAAAGAATATAGAAACCAAATGAATATAAAGGGAATGGTTTATAAAAAACTATTTTTATCTGAAAAAGATGATTTATTTTAATAAATTATATTAATTACTAATTTTGAATGATAGTAATTAAATTTTAATATTATATAATCAAAAAATATTTTTTATAACCAGATAATTGATTTTATTTGCATAATTTGAGAACATACCTAATATTATAGAGAAAAACTGGTATTTTTATAAAAGCATTTTTACCACCCTTTAAGGAAGATCCAATTTTAAATCTATTTTTTAAATCATTAATAAACATAATATTTCAAAATAAACATCATATATTAAATAGAAAAATAAATTTTTAGTGAGGGGAATTTTTTTTATTTTAATGTGATGTTTTATTTTTTTTGTTGTGATTATACTAACAATGAATATGTTATATGATATTAATATTTAATTTTATTGCTATTTACATATACATTTGATGATATCTCTTTCATTTGGTTTGATTTTCAAGAGTTACAAAATCATAAATGCAGTTTTGTCTCAATTTCCATTCTTTGAGACACATCCCATGAACTTTAAGAACCATGTATTTAAAAATGTTTTCATAGATTATATTTTATCATAATTTTAAAGGCAAACAAGATTTAAAAAATATTCTATAGTTTTAAAAATTCCTTTAAATGTTTTCAATGTATCTTCACTGGAATGTTTTTTCAAAACGTTTTCAAGCTTCTTTCACAAATTTTAAAGGAAAATGGTTTTCAAAACATTTTCTATATTCTTTCATATGTTTTCATTGAAAATTCTTATCAACTTGTTTTCAAGTTTCTTTCATATTTTTTCAATAAAAATGATTTTAAATTTTTTTTATCTTTATTCATATGTTTTCAAGGAAAATAGTTTTCATTACATTTTCAATATTCTTCCATAATTTTTCATGTAAAATGGTTTTAAAAACATATTTGGGTTTTATTTATAAGTTTTCAATGTAATTTTTATGAAATGGTTTTAAAAAGGTTTTCATGATTATTTTATAAATTTTCAAGGAAACAAGGTTTCAAAACATTTTGATCTCTCTTTATATTTTTTCAATGAAAATGGTTTCCAAAATATATTCAATCAATTATTTATAGGTTTTTATGATTATATTCAATAAAATGGTTTTAAATGGGTTATTTGTTTTATAGAATCTTATTCATTGAAGAAAGTATATTTTACTCTAGAAATATTTTTAAAAGATATTTCAAAATCATTTCCAATCTATGATGACATTCATTGATGTTACTTACTCTTTTATGGGAAATGATTCAAAAGTTCCATTAATATTCTATTTCTGAATCTCTTATGAATTGATGGAATGATATTGATGAAACATGTTTGTCTTCCTCAGATTTTATGCTTGTGAAACCCACTTCTTTTCATGGGTTAGTATTTGATTAAATGATTATGAAACTTCTATTTTTCACTGGTTAATATATAATTTCATGTTTATGACACCCATTTCAATTCATTGGATTATAATAGGATGTTTATAAAACCCATATCTTTTTATGGTTCATGATATGATGAACAATGTTTCACATGTATGAATAATTTTATTATTAGATTGGTGGGTGCTATATACCCCTCAAATGCATTGGGTAAGGATTTATATCTCATGATATAATGACGTGAATTTAGTCGATGGGCTTGATGCATTATGGTAAGATGGGGAAACTCGATCCCTTATAAGAAAGGATTGTGAATAGGTATGGTGGTGTGTCACAACCAATAGGTTTTGTCACTATGAAGATGGAAAATGGGTTAACTCAATCCACTAAGGGAAGATGGGGAAACCCAATTCACTATGGGAAGATGGGGAAACTTTATCCCTTACAAGGAAAGGACTATAACATGGGATGGTGGTGTTTCTCTCATAGTAGGTGAATTTCCCATGAGTTTCCATGATAAGTTCTAGCAATGAGTCTTGACTTATTGGGAATGATACCACATGTTTATTCATGCCACAATTTCATGTCTTATTCCTAACTCAATATTTCTTATATTTTGTTATTTATTTATATGTTATTCATGATTACTGAACTACCAATATATATTCCATTATTAAGTTTTATGATCTTTTATATGTATGTTATTATCCTCTAATGTTATGATCACATTGTAATACCCCTATTATTATTTTTATGCTTACATGTATCCAATTTCTACCCATACTGATCATCTGAGCTCACCAATTTTTATGTTTCCATCCCCATGTATTGAAGATATGTAATATGTATGACATGTATATGATGGGTTATAGTCATTAAGAACCTAGTGGGAGATAATGTAGCTCAATAATGTACATGTTTTTATGTTTCCCTATTTCCAAAATACACTAGAGCAATTTTGATCTTTGAGAATATGTTTAAATACAATGATTTTTTAAAACCATTACCAAAAATAATTATTTATAGGTATACACTCTATCATTCATGTAATTTTTTATAGAAAATAAACTTTATCCCTTTTGGTCTCACCACTTCATATGGATACAATGTGTTCCAAACATGGTAAATATATATGGAGTAAATAAATGTTTCATGGATTTTAAACATTTCAAAAAATCTATAATATCAATTTCCTCTCAGAACATAACAGGTTCACCAACAAAGAAACTACTCCATCATCATTATTTAGAATAAATACATATCTCATTAGTTTTGGATGAATCCCACCAAAACATTAAGGTTTATTTGTGGACTAAGTTAGAGTCGATTTATATTCTATGGATTTAAACCATTTATCAAAATTGAAAATATTAATGGCCTCATAGAAGGTAGTAGGTTCACAAACTATGAACAATACATCATGATTTTTTAGAATAAGCACATATCTCATAGTTTATAGATGACTCATATCAGTCCATTGAGGTTCTTGTGTGACCGGTGTTAGTTCATCTTTAGTAACTCTTATTATGACCAAATTAACTTATACCTCAATAAAACGTACATTATTATAATTTTGAACATTATCCATTATCAAATTTCATTGATTAATAGATATAATGATTTTGTTTTTATCTTTGAATGTTTAAAATTGGGTAATAAACACATTATTCTTGACAGTATTATAGAAATATTATCTCCTAGTTTAATTTAGATAAATAGAAAATAAGTAATTGTTAGAGATCAGTTCAATGTTATTAGAATTCTATCTTCATATTAATAATTTACAAATATAAATCTTTATAAAATAGATATTAAGAAATTTCACAATCTATAACTCATATGGTGACTTTATGAATACATTTTTATAGAATTCATTTAAATAAAATATAATAGGTTTTTGGGAGTATCCCCATAACATAATATAATGGTCACAATGACTCACAATTGATGAAACCAAGTCTAATACGGTATTATTCCTCCTCTTAGACACACTATTTTATTATATTGTTATATAAAGAATAATTTTTCAAAAAATTTAAAAATAACTCACATGATCAGTGATGTAAAATAATAATTATTCACCACCCAATACTAATCAGGTAATCCTAATAATTTTATCCAGTTTATACAATAAAATTTTTTCAAAATTTTTTATACTTTCAATATTTCTACATATTTGCATCTTTAGAAAAACATAAAAATACCAAAAATGAAACTATTAAAAATAAAAAATTACCTGAAACCAAAACATTATCTATCACTATTTGGACTGCATACATCACTATGGTTCTAAATAATTATTCTCATATCACATTCACCTTTTAAACTAAATGGTTACCTGGTGATTTTTTATGAATAATCTGTATTCATAATTATCAAACGGTTCATAAATAAATGATTTCATGAATCTATATCTACATGTTCAATGGATAAGTTTTATCATTTATATTCTCAAGTATGAAATTCTAATTTTATATATAATTATAATCACCCTTGGATTTATATTATGAATTTTATGCACAATATATTCCACATATATAATTTTTAAAACATTTACCATATTAGAAATTTCATAAATCTTTTCAGTCATATATATATATATAAACAAACATGTTCTTAGAAACGAATGAAAATACCTTCTTGTGAAAACAAGACACATATATCAAATTTTTATATATGGTGGGAACATAATAAAACAAATCCAATTCCAATACTCATACAGTAGGTATATTACATTATATGTGCTGACCTCAATGTAAAAAATGCTTCTTCATTTCCAAAATAATGTTATAAATCACCCTTATTCTACAAACTCTTATCACCATGTTAATGTTTATCAGCAAATATTTGTGATTTACACTCAAATATAATAATAGTTATTCAAAGTTAGATAAATTAATCTCTATATTATTCGCATTTTTGATTCTTATAATTATTCTATTTGATAATAATTTTCAACAAAATATAACTTAATAGTATAGTTTAATAGTTTATACCTCTAAGATATATGAAAATAATTATACTTATCAATTCCATAATCTATATAAATGTCAAAACTATAGGTGAGTATCATGTTTAAAATCTGTTCATCAGGAAATTTTAATAAAACTACTCCCAGTAAAAATGATAAAACCATACATTATATATATAAGTGGTGTAAGATCAATATTTCACTAATAAATGATTCCCCTTTAATTATAACATTTTTTAATTTTATGATAAATGTGACTTTAAATAAATTATATTTCATTGACACCTTTCATTACACACAACACTGAGTTTAAACAAACTATGATAAACTCTTAAAATATTATTATATATTGAGATTATTACATATATTAATTACATTTGTAGGTATGAGTAAGAAATTCTAAATTATGATAACATATTTTTTACATATATTTAAAATAAAATCCTTATTTTCAATTTAGTTATAAATTTTATTAAAACAATTTGAAGGCCAGTAAAGGAGGTTTTATTGAAAAATTGTATTTAATGAAACAATGGGTTTTATTATAAAAAATTTATATTAATATCTATTACTGAATATTTTTAACCAATTTTTTTTTGATAATAGATTTAATAAAATATTTTAACATTCATCTAATCTTTTTACAAGGAATGCAATAAAAATAAATTTAGTTTGTGATAAAAATGTTTTTTTAAAAAAAGTTATCTGTTTGCTCTAACACCCTAATTTTAAAATGGATTTCAACCACATGTAGAACAAAATTTTTTTAAAATGGAATCCATATTTTAAATAATTAACATTAATAAAATTTTATAAGGAAAACCTAATTTTTCACGATAAGTAATAGTAAAAAAATTTAGAATATGTTACCACTGTTAAGGTTAAAATAGTTTTACGAAGGGGTTAACCTAAGAGATAAGGTTTGAAAAAATACTTATGTTCATTTTTTGTTTTTATTTTAAATTAACCATGTTATATTCTATAATTTAGAATTATTGAACTACTAATCTTTAGTAAGACATTATTATATTTTATTCATTGGAAACATTCAATGTGTTTCATCTCACTCCCTTATAAAGTGATAAAACATCTCCCAGCTTCTTAAAAAATAATAATCCTTATATATCAATCCATAACAGCCACAATCCCCTTATAATAACCATACCCTTGTCCTAGAGGTATATTTTCTTATCAGTATACCATCATTTCAACATGTAAGGTGTAGACCAAAGTTGGGTTTTCAGTGAAGAGGTATAACTCTTAACAGAGTACTTCCAATTTTATTTTTGATTATAACTCAAATAAAAATATGGTATCCCTTATAAAATAATTAATTAAATATATAAAATATAAATATTTATTATCAATATTATTAATGAACTATTTTCTACCTCATTCCATCAAATTGTAAATAAATGTATCGCTCATGCGTACACGTGGGCTACCACCTCCAAGAAACAATATGATTCACTTTGAATCACCATCATCCATAGGTTGTTATTAAAATGTTTTTAATGTTCATATATTATATTTATTAAATAATTATTATTCTATAATTATAAGATATTCTATTTATTATTTTCATTATGTTGGTTGGAGAACTATAATGTTTCCCATTCATATGTGTGAATTACCACATCCACAAAATGATGTGATTTGTATTTCAACTCCTATTTATTTAAAAAATTATAAAATTATAAATGATGAATAAAATTATAATTATTTATTTATTAATATTATTTAAATTATGGAACCATGACCATGGTTTCAGTTTGAGAACCACTGAATATAATCATTACTGGAAGAGAAACCAGTTTTCACCCAAATGTTCATTTTAATGAAGAAATTTTTAATAAAATGATTATTGGAAATAACAATGGATTGGTAGATAGAATGTTATGTATGATTTTTGTCTTATAATATATTTACACTAAATGAATATTTATTATAAATGATCTTAAAACTTGTGCAAAGAAAGAATGAATAGGATGAAGGGGGTGTATATTAAAATATCATTTTCCCATGACCATCTTTGCTAAAATTAATTAAGGGAAAATATAACAATATTAACCTTCAAAAAATATCTTTTTTCATAACCTATGGATATTTATGACTTTGTAATGAATTATTTCCATTTTACACTATTTTTTACTAAAAATATTGGGGAAATGTTTTAAAAGAAAAGTTGGACTTATTTCAATTTTTGTCAATTTTTTTATTATATGTTCATACTCATACAGAAATTTTAATTAATGCTCAAACCTAAAAATTAAAATTTTTAAAAAGGTAATTTTACTACCATTCACATTATATTAGAAGGTTTATAAAGTATTACTTTAAATTTTATTTCCAAATACGTCATTTTATAGTTTTTAAATATATGTTAAGGGAATATTTTATTTTAATGTATATGATATGAATGGATCATCTCATAATCATGATTAGTATATTATTTGAATATTACTTAACATTTTTTATTTGATACATTCAAAAAATTATTTTTTCAATATTTTTGGATTTGTTATGTAATTGTTTCCAAACAAAATGATATTTTAACATATTTTCAAAGAACAGTTCGAATGATATTTCAATAGAAATTCAAATCTATGTCAACATCCTTTAATGATTGTTTTGATTCCATAGAGATATAATATTATGATACCAACCATTTTATTTTTCTATTTGGCTTCTGATGACTATGATTTTATGAATATGTTTTGAAACCTTTTTATTTCATAGGTGTTCATTAATTTATGATAAAACATTTAAAAAAATTTCTTTTACATGGGTTATTCTATGATTAAAATTATTTTTTTTGAAATATGATTCCTTTAAACATGTTATGATATGATAATTTAATTAATGTCTTATGATCATATGGTACACATATGTTTGTTTTCATTATGTGATAGGTGGGTCTTGATTTATTTCTCCCTTCAATACATTGGTTAATTATGGTTATATAATGTGATAATAATTACTACATTTATAAGTGAACCCAATTCAGTAAGGGACCCTCCCCAATAAGATAACCTTGGGAGTGAACCTTGGATAAATAAGTGATAGAATGGGGACTAGACCCAATTCTCTATGATAGTATCTGTTGTTATGATTGACTAATTAAATGTTTTTTAATGATTATGTTTATTCCAAAAACGTGTTTAATATGCTTATGATATGTTATCCTAGCTTATGATTTATTATAGATGATTTCTCACACTTATAACATATGATTTATTTTATAACAAATCATTATGAAAATATTTTTCATTAACTATTTTTCACTTATTGGGTATGATTATGAATAGTTATTATATTGTTCTCAGGAACTTATTATTATATTATACTCACTTATAATCATTGATTCATTTTCTTATGTTTGTTGATACTAAGAATCTAAGGTCAATATTTATTATGTTTTCATTTCCCTTGGTATGAAGTAAGGTTTTAAGTAGAGTATGTATAAAAAGTGTACTATGTGAGATGAAATTTTTTCTATATTGAGAATATCATTAAATCAATAATATGATTATGTATCTAGTCTATAGAGATTCTAAACATTTATGGTTCTAAGTAATGTTTTGTTATGATATGCATTGAATATTCATAAAAATGGTTAAATTTCTATATGTATGAAATTCATGGGTCACCTTAATATTATCAAATAATGTTTTAGTAAATATTTATATATTAAGGTTAGAAAACATTATAAAAAACTATGGAGATATTTTTATGTATAGGATACCATCTTAATGGGTTGGAAAAGTAGATTTTGTCTAGTTTTCCTTGAAAATACATCCCTTTCGGGATACTAGAAAGTGGATTCATCCATGGCAGAAATTAATTTATTTGTAAAAAATATAAAATTTTTAGATTTGGTATTAACTCAATCGTGATCATTTCATGATTAGTGGGACAAAGATGGACCTCCATGATATACACTCTCAGTGGATATTATTGGGTTAATTCACATATTCTTTATAAAAAATTGTGAACTATTTGAAAAGATGGTGACAAGTAATGACCACGACTAAACCTAAGGTTTAAAATATTAAATATAAGGTTTAATGATTTAGACATCATATCAATTATTTTTAAAATTATTTAACTTCTCACTATGGTGTTTTATTCTCACGCTACCTATTTTGGTTGTAATAAGGTAATTAATATAGAATAATGAATTTGATGTGGTTATATTTATGCTCAAATATTAACATTTCTTATTTTAGATTAGACATATGAATTATTTTTTATCAATAATGGTATCTAGGTATGTTCATTCATATCTCCAATGAATAGATTTTGAGTTATTAGTAAAAACCTCTAATAGTAAGGTGATCACATATCAATCACATTACTCCTCTTTGATAGAAATATGGTTGAATGTAATTCCTATAAATCGTGTTATTATCCATCTAGTATAATTTTATATTATTTTTTACATGGATTAGATATCTTTAAATAGATACCATTTAATTTTTTGAGGAAGTGGTTCCATGTTTGACCATTAGAGTTAGCCTATGATCGTCTTTTATTACAAGGATGAATATGAACATCCAATAGAATTTACATCCATTATATGGGACTTATAGCCTATTCATGAAGAATATTTTTCTCAAATGGTTGATTAGAAACTAAAAATAAAATTTATGAATTTTTATGAATTTTTTTGTATTTCGTAATGAATTACCATGTCCTTCGAATCATGATGTAAAATTTCCAAACAGATTTTACACATGGTACTACAAATATTTCGAAGAGTATATATAGAATATCCCAATTGAGTTGTTTCTGTTAATGATGAATCTATAATAGAATATTGATAAGGGATTCATGTATTATAGTTCATCACCATGGGTTGAACTTATTATTTTTATTAATAATATATTTGCGTCAATGTGTCTTTTCCTTAATATTCAAGAACTTAAAAATATCACTATCGAAAATAAGTAACATATTTAATGTATTGATGACTTCTGTGATCCAATATGTGGAGTTAAATTCATTTACATGATTTATCTTCATTTTAAATATCATAAATTGATCATCAAGAAGTATTATATATCCAAAACAACATTAAGTATGATGTATGGTCATTATGAATTTATAGTGATTCCATTTGGACTTACCAATTCCCATGATATCTTTATTGATATAATGAATAAAGGCTTTACTGATTACATTGATCCATTTGTGGTAGTATTTATAGATGAGATTATTATTTATTCAATGACAATGGATGATCATGAAAAACATTCTATGATGGTTATGAAGAACCTAAATAAATATAATAAGTATGGTAAATTTATCAGGTGTTAATTTTGCCTATAGAAACCTTCATTCATGTGATTTATAATATCATGTGAGTGTATATAGGTGTATCCTTAAAAAATAGATGTTATTTATAAATGGGATAGAAAGACCTTCATAACCATGATCTATAATTTTCATAGATTTCTATAACACTAAAAAATCATTATGAAATATTTTTTGGGGACATCAAATCCAATTAATATTATGAATCAGATGGGAGCCAATATCCTTTGGATAGAAATGTGTGAGGAAATTATCAAGGAGCTGGAAAAAACTATTATCATTACACCTTTACAAACAAGACCCTATAGTGGATATGGTTTTGTAATTCTTATTCATGCATCAAATAATTTATTGGGATTAATCTCAAATCAAAATGATATAATGGTAACTTCTTGTTCACACCAATTACAAATTAATTATTAAAATTACTTGACTCATGATATGGATTCAGAAAAGGAAATTATTACCTTGAAAATATTGAGGCATTGTCTTTATAGTGAGTGACATGCTTGTAGATACCATGAAATGGGTTCCATGCACCTTTTTCTACAGAATTGAATATGTGAAACTCACATAAACAACAAATTAAATGTTATAGTAAAAATAAATCTCAATTGAAGAAGATGTAGTGTATTGAGTTTCCATGGTCCGGGACTGAAAAATTCCTCAAACGGGTACAAAAAGTTCATGGTGTGACTCTCCATTTTTCATAGGGGTTGGTGATGATAATGAAGGTAGTGTCTCAAAGGTCTAGGATCACATCCCGACATTAATCGTGAGTAAGGGTGAGGGGTGCAACCATGTAGTATAGAGAAGTAGACCCTAGATGCATAGTCTAGAAGGTGCAGCCCCGATGCACGGTACACAAACAATTGGAACCTATTCCTACCACCTTCATAGTCCATAAGGCGTATCCCTCCATACACAGTATACCGACACCACTACCCTGCATCGAGGACCTACACAAACTAGTTATGTTACCACCCCTACACGGGACAACTGCACCATGGACCTAAACTGTGGAACTACGTAGAAAACCTCTTCTGATCATGTCCCATATTTTCTTATAAATTTAATCCTTAGGATCCCCATGTGGAGAACTAAGAATTGTAAGAAAACCTTGAGATCTCATTACATAGTTCCTTCACCCAGGTCTCCCAAAATATCTCATGTTTCTCTCTGAAACACAAGAGAAGATGTAATTAATGGAATAAACAATATCAAATCCCCATCAGGGTTTAACGACATAAGATAGATTCATAAGGTCCATTATCCCCTAAGGATAAACCACCTTCACGTGGTCCCCTCCCTAATCATAGACATGTGAGAGACCCTTTCAGGAACACCGAAGGTGAACCATGATTTATTGGATAAAGCCTCATCATAGTGTTTTAATCCTAGTAGACTATTTATCAAGTTTTATCCAACTCAAACAACTCTTATTCCCCTATGCGATGACCATTTCAGTTGCTCATAGATCCTATAAGACAGTCATGAGCAGCCCACCTAGCCGGAACACCCATGGAGAGCATCTCCACTCATGTCCTACATGTGACAACCATTAATACCTCTTCAAAGCTACCCAAGGAAAGGCCTCTACTTCCTTGGATCCATTTCCTGAAAGGGGCCAAGTTGAAACCTATACAAAGATCACCTGATTTTCAATGCCTTGGGAAAGGGCACATAAACGAGTCTCCCATTTGGATTTGAATTCCTACGGTTAGAGGATTCCCACACTTTCCCTAATAGAGGTTAAAGATCCTTGGGGAGTCTATGGATTTGCATATATATAGTCACATAGACCCTTACCCTAGCGAGAGTGTGAAGGAGCTCTAAATATTAGATTTTGGGGATATGAATCTATCCATACCTTCCCGTCCTTGAGATATGGAGCCTCCGGTCTGTAGTAGATAAGGCGAGGATTAAGATTTATTTTCCTTATAATAGGGAATTCCACCGCCCTCCCTCTCTACATGACCAATACGAGGGAAGTCATCCTTGGGTATGCCCCTAGAAATTCACGTAGAATGTTTCTATCTTGCTTATCACTATGTACTTCACCTCCATTTTTTACATACATTGGACCCATGTAAAATGTAAATTGGAGAAAGGGAGGCATTGTAAAAATGTCCTCTTCTTCTACAGCCACCAACTCTTCCTTCATAACCCCAAACTCTTCATCCAATGAAGGAAGAAAAGTGTGTGGTTTGTTGAATCATTCACATCCTCTTATTTCTCACACCGATCATAGATCAAATTATCATAGATGTTTGAAATGATCATAATATCCACACATGCCTCCTAAAAGATTGAACTATGAGACTCTGATTCTGGCTAAATAGGAAATGTAGGAATCCCACTATGGGCCCGAGATGAATTTGAATAATCCTAAGGAATAAACCCCAATTATGATTCCCTTAATCCATGTATCCTACTCATGATTAAATTGTGTATTAAGACCCTAAATAACCATGAGTGAAAACATACCTCATGTTTAATTTACTGGGGATATCCTTATTATGGGCAGTTCCCAAACTACCATCTTCAAGGGCTATACTCCACTTTGAGGATTACCTTTGAGGGATTCCATAGGTGTGGGTCATCAATAAAAAACTACACGGTCTATAATTCCCATCAAAATGGGGTACATATGAATCTTACCTGATGTTCAAACCCAACACCATAAACTGACTCCTTTCTTTTGGGAAATATCCCTAATAGGGTCTATTTCATCATGGAGCTTCATATACCTTCCACATTCATTGGGATGCTTCGTTATAAGTCCCATAATATTCTTTGAATATGAAACTTCCACATATACATTCTTACCACATGATATTGTATTGTATGGTTGGGTCCTTATCACATGACCTTAAAAGGTATTATTTGACCCATTATGAAACAATGAACTATGTGGGTTCTAATTCCTTTCACAAAGATATGTAGGAAGCCCAACTATGGGTTCGATCCAAACATCATAAAAACTTCCATCTCCCCAGAAGATAATAAATTTAAGAGTCAAATTCATATACCGGGAAGAACATAAACTATAGAGGTCCCACTGCATGGCTAGAAAACAGGCATCATCATAACAATGACCAAATAATCATTAAGTATTATATGAGTAGACACCATTTATGGAGAACCACAGATACATACAGATATCTCAATCAATGAATAACCTAAAATACATACAGATTATTCTGAATTCCACACATGCTAATAATTGATTGCAAATATTAGGATAAATCATATCATAGTTGGGAATTAATGTAGGATTTACGAACATATCTTAAATCTATAAGAGAGTCCTGGAGTAGGAAATAATTCCCCCCAAAATGTTGTGTGAGACTGACCTCCTTTCCTCTCATCCAATGTATGTTATTAAGAATCGTGGATCAAAATACTTAATGAGAACATCCCTTTGGAAAGAAAGTACATATTGTTATCAGACTATTGGGTTTTTCTGGTTCCATGAATTGAGCCGTTGGAAACTGTTCTGAAATAGGAAACCATTTTGGGGTGAAAAATTATATGGAAAAAAGGGTGAACCCAATGTGAATCATTAACCAAGATGATAGTGTCACATATATGGTTGGCCCCTTCAATTCTCAAAGGAATTTAGGACCAGACAGGGAAATCAATCAAGCATGTGTTCATCAATAAAATAAGATTCTTTACCATGGTTTTCAGGATTATGTCTGTTATATAATATCAGTAACTTCCTTCCAAGAACTCCCTTTGATCCAATGAATTCCTTCAATGTTTCACCCATGAATTCCCCAACTGCAACTTAGGATGGATCCTCATCCTCTTTAAGGAATAAATCACCACACAACATCTTCATTATTGGGTCTCTAATGCACTAGTTTTAGAGTACTATTATCATCATACCATACTGACCTTGGAGGCAACCCAATAAGCCCACCAACTCAACCAGAACCACCAACAGTCTGTTCAATGATGACCAATGGTCCTGAAGAAGATGACACTGACTGTAGTATTCAACCATTTTGTGAGATTATCCCCAGACCACAATAAAAATTCCCTCCCTTAATTAAGGGAGGTGGATCAAGAGATCACCTACAGACTTATCTTGAAGATATAGGAGTCCTTCTCATGAAATCCTGCCAAAAAACACCATCGTGAACACCATGTGGAAGTGAACACTCAACATGATGAGGGTGTCTCCATCGATTGTCTGTCTTAGGTCCCTCAGACATGGGAACACAAGACATACCATTAAGGTAAAAAACTAGCCAACTACGATTAGGTTCACACATATTCCTCCTTTAACAAAGATCACCAACCAATTTTGGTGGAAAACAACAAGAAGATATGTACACATGTCCTCCATCACATAGCCAACCGACATACTTGACTGGTGACATTGAACGATTCCTTCCAACCAAATATGGTGGAAAATATCAAGTAGAAACATACACCTAGATACACCCACTAAGCCTACTATAAGACTCATTGACATCAATCAAATAAGTTTTTCAACCATGTTTTTCAAAAAAAATGTGGGCAGAGACATGCACCTTACATCATTTATTAGGCCCTCTAGCAGCCTCTTCTGGGAAAACATAGAGAATTTAGTGAGAATTGCCTAAAGGCAAGCATAGGGAAGAATCAACTCTGCCAAAGGGTACTCTCTGTATCCACTAATAGTAAAGGGAGGATAAGAATATCCACAAACACATACTCCAAATGTGGAGTGGACCTATATCCATGTTTCAATTACTAAAGACACATATTATATCTTGTAAATTATAAAATTGTAGACATAAATCCATTCCAACATCATATAGATTTTATAGGATATCATCACAATGACAATTGTTGTGCATGAGGGGTGGACACATAACTATGTCCCCAAAAATTCAGTGGATAATTAGTGTAAAACCCTAGAGAAGATACATACCTCTGATCTCATCCAAGAGCGTCATTGAAACCCCCCCCCCATAACATATCCATAGCAGGATCATGAATATACACCAATTCCAATCAGATGTAATCATCCTATTCCAATTCACACTCCATGTTAGGAACAATAACCTACCTATGATGACCACTTATCCCAGAAAGTGGCCCCAACAGTTTGTATTAAGACATCCATGATGAAGTCTCTTCAATCACGATTAGAGAACCAAGAGCCTATATAAGATCAGGCTTCACTTGATGTTGTAGTTATTAATGCCCTTAGATGTTTATCTATTATAGATCAAGATCCTACCCTCCTTTTACTATGTTATATGACCAGTAAAAGTAATTATAATGTTCCTCCTCAGACACCTCAACATGAACTCCAACTTCATGGAAACAAATTGGTCGATCTTAAGAGCCTATATTAAAGAGAGCCACAACAACCCTCTATCTATATAGAAGTCCAAGGACCAAGTGTGTCTTCCCATTGATATAATCCACCATTATGGTCCTCCACATGATGGTGATTGTGGAAAATGTTATCTCCATAGTAGTGATTGTCATTGTCAAAAGAATTATCCATTTGATAATGTAATGATGAAAAAACCCTTTTATTGTGAGGAACTTGAAAATTAAACCCTAGCCTTTTCTGATACCATATCACTGGTATGTGAAATTATTTCTTAACTAGAAGACAACTCAAAGTGATGGTCATTAACTGAACCTCCCTTGTGTCTTTTTCCATCCAATATTATAGTGGAAATCGCTATAAATCCCATTTAATGTGATAAAACAATAGTGAAGCATCCACTCTGGTCAAACCTAGTCAAGGAACAAATAGTGAATATGAATATGATATTTTAAACATGGGGAAATATCTAGCTAAAGATGAAATTACAGTTATGTTATGTCCTTTATCCACCTCTCAATATAATATTCCAGAGGTGATGAAAAAATATTGTATTCATTTCATCCACCTCAAGATAAGGAATAATTTTCATCACTTAAAAGAAAATATATTACCGTATGATAATTATCAAACTCACATCAAGGTAATTGAAGGAATTTAACACATAATTCACTAGGCATCTCTCCTAAATTTCCAAAATCTAAAAATTGAGAATCAATAGGGAGCCTTTCAAAGTTCATGCCTCAATGCGTTAATGAGTTTACGAAAGCTGATTTTAGATACCCCAAAGAGTGTTTTCATATGAGGATGGGGTGTACATGGAGAATTTCATTTCACTACACACCCAATATAACAAATCCTGACAAAGGTGTCATCATGCATTGTAATTAAACCAGGCTGACTACAATAAATGAAATCTGTTAATGGAAAAAGATATTTTCATCAAGAATAGGCCTCAAACGAATCTCACAAACATTAGACTATAAGAGAGAAAATTGTTGATATAATATTTCTTAAAGAATCTAAGAAAATTGAATTAGTGTCCCACAAATAGAATTTTAGGCATAGGATTACAAAAATGTCATAAATAGCTCAAAGGTCTTCCAAAATAGGATGTTTTTGTGAATGTAAAATAATGCACCTAGCCAACATTGATACCAAAATTTGTATGTTCAGAAGATAAGTTATGGTAATATCATCCATACTGGTGCTGGAAAAACCATTTATATCATGGATGGGGGAGTTTTTAACTCGACCCTCGGGATTAGTCAACCAAACCTAAAGGGTTAAAAAGGTAGAATAGGAATATCCATATCCCTAAAAGATAGGGGCTTCTTCACCCTAATAATCCAATCCATAGTGGGAATCAGTCTCCTATGGATTATGGAAGATGCCACTAATTGAATCCTCTAAATATGTCCCATACCATAATGAAGTGAAATCATGTGGGAAGTGAATGAATGAACTCCTTGTGGATTTAATTTGGTTCATTATTCCTCAAATAGCCCTCAGGGAACCAATGAAGAAGAGGGAAAATATCTCATGGAGGGCACAGAAGAGGAAGATATCATAGATATTCCAACCGAATATCTATGATGCACCACACATATGTGAATTTCATCAATTCCTTCATTGAAGATCATCCAGAAGGTGTGATTACCATAAACCAGAGGCTCACCAAAAATATGGGTTTCCCCACAAATAATCCAACTCTACATCCTTGAATGTAATCTAATTGGGGAAAAGTTATGGATCATAACATGTCTTGACATCCCCCTAGATAAGGTTAATCCCATTCACTATAGGAAAGATTTTCTCAACAAGTGGACGAAATGAGAGAGTTGAGAATAATCCATTTAGAGTTACTCTAAGGTAATATTCCTACTATATATTCTCCTCATGTAGACCCTCAACTCACAGTTCTAAATGGAAAACCTTAGAAAATACGATTTCATGAAAAATTGATGTCGAATGGGAACATCCACTCAACATGGGACATCAAGAACAATATATTTAAATCCTACAATAGTAGATCAAGAATTACATCTATTGGGTAAACAACCAAAACATAGCCAAGATCATATTCATCAGGCTTCTCATATTGGTCACCCAAGAAAAAAACTAGTGGTACCTCCACTAGTGGTCCTTCCAGTTATCACACCTATTCAGGTTCCATCCACCACACCTATTTAGGCACTAGCTCATCCAGACATTCCTAGTATACTTATGTGAACCATTGAGTAATTAATGACTTGATTGTAATATATGGAAGGATGGAATGCTCCAATATATCAATAAAAGAAGGCTTATCCTAAATGGGTAGATCCTACTCCTCCTCTTACAATCATTAAGAATCCAATATTTCTGATTTTCAATAGGTTGGGAGATCTAGTGAATCACTTTATGCATTTCATCTCTAACTAGTATCCCATGATGGGAACCCCTGAATAGTATGATGAAGTGAAACAATAATGATTCATGAAATCATTAAACGAATTAGGATTTGTATAATATATGAGTTTAAAGTCCTGATCGATCACCAAATGGGATGATCTCAGTCAAAAGTTCCTCTTTTAATTCATCTCAATGCTATGGAAGAAAATATCCATCGATATCATATACTAAAAGAAAATAAATAACGAAAGAGTATCAAAATTTATTAATTGATCGAAAGGAATGACTAACACCTTGAACCTACCACTCCCTCAATTAGAGTAGTTTCCCTTATTTGTATAAAATCTCTATGATGAGTTATTCACACTATTTATCCATTTGATATATGAATTAGGGTATCATGATCTGGCCACAATTGCATAAAATTTGGAAAACTCCATCATAGAGACCAAAGACAAGTCCCAGTTGATCCCATCTGCTTAGAGAAGGAGAAAAGGAAAGATAGAGGTCTATAAAGTTATACATAATCAATCCTATTTACCTTTTCCTACCCTAAATACCACATCATATCATAAGAATCCACCTGATGAGTGTTAATATCAATGAATTAATAATCAATATGATCAAATAGATCAGTGTTGTAGATAGTTTTAGGAGTTAAAAAATAAATTATATTCCTTTTGGAATGAACAAGTCTTTGACAAAATCATCTCAAATTTTTAAAAATAAAATATTCCAATTTACAAATCCCACTAAACCTAACAAAGAAGGTGACAAGGATCTCCAAAACAATTTCCCATTCTATAAACTGATAGGGGATCCCATACATAAGTTTTGTTAAAGGTCCACCTACAAATGATGGTGTATTCGGGCAAGTGAAACTAAAAAATTCTCTATCCTAGGTTGCATACGTTTCTGTTACCGATCCAGAGGTTGAAGTCGAGTGGAATGATGTTATAACTAAAAATGCATCAATGTTTCGGGATTGGATGGTTAGAAAAAAAAATCAGTCAGACTCATTCCATTCTATGAACATAGTAGAAATATCTAATTATGCCTCCTTTCGCTTCTACTACAGAAAATATAGCTTTATAAATATCCTCATCCTTAGAATGAAAATATTCAAATAAGAGACATGGTAGGACGGATAAAGAGAAATTAGTAGAAGAGGAACTTAGGTCATGGAAAAATTTATTCATGACCTTAGAATATTTCATTCCAAACATCTCAAAATCATGGGACCGCCCCAATGAATGGTACAACAAGAGTTATCCCCTATGTATAATATTTATCATATGAGGAGTTGATCTTGGGTTCTCCTAATATTATAAACTTAACAGATCCCTACAAGAATGATGATTATGATTATAATCCTAATTTCTCTATATTTGACTATGGAACTGGGGGACAATGTCATTAGGGTTGAGGATACAGGGGAAGACGTGGTTGTGTTAGAAGAAACTTCATCAACCAAACCCCCTCTGGAACCGTCTATACATCTGAAACTAGTGGGTAATCTCTCCAACAATCTCAATAAGAATAAGGTATTTCATAATTTAAAAATAATAAGGTATTCCTTGATATAATTATCACTCATGATCGATTATAGGATATGACCCCATATCCTCGATAGGTAGGAAGACCCAACCGACCTACTTCACCATGAATAGAAGGACTTCTAGCTCCTTCCGAAAGAGGAGGTACATCCACATTAAGAATATAAGCTCCTCAGGTTCCTGAAAAATAGAATATTCATTCCATAAAGTGAAAACCTATGGACCAAAAATGTGATCTGTTGAAGAAAATAGTCCTTGTTATAGATACGTTATTAATATTATATGCTTCGTGGTAGTCAAAAGGACTCCAACAAGAACTCATTGAGGAATTTTCAAGCTCTCAAGAGTTTGGAGTTCAGGTTTCTGTCACAAAGGTATATCATATCTAGAATAATATAGCATAATTCCATGTATTCATATATTTCATGGACCAAAATGAGGATTTTTTCATGCAAGGAAACATCTGTCCCCTTTACCTATCTAGAAAAATAAATGACATTGATGTCTGATGATCCTTCATTGATAATGGATTTGGAGTCAACCTCATCCCAGTTCGGACACTTCATTAACTGAATATCAACGAATCTCACTTGTGTCCCTAAACTATGATGTTATAGGGTTATGTTAACAATGAGCAAGAACCTCTTGGTGAGATGACACTTAGGATTCATTTCTAAGATCTTGTGTCTGACTCAGGTTTATGGGGGTCCGGAAGGACACAACATTCAATGTTCTACTGGGAAGACCTTGACTACATCAACTTGCATCCATTCCATTTTCATATCACCAATGATTCAAATATTCTTTGAATAGTAAAATAGGGAAATTATATAGTGACACGACCATGTTAAAATCCTGAAAAACAAAATACATTGATGCAGGCTTCTATCTCAAAGAAGGGATGAAATTAGTGGCCAATGATGTTGCCTGAATCAATGTCCCAAATGGCTTGGAGATGATCACATCCAACCCTTTCAAGAAGTTTATTGTATATTATGTGATTCCTATTAATAAAATTGAATGTGTGGGACATAATTCATGAATTAATTCGATAGCTTTAGTATTTTCAGTCATGATTATTGAGCCCAACGACGTGGAAGAAGTTATCAAACCTCCAAATGATAACTAATGGTTGATTGAAAATTTCTTTATTCTACTCACTTTAACATAAAAAATTCCCGATTCTACAAGAAAAATTTGAAGAATCTATCATAACTGTAGGATAATGTGAAGAGACTCTATCTTAGTCCCTTTTTTCCGCTTCAGAACTCCAAGAAGGTTGTATTCCCCCAAGTAAGCCCAACATGATTTCCTCATCTAACTTTTTTTTCTAAATAGTGACTCCACTCTTCCCTCCAAGGTTCCTTTTCCAACATATACCCTTGAGGAAAAAAAAGAGTGGATAATGAATAAGAGGAAGAAGAAAAAGATCTGAAGGACACCCCTCCAACATTTGAAAAAGGTATCTCAAGAACCATAGACGAATTGAGGGAAATACATATGGTTACAAAGTAGGATCCATTCCCAACTCTAATTAGTATAGCCTTGTCTCGAAAATAATAATATAAATACACCTAAAACATAAAGCAGAATTAGGATATGTTTCTTTAGAAGAACATAGAGATACTCAGGCTTCACACTGAAGTGGTCACCCATCACATTTGTTTTTTAGAAGATCATCAGGGATACATGAAAGCATCTAGGAGGACACCCCAAACTCTTTCCTTTAAGTTTTAGGCTGAAGTGGAAAAGTACGTCAAGGATGATTTTATCAAAGAGGTTCAATACTCTAAATTGATATCCAAAACTATCCCTATGAATGGAATAATGGGAAAATCAAAGTTTGCATCGATTTCAGAGATCTCAAATGGAATTGTCCCAAAGATGTCTTCCTAGTTCCAATTGTAGAACTCTTGATGGATGAAAATCCTGATTATTAGGACATATACTTCATGGATAGATACTCTGGGTACAATCAATTTGGTTGGAACCAGAAGATAATGAATCCACATCATTTAGATAACCTCAAGGTTTATTCTACTGTCGAGTAATTCCCTTTGGCTTAAAGAACATTGGTGCTATATACCATCGTGATATGCATCATAACATCAAAACCTTCTTAGAATTTTTTTTGAATGTTACATTGATGATCTAGTGTTCAAATATATAAAATTTTCTAATAACATAATGGACCGAGAAACCATCTTCACTAAACTTTGACAACAAAATATGAAGATGAATCCCTTGAAATGCAATTTCAGGGTAACTGTGGGAATATTTCTCGGATTTTTTGTATTCCATCATAGAATTTATGTTGACCTTGAGAAGAATAAATATATCCTTGGGATTTCACAACCTTAAAACCTAAAACTGTTAAGGGACCATCAAGGGAACATAGCCTACATTTTGTGCTTCATAGCCAACCTCACAGGCCAGGGTTTACCTTCACTAAATTGATGAAGAAATGGGTCAATTATTAGTAGACCAATGACTATGAAGAACCATTTTATGTCCTTAAGAAATACCTCTTGATCCCAGTTGTATTTATGCCACCTGTTGAAGTAATACTGCTAATTATATATGTGATAGGCTTGGAGTTATCATTGGGTTATTTTTTCACACAAAATAATTACACGAGGAATGAAAACATAATTTATTATCTTAGTCGAACCATTCTTGATATAGATACTCGATATAATGATATTGAGAAGAGATATATGAAATAAATATTTCCCATTTAGAAGATGAGGCACTATCTACAACACCACGAGATCCACTTGCTTTCTCCAGTAACTTGCTTAAATATTTTCCCTATCTTCCCATTCTTATAGGGTTCCTAGCATGGTGGGTAGTTATCCTGTAGTAGTTTGATATATATTTTGTGCCGGAGAAAATTTCAAGAACTACATGTGGCTTAATTCATTACCTAGAATGATACATAGTGACTCTCTGATCATCTATCTCGCATACAACCACAATTTTTTCTTTGCATTTGGTGGACTCAAGTCCTTTCTTCATGAAGATAAACTGCACAGTTCCCCACAAACTACATGTGTCTTGATTTTCATTTCAATGAGATATGTAATGATTCTCAGATCTCCAATCCTTGGTCCAACCAGAAGCATAAAGAAATTTTTTCACTTTTTCCTGTTTTTGAACCAAATCTATACTCAGAATTCCACCATAACATATAGAGTGACTCCCATACCATTTTTTATCTTGAGCCAACTAATATTATTTAAAATATCTGAAAAATATTAAAGCCTCATTTCTCACATAAAAACTCCATTGGTGTGGGGAACCATTTTAATAAACCACATCTAGCTTGATTCTTTCCCCAGAAAGATACGTAGTGACACCACGATCTCCTCTCTCAGGTCCAACGACAATGTTTAAAAATAAGGAAGTCCCTTTACATCCTGTGCATGAATCAGATCTACATAGGTATCATTTTTATGAAATACACGTGGTTTTATTCTCAACCTATTACGATTCATAGTAAATCTCAAATCTCCAATCCTAGGTCCAACCATGGTTTTGGAAAAATTCCCCTTCATGTTCAATATACATGAACTCAGTCTGCATAGAGAACCTTTCTACTTCTTATGCCTTGTTTATACTTATAATGAGATGCATAATGATACATATACATAATTCTTTAGTTCCGACTATTTTTTTGAATGTTATCAAATGTCCCATTTCCCACATCAAAGTATGATTTGTTTGGGAATCATCTTTCAAGAAAAACACGTGGCTTGCTTCTCATCCTACTGAGATATATGGTGACACCCAAATCTATAATAATAGGTTGATCCCTAATTAAATCATAAATCCCCTTTACATCATGTTCAAGAATTAAATCAACATTGGGATCCTGTAAATGACCACGTGAGGCTTCATTCTCACCACTACGAGATACGTTGTGATGCCCAGACATTCATTCATTGGACCAACCACAATATTTACATAACATCAGTTTATCTCACCATTTTTAGTACTATATTATATTAAACTACATGGAATTCCATGAATTATGTTTGTATTTATTTTAATTTTAATGAGATACATCGTGAAACTTAGGTCATATCCTATAGTCCATTCATAATTTAAAATCCCCCACTTAATGTGTAAGATCGTAAATCAATGGGGAACTTCTTCAATAATTATGTTTTCCTTGATTCCCACTCATATGAGATATGTAGTGAAACCCAAAATCTCAATCTTGGTCCCAGTCACAACATGGTGTAAATAATGCCTCTCTTCTCACATATAGGACTTAGATCTAGGTGAAGAGATTCAATAGAATTTATCACCTAATATTTGAACCTATATTAAATGAAACCCCATTATCATCCACTTAGTAATTCAATCAAGGTGATGGACATTTAATTAAGAACTATGTGTAGATTGATTATACTCCCATTGAGATATGTAGTGACATCTAGATGTTCAATCCTGGTCCCAACCACCTCACAACATAGAAAATTCACTTCTCTCTTATGTACAAGTCATGTTTACACAGGGAAATCTAGTATGAGTTTTCAATTTCCGCATGACCATGTTTATGTTACTATCTTTTGTGGAATTAATCTTTCTTAGACAATATACATACGATGCTCAGGATCTACACCTCAGTAAAACTATGATATTTATTTTCACATCGCAATCAACCACGTCCTTTCTATAAATTGTAAAATTAGACAACCAAATTCCACTCCACATGACTTCAAACTACATTGTACCTCTTGAACCACCTATGGATTGATTCTCATCCTATTGAGATACGTAGAGAATACCCGATTATTAATCCTAGTCCAAAATGTGGTGTAAAAGAAAATTCCCCATCTCATTCATAATATAAATGATCTATGTGAGTGGTTTTATTTTGGGTCATCCCCTTAGAGATACCACCAAGGAAGGAAGAGATGTCTCCACTCTACATATGACTCAGATCTTCATAATCATTCCATAGCTTCTTGTTGTAGAATTTATGATACATGAGTGATCCTTTACTTGACTATACATTATGTTCCCTAGTTTTCCTTTCATATGTCACCCACATAATGGGAATGTAAACCTAAGGATTCCACTATTTTACTATGTAGTATGCACCCATGCCATCCTTGCATAAAATATCCCCCCAAATAATGTTTTCAGCCAACAATAACTTCATTCTTGGGAGAAGACGCTTCTGTACCATTATGTTTTTGTGATGGTATACTGGAATGCACAATTCAATGGTCATCCCTTTTATATTTTGTCCTGTATGCATTCTGTCAACCTAGATGTCTCTAAGATCATGGTTTTCATTTTTTTGATTTCACTTTTTCGAAGCATAATGGAATAACCTTAGACCATTTGACCATATTTAATCCATTATTTCCATAATATTTTGTTCTTAGTCGTATAGACTAAAACTACAGGAACCATACATCCTATGCTTGGGTCTGACCTATGGATGTAATCTATCTTCCTAATTCTTTGGAAATTATGACATGAAATACCACTTCTGTATTCAAGAACAAACTCCCTAAAAAACTATTTTCATGGTAAAATACTAATATCTATATACTTTCATTGGATTTCAACAATAGATTTTCACAATTCATGATATATCATTTACCTAACAATGCAGTATGTGCCCTAGTCAGGCCTTGGATAAATCCACCCACATAATGGGCCTATCAGCCAAAGGATGATGCTACTTGACCATGAAGTATGTTCCCCTATTGGGCTTAAATGAAAATACACCCATAACAGGGTTTTCAATCAGTGGTATCTTTATTCTAGTGAGAGAGAACCTCTAATGTTACAAGCCCTTTTTCAGATAAAGCACTTCAGATCCAGAAATCCCTAAATCATAGCATCTAATTTTATCCTACAATGTCAGAAAATAGTAGAAAATTTCTAGATATATTACCATTAATCAATGAATTATCAATCCATTGGTTAAATATAATGACCATTAATTATATCCCTTAATGTCTTTGTTACATGACATGAAAATGCATGGCCCCTGATGTCTTTATTGCATATCTTTAAACTGCACAACCTAATTTCATTACTGCATGAAATTAAACTACATAGTATAATGTCATTACTGCATGAAATTAAATTGTGAAGAATATTGTACTTTCTAAATTACATTAAAATTCATAGAATAATACCAGAAATCCCCTCTTTGAAAAAATTTACCCGCCTTTACACATCAAATTCATGTAGGAGTGGATTTCTATTCATTTCCTAAGTTAGCATAGATGATCCCTTTATTCTTATACATCTTTCTTTGGATAATCCACCCACTGTGGTCTTGAGACACAAAAACCATAAAAATTATTTGATCATTGGTAATATAATGTCATAATTCTTGAAAACACATTTACATGACTATGCATTACATGCCCACAATTGGCCTTTCATAAGTCACCCACATAACAGGAATGTTATAAAAAGGATACCACTACCTAAAAAAGTTATACATTCCATAGTAAGTTATACATAAACTCTATACGGTTTAGGTAATATTGGGAAATAAAAATTTAAAAGGCACAAATTTTGATAGGATTAAAACTCAAAGAGGAGAACCTAAGAAAAAACCAAGCCTCACCCACTATATCACTCTAATATTGACCTTAGAAAAGAATTAGGTTGATGAAACAAATTAAACAATGTTTTTAGGGTTGTCCATATGATCTTAGAAACATTCATATTATGATCTCTAGGACCCTTTGGATTGGGGAAAAAAATTATATTACCCTTTCGCACTTGACGTTTATCCAAAACCCAAAAATGATGTTGGAATGCATCAAAGTTCCATATTTTTACAATAGAACCAGATAAATTTCATTCTGAATGAATTTAATTCTCTGGGGGGGGTGTTTAGACACCATGAAATGGGTTCCATGCGCTTTCTTGTGAAAAATTGAATATGTGAACCTCACTGAAACAATATATTATATGTTAGAGTAAAAATAAATCTTAATAGAGGAAGAGGGATTAAATTAAAATTCCATGTTTCATCAATGAAAAAGTCCCCGACTGGGCTCAAAAATTTCATGGTGAGACTCTCCATTTGTCATGTGGGTCAGTGATGATAGCAAAGGCACCAATCCAAAGGGTCGGGACAACAGACCAAAAGTGATCCAGAGTAGGGGTGTGGGGGTTCATCCCTACGGTATGGTGAATTAAGCCTTGTCTGCATATCTCAGAAGTCATATCCCCCTACATGGTACACCTACATCAGGCACCTAGGCCTACCACCTATGCAATTTAGAAGGCATATCCCCCATGCGTAGTATACCTACACCCCCAACCTGAATCGAGGACCTACACTGGCAAGTTATGTTTCAACCCCTATGTAGGAATGTTATTTCATGGACCTACATAGACAACTTCATTAGACCATGCACCCTCTTTTCCTATAAATAGGACCCTTGGTCTCCTCATTTGGAGAATTGAAAATCAGATGAAACCCCGAAGATGTCATTGTGCATCCCCTTTGCCCAGGTCTCCCGAAATTTGTCACATAGCTCTATAAAACATGATAAATGATAGAAATAAGGGAATAAGCAAGTTCAAATTACCCTCAGGTTCTAATGATATAAGACACCTGAATGAGGACCATTCTACCCTAACGAGAAACCACAACTTTGATATCCCTCTCCCTTATCAGGGACCTGAGTGAGACCCTTTTAGAAATACAGGATGAGACCTGGGGTGTCATGGCTAAAGCATCATCTATATGTTGTTACCCCAGTATCCTATATATTGAGGTTTATCCTGCTCATGTAGCCCTTTTTCCCCAATATTAATCCCTTTTTAGTTCTTCCTAGGATCTATGTGGCACACATGTGCATCCCACCTTCATAGTACACTTCCGTCAAGTGTATTATCTTAGGACCTATGTGAGAAAAACTTTAATCCCTCTTCAAATCCACTCATGGTAAAGACTCCCATTATTTTCCACCCTTGCTTGAAATGGACCACGTTGAAACCTCCATCAAGACCACCTAATTTAAAAATTCTTGGAAAATGGCACATCTGTGTGATTCCATTTTGAATTGGATTTCTACGGTCATAGGTTTTTCACAATTGTCTTATTAGAGGGTATGGATCCTTAGGGAATTTGTAGATTTGATCTCTAGGTTCATGTGGAACCTCACCCCATGGAAAGTGTCGAGGAGTTCCTAGTCTTAGATTCTGAGGATATGACTCTATATATCCCTTCTAATCTATTTGATTTAGAGCATCTAGTCTACATTAGGGAGTTTGAGTATTACACATTATTTTCATTTTGATAGGGAATTTCATCCTGCTCCCTCACTACGTGACCAATTTGAGGGAATCCATCCTACTGTAATCTCCTAGACCTTCACATATGTGGTTTCTATATTCCTCCTCTATATTTCATTCACCTTCATTCCTTCCTTACATTAGACCCATGTAAAATGAAAATTGAAGAGAGGTAAGGATTGTAGCCATGACCTATTCTATCATAGTCATGTCCTCTTCCACTATAGCCTCGACCTCTTCCAGTATTGAAGGATGAAAAATGTGTGGTTTGTCGAATATTTCTCATTATATTGTTTCTAACAACGAGAAATACTCATGTGATTTTAAAGGTTTGTAATGATCTCAACATCCAAACAATGCACTTGAAGAATTAAACTATGAGAAATCTAATTCCTACTAACTACGATGCATAGGAATTCCACATAAGGACCAAGATCAATGGGAATACACATTAAGAATAATCCCCAATTAAAATTCTCAAAATATGGATATCCTCCTTGGGAGTAAACCCTGAGTTATGCTCCCAAATAACCATGAGTGAAAAATCCCTCATGGTTCTAGCACCAGGGATATCATTATCAGGAGTAATCTTCAACCTACCATCTCAAGGGGCCACACAACTCTATGAGGTATACCTTTGAGGACCTCTATAGGTGTGGGTCCTAACTAAAGAAATATGTGTTCTTTGATTCTCATCTAGATAGGATATGTAAGAATCCTACTCGATTTTTAAACACAACATCATAAACCAACCATGTTCTTCTGGCCCATATCCTGAACATAGTCTATTTCCACTTGGAAACTCATATCCCTACCATGTTCCTTGGGTTGGTTTGACAGAAGTCTCACAATAAACATTTACTATCCACATTCCTCCTAGACATCCATACCACGTAACATTAAACTGTATTGTTGTGCCTTTATCACATAGCCTTAAATGGTATGATGGGGCCCATTATGTTACACCGAACTATGTGGGTTCTTATTCCTTTTAGAAGGATATGTAGGAATACCACCTATGGGTTCATCCCCAACATTATAACTGTTATCATCTCCCTATATAAAGGTAAATTCTAGAGTTTAACTCATCTAACTAGATGTATATAATCTCTAGAGTGCACCACTATATGACTAGAAAACTAGAATCATCATAATAATGACTAAAGAATCTGTAACTAGTTTATGAGTATATACCATTGATGGTGAAACTCGGATAGATACAGATATATCCATAACTTAAGATACTTGAATAAATACTGATGATTATGAATTCAACATGTTCTAATAATTGATTGCTAATATTAGGACAACTCATATCATTCTTTGGAATTAATGAAGGTTTTCTAAACATATCTTAAATATATAATATAGTCCTAGAGTTGGAAATAATTCCCCCCTAAAGGGTGTGATGCGCCCAACCTCCCAACCACTCAACCAATGCGAGTTCTTAAGCATAAAGTGTAAAAATCCATAATGAGAATCTTCTATTGGAAAGTATGTCCCAATTTATATAGAACAATTGGGTGTTTCCAGATCAATAAATTAATTTTTTGGAAACCATTCAAAAATAGAAAACCTTTATGGTGTATGAAATATTAGGAAGAATTTGATATATATATATATATACTCATCATAAAATATTTTATATATATATTTACATATAAAGAATTTATTATATTCCAAATAATATGGTAGTAATTGATTAATTATTATGATATATCTATATAATTCTACCATGAAAAGCTGAATAAGGGGGATGATACTCAATATCGAAAAGACAATGCTAGTTTTTTTATATATATTGAAAGGGACCTAATATTTATAGATATTAAAAATATGTATCTTGAAATCCTAATGAAAGGGTATAGATCATATTTTTCTCGGATCAATGTTCAACCATCCAATTATGTGAAGATTAAATTGGAAATGAAAGAGGATGTGAAACTAGATAAGATTTTGTGAAATAGTATTAAGTCCAACCATGATTGTTTTTTATTTATAACTTTCCAGAACTGAGTATGTGTCCCATCAATACCAAACTTGTAGGTGTTTTTGAATTTATCTCATATTTCATCATTCCCTATTCATCCTAAATGCTTGAGAATGTATATAGATCCAAAATATTATTTCTGGTTGGATAACATGAAAATCTATATTATAAAGTATGTATCATGATTTACATTTTTGTAAAAAATTAAGACTAATTGCTAGATGTTTAATGGAATGTTATAAACATTATCAATACTATAATATAAATGGGAAAACATTACCATTTAATTCATCATTAGACTCAAAAAACATTTATGGGAATAATTTAATTTTGGATATAGTTGATCATTATATGAAATTATCACATTTAATTTCAATCAAAAAATATTTCCCTCATGATCAATATATTAGTATATTGTTTAATGAAGTTGTATGGTTACATTAATTACAACATTATATGGTAATTAATTGGGATCTAAGGTTTACATCAAAATTATGGAGAAGTATTTAACAATATTTGAATACAGATCTTAACTTTGACACTACATATAGTTACCCACACTTTTAATACAAAGACATCACATAATAATAGATGAGTATTCATTACATAAAATTACTATCCAGGTCAGAATCATTTAGGTCTAATTCCGTTGGATACTTGGATACATAAAAAATATTTTGATAAGTGAACTATGTTATATACCACTAAGTATTCGAAACTAGCACCCCACTTAGAAAAGTAATAAAAATTACCTTTATTCATAACTAGGGGAATGGAAACATTCTAATGGGTGTGTTCATAATCTAATTAACGGTAAAAAAGGGGGATATCAACATAACATGATCATAAGGTTTTGAGATCAAGTGAATAATAGTTGAAAACCATAATTTTTATATCATAGATTATAAACATTAGTTATGTAAAAAATGCAGGCAGTTTAGAAGACATGAATAATAAAAGAATAAAAGAACATGATCCATGAGGGTATAAAATGGGCATAATACAAGCATTTTTAACATACACATAATCAATGAAAATCATTTATTTTATAGTAAAGGCTTATTGACAAGTTTATCATAGTATAATGAGATCTTTCCCCAAACTGTAATAATAGTTTCGATTCTATCCCAAGACTATCATAGTGGACAAATTACATTACTAAACAAGGTTAATTCCTTATTCTAGACCTATTTATCTCTTGAGATATCAATATTCACCCAATACATGGGAGGGATATATAAGTCCCACCTATCACATAATACATATATTTGTATACCATGAGATCATAAAATATTCATGTTGGGCAAAAATCCCTCACGGAATCATTGAATCATTTTTGAGGTGATTGTGTTTGCTGACAAAGTGGACATCTGAGTAGTGATTGTTGACAAAGAAAAACAATGACGTACAAATTTGTTGACAAAGAGGATTTCATGGTGGAATGTCAATTTCAAGAGCTGAGGTCAATGATCCATGTTTGTTTCAAGAACGTCGATAAAAGGAATGGATGATCTGGAGGCGGTACAAAAGAACAGATATAAGGTGGCGCCATTTTCTAGTGTTTGCCAAATTTTTGGGCCTGAAAATCGGCAAATGTAGAAAAGTGTTTTTGGAAAAGGGACTTGCGCACCGTGAACTTGGTGTACAGGAAACTTTCGCGCCATATGTTTTTCAAGATCAGAATATCAAAATATGGCTATGAAAATAGGTTCGCGCAAGTTTGGGAGTTGGTCGCGCAAGTGTCTAAAAGGGGAGAAGACTTGCACGCCAAGACTGGGTCGCGCAGGTGACTTGCGCGCCGTCGCCCAGGGTGGTCAATTTGCCTATAAATACTGGACCACCCCTCCTCATTTTTCACCGGAGTTCAACTCAGAGCTCCCGTCGCGCAGGTGTGGTGGTAGTGCATGTGGTGTGTGTGGTCGCACAGGTGGGACTTGCGCGCCAGAGGTTGAAGTTGTGCGCCGGTGTTAGAAGTTGTGCGCCAGTTGGCAGTTGTGCGCCAATATTGGTTTGGGAATAAAAGGAAGAGAGTCGCGCAAGTTTGGAGTTGAGGAAGCTTGTGTCGCTCAAGTGTCAGAGGAGGACTTTCACGCCCGTTGTGACTTGCGTGCCGATACTTGCGCGCCGAGGTAGACTTGCGCGCCAAGTAAGGTTTTGTTCCAGCGGTGATTCTCGGACTGCGTGGAAGCTGGTACGTTGCCCGATACCTTCGGTGCAAAGAGATATTCATCTACGGGTGAAAGTTTTACTTCAACAGAGCATCTACACACAGAGGAAGATGCATTCATTCATGTAAATGAAGAGACCTACAGGTCTATAAACTGTGAATGGATTCCCTTCCAGAGTAGTGAGCTTAGGAAGAGGAAGAAGGTGATCCTCTCCACTGGCAGTGATCCAGAGAGAGAGAAATAGGGAGTGACCCTTGGGAAAGCAGTGAGCTGACCCTAAACCTTTTATAGGCAGTGAGCCTGGGCATAGAAGTGATCTAGCCCGAACATTGTAATCCACAGCTAGTGAAGTCTAGTGGAATTTGGTACGAACCGGCAATTTGTCGGCGTATGCTCCTTGGACGTAGCCCTTAGCGGTGAACCAGGTAAAAATCTCTGTGTCTTCTTGTTTACTTCCCTGCACTGCATTTGAAGAATCATCATCAGGCAATGAAGAAAATAAGTGATCATAATAACCACACAAGTGCAAACAAAGTGACCCTTGTAATAAAGAGGTCAAGATCCAGTGGGGCAGGAAGATCTTTGAAAAAGAATATACATACCCTGATTCACCCCCATCTCAGGGTATATAGACCCCTATTGGTCCTAACAATTCATCATATGAAAAAACATGAAAATACATTAGTTTTATAAAAACAATTCATAGCATAACCCATGGAAAAAAATGGGTTCAATAAACAATGCATCATAACATAACCCATGGAAAAACAATTGGTTCAATAAATATTTCATCATATAATAATAACATAACTAGTGTAAAATGAATGGGTTTCATAAACATATTTTCATAATAAATACAAACTGTCTAGAAAAATAATAAGGATTGTTTAATTAGATCATATACCAAAAATCCATAGGTAACAACATATGATTTAATCTTATATAGGAACTGATTTGGGAAAGATTTATTGGAACATTTAATGAGGAAAATAACACTTTCTATTTGAAATAACTTATTTAAAATATAAAAATATTTATGAAATATTATGGAATTCATTATACTTTAAAATAAAATTGAAAAAATCTGAAGTAATACCCAAAACATTTAGTGGTCATGATGGTGGAAAATATCATTCATGTCATAACTATTATATCAATGATTTCATTCACATTTTTACTAAAATTTTAAATGTTACTCATAAAATAATTACCAGAATATTCCATTTAAAATATTTTGTAAAAGGTAAAACATGCATAAAATTTTATTTATAAAATCATTTGGTAATATTAAAAATTCTATTTAAACATTTTTAGAAAACATATACATGGAATCAAATGGATTTTCTATCAAAGATAAAAATATAGATTATTTTTCATAAAAACATTATTCAGGTCTATTTATTAAATTAAGAGATGAAATTTAAATGTAAAACATTTATTCTCCATATATTACCAATGGATAAGGATTTAAATGTGTTTCTTTTAAGCTATATTATACTGTTTCATCATTCGAAACATATTTATAATCAATACCAATAAATAATGTGATTATAACAAAAAATTACCACTTTTGTAAATTTTTCATAGTACCCCATGAAAAGAGTAAACATAGAAGGATTTTTATACCCAATTATTTTTATTATGAGAAATAAAAATAAATTCATGGGGAATATATAAAACACAAAAAAGGAAAAATATTTGTGAATATGGCATGCATCCCAAGATAATAAATGTGAGATGGAAGTACCTCACTATAAGTATTGAGATCCGTAATACATTTTAAAAAATAATATATAAAAAATATAATTTAATTATAAATACATTTTAGAACTATACTTATATATATCATACCTTATATGGTTTAATTATTACATATTATTACCCAGCTATAAGAAATTACTTGTTAAAATCACATTTCAGGTAATAACTGATTTGTTTATCATATATGCTTTGATAACTTTTTCTTGGTGCATTGACATTTATCATGATTCCATGATATCTAAAATTTTAAAAATTATATTAATATCATATATATTAATTAAATATATATATATATAGTTTTTCATAAAAGATAGAGATAGAAAATTAATTACACCATTTATAGAGACAATCAACCATACTTATACATGAATGCTGATTTCATTTTCTCAATGGAAGGAATAAAAGGAAGGTAAATAATATTTAAACGTTAAATAGTGATTGTAATTTCATATATATCACATATTTTAAAAAATATATCATTATTACCTTACATGTAAATAATTAGTGAAATATTAAACACATCACATTGCGAGATGATAGTCTTCCATAAACATAAGAGACATTATCGTATTCCCAAGGAATAGATTGTAGGAAGTTATATATAATATTATAATTAAAAAAGTATAGTTATTTTATTATCATCATATATATAATCTAAATTGATAATTTTATCCACCCATTATTGGAGGTGATGTAAAAAAAATTACATCTATTCATGAGGTGGTAGTTCACCATACACATGATCGATAGTTTTGTTTCCCATTTAATGGAAGATGAGATTGATGTAGATTATTACATTAACATGATTACACATAAGTATACATGAGATAATATTTTTATTTTATCATAATATTTTAACATTTTTTTAAGGTGGAGGGAGAATAAATAAAATAATAATTCTTGGTTAAAAATGATACTTCTTTAAAAAACCTTTTTATGTTAGCACCAAAAAACTTCTTAGGAGGGTTTCCAACTAAAAACAGGGCCTCTTATATGTGATGTTGGAATTAAGGAATATATTTTGGAAGGGAATGGACAAAATAAATGGATAAATAAGTTTTATTAGGAGAGGAGGGGGGATGTCCTTTTATAAGTGGTGAAATTAACCCATATGAATAAAACATTGAAATTTATGAGAAAAATATAAAAATATAGAGTTATTCCTAAGAAAAAGCTTCAGTATGACTATATATTAAAACTAAGGATTTGATAAGTTTTTAATATGTATAGAAAATATTATTTATAATTTTTTAAGAAAATATATCCTTATCATATTGATTAATCCCCCTATAAACATATTTTTACCATAACCATAGAAATTAATGTTTTTTATTTTCACTATTCATTGTGACAAAAAAAATAATACGAACTTATTATATGTTATCAATTATAATTATTTAAAAAATGAAAAACATTTATAAAAATTCAATCAATATAAGAGGATGTATTTAATTAAAAATAAATATATAAACGTGACTATGAAGTACATTTCCAAAGAGAAAGTTTTCGTAAGTATAAAACGTTTCTATTTTAGAAATTAACATAAAATTAATTATAATTACATCAATTGAAGTAATTACATTAAAATAAAGAAACCATTTTAATGCTATTAAAAAGTCTTATAAATTCCTTAATCAAAAAAGGAATATTTCAGCAAAAAATATTATTTTTCTCTATTCATAGAATATTTAATACATTTCAGAAAAATCCCAAAAAAACCTAAAATATTGTTTACATTTTTTTACAAAAGAAAATTATTCCTTAAGAATATTATTTAGAAATTTGAAAATTTTAATTTTATTACCTTCCCAAAAATAAATAAATTAAAAAGTTTTTTTTTGAAAAAATAACTTTCAAAGCATATAATGAATTTAAGAAAAATTATGTGCATTCTATCAATATGTTTTATTAATATAATACCATTATGTATATTTTTAATATTTTGTTTATTATTATTTATAAAAACGTGTTTAATTTCTAGTTTTTAATGGGAAAGTGTATATAATAGTATAAATACTTTATTTCATTTCATTAAAATTCGATGTTGCGTGAAACAAAAATATTTAAAGAAATTATTTATATTTGAAAAATATATATTTTAAAAAATCATGGGGTGTTAGATTATACAACCATTAAAATTTTTTTCCCACATGGAATTATATCACTCTTATACAAACAACTATTCATAATTCTTCCTCATCGTATCCCCAATTTTACATATAACATCTTCAAATTTTTTGTTTCGCCATAAAACATTGACCAGCTGAGCTATCTTGTTTTGAAGAATAATTTATTTATGATACTAGATCTCCAATAGTTGTTACTCTAATGATATATCATTCACCAATGGGATAACCTCTATGTTAAATATAGGTGAAGGATCAGGTATGTACTTTCTCAGGATAGATACATGGAACACATCATGAAGTTGATATTGGTCTGTTGGATGGAGAAATCAATACAGAAAAATCTATACATGATCAATGATCATGATGGGGAAAATATACATAGGGATTTAATTTCATTTATGTCATATAACAAGCTGGGAATCCATCCAACCACACACTATACCCAATTCATGGTATGACCTAAAGGGCATTCTTGATCCCCATGGGATGGAAACTTGTTCATGGGTATTAACAATAGTTTTTGGGAATGATTTTACCAATTTATATAAGCAAAAATAACCTTTGGAAAGAAACATCAGAATAAATGATATGAATAATGAAATGGGGAACGAAAATTTTTATATTGATGTTTACACACTGAAACAAACCGAAAAGTGCTACAACAAAAGGAAAAACAAAACTGTCCCAAAACCTCCATGCAAGAAGAAAGTCATCACCCTCAAGCCACCACCACCAACACCATCAAGAAGTGGATCACTTGAAACTAGATCCACCATCACCATGATATATCTTTTCTTTACTTGGGTCATATATAAAAAAGTCTATATACACCCAAAGGTGTATGCAGGGTATGATCCAAATACCAGAAGGATTCCACCCAAAAGATAAGACTTTCTACTATAACATGATATAAAAAATTAACATGCACATTTCCTTGAATAAATTGAAACATTTAGAAGAAATCATTATAATTAAGATGTTAAAAAGAAATAATTTTTCAACAAATAACCCATTTTTAAAAGTAATCTTTCATGAAATAAAAATTAGACATGTTCAACCCTATTCCAACATCTAGCACTACATCACATAAGTTTAATTTAATAAGAGATCACCATGTATAAACAACTATAGGTAACTAGCACTAGAGGGAACCTTGAAACCCAAAACCTTAGTGATCCAAATCATCCATTAAACTACAAAAATGTCCTCATGCATGATTAACTATAAGGGATCATATTCCAAGTCTAGTGGTCTCCAAAACAGTGTCCCATACATGAGAAACTAGAGGGGAATGCATCACATGGTCCAGTTGTCTCTGATCATATAACATGCTTATTTCTTGTTGCAATCATAAATCATTCTAAATGAATATGAGAAATTTCGTCTTTTGAATCAACAAGAATACAAGTTCTAGTTCATCCACCAAGGAACCTGAGATTCCCTTTGTTCTCAAGTCAAATTTCACATATCACATAGATCAATAATTTCTCATATATATTCCAATAATAATGAGAAAATTAGTTAATCACTAGTTTCCATAAAAAACCCTTTCAGAAATAAATTTCACTCTACTTCTGCCATTTATAAAATTTCTTTAGAAATACAACAAGAAGAACACATGTTGAAGACAATCATTTCCATTAAAAAAATCCCCTTTTAAATTCATATTTACATCAAATCTATTATTATAACAGTCATTACAATTCAAACACACATGTAAGGTGCATAAAAAGAAAACCAATATTCAAAAAACCATTCTCACTTGGAAAATACACTTTTAACACTTTTTCAAATCAATTTTTTTTAAATCCAATTACAAACATTTCACACAATGCATATAAAATATTCAAGAAGAACCACAACAAAGCATATAAGGAAGATAACCATTTTCCATAAGAAAAAATCATTTTCATCACATGTTCATCTCAATCCATTTAAAATATAAGGTTATATCCTCAAAAAAATCTATAAAACACATTTATGTTATCATTAATTCATATCAAAATTATCTAATAATGTAAAACCATGGAACCACCTACCTAAAACATGGAAACTTCTGGAGATTAGTGTGAAACCACAACCGCACCACCACAAGAACCTATAAAGTAATGATTTAAGGCTAAACATTAAGATCTCACTCATCAACACAAGATAAAACCCTCTCTATGTTATCAAACCTGCTAGAAAATGGGAACTCTTGATAATGGGAGGAGAAACTCTAGAAATAGGGAGAAATAATAATGAAAAAGAATGTAGATGATGATATCTTGATGTTACCTAACAAAAAACACCCAAATATATTACATAAAAGGTTCCAAGAAAGCTTGTAGGAGGATCCCATGGATGTAAATATTTAATGGTATTGATGAGAGGTGATTTATGGTAAAATTAGTATTTAATGACCTAGAAAAGTCACGCAATTTTCTTGCATGGTTTACTAATACATGAAGAAATTGTGCTCCCCTCTCAGTCCAATATGAAAAGAGTAATATAGTTATATTTCATGTTTTCACTAACCACACACCAACTATTCAGTTCAACACTATCAAAAAAAGTGTTTGGACACATGATTTATTGGGTAAGGGCACACAGTTTCCTTAAAATGTGCTATATCCATGTAAAACCAACTATAAAGACTAAATTTTATATTTTTCACCAAAACATCATGGGAAACACATGAGTTAAATATATATATATATATATATGTTTAAATAAAATCATGGAATTGAAACTTCTACCCACCATGAAAACATTCCATCCCTAGAATGCTAACCTGACATTTGATAAGAAACTAAAAAATAAATACTCATACTCATCCCAAGACTTCCACACCCAAGTCTCATAAAAATCAATGTCATGATACCAAAGAACTCATACCAACATAATATATTTCCCATGAAGCACATTTTCATTGGATTCCAAAATATGCACTAGATACTTAAACATAGATTAATCAGATCTAGTTCCAACTCTCCCAATTCAACACATGAGATGAATCCAAGTGCTACGTTTTCCACTATAAAACATGATACGAATCATGTATTGATTTCAACTGAGAGGTTAAATCTAAATTTTATTCCAACTTTTTAATCGACTCAAGAATATCAAATGGTCCATCACAAATCAATTTTAGAGTCCCTTGCTTACCCAGGTGATTATGACCCGTTTGAGGTGATAATTTTAGAAACACCTGGTTACCCATGAAAAATTCGAAAGCTCAGTGTCTCTGGTAGGGATAATACTTGAGAAAACACTAAGATATCAAAAAATATTACCTAAACATATTTAATTTATAACATGTCTCATTCATAAGGAATAGTCACATCATTAAGGTTTCACCCACCACATCCAGACACAAAGGTGAATGACAGGGCTGGCCGTAAAGTGACTCAAAAGAAGCCATTAAAATCGTGGATTGTTAGATATTATTATATAGAAACTCAAACAAACCCAAATGGCCATCCCAAAATCCTCCAAAATCCAAAACACATCCCAGATCATTTCCTCCAAAATCTTATTTCCCCCTCTATCTGACCTTCTATTTGTGGATGGTATTCCATGCTCAATTTGACAAGAAAACCCATAACCTTTCAAATTCATTCCCAAAATAAAGAAGTTAAATGGGGTCCCATTTTTTAAACAATTTCCATCGGAACAACATGAAGCTTCATAACCTCTGGAACATAAAACTGACCAACTCATCCACATTAGATGAATCCATGATTGGAATGAAATGGGAAAACTTTTCAAATAGTCAATTACTATCCAAATGTAATTCATTTCCCAATGCGTATAAGGTGAACCAAAAACGATGTTCATGGAAATCACACCCCATATCTAGATTGGAATAGGTAGAAAGTACAAAAAAATAAATGGGGTTTTGGTGATATGATTTAACCTGGTGACAAGTATAATATGATGATACGATCTTGGATACATACAATTCTGTACATGGAAACCAAAAATATGGACATGTATAATAGAACTTCTTAGTAGTGATGGGATTAATGAATTACTGAGACTGATTTCTATCATACATATCCATATTCCTCAAAGACAATGACACCATGAAGTGGCCCTTTAATCACATAATTCCCTTTAAAGACAATTACCAATCAAAAGGCATCTCCCCACCATGAAGATACTACATCAACTACTTGCACAACTCATCACCATATTTCTCATGTTGAATCAACTCCAAAAGAGAAAGTTCCACTTGAAAAATGGCCAAGCATGCATCTCCACTATGCTCCTCGGTCTCTAGGTGCATCTAAGCTAATAGAATCATCAACATGCACCCATAACTATTCTTTTTTAATATTTTCACTAAAACATTTCTATTAAGCATTATCCACAACATTTCCTTTCCCAAGGGGATACACGATATCAAATTCAAAACCATGAAGATACTCAACCTAATGAAATTGCCTAAAATATATATCTTTTTGGGAGAAAATATAGTCTATCTTATTATGATGAGAATAAAAAAAATGTTCTCACCAAAAATATTTTGGTGCCACATCTTTAAGAAATGCATAATTTTTACTAACATCAGGTCATGGGTCGGGTAATTCCATTCATGTGGTCAGAGTTAGCGTGAACCATAAGCCACCACATGGTCATCCTGCATTGTCAAACACCCAATAACCATGCCAGAATCATCACAATAGACTACATATCCAATTATAAATTCCATAAAGATAAAAACATAGGTTGTGGTCAACCGCTACTTAATATTATCGAAGGATATTTGTCATTATGTTCTCTATTCAAACATTACCCATTTTGGGTGACCTCCATCATCAATGAATCAATACAAGATAAATTATAAAAAAACTGCCTATAATACCCTACTAGAACAAAAAAAATCTAATATAAAAAACATTCATTTTCTACTCCCATGACATAACTGCACTAATCTCCTCTGTGTCCACCGAAGCCCCCTATTCCATGATCACATGGCCCAAAAACAACACCCCTCAGATATTTAAGGTTCACATAGAAAAATTTTCATAGAGATGATGGTCCAGAAGAGTGCCAACACGATCTACTAATGAGGATCATGATCCTCCTCAATATCATAAAAGACTAGGATATCATCCAAAAATACCATGAACAAAGAGTTAAGATACATATGGAAAACCCTAATAATGAGTCCCATAAAGACAACTATAGAATTTTTAAAACCAAAAGGCCTAACCATTTTCTCAAAATGGTCATATCTACTTCGAAAGGATTCTTTTAAAACATCCACCTCTATAACATTGACTAATGATACGAAGAATGAAAATCAATATTGGAGAAATATATTTCCCCCTTAAGGAGATCGAAAAGTTCATCAATGTTGAGAAAAGTATACTTATTCATGACATTTATCTTGACCAACTTCTATTAACCAATACACAAGATGATAAATCCATCGACCTTATTTGAAAACAAAAATGGAGTGGAAAAAGGAAATATGCTTTATTGAATGAATCCTTTGGATTCCAAATCATCTATTTGTTTCATTTATTCGATCAACTCGGTGTGGGCCATATAGAATGAGGTATGTGAACTTATTTAGTTTCCATCAACAAATCAATGGTGAACTCCAAATCCAACTATAGATGAAAACCCAAAAATGACTATGGAAAAACCTATGGGGACTCATCCACCACATGAGATATTCCACCTTCTGGAGAACCATCATCATCCTCCAATTTGAGTGAAAAGATATTAAAAAATAAGTTTCCTATATATGGAAGTGGAGGTCTAGCATGAACCGAATAAGGATATTATTTTCCATGAAGAAATTGGGTACTTCAATCAGCTCCAACTAAACCTACTTACCATTGATGGAAATCGACTTTCACATGAAAACGAACCATCCAATTCATAACGAGGATCATGTCAAAGAGTTCCATCTCCAAAATTATAATATCCCATACCAATTTGACCTTGACATAATAAGTGACAAGACAGACACCTGGTGCCCTGCTCTTTACTCTCAACAAGTTTCATTACAAAATCTATCACATGTCACATAATATCGATTGAAAACACTATCACATCATCAATACGAGAAGAAATAAAAGAAACTGATTCAATACTATGAAACCAAAAAAGACCTAAAGATGATGCAATAAGAATTTTACCTCAAACTGTTATTGGCCCTACATCTGATTCCAGTGGCGATCGATCCACCACATGGAGTATCCTCACCTCATCATGATCCTGCGAGTGACCACTAACCTATTTTAATTCCCTAAATTGACTCATCTTAGATGATGATCCAACCCCACAACCACAACCTCCAAACTGAGATCCCTCTATTTGGGATGATTTTGACCAAGATGTTATCCCTTTAAAATCCATAGATCCTACACTATAATGATATAGGAACATTACATTGAAAAATTGATAAAAGTGACTCATAACTCTACACTAGTGACAATGTCTATGTAGAGAGGAAGGATTTGGATGCATGTTAACTCCCATTCCACACTTATATAACACCACTAATCTAGCGTTTGAATCCATAGATGAAGACAACCAGTAATGATGTCCTAAACTACAACCTCCCTTAATCCATTACTCATCCCGCATCATATTATTCTCATATGAACTGCCAATTTTCACTACTGAACCCTCACCAAAGAAACCATAATTGCTTCCATGATGAATGTTGACCATCATTGCATCATCAACCACCTCAACATAAGTTTCCATCTTGAATATTAAAACCTGAGATAATATTTCTATCCACAACCACATCTAGATCTTCTGATCCTTCATCTCATCATTAGAAATGACCCTGGTGCTTATCGGAATAACTTTGTAAAGTGGTTATCATATTCCATCATAGACCGACCTCCCTGGGAAACCTCCAAAAACTCTCAAGACCAAGAAAAATAATTTTTCTTGAGAATATACTTCTCATTTAAGTCAACCTTGAAATATTCCCATATCATATTCTCATTCATTCCATCTTGTATGACTATGTCCCACAACTTTTGGTTGGGACATTCCTATATAAACAAAAAACATTTCACTCTAAATTCCCCAAGAGTATCAAGAATCCCGAGCATCCACTCTATCTTCTGAATCCATTCCTCTACATCATGACGTTTCATGATAACTTGAGAATAAGGAGGCTTGTTCTTGAGGAACGCTGGAGATTTTTTACATATGATGACCTAGTTCAACTTCTCTATCCTATGTAGGACCATATCCTACTCCTTGACCCCAATCATCGACGACCCAAACAATGGCTTCCACTAACCTCTGATCAATTAGTGATGGAGAAATATCTTCATCCTCTTCCCTTAGTCTCAATATAATTCTCCACAGAGGAATTTTACTATAATATGAAACAATGAGGAAAACCCATCAATACAACCAGAAACACACATTCTGTAAAAATTTACCAATAAAAACCAATATCAAACACTTCTCTAAATCAAAAAAACCAAATCCACCATAATAAAAAGTCAACGAAAATAATCTAACCCTACCTAGATTCCATATATAGTATGTGACATATTTATCTCATATAGAGGATATTTCAAACCAAATTCCAAAATTACTTGGTGACTGAAGTCACATCATGAGGTGTGCTAGCCAATCACGCCACTCGCAACTAGAACCTCAAGACCCAAAAATTCGTGATCTGGTCTATCTATACTCATCCCAAATAACTCAACCCAATAATGTAATCAGCTTCTATAATAACCTTTTTCATGAACCAAGTAGGGATGCCATCCAACCCAACATCGGACCCGATTTATGGCATGGAATGAAGGGCTTTCCATGTCCCCGTAGTCTAGAAACAAGTTCATGCATATGGAAAATATTTTTTGGGAATTATTTCACTCATTTTTATAATCCCTAAACAACCAACATAATTATACATCACAAAAACTAATAAGCATAACCACATGAGGAAAAAAAATTTAAGATTGAAGTATACACATTTAAATGAAACCCAAAAGTTCTACAATAAATGGAGAACCAAAACTATCCCAAAATCCATCATGTGACAAGGGAGTGACACCCAAAATACACCGCCACCAACACCTACACGAAGTGGAACACTAAAAATTGGATCCACCATCACCATTAAACATCTTTCCTTTACCAAGTTTATACATAATAATTTCAACGAACACCTAAAGGTGTATGTACTGTGTGAGCCAAAGCTCATTAGGATTCCACCAAAAAGAAAATATTCCAAACTATAACATTATAATAAAAATTGATATGATTAATTATTTAAAACAGTTGAAAAATTTATTTGAAACCATTTTACAGAAAATATTCACATGAATCAATTTTTCAAATGAAAACTATTATTACTAGTATTTATTCTTGAAACAAAAGGTAAATAGGTTTACGATGTACCTAAAGATAGAAAAACATCACATAAGAATCATTTCATATTAGATAACTGTGGGAAAATCCTTATTGGTATCTAGCACTACCGGGACTCTAGAAACCTCATACCGTGGTGATAAAAATCATCCATTAAACTACCAACAACTTCCTCATGCATGAGCCACTAGAGGGTAACATATCCCAACATCAAGTGGTATCCAAAATAGTGTTCCCATGCATGATCCACTATAGGGGAATGCATCCCAAGGTATAGTAGACTCAAATCACATCACTTGATTATTTATTATTACAATCATAAATATTTCTAGATGAATCTAGCTCGTATCATCTTCTTAATAAACAATTTCACTAGTTCTAGTTCACCCACCTAGGTTCCTTGAATTCCCTTTGTTCTCATGTTCAAATTAAAATATCACATAGATCAATAAATTTTTATACACATTCCAACCATCATGAGAATTAAAGGAAATAAAAACTTTCCATAACAAAACCATTTTTAAATACATTTCACACTATGTGCATAGTTTATGGAATCCCTCTAGAGAAAAATTAACGAAAAATGTGCAAGATAATCATTTCCATGGGAAATAAACCTTTAAAATTAATATTCACATCAAAATATAATTTTATAACATGCTTCACAAGTTAAAGACACATTTATGTTGCATAACAAGAAAAGAAATATTCAAAAAATCCATCTCACATGGAATATCTACTTTCAAAATATTTTCACATTTAATTATTTTTTCAAACCAAATTTTCACCATTCACACAATGCATAAAATATAATCAATAATCACCATAATAAATTATTCAAGAAATATAAACAATTTTACTTTAGAAAAATCATTTTCATCACATGTGAATCTCAAAATTTGTAAAAATAGGCTTTGGACCACAAAACAAATCCATATAATACAATTTGATAATCAATAAAGTATATAAAAATAATCTAATAATAAAAAATAATGGAACTACCTAACTAACACTAGATTAGACCCTCCCTATGTTAAAAAATACACTATAAAATATGAACTCTATATAGATGGAGGAGAAACCCTAGAAAAAGGGATAAATCATGAGGAATAGTACTTACGTGATGATTTATTAAAGTACCCACAACAAAACAAAACAAGAATTGAAGATCAAATGATATAGGAAATATTTCAGGAGACTCCCATGGTAGTAATCTTGAATGGGGGGGTATGAGAGGTGTTTTATGTGTAAATTCAAAGAGGGTAGAAATGTAATTTCAAACTTTTTAATGACATAGAAAAGTATCCCAGTTTTCATGCATAGTTTTCCAAATAGTGTGGAAACCATGAACCCCTTTCTATTCAAGAGGGACAATTACACATGGGTAGCCCACACATTTTTGAGTAATAGTGAGCCAACTGTGCAGTTTTCTGTTGTCCAAATAGAAATTTGGCCACACAGTTTCTGGGGTACGGGCATATAGTTTCCACTAACCATGCACCAACAATGCACTACCTACTATAAATCCCAAATTTTCTGTTTTTCTCCAAAAATTAATAGGAAACCCACAACACAAATCTAAGACCAAGAGAATCAAGATAAATACCTCAAAATAAAATCATGGACATGATAATTTATTTATATATCTCTTAAAATTATTTAATAGAGGAATTATTAGAAACACCTTGTTACCAACATAAAATTTCAGATCATTTTGGAAATAGTCATCATTACTTTTATGGTGAATTAGGATTCATTTATGTTTTTATGAATAGCTCAATACCTCTCTTCCATTTCATCAATCATTTTTAGCTTGAATATCTTTTTTTATAACAACATCCAATAATATTGTATTATTTAAATTCATTCCAAAATGGGCTTTATAAGGAGCTATATAAATGCTATAGTGAAAGTTATTGTCTAATGAAAATTATTCTAGAGGTATGTTTTGATCTTAACATCATTTTAAATCTATAGAAAAAAACTCTCATCAAATCCTAGAGTGTTTGAATGGATCTCTAGGATTGAACTTCTATTTGTGGATGATATTCAATGATGAGACTCAACTTTGCATCAAGATCTTTCTAAAGACATCACCAAAACATCAAGGTAACCCTCAAATCCAAATTAGATAAAATTTAATATGGTACTCCATTTTACCTTAACACTTACTTAATGTATTTTTTGAAAAGTTGATCAAGAGATAAATATTCTCTTATAGAGATGATGTGGGAGTAAATTGTATGGTGATCAACAAAAACTCATTTATGATTATTCCCTTTAGATGTTTTTGGGAGTCTGATGATACAATTAATGGTGTTGTTTTCCGTTTTCCATTATGGTATGTGTAACTATTGTAATATCCCAAAATACTTTTTAACTCATCCTTAACTTTCTAACATACCAAGCATCGAGATACAAAATCTATAATATCTCTTTTTATTACATCATGCTATAAATGTTATTTTATATATCTAGAAATAATTTTAATTTCAGGATGAATAGAGAATGAATAACTATGAGCTTCCTATAACATATCCTTTTTTAAATATTGTATGTTAGAGACAAATTTTTAGTTCCAAAACCTTATCATTCCATCAAGATCAAGATTAATCTCAAGAACCTTTCTCACCATCGCCTTCATCTCAAAATCTTTTGATGGTTAAAAAAATATTCAAGAAAGAGAATATTTTCTCCTTTCATTTACGATATCCAAATACAAAATTTTAAAATCCAAAAATATTTGATCTTTTTAGATACTCATCATAGATATGATAGAATCATCTATATTAATCAAATAACCACCCACCTTGTTCCCTTTCATAGGGTTGTAATCTATTGAACAGTCATAGTAATTAATCAGAACAAACTGTATTCTCTAGTGTATGTTCATCTATTTAAATATAAATATATACTTTAAAATTTTATGATCAGAATATTTAACAGTTTTCCCAATAAATATAATTCCCACATATCATTAAAATTTTTTTTACCACAACTAATTCCATATCACGAGTTGTGTAATTTTTCGCATGAACTATTAATTTTCATAAAGCATAAGTTGTTACCATATAATTAATGATAATAACACAAACTAATCCATTATTCTATGAATAAATATAAATTATATACCCATATCCAAATATTTTATTGTATATATAGTTATACAGAATAATATATTCTTCATTCCTTGCAATTTTCTCATATCTATATGTCCAGTGCAACATGGATAACTTCCTGTTTAACATGATGAGTAGATTATATAGTTTTAAATTTTATTCCAAAAACCCTTAAAAATATGTAGAAAAATCAATAAAACATTTCATCAAAATCATAGTGGGGTTTTGCACCAATTTTAAATAACTTATGCATTTGACATGTCCACAGATACACCAAATATTGAGATTATATGACCCAAAAATGAATCATTTTTTTACCAGTGTTCACAAATTTTTAAATTTTACGTACACGTTCTCCTTTATTTAAGACATTTTAACAATTCTCAAGTAATCTTCATCATCCTACATGATCTTGAATAAATGATAATATCTTTAATAATGGATACCAAAAACTAATCAAGGTATTATATATTGACTGTATTCATTAAATCCCTAAAGATACTAGTGGAATTAGTAAGTCTGATTGTTATCACTATATAGTCATATTATTCATAACTTGTAAGAAATGTTTCCTTTACAATATAATCCTTCATAACCCCCAATTTATGATATCCATAATGTTGTTCAATATTAGAAAAGTATTAGTATCCATGTAATTGATCGTATAAGTCATCAATATGGTGTATAAGGTTCTTTTTCTTGAATTTCATCCTGTTAACCACCTTATAATCAATATAGAGTTTCATCGATCTATCATTAATTTTAATAAAAAGAATAGGTGCATCATAAGGTGGAACAGTTGGTCTAATTGAACCCTTATGGATATTTTATAAGGGTTTCTTCTTTAATTTTTTCAAAAAAATGAATCCCGTTTTATATAGATTCTTTTAAATAGGTGTAGCGACATGTATGATTTATATTGAGAACTAAATTTATTTTTCAGTGTAATGATAGGAAGAACTTCTAGAATGACATCAACATAATCACATATAATAGAAATAACATAGATGTTTGGTTTCTCCACAACCATATCGAATATACATCATATGTGAAAAAAAATCATGTCCCATAAAATGGAATTGATATCAATTAGAAGTTACAATTGATCACTACACTAAATGATAGTCATAAGTTGGGTTTGAATATCAAACGTGATTTTCATCCCTTTGGAAGTGATATAGGATTATTGTAGTGAAATCAAATATGTGACCATGATAGCATCAAATACAACCAAATAGAGAATAACAATATTTGTAAGGAGAACATTCCCATAAACAAAATATTGTTCCATTAGCAGTTTTGACTACAAATTTGACATATAATTATTCAGGTTCTACTCTAATACCCCTGAGAAATACTTTAGATATGAATTTTTTGGTAGATCCAGAATCAAGAAATACATTTGTAGTACTAGAGTGGATATTAAATATACTTTATACAACACATTTTACATAAAACTCATAAAAAATAGTGATAACATGATATTTCCCTCTGTCTCTTTTCTTTATACGTTGTTGATGTCAATCTTGTTCATTATCCATCAGATTTGGGAACTAGTTAGATTAATTTATGTAGTCCTTATATTTGAAACACTTGACTATTGTTGTATAATTAATTGTTTCCTCTTATTTATTTATATCATTACCTAACTCCTTCTTATCACTTCAACAATCAATTGATTGAAAACATTCCATCCCACTCTTAACAAAACTTTTAGTCCCCTTAATAAAATTTCCTTCACGTTTCCTTCCACACATTGAGCATAAATGAAATACCATATTCTTTTCTCCATGGTTTTTAGATTTTTCTTCTGAATTACATCTTTCTTTTATTATCAAATCCATGTGATTTATGGGTAACTCAAATCACCATTTCATCCTTGATATCACAACAAATGATTTCTTTATAGCTACTAATTTTCCTTTTGTACAATTCCTTTCAGAGACTAGTTTTTTGAAATTGAATAATTGGCCAAGAAAACATTTATATTGGATGATATTACTAGAATCATACCTCAAGAGTCTTTTACAATTCTCCTTATAGGTAACAAACAATCAATTATCCTTTATTAAATCAAGGAATTAATTTTCCATTTTCATAAGCAGAATATGAGGAAATTAATTATTAAAAAATAATTTTTAAAACTCTTCCCACTGCATCGATTCAATTTCAACATCTTGAATTAAATTATTGATAAAGATACCAGTACTAATCAACATAGAATTATAAATAATAGAAAAAAAATTCATTTTTCATGCTCTATACATTGGAAAATGGAAAATATCTTTTTCGCCTTACTAATAAATTCCTCATAAACTATAGGATTTAAAGAACCACTAAAATAAAGTGCACATTTCATCATTAAGGAATAAAGAAAATGTTTTCCCCTCCATTGATAAAATATAATTTCTACATGAATAATAGCTTATTGATGTTGTTTGAGCTTATAAATTATATTTTTAATTACAAATCCCATAACATTTGGTTACTCCTGAGTAAAATCATTTCATTTTCAATCTAACTCAGCATTAAAAAAGTTCCTCCAAGTTCCATCTATTAACTAAAAACAAAATAATAAAGTAAGTAAATATAATCATAGTGGGGAAACACATATTCATAAATAATAATATATAGGATGTCCAAATACTGACACATTATTTTTAGTCGAAGGAACCTTATTCATAACTAAGTTAATTCATGTCATTATTCAAATTATTCATAGTGTTTCATAAAGAACTTGTAAATTCCAAAAACCTGTCCCCAAAGCGTTTAAAATAATGTGTGCAGTAAGGCCCATTGTCATGCATAATGTGATGATTGAGTCTAGCTCAATGCACCATTTTAGAGTAATTTCTCTTATGTACAACTATTCCAGATCCACATCCACTTGGTGTCTCCATATATAGGTATAATTTCTCAGAAACCACTCATATTAGCCATCAAAAATATTATTGGAAATTTTCTAATAAAACGACCTATACTAATGGTTCTAACTAAAGGTTTACCATCATAGTTTCCAAATATTTAACTAAACCTTTCTCTGATACCAAATATAATGATCCATACTTTTCATACATAGATATCACATCTTAACAGATTAATATTCATAACATAACATTACGATACATGACATAATCATTTATGTCTATTTTCTTTAGATAATTGCATACATAAACAACTGATTCATAAGTGAACAATATCATGTACCATTATTTTATTTATAACTATACCCCATCTTATACATGTTGTATAAAAGAACTTCCTTAATAACATGGATAAAGGAAAAACAAGAAATGATGAGCTCAAAATATCAGTACGGGTAACCAATGGTGGTACCTTCATAACATGAACATTAGGGTATGGTAACATGAGAATAACATTTTAAAACCACTCCCTACATATCATAGATCATAAAAATGAGTCATAGAACCAAACATTATAGTTCATAATTCACGAATCATAAATAAATAAAATAGCATTAGTGTAACAAACCATCCTCGGTTACCGTCTAAACAGATACCTCAGCCAATTCTCCACTTACCTGATGAGCGTTCCCAACATCCATTGTCTAGTGACAAGAACCCGGGAGTCCAAAAATGAACATTGGGAACAAATACACTCTCAAAATAATACAATAATAGATTACAATGTTAGAACATCATTATATAAATAAATTAATAAATATATACATATCAAGTACAAGGATATAATAAGAAAAATGAAAGTGTAATATAACAACTAAAACCCCCCTCCTAGGGGTCCATGACCACCCACCATGTCCCAAGTCACCCTAAATTAGTCACCCAAGCATGAACCCAAAAGGAATGTGAGAAAAAAACAACTAAAATAAGATAATAAAGGGATAAAGCACAAAAATTTACAAGTATGGTGTGAGATAAAGATACCAGTAGGATTCCAAAAAATATTCTATGAAATTACTTCATAATGAAATTCAAATATGGTAAAAGAGGAGTAAAATGGATAATGTATAAGTATTAGTTGTAAAATGGAATTTTAAAAATATAAAAAACATTTTTTAAACAAAACCTATAAAACATTCCTTATCACCTTTTAAAAAAATAACATTTTCTTGAATATATTTGAAAACCATTTAAAAGTAAAAAGTTATATAATTAAGAAAAGATGATAATACACACCTGATATGTAAATATGAATAATAATAAATACAATAGTGTCAAGGAGTATAATAATTATAAATAATGAATTAAAGTAATCTCTAGATCAAATGGAGAAAACCAACATTGCCCTCTGTAGAGATCAAGCTTACCAATGTCAGGGGTACAAATAGTTTATATTAATTTAAAAATAAGGTAGAATAGTTTTCATAAAAAATAACATATATTCCAAATAAAAACAAGTGATCCACATTGTAATATTCCTATGAAGACATGATAGTCCTAATCGCAAGGACTCCAAACACTCAAGGTCACTTGATAATTCGTCTACACACACATCCCTTTGATATGAATAAATGTGACTTCATCACCAACCTATCAAGGATGTGACATTGTAAATTATATATTTAGAATGTATAAGGATTGTAGAGTGTTTTCCATTTAACACACTAACTACATAAGTCTTGTATATGCTCTAGTATATAATCTGTGATAGGAAATTCATCTAATTTTCTATATCAAATATTCTAACTGTCTATTTAAAACCATAGCACAATTTCTGAATAAAAACATGCATTTTTTTCTTAATAAAAACCAAAGGTTTCTATCATAACTAATTTAATCCATTTTTTCAAAATATAACATTGAAATCAATTTAATCAAATCAATTTCTAAAAATAAAATTTCACAATTTAATATGAAACAAATTCCATCAAATTTCAAAATCAATTTAATCTCAATTAAACATTATTTAAACAATTAAATATTAAAATTGATAATAACACCTACTTCCTTTCATAATTCATCATAAAGATGACTAACTATCCTTTTAAAACTTATTTATTTCCATACATCCATAAAGTAATTAAAAAAATTATTAAAATTTTAAAATGATTGAATACATTTCAAAACATTGGTTTACAACCTCTTTCCATGGGGATAAATCATTTATATCAAATAATCTAATAATAAAAATTAAAAAAACTAGGGTAAAATCAACTAATATTTTTTCTTATTTAATTAATAAATTCAATCATTTAAAACTATTTAAAACCAATTAAATAGTTTAATTCATTTAATTAAAACATTGAAAATTAATTTAATAAATCGAAACATGATCCAGATCCCTCAATTTCTCATAAAACAGCCTTTAAAATATCATTAAATATAAATCCAAAGAAACATGTCATTAATCGATTCACATAAAAGGTGGGGGAAATATATTTTAAATCCAATTAATTCATTACATATCTAATTATAAGAGAAAATTTTCAATGAATATTTCATAAGGATTTATGTGGAAATATTTCATAGAATATGTGTTAGAAATCATGAAACATGTATCTATGAATTCTCAAGAAATAATAAATCAAAAAACAGTGGAATTTCATAGAAACTCCATCTTTGAAAATAATGAATCCAACAACAATGAATTCAAGATGTGTCACCTTCAATGGTGATCACCATATCTAAGTATATGGATCTTGAAATAAGAGAGTGGAGATCCTAGATCAACAATTCTACATTAGTAAATAAATATCAAACAAAAATCAAGGGCATCACAACATTTATGATGAAGGAATGAAGAGGATAATAAAGGTCTATGATTAAGAAGAAAATAACTCACTAACAAAAAATATATCTGCATTGATTGGTTCTCAGATCCATCAAGGGAAGATTTTTTGTTGAAGAAATGGATCTTAAGGGATCCCAAAACCCAAAGGATCATATTATTATAAATTGGTAGGAGTTTGGAGTTATTTAGGGGGATTTCAAGATTTTAATAACAATTTTTAAAACATTAATTATATCTTTCATTTTTTTGGGAAAAGTGTCATGGTTAGTAACGACAATACACAAACTAGGCATCAATCTGGAAACTTTATTTTAACCATTCAAAAACTGTGAAATATGCTTCACACTTTTTCTAAACTAATACCCGAGGTGAATTCCCATTAACATGAAAATAGTTCCCGATCTCAACGGGCCAGTGAAATGAACATTGGAATATATAAATAAATGTTTGGAATGATTTTCCTCTCAATATATTACAAAAAAATATTACAATTTGGAGGCATCATTATATATATATATTTCAGTCAATACATACATATTAAGTAAAAATAGACAATAATAAAACTTATAGAAGAACATTTACACTAAAACTCATCTTTTGGTGGTCCACAATCACCCACTATGCCCTAAGACACCCACCGTTGGTCACCCAATCATGAACCCACAAGGTAGGTGAGGTTAGAAATAGATGCTATAAAATAATAAAGGTATTCAAACACCGAAAGGTACATCTAGGGTTTTAGTTAAATGTCCTAGAATGATTAAACCAAAGATTACATGTAGGTACATCCTAGGGTAATTCAAATATACTAAAAGTGGAGTACAAATGAGAGAGTATTAGTATTAGTTTAAAAATATGGTATGAAAAATTTAAAATACGTTTATTAAAAAATAGTGGTAAAACATTCCATTTAAATTATTAAAAAATAATCATTTTCATAAAATGATTTGAAAAAAAAATTACAAGATAAAGTTAGATAATCAAGAAAAGATGATAATATGCACCTGATATGTAAAGATGAATAAGAATTAATAAAATAGAGTTATGGTGCATAATAAGAATAAATGAAAAATCCCGGACACTATGGTTCCAAATAGGGACAACCAATGCTATTACGTATCGAGATCAAGTATATGGATGTCATGGGTACAAGAAATTTATATAAATTTACAATGCATATAAAAAAATTATAAATAATAATGTATTATATTTAAAATAAAAAAATTGATCCACATGGATATATGCCTAAGAATGTACATCATTTTAACGATAACTGGATGTACACACTAAAGGTGACATGAAAATATGTGTATACCCATGTCCCTTTGGTAGGGACAAATGTGACTTCATTACCATCCTATCTGAGATATTATATGATACATGATTATTTATAAACATTGAAGAATCATAGAGTGTTATAAAATTAACAAACCGAATACCTAATTATTACATATTATTTAATAAAAAATCAATGACAGTCAATTCATTTTAAAAGAAGAAATTAATTCATCCCATTCGACATTTCAAATATGCTAATTTTCCATTTAAAAACCATAAAATGAGTAATTAACCAAACCATGCCTTCTTCCATGATAAATCCCAAAGGTTTATATCAAAATCAATTTAATCCGTATTCATGAAATAAAAATTTGAAATAAATTCATCAAATAATTTTCAGAAAATTTAATTCTACAATTCAATTTCAAAAAAATTTCATCCAATTTCAAAATCCATCCAATTTCAATTCAAAAACATTTATAAAATTAAATTTTAAAATTCGTAATAATACCCACTTTTTTTAAAAATTTATCATAATAATTCCAAATAGACCGTTAAATCAATCATTTATTTCAATTAACCCTTAAATCATTTGAAGGAAGTATTATAATATTGGAAGGATTGAATACATTTCAAAACATGGGATTATATACTCATTCTATGTTGATAAATCATTTTTTTAAAATAACCCAAGAACACCAATTCCAAAACAAGGGTAAAACAATGTAAAGGTGGTTTTGGTCATTTAATTAATTCATGCATTTAAAACTATTTCGAAAACATTAAATATATCATTACTTTTATTCAAATCATGGAAATTCATTTATTAACTCAAAACCCAGGCCAAAACCCTAAATTTTTCTAAAAAACCATTAAAAATAAATTTAAAAATAAATCCAAAATAACTTGTAATTAATCAATTAACAAAAAATTTATGAGAATTTAAATCCAAATCCATATAATTTTTTCCATATTCAATTTTGAGAGAAATAGTTCAATAAAAATTTCATATAGAAATAAACAGAAAAATATCATAGTACATGTGTTAGAAGTCAAGAAACATGTATATATGAATTCTCAAAAAAATAAATGAATCACAAAAATATGGAAAAAATATAAACAACTACTTATAAAATAAAGAATCCATACACAATTAATCCAAGATGCGTCACCTTCGATGGAAGTCACCAGATCTAAGAAGATAGATCTTCAAAAATATAGAAGAGATTTAAGATCTATAATTCCACCTTAATAAATCAATATCCAACAAAACTAAAAGTTTTAAAACCCTTTAATAAGAAGGAATCAGGGGTAGAATGGGGATTTATTATTATGAAAAAAAATAACTCATTGGAAGTAAAGTTGTCTGCTTCCATTATCACTTCAACCCATAAAGAGATTATATATTTATAGAAAAAATGGATCTAGAGGCCTCCCAGAACCCCAAGGATCCTATTTTTGTCAATTAGGAGGATTTTTTGGTAATTGAATGGGTTTTCGGATTTTAATTAAAATTTTATTAACTTTAATTATCACGTGTACAGTTTTCTGGGAAAAGTTACATGGTTAGTACTAATCATGTAGAAATCGTGCAACAGGTTGCACCCTTTGTTTAAAACATGAATAACCCAAGCGAAAACCATGAAATAGGTCTCAATTTTTTTTAAACCATGTGATAACCATGAAATAGTTTTCAATATTTTTTGTAAACCATGTTCAAACCATGAAATAGGTTTCACACTTTTTTTAACCATGCGTGAACAAATATAACTAACAGAATCCTTAAAAAGGACTTAGGTAATATACCACAGACAACCCAAAAAAAAGATCCAAACATTTGGTACTCAAATAAATGGGTAAAAAACACATAAAAATGTAACAAGATGTTACAATGAGATATGAAACCAAATTTCATGAATAAGATATGGATTGTTGGCTTACATATAAGATTGAAAATAATTTCTTTCAAGGGATAAGCACATTTCCAGGGCTGTTATAGTGGAATGGGTTCACTCTCTAAAAAATCATAGTAGCCAAGGATCACTCTGTAGACTGTCATAGTTGAAAATGTACCTTAGGAAATTGGGTTAACTCCCTACTCTAGTCCTATTTACCTCATGGGATATCAATCATTACCTAATGAATTTTAAGAAGATACAGTTCCCACCCATCACGTAATTTATAAATTTGTGTTCCATAAGGTCATACAACATTCATTATGAAAAACCCCATGTAATTTAATGGTTTTCATAGAAATTTAATTTTAGAGTAACCCATGGAAAAGAAGTGGGTTAAATAAACATTTCATTATATCATCATAACATAACCTATGGGATGGAAATAGTTCCAATATACATTTCATCATTTCATTATAACATAACTAATTGAAAAGGAATAGGTTTTATAACCATACATACATTATGAAAAATACCATGTAGACATTTTATAAGGATTTTATCATTAGATCATATCCCCATAAAATCATAAGTAACAATAAAGGTTGTTATCTTAGATAGAAAATGATTTGGGAAATATCACCTAGAATGTTTCTTGAGGAAAATAACATTTTCTCTATGAAAAAACTTATTTATAATAGGAAAATTCACATATATTGTTTAATGAATAATATTTTAAGAGAAAATTGAAATATCGTATTGTACATTTCAAAACATTGAGTGGTAATAATTGATGAAAATACAGTTCAGGCTATACATATTTAAATAAAGACTCCTTTATCATTTTTTGTAAAAAGTCAAAAGTAAATCATTGGAAAAATGATAAGAATATTAATTTTATAACATGTATTAAAAATTATAACATGGGTGAAAAATACAATCAAAAATTATTTTGTAAAATAAAAACATCCATTAATACACTTTTATAAAACATCAACATGGAAGAAAATGATTTTTGAGAAATGGGAGAAATATAAAAGATTTAACTTAAATAAATTTATATTTTTATCTTTAATCCTTTAAGAGATGAAAATTAAAGGAAAATATGTATTATATGTATATTACTAGAGTATAAGTTATTTCCTGATTTTTTAATATGTATATCATAAAATTTCACCATTGGAAACTAAATCATAAACTATCCTGAAAAAATTACATTATAACATAAGGATTTTACCACATTGGTTACATTTGAATTTTAATCCCTGTGAATGAAAAAATATTTCATAGATATGTAAACAACATAAATATAATGAGATTAATCATAAAACACAACAATTTTAAGTATATACATTATACAAAAGAAACAACTAGTGAATGTGGCATATTTAAAATGGAAATAAAAGTGAGAAGATAATCCCTTACCTTAAGTCTTATATTAATTCACACACATTAAAACTAATTTTATAATGAATATAGGTTTATTATAAATATATTCAATAACCATACTTATATATATAATACTACATATAGTTTACTTATGACCTTTTATTACCCGTTTATTGACAATTCCTTATCAAAATCACATTTCGGGTAATAACTACTTGGTTTTTCATATATGTTTTAATTTTTTGTTTTGGATACTTTCAATTATATCATCGTTCTATAATATATAAAAAAATTAATATGATATAAATATAATAAATATTAATTAAATATGTATATAGAGTAAAATTTAGAAATAGATAATGAATTACACTGTTTATGTAGATAATATGTCGTATGTATGCATGAAAATTATTTACATCTTCTTGAAAAAAGTACCAAAATGAAGATAAATAATATGTTATCATTAAAAATTTATTTTTATTTAATACAGAACAAAAATTATTGTTAAATTTATCATTTTACTTCCATGTAAAGGGTAACTGAAAAACATATCGTATCTTTTCGTGAGGCAGTAGTTCATCGTACACACCGGAAACATTATCATATTATCAAGGAATGACATCTAAGAAGGTATATATGATATTATAATTTAAAAATAATTATTATTTTATAAATACCACATATATTATTTAAATACATCATTATATCCACTAACGACATTTTGGTTATTGAAAATGAATTACATTGGTTTCCAAGGTGGTAGTTTTCTATACACACAATTAACGGTTTTATTTTCCATTTGATGGATGATGAGATTAATGTATTTTACAAAATTTAAATAATAACACCATAGAATATGGGATATAACAATTTTATTATATCTTCATATTTTAATAGTATTTGAAGGTGGTTTATGAATAAATAAAACAAAAATGTTATGTTTAGAGCATTACCTCTTCTCTAGAAAACCTCTTAGGTGAGCAAAAAAATTCTTAACAGTGTGTTCAATAATAAAAATATGGAAGATAAGACAATATTAGTGAATTATGTAGATATCTTTTAATTTATGTTTTGAAAAATTATTTTTTTAAGTGTGAATATGTGTGGAGAGGGGACTCCCTTTCATATGTGGGGAAAGAAACACAATTTGAAACTACTTGGATGTTTCCCAAAAGAATCCGAAATGATGAAGTTATTCACAAAAAAAAATCATACATATTAAAGTAGATTTTATATTTTTATATTATTAGGATAAAAAATTACCATTTAGTATGATTTTTAGAACATTTATTGGAATTCAAACCCACATCTTTTCTTTTAAGATATAATCATCCCATTTTAACATTAACTATAATAATTTTTTTTACTCATTTTAGTATTAATTATGAAACAAATTGTTAAAATTATTATATAATATTAATAATTATGATTCCATTTATTAATTTATTTATCCAAATGAAAATTTTATTGGATGAGTTTAATTTAAAATAAAACTCACAACCACAATGAAGAAGCAATTTCAAAAAAGAAAATTTCTATAAGTATAAAATGTTTTTATATAATAAATCAACAAGAAATTTATTAATATGAACTAAATTATTTTAATTGTAATATAATTGAACTAATTTTACTTTTATTTCCATTTAAAATATAAATTTAAACCGATAATTCTTTATATCAAAAGGTTGTTTCAATAAAACACATCATTTCTCTCTATTCATCAAAAAATTAAAAATTTTCTAAAAAATCACAAATATTTCACAAAAGATAATGTATGATTGTTGATGGATAAATTATGTTTATTTTTAAAAATAAATATTCTAAAATTGGGATTTTTTTAATTTATTTTACTTTAAAAAAATCAATAAAAACCATTTTTATAGTGAAAAGAATTTTCAATGCATATAAAGGATTTAAAAAATTGAGTAAATTTTTTATAAATATTTTTTCCTTATATAATACCGTAATAATTAACATTAATTTTTTTATCCCTACTAATACCACCATTTTAATGGAAATGTTTTGATTTTAATGTCTAAATAATAATATAAATAGTATATTATGGTTCATTAAAACATGGTTTTACATATAACACAAGCTATAAAAGAAATTATAACTATTTGAAACAAATATTTAATTAAATCATTGTCCATTCAACTAAATATGATCCTCATATTTATGTTTATATTAATATGACCATAAAAACCATTTAATAAAAATTTTGATCATGTTCTATGGATTTTAAAGGAGGTTTAGACGAACACCTTTCTATGTTTGAGGTTTTTACAACAACAAATTTCTCTCTTGCATTCAAATATAACATTGTGAAAACCTATATGGAAGGAGGTTAATAATTCTAATAATATGGGATTATGTTTTATAATTAAATATATCTAGCCCAAAAAATGTTTAGGAAATAATAGAAATTTTTTTAGCTTTTTAGTAACTCATCAGGGTAGCTTAGATTCAATAAAAATTCATGCTGACAATCATCTTCGATATCTAGACATCAAAGTCAGTGACAATGAATGAAAAAAAATATATATCATTGGAATAAGGTTATTATATTTTGATTGAATGTAATTTTAGGACTTTATATATTATTCCCTAAAAAATTATTGATCTTATTAGGATGGTGTCTTATTGCATGTAAATTCCACTAAATCATTCTCATGTTCACGATTTTTTCCTTTCATATCCCCATTGGATGTACATAATTGATCCATTATAAGTAAGAAACGAATAAGTAATAAAACTAGAGCATGATATCTATTATATCTAACAACTATTATAGATTATAGATCAATGACTTAAAATGATGTAGAACATGACTACTCATTTTGTCAAATTTTTGTGGAAAACTCATAAATTTTACGAGGTTACATGGGTACCTGAATATGAGATGAGGTAAAAGTATCCTCAATTATTTGTTTTATAGTGTCATAATATCAAGAGATAAATTATTTTAAGGGGATTTTAATATAACATCCAAAATATTTATGATATATTTCTCTTTAAATTATTTTTTCCTTTAATATATTTCTTTACACGTAATAACAAGTTTGTACGAACTGCAGTATACTATTAAAATATAATTATTTCATGTACCATTTTTCACCATGAAATATGATTGGATATTATTACCTAGACTACCTAAATGGTGAAAAAAATTATTTTTTACATATTAATAAAATTAATTATTCCTTTTTGAATTGGGTTGGAAATTAAATTAAAGCTTTTGAAGGTAGAATGAGATATTTTTAGGAAAAACTATTTTATGGTAGAGAATAAATTTTTTTATGAATACATTAAATTTAATAATAATTATGAGTTATATTTGAAATTTTTTAGATAATAGGTTTAATCAAATATTTTTTCATTCATATAATAATTTTATATGTATACGATTGAAGTTAAACATAGTTTTATGCTCAAAAATGCATTTTTCTCTAAAAATATTCGTTGCCTTTTCCCATTTATTCTAAAAATAATTTCATCTAATTTTATAAAATTAATATCATAAAATATATTCCATCTTTTTAATAAACATTATTAATAAAATTTAAAAATTTAAAGTTTATATTTGGTCAGAAGTAATAAAAAAATAAAATTAAATGTATTACCGCAATTATTGTTAAAATTGGATCATTGGGGCGTTAACCTAGGTGATTAGGTTTAATATGAAACAATAAAATTGAATTAATTTTATTTTATGGATATATATATACAAATTAATATTCCTATATTATATTATTTATAAATTTTAATACACTATACCAGAGTATGTCATTATTATATTTTAATTTTTTGAAAACTTATATGTGTTTCCTCTCCCTCCATTCTAAAAGGATTCCACTACTCCCCAAATCCTCAAAATTTGTAATTCTTATATAAAAATAATCTATACCCTTATAAATTACTATCATCTCTACTCATTACTTATAGGTCCTTTTTATCATAATAACATTCTTTAAAAGCATAAGGTGTAAATCAAAGGAGGTTTCTAAACAAATAATAATAACACTTAACTGATTACATTCAATTTTATTTTATCTTATACCTCCTCTAAATACATGGTACAAAATATAAAAAATTACTATTATATATTTAATATAATTAAATTTTATTATGATGATGGATCAATAATTTTCAACCTCATTTTCATCAAATGGTAAATGAAAGTATCACCAGTGCATACATGCGGAATCACACCCCCATGTAGTGATAAGATCATTTTCCATATCCATCATTCATAGTTAGTTATTTTATTGGATTTAGTGTTAATATATGGTATTTATGAAATAATTATTCTTCTAGAATTATAATATATTGTCTATATTCTTACCAATCCATTCTTTGGATAATAATAACATTGCTCGTGTGTACATGTGGACTGTGACCTCTACGCTATGATGTGATGTGTTTTTAAACATCTAATTATACGAATAAATATAAAAGTGAATATAATGAAAAAATATGATAATTATTATATTAATAATCTATTTTATATGATTAAATGAAGTTGAAGGTGTATGTACAAGAACCATTGAACCCAAACATGCATGGAAAACAAAATAACACCCATATGTACATTTTAAAGAAAAAATAATCAATAAAAAAATAATTTTAAATTTTAAAGGAATTATATATAGAAAATTATTTATGAACATGGTTATATAATATATTGATATAAAATATATATATTTATTTTTATGTACATTTTAATGTGTACAAAGAAATACATAATATTATGTAAGGGGTTTATGTTACAATCTCATTTCTTTCAGGATTGACCAAGAAAAATTTCCATTCACTAAAATTATATGAATCATAACCTTTAAAACCATATTATATTCTCTTAAAATGTTTATGTCCAAACATTTTTTTATTATTAAATTTTTAATCTCATTGGTACTTAAAATGATCGAAAGAATGTTTTTCATGTGATGTTGACCATATTAACTATATAATCGATGAATTTTTTTGTCCATATTCATTGAACATGTTTATAAAAATTATCACTTAAATATTATGTTTTTTTTCAAATTTTAATTTTCATTACCATTGAATTTATTTAAAAATGTTTAAATAATAAACTTTCAAAAATATTTCTGAATAATCCATTTTTGACTTTTTACAAACGTTTAAAATTATTGTTTTATTTTAACATATACATCATAAGTGGATATACTATCCATTATGGATGTTCTTAAATTTTAACATTAATTTGAAATTTAAATTCTTTTTTTCAATGAAAATGATTTTTCATTATTTTTTTAATATTTAGTTAAAATCTAATCAAAATAAACCTATATATTCTCAGTTTTTTAGCGAATGTTTCAAATAATATTTTTCATCTATGTCAACATCCAATAAATGTATGTTTTGATTCACTGGGGATTTGATTTTATGATACCATTAACTTTATTTCCTAATAAGTATTGTTATTATTATATAAGGGTGATTATATGAAACTAATTTCTTTCCCACTAGTTACGTTTGTTATGATGATACCTTTATAAAAACCATTTATTTCCATTAGTTATTCTATGATTAAATGATGAAATTGTTAAGAAAATTTTTTCTATTCCATGGGTTTTGATATGATTATATGATGAATATTTTAGAATCTTGTTGCACAAATTTGTATAGTTTTCAATATGTGATAGGTGGTGCCAGAATTATATTACCCCTAATGGATTTGGTAAATATGGATATCTCATGAGATTATATTGATTAGAAAGTGGATTGAAATTATTTCATGATATTGACTACGTCTATTTAAATAGTTTTAGGATGGAACCTTGAATGCGTGTTTCAAGGAATAGAGAGTGAACCCAATACAGTTTGATAGTCTAGATTGTGAGACTTGACTAAGGAAATATATTTTTATGTATATGTGTATGCCAAAAAAACTATCATTTTTATAAAATGTTCCCAGAGATCATGAAAATTTATTGATGAATTTTCACACTTCTGGCATGTCTTATGTTTTGAAAATTCCTAATACCATTATTTATTATTCGTGATCATTGAATGATTGTGTAAAATTATTGTATGTTATGATCATGTTCTCAAACCCCTATGCTTATCATATTCTCACTTTTGAGCATTCATTGATATCTCTTATTTTTACCCTTTCTGAGCATTTGGTCCCCCCTTTCTTTTTGTCCATTCCTAGTGCTAGAACAAATATTTTCATTATGGTATGTCTATGAAGTGCATTATGTGACAAGAACATTTTAAGAGAAATTCAATATCATTCATTAAATAAGATTATTACATATCTAGTATCTAAATACTATTAACTTTTATGGTTTTGGGGTGTGTTTTACTGGGAGATGTATTGAATACACAAAGAAAATGATGTAATATATATGTTTGAAAGGCTTCCTTCATCTTATTGGCATTCTGAACACTAAAATTTTATTTTGGTAGGTAATCATCGTAATCATGTAATATATTATTCATTGATACTTAAATAGAAAAATATTTTTCCAAATAAATCATATGACTAAACTATTATATATTCATTTGGTATACAAACTCTTTGGTTTTATATGATATGTGTCACTCAATACTCATAATATTATTTTTTTACATAAAAATAGGATTATATACATCCACAATTATTTACAATAGTTAATATATTGGAAACCTAGTTTGGATGAACTAACCCCGTTGGATGATTGAGGTCTTGAAATGTGTTTTATTTTGAAGGAATCACCCACTTTGTATTTTAGGGGCTTTTTTTCAAAGTCTAGCTAGATTAATACACATCACATGCATATTAAAATAATATATCATCTCATGAAATCTTTAGTATCTAATGTTTTATTCAATTTTGTATTAATAATTCAAATTGTTTATTTTTGGAATATTTATTCCATCCAAAAAAATTATAAGGTTATACTATATGAAAATGTAACTCTGTGCACAATCCACAGTTTGTGTAACTCACCCAAAATATAGAATATACATATATTTCCAAATTTGAATACATATCATGAATAGGGTCTATAATATTTTCATTTAATGTTTTCAAATCATAATAGATTTTAAATGTTCAAAATGTAAATCCTCATGTGATAGATAGTTAACCCCCACCTTTCCGAACAAAGGCACATGCCACTAGTTCAGTGGGAATTCCAATCCCTTATCCCTCTCCCTGAAGATAATTTACATAATAGAGAGGGAAATTTATCATAAATCTATTACCTAATATGTGTTAACTATACTAAAAAACAAAATTAGCGTAATTAACATTTATAAAAAATCCTCGTGAAGGTAAATTAAAACTAAATAAAATGTTTTCATTGCAATCATTTAATACATCTCTATAAAATTCCTCATGATTAAACTTATCTAATAAACAAAAATTAATTCACAATTCATATTTTATAAGAAATTTAATAAAGAAGTTTATTTTAAATTAATAAATATGTAAATAAAATAATTACTTATTTTTAACATATTAGATACAAATATAATCTTTTTTTATGCATAAAAATATCCTTTTATAATGATTAAAAATTATTATTTATATATGTTTTTTACCCATTAGTAAAAAAATAATGATGCTAAATTATTTACATGTTTTATTATGTTATATTTTAATATTAATAATTGGGATTATCAATTGTTTGATATAACTAATATCATCACTTTTAATAAGTGATAGTTTACATATTCTGTAGTATATGATGATTTCAACTATATCATCAATATGAACTGATTCTCTAATTTGAGAAAATATGGGGTTCAATAATTTCATATGATATCATATATCATATCATATATTCAAAGACAAATGCATATGATTTTTATAGAACATAAATTATGATATAAGACAGTTGTACATTATGACTAAACTAAAAAATAATCATTTCTTCATATAATACACTACGATATGGCCCCAAATACATTATGAAATCAATATACATTAAAAATTAATATAAAAAATTTATCTATTTAATATCAAGGATTTGATTTGACTGATTGGTTGTGTGGGTTCATCATACAGAAAATTTTTGTGGAGAAAACCCATGAAATTTTTCTTCCATATTTAACTAATGTTAATGGATAACATAAATATTGGCACACCTTTCCATCAATGATATCCATATTTTAATCTTCTATAGAGTGAGGATGATATGGATCACCGATGAAATAGTTTGAAATATATTTCCTTTTCAGGGATTACACAAACCTTTGTATCCTCATTCATTATGAGAGGATATTAGGATATCTCATGTTCTTCTAGAACCTTATTTCAATTTTTTTTTATAAACTATAATTGGAAGAGATATTCAACACATATATTATATAATAATAGTTCCTATATCATGAATCATCACATCCATTTGTTTAATTATCTTAAATAAATCAATAGATTCAATACATTGAAGTATTAGCTTCCATCCCATATCATTTCTTGCATGTTACTTCATATAGGGATATGTTACCATATTAAAATATCAAATGATCATCATAACATTAATCAATATCACTATTTTATAGTAAAAGGAAACTGGGTTAGAAAACATTACTCGATGCATTCACTCAAATCGCCATTTCATAATTCAATAATACTCTATAATAGAAGCTTCAAGTCATATCCCAATACCATTATCATATGACCATATCAAAACATGCGATATAAATTATCTGAATATCATATATTAAAACTAAATGGATACAGTAAGCTATGATATCCCAAATTTTTATTCATATATAACACCCAATGTTTTTTAAATAGTAATCCTGATGGGAAAGAAACACAAATAGATACATATACTAGAGATCTATTTAAAAAACTACCTTTTCCATTTAAAACTATTAAATATGTCATCGATATTGGAAAGATAGTATTTTCCATTCACACTCACTTTATTTGAATTCATATAATTAATATATTAGAATAATATCCCATTATGTTTCTTTCTAAGGATTAAAAGATTTTCAAATGATGACATGCTATGATGAATGAATCCTTTAGTTTCAAATTCATCTCAGCGAATCATAAAAACCATTAGTTTTATCTGGTCTATATATTCAGGAATGGGTAAATGTTATATAGAAGGGAAAATATTTATAGTGAAATAAACACCCTTCTTATTATAAAAATAGATAAATTATTAAAAAATATTAGGGAAATCCTCTAGACTGAGAAGAAGCTCATTGCCTGAATTTCATTCACAAAAAAATAGATGAAATCCTAAATGAAAATTCATATAATTCTAGGATATTAGGTCCTAATCAACCTAATATTGGATATCATTCACCTTAAAAGAGATAAAACTTATAATTAGAAACGAAAAAACCATACTTCTGTGATAATAATCAACAAAAGTACGAAATTAAATATTTTATTACATTCATTTTAGGATGTAATAGTGGTCCATTTCAAGGTTAAGGAATTTTTTTCGTGCTCCTATTGATAAATAGATTTGAGATAATAAGGATAATAAAAATCCTACTCCTTATTCCCATGAGGATTTAATATCTCCATTATGTATAAAATTAGTTCATAAAAGGAACGATATATATAATTTAAATATATTTATATTATTGTTAGGCACATGTATCGAAAAATGAGATATCCATAAATAATAAAATAAGTATAATACCATGTAACACAGTATGATTTAATTTTCATTGAGTGGGTTCTTTCTCAACTGAAAATGAATGGCTTGACTCAGGAAGAGTTTTCATACATCTCCTAAAATAAGGATCACATCTCAAGTGAATTAGTATTTAGAAAATTTAACTCTACCTTTTTTATAATAAGGGTGATATTATATTTATTTTAAATCATTTGATTATATTAGTGATTCATTTAGACTAGAATACCCCTATAAATGTTTTGAATATTTCACTTAAAGAATCTATGGTGTTTACCCATACAACCATTGGAGTGAAAAACATGGGTTCTTTTTGATATGATGGTTTTTTTCTATCTATGAACTTTATATTAATATCATATAATATGTTAATTTACTATAACCATTTAATAACCTAATATAAGTGGTCACATTGAACCACAACTACTTTTATGGATGAATTCATCAATATCTGTTTTATTTCTAAATAATATTCCTTCACATCAACATACAATATAATAACATTTACTGGTTCAAGAAAAATTTTCATAATATGTTTTTAAATCAACGATTTATATACCTAAATATTATAAATGTTTATCTTTAACATGAATACTATTGACCTGATATCTATGTAAATACCATTCTTAAATATCTAATATTTTATCCATTAATTAGTAACCATCTATGGTGTGGAGTGAACTAACTAAGAAAACATTGTTTCAAAATCCATAATTTTCTTTTATCCCTCATTGAAAATAATGAAAAACTCTTGACATTGGAAAATTCATATTATCAAGGTAAAATATCTTAGTATGTATTCCTTCAAAACCATTCCAAGAAAATTCATACCTAATTTTATTTTGGAATTTAGTCCCCCATCATTTTATACTAAGGGCCTCATGAATGGATGTGGAACACATTACCTTTAAGGTCAATGATATCTCCACGACTTCTAAAATCCCCAATTTATTTTTTAGGTAACCATCTAATTTCATATTTATTTTTTATCATAGAATATATAAGGTTTTTAAGGACCAAATTTCATTCCTCTTTCCTTCTATTTAACTGATCAATTATTTTCTTCCCTTTTCAATGTATAGAAATTTTAGATAATTTTAATAAGGATGTATTTATTTACAAGAGGATTAGATTCAGAAAAAATTATTCATGACTACCTCTTTATGATTCATTTAGAATCGTTTAAGAGGTATAACTCAATGAAAAAATAATTCATGAAAATTTATTCCATCAAACAAATTGAAATAAATGTAAAGGTACATAAAAACATCATTTAAAATAAAAAAATATCTTCTAAAAATAAATTTATATCAAATAAACCGATGTAAAAAAATATAAATAAAAAATCATGTTTTTCAAGATAAATGGGTTTTATGAATGGTTTCAAACCCTTTTCCTTAACTATGAATCCTTGTAAATCCCATCAATTTTATATTACAAAGAATTAATTTCCCCACAACCAATAAAAAAATGAATATCAACTTTACAAACATATATCTTTGATATCCCATGAAAATTCATGACTCATAAAGAAACTTTATTATCTAAACACTTACTCATATACTTCTTCATAATCTCTACTGATCATATTTCATATCTATATTATTTCAAAAATAAAATAAAAATTCTTGTTTTGATACAATTTTGTAATTCATCAACTTTTCCTACCATATCCAAATAGTTGATCCAGACTATCCCAAAGACCAAATATTATTCCCAATAAAAAAAATCTATTAATAAATTCCAAGGGAATACATTATATCCATGGTGAATTATTATCTATAATTATTTGTAAAATAAAAATAGAATATCCACATATAAATTTTTATATACATCTAACGATCATAAATAACTCCAAAGTGAATATAAAATCCTGAAAGGGGGGATATGAAGAAAATTTTATTGAATAAATTAATAAAAACACTATATGTATGAATAAAAATAAGATATTGATTTCCATATATATATATATATGTATTTATATTGAAAATGATAATCTCAAACCTGCGACTTTATTTTATCTGAAAAATAACTATTAAAATCCTACTAACTAAATGAAAACAAATTTTTTTTCCAAGTAATTTAATTCAATGACAACATATTATTTTTCCCAATATAAAATAACATGTTCTCTAGGTCTTTCAGGATGATGGGTAGATGATTCATGATGTGCCCAGTGAGGCACATTCCAAAGTGTGGGAACATTTGTCCCACATTATGCATGGGGGTGTTTATAATAAAATATAATTCCAATGTGTTACCCTCCCCAAACAAGTCCTTGTTAGATTGAGGTTGTAGTGATCCCCTAGAAGGGTGGTTATCCCTCATGAATAACATATGTGTAATGTTGTGAGCCAATGTGAAAAATATTATGCTAGAGGTAAATTATGAATGATCCATTTAAATTATATAATAGGGGAGGGTAGGGTAGGATGGATCTTAGTTTAAGAACTATGTTTGATAATTTTAGTCCCGATTTTAATGAAGTGTGTTCCCTAGGAGTCTAAGACTACTTCATGTAGGTGTCACATCATAGCCAGTGTGGCCCACAGTGCAGTGGTGGAACCCTACTATCACATAGAGCGTATGATGTTTTTAACATGGAATATAAATACATTATGTAGGACCCTCTTATAAAAGAATTTTTATAGTCAGGAAACTGTGATACCCATGGTGGGTAGTAACCCAAAACGGGGAACAAAACCATGAGGTAGTGAGAAAATGTGGTCAATGTTATGAGGGAGCGAAGACATGTAATATCCTTCAAATTTACCCCATATGGGATGATGATAATATGATTCACCTAGGGGTTAGTTGAAATGAGCATGGATGTTTTACCTCGATCATAATATATTCAACTTTGTCTCATTGACTCATATTTTTGTTCTTCACTAGGGATCACTACCCAAATGGAGGCCCAATTCCACCTCACTCTTAAAAGTACTAATGATGGGAGAAGAAACAATTTCACTTATATTCCTTGACTAACAGTCCCCAATCATGAGTATCGTTCATTAAAATGTATATAAATTGATAGGGGTGAATCTGGGTATTTTAACATGATCCTTTTTTTTTGATCGTATACTATCAAACATGATGAAAACTTGAATCTCTCCCTTTATTTCACTCTAGAGAGTATAAAGAAGTAAATTTAATGGACTATTTTACAAAGTTCACCCATACTAGACTACCTCGAAGGAACATGTAATGTAATTTTTATATGTACCAATAATAAAAAATCTCACTCCTTCAATGTTTATAAATCTAGATTGGTCTCACTTACCCTCCTAGTTTTCTACAACAAATGATTAGATATCTCACTACTATATTACACCAAATAACTCAGTAATACCCATGATTCAGTCATCATATTTAAATAACAATGAAATAAATATTCACTATGGATGGTGTTTCTTATTCATTAAATTTGAGTCAAAATTATAGTGGGATATTCACACTCCTGTATCACTATCTTCTTCCACATCTCATTTATAGAAGAGATTTAGAATTTGTGGTCACTCTACCTCTGTATTATATGAATATAATTTAATTCCTTAATTAGAATTTTTTAAATCATCCCATTAATTTGAATATTTCCATATCAAGAATTCATGATGTTATGGCCTTGAAAATGGACTTAAACTGCCCATTAAATAACTATTATAACTACCATAGAATCCTAGAATATCGCAACAAGTAATTTTAGTATTTGTAGAATTGGACACTGAAACTGGTTGAAAAATGGCATGGTGACATAAATTTCTTCATTTTTTCCTCAACACAGTCAGTACCACACTTGAAAACTTCTTCAATAGACCATTTTCTATTTATATACTTCCACTAAAAAATGACCGCCAACATAGCATAATGATATTCACAATGCATCAAAGATAGACACCCTGTCCACCATGGCCATAGAGAGACTTCTTATGGATTATTTGTGAAGATCAAATCCACTATTCCCTTAACCACATCCATTGAATATATGGCCAATTTTAAAATAACTCTTACTAGAACAAAACTCCCATAGATGTAGGTGTTTCCACTAACTCTAATTATATCCAAATTTAACATCAAATATTTAAATTAACTACAGAATGGTAAAAGCTATGGTAAATACCGAATTCAATTATGTGAACAAAAGTCTCAATATTTTCATTATTTGAAAACATTAACCTTCTATTAAAATAAACTCCATGATATTTTTTAATAAACATTACCCAGAAAGTTCTAAGATGTGATGTTATTTAACAAAATTTCCCTTTGGGTTGATTGATAGTTCCCAAACACAACAACTTCCAATAACTCAAATAAAGAAAAACATCATGAACATTCATCTTTTTAATACAAACTAAAATGTTCAGTATTCATCAAATCTAAGACCATGTGGTCCATGATTTGTGTAAAAAAATATATATGAATGAAAAGATTCTTTTTACCCCTACATTAATCTCAAAATCTTAAAAACATCATTCCAACACCACACCTTTGACCCTTGATTCAAAACATGTCAATCTCTCCCCCATTCAAAAAACACATTCACAATTTTATTATATATTTATACTATTTTCAAATAATTCAAGGAGATAAATTATTTTAAATGATACAAGTGAGGGATAAAATATAAAAAAGAAAAAATTAATAAAATTTCATACCTTCCTCTCTAGGAAAAATTATTACGAGGATAGTTTATTTATGTTCTATCTAGGGAAAGAAATTTAACAAGACTCGGAGATACAACTGCCACTTTACAAATTCCAAATTCGGTATTTCCCGTTTTATTATATCATTAATTTTCTCACCACATGACACATACTCAAATTTCACCAAAATATTATCAAAATCAAACATTATGAAAAAATACATTTTCTCATTGTGATTTGTTCTCAAAGGATGTATGGGATTTAGTTCTCAAAAATATATTTTTCTATTTCATCCAATGAAAGTGAATTCATGTTAGCGTTTTTACAATATACCTTGAATATGTGGTTCTTATTGATATAAATTAATGTCTATATCTAAAACACGAGATATAAGAATTTACAAGATATAATACACTACTAGATGATGATTTTTTATCATAAACCAAATCATCCCAGTATGTATCTGAATATACCAACAAATTTTGTTGTGATTTATTGTTGTAACATAACCTATATTACAAAATATTATTGATATTGAAAATTAACCTTATCAAATCTTTAATATTAGTTTATTTGGGGCATATTTATATCACCTATATTGACATTTTTCAAACACAATATCTGGTTTAGTGGAATTCAATTATTGAAAACTAAAAATAATTTATATATAAAGAGTGAAATAGATCTATATTCTTTCGTTACCCTTTGATATATTTTCATTGGTCTCAGATGGAGTTTCAATATGTCAAGAATTATCTATCCAAAATTTATTCATTAGCTAATATGAGTACATCATTTTAGAAATGATGATCCCATTACTTATTTTAATTACTTTTATGACATGGAAAAAAATGAAAATTCGCTAATAAAAGACATATCAAATTCAAACCTCATAAGAGAAGAAAATGTATTACATTGGATATCATTAGAGCCTCCAACGATAATATCTTACAAATATACAAAAACCATTCTATGATGATTTTATGTCATGAAATAGAGGTTTTGAACAACCCATTCCCTTTAAAATCTAATTGACATCAAATATTTCATTAGCCTTGATTACCAAGCACTAAGTGATTTATTTATCCCATACAAGTCATTCTTCACCAAGAACACTATATTTTCATCAATATCAATGAGAATCCTATATAGTTTCCCTATGTAAACTTCTTATTCAAGGATACCATTGGGAAAGGTTGATTTTATATTTATTTAATTTGCCTTAAATTCTATCTTCACCTCTTCATCCAATAAGAATATTTGGTTTTCATGTCATGAAATGTATTAATTCATCATTTAGATAAATCCCTTAAATTTGGGAATACCCTTTTCAAAAAAATAAAATCATTATTTCTTATAAAATTTCCATATTTATTAATTTATTTTGGGAATGCCCATTTGGTCAGGATGAATGTTTTTTCTTATAACCTCAGAAAAACATCCCAAGGCTTTGAATTTTATACTTTTCAAGATCCTAATTCATGTATTTGACCAAATATTGATCCTTAGAAGCTTAATTAAATTTTTTTCTTCCCCCAAAGATAAGAGATACACCAATAGTTATGCCTTAATTCTTATTATATAAATATAGGATGAACGATCTCTAAAAATGTTGTTTTTAATGATCTTAGCCCTGTTATATAAATTAATGAACTAAATATTCTGATTGTTTTTTCTTCATCATTTAAGTTGTCAAAATAGTTATCCAAATCCATAAAAAATTATTTTAATCTATACACTTCTTCATATCATTTATCTCCAAAACATGATATCTTTTCAACAAAACATCCCCACTAGAAATTGATTTAAATTAGATGGTCATTATCACATGATCAATATCAACTGGAACAATAACATTGAATTCAATTACATTTTTGACCCTTTTATTTACGAATTGGTATGATCTACTCACTGATGGGTACCCAATGAAGATTCATTCTTCACCATGAGATTCAAACAATCAATTATTTTCTATATTGTTTATACACCCCTTACTTCTAAACATCCCGACATATTAAAATATAGGATTCTTCCCATACCATATTTGATGTGGACTTTTTATATCATAGTGATATAATAAGGATCTATTCAATATGTATATTGCTAATATCACATTAACATTACAATAATTATTTAGGAAACCTTTACCAATATTTATAGTTAGTGCTATCATGTTTATGATGTGATTCATTATATCCAAAAATGTGTTTTTTAAGGAGTTATATCCATACAAACATGGTATTGAATAACTTTTTATTCAAGATATTCTTTAATTGGGTATTTTAAAATTATATTACATTGTCGATATAAAAAATTTGAATTTTTATGCGAAGCCTATTTTCATCCAGACTTCAAAATCATGTGATACTATTAATTAATTCATATTATTGATCAATAACCATAATCCACGTGATTATATTAAAATCATGGAAAAAAGTCATAGTACCATTTTTTATTCATGAAATCAGGTGTTATTTTATCACAAACATATATATACAAAAGCTCATGAAGTCTTTATGACTTATACTTCATCAGATTTTAATTATTTTGATTAATCCTCCCCTTTTGACAATAATCAAAGTGTGAGTTTGATCATATATATGCTTTGGGTTATCTCAAACTATATTAGACTTCAACTAATTTTCCATGTATTTTTTCCTTATGTGGCCAAGTCTCTTTTTCCATGGTATTTTTTCATCTTCCTAGGACAATATAGACCCATTATTATTACCAATAATGTAATGATTCTTTTTTTCCTTCTTCCTTACAAATTGACTAAATAAAATAATTCATTAACTGTGATAACCTTCTTATTGAACTCCACAACATTCCCAAAGTAATATAATTGATTATCACTAAGATATTTATGAATAATTACCTCAACATAGAGAACAACTATTCACTCGAGGTATTTACTTTTATCATTAGTGTTCCCAATTCCAATAATATATAGACCCTCATTATTCCATAATTTAATAATACGATCATTATTATATTTTATTCCCATGATTGTTTCTTATTTTCTATCAATGTGAGATGTGAATCAACTACCAAAAATCAATAAAGAATATTTTCTCATTACTCTCAATGAAATCTCAGTACATTAACCATCTCATTCATTCTTTTATTTAAAATTTGACATAAATATTGATTTTGAAAATTTTTTTCTTTAATGTACCACAAGTGAAACTTCTTCATCTTACAAAATAGAGAATCTATTTTTAACTTTTATTTTTTAGAAGATATTTCCAACTATTGTTTTTCCACTATTCTAATTTTCACTTGGAAGAGTTTTATTTACTCCATATGAACACTAGATATGTTTTTCCACATAACCAAAAAAACTAAAATAATATCCATTGAAAACATATAAAATGATAAAATAATTTTTTTTTATTATTTTTGTGACTATTAGTCTAAAAAATATATATTGAAAATAGAAGAAATTTATTGGATGTTTCCCATATTCCCACTACATGATCATCTGATTATTGACATATTATTCTCAATATTATGTTCATTAATAGTACCCTAGAATATACTATAAAGATTTAATTTCTTTTGAGTTTTTAAGTCTTGAGATTTAGAACTGACCATGATTGTCTTAAACATTATATAGTTCCCCATAATAGATTTCCATTTGTATTGGTAGTATTGTAATTACGGGATAATAATATGTTCCTCAGTTAATTACATATACTACTTTCTTAACTTGATTGTAGAAACATTATTTGATATTCTTGGTTTCATAAAATTCTTTAGAAGCCACTCATAATCCTTAAAAATATTTTTCTATTTCATATTTTCACCTTCAAGTTCATCAAAAATCTTGTTTATGTATTTAAATGATATAAATAGACAATAAATTATCAATGATTGATCCATATATTTTAGTTTATACTCAAATACATTCTATTAAATTCCCATATATTAAAAATTGATATTTTTAATTTTTTGATTTTAATTCTAGCACGTCTTCTTCTTATTATTGTATATAGAGTTTAGAATATTGAACATGCTTGTTATAAATATTTGACTTTTCCATTCAAAATTTAATTTCATCATGGGATACCTCATGTTAAACCTAAATATCAACTCTTCTATTCACATCAATTTTGGCATCAATATAATTTTCTTGTGTAATACCTACAAGTTCATCTTCATCAGGATCCTTGCTATCATAAACATCTTCATCATAATTTTAATGAGATTTTACACCATTAAATATGAATAATTTTCTTAATTTTTCTAACACCCTTCTTTAATTTCTCATTTTCCACATCCCCTTTTGAAATTTCTTGGGGCATTTAGCTTTAATATGTCCCACTTTTCCACACTTTATACATTCAAGTTAAAGATTATCATTAAATAGTTTTTTACAACTTATATAGCTGAAGAAAATAAATTCATCATCAAATAAATTTATATATTCTCTAAAACATCCTTCACTGTGAGTTACTTCATTCATTAAATTCCACTTCATGATAATTTTCTATTTCTCAAGAATCGTTGTCTTCATTTCTCATCACATGTAAAATGAGTGTGTTATTACAACTATCCAGAGAGATTTCCTTCTATTCATTTTCATATAGAACCGATACATTTGTACTAAAGTAAGGAGGAAATAAACCAATGATTATCTATAAAATCTTATCATTGTTGAGATATTTACTAATAAATAGCTTGTAATGGCATAAAATTCCTTTTATGAGTAATAAAATAAATTTTTTAGGTTTTGATAATGTAATTGAATAGATATAATTATACAAAAATATTACATGTCAATTAATAATACTAATTACTATAGATAATAATAGTATATCTATATAATGACCAAATAATGGGAACAAAACAATGTAATACTCTATAAGATCAAACTCATACATGAATATTACTCCTACCATAAAAATAATAAAATAAAATGAATTGTGATATAAATATAGTAGATATTATCAAATAAATTAAAAAAATGTGGAATTAAGTAATGAATATTAATTTTTGGTTCTATATATGGGATACAACCATAAATATGACTGTTAGTATACTCTTATTATATCTCTATTACAATAACATTACTCAATATTTCCTTTGGTAATTATGAATATTGATAATATAATTATTATAGTGTGCCTATTTGGATTAGTTTATTTTAAGGTTAATGATAAGAGTAAATTGAAAGGAGAATAAAGAAATGGTGGCTTCAACCATTATAATCATTCATTTTGATGACCATTTATTAGAGCTTAAAAGGGAGGTGGCAACATTGGGGTTCACCCATGACCAATCCCAAACAAATCATTTCATAGTGATTATCGAGTGGAATTGACTATAAGAAAACATCATGTCAGTGGACCTAACAACTAGTTAAATATTAGTTGAGCCACCCTCATGAAACTACAACAACTTTACACCTTATTATTCTTGCATATGCGGGTATAATAAGTTGTTAGGCATCTATACTTCATTATCATAAAAGTGAAATTTTCTTTTTATAAATTAAATAGTTATATATTCAATTCAATTGTAACTATTATTTTGTTTAATAAAATACACATGAATATAATATTAATTTGATAAATTTATTTATGAAAACAAATAAAACATAATTTAATTTTATAAAATACATTCATTTTTATAATTTTTGTATTCTAAATAAAATTTATTTTCATGAAATAGTCTTATAAAATAATATTTATTTAAATATAAATCATAATATATTTTTCTATTGTTTTAGAAATTTATTATAATAGTAAGAAAGTTGGATATGTCGTAACAATTATTATTTTTCAAAAAATAATTATTTATTAATTAAAATATTAAATTCTCATATATAGAGACTAATTTTGATAGAATATAAATAATTTCTGAAATCTGCATGTTGAAATTATTTTAGTGATATATTATAATAATTTTCTAGAATACATTATTTTTTAGTTAATAGTTAAAATTTTGTTTTGTGTTTTCAATATTTTTTGTGACATAATTTATTTTATTATTGATATGTTAATTAATTAAACAAAAAAATATACTATATTAATAAAATTTGTTTAAATCAATTTAAATCAATTTCCAATCCTATAAAATACTTTCCCAAGTATAAAATAGAACGTATGATGATAATAAATATATTTTACAGAAAATTTACTTCTCTATATCCAAATTAATAATAAAAAATTATTTCATATTATAATTGATTAAAATATTATAAAAAATTTCTCATATTTCTAAAACCATGACCAAAATACATTGTTAATAAAATGGTTTTATATTTTACCAAATCTAGAATTCCAAAACCTATATTTTCAAATTATTAAACAATTAATCCTCGTTTACCATAAATAACCTCTCATTCCCCCATCCCTTTACACTTTAAGATCCATTAATAATGAAATTATTCTCATTTATCCAATATAATTCTCTTACAAGGTGTCATTAAAGTCTTATGGTTACCCTATACAAGACTTATAAATTTACATCCAATGGTAAGGGAACTCCCCTCGTATTATTTTCTATTTATGAACCTCTTTTCTGATATATCTTCTAAATGTTTAATTACATTATTTTCATTCACTTTATTATCCCATTACTAAAAAAATTTGTTTTCTCAATAAGATACCTTTTTTTCCTCCAATTATTTTCATAACATAATCAACAGTGTATACATGTCATTATTCAAACTTCATTTCATGATTTTTTCTATTTTATATGAAACATTATTATGTTGTTACTACTCAACCCATTTCACTATTCATGTATTTTAACCAATATATAACCATGATTCAATTATTGGGTACATCCAAATATGAAACCATAATTATTTTCACTTGTGTTAAAAATTATGCAATACACATGTCTTCATGAATTTATTAATTTGATGACTTTTACATGATACCAATTAATGGTTTCCTTTTTGCTATTAAAGAAATATTTTCTTAAGATATAGTTGTAACACAAGAATTAAAAAAATGAAGGGTGTTACAATCTATAACTCTAAGGCATTTGGTAAATAATTAATTATTATATATTTTAGGTTTTATAATACCTCAATTAATAAGGATAATAATTATGTTTTTCAATAGCATGGTGATAAAACATGGTGATATAGTAATGAATGTATAATTTTTATATTGTAGAATACATTACATGTTATGCTTCAAAATAATTCTATTATTATATACATTATGTTATTATTATCATTAACTACTATTATATATCATGTAACATGCTACACATTTCCTTCAGTATTCCCTTTCTAGTATTTATGCTCACCCATTTCCTTTAATTTATATCCCCAAGATAAGATATACAATAAAAGTAACCTAGGTTAAATCAATTAGGAATATTTTTAAGTTTATTATATGAATGATAATGTTTATTCATACGTTAAATTTTTAATTTTGGAAAAACTAAACCCCAAAATATCCTTTGTTTTGTTAATTTATATAAAATGAAATGAATTTTTAATGTATTAATGAGGTAGGATGACAAAATTATTATCAAATACAACTTTAGTTATTTTTAGAAATTATTAATACAAAAACTTTATTAATTTCCATCGAGATAAGTCTAAATTTATTGAAACTTCCAAAAAAATTATTGAAGAATAAAGTGAGTGGTTTCCATGAAATGAAGACTCTATGTGGATAATGAATGTGGATGTGGATCTTAAAAATTTATACCTAGGGGTAATAACCCTAGAAATGGTGCATTGGGTTTTAACTTGAATGTTATCTAGTTTACAAAAAAGGGGCTTTATTGTACACCTAGTATTACACTCTAATCAGATATGTTTGGTTAATCACATGATTTTTACAAAACATTATGAAAGATATATAAAAAGTTTAATTTTTATTAGACGATAGTAAATAATAAAATCATTGGAGAATGTTGTTTTGGTACATAAAATCCCACAACAATTAGAATATTTATTAAATTAAATATGTTTCTCACTGTGGTTTCCTCATATTGGAAATGATGCCAAAAAATGGAAGGACTCGTGTAAATAATGGATTCAATGGACAGTGAGATGATGGTCTTCCTAATGAGATGGATGATAAATTTTAAAACATCATGATGATAATGAATAAATTAACATAGGACATGAATAATACCCTAAAAATGTGGATCATCCAACATCACTAATGAATAAACAACTAGTAGTTGAATCCTTCATGCGTCAATGACCACATATTTTTAGTGGAACCTCGTATCCACTAATCATCGAATAGTTGATCAGTATTATAGATAATCTATCATCTTTAATCCAATTTTCATACAAAGATAAATTTACATCGGTAGTATGTCACATTGAAGGTAAGGTTTATCAGTGGTGGAAACCGACTAAGAACCTGAATCCAAGTGACAGTGTGATATCCATAAAATGGGATCACATCAAAAAAGTATTTTTCAAAAATTATTTTACTCAGACCCTCCAAAACAATATTGATTGGTAATTAATTATATTGAAATAATTAGAAAAATGAATCCTTTGGGAATTATGAGATAAAAATTAGAAGGCTTTCATGATACACTTCATGTAATTTCATTGATTCTGATTGGATGGTTGACTAATTAATTAGAATAACAAGACGAAATCTATAGAAATAATAGGAAATATGAGACTTCTACAGTGACGAAGAGAGAGTATGATTTTCTCTCAATGTTAAAATAGGTTCTAGAGATGCTAATTTGACTCGTGTAAATAATGACAAGAGAAGACTGATGAAAAAAATTATAAGGAATACAGATGAGAGGTAGGTCTATCATGACATGTGAAAAATATTGTATAAAGAATAATTTTAGTAGTTTTATTCAAGTAAGTGGATGGTGTTACAAGTGTGAAAAATATGGAAATATATCTCAATGATATAGTGTAGATTTGAAGACTCAATATATTAGCATTTATGAAAATGGTATATAGTGAAAGAAAAAGATATTAGAAAATGATTAAAATGTAGAGATCATGGAGATTTCAATAATATATATCCAAATCAGTAGAAAATGGAGGTTAAATATCATCGAACCATACAGAGGCCATGGGATAAATTTTGTACATTTTGAATCACAATCTATAGTGTCTAGGCTCGAAATGATTTTCTAGAAGGTCAAAAAATTATATACCCTTAGCTATAAAGTAAAATATTGTATTCTAGTTCAACACATTGTTTTATTTAATTCATATTTTAAAATAACATCTGGTTAATCCCTAACCTATTAGTGGTAGAGTTTTTGGTTAAAAATCACAGAGGAACTATTCAAGAATAAAACTAATATATAGATTCCCCTATTTACTTTGATGATACAAATCTCTCTAAAACATTTTTTTTCAATAGTGGAATTTCTTGTAAACCATGGTATAAATTGGCTCTCAAATTACAATTCCAAGATCAACTATAGAAGCAAGGGGATTTATTTTATCTTAATGGTAAATCCTATATTTATCTTCAAATGAGAGATTCCTATCTAGAGACTTACCATGATCCACCTAATATGTATTTCCTTATGTAAATGATTCATAAATAAGGATAATAAGTTAAATTTATAAATACTCAATATGTACCAATTATTTGAGAATACAACTATTATTTCCTAAATTTTAACGTAGAAATCCAAAAAAATATAGGAATAGTTTTGAATTAAACATATACATATATTCAATAAAATATTGAATATCCCTATATATAATGGCATAAGTGGAGTTATAGGGATTAAATAAGAAACAATAGGGTAATACCCTCTCCCAAGGATTGATTATTTTTAACCAACATCGAGGGGCTTAATTAATCTCTATAATTGATCTCTGATCAGCTTATCATTAGTTGAGTTTGAAGGTAGAAGATATCCTAAAACCTTCCTTCTGAAAAAATATATGCTCATCAAGTGTTTGTTTTTATTAACTTTGGATTTAAAAATTCTCCTTCCATATTTTCATATTTGATTAATTGGGTCTTTAAGGAATACCTTGAAAACATTTTGGTGGCTTTTATTGAAGATATAATGATGTATTACAAAATTCAATATGTGTGTGAGGAAATCTAAAACAAATATTAGAAATTATTAGTATGGAGATGATTTTTGGGAAACTTAGTAAATGTTTATTTGGGATACAAAAAGATTCATTCTTATAGAACATTATATCTAGTGAAGGAATATCAGTTTATCCTACCAAGAAAAGGGTAGTATAAGAGTAGAACCATCCTAATATAGTAACTAAGATTAATATTTTCCTATGTATAGTGGGATATTATATATGGTTTTTGAAGAAGTTTTCATTGATTTATATTCTAATAAATAAGTTAAATAGAAAAGAAGTTACATTTATATGTATAAAGAAGGGTGATGAATTTTTCTAAGAACAAAATAAGATTTTGATTAGTGCACCTATGTTAAATATACCCTCTATTTGAGAAGTATTTTTTATCTATAGTGGTGGATATATGAAATAAATTGTATATGTTATCATAAAAAATGACAAAGTAATCATTGATTAATCTCAACATTCAAAGCCTCATGAATAGAAGTATCATACTCATGGACATAAGTTAATTGTAGTAATTTATTCTCAAATGATATAGAGACACTATTTTATGGGGAAACGTATGATATATACACAATCCATAAGTTTATTATGTTCATATTAACAAAAAAAGTAATTGGACATGAGAAAAAGGATATGGTGAGATCTTAATAAAGACTATGATTGTTCAATTTTTTATCACCACATAAGAGAAAACAATGTCATAGATGCATTAAGTAGTATAGTTCCTGGATTTCATACAATGAAAGGGATTAAAGGAGATCCAATGATTAAGGACCTAGAATGATTATAAATGTGATTCAGAAGGGATGTGATATTTTCAATTCTATCCAAAATTATTTACAAGATAAAAATACAATAGATGATTAAGAAAGATCAAATATATGATCCCTTGATAAAAAACACATATTCAGTGAGAAATGGGAGGATTCTTGAATTTTTTATTAATAATGTTTGTGTACTAAAAAATATTATGTCCCTATATATTCCACTTATCCTATAGATAAATAAGGAGCTGACGGATGAAGATCGTATGACTAAACTATCTACACATCCTAAAATCATTAAAATATATAGAAAAAATCATGTAAATTATTTTTGGGATAATATGAAAAGGAATATTATCCATTATAGTGTGTGGTTATTAGTGTGTCAACTAGTTAAAGAAGAATGAAAGCTTAAAAAATAGGTATTACAGCCACCACTCATACCTCTATTGAAGTGGGACAACATCACTAAAAAAATTTTCATTATCCGTCCTATAACATCCAATCGAATCATTCATATTTGGGAAGTTATCTACACATTTAGAATGTATTACAATTTATTTCGATAAGAGAGGAATTTTCCATGGATTTATCAAGCTCACCTATATATTCATGAAGCATTGAGACACAATGGAGTATAATTTTTTATTTTTTCAAACTCAGATCTAAGATTTATATCTATGGTATAGTGAAAACATCAAACAGATATGAATATAAAAGTAAACCTCATCATAACCAATCATCCTCAAACTTATGGAAATTCTAAGTAGAAATTTGAAACACTAGATGTCATTCCAGGGGCTATAAAAAATGATTTTCAAGGTAGTTGAGACCAACATCTTCCACTAGATGAATTCTCCTATGATAATTGTTTCCACTCTAGTATTAAAATTTTATGTTTTGAAGCTATCTAAAAAAGGTATATAACAACAACATGTTGGGGTGAAGTTAAATAAGGGATGATAATAAGAATAAAAACTATGTAAGAGATTACATGAAATATTCAAGTGATTTGGAAACACATAAAGGCTTCTTAGAGTCGATAGAAATGTTATATTTAAAACTTAAGGATGAACATAAAATTTCTTGTTGGAGATCACATTTTTTCCAAGATATCACTATGTAAATGTGTTATGTTATTTTATAAGGAAGTGGAAACTTATTAAAATTTTTATTGGGAAATTGGATATTACATAGTGTGTTAGAGAGCTTCCTTATCAATTTTAACTACCCCCAAATCATTTAATATCCTCAATTTCTTACACATGTATCTATTGAGAATGTATATTCCAGAATCAACACATAAACAAGACATTGATGATGTGTAATTGGAAACTAAATTTTCATATAAAGACGAACCGATCAAGATTCTTATCATAAGGGCATAATTTTTAAGGAATAAAGAACAATGACTTCTTTTGGCCCAATGGAGAAGTCACATGTTTGAAGAAGATACTTGTGAACCTCATTAAGTGATAGAGAAAACACGCCACCATTTGTTTAAGTATGAAAAAGTTTTTGATAATGAAATTTCCCTAGTGGTAGAGAATGTGACAGTATGAGAATTCCTCTAATGATTACTATAACAACTTTTAATTTTTTTTCAATAGAACTATATTGAAATACAATTACAGAAAAGATATTACCTATCAAGTAATAATTCTAATTACTAGACAAAATACTATAGTTAGGATATAAAAAATTATTAATAATTACCACATAATGGTATAACTGATAATTTCATACTCTTCCAAGAAGTGTATACTTACTATAACATAGATTAAAGTTAATGAAACATTTATAAAATAATAGTAATTATCAAAGTAATAATAATAATCTTTGGAAATGAAGTATAAATTTTGATGTTTGGTGATATATATAGGATGTAATAATAAATATGAGTGTTAGGATATTACTATCAGATTAATGATAAATGACTAATTATCAATATGACCATTGATAATGTTGCCATTATAAAGTGACTGTAGGGAATACTTTATATTAAAGGTAATGATATGAGTAAATTGAATGAAGAAAGAATAAATGATGGCCTCAAATAGTAATAACATGTCTTTTGAATCCTATTTATCAGAACATGGGATTGAGATGGTATCCCTAGGTTTCACCGTTGACCAAGCCCAAGCAAAGGTTAAATATATAAGGATCAAGCCAAGTCGACAGTGGGACAATTTCTAGTGAAGATCACTACAAGTCAATGTTAGCTAAGACGCCTCATGAAACTACCACATCACACACCTTACTCTTAGGGAATAAAGTGTTGTAATTGTGGGTTATATATCCAGACCATAGTATCATAAAAATGTTACATCCGTTTTATAAATTAAAATTTCATTTAATTTATTCCATTTTCAATATTATATTATTTAATAAAATATAAACAAATATAAGAGGGATATGATAAATATATTTTTTATTACAAATAAAACAAAATTATATTTTCAGAAAATATATTCATTTTTATAATCAATTTATTATAAATAAAATTTATTTTCCCGAAAAATCCTTATAAAACATTACTTATTTAAATTTAAATGAAAATAATGTTGTATAATGTTCAAGGAAATTTGGCTAGCTTTAAAGAAGTTGATTATATTGTAAAATTTGTTATTTTTCAACAAATAATGATGTTTTATTTAAAATTTATATTTATCATATTTATTGGTTTATTTTCATAAAATAAAAACTAAATTGGATGTCCAAAATTTAAAATTATATAAGGGTTTCATTTTGGGATTTTTTTAATAAACATTATTTTATAGTGAATAGTAATTTTTTTTTGTTTTCGATATGTTATATGAGATTATATATGTGTGTGTATGTGTGTGTGTGTGAAAATGATGTAATAATTAATTAAAAATGATCAAAAGCCCAAAATAGTATATTTTTTAATATTTTTTATTTTAATTGATTTGTATAAATTTTTAAACCTATAAATGACTTTCAAAAGCCTATAATAGAAATTTAAATTTTAAAAACTATTTTTTGTGAAAATTTTACTTTTTCATGTTTGATGAAATATTAAAAAATGCATTCTGATTATAATAGATTAAAATAATATTGAACATGACATAAATGTCTAAAATCATGATAAAAACCCATGGGTATTCTAATAGTTTTCATTTTCCACAAAGACTATTTCAAATAACAATATTTAGAAATTATTAAACACTTCCTCCCCTTTTACTATAAATTCCCACAAATTTCTGCTATGCTCTCAAATAAAAATATATTATGCATGATATTATTCTAATTTCTATCTCTAAAGTCCCTCCAAGGTGTCTCCATGTTTCAAAGGGATTCCCTATCCATGATTTAGGAAGTTACTTCCCATAGTAAGGGAACTCTCTTCTTCTTTGTTTCCATTCATGTACCTATTTTGTGATATTCATTCAAAATAGTGAAATACATAAATTTTATACATTTTTTATTATCCCATTATTGAAAAATAATATTTTATTAGTGGGATACCTTTATTTCCTCTTATTATTCCTTTAATTTAATACACATTGTATACCAGTCATGTTGCCTAATTTATTTCATGAATTTTTATCTTTTACATGAAATATTCTTATGTTGTGCATCTTCAAAAAATTTCTCTATCCATGTGTATTAAACTAGATGTAACCATGATTAAATAATTGGGTACTTCCATGTATGAATCCCATAATAATTTATCATTAGTGAAATATGATACAATACTCATGTCGTTAATCATTTACGAATTTAATGACATTTACACGAAACTTACTCATTATTACTATGATTTATTGCTGATATGTTTTCTTATAATCTATATGGTGTACATGAATTAGAGAAATGAATTTTTCACCCTGGCAGTTCTCCAATGCTTTACATAAATAATTATTCTCTATAGATGACATGTTTTATGATGACTTGTTGAATAAAATTGGTAATTTAGTTTTATGTCCCCTTCATGATAAACCTTGGTGATATGCTTTTGAATGACTCATTTTCATGTTGTATACACATTTCCATGTTATGATTAATGATCATTATATTATGATATGCCTAATTTGGTTATTATAATTACATTCTTTTATGCCTCAAGATCACATTATAAATGATTTATTTTTTATTCCCTTACTAGGATTTACACTCACCCCTTTCTATTAATGTTTGTGCCCAGTATATAAGATGTAGTAAAAGTAACCCGGGATGAATCTATAATGAATAATTTCAAGTATATTGGAATTAATTTTATATTTTTCATATATTACATTTTTAATTTACAAGGAACTAAACTAGAAATTATCTTATGGTTTCTTATAAATTGAACTGTTTAAGGAAAATTTAATTTATTCAGAAATAAAGCATGTCATAACACATATTTTAAACAAATATCAATTATTAAATTGAAAAAGGAATCAACTATATCACATGAACTCATTATAAATTCATAATGTTTATTTCATGAAGTCTATACCTTTGGGTCACGATCCTTTGAATCTCCATTATAATTACTCTGGATTTTTTTTCCATATAACATGAGAGGTTTTTCAAGAAGCAACATTATGTAATTTTTATTGGATATAGAAAATTGTAAGGCATTAATAATATTTTAATACATATCCAGTTCTTTATGATAGTTCTATAATAAATATTTATAGTCCATTCATTCATTAATATCATACATGGTATCCACATTAACATCTATTCCAAACGATCAAAAATAGTAATTCATATAGATCGTAGATAACTGAAAATTGTTACATTAAATTATAGGTATCTATTTGTAGTTCAAAACTACCTCGATGTTTTTGAGATAGATAGAGATAGACCTGGAGAAAAATCATATGATAACATTTTAAATGATAATTTAATCACTCACTTAATCATAATAAATTTTGTTTTACCTCACTACCTCATGGTTTTGTTCTTCAGCAAGGCTTACTTCCCACTGATGGTCTCACTAAAATATCACTTAGAAAAGAAATTATGATTTGAGGGAATAGAAATTGGACATATATTATATTCCTACCCATCTTTCCCCCCATAATGCCTAATATTGAACATCAGTACCACCACCATTAAATAGGCCTCACTGGCTATATCGTGGAACCATAATCTAGTATCCTCGAAAAACTATGACATGAACTTATTTAAAATGTGGACTAATAGATACAAAAATAGTTTGTATGTATGTTTTTAGAAAATATTACTTATTGAAATCCACCAAGGACTTATACAGAGACATTAAAAAACAACTTCATTATATTTTCAAATAATAATATGAATATATTAGTTTTCATATTAAAATGTAACGTCTAACTATATTTAAGAATTAATTGTAAATTAAACAAGTAACTAAGTTTAATGAAATATATTTACATAAATATATAAAATCAGGATTAAAAAAATAGAATCACTTAACCAATCTTAATAAGAATTATGGGATACTACTAATGGGATTAAGGTGAGGAAATATATGTCCCTCACACTTAATATAAAACCTCTGTAAACTATGTATGTGATACTAGAAAGAGAACAATACTAAAAAAATAGTTTTATAACAAATGTTTGTATAATATAAAAAAATGGTAAAATCCCAAATGGACTTATCATGATCATAATATTAAACAATTACATCGTATATATTGTCTAATATAAACTATTGGGAAAAATAATATAATTAATTTCGGTTTATTTTATGTTTTTATGTTCATGAATTTATTATGATGTATTTTTGAATTTATTTTGAAGATTTTGGTTAAATTTAAAAATTGAGGGATAGATAGTGGTAGAATTTGTTCCCCTTATTAATAACGTTATGATGGTTAATATGGTGGATTATTTATTGGTTAAAAATAATAATAAAAATAAATCAATTTTAAACTAAAATGAAAATTCATGTGAAGTATAAAATATAAATGATGAACACATGTAATTTTCATACTAGTTCAAATAAAGATGGATCTGACATCTAATCTCTAATTCCCTGTTATAAGAAAGAGAAATGGCATTCCATAAAAAATAAAAGTTGTATAAGAGTCACACATCATGTTATAAAATACCTTTTCTATTATTGGAATAACCTAAAAAACCTAATTTTTCATAGTATTCATATCCCACTTCAAATATCCTTTTAGAAGTGGAAGTGAAACCACACATACAACTCATTCCTTTTAGAGTGGAGGTATAACTAACACAGAATGATGTAATTTAAATATGTATAAAAAATAAATCATGCTAGTATAAAGGAAATTCATAAAACAGTTATAATTATAATTCATATAAAAATATAATGAAATACAACATTATAATCATAAAAAACATATAAATAATATGACCATAAAATAGTTATTACATCTTCATTGAACTAGGAAATGTGTTCCGGCAATAAAAATCATTCACTGTGGAACAAAATATTATAATTTTCATTATTTATTATGAAAATTTTTATTTACAAAAATTCAATTCATTCCTAAACTAGTTCCCTTAAATTTTATTTACAGAAAATCTCTCCAATGGTAGGTTCATAATGTTTCTTAGTTCCTATATAATGGATAGTTTATTCATTATTTTTATAATATAATTTATCCATTTTCAGGTCAAAATAGTTTCCAAAATTTGTAGTTTGAACATAAATTTATGTTTTCCAAAAATTAAACAAAAACATTTCATGATAAATAATAATAATGAAAATATATAAATAATTATCCATTGTGTGAAAATAATATATTCTAAAAACATATAGTGTTATATCATGGTATTCAAACATGTAACACCCCAAGATTTCATAGTGTGTTATTTCTTCAAAATAATACAATAACTTGCACTACATGCAACACCGAGTTCAAGAACACCCTGAATTACCAAACAAGCCGTTCAAAAGAGGTTATGAATAGTATTAACTAAATTTTAAACTTTATATAATCCTTATAATTTTAGAATCCATATTATGAGTTTCTTAGACATAATGTAAGAACAAATTCATTTTCAGTATTGCACTTTTACCAACTTTTAATAGTGAACCCTTTTTAAATACAATATTTTAAAATTTGTGACTAAATGGGGACATCAAAAAATTTAATATGAAACATCCCAAGCTTCCACGGTACGCTTTCCTTTGAATAATACAGTAGCCTGTGTTGTACGCAACTTCGAGTTCTAACACACACCACATCCAATCAAACTAGCCATTATGAATAGTAATACCTACTTTTTGAAATTATATATATTTTATATTTCAAAATGGACTTCATTTTTGGATTCGGAGTATTGAATTTAGACTAAGGTGAAATTTTGGTACTTTTCAGATAACCTTAATATTTTGATGAATAGTGAAAATTACTAAATTTTAAATTAAAAAAAACATTTTTAATCAAAATAATAAATGGTGATAAATTATGAATTTGAGTGGTTTTAAAGTATAATTAGAATATATTTTTACAATTTTATCCAATAGTGTTCATTATAATTAATTTCACTTTGAAATTGGACCTAAACAATTTTCAATCTTTTGATATATATTGTTTCTTAAAAACACGCTATTTGTTGTGACAGCGGGAATTAATTATAAAATTAATTAATGAAACTTATATGATTGGAATTTTGTAAAATATATATCATTTTTTAATTTGGAATATCAATTATAGCTTAGGGTGAAATTCTGGCATTGTTCTGAAAAACTTCAATTTTTGATGAATAGTGAAACTACTAAGTGGTAGTTAAAAAAAATGAATTTTTCATAAAACATAATTTTACCACTTCTGTGAATGGAATTTTGAAAATCAAAGAGACACGGTTAATATCAAGAAGTAAAATGTGGTTCAATGAGATGAAAATAATTTTTGGTGAATAATAACTTTTTACTTTTATTTACCACGGTTAAAAGTAAATAGGGTAATTAAGGGAAAAATGATATTAATATTACCCTAACACATGTCCTAATTCTATTGGACAAGTGTATCTCGACCAAAACAGCCTTATGAATAAAATATTATCATTTAGGTCCACTTGGATTAGATTTGGACATTTATTATTATTTAATTCAAAGAAGAGTTAAAAGAGTTAAAATCAAAGTTTATTTACTAAAAAAAATTTAATATAAGGTTATACATATGATAAATTCGATTGTAAATATTCATTAGAAAGATAATATGATTTAATACATAATTATTGTTTATTTATAATTTTTAAACTTTAAATAATTTAATTTATTTATGACACAATGATGATGCAGTAATAACCATAATAGTGAAAAATTAAAATAATTGATATTATAAATTCCCAAATAAATATAATTTGAGACTTTTATTGAATTACAATGATTTTATAGGCTAATATGACATGTTATTATTGATTTAATTAATTAGGTCTAATTAATCATTTTGTTATGAGTTTCACAAAAATCAACTATTGAATAGTGTCAAAATTGACATAAAAGAGTTTTTAAAAGAAATATTATATTATTAATTGATATTAAATTCCTAAAAATCTAAGGATCGGCCAAAAGACTTATATCATGATAGGATCATCATTAATGGACCACTTTGGGGTCACTTGGACGTATATATTTTGTTTATTAACTATATATTATAAAAATACAAAGTGACATGGTAAATGTCAAACTAATTAACTAAGATTTAAAACTAAAAGATAAGGTTTATATATTAACCCAAACCTGTCTAAATTATATTGGTTGAATGGTTTTAGACCTATCCCAACCTTATCCTTTGAATAATCAACTTTGGAGCCATTATAATCCGAATATGAATTTATTATAAATTAATATTTCTAGCTTTTCCAAAGGTGCCCCTCACCCCTCTTATTAAAGGGCACTCCTCCTTCTCAATTCTTCACACATTCAAAGCCTTTTGGTTCGTCCAAACTCTGCCCAAATACTCTACCAACTTCCCGCACTACAAATGATAGGCCTTAGTTTGATCATAAAGCCATCCTAAGGAGCCCTTTTGATCAAATCAAAAGGAAGAACCCGAAGAAGAGGTAATGTTTTCACCACCCCTTTTCAAGTTCCTTTCTTCTTCCACTTCTTTTTTCTTTGTTATTACCATTCTAAAATAATAAATCCAGTATCTTATATATACTGTGATGTTATTATAAATATGGTACAACCATATTCAGTATTCTATCCACCCTTTAAATAACATGTCACCATACGTGCGTACGTACGGCTTACCGTCTCCACGTCGTGGTGTAATAGTTATTCAATATATTATTCTTTGGATGGGTATAATAATGATATGTATCTCATGTAAATAATAAATATAACATGTTAAAAACTCTGTATATATGATATACCATCCAATTATATAGTATTTTAATATCAAAAGAATGATATTGTCGCTCTTGCGTACGTACGGACTACCTTCTCCACGAACGCGATGAGATTCATTCTCCATCGTATCCATTCAAGTATAATTATCATTTGATGATTTAAAAATGTTGTTTAATAACATGATATCATTCAGGATATGAATACGATACAACCTATCCATAAAAAACATGGCTTATGTAACAAAACATATAAAATAAAATGAGTAAGTTAACACCCGAAACGAAGATAATTCAAAGATATTATTAACAAATCAATGTTAAAAGATAATATATGATATGATATTAATATATATGATTCTTGTATAATTTAATAACAATTATTTCACCATTATACAGGAGGTTAACCTACCGCAAACAAGTAAAAGTACAAGGTAAGGATGATTTTACAATCTCTTCATTATCCGAGGTTGTTTATACGTAATAATCTACTGGGATCTCTTTATCATCCACATCCATGTTTCTCAAAAATGTATTTCAAAACATTTTTGACTATTTACAAGAATATGGGTTAATGTCATTTATACACTTGTTTGACTTTTTATAAGAGGTTTATAAATGAATCTTTCTATCATTTTCCAAACAAGGTGCTTTTTAACCTTTTCGACAAAATTAAGGTAAGAATGTTTTTTTAAACTTATACGGTGGGTGCGGCTATTTCCCGCCGTTATAAAATCGTCGAAGCTTCCCTTATAAGCTTATAATAATATTTTTGAAGAAAATGTTTTATTTTATAAATATATGACTCTTAAATGATTTCAAAAATAGAAATAGATATTTCTCTAAAAAGAGTTTTTATTTCATCTATGTCATCATCCTTTGATGGATTTTATGCTTATTTGTAGTTGATTTATTAAGATACAAAACTTCTATATTGTATTTAAGGTTTTGTGATATGATTTAATGTGGATGTGATATTTTTATACCATTAATAGTTTATGATGAAAGTATTGACATTTCGTATGCTAGTTTTAATATGAATGTTTATGTTATGTTTAAACATTTTCATATGGGAATGCATTGGACTTAATATGTGAAGGGTTGAGCCCGCTATAGATCCTCGATGCATCGGTAGGTCTCATGAGACAAACTAGTGTCTTGGCACAAGGCCTTGACAAAATCTTATTTGTAGTCTTGGGACGAGGCCTTGGCTATGTGGTTATGATAGTCTGGCATTATGCATTTCATCATTATGAAAGTGGTTATTGATATTTCATTTGATTATTCGACTAGTAGAATATCCATGTGAATAAGTAAATGGAATTATTTCATTTTACATTTTCCATAATATGTTGAAGTTCAAGTTTAAAAGGCTTTTGTTTTAGTTATACATTGCCTTAAATGTTTATTCTTATTTATGAAAGTTTCCGCTATATTGTTATCCTTACTGGGAATTTGACCTCACCCCTTTTCTATGTTTTAATTTTCCCAGGATGTAAAGAAGTATGATATGAATGACCTGCAGTGATAGTATGTGGGGATATGAGTGTGGAATATGGAGACTATGTTTTTGTAGTAGTTTTTCACTTTGTAATGTAGTTTAAAACTTTATGAATATATCTAGTGTTTCCAAGGCTACTAAACCAATTGGTCTTTCTTGATTTGATCTTTCTTGTGATCATTCCAATGTAATGTAATAATGCACCGACTCTGGGTAACTAGGGTCGGGGCGTTATAGTTGGTATCAGAGGAAGTTTAGTACAAACCTTGGATGCTAGATTTAGATAAACTCTGATTAGAGCACGTAGACCTAAGATGAACTTTGAGGATTAGTATAGAATAACTTCCTAGAATTTTGTTATTGTAGAGATTTTGTGAGTTTTCCGAGAAATACATCCCTGTCTGGATACGATCAGGTAGAGGCGGATCTGGTACAGATGTACCTAGGGGTAAAACCCGAAAACACCGCTTTGAGATAGACTCGAACGGGAACTGGTGCACGACAACAGGCCTTGCTGCACTCTTGGTTACGACACTCCCGGGGGATATGATTAGGATCACTCTCATTTTATTTACAAATCATCATAAACTGTTTATGAGTATATACTTCCTCAATGAAAATATTTTTATGATTATGGTTTATAACCATAAATATTTCAATTTTTGTTAAGTGTTTTATAAGTATGGGATTATGTATTTTGATTCATAAACTGATCTAGTGTATACCATTGTTTAGAAATGGTGCCTAGTAGAAGGAATGAGAACTCTAGCAATGCACATGATCCAAAGAGAAAGAAAGATAATATCTTTCATGGTCTTAAGCCAGAATTTATAAGAGAAATAGTCTCCCATGTATTATCATCATATGAAGAAATAATATCAGGTTTTGATAAGATATGTAAAGATTTTATTGAGTTCTATGGCTTTGAAGGGAAGTAAGAGAAGAAAAGGATGGAAAAGAGAATGATGGATAAAGGGAAGAGTCAAAATAATAATTTTCCCATATGTGATAACTGTGGGAAGAAACACCCTGGAACTTGTCTCAAAGGAATGAGAGTTTGTTATAAGTGTGGGGGAAAAGGGCACAAAGTACGTGACTGCAAGGGTAAGAAAATGGTTTCAAATGTGCAATGCTTCATTTTCATGGAGTTTGGACACTACACGAACCTATGTCCCAGTCATCAGACTATGCCACAAATGATGCTATTAGATAATAATTATGTTATGATACTACCACAGATGAAGAGGAATTATTAGAGTTCTTATGTTGATTATTTCATTTGAGCGTTGTATCAACAATGTATTTGTTATAATAATTATGGAGTATATAAGGATTGTAATGTAGTACTATTTCATTAAGGACTTGAGATTGTGTGGAACAAAGAAAAGTGACTCAATAGCAGGTTAAATTTTTGGAAAATATATGGTTAAGAGAAAGATAAACCATAATATGGTTCTGATACCGAAGTAGTGATTTTAGAATAATACATGATTGATTTGGATAAATTATATTGGATATTCTTGACTACCTTGAAGCTGATTAATGATTTGTATATACCATCATTATTGTGGTTTATAACATTTTTGGGTTGATGAAGTATATCCAGCATTCTATATAGAATAAGGGAGCATGAATTTAATCAATAAGTATTATGGTAATTCATGATGTTTCAGTGTTTTAAAAGAATACATGATGAAGGTATTCATATGCTATTACAGGGTAAAAAGGATCTACATTAAGTTTACCTTCCTTATAAATATTGGACTGTGAGTTTTGATAGAAGTATTTTGGATAAATTCTAGTTTGAGATTAATTTTTGATTTCCATAAAAGGACAACCAAGAGGTCGGGCGGCAACCCGTCGCGACCGGCAAGGCCGCGAGACTTGAACCCTCAACTGAAGGGCGACAAGGGTGTATCACCTACCACTGGCCCATGAGATGTCCTAGAATAAATAATGTAGTTTTTTTAAAAAGATCTGGTAGATGAATTATAAATTCGTTTATTTTGGAACCATGTACAAATAGTATAAATAGAATTTTTTTTATGAGTGAAAGATGAGTTTGTGGTAGAAATTTATTAATGGATAAAACTCTAATTATAAAGTAAGTATATCTCTTTATGATCTTAGCCAATCTAATAAATAAATTCCTCAACATTAAGAAAAGGAACTTAGAACAAAAATGTTGTCCTAGATGGTACCTTAAATCATCACTAATTTATGGCTTTGGGATTGTTGGCCTTTTCAAAGCCATGTTCTCTACCACTCTCCATCAGATAATTGATGGTTATATTTCTCTACCATATCCATATTTTCCTACATGGAACCCTAGTATGTGTTATTTTCGGTAATCTTCATACTTTCCACTCTTTATTTTAAATAGAGGCCTCATTAATTCATTTTTTGATGTGGGATTGAAACAAAGATATTTTGAAATGTCAAAAATGTGTTATCCTAATACCTTATGTTTTGTTGAATCGATGGTATTTTAAATCATCGTAGATTGATGAATTTAAGGACCTCAATTTTAAACATGTTTGTGATTGATGACCTCAATCACTACCTATAAATATTTACGTTATTCTTCCAATTATATGTCTCTAATTTCCACCAATGTTCTCCTAATCGAGATCATAATTTGGTGGTGACCCTTTCATTTCTCTTTTCCTCATATTAAGACTAAATTTTAGTAACCCAATTTTTTATGTGGGTTTTCCCACAAAGATATTTTTTATTTTCAACCTTTTATTTCCGAAGAACAATTTCAAATTGCGAGGACACAATTTATTGAAGGAGGGGAGAATGTAACACCCCATGATTTCATAGTGTTTTCTTCAAAATAATACAATAACTTGCACTACACGCAACACCGAGTTCAAGCACACAATGACTTACCAAACAAGCTGTTCAAAAGAAGTTATGAATAGTATTAACTAAATTTTAATCTTTATATAATCCTTATAATTTTAGAATCCATATTCTGAGTTTCTTAGACATAATGTAAGAACAAATTCATTTTCAGTATTCCACATTTACCAACTTTTAATAGTGAACCCTTTTTAAATACAATATTTTAAACTTTTTGACTAAATGGGGACATCAAAAAAATTAAAATGAAACATCCCAAGCTTCCACGGTACGCTTTCCTTTGAATAATACAGTAGCGTGTGTTGTACGCAACTTCGAGTTCTAACACACACCACAACCAATCAAACCAGCCGTTATGAATAGTAACACCTACTTTTTGAAATTATATATATTTTATATTTCAAAATGGAATTTATTTTTGGATTAGGAGTATTGAATTTAGCCTAAGTTGAAATTTTGGTACTTTTCGGATAACTTTAATATTTTGATGAATAGTGAAAATTACTAAATTTTAATTAAAAACAACATTTTTAATCAAAATAATTAATGGTGATAAATTATGAATTTGAGTGGTTTAAATGTATAATTAGAATATATTTTTACCATTTTATCCAATGGTATTCATTATAATTAATTTCACTTCGAAATTGGACCTAAACAATTGTCAATATTTTGATATATATTGTTTCTTAAAAACACGCTATTTGTTGTGACAGTGGGAATTAATTATAAAATTAATTAATTCAACTTATATGTTTGGAATCTTGTAAAATAGATATCATCTTTGAATTTGGAATATGAATTATAGCTTAGGGTAAAATGTTGGCATTGTTCTGAAAAACTTCAATTTTTGATGAATAGTGAAACTACTAAGTGGTAGTTAAAAAAAACTGAATTTTTCATACAACTTAATTTTACCGCTTCTGTGAATGGAATTTCGAAAATCCGAGAGACACAGTTAATATCAAGAAGTAAAATGTGGTTCAATGAGATGAAAATAATATTTGGTAAATAGTAACTTTTTACTTTTATTTACCACGGTTAAAAGTAAATAGGGTAATTAAGGGTAAAAACGATATTAATATTACCCTAACACATGTCATAATTCTATTGGACAAGTGTATCTCGACCAAAACAGCCTTAGGAATAAAATATTATCATTTAGGTCCACTTGGATTAGATTAGGACATTTATTATTATTTAATTCAATGAAGAGTTAAAAAAGTTAAAATCAATGTTTATTTACTAAAAAAAATTTAATATAGGGTTATACATAAGATAAATTCAATTGTAAATATTCATTATAAAGAAAAAAAGATTTAATACATAATGATAGTTTATTTATAATTTTTAGACTTTAAATAATTTAATTTAATTATGACACAATGATGATGCAGTGATTACCATAATTTTGAAAAATTAAAATAATTGATATTATAAATTCCCAAATAAATATAATTTGAGACTTTTAATGAATTAAAATACCTTTATAGGCTAATATGACGTGTTATGGTTGATTTAATTAACTTTGGTGGATGTAATAATTCTGTTATGAGTTTCACAAAAATCAATTATTGAATAGTGTCAAAATTGACATAAAAGTGTTTTTAAAAAATATATTATATTATTAATTGATATTAAATTCATAAAAATCTAAGGTTCACCCAAGAGACTTATATCATGATAGGATCATCATTAATGGACCACTTGGGGGTCTCTTGGATGTATATAGTAAGTTTATTAACTATAGATTATAAAAATACAAAGTGACATGGTAAATGTCAAACTAATTAACTATGAGTTAAAACTAAAGGATAAGGTTTATATAGTAACCCAAACCTGTCTAAATTCTATTGGTTGAATGGTTTTCGACCTATCCCGACATTAACCTTTGAATAATCAACTTTGGATCCATTAGAAACCGAATATTAATTTGTTATAAATTAATATTTCTAGCTTTTCCAAAGGTGCCCCTCACCCCTCTTATAAAAGGGCACTACTCCTTCTCAATTCTTCACACATTCAAAGCCTTTTGGTTCGGCCAAACTCTGCCCAAATACTCTCTCAACATCCCTCACTACCACATATAGGCCTTATTTTGATTGGAAAGCCAACCTAAGGAGACTTTTTGATCAAATCAAAAGGAAGAACCCGTAGAAGAGGTAATGTTTTCACCACCCCTTTTCAAGTTCCTTTCTTCTTCCACTTATTCTTTCTTTGTTATTTCCATTATAAAATAATAACTCCAGTATATTATATAAACTGTGATGTCATTATAAATATGGTACAACCATATTCAGTATTCTATCCACCCTTTTAATAACATGTCACCATACGTGCGTACGTATGGCTAACCGTCTCCACGTCGTGGTGTAATTGTTATTCAATATATTATTATTTGGATGGGTATAATAATGATGTGTAACTCAAGTAAATAAAAAATATAACATGTTAATGATTCTGTATATATGATATACCATCCATTTCTATATTATTTTAATATCAAAATAATGATATTGTCGCTCGTGCGTACGTACGGACTACTGTCTCCATGAACACGGTGGGATTCATTCTCCATCGCATCCATTCAAGTATAATTATCATTTGATGATTTAAAAATGATGTTTAAGTACTTGATATCATTCTGGATATGAATGATATACAACCTATCCATAACAAACATGGCTTATGTAACAAAACATATAAAAGAAAACGAGTAAGTTAACACCCGAAACGACGATAATTCAAAGATATTATTAACAAATCAATGTTAAAAGATCATATATGATATCATATTAATATATATGATTCTTTTATAATTTAATAACAATTATTTCACCATTATACATGAGTTTAACCTACCCCAACCAAGGAAAAGTACAAGGTAAGGGTTATTTCACAATCACTTCATTATCCGAGGTTGTTTATACGTAATAATCTACTGGGATATCTTTATCAACCACATCCATGTTTCTTAAAAATGTATTTCAAAACATTTTTGACTATTTACAAAAATATGGTTTAATGTCATTTATACCCTTTTTTGAATTTTTATAAGAGGTTTATAAAGGAAACTTTTCGTCGTTTTCCAAACAAGGTGCTTTTTAACCTTTTCGACAAAATTAATGTAAGAATGTTTTTTTAAACTTATACGGCATGTGTGGCTATTTTCCACCATTATAAAATCATCGAAGCTTCCCTTACAAGCTTATAAGAATATTTTAAAAGAAAATATTTTATTTTATAAATATATAACTCTTAAATTATTTCAAAAATATAAAGATATATTTCTCTAAAAAGAGTTTTGTTTTCATCTATGTCAACATCCTTTGAAGGATTTTATGCTTATTTGTAGTTGATTTATTAAGATACAAAACTTCTATATTGTATTGAAGGTTTTGTGATATGTTTGACTATGGATGTGCTATTTTTATACCATTCATAGTTTATGATGAATGTATTGACATTTCGTAAGCTAGTTTTATTAAGAATGTTTATGTTATGTTTAAACCTTTTCATATGGGAATGCATTGGACTTAATATGTGACGGGTGGAGCCCGCTATAGCTCCTCGATGCATCGGTAGGTCTCATGAGACAAACTAGTGTCTTGGAACAAGGCCTTGACAAAATATTATTTGTAGTCTTGGCACGAGGCCTTGGCTATGTGGTTATGATAGTCTGGCATTATGCATTCCATCATTATGAAAGTGGCTATTGATATTGCATGGGATTATTCGATTAGTAGAATATCCATGTGAATAAGTAAATGACATTATTTAATTTTACTGTTTCCATACTATGTTGAAGTTCAAGTTTGAAAGGCTTTTGTTTTATTTATACATTTCCTTAAATGTTTATTCATATTTATAAAAGTTTCCGCTATATTGTTATCCTTACTGGGCATTTGAGCTCACCCCTTTTCTATGTTTTATTTTTCCTAGGATGTGAAGAAGTAAGTAATGAATGACCTGCAGGGATAGTATGTGGGGATATGAGTGTGGACTATGGAGACTATGTTGTTGTAGTAGTTTTTCACTTTGTAATGTAATGTAAAACTTTATGATTATATATAGTCTTTCCAAGGCTACTAAACCAATCGGTCTTTCGAGATTTGATCTTTTTCTTGTGATCATGCCAATGTAATGTAATAATGCACCGACTCTGGGTAACTAGGACCGGGGCGTTACAAAACATCATATCTTCTAAATTCCATCTTCTTATAATTAATTTTCAAAAACAAAGAATGATGAAACATAGAAAAATGCATAAGCATGAATAGAAACCTAACATTAATTGAAATCGTATGAGTAGAATTATTTTTTTAGAGTTTTTACAAAAAAATTATACTTTTAATGGTTTTATAATACTTTTATTTATATTTCATATGGTTTTAAAAAATATTTTAAAACTTTCAAAATATTTCATAAGACTTTAAAATTATCATATGAATATTTTAATCACCATGGATTTAGAGAGTTGTATTTTTTATCAATTAGTGAGAGTTACTAGGTTTTGTAAGATTCCAATAAATGTAAAAAGGAGCATGTGAATTATTTTAGGAATTAAATGTTAGAAAGATACCCATGTATTTGGGAAATGAAGAATTAATTTAGTTATTAATGAGTAACCCATTACATACAATGACTACCTAGCTAGTATTTATTTTCAATATATGTATTTATTATTTTGAGAACACTATCTATAATAGTTTTTATGTAATTTTAGTGAAACGACTAGTAGATAGATTAAATATATAATATTGAGAATGATATAGTAATTGTGGTTGTGAGATATTATGATAATATAACCAATGTTTACTACATGTGAATGATCATGAATATATACCTCAATAACTTTTGGATAATATTTTGAGAAGACTAGAAAATTCCTGAATTCTTTTAATGTGGTTTGGAACTAATTTGAGGAATTTTAGATTTTACATGCGTTGAATAATTTGAAAAAATTAAAAACCATAAATATTATCTTTATGTGAAATGTATGGTTATATATATCCTATTTAAACTGAATCTAGTACTTTTTCAGAATGATATCTTTAGTTGTATAAGGATTATCTATTGTAGTTGAGTATAAACCTGACAAATTCCTCATCAACATAAACATCATCAAAAAAATATGCAAGGTTCATACCTTAACATAATAAATATTTTGAAGCTTTTAAGGGTCATGCTACATTTTATGGATAAATAACCTATATTTGTATAAGCATCATCACTACTCTGTGTAAACATCATTGTCTCTGTATATGTTTAAAATTAAAATAAAAATATGTAACGACTATTTAATGATTATTTGTGTAATAATAACTCATTTAGATATGTAAAAATTATTTATTTTATGCATGTACATAGTTTTCCATCATCATAATGCTCATATGTCAGCGTAATGATCATGCCTGAGTGAAAATTGAAGAATTATCGTAGATGATAATAAAATTTTCATGAATTTTAATTTTAAATATAAAAATTATTTATGAAACCTACAATGTTAATAATCATGATTCTAAACATTAAAAAAACTAATATGGTATGTTATTCAGGAATTATTATTGTAAGATCTGATTTTTATGCCTTACATAATAACATCGATATAAAGAGAAGAATTTGAAATACTTTCTTAATTTATGAAATTTATATTCTAGAATTTAATTATTTTTTATGAAAATAAAATTTTAAAATGAAGAATAACTCCTATATTGTTTTGAATATCATGACGTTATTTATATCCCTGATTCAAGCATGAATTTTAGAAGATCATGTGGATGAGACATTAGATAATGAAAATGAAACATCATTCTTTTTCTAGAATAATGAAGATGATACTTATTCGACGATAAATCTGTAATGTATTATTTTAATTTTTTTATCTAATATGATTTGAGTATTTACCGGTATTATTAACCAGGATAAATAATTTCAATATGAGAAGGGAGATCATGAATTTACCCAATGTTGATATGATAATAAATTCATGGTTTAATATATCTAAAAATTTATAATTTGTTGATGCATCTATTGATTCATTCACTGATTAAGAACCAAAAACTATGTCGTGATTAAATTTATGGATGAAGAAGGAAAATGTAAAGCTTATATATATAGTGAATGTGTTTAAGTAGAATTTTTATTGGGTTTCCTATGAATCTTTCACACCAAAACTAAATACTTCCAAGATGTAATTTTTTTGCGATGCCTTTTTCATATAGTTGGGAAGACTATAGTGCTATATTTGTTGATATTATTATAAGGAATAAGATGATAATATTTTTATGGAATAAAATAAATTTATATTTGACCATGAAATTTAAATTATATGATTGTATTTTTGGAATATACTTTTCCTTAAAAAATTTGATCATGGAAGACATGAATTGGATATATAAAAATAGTTATTTTCTCATGGAAATAAAAAATTCTACATGTATTAAATTTATGGATATTGAAAATGATATAAGAAAATTAATGAAGATACACATGAATAGAACAAGGATAGAACATTGTAAATGAAGGGAAAGAATAGGATAATCAACTACTCTATGGTATATTATGTGAGTGTCATGGGAAGTTATTCATCCTGAAAAAAGATAATAATCGAGGGAATCAAAACTCTCAAGGATAATAATTGGATTTATCGAGACATTATTAAAGGAGATCCTACATGTTGTGTTTCAAATAAGAAAAATAGGTTACTATGTTTTTTATCAAGAAATAGTATTGTTTTTTGAGATTTTTTTTAGTCACGTTTCTACTAAGTATCAAATAAGAAGATTAAGCTCAGGGTGTCAAATAGTACTACATATCAAATATGTTATAGAAGAAATCAATGTCAAAAGTGTCTGGATAACATATTTTAAAAGAAATATGAATCTAGGTATAGAGAACAAATAGTGTTTAATGAGTACTTCATGAACATATTATGTAAGTCAAATAATATTCTCTTACGAAATAAAATTAGTTATGTAGGTTAGGATACATCTATGGATATATTATTATCTCATTCATGATTAGGAGGAAAATAATGACCAATTGGTGGGATATCAGATAAATGTAAATATGTGGAATACATAACATTTTTTAGATGTGTAATATTGTTAACATTGACACATTTGAAACATGGTGATAGGAAATTAGGATAATAACAACCAACACTCTACTGGTTATTGGACAAAGAATTTTAGTGGAGCATTTTTGTGTCAATGATAGTTAAAAATGATAAAGTAGGATTACTAGGGAGGATGAACCTAGTAAAAACACTAATACTAGGGTTAAAATCTTTAATCTATTAGATATTATTGTATTTCTGGTTAATGAACAAATGATTCAATAATATTAACCTACACTGACTGTTTAAACTCTAAAGGGTTTAAAAGTTTCAAAGTCTAAATTTTACGACACCAAATTCAAGAACCTCTGTCTATTTTGTTTTTATGATCCATGTAGACTCTAAATTTGTATCAAAACAAATATTCCCTATTATTATATCTATAAATTTAATATCTAATGATTTATGATAAATGGATATATCTTATGGAGATTATTTATTTTCTTTCTTAAGTATTTTTTCAATTGAGTTAATGAATATTATATTTCAAATAGAAGTACATTAGATAGAATAATCTTTCTTTATCCCTTACATGAAATATTTCAAGATCACAAATAATACTATCAGGAACAAAAATAAATATTATGAAAAAAATTAATGAAAATTATCCAAGATGAGTAAGGAATAACCACATGTTGAAGATGATCAGTTGGTAACTTTTATTATGAATATATTGAATACAATACCTAAAATCATGAATGTTCACGCTCTATGAAAGTATTTGTTGAATATAATAAAGATATATTAATTGAGGTTAATTATTATATGTATAATGTACCTATTGATGTGGTGAATTATACATTCAGATTCATCAAGGTGCAATTGAAAATTCACAGCTAAAATAAGAGGTATATGTAATGGAAGATGAATTATCTAAATGGATGAGTCAATAAAAATAATCTAACAAAGTTATTCAATTTCAAAGGAGAAACAATTTCATTTTGAAATGAAATGACATCAATAGATGATGTAGAATTTAAAAATAAATTTTTGAGAATTAAATTTTATAAAATGTTTTCAAAAATGAATTCCTTGCCTTGTATAATTCTTATAAAGTATCTATAGAAGATAAATATGCTCAGTTGGAAGTAAAGGAAAACCATATCGTGGATATAGAAAATTTATTTTTTGAGAAAACGTAAATGAAAAACAATCAGACATGAATGATAAATATTCAATGGGATGTATGTTTAAAATTATCTAAATATAAGAAATTTTTTCTTATATTAGATAAATATCAAGTTGAAAATATAAAATCTGTATATCCTAGAACCTTTCAACAAGTAGGTGTGAAAATATCTATTCACAAAAAGACAAGAGATATGAGTCAAACATGTAATAAGAGTAAAAAATATAAATATGATCTTGTGTAGATTTTTTTATAATAGTTTCCCACAAGAATATAAAAAGAGGTAAACCAGTGTCTAGATAAATCAGTTAGTATTGAATCTTTTTTGTTGAAATAAATGGAAAAATCTAAAATCAATAAAAATGTATGATTGAAAAATTCCAAATTATTCACAATATAATTAATGGAGAATTCAATCATTTCAAGGAAAATATTATCCATAAAAAATTACCAAAAATTGGTGAACCAAACCAAAAATATTATGGAATGCAACCTGGAAAACCTATATATATTGTAGCTAAAGTAGAACAAATATATTATTTTAGGGATGTTAGTTTTATTGGGAGTTCTGTAATATGGAAATTAATTTCCATTATAATATGTCATTATACATAAGATTAATAATCCAAGAAGCATGAGTGAGAACAAGAATAATATATTATAAAACATATTGTACATACATTACAGAAGAAGAAAAATCATTCTTTTAAAAATATATTTGAATGATTGAATATTTTCAATTTTTTTTGCAACATTGGTGGAAACTACTGTAAATATTTTTGTGATATAACAATCCAAAACCAATCTTTTATTATTGAGTTAATAAATCCACATTATAAGGTAGTGAGACAATTAAATATTAAATATTTTTCATTAGGATATAAATTATTGAGGAACAATATTTGACCACTTTCTCCAAAGATGAAAATTAAGAAATATTATCATGGTTTTGCACCAAAATTAAAGGAATGAATCTACCATGAAATGAATGGACAAATCATGGACCATTGATAATGGTCAAGAACATTATGGCTAAAGGGAGGTTTTTTGAATCTAAAATGGAATCAATATATGATATTGAAAGCAATATTAAAATGATTTTGGACAATCATTATAAAGAGGATGAGAGGTTTCTCAAAAATGGAAACTCTAAGTTTGATATAGAGGTTTATTAATTGTTCAAATAAGAATGAAACATAGTTGTTACATTTGTTACTATATATATTTTACATATATGAAATAAGTGGAAAACATCAGCTACCTATAATTCTAAAAGGGTTACTACTAGAATGTAATCCACAACCAAGGATAATGATGTTAAATTTTTTAAAATGTGTTTAATCATATATAAACAACATTTAGAGGAGGATAAGAAGTTTGGTAAGGATGAAAAGAATCAAAATTCCTTAATTTTTTAGTTTCTAAGTATATTTACATAATAGAGAATGCTGAAATAAAAATTCCATTATTTTAACTAAATTTCAGATCTTAAAATCAAAGTGAAAGCATGCATGAAGTGGTATAGACATTTTATTACTTCTAATAAAGGTGAATAACGGTTGGGATAAAATTCTCAATTCAATTTCTCGATCTAAGTATTTTATGTATGATCTACATTATTCAAATAAATTGGTGGTTTTATATATTGAATGGGGGAATTGAAGGTGACTCTTAAAAAAAGATATTTATCCATCATTGAATATAATAGTTGGAATTCAACTCTCAATTGGTATCAAACATTTCAATTGGAACCATATTATATTGACACTCTCTTATTATATATTACACCCTAAGCTTTCACGGTACGCTTCCCTTGGAATAATACAGTAACGTGTGTTGTATGCAACTTCGAGTTCTAAAACACACCACAACCAATCAAACTAGCCGTTATGAATAATAATAACCACTTTTTATATTTTTTTTAAATTTTATCATTCAAAATGAAGATCATTTTTGGATTTTTAATATAAAAATTAGCTTAGGGTGAATTTTTGGTATTTTTCAGAAAACATTCTAATTTTGCTGAATAGTGAATAATACTAAACATTAATTAAAAACAACCTTTTTAATCCAAATAATTTATTGTGATAAATTATACTATAGAATGGTTTTAAAGTATAATTAAAATATATTTTAATAATTTAATCCAATATTGTTAATTGAATGTAATTTCACATTTAAACTAGACATAATCAAGTGTCAATCTTTTGATAGTTATTATTTCTTAAAAAACACAATCTTTGTTTTGACAACCGGAATTAATTTTAATTTAATTTCTTCCACTTCTGTGCTTTTAATTTATAAAATTGGATTCCATATTTAGAATCAAGAGGATCAAATTGTGTAAATAGGTAACTTTTATTTTTAGACATTTTGAATAATTACTTCGGTAAATATTTTATTTACCATGGTTAAAGGGTAAATCCGGTAAATAAGGGTAAACAAATAATATTATAATAATATTAAATTATCCTAAAACGTATCCTAACCCAATTGGTGGATACATGTCCGACCATGGTCATATTTGGGTTGATTTTGGGACCCCATGGAGCCACTTGTAAGTGATAATGACACTTTATATTAATTATGTTAAAGTTAATATAAAAATGACTTAAGCATATATCTTTTATAAAAACAATTTTTACATAGGGTTATACATTTTATATTTTTGACTATAAATTTTAATTAGAAATATGAAAATATTTCCTACATAATGGTATTTTTTTTATAATGTGTAGACATTTAATAATTAAATTTATTTACGACACAATAATGATGCAGTGTTTTCCTTATTACTGAATGAATTAAATAATTGGTCTTATAAATGTTTCAATAAATATAATTTTAAGGTTTTGATGACATCCACTAATTTTATTGGTCAGTATTAAATTTTATAATTTCTGAAATGATTTTTTTTCGAATTTATAAAGTTTTTAAGACTTTAAGAAACATCAATTATTAAATAGTGTCAAAATTGACATAAATGAGTTTTAAAACAAATATTATATTATTAATTGATATTATATTCCTAAAATTATATGGTTCAGCCAAAGGACTTATATAATGATAGTTGTATCACAAATGGACCACTTGGGGGGTCTCATGGAAGTATATATTATGTTTATTAACTATATAATATAAAAATACAAAGAGACATGGTAAATGTCAAAATATTTAACTAAGAGTTAAATCAAAAATACAATATAATATAGTGACCCAAACCTGTATAAAACCTATTGGTTGAGTTTTTTTCAACCTATACCAATTTTACCCTTTAAATATTCCACTTTGGAATCATTATATATCGAATATGAATTTATTATAAAATAATATTTCTAGCTTTTCCTAAGGTGCCCCTCACCCCTCTTATAAAAGGGCACTTCCCCTAGTCACTAATTCAAACCTTCAAAGCCTTTTTTCCTGGCCAAAACCTCCCCAAATATCCTCCAAACATCCCTCAATCCATCCTAGATGCCCTCCTTTGGTCTAAAAGCTAACTTATGGAGCCCTTTTGATCAAATCAAAAGGCAGAACCTGAAGAAGAGGTAACAATTTCACCACCCTCTTTCAAGTTCTTTTCTTCTTCCACATCTTCTTTTTTGTTATTTCCTTTCTAAAAAAAAATAACTATAGTAACATCTATATACTGTGAAGTTATTATAAATATGGTACATCCATATTCTTTATTCTATGCATCCTTTGAATGACAGGTCATCATACGTGCATACATACTGATTACCATCTCCACGAAGTGGTGTAATTGTTATTCAGTACTTTATTATTTAGATGGGTATAAAAATGATCTATAATTCATATAAATATAAATATAACATGATAATGATTCTTTATATATGATATACCAACCAATTATATATTATTTTTAAATCAAAAGTGTGATATTGTTGCTCGTACGTACGTACGGATTACCGTCTCCACGAACGCGATGAGATTCATTCCCCATCGTATCCATTCAAGACGAAATTTAATTTGATGATTAAATATAATGTTTAGAGACATGATATAATTCTGGATATGAATAATATACATCCCATCCATAACAAATATTGCTCACATAACAATGAATATAAAGGAAAATGAATCCGATAACTCCCGAAACGACGATAATACTAAGATATTATTAACAAATAAATGTTAAAAGATAATATATGATATCATATTAATGTATATAATTCTTGTATAATTCAATAAAAATTATTTCACAATTATACAGGAGGTTAAACAACCATATACCAAGGAAAAAGTACAATGTAAGGGGTTTTTTATCTCAATTTTAATTCTGTGAGATTTCCATTGTTCACCGCTTATTTATTACATGTGGTGTGTGTACTAACCGTGATTGTATTCATTTTGTAATATACATAAATTTATGGATATTTACATCATCATTGTACAATCCTTATTTCATGGGTGTATGTTTTGTAAGTTACCAAATCGATAAGGGAATTTGAAATTTCAATTTCCATTCATTCGGCTTTACGCACACTTCATTGATTATTTTACTCAAAGATTATGTGTGGAATCACTATTAATTTTCTTATGTCATAATTTCCACTCCCCATTATTTGGATATATTTTTGATACACATAATCAATCCATTGATAATTTCTCATGTCATTAATATGAACTTGATAAGATTGATTTTAACTCAATCTCCATTTGTTGAGTTAAATATCCAACTCATTGGTGTTGTCTTTACAAGAATATGTGTGAATGCACTCTTATTGATTTAAACTAAATACCTAATAATATTGATTGAATTTATATGTTTAACAAATAATTATGTCGTTTATTTATCCATAACCTAAGGATATAGTCTTTATAAGATATTTCATCTCGAATTACATTCCGTTGTGACTTTTTTGTTGTTATACACCAAATAACTTTTATATGGTGTATATAATGTACTTTGACACAGTATATCATGAATACCTTTATTCTCATGATATTAGAATGTTTTTATTACCAAAATTATTTTCATTCAATTTTCTCCCTTTTAGTTAGGAACTCTATTAAAAATATCATTTTAAATGTTTTAATGATTTATTATTATAAATCTTTCTCATTAATGTCTATATTTTAAAAATGGTTTTTAGGATTTATTTATATGGACATTGAAGTTTTAAAATTAAAATTCCTTTTTAAATATTCAAAGTGGTATGGTAAACATTGATTGAAAAATCTATTTTTAAATGGCTTCTTGAAAAATAGTGTGACTTTTAAATGATTTCACGAAAAAGGGGGATATTTCTCCCTAATAGTTTTGATGATTATTTTCATCTATGACAATATCCTTCATTATTCACGATTAAGGTTAATATGTTACAATACAATCTTCCATGTTGTATTGAATGAGTTACGTTTGACTGTGGATGTGCTATTTTTTTCCATTAATGTTTTGTGGATAAAGTATTGACATTACGAATGATAGTTTTAATATGAATATTTATGTTATGTTTAAACCTATTCATATGATGAATGCATTGGACTTATTAAGTGATGGGTGGATCCCACTATAGCTCCTCGATGCATCGGTAGGTCTAATGAGACAAACAAGTGTCTTGGCATAAGGCCTAGGCAAAATCTTACTTGTATTCTTGGCATAAGGCCTTGACTATGTGGTTATGATAGTCTGACATTATGAATTCCATCATTATGAAAGTGGTTATTGATATTGCATGTTATCATTCGACTAGTAGAATATCCATGTGAATAAGTAAATGGAATTATTTTATTTTATCTTTGCCATAAAATTCTGATGTTCAATTTTAAAAGGCTTTTGTTCTAGTCTTATACATTGCCTTAAATGTTTATTATTATTTTGAATGGTTCCGCTATAATGTTATCCTTACTGATCATATGATATCACCCCTTTCTATGTTTTATTTTCCCAGGATGTAATGAAGTATATTATGACTGACCTTCAGGGATAGTATATGGGATCTCAGTGTTGTCTGTGGAGACAATGTTTTTGTAGTTTTCTATTTTATGATGTAATGTAAGACTTATGAATGTATCTAGTACATAAAAGGATACTAAACTAATCGGTCTTTGGAGAATTGATCTTTTATGATCATTCCAATGATACATAATATTTCAACGAATCTGGGCTTTTGGGTTAGGGGCGTTAAAGTTGGTATCAGAGGAAGTTTAGTTAAAACCTTATAAACTAGATTTAGATAAACTCCGATTAGAGCACATAAACCTAAGATGGAATTTGAGGATTAAAATAGAAGAACTTACTAGAATTTTGGTATTGTAGAGATTTTGTGAGTTTTCCAAGAAATACATCCCTATCTGGATACGAGCAGGTAGAGGCGGTTCTGGAACAGATGTACCTAGGGGTGAAACCTGAAAACACCACATTAAGCTAGAATCGAACCTGAACTGGTGCACGACAACAGGCCTTGCTGCACTCTTGGTTACGACACTCCCGGGGGATATACATAGGATAATTTACATTTTCTTTCAAACCTATTTGAAGTATTTTAATATAAGATGATATTAAATGACCTTGATTAATCCTAAGGTGTTTTAAATTGAGAATATGGTGTCATCATATTCACTAAATGATTTTATGACTACTATTACTCACACAATGCTTACAGGTTTTAGTAAATGGATGGATTTCAAGGAAGTCATAATAACATTGAGAATGATGTAAAAGGTGGGAATGGTGGTGGAAATGAGAAACAAAATAGAAAGGTGATGGGAATAAAAGATATTGTGTTCATGCCAAATCAGTTTTCTAAAAATATGATCAAAAACATATATATTGACCAACTCCTCGACTCAACAAAGAAGAGAAAGGTGATGAATGATAAGAGCTCTAGCTGTGGGGAACATGGTGAAAAGAATCCTCAATTTCCATCATGCAAGAAATGTGGAAGGAGACACCCAGGAAAGTGTCTCAATGGAACAAATAAATGCTTTACATGAGGGAAAAAAGTACATAAAGTGAAGAATTGTTGAGGAAAAATGAAGAGTACTATGGAAGAAATTACAAATGGTCCCAAGAATCCATTTATAGTCATTTTCTATTAATGTACGGGATCAGGTCGTTACCCGAGTGAATGCCCTATTCTATAGGATATTTTCTTGGTCAAAGATGAAGCTATGTGGAAATAAATGGTTGGAGAAATATTTAAAAGTACTAGTACTCCTTGTTTATGGGATTACTTTGGAATAATTTTCTCTTGTATTTGTAACCATGAAATTTGTCATGTGAAAATGATATTTGAGGAAGACTTATCTTTTCTATTGTGGATATAGTTATAAATAACCATTTAATTTTATATGATCATTGGGTTTGAGGAAATTACAAGTTACTATATTTTGGGATGAAAATGTTGGGTATGAGATAAAATTTGTGATTAAATTATGTTCTGGTTATTTGGAGTAATTAATCTTATTTTTTTAATGTTATAAAAAATAGTTTTTGAAAAAGGACAACACGCAGACCATGTGACAACCCGTCGCCTTGGACAAAGCTGTGGGAATCAAACCCACAACCAATGTGCGATTGGGATTTATCACCTACCACTGGACTACGTGAGGTCCCTAGCTAGTGTGACTAATTAATTTTTGTTAAATGATTTTATGGATCAATAATAAGTTGATTTGGGATCTTATGTATTATCAAATGAATACCCTTAGTATAGGAAAATGATTCAGTGATTAAGTGATAAATGTTATTTTGGAAGATGTTCACTTTGTTGGGAACACTATATGCCCATGGAAAATAGAACATTATGGGATTTAATTTGAGAAGTAATGGTGGATTTTTATCTATGTTTTTATTGTGGATTTATAGTGATTTGGGTTATTTATGGGAAGGATTAACCAATAATAGAGAATATGTGATTAGGTTAGTTACTTTAAGTATGTGACTTTAAGAGTAGTTAATGTCATTTGGAGATACAATTTAACGTGGAAGACTACATAACCAAATTATTCTATGTTTTGGGTTTCAATATTAGTTTGGATTATATTGAAGTATTTTAAGGACAATTGTTTTTTTAATGGTATTTATTTAACTTTGCGGTATTGTTGGTTTCGTTTTTGAAATTAAGATTAGTGTTTCTTTCTATAATGGAATATCCTTTTGGGGGAACATCAGATCTTATACTAACCATTTTGGTCTTGATTAATCTCTAAATACAAGGTAAATATATATTTTATCCTTCATGGATCATGTGATTAGATAGAAGTTTATTCTAGCTCTTCCAGTGTGACCATGTCTTCTTGAACAGACATCATTTAAAAATATGGATTAGTGGTAGAAATTTATTAAACAATGAAACTATACTTAAAAAGTAATAATATCTCTTTATGTTCTTATTAAATATCATAAATGAATTCCTTATCTTTACTTAATGTAACTTAAAACAAAAAAATGTTTTTCGTTTAATTTTCCTACTGGGAGGCTAATGACCATTTGTCCCATCATAAGTTTGTGGTTTTCTTGTTGTTAACTTTCTCCTGATCAAGTTATATATCCCTCTCCATCAGAACTTGACAATTAGTTTATCATCCATGTCCATGTTTTCATATATGGAATCCTAGTATGGGTTATCTTGTGTTACCTTTGTTCTTCTCTTTCTTTCTTTTAAAGTGATAGTTTTATTGACTCTTTTTCCGATGTGGGAATTTCCATTATATTCCCAAGCCCAATTTAAAAAAATATTCAAGGATGATATTATCTGAATGATGGGATAATGTAACACCCCAAGATTCCATGGTACACTTCCCTTTGAATAATACAGTAACGTGTGTTATAGGCAACATTGAGTTCTAACACACACCACAACCAATCAAACTAGCCATTATGAATAGTAATAACCAATTTTTAATTTTTTTAAATTTTAACATTCAAAATGGACATCATTTTTGGATTCGGAATATAAAAATTATCCTATGGTGAATTTTATGTTTTTTATAGAAAACATTCAAATTTTGATGAATAGTGAAAAATACTAAACATTATTTATAAACAACTGTTTTAATCCAAATAATTTATAGTGATAAATTATAATATTTAGAGGTTTTAAAATATAATTAGAATAAATTTTTACCATTTAATCCAATATTGTTAATTTTATGTAATTTCACATTTAAACTAGACAAAAACAAGTATCAATCTTTTGATAGATATTATTTCTTAAAAACAGGCTCTTTGTTTTGATAACGGGAATTAATTTTAAACTCATTTCTACCACTTCTGTGTTTTGAATTTTGAAAAATTGATTCTATATTTAGAATCAGAAGGTACAAATGTTCTAAATAGGTATCTTTTATTTTTGGACATTTGGAATAATTATTTCAGTAAATATTTTATTTACCATGGTTAAAGGGTAAATCCAATAAATAAAGGAACAAAAATAATATTATAATAATATTAAATTACCTTAAAATGTGTTCTAAACCTATTGGTTGATACATGTCCGAACATGGGCATATTTGGGTCGATTTTGGGACCCCATGGAGCCACATGTAAGTGATAATGACACTTTATATTAATTATGTTAAAGTTAATATAAAAATGACATAAGCATATATCTTTTAGAAATTTTTTTTACATAGGGTTATGATTGTTATATTTTCGACTATAAATATTAATTATAAAGATAAAAATATTTCCTACATAGTGGTATTTTTTTTAAAAAAAATTACATTGAATAATTAAATTTATTTATGACACAATAATGATGCAGTATTTTCCTTATTAATGAAAGAATCAAATAATTGGTATTATATATGTTACAATAAATATAATTTGAATTTTTTGATGAAATAAATGAATTTCACTGGTTAATATTACATGTTATAAATTCTTTAATGAATTTTTATCGAATTAATAAAGTTTTTACGACTTTAAAAAAATCATTTATTAAATAGTGCCAAAAATTACATAATTGTGTTTTTAAAACAAATATTATATTATTCATTGATATTCTATTACTAAAAATATAAGGCTCGGCCAAAGGACTTATATAATGATAGGAGAATATTTAATGGACCACTTGGGGGTCTATTGGAAGTATATAGTATGTTTATTAACTATATAATATAAAAATACAAAGAGACATGGTAAATGTCAAACTATTTAACTAAGAGTTAAATAAAAAAGTTAAAGTAAATATAGTGACCCAAAACTGTCTAAAACATATTGGTTGAGTGGTTTGAGACCTATAACCACCTTAACCTTTAAATAATCCACTTTGGAGCCATTAGAAACCGAGTATGAATTTATTATAAAATAATATTTCTAGCTTTTCCTAAGGTGCCCCTCACCCCTCTTATAAAAGGGAAATCACCCTACTCACTAATTCACACATTAAAAGCCTTTTGGATCAGCCAAACCCTCCCCAAATATCCTCTCATCTTCTCTCAATCCATATTAGAGTAACTCCTTTGTTCATAAAGCCAACTTAATTAGTCCTTTTGATCATATAAAAAGGAAGAACCCGAAGAAGAGGTAATAATTTCACCACCCTCTTTCATGTTCTTTTCTTCTTCCACTTCTTCTTTTTTTTATTTCCATTATACAAATAATAACTCCAGTATAATATATATATAATTTGAATTTATTATAAATATGGTACAACCATCTTCATTATTCTATCCATCCTTTGAATGACATGTCACCATATGTGCGTATGTACGGATTACCGTCTCCACGACGTGGTGTAATTGTTATTCAATACTTTATTATTTGGATGGTTATAATAATGATGTGTAATTAATGTAAATAACAAATATAACATGATAATGATTATTATATATGATATAGAATCCAATTATATATTATTTTAATATCAAAAGAGTGATATTGTCGCTTGTGCGTACATACAGATTACTGTCTCCATGAACGCGTTGAGATTCACTCCCCATCGTATCCATTCAAGATTAAATTTCGTTTGATGATTAAAAATAATGTTTAGATACATGATATAATTCTAGATATTAATAAGATACATCCCATCCATAACAAATATGGATCACATAACAATGAATTTAAAGGAAAATGAATCCGTTAACACCTGAAATGATGATAATACTAAGATATTATTAACAAATCAATGTTAATAGATAATATATGATATCATATGAATGTATATAATTATTGTATAATTAAATAAAAATTATTTCAACATTATACAAGATGTTAACCTACCCTCAACCAAGGAAAAAGTACAATGTAAGGGGTTTCTTATCTCACTTTTAATTCTGTGAGATTTCTATTGTTCACCGCTTATTTATTGCATGTGGTGTGTATACTACCCATTATTGTATTAATTGTGTAATATATTTAAATTTATGGATATTTACATCATAATTTTAGGATCCTTCTGTAACACCCCAAGTTTTCATAGTGTGTTATTTCTTCAAAATAATTCAATAACTTACACTACACGCAACACCGAGTTAAATCACACCATGACATACCAAAAAAAAAGCCATTAAAAAGAGTTTATTAATAGTATTAACTAAATTTTAAACTTTATATAATCCTTATAATTTTAGAATCCATATTATAAGTTTCTTAGACATAATGCAAGAACAAATTCATTTTCAGTATTGCACTTTTATCAACTTTTAATAGTGAAACATTTTTAAATACAATATTTTAAACTTTTTGACTAAATGAGGACATCAAAAAATTTAAAATAAAACATCCCAAGCACCCACGGTACGCTTTCCATTGAATAATACAGTAGTGTGTGTTGTACGCAACTTCGAGTTCTAACACACCACAACCAATCAAACTAGCCATTATGAATAGTAATACCTACCTTTTAAAATTTTAGAAATTTTATCTCTCAAAATGGAATTCATTTTTGGATTCGGAGTATCGAATTTAGCCTATGGAGAAATTTTGGTACTTTTCGGATAACTTTAATATTTTGATGAATAGTGAAAAATACTAAATTTTAATTAAAAAGAACTTTTTTAATCATAATAATTAATAGTGATAAATTATGAATTTGAGTGGTTTTAAAGTATATTTAGAATATATATTTACCATTTATTATAATTTTGGTCATTGGACATAATTTTACAATTAAACCGAACATAAACAAGTGTCAATCTTTTGATAGTTATTATCTCTTAAAAACACGCTTTTTGTTTTGACAGAGGGAATTAATTTTAAATTCATTTCTACCACTTATGTGTTTTTAATTTAGAAAAATGGATTCCATATTTGTAATCAGGATGTTCAAATTTTGTAAATAGGTAACTTTTATTTTTAGACATTTTGAATAATTACTACGGTAAATATTTTATTTACCATGGTTAAGGGTAAATCCGGTAAATAAGGGTTAAAAAACAATATTATAATAATACTAAATTACCCTAAAACGTGTCCTAGACTTATTGGTTGATACATGTTCGACCATAGGCATCTTTGGGTCGATTTTGGGACCCCATGGTGCCACTTGTAGGTGATAAGGACACTTTATTTTAATTAAGTTAAAATGAATACAAAAATGACACAAGCATATATCTTTTAGAAAAACAATTATTACATAAGGTTATATATGTTGGATTTCAGATTATAAATATTCATTAGAAATATAAAACGATTTCCTACATAATGATATTTTATTTATAATTTTTAGACATTAAATAATTTATTTTATTTATGACACAATGATGATGCAGCAATTACTAAAATAGTGAAAAATTAACATAATTGATATTATAAATACCCAAATAATTATAATATGAAACTTCTAATGAATTAAACTAATTTTATAGGATAATATGATATATTAGGATTGATATAATTGACTTTTTTCGATGTAATCAATCTGTTATGAGTTTCACAAAAATCAACTATTGAATAGTGTGAAAATTGACATAAAAGAGTTCTTAAAACAAATATTATATAATTAATTGATATTAAATTCCTAAAAATCTAAGGTTCGGCCAAGAGACTTATATCATGATAGGTTCATCATTAAGGGACCACTTTGGGGTCGCATGGATGTATATAGTATGTTTATTAACCATATTATATAAAAATACAAATAGACATTGTAAAAGTGAAACTAATTAACTTAGAGTTAATACTTGAAGATAATGTTAATATAAGTACCCAAACCTGTCTAAATTCTATTGGTTGAGTGGTTCTCGACCTATCCCCACCTTAAACTTTTAATAATCAACTTTGGAACCATTAGAAACCGAATATGAGTTTATTATAAATTAATATTTCTAGCTTTTCCAAAGGTGCCCCTCACCCCTCTTATAAAAGGGCACTCCTCCTTTTCATTTCTTCACACCATAAAAGCCTTTTGGTTCGGCCAAAATCTTCCCAAATACTCTCCCAACATCCCTCACTACAACCTAGAGGCCTTAGTTCGATCAGAAAGCCAACATAAGGAGCCATTTTGATCAAATCAAAAGGAAGAACCCGAAGAAGAGGTAATGTTTTCACCACCCCTTTTAAAGTTCCTTTCTTCTTCCACTTCTTCTTTCTTTGTTCTTACCATTCTAAAATAATAACTCCAGTATCTCACATATACTGTGATGTTATTATAAATATGGTAAAACCATATTCAGTATTCTATCCACCCTTTGAATAACATGTCACCATACGTGCGTACGTACGGCTTACCGTCTCCACGTCGTGGTGTAATTGTTATTCAATATATTATTATTTGGATGGGTATAATAATGATATGTAACTCATGTAAATAATAAATAAAACATGTTAATGATTCTTTATATATGATATAACAACCATTTATATATTATTTTAATATCAAAAGAATGATATTGTCGCTAGTGCGTACGTACGGACTACCGTCTCCACGAACGCGATGAGATTCATTCTCCATCGTATCCATTAATGTATAATTATCATTTGATGATTTAAAAATGATTTTTAAGGACTTGATATCATTCTGGATATGAATAATATACAACCTATCCATTACAAACATGGCTTACGTAACAAAACATATTAAAGAAAACAAGTAAGTTAACACCCGAAACAACGATAATACTAAGATATTATTATCAAATCAATATTAAAAGATCATATATGATATCATATTAATATATATGATTCTTGTATAATTTAATAAAAATTATTTTACCATTATACATGAGGTTAACCTACCCCAACCAAGGAAAAGTACAAGGTAAGGGTTATTTCACAATCTCTTCATTATTCGAGGTTGTTTATACGTAATAATCTACTAGGATATCTTTATCATCCACATCCATGTTTTCTTCAAAATGTATTTCAAAACATTTTTATTATTTACAAGAATATGGGTTAAAGTAATTTATACCCTTGTTTGACTTTTTATAAGAGGAATATTTCCGTCGTTTTCAAAACAAGGTCCCTTTTAACCTTTTCGACAGAATTAAGGTAAGAATGTTTTTTTAACTTATACGGAAGGTGCGGTTATTTTCCGCCATTATAAAATCTTCAACGTTTTCCTTACAATCTTATAAGAATATTTTCAAAGAAATTTTTTTAATTTATATGGCTCTTAAATGATTTCAAAAATAGAAAGAGATATTTCTCTAAAAAGTGTATTCATTTCATATATGTCAACATCCTTTGATGGATTTTACGCTTATTTGAAGTTGATTTATTATGATACAAAACTTCTACATTGTATTGAAGGTTTTGTGATATGATTGACTGTGGATGTGCTATTTTTATACCATTCATAGTTTATGGTGAAATTATTGACATTTCGTATGCTAGTTTTAATACGAATGTTTATGTTATATTTAAACCTTTTCATATGGGAATGCATTGGACTTAATATGTGACGGGTGGAGCCCGCTATAGCTCCTCGATGCATATGTAGGTCTCATGAGGAAAACTAGTGTCTTGGCACAAGGCTTGAAAAAATATTATTTGTAGTCTTGGCACGAGGCCTTGGCTATGTGGTTATGATAGTCTGGCAGTATGCATTCCATCATTATGAAAGTGGTTAGTGATTTTACATGTGATTATTCGATTAGTAGAATATCCATGTGAATGAGTAAATGACATTATTTCATTTTATTTATGCCATACAATGTTGATAGTTCAAGTTTGAAAGGCTGTTGTTTTAGTTATGCATTGCCTTAAAGGTTTATTCTTATTTATGAAAGTTTCCGCTATATTGTTATCCTTACTGGGCATTTGAGCTCACCCCTTTTCTATGTTTTATTTTTCCGAGGAAGTGAAGAAGTAAATAATGAAGGACCTACAGGGATATTATGTGGGGATATGAGTGTGGATTATGGAGACATTATGTTGTTGTAGTAGTTTTTCATTTTATGATGTAATGTAAAACTTATGAATATATCTAGTGTTTCTGAGGCTACTAAACTAATCGGTCTTTCGAGATTTGATCTTTCTTGTGATCATGCCAATGTTATGTAATAATGCACCGACTTTGGGTTACCAGGGTCGGGGCGTTACAGTTGGTATCAGAGGAAGTTTAGTACAAACCTTGGAAGCTAGATTTAGATAAACTCTGATTAGAGATCATAGATTTAAGATGGACCTTGAGGATTATTATAGAAGAAATTCCTAAAATTTTGGTATTGTAGAGATTTTTTGAGTTTTCTGAGCAATACATCCCTGTCTGGATACGAGCAGGTAGAGGCGGCTCTGGGACAGATGTACCTAGGGGTAAAACCCGAAAACACCGCTTTGATCTAGACTCGAACGGGAACTGGTACACGACAACGGGCCTTGTTGCACTCTTGGTTACGACACTCCCAGGGGATTTGCTTAGGATAGCTCTCATTTTCTTTACAAATCATTATGAAGGGTTTATGAGTATATACATCCTCAAAGAAAACATTTTTATGATTATGGATTATATCCATAAACTATTTAATTTATGTTATGTGTTTTACAAGTTTGGGATTAGGTATTGTTATTTATAAACTAATCTAATGTATGACATTGTTTAGAAATGGCACCCATAAGAAGGAATGAGAACTCTAGAAATGCACATGATCCAAAGAGAATGAAGGATCATATCTTTCATGGACTTATGATAGAATTTATAAGAGAAATAGTTTCACATGTATTATCATTATATGAAGAAATAATATCATGTGTTGATAAGATAAGTAAAGAGTTCACTGAGTCCTATGGCTTTGAAGGGGAGCAAGAGAAAAAAAGGATGGAAGAGAGAAAGATGGATAAAGGGAAGAGGGAAAAGAAGAATTTTTCTATATGTGGTAACTGTGGAAAGAAACACCCTGGAACTTGCCTGAAAGGAATGCGAGTTTGTTATAAGTGTGGAGGAAAAGGGCACAAAGTATTTGACTGCAAGGGTAAGAAAATGGTTTCAAATGTACAATACTTCATTTGCAAGGAGTATGAACACTACGAGAACCTATGTCCCAGTCATCAGACTATGCCGAAAATGATGCTATTGGATAATAATCAAGTTATGATACTACCACAGATGAAGAGGAATGATTAGAGTTCTTATGTTGATTATGTCAATTGAATGTTGTATCAACAATGTACTTGTTATAATAATTATGGAGTATATAAGGATTGTACTGCAGTACTATTTCATTAAGGACTTGAGATTGTATGAAACAAATAAAAGTGACTCAATAGCATGTTAAATATTTGGAAAATATATGGTTGAGAGAAAGATAAACCATAATATGGTTCTGATACCGAGGTAGTGATTTTAGAATAATACATGATTGATATGGATAAATTATATTGGATATTCTTGACTACCTTGGAACTGATTAATGATTTGTATATTCCATCATTGTTGGGGTTTAAAATTTTTTTGGATTAATAAAGTATATCCAGTATTCTATATGGAATAAGGGAGCATGAATGTAATCAATAAGGAATATGGTAATTCAGGATGTTTCAGTGTATTAAAAGAATACATGATGAAGGTATTAATATGATATTACGGGGTAAAAAGGATCTACATTATGTTTACCTTCCTTATAAATGTTGGACTGTGAGTTTGGACAGAAGTATTTTGGATAGTTCTAGTTTGGATTATTTTGGATTTCCATAAAAGGACAACCCGGAGGTTGGGCGAAAACCCGTCGTGTCTGGCAAGGCTGCGAGGCTTGAACCCGCAACCGAAGGGCGACAAGGGTGTATCACGTACCACTGGCCCACGAGATGTCCTAGATTAAATAATTTAGTTTTTATTAAAAGATCTGGTAGATAAATTATAAATTCATTTATCTTGGAACCCTGTACTAATAGTATAAATAGAATTTTTTTTACGTTCTAGAGTGAAAGATGAGTTTGTGGTAGAAATTTATTAATGGATAAAACTATAATTATAAAGTAAGTATATATCCTTATGATCTTAGCCAATCTCATAAATAAATTCCTCAACATTAAGAAAAGAAAAATAGAACAAAAATTTTGTACTAGATGGTACCGTAAATCATCACTAATTTATGGCTTTGGGATTGTTGGCCTTTTCATAGCCATGTTCTCTACAACTCTCCATCAGATAATTGATGGTTATATTTCTCTTCCATATCCATATTTTCCTACATGGAACCCTAGTATGTGTTATTTCCGGTAATCTTTATATTTTCCACTCTTAATTTAAAATAGAGGCCTCATTAATTCATTTTTCGATGTGGTATTTCAACTAAGATATTTTGAAACATCAAAAATGTTTTATCCCAATACCCTATGTTTTGTTGAACTGATTGTATTTCAAATCATCATAGATTGATGAATTTAAGGACCTCAATTTTATACTTGTTTGTGATTGATGACCTCAATCACTACCTATAAATATTTACGTTTTTCCTCCAATTATATGTCTCTAATTGCCACCAATGTTCTCCTAATAGAGATCATAATTTGGTGGTGACCCTTTCATTTCTCTTTTCCTCATATTAAGACTAAATTTTAGTAACCTAATTTCCGATGTGGGTTTTCCCACAAAGATATTTTCTATTTTCAACCATTTATTTTCGAAGAACAATTTCAAATTGCGAGGACGCAATTTATTGAAGGAGGGGAGAATGTAACACCCCAAGATTTCATAGTGTGTTATTTCTTCAAAATATTTCAATAACTTACACTACACGCAACACCGATTTAAATCACACCATGACTTACCAAAAAAAAGCCATTCAAAAGAGGTTATTAATAGTATTAACTACATTTTAAACTTTATATAATCCTTATAATTTTATAATCCATATTATGAGTTTCTTAGACATAATGCAAGAACAGATTCATTTTCAGTATTGCACTTTTATCAACTTTTAATAGTGAAACATTTTTAAATACAATATTTTAAACTTTTTGAATAAATGAGGACATCAAAAAATTTAAAATGAAACATCCCAAGCACCCACGGTATGCTTTCCTTTGAATAATACAGTAGCGTGTATTGTACGCAACTTTGAGTTCTAACACTCCACAACCAATCAAACTAGCCATTATGAATAGTAATACCTACCATTTAAAATTTTAGAAATTTTATCTCTCAAAATGGAATTCATTTTTGGATTCGGAGTATCGAATTTAGCCTAAGGAGAAATTTTGGTACTTTTCAGATAACTTTAATATTTTGATGAATAGTGAAAATTACTAAATTTTAATTAAAAACAACTTTTTTAATCAAAATAATTAATAGTGATAAATTATGAATTTGAGGGGTTTTACAGTATATTTAGATTATAGTTTTACCATTTAATATAATTTTGTTCATTGGACATAATTTTACAGTTAAACCGAACATAAACAAGTGTCAATCTTTTGATAGTTATTATCTCTTAAAAACACGCTTTTTGTTTTGACAACGGGAATTAATTTTAAATTAATTTCTGCCACTTCTGTGTTTTGAATTTAGAAAAATGGATTCCATATTTGGAATCAGTATGTTCAAATTTTGTAAATAGGTAACTTTTATTTTTAGACATTTTGAATAATTACTGTGGTAAATATTTTATTTACCATGGTTAAGGGTAAATACGGTAAATAAGGGATAAAAAATAATATTATAATAATACTAAATTACCCTAAAACGTGTCCTAGACTTATTGGTTGATACATGTTCGACCATAGGCATCTTTGGGTCGATTTTGGGACCCCATGGTGCCACTTGTAGGTGATAAGGACACTTTATTTTAATTAAGTTAAAATGAATACAAAAATGACACAAGCATATATATTTTAGAAAAACAATTATTACATAATGCTATATATGTTGGATTTCAGATTATAAATATTCATTAGAAAGATAAAACGATTTCCCACATAATGATATTTTATTTATAATTTTTAGAAATTAAATAATTTATTTTATTTATGAGACAATGATGATGCAGTAATTACAAAAATAGTGAACAATTAAAATAATTGATATTATAAATACCCAAATAATTATAATATGATACTTTTAATGAATTAAACTAATTTTATAGGATAATATGATATATTAGGATTGATTTCATTGACTTTTTTTTTGAAGTAATCAATCTGTTATGAGTTTCAAAAAATTCAACTATTGAATAGTGTCAAAATTGACATAAAAGTGTTCTTAAAACAAATATTATATTATTAATTGATATTAAATTCCTAAAAATCTAATGTTCGGCCAAGAGACTTATATAATGATAGTTCCATCATTAATGGACCACTTGGGGGTCTCTTGGATGTATATAGTAAATTTATTAACCATATTATATAAAAATACAAAGAGACACTGTAAAAGTGAAACTAATTAACTTAGAGTTAATACTTAAAGATAAGGTTAATATAAGTACCCAAACCTGTCTAAATTATATTGGTTGAGTGGTTTTCGACCTATCCCCACCTTAACCTTTGAATAATCAACTTTGGAGCCATTAGAAACCGAATATGAATTTATTATAAATTAATATTTCTATCTTTTCCAAAGGTGCCCCTCACCCCTCTTATAAAAGGTCACTCCACCTTCTCATTTCTTCACACCATCAAAGCCTTTTGGATCGGCCAAACTCTGCCCAAATACTCTCCCAAAATCCCTCACAACAACCTAGAGGCATTAGTTTGATCAGAAAGCCAACCTAAGGATCCCTTTTGATCAAATCAAAAGGAAGAACCCGAAGAAGAGGTAATGTTTTCACCACCCCTTTTCAAGTGCCTTTCTCCTTCCACTTATTCTTTCTTTGTTCTTACCATTATAAAATAATAACTCCAGTATCTCACATATACTGTGATGTTATTATAAATATGGTACAACCATATTCATTATTATATCCACCCTTTGAATAACATGTCACCATACGTGCGTACGTACGGCTTACCGTCTCCACGTCGTGGTGTAATTGTTATTCAATATATTATTATTTGGATGGGTATAATAATGATATTTAACTCATGTAAATAATAAATAAAACATGTTAATGATTCTGTATATATGATATAACAACCATTTATATATTATTTTAATATCAAAATATGATATTGTCGCTCGTGTGTACGTACGGACTACCGTCTCCACGAACGCGATGAGATTCATTCTCCATCGTATCCATTAATGTATAATTATCATTTGATGATATAAAAATGATGTTTAAGGACTTGATATCATTCAGGATATGAATAATATACAACCTATCCATTACAAACATGGCTTACGTAACAAAACATATAAAAGAAAACAAGTAAGTTAACACCCGAAACAACGATAATACTAAGATATTATTATCAAATAAATATTAAAAGATCATATATTATACCATATTAATATATTTGATTGTTGTATAATTTAATGAAAATTATTTCACCATTATACAGGAGGTTAACCTACACCAACCAAGGAAAAGTACAAGGTAAGGGTTATTTCACAATCTCTTCATTATTCGAGGTTGTTTATACGTAATAATCTACTGAGATATCGTTGTCATCCACACCCATGTTTTCTTCAAAATGTATTTCAAAACATTTTTATTATTTACAAGAATATGGGTTAAAGTCATTTATACCCTTTTTTGACTTTTTATAAGAGGAATCTTTCCGTCTTTTTCAAAACAAGGACCTTTTTAACCTTTTCGACAGAATTAATGTGAGAATGTTTTTTTAACTTATACGGCAGGTGCAGTTATTTTCCGCCATTATAAAATCTTCAAAGTTTTCCTTACAATCTTATAAGAATATTATCAAAGAAAATGTTTAATTTTATATTTCTCTTAAATGATTTCAAAAATAGAAAGAGATATTTCTCTAAAAAGTGTTTTGATTTCATCTATGTCAACATCCTTTGATGGATTTTACGCTTATTTGAAGTTGATTTATTATGATACAAAACTTCTACATTGTATTGAAGGTTTTGTGATATGTTTGACTATGTATGTGCTATTTTTATACCATTCATAGTTTATGGTGAAATTATTGACATTTCGTATGCTAGTCTTAATACGAATGTTTATGTTATGTTTAAACCTTTTCATATGGGAATGTATTGGACTCAATATGTGATGGGTAGTGCCCGCTATAGCTCCTCGATGCATCGGTAGGTATCATGAGGCAAACTAGTGTCTTGGCACAAGGCCTTGACAAAATCTTATTTGTAGTCTTGGCACGAGGCCTTGGCTATGTGGTTATGATAGTCTGGCATTATGCATTCCATCATTATGAAAGGGGTTAGTGATTTTGCATGTGATTATTCGATTAGTAGAATATCCATGTGAATGAGTAAATGGCATTATTTCATTTTATTTATGCCATACAAAGTTGAAAGTTAAAGTTTGAAAGGCTGTTGTTTTAGTTATACATTGCCTTAAATGTTTATTCTTATTTATGAATGTTTCCGCTATATTGTTATCCTTACTGGGCATTTGAGCTCACCCCTTTTCTATGTTTTATTTTTCCCAGGAAGTGAAGAAGTAAATTATGAATGACCTGTAGGGATATTATGTGGGGATATGAGTGTGGATTATGGAGAGATTATGTTGTTGTAGTAGTTTTTCATTTATGATGTAATGTAAAACATATGAATATATCTAGTGTTTCCAAGGCTACTAAACTAATAGGTCTTTCGAGATTTGATCTTTCTTGTGATCATGCCAATGTTATGTAATAATGCACTGACTCTGGGTAACTAGGGTCGGGGCGTTACACCTTCTTTCATGGTTGTATATCTGATATGTTACCAAATCGATAAGGGAATTTGAAATTTAAATTTCCATTCATTCGGCTTCACGCATACTTCACTGATTATTTTACTTCAAGATTATGTGTGGAATCAATATTAATTTTCTTATGTCATAATTTCCACTCCAATTTCTATGGATATACTTTTTATAAACATAATTACTCCATTGATAATTTCTCAAGTCATCGATATTAACATGACAAGAGTAATTTCAACTCAATCTCCATTTGTTGAGTTAAATATACAATTGATTGGTGTTGTCTTTAAAAGAATATGTGTGAATGTCCTCTAATTTATTTACACTTAATATCCAATCATATTGAGTGTATTTATTTTTTTCACACATAATTATGTTTTTGATTTATCCTTAACCAAAGGATGCGGTCTTTATAAGAGATTTCATATCAAATTACATTCCATTGAGACTTCTTTATAGTTATACACGAAATCACTTTTATATGGTGTATATTATTTAAGTTGACATAGTATATCATGAATACCTTTATTCTCATGATATTACACATTTTTTATTACCTCAATTATTTTTATTCAATTTTCTCTCTTTTGGTTAGGAACTCTGATTAAAATATCATTTTAAATGTTTAAAATATTTATTATTCTAAATATTTCTTACTAATGTCCATGTTTTAAAAATGGTTTTAAGGATTTTTATATGGACATTGAATTTTTAAAGTTAAAATTCATTTTAAATGTTTCAATGTGGTATGGGACACTTTGATTGAAAAATCTATTTTTAAATGGCTTCTTGAAAAATCGTGTGACATTTAAATGATTTCTAGAAAAAGGGGGATATTTCTCTATAATAGTTTTGATGATTATTTTCATCTATGGCAGTATCCTTCATTATTCTCGATTGAGGTTAATATATTAAAATACAATCTTCCATGTTGTATTGAATGAGTTATGTTTGCCTGTGGATGTGCTATTTTTATTCCATTCATAGTTTGTGGATAAAGTATTGACATTACGTACGCTAGTTTTAATACGAATGTTTATGTTATGTTTAAAACTATTCATATGAGGAATGTATTGGACTTAGAAAGTGATGGGTGGAGCCCTATATAGATCCTTGATGCATCAATAGGTCTCATGAGACAAACTAGTGTCTTGGCACAAGTCCTTGACAAAATCTTATTAGAGTCTTTGAACAAGGCCTTAACTATGAGGTTTTGATAGTCTGGCATTATGAATTCCATCATTATGAAAGAGGTTATTGATATTGAATATGATCATTATACTAGTAGAATATCCATGTGAATAAATAAATGGAATTATTTTATTTTATCTTTTCCATATTATGATGTTGTTCAAGTTTAAAAGGCTTTTGTTCTAGTCTTATACACTGCCTTAAATGTTTATGCTTATTTTTGAAAGTTTATGAAATAATTTTATCCTTACTGAACTTCTGAGCTCACCCCTTTATATGTTTTATTTTCCTAGGATGAAAAGAAGTATATTATGGCTGATCTCTAGGGATAGTCTATGGGATCTCAGTGTTGTCTATGGATACAATGTTGTTGTAGTTATCCATTTTATGATGTAATGTAAGACTTATGAATGTATCTAGTACTTCCAAGGCTACTAAACTAATCAGACTTTCGAGACATGATCTTTTATGATCATGCCAATGATACATAATAATGCACCGACTCTGGGCTTCTCGGGTCTGGGTGTTACAGTTTGTATCAGAAGACGTTTAGTAAAATCCTTGGAAACTAGATTTTGATAAACTCTGATTAGAGAACATAGACATAAGATGGACATTGAGGATTAATATAGAAGAACTTCATAGAATTTTGGTATTGTATATATTTTGTGAGTTTTATGAGTGATAAATCCCTTTCTGGATACGAGAAGATAGAGGCGGATCTAGCACAGATGTTCCTAGGGGTAAAACCCAAAACACCGCTTTGAGCTAGACTGGAACGGGAAATGGTACACCACAATGGGCCTTGATGTAGTCTTGGTTACGACACTCCTGGGGGATATACTTAGGATAATTTACATTTTATTTACAAATTGTTTTGAAGTATTTTAATATAAGATGAGAATAAATGACCTTGGTTAATCCTAGGATGTTTAAAATTGGGAATATGGTGACATTATATTCTCTAAATGATTTTATGACTACTGTTACTCACACAATGATTTCTGGTTTTAGTCAATGGCTATATTCCAAGTAAGTCATAGTAACTTTGAGAATTATTTACAAGGTGGTAACAGTGGTAGAAATGAGCAAACAAATGGAATTTTGATAGGTGTAAAAGATATTGTGTTCATACCAAATCAGTTTTCCAAAAATATGATCAATAACATATATATTAAACAACTCATGGACTCAACAAAGAAGAGAAAAGTGATGAATGATAAGAGCTCCAGCTGTGGATACCATGGAGAAAAGAATCCTCAATTTCCACCATGACAGAAATGTGGAAGGATACACCTACTAAAGTTCTAAATAGAACAAATAAATTATTTACATGTGGGAAAGAAGGACATAAAGTGAATAATTGCTGAGGAAAAATGAAGAGTACTATGGAAGAAAATAAAATTGGTCCCAATAATCCTTTTATAGTCATTTTCTGTAAATTTAGGGGACCTGGCCATTACCCGAGTGAATGACCTATTGTATAGGTTATTTTCTTGGTCAAAGAAGAAGCTATGTGGAAATAAATGTTTGGAGAAATTTTTAAAAGTACTAGTACTCCCTGTTGATAGGATTACATTGGAATAATTTTCTCATCTATTTCTAACCCTGCAGTTTTTCATGTGAAAATTATATTTGAGGACAACTTATCTTTTCTCTTGTGGATATAGTTATAAATAACCATTTGGTTTTATACGATCATTAGGTTTGAGGAAATTACAAGTTATTTTATTTTGGGATGAAAATGCAAGGTATGAGATAACATTTGTGGTTAAATTATGTTATGGTTATTTGGTGGAATTTACATCATTTTGGTAATGTTATAAAATATAGTTTTTAAAAAAGGACAACACGCAGACCCTGTGAGAACCCATCTTGTTGGACAATGATGTGGGAATCGAACCCACAACCAAAGTGTGATTGGGATTTATCGCCTACCACTGGACTACGTGATGTACATGGTTAGTGTGAAAAATTATTTGTAGTTAAATTATTTTATTGATCAATAATAAGTTGATTTGGGATCTTATGTCTTATCAAATGAATACCCTTAGTTTAGGAAAATGATTCGGTGATTAAGTGAAAAATGTTATTTTGGAAGATGTTAACTTTATTGGGAACACTATATGCCCAAGGAAAATATAATTCTATGGGATTTCATTTGATGAGTAATGGTGTATTTTTATATATGTTTTTATTGTGGATTTATAGTGATTTGGGTTATTTAAGGAAATTATTAACCAATAATAGAGAATATGTGATTAGGTTAATTTCTTTAAGTATGTGACTTTAAGGGTAGTTGATGTCATTTGGTGATACAATTTAACATGGAAGAATACATAACCAAATTATTCTACGCTTTGGGTTTCAATATTAGTTTGGATTATATTGAAGGATTTTAAGGAAAATTGTTTATTTAATGGTATTTATTTTACATTGGGTTATTGTTGGTTTAGTTTTAGAAATTAAGATTAGTGTTTATTTCTCTAATGGAATATCCTTTTGGGGGAACATCAGATATTATACTAAAGGTTTTGTTTTTGATTAATCTCTAAAGACATGGTAAATATATAGTTTAACCTTCGTGGATCATGTGATTCTATAAAAGTTTTTTCTATCACTTCCAGTGTGGCCATGTCTTCTTGAAAACTCATCTTTTAAAAAAAATGAGTTAATGGTACAAATTTATTAAATAATGAAACTCTAATTAAAAATTAAGTATATATCTTTATGTTCTTATTCAATCTCATAAATTAATTCCTCATCTTTATGTAATGTAACTTAAAACAAAAAAATGTTTTCCATTTACTTTTCCTACTAGGAGACTAATGACCGTTTGTCCCATAACAAGTTTGTGGTTTTCTTATTGTTAACTTTTTCCTGATCATGTTTTCTATCCCTCTCCATCAGAACTTGACACATAGTTTGTAATACATATCCATGTTTTCTTACATAGAATCCTAGTATGGGTTATCATGGGTGACCTTTTTACTTCTCTTTCTTTCCTTCAAAGTGATAGTTTTGTTGTCTCTTTTTCTGATGTGGGACTTACCATTATATTCCCAAGAAAAATTTAAAAAAAATTATAGGAAGAAATTATTTGAATGAGGGGAGAATGTAACACCCCAAGCTTCCACGATATGCTTCCCTTCGAATAATACAATAGCATGTGTTTTATGCAAATTCGGGTTCTAACACACACCACAACCAATCAAACTAGTTGTTATGAATAGTAATACCCACTTTTTGAAATTTTATAGATTTTATCTTTAGAAATGGAAATCATTTTTGCATTCGAAATATTAAAATTATCCTTGTGTGAATCTTTGGTATTTTTTAGAAAACATTCAAATTTTGATGAATAGTGAAAAATACTAAACATTAATTAAAAACAACTTTTTTAATCCAAATAATTTATAGTGATAAATTATACTATTTAGAGGTTTAAAAGTATAATTAGAATATTTTTTTACCATTTAATCTAATATTGGTAATTGGATGCAATTTCACATTAAAACTATACAAAAACAAGTGTCAATATTTAAATATTTATTATTTTTTAAAAAACAAGCTCTTTGTTTTGACAATGAGAATTAATTTTAAATTAATTTCATCCACTTCTGTTTTTTGAATTTAGAAAAATGGATTCCATATTTATAATCAGGATGTCCATATTTTGTAAATAGGTAAATATTATTTTTAGACATTTTGAAGAATTACTTCGTTATATATTTTATTTACTATGGTTAAAGGGTAAATCCAATAAATAAGGGTAAAAAAATAATATAATAATAATATTTAATTATTCTAAAACGCATTCTAACCCTATTGGTTGATAAATATCAGAACATGGGAATATTAGGGTCGATTTTGGTACCCCATGGAGCAACTTGTAAGTGATAATGACAATTTATATTAATTATGTTAAAGTAAAAACAAAAATGACAAAAGCATATATCTTTTAGAAAAACAATTTTTATATAGGGTTATATATGTTATATTTTCGACTCTAAATATTCATTAGAAATATAAAAATATTTCATACATAATTTCAGTTTATTTATAATTTTTAGGCATTGAATAATTAAATTTATTTATGACACAATAATGATGAGATATTTTTGTTATTAATGAAAAAATCAAATAATTGGTATTATAAATGTTAAAATAAATATAATATGAAACTTTTGATAAAATAAATGAATTTAATTGTTTAATATGACATTTTATAAATGATAAAATGAATTTATTTTGAATTACTAATGTTTCTAAGACTTTAAAAAATCGATTATTAAATAGTATCAATATTGACAAAATGAGTTTTAAAACAAATATTATATTATTAATTGATATTATATTCCTAAAATTATATGGTTCAGCCAAAGGACTTATATAATGATAGTTGTATCACAAATGGACCACTTGGGGGGTCTCTTGGAAGTATATATTATGTTTATTAACTATATAATATAAAAATACAGAGAGACATGGTAAATGTCAATCTATTTATCTAAGAGTTAAATAAAAAATATAAAGATAATATAGTGACACAAACCTGTCTAAAACCTATTAGTTGAGTGGTTTTCGACCTAGACCCACCTAAACCTTTAAATAATCCACTTTGGAATCATTAAAATTGAATATGAATTTATTATAAAATAATATTTCTAGCTTTTCCTAAGGTGCCCCTCACCCCTCTTATAAAAGGGAACCTCCTACTCACTAATTCACACCTTCAAGCCTTTTGGCTCTGCCAAACCCTACCCATATATCCTCTAAACTTCCCTCACTCCATTATAAATGACCTCATTTGGTCAGAAATCAAACTTTATGAGCCCTTTTGATCAAATCAAAATGAAGAACCCGATGAAGAGGTAATAATTTCACCACCCTCTTTCAAGTTCTTTTCTTCTTCCACTTATTCTTTTCTGTTATTTCCATTCTAAAAAAAATAAATCTAGTATAATCTATATATTTTAATGTTATTATAAATATGGTAAAACCATCTTCATTATTATATCCATCCTTTGAATGACATGTCACCATACGTGCATACGTACGGATTACCGTCTCCAAGACGTGGTGTAATTGTTATTCAATACATTATTATTTGGATGGGTATAATAATGATGTGTAATTCATGTAAATAAAAAATATAACATTATAATTATTCTATATATATGATATAACATCCAATTATATACTATTTTAATATCAAAAGAGTGATATTGTCGCTCGTGCGTACGTACGGATTACCGTCTCCACGAACGCGGTGAGATTCATTCCCCATCATATCCATTCAAGAATAAATTTCATTTTTTGATTAAAAATAATGTTTAGAGACATGATATCATTCTAGATATGAATAATATACATCCCATCCATAACAAATATGGCTCACATACCAAAGAATATGAAGGAAAATGAATCCATTAACACCCAAAACGACAATAATAAAAATATATTGTTAACAAATCAATGTTAAAAGATTATATATGATATCATATTAATTTATATAATTATTTTATAATTCAATAACAATTATTTAACCATTATACAGGAAGTTATCCTACCCTTTACTAAGGAAAAAGTAAAAAGTAAGGGGTTTCTTATCTCACTTTTAATTCTGTGAGATTTCCATTGTTCACCGCTTATTTATTTCATGTAGTGTGTGTACTACCCATTATTATATTCATTGTGTAATATACTTAAATTTATGGCTATTTAAATCATCATTGTATGATCCTTATTTCATGGGTGTATGTTTCTTAAGTTACCAAATCGCTAAGGGAATTTGAAATTTCAATTTCCATTCATTCGACTTTACGCATACTTTATTGATTATTTTACTCCAAGATTATGTGGGGAATCACTATTAATTTTCTTATGTCATAATTTCTGATCCCATTTCTGTGGATATACTTTTGATACACATAATCAATCCATTGATAATTTCTCAAGTCATCGATATGAACTAGATAAGAGTAATTTTAACTCAATCTCCATTTGTTGAGTTAAATATCTAATTCATTGGTGTTGTCTTTACAAGAATATGTGTGAATGTACTCTGATAGATTTACACTGAATATCCTATCATATTGAGTGTATTTATCCATCTTCCCATATTGAATTGGGTTTCCCCATCTTCCCATATTGAATCAGTTTTCCCGATATTCCATTTTCTTGGTGACTACACCTAATAGGCGGGACAGACCACTATCCCTTGCAATAGTCCTTTCCATGTAAGGGACTGAGTTTCCCCACCTTCCATATTCACGGTGACTACACCTACTAGGTAGGACACATCACCATCTATGCTCACTGTCCATTACATGTAAGTTATAGTGTTTCCCAATCTTTCCATAGTGGATGAATTTCATCGAAATGATTTCCATAATTATCTCATGAGATATAAATCTTTACCCAATGCATTGGTGGGAAATATAGGTCTCACCCATATCATAATAAAATAAATAATACATGTTACAAAAGATAATTAATATTCGTATCATGACACATAAAAATAGATTTTTTTTATAAACATCTTGTCATGATCCCATGAAATGAAATGGGTATTATAAACATGTAATTATATCTCATCACATGGAATGAGACAGGTTTATTAATCATTTACTCCAAGAATAATCCATGAAAAGAAGCCAATTTCACAACTATAGAACTTTTTTAAGAGGAATGGGTTTCCTAAACATCATAAAACAAAAAATAGCTTGAGAAACAATCTTAATGGAACCTTTGAATCATTTCCTAGAAAGGCACGAATAACACCAATGGATGTCATCATAGATGAAAAATATTTTTTCAATATATTTTAAAAACATTTCTTAATGAAAATATACTTTATTCTTTCAAAAAAATTATTTAAAACATACAACCCTTTGAAAATAATTTTCTTGAAAATAAGTATAAAAACATATAAATAAATTTTTTAATAACTTTTGGAAACCATTTCCTTTGAAAAAATATAATAAGAGATTGAAAAACTTTTCAATAACATTTTACTTGAAAATAATTTGAAAACATTTAAAGGATGATTGAAAACCATAAAAAAATTAAATCATTTTCCAATGGAAATGAGAATAAAATATCATATATGAAATAATTTTTTGAAAAATGTTTCTTGAAATTCATGGCTTATGTCTTAAAGAAGGAAAATTGAGACAAAATACTTTTATGATTTGGTAACTCTTGAAACATAAACTCCATGAAGGAGAGATCATCAAATGGATATTTAAGTACATATATAATAAGGATAAAAATCATAGAATATATTCATGGGAAATATAATCACCATAGAAATGTGATGATCAATAAATAAGGTGTAAATCTCATAAGAATAAACGTGAGACTAGAAATCCAATTACCTTATGTAATGACTTTTAAGGTACTCAATCAAACATCATGTATAATATATTTTTGTTATTTTATAGAACCATATAATTATTTCTATTACTATATCTGTTTTGAATGTTACTTTATATTACCTCCATGTTTACAATTCTTTGTTATGTTTTCACTTCGGGTAATATCTACTTTGTTCTTCGCATGTGTCTTAATTTTTTATATTTTTTGTACTTATACCTATATATGATTTCAATAATTTAATACATGATATAAATATCAATTATATTCATTTTCTATGTAGTATAACAATCCATATAATATAACAATATAAAATGGAATACACCATTCATGGAGAGTGTAGGTCATACATACACATGAATGTTTTTTCCATTTTGTTATCATATTGAAAGAAAGAAAGAAAATTACATTTGTGAATATTTGTATATATATAATTATTATATTATAATGACTATATAATATATATAATATAAATTCAATTAACCCATCCATAATACATTCCATGAAGCGTGTGAATGAATCACATTGCTTTAAGGGGGCTGTAGTCCACACATCCACAAATGAAATTATCTTATTTACACTAAATGGAATGTATAACAATATATGTTGTAAAAGGATTAAATAAGCACAAAAATATATAAAATATAATATGTGGTATATATAAACATATTTTCAATCACAAATTCCTCCATGATAGGCAGTAAATAAAAAATGAACATTCATTTATTCGTGAGGTGGTAGTTTTCCATACACATAAACAATTTTTTTGTTACACATTAGATGAATGTGTGTGTAAATATAGGTTGAACCCTTAAAATAATAACATAAAATCATATTGAGGATAATATTTTTTTAAAATAATTTTTTAATAGTATTTTAGTGGTAATATAATGAAATAAAATGAAAGGATCTTAGGGGAGGGTGTTACCTATTATTCAGGAAAATCTAATTGGTTTACACAAAAAAAAGGAATCCTTGGAAGGATTTATGACCAAATAGAGGATTCAATGATGAATTTAGTTTCTATAATAAGTTTCTTCGTAATATATTTACTAAAAATAAGTGGTTTCATAGATGTTGAGAAGAGGGGGAGGCGGTGGCCTTTTATAGGGAATAGAAAGGACACACTTGGAATTTTTTAATAAAAGTTAGGTGTACCCACATTTTTATTAAAAAAATTCATAAAAAAGAAAAAAGAAATAAATATTTTTAGTTTTGAGGACTAAATATTTCATTAAAATTGATTTTTTTTCAAAAATTTATAGGTCATTGGGTCCTTAAGTATTAGGTTTATTTCCACATTAAGCTTAATTATACCTTAATAAGTGTAAGTATTTTTTAATGGATTAACTAATAATTTTTACAAAAAAATAAGATCAAATTTTTAAAAAATCTAAAATATCATGATTAAAAATTTGGAATACATATTTTAACATTCTAAATAAGTATTTTAATGGAATTAATTTAAAGTTATTTTTTCTGATGGGACGACACTGTGGTTTTTTTATGTAAAAACATCTAAATGTTTGGTATGTTTTTATAATAAATTTCTAATTGAAATTGATAACAATAACCTAAATTGGATTAATTGATAAAAATATAATATAATTAAACATTTAAATCAACTAAAAATATAATGTATCCATATAAATAGTTTAGATGAAAAATCCTTTTTGAATTAAAATTCAGTATGTTCACTATTCGTCCAAAAATGATGTTTCTCAGAAAAATCCCAAAAAACCACCCTTAGATAATTTTGATATTATAAATTAAAAAAATAAGTTTATTTAATAAAATTAAATTTTAAAATGTTGATAAAATTTAATTTATTTTAGTTTTCATAGAATTACATGAAAAGTAGTCCATTTGAGAAAATTGTATTTAAATATATATATATATATATATACATTAAAAAATTATCTCATTAATTATTAATATGTTTTATTTATATTAAACCATTATAAAGAATATTTCAAAATTAATTATTTATATTCATATTACTATGTTTAACATCTAGGTTATAATTATCTCATTTAAATAATTATAACAAAAAATGTTTCATAGAAACATAGTGTTGCATGTGACACCATCCAAGTTGATGTTGTGTATAATATATTCCAAGTAGGTTTCATGTGAATGGAATGTATAACTTAGTGAAATGAAATATATTAATTAAAAGTTAATTTATTTTAGAGAATAGGGTCTATAAAAACTCTAGGTGTTACATTCTACCCACCATGAAATGAATTTCACCCTAAAAATTCATAATTAGTGTTAATAGAAATGAGTATTCTAATTCGTAATCATACCTAATTTTTACATGTATCTGCCAAAAAATGGTGATTTCTCCACAAAACATTGTCCAAGTGTGTGGTCTTATTTCACATAACTTTCTATGATCATTCTAGAATTTCAAATCATTATTCTTTATAAGAGTGATCCTACTCCAGCATTATGACATATAGGTTTAGTGTATGTTAATGGTAAGGTATGTACACAATTAGGATATATACGTGTAAAACAACATGGAATTGAGATATTTTTGTAGGATGTGTCAAGCAATAGGATACTCTCCTTATATGATCAAGAATCTCAAAGTGACTGATATACCTGTGTCTTAGTTTTCATTTCTTTTGAAACCTCATAACTTTCTTCCAATGAGTGATTTTTAAAAGCAAAGAATCACCAAATCCAAATTCTATATCACACCATTGGTTATTAGAATAATGTTTTTACTGACATTGAGAAACCATGATAATATTATGAATGGTTTAAACCTTCTCATTTGTTTCTTAAACGATATCAAGTACTGATTGAATTATTCCTCTAAACTCTTACTTACATGTTGGGTCTCTATATTTTTTCCCATATAGGGCTTCATATAGATTAAAATCTATTTTTTTTATAAAAAAACAACTACAAGAAGGTATTGATCATAACAAAATTTGAAATCAAGATAACAAGATCTCAACATATTCTATTGGGTTTGGACTATTCTTTCAGACTAATCATATACCTATGGATGAGAAGTAGCGATAATGCACAATTTTGTATCATGTGACTACTAAATAATTTTCTTGAACATAGAGTTAAACCTCTAATCTTGATCTGAAACAAATGAATGTGGTTACCCATGGATCCATTCCATTTACCTAACGTATATGATCAAAATATTATCAATAGAGAATCATTATCTAATAGTGACGATGTGTGCTGACATTGTATGTCAATAGACTATCAATCATATCTGATTAAACCCTTTAAAGGTTTTGGTTAGTCTAATGAAAAAATACATTTTGATGTTATCCCATTTCTATTCTGGTATAGGGAATGGATGCAATAGCCCCTTTAAGTTTTGTCTTACAACATTTTCTTGATTTCATACCAAGCACTAAGATAAATTGTTTTGATATCTCTATTCATTCCATTCCACCAAAATTATTTTATCAAGTCCCAATATATCTTCATAAATCCAAGATCAATATACGTTGAAGAACCATAAGCTTCCTCTGATAGATAATTCATCCAATATGATATGGAAGTAACACATGCACTGTTCCTGAACCATATCCTTCCATCCTGATAAAGGATAAACTCATAAACATTTATAAATTTCTTCTGAAGATTTAAATCACTCTTCTGTGCCTTTTTAATATTCAATTGGAAGAAGGGTTGAACATTCATTTGATAAAGATAATATTTTCACCTTACATCTGGATTTATAGCTCTATCCTTTGAAAATTAATAAATATTGGATCTTTTGAAATCCTCATCATGGATAAGCTAGTATGATCCTTTTCAATCAAAGCCTCGACCACCTTGATTGCTATCTTAGTGTTGTAACGTATTGAGCAGAAATAATATATTATCAACTCTAAACACCTTATTTGGTCCATGTTCAAATCATTTTATGTGAAAATATATTTTAGAGTTCTATTATCGGTATATATATTACATTTTTCTCCATAAATATAATGCTTCTATATCATCAATGAAAAAATTAATGCTACTAACTCTATATCCTGAGTTGGGTAATTTTTTTCATGAATCATCAACTATTGTGAGCCATAATAAATAACCATGTTAATATTTATATGTAAACATAATAATCCCTTATTAAATTCATCAATATAGATTAAAAACCCATCACCACTACATGGTAATGTATTCATAGGTTCATTGACTAACCATCCTTTCAGTTACTTGAAACTTCCCTCACATTCATTTTTTCAGAGGAATTTGGAACCCTTAAGAGTTTACTTGGTTAGAAGATTAGATTTTTATGATACACTCTCTATAAATCGATCATAATATCGAACTAATCCAAGAAATATATGGATTTTAGTCACTGTGGTTGGTCTATGACTTCATTTTTTATCCTACATCATTGATGGATCTACTGATGTATAATATCATGAGATTTTGTGCCTGAAAAGTTGAACTTTTTACATCCAAAATTCACAATAAGTAAAAATTTTCATATATTTTATCATCCCTTATGGTATTTAGTTTATTTCTTAAGTGATATTCATGCTCTTCCTTTCACTTTGAAGAGATATGAATATCATCTATAAAGACTACCACAATTTGGTTGAGGTGATCTCTAAAAACTATATTCATCCAATCCATGAAGATATCATGGGAATTAGTAAGACCAAACAGATCACTATATATTCATTTTTTATACCTTTTATGGAATGTTGTCTTTGGTATATCCTCATACTTGAACCTCAATTGATGATATCTCGAATGAAGGAAATCATGGAAAAGTATTGATCTACATGTATTTGATTAAATAAGTCATCAATACACAGAAGATACTACTTGTTCTTGATTGTGATCTTGTTTAGCTATCGATAATAAATGACGAGTCGAATTGATCCATATTTCATTAAAAAAACATGTGCACCCAAAGGTGACACACATGGTTGAATGAACCCCTTATCAAGTTTTTCTTGGAGTTTCTTCTTCAATTCCTACAACTCAATTAAGGACATTCTATATGGAGTCTTTTAATTTTTTTGGAACTAGGTATGAGTTCTATTGAGAACTCAACTATAGGTTTTGGTGGATGGATAAGAAACTCTTATAAATACACATGATAAATTCCCAAACAATAAGAATATAATAGATGTTAATTTTCTCCCCAAATATTTGAGGTGAACACCCATATTAATGGGAATGAAAACCCATACACTAGATGTACACTCTAGGGGAAGTTCATACTTATCATCGCATTAATGGATGATCATAAGAGGTTTTGAAATATGAAACATAACTTCTATACCCTAAACTTTTATGGGTTCGTTACGCTTATAAAGCCAATCCATGCCTAATATAACATCAAATTAATCCAAAGAACGAATGACAAGATTTTTGGGGAGCACATTCCAACAATCACAAACCGGATAGTAATCATAGACATGGTATGAATTAATCCTACCATTTTGGGTTTTCACTTCTAATTACACATTTAATTTTTTTGGTGGGATCTCAACACCCTTATAAAACTCTTTATATATGAAATAGTGGGTAGATCTATAGTCAAATAAGACATTAATAGTTCTTGTGTGGATGGAAAGTGTACCTTTCACCATGTTGTTATCACATCCCTCATAAAAAATAGTGATCGCATGTGATTTCTCCTTGTCATGTGGTTTAAGAGGTTTCTAACATCTATCATCTTCATTATCCCTTAGGTTTGGGCACTGGTTATTGTAATGACCATTATCCTTATACTTGAATCACTATAGTCTAGTACATGATTTTGATGTATATTTTCCTCTAGTTGCATCATTAGCCAACCTCTTCTTATTAGTGCTACAATCGATGGCTGGATTCCCCTCCCTTACAAACATAAAAACGTCTTACAACCCATAAGATAATTCCCTCCATGATTATATTCAAACATAGAGCATAAAGAAAGGATCATCTTCTCACCTTCTTGTTTTTTAGATTTTCCATTAATCTCTATCTTACTTTTCTTGTTAAATCTACAAGATTTAAATTTAACTCCATCCTCTACTTCAACTTTGATTTCACAAATAACAATCTATTTGTATCTATTAAAATATCTTATGGATAATTCCCCTATAATTCATGTCAATAATCCAATGAATAACCTATCCACTTTAATTTCAATTTTGATGCTAATTCTAGGATTTTACCTCACACATCCTCAGAAATTAGCCTCATAGGTACCAACATATTCATCATCATTTTTCTTCACCTCAAGAAAATCCTTTTCCATCTTGATAAGAAGAACAAGAGGAATGTACTTATTGGAAAATAAGTTCTTGAACACATCCCAATCCATGGATTCAATTTCATATTGATTCCTTGTATTCTTGATTACAGTCCACAAATTTTATTCTTCAAATTTTTATAATTAAATATCTAGAATTAATTTATTATGATCCAAACTCTAGATAAAAGATAATATCTTTTTAGTGGTACTGATACAATGTTCCGTAACTAGTAGATCATAATACCCTCTTAGGGAATTTGGATGTTTCGCCATGAAGGACTCAACATAACGTTGTTCCCCCATTTTTTAATTTGGAGGCCTACCAAGATTCATATCTTTAGAAAGATGTGTGAGCATAAATACAAGGTTTTTCATTCTATATAACATAACATTTAGATGCTCTTGAGAACAAAATTTTCATTTTCTATCATCATCACCATTACCCTGATTCATTTGGTTTCCATCCATTGACTAAAACAAATTAACATAGAATAATAAATAGTTATCACAGTGTCGAAGCACATAATCCCAAAATTCCACATATATGATGTATAAATTATGACACATTATATAATCTTGGACACATTAGGATTATCCTTTTTTTATTCATAGCCAAATTCTATTTGAATCCTTCATGATGGTTCATTAAGAGTTCATGAATTCTGAAAATATATCACATGAGACTGTCAATCTAGTTGTACAGTAAGGACTGTTGTCATCTACAAGATTACCATGATTCAATCCCAAAACATCATTTTAGAGATGTTAATCCTAGGTACATATATTTCATGGCCACAACCTCTATTAGTATCCATAAAGGAGTGTATTTTATGTAAACCACTTACTCTATCTATTACCAAAATTCCTAGATGTTTTCTTATAATTTACGTATCCTGAGACTTACCTCTAGACATGTCCTTAGGGTTTGCACTATGTTTTTTTCATACTAACTTCTAATGTTTAACTAAATAATTTCACTAATACCAACTATATCAACCCTCAATTTTCATATATTAATATCACATCACCTTTTTGGAATACTTAAAACATTAAAAAAATTATTCCCAAAGACCTTATTATTCTAGTTCCTTTACAAACATGAGAACATAAACACCAGTACATAATGAGCTACATTATCTACCATTAAGTTAATCTTGAATAAAACCTTTCATAGAAACATAAAACAAAATGAAAATATTAATAACATGGGGAGGGAAACATAAAATGTATATTCTCAAATACCCAGTAATGGTAAACAAGGGAGACATGCAATCATAAACATGAGCATAGGGGTTTGAGAATGTGAACATAATATTTGAATTTGATACCCTGCATATTAAAGATCATGAATATGAATAATTGAATAAAGTATTGAAGTTAATAAGACATGAATAATTAGAAAATAACGAACATAACCCATGATGGCATATCATAGGAATAAGACATTGAACTGTGGAATGCATAGACATGTGATATGAGTACCTATATGTCAAGACTAATTTCTAGAACTTGTTATATAATTTAATTGGAATGAAACCAACTGTAATAGACACACTACAAATCCCAGTCAAAATCCTTTCCATGAAAGGTATCAACTTTCCCCAACATCCCATAGCTGATCAGGTTTCCCCATCTTCCCATAGTGGATCATGTTTCCACATCATCCATCTAAGTAGTGAATGAAACTACAGGGTGGGACACACCAAAATCCCCATACATAGTCTTTTCCTTGTAGGGTATCAGTTTTCCCCATATTCCCATAGTGGGTTGGTTTCTCCCACATTCAATATTTATGGTGATTACACCTATTGGTTGGGACACACCACCATCCCCAGTCCTAGTCCTTTCCTTTTAAGGGAGTAGGTTTCCCCATCTTCCCTTTGTGGATCGAACCCATTGACTTGATTCACAACATTATCTCATTATATATAATTCTTTTCCTAATGAATTGAAGGAAGATGTAGGTCCCACCCATCTCATAATTAAATCATTCATATATTTTTCAAAATTCAATAAAACATTCATCATATCATGACCCATAAAAATATAAGGTTTTATAAACATCCAATAATAATCTTATGAAATGAAATTGGTGTTATAACCATGTAATTATATCTTGACATGTGGAAAGAGACATGTTTCAGAACCATTTCAACATATCTTAACACATCAATGGAAGAGTTTTTCACAGGAATAAAACCATTTTAAGTGGAATGGGTTTCATAAACATCAAAAAATATAAACCATTCAAATAAATAATATGAATGGAACCATTGAATCATTTCCCAGAAGGGTATAAGTAACATCAACAAATGTCATCTTAGATGGAAAATAATTATGAAATATATTTTAAAAATATTTCTTGAGTTAAATCACATTTATTCATTTTAAAATGTTTTATTAAAAATAAATACCTTTTAAATACATTTTCTGGAAAATAAACATGAAAACTTATAAAGATTTCAATGAAAATATTTTAGAAAAATTTATCTTTGAAAACTTATATTGAGATATTGAAATTGTTTTGAAAAAAAATTCCTTAAAAATAGTTTGAAAAATATTAATGAAATATTGAATATCATATATAATTTTTTAAATTAATCTTTCCAGTGAATATTATCTTAAATGATCATCTTAAAAAAAAACATTGTTCTTGATGTTCATGGAATGTGTCTAAAAGAATGAAAATTTAGAGAAAACTACATTTATAATATGTAACTCTTGGAATATAAACCCCATGAAAGAGATATCATCAAATTTAAATGTAAATATTCATAATGTTATGGAAAAAATCATAGAATATACTTCTGGGAAGTATAATCACCACAAAAAAAGAGATGAGTGGTGAATAAGGCGTAATTCTCATAGGAACAAAAGTTAGACTAGAAATCCCTTTACCTTGTGTCTTAACTCTCATCATACTCATTAAAACCTCCTATATATTAAATATAAGCTTATTATATGGATACATATTATTATTTATAAGACCATATATGGTGTGATCATTACATTATATTATCCTTTTGTTAATAATTCTACTTTTTGGTTTCACATTTGGTAATATCCTGTTTGTTCATCGCTTGTACCTTAATTTTTCATATTTTTGGTCATTATACATAAATCATGATTTACATAATGTAAAACATGATATAAATATCAAATATATTCACTATATTTCTATTATAATAATCTATATAATATATTACTATATCAGAATACATAGTTTATTGAGATGGTAGGCTATATGTACACATGAACATTGTTTTCGTTTTATTATTGTATTTAAAGAATGAATAAAAATGAAATATTTGTATATAACTATATAGGTATTTATTTAAATATAAATATAATAACATATATATACTGTATGTTAAATAAACCAATCCTTAGTACATTTCATGTAGTGTTTGAAATAATCACATCACTTTGAGGGGATAGTTGTCCACACTTCCTCAAACCAAATTTTTGTCTTTACACAAAATGGAAATTATAAAGATACGTGTCGTAAAAGGATAAAATAAGATTAAATACATAATAAAAATAATATATAAAACTAATAAATATCATTACCATCAAAATTTCATCTATGATAGGTAGTAAAGATAAAATGAACAATCAACTTTTCATGAGGCAGTAGTCAACCGTACATGTAATCAATAAATGCATTACCCATTAAATTGATGTGTGTGTAATTGTAGTTCGAACCCTTAGAATCAAAAAAATTACATTATATTTAGGATAATGGTTTTTCATAATAATTTTATAATTGGTGTTGATGGTTTGGATAAGGAAAAAAATAACGGAGCTTGGGAGAGGGTGTTACTTCTTAATCAGGTAAGTCATTTTGGTTTGCACCAAAGGGATTCCATATAAAGATTTAGGACAAAAAATAGTCTTCAAATAAGAATTGAGGGTTCTGGGGAAGTTTATAGGGTATATTATCGATGTAATTTTTTGTTTGAGTGGTGTGGAGAAAAGGGAGAGTTTGTGACCATTTATAGGGAAGGGAATTGACACACTTGGCATTTTAAAAACAAGTTATGTTTGTGAAGGTTTTATTTGAAAAAAATTCATACAAAAAAAACTAAACAATGGAATGTTTATGGTGAAAATATGAACATAAAATTGGTTTCTGAAAATTTTCTAGGTCATTTGGTCCCTTAACTTAATTTATTATTCCCTTGTAATGCTTAATTTTACCTTAATCATTATAATTAATTTTTACTGAATTTTTTAATAGTTTTGGTGAACAAATATGTCAAACATAAAAAAAATTATATTTAAATCATATTAGAAATATTGAATCAAATTTTCTATATTCCAAAGATAGAATTAAAATAATTTAATTTAAATTTAATCTATTTTATGGGATGACATTTTGGGGTTTTGAAGTAAAAACATCCAAAAGGTTTCTATGTTTTTATACCCAATTTTAATGTGATGTTGATTATAATGACCCAAATTTGATTAAATAATAAAAATATGTTCTGACTAAAATCTTAAATAAAAATGAAATATAATTTATCCTTATTAATAAATTAAATGGAAAATTAGTTTTGAATTTAAATTATGCATTTCTCAATTTTTATCAAAAAAATGATGTATCCCAGAAAAATCCCAAAAAATCACCCTAATCTAAATTAGACATTAAAAATTCAAAAATGATGTATATTATATAAAATTAAATTTATAAATTTTCATAAATTTTTTTTTATTTCAAAATGAAATGAATAGAAATTAATTTGAGAATATATTATTTGAAAATATATAATGAATTTACAAAAAATTATATCTTTCATTATCAATATGTTTAATTTATTTCAAACCATTATAAAAAAATATTTTTATATTAGTTGATATTATTCAGATTACTATGTTTAATGGCTAGTTTATAATTATCTCATTTATTTTATTATAAAAAAATGTTTTGTTGAAACTCAATGTTGTGTGTAACATAGGCCAAGTTGGTATAGCATGAAATGTACGCCATTTTGTTGATTTTTGAAAGGAATGATTGACTCAGTGAAAAGTAATATATCAATAAAAGTATTATTTATTACGGAAATAGTGCCCATAACAAATATGGGGTACTACACATATATTTTTGGAAACAACTGTGGAGATGAAATCAGAGAGTCCCTTGAGTAGGATATATTAATTAAAGAATATCTATTATAGATGTAACAATTTTATACTAATTAGTAAATATATAAATCTCCTATAAAAGCTCAAAATGTGGTATGATTTTCATATACAAAATTTTTTTATTCATGTTGAATATGTTTAAAAAGCGGGAGTTATTATAAAAAAATTGGAAATCAAATAAATTTCAATAAAATGATTTTAATTATTATTAATGCGAATTATAGGTGCAAAGATATCATTATAATTTGTGTAAAAAAACCACTTGGAGTTGAAAGATCATGTTTCTTTAATACTACTGTCTGTGTATAGAAATATTTATAGCCTAAATTAAACAATAATTTTCTACAATTATTAAGAGAAACTACAAAAAGTGTTTGTTTATTGATGGATCTATTCTAAGAAGAATTTGGTATCACCCTTTTTTCATGGAATTTTTAAATAGATTATAATTTTGATGAACACATTGGTAGAATATTTGTTTTTAAAATTTTGAATAGTTAGTTCGATCTGAGAACACCTTCCTGTGGAGTTTTTGTATCAATAAAGTGGAGATGAAATTTTAAAAACATACCTAATCTTTCAATTAGGGGGATAATTTTTTTCAAACCATTATATTTATTACCAATTTGGTGGAGAGAAGGCACATTGACTCTAAATGAATAAATTTGAATTGGAAATAAATATAATTTGGGATATTTGAGTTACCATGGATTTGGAGTGTTATATTTTTTCCAATTGGTGAGAGTCACTGGGGTTTTGAAGCTTCCGTTAAACATAAAATTAGGAATTTTTTTATTAGAAAAGAAAAGTAATATGTTTTCCCACATATTTGGGTAAAGGATAATAATTTTTGTTTTTTGGTGAGAAAATCATTATGTGTGATGATTATAAAGTCCACTTTGATGTAAAATACTAGTGTTGATTCTTATGATGGCTCCTTCTAGAATAGTGTGTATTTTATTTCAGTTAATCCATGTAGTAGGGAGATTAAATATCTGATATAGAGAAAAAAATACTTTTTGAGGTTTTCATAAATAATGAAAAACCATCCAAGGTGTAATACATATGAAGGCTACTTGATATTGTGCTCAATAGCTCATAGAAGAAGTTTTGAGAAGAGTATAAATGACAATAAATTTATTAAAGAGGCGTTAAAATAATTTGAATAATTCTAAATTTCAAATTCTATGGATAATTTGAAAATTTTGATAATAACAATGATCATATCTACATGATATGTAGGGGGCATATATGTCCTAGATAATGAAAATCTAGTACATCGAAAGGATGATATCTATATTATTTTAATGATAATTCAGTGTAGTTGAGTATAAATATAATAAAGTATTAAGCTATTTAAACATTATCTAGGAAATATGTAATGTTCATCCCACTATTCAATCATCATTAATGAAAAATTTTAAGGTCATCCTACTTCATATGGATGAATTTCTTATATTTATGTAAAAATTTTCCATTCATTTTTAAACATAAATTCCTTAGTATAATAATTTACTATTTAGATAATAATCATCCAATTGAGAATGATTTGAAAAATAATCAATTAGTTATTTATATAAACCAAAATAGAGAGTAACATGTACATAATTTTCCATCACTATATAGGTCTTATGTGTATATATTGATAATTATATATTAAAATGTTATGAACACTTATAAATGAGAAAAATAGATTCTAGGATCATAATTATGAAGAATAAAATTAACTATCATGATACCAAAGTTGATATTATTTGTTATAAAAATAAAAAACTCTTTAAATTGTATGATTTAAATCCTAGTGATTATCATAACTTATATTTAGGACTTATAAAAGAAAATAAATGAAATAAGAAAATTTTTAAATACTTTCCCAATGTTTGAAATTAGGTTTCTAGAATTCAATTGTTCTATTAAATATGAAATTTGAATAAGTTGAATACAATCCATAATGTTTTTTCATATAATTATTCTATTTATTTTCATGATTTATAAATGAGAATAATAATTTCTTCTGGATGAGTTACTTGAAAAATAAATATAAACATCATGGGTTTTGAAGAGTATTGATGATGAAGTTGATTTGATTTTAGAGTTGTTCATTAATGTTTTAATCAATCTGATCTGATCGGATTAGGTTATTTTTTGAACATCAACATTGTGATAACGGATATAGGGATTATATTTAAGGCTTTTAATTTTCCAAATCATGAAATGAGGATACATTTTTTATTTTATAAATCTAGTAATAAAAATAAATTAATACATGTGTTGGGCATTAGAGTGATTAAATATCACAAAATCTATTTTCATTTATGTTGTGAATAATGAAGTAAAAATTTTGAGTTACTATATGCAGTGTATGGGATCAAGTGGAATCCATTATTTTTTTCATCAAATGTTCTCATTCTGCAATGATTGAGTTATGTTCCACTATAAATTCTGTGTTATGTGATTTTTAAAAAGATGAGGAGATTGAATTATAGAGTTTGTGATGTTTATTTTGAGTAATATAAATCCAATACTATTTGATAATAAATTAAAAATATATTAAATCATGTGGTTTGAATTAGTTGAGGGTATTATAAAATATACTTTTACATAGAAAAAATATTTTAGAGGAAGTTGAGTTGATATTTAGAAATAGTTCATTTGAGATAGTAGTTAGAAATTATCCATTCATTTAATTTATAAATATTTGAAATCAATTATGTAAATTAATGTAGCCAATCATGCACATGATAAGATGATAATATGAAGGAATAATAAAGTAATGGTAAGGGATAAGTCTCTTACATATGATATGGCTATGTGACTGTCATGTAAGGGATGTCCTCTTGATCGAGAGAAGATAAGAACTAAGAGGACTATACATCTTGATGAAATGGGGTAGAGATATTAAACTATGTTGAACAGATAGTACCATATGTATTTTGATGAAGAATAAGATTCATATACATGTTTTTGAGAGAAATAATAGACTTTACAGAGCTTGTATTATGAAAAATATCTATTGGTCATTAAAGAATTGACTATTTGGAATGAAGATACTAAATTGTTAGTTGTTTGAAAACTTGTCCTAAAAGGATTGAGGAATATATAGATAGAGTAGAAAATGAGTTAAAAGAGTATTTTTGGAGACATTAATGTAGTTAAATAATATATTCACGAATAAGTTTATAAATTTTGTGGGTGTAGAGACATACCTATAAATATTGTGATCTAAATCAAGAAGTGGGAAAAAATCAAGATCATGTGGTGGGATATCACATTAATGTAAAGAAGTGAGATTCCATTCATTGTTTAGAACTGTAATTTTGGGTAGACACTAATATAAGTAATATGTTAATAGTATGATATGAATGAAAAAAGAACAAACTATTTTTAGTTGATAAGAATATTTTATTATAAAATATTTTCATAAAAATATGTTAAACATGAAAATGAGTTGGAATCCCTACTGGGGTTAAACCCTCTAATAATAATAGTTCTAACGTTTTCTTCTTCACTACAATGAAAATTTATGAACGCTAGATTAATGAATAAAATATACACTTAACTTAAATAGAATTCTAGCTTTAATGTATGAATGGGTGGAAAGGATTAAATACTAAATTAAAATTTCATAAAATTAAACATCACCTAATTCACCCCCCACACACTCAAGTATCTTTGAATGATCAACTAGGATTCAAATATAAAATATTTGTAACAATTTTATGTGATTTAAAACTAACATTAAATTATTTCATTATAATTATTTATTTTTGGAAAGACTTTGAATATTTTTTAAATCCTTAAATTTATAAAACATTAGTAAATATACATCCAAAATTTTTTCAATAAAAAATACGGAATACATAATAATATTTATCAAAAAAATAATACATATAATGAATAAAAATACTATGAATTCAAAATAAATAAAATTCAATATAATTCAAAAAATGAAAATATATGAAAAATAAAAATATTTGAAGATATTAAAACAAAATGGTAAGTGTGAAATGAACCACTCAAACAATATCTCCTTTGTTGTTAGTTAAAAAAATATTGTGAGATATAGAAAAATATCCCCCTTTTGTAATATTAAAAAAGAAAAACTATAATGAATATATTTAAAAAATCCTCTTCTTTTTATAGTAAACACAAAAAATTCATAATGATGCTAAAATAAATCACAATATGCTTACGAAAAAATAAATTTAACATGATAACTTATAATAAATAAAAAATCAAAAATATAATGAAAATACATAAACATTAAAACATAGATAACATTCCTATAATTTATTATTTTTCTTTCTGAAATAGATATATGATTGATTGTATATTCATTCAAACAACTCCTATATAACTATAATAAAATTCTATAAAGGAGCCTTGAATATAGTTAGAAATAATGATGAATAATAATCAATCCATACTCCACATATATATATGCATGGTCTAAAATTAAAATCAAACATTAATCATTCTAATTTCAAACATAGTATTCTCAAACATCATTGTATGTAGTGGTTTAGTAAAAATATCATCCAACTGATCATCTGTTGAAAAATATTCCAAACTGATAATTCTTTTTAATGAATAATCTCAAATAAAATGATATTTAAAAATAATATACTTCATTCAATACTTTATTAATGGATTAATATGGATAAACATATTATAAGAACCATCACAAATAGAATATATTCATCCAAAATTAATATAAAAAAATTAGATAGTCCACCTCATATATAAGAATTGTAAAAAAACTAGCTGTAGCAATGTATTATACTTCAGATATAGACAACTAAATTAATATCTACTTATTTTAACTCTATGGGATTAAACTTTTATTGAGAAAATAACCTATACTAGAGGTAATAATTCTATCATTTCTGTATTCTCTAAAATCCTAATATGAATAAAAATAATAATCAAAAGATATACTCTAACTATAGAAAAACCAATTATTTAATATTCCTTAAACATACATAATAATCCTTTTAGAGGATTTCAAGATAATTTCCTTTAGGTTGACTAGAAATATTTCACACATGTAGACACTAAACATAGGAAAAGTTTACTAGAATTTGAATAAATTATACATCAAATCATTACTCTAAAAACTTTTATATCAACTAATTTACCAATAAAAATATCATCCAATAAATAATGAGTAATCATAAGGGTGTTTAAAATTTATTTATGAACAAATGAAAAATAAAAAAACTAATTTATTATCATACGTACACTAATTAAAAAATCTTACATTAGCTTATTGAAAAATATAAACTCCAAACAATAATTTTAATTCCTCAAACATGCTCATGAAAAATTCCCATCTCATAACATATGAATTTTTACCTGAAAAATAAAAATATGATCCAAAAATAATATCATCAACATTAATTCTAATTATAAAATTATGTATAAAATACTTCCCAATAAACTAGTTTAGATATCCTGGTTGAGATAAATGTATCACTGAGAGGTGGGAGGGTGAATTAGTGATATCTTTTTCTTTTAAGTTAAAATACTTTGAATAAACATTAATCTCTTATTAATGAGTTATCACATTGCTGAAAATAAAACAATCATTCATATATAAGATCATTATAATTTTCAATGTTCACTACTCTAGAAGAGTAGCTACCTCCTTGGTATGGTATGGAAATAATCCAACACCACAAAATATAATATAAAAAATCATTTTTTGTGGATAGAAACTATTAGATATACCATTAAACTTGTGTAAATATATGTTTAGTGAAATTTTGAATGTGATTATAGTAGAAAGAAATGATATAATACCATTTTTTTAATAAATTAAGAAACATTTAGTGTATGATTTAAAACATGTTATTGTTCTTTCTTGTCAACATTCACAATATGATCATTAAGACATATTATTTACTTTTTTACCCAAAATATGGTAAGAACTTCTCTAGACTTCATAATGACTCAAATTCAGATTCACAGTCTAATCCCATGTCTGACTACTAAGTCTGATAATATCACTCTACCAGTATACCACTGAAACAATTATGAACTTCTTCTACCTTAGACTTGAAATCTAAGTCTGATAGCTCAGTCTGACCTAGAAACACTAAATAAGATCTTCCTTCTTTTTCTTCTATCTAAGAATATTCCTCACGAAAAGCTCAATATGGAAACTACCACTACTGGAATTATATATATTTTTGACGGCCTATTTGTTATGGGATCCCATCGCAAATAGGCTTTAGCAATGGGGGACTGTCGCAAATAGCCTGTTGCATAAAAGGGTGTTGCAAATACATTTTTTTTGCAACGGGCCCATCGCAAGAAATGGTATTTACAAAAAAAATTCGTCACAAATAAGCCTCTGATTATATACATTATATATCAATCAACCATTTGTGACGAGAAAATTCCCCATCGCAAACAACTGTCCGATTATATACATTATATATATATAAATATTTTCTGATGGGACCATCACAAATAGTATTTGGGATGGACCTGCCGCCCTGTCATAAATACTAATCATAATAATTTTTTTTAAAAAAATTATGATTAATTAAAAAATTATATTATTATTATAAAAATAATAAAAAAATAAAAATATTACTATTAGTAAAATAAAAAAACACTAAAAAATATAATACTAAAAAATACTTAATAAAATTATGAATAATAAGAAATTAATATTAATATTATAAAAAAATAAAAAAATAAAAGATTTCTTAAAATTCTTAATATTTATAAAAAAATATAAAAAATTCATAAAATATTATTATTATTAGTGAAATAAACAAATATCAAAAAATATAATACTAATAATAAATAATAAAGTATTAAAAAATTAAATTATGAAATATTTTCACCAATATAAAAGACAGAAACTGTAAATAGTTCATATTACTACAAATGTTGAATTAAAGTGTTTTTAACATAAAAAAATCATGAGGGGGGTCGTATTCTTGAGGAGGTGGAAGAGGTGGAAGAGATAATGGTGGAAACTCCATCCCAAAACTACACGTTAGAAGGCGCATGTACTACATCTGCTCGTGATGATGCTACTACCTCTACTGCTCTCATCGACCCATCTCCTCCTCATGCTGCTTCTACTACTGCTGCCACCGACACATATCTTCATGATACTTCTACAAACTCTCTATAAGATCAGCCTGAGCTCACAACTTCTCCGGATACTATGAGGCATAAGATGATGCCTCTCCACGAGTTCCTCCCGAGCTGGACACTGACATCAAAGTAGTGCCATAATATGTACCAAGAACCAAATGAGAACTGATACCAACTACTCGTTCCTTCTCAAAGGCATATTGAGTCACCTGCATCCATGTCGCCTCATCGAAATGGTGGTCACTGGTCTCCTAGGTCGTCTCGTCCTGACTCATAGCCTATGTCTGAGAGTTCTCAACCTCATATGACTCCATCAATTCCAATTTGAAATTAAAATGGTGAAAATATTATATTCAGTTAATAAAAAATAGAAAAAAAATTAATATTAACCACAATCCAATGCTGGCGATCACCTCTAATCTCTCCAATGGCTGGATCACTGTACATCCTCCGATAAACCTCGAACTCCGTAATATCAGGATGTTGAACTGCCTATAGAAATACAAAATAAACTATTTATATTTAATGTTATATGAAATATTTAAAAAATATACTTACTAGATTCTCACTATGTGTACTGAATGTACGACTACCATCTCGATGTGTCACCTCCTGTCTCCCCTGATTCTGTCATCCTACTGAAGATCTCATCTGAAATCCACCACCCAACCAGTGAAAAAATTATCGATCCCAAACGTGAGATGAAATTTACTCAAGTCGGTGAGCTCTACATGACTCATTAAATTCTGTCACTCCTGCTTTCTTAATGGCTGTTTTCCTCAAATTGTATAAAAACTGACGGTAACGGTCATGCATAGACACCGGCCATGCCACGTGGATAGCGTCACACATGCTATCATCGATGAGATACCATAAACCCTACAAATAACTTGTAATATATAGTTATTAATAAAATAAATTTCAAAATAAATATTCTTTATTTACATACCATCCAATGATGGAACATGTTGCGCCACACATCAATGAGAATCTGTTCCCATGTGACCCATGGCTAAGAAAAATAATTACCCTAGATAGCACTCACCTATCCAATAGCTACATGTACTAAACTGTGAAAAAGAAATAATTGATCAAACAATTAGTATATATGTAAATAAATTAATGAAAGATAACTAAAATATATAGGTTACCATACCTTTGTGTGCATGGTTCGAATCAAAGACATGGACATCGCTTGGGGATTGGGTCCGGAATCATCAGTCACGCAAGACAATGCCCCATCTGCGTACCCCCTGAACCACCAGTAGGCTAAGGGTCAGATGATCCAAAATCCCCCTCATCCAACGGTAGATCAGCCTACTACAACTCACGAAATATATCAGGGTACATCTGAAACAAAAAATGATTATTGTTAGAAGATAGTTGAAAACAACTATTATATATAGATATATATTAGTTATGATTATAACCAGAATTTAAATATTTCACTGTCCATCTTCATCCTCATCTTTTTATCTATCCATGTCAATGTCTTTATCACACATCCAACACTCCACTATTTATAAACAATACAATTTTCTTTAAAATTATAAATTAATCACACAATTTATAGGTCCACCAAAATGGTTTAGCTGTAATTTTGATTTTGTTTTCCCACTGAACAAAATTTCTAGAATCTCCATTTTCTCCTAAAATTTAGAATACATATTTGACTTATTTAGTTCTTATAAAATCTTCTATATTCTTCTAAAACATTCTTAAATATTCTCATAACTTATTCTCACTTCAGACATTCAAACAATTTCTCTATCTAATTCTGATTTTCATTATGATTTCCTTATTATGATGAAGACATATATACAATACTAGATTCTTCGTTATATTTCTCCACACCAAATTAACATATATGAAAACTGGGTGACTTCTCAATATAATGATCTAAACCAATTTTTTGTTTTATACTAATGAATAGAAAGCATGGAAACCATTATTCTATAAACATCATCACAACATTTATGTTTTCTATTAATTCCTACATAGTATATCTTCATTAGCTTTAAAATATATTGTCAACATCTTCTAAATTTCATTAATCATACTTTCAAGATCCTACATAACAACAGTATAACGGATATTTAACCAATTATCTTTTTATTATTTTCCTCTAACTGATGATCATGTGTCTAATGAAGCTATCAGTGTTAGACTGTTCTGATAGAACCATCTCTTCTACACTCTGATAGTTGATGTCATCTCTAGTCTGAAAAATACTTACCTAATTGAAAAATAAAAAACAAATCAATGTTATTATTTAATTCTTGAAACATTTTTCTAACAAAACTTCATGATTAAAATTGTATACTACATTATTAATTGATCTCAAAATATATTTTTCATCAGCTCCAACAACACACGAAACAAAAAACAATTCTTCTGATGCTTCCCTTTTGAAACCATCATCACATCTAGTTAGGAGTGTTACTATAAATATGATGATTGGTGGAAAACAAAGTTCGATGAACCTGTGTAAACATTAAATTATTCTATTTTTTTATTATGGTCAAAATCTGTCTCTAAATATTTGTATCTTATGTCTTATTGGTCACATTAAAAACTGGCCTCCTTGCCTTCTCACGTTCTGATCAACTTTCAAAGCCTTCCAGAAACTCTCCATCTGGTGATCTCCCAATGATGGATATGAGATTGAAAATATTCATCTTTAGAAATGTATTTCTTCTAATAACATGATCCTGTAATCTTTAATTCCTCAAAACTTTATGAAATTATTAGATTGACATAGCATCATATGACTATCATTGGGCGTAATGTAACATCCCATCCTTTTAGATTCATATTTACTTTCAACCAACCTCAATGCATTTGGATGCATAGATATTCCTCCTTTTCTTCAAATGTCTTTCACTAAAAAATTTTCAAAAAACTTATGAATTTTTTAAAATACAAAATATAAAAGCATGAGCTGATTTTTATTGGATCCAAGGAGTATTTTATAAGATTCCTCATTATGATCGATGAAATATTTTTTACCCAAGGTTAGTCAAATGAATCATTTCTTCAAGATAACTTCATCTTGATATGATAGGTTATCATAAAATTTTCTTATTCTGATCCTCTAAATACAATTTTGAGTCTAATTAGAAAAAAAATTACAATTTTAATTGATTTATTTCTCTTTGAAAACAAAAGATAATAAATTTTAAAAAGAAATTCATTATGTGTATGATAAACTTTTCCAGCCAACAAGGTCCCAAAAATCTTTGTCTTTGGAAATTTTTGTCAACTGAGGTTCATAAATCACTGTAGTTTTCAATCCCAAGCAATGGATTACTTATCAAAAATTTAGATAATATGTGACCTAACTCATTGAAGTAAACATAAATCCTTGAAAAAAAAATTATTCTTTCCAAAAGTAGCGACTCATTAAACATATTCCACTATTCTTCCCATATTTATCAACTTCACTTATCAAATATTCTTATAAACAAAATTTTACTACAACCACTCCAAAAGTCTATTATAATAGTTAACACACTTACATTTTGTAATCCATGCTTACCCATAACCCCCCATATATACATTATACCTTAAAATGTTTTTCACATATCAATGGAATTATTTATGAATTGATTCTCCCACTTGAAAACATTTTCCAATTAATTGATGAGAGAGGAGACAAAAACACATAACACAACCTTGATAAGAATGTGTTTGGAAGCCCATGTTCATTCTAAATTTTTAAAAATCATACTTTTGTGATGGTTTTATTATAATGTGAGAAACTTTGTCGGATGTAGGAACATACTTGAGCATCAATTCATTATTCTCCACCTGATCTTTGATGAATTGGTACTTGATGTCAATATGTATTGATTGAAAATATTGTAATAGGTTTATTGTAAGGTTGATTAAATTTTGATTATAAAAACCGAAGAGAAATAGTAAATTTAGTTCAAAAATTAAGTGTTATGACTAAGTCATCATCCACAAAAGTGGAGTAAAAAATTTTGTGGTAGTAGTATAATTATCCTTATCCATGATAATAGTTGCTGAATTTAATTTTTTTTTGTATTCCAGTTAACATAAGTAGTTTCCTGAATGAAAAATCTAGAATATTTGGATCATATATCAACAATATTTTCAATGCAATACACATATTAATTCCCAAACAAATAAATACTTTCTAAGATATCATAAATTATTCTGAAATTTTTTGTTCCATTGATGTATATAAGAATTATTTTTCCATCCAATATATCTGATTCATTAGAAGAACTCTAAAATCCTACACTTTTGGTAAATGAATAAACAATGTCAAGTCTTGAGGTATTCAAATATAAAAAACATCAAATTAGTATTAAAAAATCCTTAATTTCAACTTCCTTTACTTCTCCATCTTTATTCAACTAGGTTCCCAATTAAATTGGTGTGGAAAAGTCTCTCAAAATTTTCATTCCAAAATTACTAAGAAGTTCCCAAGCATACTTTTTTTTAGAAATAAAAATGAGCTTTTTCTTTTGTGATATTTTTAACCCAGTAATGTTTCTAATTTCCCCAAACATGGACATCTCAATAAAAAATTCATCTTTTCAAAAAATAATTCATAAGTTATTTCACAATTCCCAAAAAAATATAATGTCATAAACATAATCAAATATGATGATGGAAAACACCTAAATTTATTTGATTTACATATTACAATAAACCCTTACATTCTTAAAACTAATCTTCCCCAAAAAAGTATCCAATTTAGAATACAATTCCCTTAGATCATTCTTTATCACATACAAGTAATTCATAAACTTTTAAACATAAAATTCATCCTTCCAGACAAAAAATCCTTACGGTTGTTCAATATATACATCCTCATAAATATTAAAATTTATAATTGTGAACTTCAAATCCATCTAAAATATTTTTTAGATGTGTTGTGCAGCTATAAAATGGGAAATTTTGATTGTTTTGAAACATTCCATTAGAGAAAAAGGCTCAAAATATCATTGTCTTAAATCTATGACTATATTTTCCAACTAATATTTCTTTGTTTCTCATCACATCACCATCCTCATTTAACTTGTTCCGAAAAACCCACATTGTAATGATAAAATTTTTCATTAGGTTTCAGTATGAGTTCCCAAGTATCATTCTTTAGGTTCTGATCAAACTCCTCAGTCTTATCCTAAACCCATTCTGAATACTCAAAACCTTCATTAACATCATTCATCTAAAAATTTGAATTCAAATAAGTATTTTTAATTAATTCTAATGATATTATTGTTTGAACCTTTAGATGTTTATTAACAATAATATTTTGAGAATTCACTTAATACCACTACCTAGGATTAGATTTTTGATATTCTTCTTCATCACTAGATACAGTCAAGTCTAATTATTCTTCCCGAGTAGGATAATAATTGCCTTCATCCATATCAAAATCATTAACAATTATTTTATCAAGTCCATATTTATTATCATCATGAGTCTGTTTATATTCCTTAACTTTTTCAATATCTTTCACATTGAATTAGTAAAATTATATTCATATTTTTTAAATGTAATAACTATACCCTCTTCCACCTTAATCATAATAATGAAAAATTCATTCTTCACTTATCTTCTCACACATTCCATGATTTCAACCTTTCGTCTTTATGATACATGGAATCTTAAAAACTCTTATGTGTTTCAAGATTAGTGAATTATCATAAATTATTTCATGTGGATTCATAACATATCATTGAAATTATAAGAATATATTTTAAATATAAATAGAAAAACCCATGTATTTCCTACAAAAGTAATGAGAGAGACTATTCTCAAGTAAAATAGATCTCACCATTTCAACCAAACTTCTATTTTATTACTTTCATAGACACCATATTTTTAGGGGTATATGGTGTATGAAACTCATGTCAAGTACCGTGATTCTCAGGATAACTTTTGAAATCTATATTTTTTATTCACCACCATTGTTTATTCTCAACTTATTCACTAAATACTCACATTATTTCTCATCATTTTATCTATAAATTTTTAAAAAATTAGACCATATGAATTATATTTTGTATATATCACAAAAGTAATTTGAGTAAATTCATAAATGAATGAAATGAAGTAATTATATCAACAAGTTTATTTTTCTTCATTGTCCCATATATATCTGATTAGATATGTTCCAGGGTTTGTTTTGAACAAATGTAAACTGCATTATGCACCGAGTTTGTACTCTTTCATTTCCAACAAATTATTCAACACAAATATATTATTATTTAAATATTAGGAATTATATAGGAACTATATCGCTTTGATAAATTGATCATATTTCTCCAACACATGTTTCGCAACCATTTATGCCGAAATTTATTTTCTTTTATCATACTCAGGTAATTTGAGTTTTTAACCTCAGCAACATGAAACAAGTTTCTTTTTGTACATTGGCCTCTAGTAACTATCATTCCATCTTTCTTTATTTAAAAAAACCATATTTTATAGAAAAAACTACGTTTCCCCCACAGAAATATTTTTAAACACTTATCAGTTTGTGTTTCATCCCATCAACATACAAAGAATTCTTGGATTTCATATTTTCTTCCACAATGATAGATTACCTAAAACCTTTGATTCTACGAGATTAGTCATTGAAAAATGCTAATATTACATATTTTAATTGACTCACATTCTTCAATAATTTTACATCTCCTTTTATATGAGTAGAACACCCACTATCCATGATCCAATTTCTTTCCTCTTATGTATCATTGAGAGTAGTTTCTAAAAAAAGAACTCTTTCACTTCCATTATCTTTCTTAATATCCAACTCTTGTGAACTGTTAATAATTATTTTTATAATTAATAAATAATGAAAAAAATTCTTAATATTTCCAGATTATTACCATATTTAAAAAAATCTAATGGTTGGAATCTATTTTCATCTCTTCCACCAACATTATCAGATTTCATAAGAGAAACCTGCTTAGAATTCTTACCATGGGAGGAATAACTCACCCTCAAATATTCTCTTCCATAATTAGTGAAATATTTTTAATGTTGTTGGATAAACCAACACATTTTTTACATATGTAATAATCCAACACAATACTCACAGTATCCATAGAGAAATTATTTTTCTCTAAAACATCCATATTTTCTGATGATGTGAGTATGTTTCTGAGAAACATTATTATCCATCCGATCAGAACATTATTGAACCCATCCTTTCTATTAGCATCTAAAATCATATTTTTTATGTTTGTTTTATTTTGAACCTTCTTTGATCAATAATTTGTAGAACCGTTTTTGGAATCATGTTTTTTATTGGAATATTTATATTCTCTACTTTTTGGGTTTTACCCACATACACAACTTTCCCATCACTCTACTTCATAGAAACAATTTCAACATTCTTATTAACAATTAATATTAACTATATATCCTTCTCAGGTTAAATCTTTCTAGATCATTAAACAACTTCAAAAATAGAGTTATTGAAACTTGTAACCCTCTAATGATCATTATAATGTTTTTTTTGGAGAAGTTCGAACTCTTCTTATTCTCTATTCATCTTGAAATCTATATTTTCATTACGATATTGTTCTATATCAGTATATTTATTCAAATCATAAATCTATTCCAGTAGTTTAACATTCACACCAAGAATACATTCTTGAATACTTTTTGATGAATTTGTATTTTTGAACTTCATAATTATTTTTTAAGCCACCAAATCTATCTCAAGAATTCATTCAATTATTTTTTAAGATGAATTTGTAATCAAGTTTATTATTCTTTAGAATGGAATCTTCCAAATTATAAAATTTTAATTATTGAATTAAATTTACTCTATCTATATTTTTCAATATACTTTTAAGACTTATCTCCATTTTCTTATTCTTTAAATTAATTAGAAATGAAAATTCTCCTTTTTGGATTTTTAGAACATTTTAAATTTCCCTTCAGAATAAAATTTAGCCTTATCAGCATGTTTCTTATATAATGTTCTTAGCCTTATTTCATCTTCATCACTATCATATTCTTTATTTATTTGAGGGAAAAATCCAAAAAATTTCCAACACCACATTTAAAAAAATTTAGGGGAATTTTCACTATGTATTAACCTGTACCTCATCTCACATTTTTAGAAGAAAAAGAAAAAAATTAATCAACATTTTTATATAACTCATTTTCTTAATCTTAATCCCAAAATTTTCTTCCTCAAGAATATTCAAAATATTTTATTTTTTGGATTCCTTGAAATAAAATTCCCTATCAACATTTATTTTCACTTCATATCTTTTTCACTTCTGATTTAATAAGTAATGAGAGTACTATGGAAATCATCCAAAGATATGGTTTTCAGATCGTTATCTTCCAATAATGAAATATTTGAATAGAACATTTCAGGAAGAATAATCATGATATTTTCAAAATATTAGAATATTAAAACTTTTCAAAAAGTCATATTATAGTTCTAACAATTCCTTTTACCATAGTAAATAAGTCACCCATGAAATCATATTTATCCATCTTGAGATCTTTATACTTTAGCTGCCAAATTTTTAACTTTTCCATATTTACATTCGTATTTCCTTCATAAATGTATTTTATCTTATCTCAGATAAAATAACTTTTAGAAAGTGATAAGATTAATGAATTCTTAGTTATTCCATCATTCTCACGATTCTTATTGTATACATATGTAAGATGAACGTTATCAATAATAGGAGGAAATCATTTTGTTATAGCATCAACAACATCATACACAAGAGAGATAAGAAAAAAAACTTTTTTTTTATTTCTAGATATGATTGTTCTTACAATCAAATACTACAATCCCCTTATTGTTTTACAAATTTATATTCTCCATCAAAACTTCACTATCAAAATTGCAATCAATAGTAAATAAGGGGATCCATCAGTTATGATTCCAATTGACATTTTTTAATAAAGATCAATGTATCATTGATAGGGGGAGGGGTTGAATTAGGGATATCATTTTCTTTTAACTTTTCTTCACAGGAAACAACCATCGTCTCCTATTAAAGAGTAATCACCTAGCTACAAAAACAATCACACATACTCTGTAACACAATAATTTACAAGGTTGATTACTCAACAAGAGTATATATTTCTTTATTATGGTTTGGAAGAAATTAAATACCACATAATCCATAAGAAAAAAATCCTTTTCTATGGATATAAAAAGTAGGATATTCCCATACACTTTTGTTGCACTATTTTCAATACAACAGTTCAAGTGCTTCAGTTAGAATGAAATTATGTAACACATGTTCATCTAACAAGAAATGAAAATTTAACTAGATGATTCAAAACATACTACTAAACTGCCTTTTCAACTATCACAATTATGATATTAAAAAAAATATTCACATTCCTACCAAAAAAAAAGAACTTCCACAGACTTCGTAATGATACTCATTATGGATCATAGTTAGATTCCAATGTCTGATTAATCAGTTCGATAATATAACTTTTCCAGAATACCACTAAAACAAATTTGAAATTCTTTTTACTCAATCATCATCTGAATGCTCAGTACAATCCAAAGACATTGAATACAATCTCCCTTATTCTTCTACACATAAATAATTTTCATGAATATAACAATCTGAAAACTGATTTTCTCTAAAAATATTCATCACTCCACATTCTCCCTTCTCTTTATGAATAAAACAATTTTTATTAAAAGTAAAATATTCTCCCAATTTTTTTGGTTCACCGAACTGGTTTATGTGGGATTTTGAATACATTTTCATGCTCAACCAAATTTCCAAAAACATCATTTCATCCTTACATTTCATATATATATTTGAATTCTTCAGTACTTTTCAACTCCTCTTCTTTATTCTTGACCATTCCAAAATTTTCTGACATCTTTATTTTGCTTCAGACATTCTAAAAAATACATTTTGATTATGATTTTCATTTTGATTTTATCATTAAGTTGATGACATATGTAAAACATCATATTCTTCCTTACATTTCTCTACACCAATTGATTATATATGAGAACTAGATGACTATTTTATTTTGATGATCTAAACCAACTTTTAGTTTTATACTAATGAATATAAAACATTGAAACCCTTCTTCCATAAACATCATTGCAATATCTAATGATTTTTGTACATCCTCATAAATAATTCAGCATAATATTCAAACTCTATTTTCAATATTAATAAAAATTCCTTACAAAACCTTTCATGATCCACTTTCATATCACTTTTGTGTCTCTCTAAACAATTATTCATTTCTCATTTTCTTTGAACTAATGATGATGCATCCAAAGAAGTTATCAGTGTTAGCCTATTTTGATAGATCAATATCTACATTACTCTAATAATCAATTTCAAATCTAATATGATGAATCTTTACCCAATTGAAAAACAACTAACAAATCCGAGTTCTCATTTTTTAAAATATTTTGAAAACATGTAATCCAGATTAAAATGGATGAATGCATTGTTTATTATTATCTGATTCCATTTTACATCAGTCCCAAAAAATACCAAAGAAAAAAAATTGACCTTGGATTCCAGTTTGCAATCATCAATGCATCTCATGATCAATGTTATTATGACTATGATGATCGAAGTCATATCGAGTATCATGAACCAATTTCAGTAGGAAATTATTCTATTTTGTGAATATGATCAACTTCATTATCTGAGGATTTTAATCTCATGTCTTATTGGATTTTCTGATAACCAACATATTCATCTTCCCATGATACCACCAAGCATCTCATCTATCAAAAATATATAAATCGGGTTATGTCATTCTGATTGACTTGAGATTGGATGTTTTTTTCTTCACATAATTCCTCATTTTAAAACACCTACTACCAATCATTACTTTTTCACGTCATTATAAACTTTTGATATTGGTATAACATCATATTTCATTCATTGGTAGGTATTGTAAATTCTCATCCTTCCAAATAATTCTTTGTTTCCAAACACAACTCAATACAATTGGTAGCATATGTTCACCTTATTTCATTAATAAGGCATGTATCATAAATTCTTTAAAAAACATATGACTTTTTTGAAATAAAAAATAGAAAATCATCATCATACTTTCATTGGAGATAGGAAGACTCAAATAAACATAATCATTGAAATATAATAAACATTAGAAACCATATGGTGATTTTGATGAACCATTTCTTCTAGAAAACACACTTTCAATATCATGTACTTTCATAATCATTTTGAGTTTAATAAACTAAATATGAATGTGATTCCAATTATAAAAACATTTAAAGAGTAAATTTATTTCATAGTATTTGAAAAAAATATACAACACCTATTTAAATTGACTTCATTTAGTATCTGAAAAGCTTCCCTAGCCAACTTGGTCCCAACACTAGTAGGGTTAAAATTTATTTTCCCAAAATTATTCTTCAAAAGAAATTGAGATAATACAATATACCATGATTAAGGGGATTGATTATGTCTATATAAATACATTAAAACTTTTAAAACATGGCTGATTTAATTTTTATGCTTAATATATAGTGGTTATATTGTATAAAATTAACATTACGTAGAATAATATGCTATAAAATATCATCCATTCATAAATAATTAATAAAATTCATATTCTGGTCTGTTATCTCATCCAAATTAATAGAATTAATATTATACATTTATTTAGAAGAAAAGAATATATAATCTTTATTTTAAAATAATTAATTTATAAATTTTAAATTTCAAAAATATTCCACTATCAAATAATTGATAAATAATAATCATATGATACTATAAACCTTTAAAATATAAAAATTTATAAATAATCACAGTGTTAGAAGTACCAACTTCAAAACAACCATTATGGTTACTTTTATTTTTTACTACAAATTTCAAAGTTCCTCCTCCACATCTATCATATGATAAGAAATATTATTCATTATCATTTATGTTCCTAGTGAAGAATAATTATATATATAATATGAATTTATTGAAACTTGTAGGGTATTTATCCTAAAAAATTAACTAGATTACAATTTTAGTAACTGAGGTACTTCTCGTCTGATGAGATTAAAAAAATAGTTGTTTAACACTAAAGTATAATTTAATCATTTTTCCTTATGAAATATTTAAGATGAGTACATAAAAATATATTCATCAGTGTTTCCTAAATATTTTGTAATTCATAATGAATATTCACTAGTACAATGACATTGTAGTCTATAACTAAAACATCTAATTGTAAAAAATAATTTATAGAGAACTTTTCACAAAGAAAACAATATGTAAATTTTTCATAATTGTATATCATATCCAACACGAATTTTATATTTTAAAAAAAAATTATAGACATCATTTTATAATATCATTCTATAACTAGAATATAATTATTAAGAGTTTCTTATAAACATTCAATTTACTTTTTATTTTTTTATTATCCATTTGAGTGATTTCTTAATCATCATAAAAACTTCCACTATTACTTGAAGAATTAGATTGTATTTTTTCATTTTCATTTAAAAAACACCCATCCTCTTCATTCTTATTTTATCAATAATTGTCCTTATAAAACTCACAAATTCATATGAAATTTATTAATACTCTTACAATTTTTTCATTATGTTCAAAAATAATTGGTTCCTAAAAATAATAATTAACATTAGAATAAAAATCTAAATCAATATTAGAATCCATACAAACCTCATTTGAAGTAGATATTAACAACTTTTTAGGTGACTCGTTTTCTAAAATATATTCATCACTTGAATATGTGCCTTCTTTATATCTCCAACCTGCTGCAAAATTTATTTTCTCATTCTTCTTTTTTTTTCTTTTTTTTTTCTTGTATTAATTTTTGGGATTCATGATTAATTATATAATTTTTTCTATATTAAAAACATCTTTGTGATGAATTATCATAGTAATAATTAGAATTATCAATCTTCTTACCATTTGATAATCCTTTTGATAAGGCATTCTAATTCTTCATGAAACATTTTTCTTCATTTTCATTCCCTTTTATAAATCATTTAATAGTTTTGATACATCATCTATTTCACTTCACTGGATTTTAGAATCATTATAGTATTTGGTTTCAATTATATTTGATTTAAAATAATGGATTTTCTTTTTTATGATTTCTTATTGGATATATACTTCTACTCCAATTTTTATTGAATTAGAGACACATTGAGTTCATCAAGTATCTATAAAAATACAAAGAGACATGGTAAATGTCAACCAGAAAATATTTTTCAAAGTAATTACCATCTTTTCTCATTCCATTTACAACACTTTCAAATTGATTTATCATGTGATTAATTGCTTATTCTTCTCCCACATTGATGTATTGATATTCAAATTATATAATTACAAGATTTTTTATCCTTATATTATCTATTCTATAATTTGTAAAATTAATTATTCACTATATTTATTGAGGGGTTTTATATTCTCACTTGATTAAAAACATTTAGTAACAAAAAAATATAAAATATTTGAAACATTATAATTCAGAACGTACTTTTTCTCTTAAATATGAGTTAAGGAGTTAGGGACATAATTATCTAGTTTTTATGTTTTTACGATGATTATGTTTTGATAAATTCTAGGATGTTTATAATAAGATCGAAATATTAAATTCTATATTACATTATCATTTCTATCTATTTAAGGTGGTCTCTCAAGAATCAATCCATTATTAGAAGTTAAACCTTACATCACATCATTGAACTTCCACCTAGACATTGGACACCAAGGATCATAATAATCTTTTATAGTAATTCAGATCAAGAATTATCATACATCAACTCTTCAATTATATTTATTTATAGGGAGAAATGGTATTCAATAAAACCGGAATTTCGTATGAGATTCACAACCCGCATTTCAAAAAAAACCTTTTATAGTTGTGGAATAAATAAATCAACCTAAAATTTCATAGGAATCACAACAAATTATAACCTTCCTTTTACAAGTGGAGGAACAAACCCTATATACAATTTTACCTTTTAAACTAGTGGTATAAGCAACATAAAAATACATATTTAATTGATGTATATCCAATAAATCAGTCTTTTGTAAATGAAAAGATAAAAATAGTTACAAATGTAATATATAAAAAAATATAAAAAAATACAACATGATAATCTATGAAAACTAACACAGTATATGATCATAAAACATTCATTGCAAATTGATCAATTTGCGAAATGTTTTTCAACCAGATAAATCTTATATAGTATATCAGAGTAGTACAACAGTTGTGATTGTAATATAAAAATCTTCAGCGAATTTTTTTTCATTATTCATCTTGTTACCTTGATTTTTATTTATTGATCAATTATCTAAAAACTTATTTACATTTTTTCTCAAATATTTTCCAATAACAAGATCAATAAATGTTTCCCAAAATTTAGTTATTCATTGGTTCTTTAAAATTGTTTCCATAATTTACTATAAGAATACTAATTTAAAACTACCCAAAAAACAAAAAAAAAACATTTTGAAAAAATAATTATTAAAAAATATATAAAATACTCCAAAATGTGAAAATTATATATTCTAAAAACGTCCATTAGTATATTCCATATATGTAGACATCATAATCTCTAATATCCTTCTTTTTATAATTACTTTTTTAAATAGAATGAACCTCAATATAAAAAATATCATTATATTAAATAAAAACCATAGAGTAATCAAAATACTGAGGGTAAATTTCAATTTTTCCAAATTCATTACAAAAAAATAAAATACTTTTATAGATTTCATAATAATTTTATTCTATTTCGTAAGACATAAAAAACTCATTATACTATCAAAATATTTCATAATAATATCATAATTTCATAATAATTTAAAAAAATAGGAATTTCAAAATAATTCATAAGACTTATAAAATTTATTAAAATATTCAAAACATTTCCCAAAACATTAGAATTATTTTTTTATAATATTAAAATATTTTATAATTCTTAAAATTTCATAGGGAATTTTCCTATATAACAATTCAAAAGTTAAAAAACACATGAAAATAAACTTTATTAAAATTTTCAACATGTGATATGAAAATAATAATAATAATATTCAAAATAATAATAAAAACGAATAAAAAATAATTAATGATAAATTTGAAATCCATAAAAGTAAAAATAATTATAAAATAAAAATTAAATGTACACTATATAGGTTTTTAATTATCAATAATAATAATTAAGATAAAAATGTGCTACTCTAACAGTCATTACTCAGATAATGAAGAAAAGAGCATCAGCTAGTCAATGGTTGGGAACGAGGTATCTCATAAAAAGATATATAGGTTTTTCCTCCACAACTATCATTCTAGTGGTTAGTGGAAATTCTTAGGTTGGTTAACTACTAGTCAATAGTTTCCCTATATGATCATATTCATTTAATTTAATAGAGGAACATTATTTTTTCCCATACAATTGGATTTTTGTTAAATGCTACTTATTTATTTTTTAGGGGTTTCAGGAATAGTAATATAACTCTACAGTCTCTATTATTCTCAAATAACCTTTAGGTGAATATTTCCAATTCATTTAATTGTGGAGTCATGGTTGTTTGTGGAATTGGATATGTATTCTCAAATGCTTCCAAAACTCAATAATAATTGCTGAAGTCATTATCTTTTAATTAATATATAATAATATTTCTCATTATATTATTTCAACATAGTGATTTTAGGGATTCATTATGTTCTATGAGGAATTGATACTTCTCTCTTGGTGGGGATTTCCCAAAAAGTGATATGCGAAAAATACTTATATCATAGTGTATGATATTGAAATATATTTTATAATACATGAATTTGTCTAAGAAAGATCATATGACTTAGCTGAAGATATTGTAATGTGATGTTTTAGAAATACCACAACACATCCATAGTAATATTTTATTTTATAATTTATCAGGTATCCAATCATTAAGTGTTAAAATTTGAGGGATCATTTATGGTGTAAGATCTCATGTTTTATGAGTTGAAAATTTCATACGGATTTTGAATTATCAACTTCCTAAACGGTCAAATATGTATGGGAGATTCATATCATATTTTCAAAGGTTGGAATGCCTAAATGTAATGTTTTTAGACATGGAATGAGGCTCATAAGGTCCTTCAGTGGTTTTGGAAGCACCTTGAGGGTTCAAAATCTAATATTGATAATTTGTAAAAGTGAAGACTAGGGAACATGGTTGGTTCATGGTTAGTTCTAAACATTAAAACCAATTCTATGTCCCAACTTATATAGGTTAACATGTTGGAAAACATAAAAAATTATGGAGGAAACCAATCAGGTTTTCATTACATGGCCCAACAGGGCCCATGCCATGACTACATTAACCCCACCTCAAAAAGGATAGGGGTTGGTGATCAGCACTAAGTAAGAATATCAAAAACATGGGACGCATTAGAATAATGTACATGTACACAAAAAAAATATAAAATACCATACAATGATAAAATTTAAGAAAACAACTAATAACCAAGAATTAATAAATCTTTAGTCACATAATCAGTGTAAACAATATGGTACTGGAAACCAAGGGAAAATCCAAGCCCACCAAAAAACAGAAAACAAGCCCAATCTACTATGTAGGAGGAGAAAACTATCAAATACATCCACAAGTCAACACTTCATTATATTTTTATCACTATACTCCACCCAATCCTAGACCCTCTAAGACTTCGTGAAAATGTTATTCATCTGCATAAGACATGAATTGTGTGGGAAGAGTCCACATATGGGTTAGTATAATAATACCAAGTAGGAAACCCTAAAATTCTAAAGATAAGGATTCAAGAGTAGTTAGTGAATAATAGTAATATTATAATGAAGGTAAGAAAATACCCCAAATGTACTCATGAAGGACACCGCACCTCCAGGTGTTCTCAACCAAACTACCATCAATAAAATTCAAATCAAATCTTCCTGAAAATTCGCATTCTTGTAGAACCCACTCATAGAAACATTCTATCCTTCGAAAAACAAAACCAATAGGTCATGATCATTGGGTCCTTTTTAATAAATATCATATTTCTCTAATTATTTCAATACATAGATAGGGGATCACAGAGAGGAGAAATATGGGTCACCAAAAACCCAATCCTAATCATCCCATTATGTAGGGGATCATTTGATGATGATACCTTGAACCCTAATAAAATTAAATACTATATGGGGGATAAATTACTTACACAATGAGGTCACACTAATTCCATGAACCCGCCTAGGGAACAAGAACAAATTAAAGAGGATCACACCTCGGTCACATGGAAGGACACTAAAAACACTATTTGGGACTCATCCTCAAGATGGGATCCCAATCAAGAGTTTTGGATGTAATTTTTTATTGTACTTAATGGGTTGACCAATGGAACACACTCAACTAATATAGGTCCAAACCAAAGAAATGAATGACTCTATACACTCTCCAAAGGAGGTTCACATTGTATATTAGGGATTACATGGAATATTCATTCAACCCTTGGTATGACTATGTTTCACTACCTCACACAACATGTAAACCTCAAAATACATGGAATTTCATATCTAGAATCATAGAGCGTAGAGAATGAGATATAAATATACTTGTTCCAACTACCCATGCTCATGTACTTTTATCCATTCACAAGTTTCAAATAGCGTACACATGGTAGTTCCTATGTACAACTTGTCTTGTCCGAGGACATGGCTCTGACCATGTACACTATCTTGACCTCATACCTCTACCTTCCCATGTGATTTTATCCACTAAGATACATTTTCATCCACTATCAAAGGTCCCATGGCATGTGATAGGTGTCACATATCATGTGATATATTATTCTTCGTGGAAAACCTATCACTATAGCCATGTCCACACACAGTTTGTAGTTCCATATTACATTTTGAGTAATGTGATATTTTCTAGAATCCCTTGATTCACCACTACATCATCCATGTACACCTTGTCCACCAAAAAACATGTTTGAAATCATTGATCTATGTTTGGATGACCTTTCCATCACTATATATCTTTTTCTAGGCTATAAATCCTCTTGAAAAACCCCCCATTGATCCATTTGTAGCCTCACTTATCTAAAACCATGTTTCATTTGAGAAAATCAGATTTCGTGGTATAATCTAGTTTTCCATTGACCATCCACGATCACTGCACCTTGATCATACCAACGATCGTGAACTATTCTTTTGGTATTGATCTATTATACCAAGGAATAGTCATTCAATGTTTATATAATCTACATTTGTTGACCCATTTTCCAATGAAAATACTAATGAAAAACATGATAAGTGACCTTGGATAAATACAAATGCCATAAGGGTGAAAAATGAACCACATACTTTGTTCATTTTCAGGATCAGTCTCCCAACTTATAAAAATATAATCAAGAGGTATAAACATCAACATAAAAAATAATCTGACATAAATAAATCAAAAATTGATGTGTGGATCAATTCTTGTTTGTATAATTGGTTAACGTTCGGCTGGTATTAAATAACTATATGGAATCACATAAATCATACAATTTACTTGAGTTCATATCGATCTCTGATGAAGAATGAAATTTTCTCATTGTAATTGGTGAGAACCCAAACTCCATTTGTACAATGATCCTCTATATTGTTCTCGATCCGATGTCATCATCCAAGATCTTCTCAAATGCTCTCCCTCTCAATTTGTAGGCTTATTTTGATAAACCTAAAAATTATAAATAAAATCATATTAATAGAAGATATTTAGTTGTAATATGTTAATTAAAAATTTCATGTAATTTAATTATTCAATGAAAAAGACACTCAATCCCAGTGCTGACATAGATTCAATTATTCATAGGGTAAAAAATGTGCTCTAAACTCAACGGTATCCTCAAATTTCAAATACAAGCCTCAGTTTAAGATATAGTGGACTTTTTTAGAAAGACTGCATGAATGTCATATTTATATATTTAATATTTTTCAAACATTATTTATTGGATCACAATTCATCAAAACCTCATGTCATATAAGCACATTAAATTGAAAATAATATATATAATATTCTATAAAAATAACTGGAAAACTAAAAATTGATTCATTATTCCCACCATAGGAATTTTCATCCTAAAAAGAGAATATATAAATCCAAGATATGAGCGTACTAAGCTCTCATCTGGGTGTCTCACTCCTAAGTTCACTTCTATTGATTCTCATGCTACCACTAGACACACACTAGTTCAATTTCTCATCCAAGAATGATTATCTCACTATAATCCTTGATCTCCACTAGATACTCTTCAAACGTATCCTCATCCTAGATATCTATTTCTCACCAGTCGATGGCATGTGATGATTCATGCACATACATCCTCAGTGGAATCACATGGATGATGTCATGAACATGGTCTAACTACGATGGTAGAGCTATGTGCCACACCACATCAGAAATTCTATATAGTGTCTACATGTGTCCAATGAACATCAAAGATAGCTTACTTCCCCAACCAAATCTCTATATTCCAAATTGATGATAAACCTTCATGAACACATGATCTACCTCCTTGAACTCCGTAGTCCTCCATCATCAGTATGCAAGGAACCTTTTATGGTTTTTCACATTCCTCATATACTCATGGATGATCTTTAGCCTCTCTATCATAGAACGTTCTGTGTCAGGTCCCATGAGTGATAACTCACCTTGATCATTACAAGAATGTGGTGACCTATAGGTTCAACCATACAATAACTCAAATAGTTCCATACCAGTGTTGGAATGGAAGTTATTGTTTGTACAAAAACTCCAAAAAGGGTTTGTGATCCCCCCAACTATGCCCAATTTCAAAAATTAAATATCTTAGAATGTCCTCTATGACCTAAATGATCGACTCAGTCTGACAATCATTCATTTATATAAAATTATTTACTCAAACCCATCTAGGACCCACATTCCACCTATAATTCTCTCCATAATCATGATGTGAACCAAGAATGATGGTCTGAAATGATTTTTTAGGGAACACCATGGATTTATAATATCTCTTGCACGTAAAATCATCTCAATCTCTCTATAAAACTCTTCTCTCAAATAGCTAAGGAGTAGTGACTTGGTGAGTCTATCTAGGTTCACCCAAATTGTATTATGTCTTCTTGATGTATATTCTAATACCATCATGACTTCTATAGATATACCATCCTAATTATACTATGGGACCTTAAGGGGTTGAGTAAAACCTAATGGAACCTGGTGGTCAGCCTTCACTTTCTTACATGTAAGGCATCTAGATACAAATTCTGCAACAAATCTCTTCATGGATGACCCCCAAAACTGATGTTATAGGCCACGGTACATATTTTACATAGATATATATACCACCAAAGGGGATGTATAAATCTCCCTCAAAACCTCATAACGAAACATCACTAGTACCATCACCCATCCTCATAAATGGATAATGAGCTCCCCAGATTTAGAAGTCTATAATGACCACATCCTGTGGATATCTGAGTACGTAAGGTATCATAGTCTATATGTATATGTTAATTTTACCCATCATTCTATAAAAGTGGTGGGGTAACATACATAAACTAAAGGCATGAAGTACCTCCCTTGTACAATAAGGACTACTGGAATTGGGGTAATAACTCAGATGCCTCATCCAAAAAATGAGAACAATATCACATACTAAGAGTGCTTTCCACAATATCCTCCGTACCTAGAGAATAGAAAATCATAAAGTCATTGTCTTGGAAGAACTCTATACATATACTACATCTCAATATATTATCCTTCTGATAAAATATATACTTGAGACTCTTGTATTTAGATTATGTAATAAACCTCTTTCCCATAAGGTATTGTCGTCAGATATTTTGGGTAAAGACTAATGATGTTATCTCAATGTAATGGGTCACATATTTTATCTAACGAGATCAGAACTACCAAGATTAATAGGGAATCATTACATTCCCCTAATTTATAACTCAACCATTCCCAATCCCTCAGGTATCACAAAATACAATATACTCAACACAATCCACTGGAAATATCTAGATGTGGAACTCAACAATAACTACTTAAACTCATACATATAGTAATTGAACATTTATATAAACAACAAAGACTTTCCCATTCAGTTCAAAGATATTAGTGGAGCTACAACTCTTGATAAATATGGTACAACCCTATGATAGTACCCTACTGATCCATGGAATGTTTTTACCTCAGTAATGCTCTTCGGCGGATCCCTAGATGGAAATTCCTCTACATCTGTTGGATCCACTACCAATCCTACATCTAATATGATGTGTCATAGAATGATTAACTATATAATCTAAAATTGAAACTTTGAGAGATTCTAAAAAAGATGTTACTTTCACAATGTGTCTTGGACCATCTTTAAGTGTCTCAAATGCTTCTCCTCGGATGCTTAGTACACTAAGATTTAATTAATAAATACCACCATAAACTAGTTGATGAAAGGATAAAATTTATGTTTATCTTACCCCTATACAATTATCTAGAGTTATTCATGTTGAAAGGAATCTCCTAGTAATCATAGTGATTGTAGTGAGATTTAAATGCCATCTTCAGTATATCTCAATCCCATACTCGCATTTGGTGAAAGCCAGAACTGAGGTCAGACTTTAAGAACTATCAATCCCTTATCAACTGATTAAATATTCCATCTATCATTGTAATTTGATACTTATTATTCATGGATACTTGGTTCAAGAATCAGTAATCCACATATAAAATCAAGATCTTGCCTACCTTCTTAGAGAACAACACTAGGGATACCAAGGGGAAATAGTAGGTCTCACATATCCCTTCTTGTAGAAGTCCTCCTACCTCATGCTCATACAATGAAGCTGCATAGGTACTATTTGATATACTAGCAAAGAAATTGAGGCTTTCTAATGGAGTAAGTAAACACCAAAGTGAAATTCTTAGTGGGAGGAAACCCTAGAATTTCCATGGGAAAACATCCTCATACTCCACCAACACTATAATAAACTGGTAACCCATATCATCCATTATTTTCTGGATTCATGATATTCATCTTATGAGTAATTGGATGCACTATCCTATATATAATCTTGTCCTTGTCTTCTTGTATTTCCTTCTCACCTATAAAGGAAAACATTATCCCAATAACATGTACACACCACATCTTCAATTTAAAATAGTCAATCTAGGAATGAAGTATGGAGAACCAATCATTTACTAAGATGGATTTATAAATCACATCATATAAAAAAATATAACCCATGCGATGCTATCACCTTCAAGCATTTAATCACCCTATCAACAGAAGTGTGTGATCATTGAGTCACATTTGGTCGAAGTCTCCAAGCATAAGAATCTAGCCAGGGGCTCAACCAGAATCACGATGTCTCATACCAGAGAGGTTCCAAAAAGTAATGAATCACACCTATTTCTATTAGTATTGAAGCTAGGTTAAAAAATAAATATATCTTAACTCACATTATACCTAGATCCTTAGGGTCATAGGCCACCATAGCCTAAAACTATCCTCATCCAAGACCACCAGCTCTTTAAGACTATTGTGGACCACCTGAGGGGGTGGTGTCAATAGACTAAACATTTTTTCACCTTCTAATTTAATAACATCCCCTACACCACATATGTTTTCCTAATTACCTCCTTTATCCTACCTTTCCTTCTTCCTATAAGGAAACTCAACTGTATCTGAACAGTTGTACGATGGTTCGGGCAGTCCCATGCAAGATGTCCACATTCGTCATAGAATAAACACCACCTCTACCATAGCTGTGTCAATCCATATGAAGAGTCATACATCCTTGATTCTCTATCCGATGATAATATCATGAAGCATCTATCATTCCTAGATCATTGATACTACCAACAACTACCATCTATCAAGGTCTCATCTCTTGGGTGCACACTACTAGAACCCACTATCGGTGTGTGGTCTCCCTGGAAGATCTCAACTACTAAGGCCTGACCATGAACTAATTTATCAGTAGGAAATCACTCCAGTATGTGTATTCTAAAGAAATGATCTCACACTATATATATGGAGTATAGCGATAGATCGGAAAACCTCAAATAATATGACAACACAATCATATTGTCCTGTTTGCAGATGAAAAATCTCATGGATGTAAAAAAATCACAATGCGGTTGGATAAAGCACTCCCTAAAGATACACTCAAATTATGTATTATAGAGAGATATCTCATCATGTAAATCAATCACTATCCTCCATCATCATCCAAAATATCCTTAATAAAGACTCTACATGAGGACTGCCATCTTACCTAAAGGAATTCTCATAAGGACGAAAACAAGATTAACTACCTCTAACTATTCCTCATCGACCTGAAAGTATGGTTCACCCTAAAACCTGGGAGATTAATGGCTTTGAATCTAATTTACCGCACTCATCCAACAGGAATCCTCATCCTGTACTTCCAATTCTAACTGATACTCAATAGGTTGTGGTATTGCAGGTAAACCATCATATGTTGTTTCATATTATACATTCCCCTATACTGTAGCCCCTTCATTCAACAAATAATCCCCATGATTAGATAGTGGAATTCTATATGACTATCACCATGAAGGTATTATGAAATAAACAAGATTTACCATGGTAAATGATTATTTTTAGGGATATGACCCAATAAGTAAATAGATAAACACAAACGTTTCCTATATGAGGCATGTATCAATGAATCCCCTTTAACTAGTTTCTAAATGTATTGAGTAAAAAAAGGATGTTAGAGTCCTAGTTAATTGAAACATCACCTTCCGCACTAACACTAGGGTCAATGGCCAAAAATAAGAACATGATATACTTTAACATTATTTTCCTAATACCCAAACCAATCTCATAGGCTCTTATCCTATGTAAGAATGGATTCCTCTGATATCACTCTATCATGACCCTTCCCAATGGGGACTGAGCCATGACTACCCGAAGACTACCTTTGATAGGCTAACTGATAGTGACCTGTGCCGAGTAGGAAAATCACAAACATGGTAGGAATTATCTTACTATACCTATACATTAACAAATATCAATGTCCATACAATATGTAAATTTTAAAAATAATTACAAACCATGCATGAGTACATTTTCAATCCCACAATCAATGTATGAAAACATAGTACTGGAAGGAAATGTCCGAATACCATCCCACAAAAATAAACTAAAAAGAAGCCCAACCTACAATATAGTAGGGCACTACTATGAAATTTTTCCACCATTACACATCTTGGTATGTCTGGCTCATAGTGATCCACTCATTCTTTATCCCTATATGGATCCATCAAATTGTATTTATCCTACGTAAGACATGATACATGTGGGAAGATCCTATGAAAAGGTGAGTATAAAAATACAAAATATAACTCCTTGAATCACAAAACATTAATCATTATAAGGAGATAGATCATAATATTAATAATACAATGATAGTCAGAAAAAATTATAGATATTCAAATGAAGGACACCATCCTTCTAGGTGGTCTCAACCAAACAACTATCCATATGATTCTCCTTGAAGCATCCAGAAAGTTGTCATTCTAGGAGAATCCATTTAATGAGCTATATATCACTAGAGAAACTCAACCAATCGTTTAGGATATTTGGACCCACACAATAAAACTAATTAGTCTATAAAAATCTTAACACACATATAATGGATCACCCAAAGCACTATTGTGGGACACCACAAACTTAATTTGGATCAACCCATTATGGAGGGGATCATTTTCAAATGATACCAAATACCTTAATAAAACAACCTACTAGATAGGGGATCATTTCCCTATGCAATTAGTTCCTGATGATTCCATGAACCACACCTAAGTCCTAAGATGAAATGATAGATGATTACACCCTCGTCTCATGGAGAGACATCACAACCTCTCTCTAATATGGATCCTCAAGTGGGGATCACAATCCATGTCTATGGACATAATTCTGCACTATACCCTCAAGGGGATGTACCAAGGGACTACAGTCAATCAATATTGGTCCCAAAAAATTAATCAATGGGCTCTAAACACTCTCAAAATATGGTAAAGGGAATATACTAGGGATTTCATGAGATGTCCATCCAACCCTTTGTCGGCCCATGTGTCGCTACCTCACATGGAATGCAAACCTTAAACTATGTTTCTAATATGGGTACCCTGAATATAGCTTTAATGGTGTAACTATTTCCATTACACCTTCCCATTCCCATGTAGTTTTTTCCATTCCCATGTACCTACACATGTACACCTAGTCTTGCCCGTGTAAACCTAGTCTTGTTCGAGTACACAGATCTTCCTGTGCTCCCTACCCATTTCTCTGTACCCCATCCTACCCATTCTCATGTATCCCTTGAGATAAATTTTGATACTCTAGTATGGGTCACATGATGTGTTATAGGTGTTATAGAACATATAATTTTTTCTTCTCAGTGGAACCCCTATCATCACAACAATGGAACCACATTACGTGTTGTTTCGGATTACACATCACATTACACAAAATTTCCTAGAATATCATTTTTCTTATCCACATCATCCATATAACTAATTTCACATAAAAACTACAATAAAGCATCTATCGAGTGTTTTGTGATCTTTCCATCAGAGGAGATTAGATTTCGTGCATTGAATTCACTCAAAAAAATTCTCATTAAGCAATCTGTATTTGCACCACTCCACCACCATGCATCAACCGAGAATAAAAGGGATCCTTAATAGGATATGATACACTTCTAATAATACTACACATATTCACCTTTATCACAAAAATGATAATAAACCACATCCATAGTATTGATCTGTTGTGCCGAAGAATGGTCATGAAATGATCATATACTCAGTATTCATCATATCGTCAAAAAACGTAAAAACTAATGATTAATGTGTGAAGGGAATGATGAGAAATCCACAAACCATAAACGTAAGTAATGAGCCTCATCTATTATTTTATTCTGAACTCGATCCATGGTAGTAGAAAAAATCAATGAAAATTTATGGACATCAAAGAATAAATTAATAAATTGTACGTAAATAGAATGTCGATTTGCAAATCAATTATTTTTCATTGAATTGGCCCATGTTCATATGGGAAAATTTAATGTGATAGAATATCATAAATAAAACTTCTTACCAGGACTTTGATTCTATGACCGATTAATAACAAATCATTTTCATCATTTTTTGTGAGATCTAAAACTCTATTGGTGTAATGATCCTAACTCTTCATCTCAATATGATTTCATCCACAAATATACACTCCAATTATCCCCCTTTCAAAATATAGGGTTATTTATATAATCCTTAAAATCAACCACAGAATCATTTTTATTAAATAATTTTAGCTTTAGGTTTTTAGTTAAATAATTAAATTAATAGATTTAAATTCATTTAATTATTTGCACATGAAGGTGCCCAATCCCAATGCCTAAAACCAACATAAATTATGTTTAATCAAGGGTAAAATACTATAACTCAACTCAATGGAGGCCTCAAATATCCATTGTAATATTCCATTTAAGTTCTATTAAATTTTTTTAAACAATATGATCATGCATGATATTAATATATGTAATATTTTTTTACAAAAATTCAAGGATCCTCATCCCTTATAATCGCATGTCATCTGAGGGACTGGCTCCAAAAATAACCAGTATAATATTATAATGTAATACATGAAATAATAAGATCCATTAATTTGGTTTTTTATATATTATTGATCATTTTACATGGTTGTAATATTGTCTGTTAAACAATGTGTTGTGACCATGCAAGGTGGAGGGGTTAGAGGCCACTCCAACCACATAGTTTCAACATAGTTTGTCCAAATGTGTAACATAACCATGTTTCCCATTAAAAGGGTGAAATTTTTCTTTTTTACCCTTTGGGATTTAAGAGGGTATCCACCATTTTTCTTTCCTTTTCCTCCCTCTTATGATTTGGCCCTCCTCACCACTATTTCACTTGTATTAACCCCATCATGGGGGAGTTATTAGTGGACTTACATGGAAATTTGAGGTAGGATTTTCTACTATGGAAGCCTCAATTTTCATTCTCTGTTTTTTATTCCCAATTCTCATTTTCTTGTTTATGGTTTTCAATTCTAATTCAACCGAAGCATAAAGGAATCAAATAATATTGAAGGGGGTTTTGTTCTACTTACTAATGGTGTAACACCGTAAGTAATCTTCACTTCTCCATGTTCTGTTTCGTTAAGGTATGTATCAAAAATTAATTTCTATATCATTGAATCCTAAATTAAATTATATAGATGTCTCTTTTGAAATTTTTGATATGATATTAAGCCCTATAAATAGTTTTATTTAGTTCTAATGGTTTTTATAGTGATTTTTTTGTTCCAGTGAAACAATATTTGCCGGGGTATTTTAGGAAATTATTCCTTTGTAATTAGTTTTTTAGTTGTTTATATCTTGTAGATTTTTATCAATTAATTATAATGTCATTATTAATAATTTTGATATTTTTTTCTGTGAGATAGGAACCTTTATGTCTCAGATGAACATTGAAGGGCCTTGACAGTTGCATCTAGACCAATGAAAATAAATATAATGCATCGTAAAGCCATGTGGTCTATTTTAATTTCCCTATGGTAATGATACGTGTTTATTGTAGTATTTATGTGATTGGGTTCCCCCTATAGGGATATTCCAATGGATTATTTATATTATGTTGTCCAGTTAATATATTTTCTCGGTTAGTCAAAACGTATGATTCGGGGCCATTAACCACCCATGTGTGCAAACCGCATTCCATGTCCCTAAAAAGATAAGACATTGGATCTTGAGACACTGAGTAGCCTCTAGAACCCTTTAGAGGAGATTTTTCCCTAGTTATCCATGTTATCCCTTTTTTAGGCCAATGTGGAAATATCTTATATAGACCGGGAATGGTTAGGTGTGTAGAATATCCTACAAGAACCCTGGGAATCAATATTGGTTCATGAATCATCTCTTATAGTGGCCATTGTGGTAAGATCTTGTGTAGTCGATAAGGTAGCACAACCTATTCTCAATACCATGGGACGTTAAATCCTGGTGAATTGGGTTTCAACCTAAGAAAATGACCATAATTGAGGATACATGAGGTATTCCTCCACTTTTTTTATGTGAGGATTCAATATGGGATTCAACATCCATGTAATGACCTAGGGTACTTAGTGGGTGTATTAGTGGTAAAAAAACATTGAGAAAATGATTCATGGGTCTTAGTAGAGTGGGTAGTCATTGATACCCTAGAACCCACACTGTATATTTAATACATAGGGGTTGTGGAAGTAGTGATTAGTTATGAGTGTTTCCAATCCTCCACATAACATTATTCTTTCACTCAGTTACTAATGATATTGATTTGATTTTCAGACGTACATCTATTATTTCAACCTATGAGTAATGGTGGGCTGTGATGATATGGTGGGAATACCCATAGTACTTCCTAGTATCTACCTCCATAGCCTTAGTTTTTTAAATGTTACCATTACAAGAAATCCTACTTTTCTCTATGATTCGGTCATGTATTGGGATTACAGAGGAGGTTTTAGAGTTTTATCAAAACCCCTATTTTTTGAAGTCATCCAATGGATAATTAGGTCCCTTGTATTTTGTTAATTTTTTAGGTATTCATGTGACCTAACATCCCTATATCATTGGGTGATGATGTCATCCTTAATGATTGATGATTATCTCCTTGATGAAAACCTAGGATACTCCCTAGGATTAGGTAGATGCACTATTACTACTTTTCCCATATTTGAGTGGGAATGGGTTGTTTAGATAAAAATTTAATGATGTATAGTATAATGCAAGATCTAGAGAGTATTATTATACATTTCCTAAGGGTTATCAACTATAGGGATTATACAAGCTGAAATTTCATTATTTACCATGGAATGAGTCCTAGGTATGTGACATCATACTAGATTTTACATGGCTAGATTGGTATGACATCCAGCTCTATGCTATATTTGTGGGATGTCCAATTGACACCTATAATTAATCCTTGTATACAAGAGGTGAGTATGAGTGATCCCTGAGTTAGAACTTTTATCCCAATGTGGTGATAGATATTTCTTAAAGACATTCCAAAACTAGAAGATGTAGGTATGGTTAGACCAGGGTAGTCATCATATCCTTAGTATAATAATGATTAGTTAGTTTATTTTTAGAAGTAGATATTATTATTATAATTAATATTTTAGTTCATTATCCCAAATAAAGATACACTATATTTAAAAGATATGTATTGAACTATTTTTTTGGTTCCCTGGAAATTCATGTTCTCACACTCTTCTCATTCAACTTTTACACTTGGGTACTTTGGAAAAAATTCACATTGTTATAGGAAAACATTGGGAAGAGAATAAGGACTGAATGAGTTGGATTGATTTGATGTATACATAGATATTGGTGTTTGGTTTAGCTCAGAGGTAGTAGTATATCCTTATACATTTCATTATTTATTTTCTTCCTATACATGTGATTGGTCTAGTGGGAGATCAGTGTCTTATGTATGAAATAGTTTTCTAGAACATTACTATATTTCATTTATTATAGACTTTTCTACATTTATTACTCCCTAAATTATTTTATTTATTTATATGGATGAATTTTGGTCATTGAAACTATTTTATTACTCTAATATGTGGGAATATTATCCCCAAGGACATTCCATAGTCCCTCACATGTAGTTAGAAATATATGGAATATGGGGAGTCATATATGATTCCAAATATCCAGTCGTTATAATAAATGTTTTTAGAGTTAGATGGTTTGGGATGTTAAAAAAAGGTATTAGAGCAATTACTATTCTATTATATTACACTTTGAGATAAAATGGTTGGGATTATTTAGAATGTGTTAGATCATGTGATAGATATCGTACTAGTACGTCGAGAGCACTTCTTCTTGTATGTATTCCATGTTGTCAGTGGTATGGGATTTCCATTCATAGTCTATGTTGATACAAATATATATAATTTTCACAAGTGATAAAGATTTTTTCAATGTTATGATTTATTATATATTTTTGTCAATCTTCACATTTGTGACATACTATTGATTGATTTTATCTCATGGTTGTTAGTGGAAAGAGGAATTTGTTCATATATCATATTTGTCATGTTGGTTCCACATTTTATTAGAATCACTGTGTGTGATTACTAATACTGCTAACTAATGATAAATATTTAATGTTTCAACAAAATCCTAAATAGTGATTTCCCATATACGTTCGTAGTGGAATTATGCATAGTTGTAACAAGATTGTTATATTCTTTATGTCATGTGATGTGGATCTATGATGAGACATTAAAAGGTGAGGATGATGACTCGGTCCTCGTGAATGGGTGGTGTGGTGACCAGAGAGGGTCGATATGGAACATGGTTCCCATGTGTTAGACTGATCTTGGGAAATTAAAACATAGGTTTGGTTATTTAATGTTACAGTGACATCGCAAATGGTATATCCCACATCGATTGGAATGAAATTATACTTATTTGAACCATGTAGGAATTGTATAAAATATATCTTGTTTATTATGTTGTGTGTGTATTGGTGAACTTTTTAGGTAAATTATTTTATCTAATTACCATTAGTAGACTATTTTTTTGTGTATACATTTCAGATGTGGTTAGGTAATGATACATAAAAACCTACATAGTTATTTCCCATCTATATTTCAATGATCTATTATTTAACCCTCATTCATTTATGGTTATCCATTCAAATTATTGATTTTGATGTTGTTATGTACCTAAACACATTTTTTTGAACTATTGTATTTTCTTATATAGGTTCTCAGTGAGTATTAGTTCATCATGGTTTTCCAATAACAGTTAAGAGTGTTATATCATCTTTTGGTGGGTTATGTAGAATATTTTTAAATTGGAACATGGAGATCCATTGGGGTTTTAATAGACAATGTGGATTTTTTATTGGCAAGTCACAACCGAATTAGGTAATTTTAGTCAATTTAATTCCCACCAAGACTTCATAGAGACAAAACATGTAAATATGATAAATTTGTAAGAAAATGTGTTTTTAATGTTATAAATATCTAAATGATATTAAATTTTAAACTAATATATTTTTAAAATCTTTATAATATATTAGGATCATAATTTTGAATTTTGAAATATATCAATGTTCTATTTTTATATGATTAATGAGGATTATAGGGTAGTTCAGAGGTTTTAGGATCATCATGGGTGTTTGTTACCCAAAGTTGATGTTTTGGAATAGTTAATACTTGGTCACGTTATTGGAACACAATTTTTGATTACCATGCATTCCAACCATGTATCCTAATTTTTATAGGAAGATATGTTGGGAAACAATTAGGTAGGAAAGAGGCAATAGTGAAAGAGTCTGTATTAAATTGCAGAACATGTCACATGGTTAGAACCTTGTCTATTAATCAAAATTATTAGGACCATGCTAGGTGGAGGGGTTAGAGATATATTCAACCACATGATTAGCATGTGGTTTTTTCAACTAATTGACCAAACCTTGTGGCCCATTAAAAATTGGTAAACTAACCTTTTTACATTGTAGTCTTTAAGGGATAATGTAAAGAACAATATTTTCCATGTAATTTTTTTTATTATATGAAACTATTATGAGGCAATGAAATCTGATGATGTTTAATTTTGATGCTCGATGTGCCTAGAACAGAATTTTATACTTTCTTAAGATACATTTAGAAAGCGTTCGAGTGGGAAATCCTAACTTTTGAACTGGTGCTTGGAATTAAAATTTGAGGGCAATGTTGAACTCACAGCACCGGGATTCGCTTAAGGGAACCTTAACCTCGACCACAGTGTGTTGAGAATGAAAGTTTATTTTTGCAGTTTGCATGGATGATTAATAAAATAAATCTAATTTATTTTAAATATCTTCCACCTATCTATTAGGTTTTGGTGGCATGGACCATAAGGGGTGGTCGGTCATTAAATGCAGGACATTAAATGCCTGGTTATGAAAAATGTGTTACCACCCTACATACAATTAAGGAGGTTTATTAATTACACCAATTAATGAGCCTCTCTTAATTATGTGTTGTATAGTTAAATCCCCTCTTCTCCCATTTTGGTTTTTTAATTTCATTGCAAATGAGTGGTGTTTTTGGAGAGGAGGCTTTTGGAGGATCCTCTTGAAGAAGATTGGATCTATCAAGAAATAACTGAAGATCGTCACTTGAGCAGCATCTTTGGATGTTTTCTTTGGGATCGATGAACATTGACCCATATTAAAATGCGGGATTCTCTCCAATGACTCACAAGGTAGGGTTTTGTATTTTTTATATCTCAAGAGTTGTTGAATCAATTATCTTCTTCCTTGTTAAGATGCTAATGAGGATGGCGCATGCCAAACAAACAAGGCTTCAACCCTCTGTCTCTTGTTTTATCGTTGAATTCTACATGGGGTGAATTTTTGGGTTGGATGAAACCAAAATCTGAGGGTCAAGCATCAAAGGAGATGACCTGAGGAACCCAGAGGTGTAAACGTATGAAAAAAAGGACCTCTGGGGCTGACCCGGTGGCCCGTGGATGACTCCCAGTGTGGCACTAGGGACCAGTTCTAGTAGGCGATGGCAGTGGCCATCGCCAGCCGGCCATGGTGGTAGCAGCGCATCATCATGCGTTGTAGGAGGAGGTCATGACACTAGGCCGTTGAGGTCAGCAGGCGGCAGCCACCGGCCGGCCATGGAGAAGGTGGTGGCGAGCTGTCATGCACGATAGGAGGTGGAGGTCGTGACTTTTTAGCCGCAATGGTTGAGCAGGGCAGCCGGAACTGGCAGCCTGCCAAGGGGAAGTGGTGCACCGTAGTGCACTCTTAATGGTGTTTGTGGCTCGAAATAACGTTGGAGGCAAGGACCCGCTCCCTATGGGTCCTGCGGGAAACCAAGCGATGCCATGTGGCGCTGCCTCTCCAAATCCCAAACGGATTTTCTGTTCGGGAAAAAGCGGGGAACGTTTCCCCTCGTGCCAGCTAGGGTGGGTCATGCACCCTCCTGTAGGATGGATGCGCCCCCTTGTGGGCTGGGTTGTGCCCCTCTGCGGGCTTGGTGTTTCCCCCATGTCGGTCGGGTCGTGTCCCCTGCGGGCTAGGTTGTGCCCCCCAATGGGCTGGGTCGTCCCCCCTGCGGGCTGGGTCGCCCCCCCCCCCCAGCGAGTTGGGCCGGACCACTACCCAGTGGGCCGAGCCAGCTAAGGCCCAACCCAACCAGGTCTGGTTGGCTATGAACTAGGTCAGGTCGTCCAAGAATCGGGTCGGGTCAGCCACAAATCGGGTCGGTCTGATCAGGTCGGACTGGACCCAAATCCATCTATGCCCAGTTTCGCTTAAAATGCCATAACTTGAAATTAATATGTCTGTTTGACGAACCATCTGAAACACTAGTAACTATGAAGAAAGGTGGTCCTTTTGGTTTACTCCACATGATGCTTGAAAAATTTTGGAGTACGACAAGGTTATATCAAACCCGAATCCCACCTGGACCCTTGATACTAAAATACTTATAACTCATAGACGAGGCATCTGATTGATGTGTCATCTATCACATTGGAACCCTTAAGACATGGCGGTCCTTTGAGTTACTCTTTTATGGAGCATAGTGGTATTCGAGGTATGACTGATATCTTGAAGAGAATATTCTTTGTAACTCGATCACACCAGGTGCAGGGAATCATGCGATTGGTTATCCTTGAAGTAACAACCCTGTGTGGATCATCATCATAGAGGCTCTGTGTGGATCATAATCATATCTAACCAATAAGGACCAGTTCTAGAGTCGATCATCAAGGATCAACACCTAGAAACCCTAAGAGGATCAGCATCTAGCAACACTATGTGGATCAACATATAGTGACCTTATGTGGACCAACTTCTTGCAACCCTGTGTGGATCCGCATTCCAGTTACCTTGTATTGATCATTATTCTAGAGACCCTATGTGGATCAGAAGTAGCATTACCTGAAATTGAACAACCTTATAGTGTACCGTCGTGGGATAATGACTTATTTCCAAGAGTGTTTTGATAATAGAACAACTACTTTTTGGATCAGTTGTGGAACTTCTAAATGGAATAGGATGATATATCTTAACACTAACCAACTATATTATGAATCTATGAGTTGTGTACATGGTGTGAGGTGACTATTTATTTGTGCATTGTGATTAAGGTCTTGGTTTGTGGTTTTTCCTTTTGGAACTCTGAGAGACCTTCGGGGGTTTCAGGGTCCTTACTGGGTATTATTATACTAACCCCTACACGAGCTTCACCCACACGTTGTTGTGACTTATTCAGACGACAGACAACTTTGACTGAGGTTTGGGATCCAATACTAGATGGTGCTTAGAGATGGACCATTAGGCATGATGAGATGTAGTGATGACTGAATGTGAGCTGTACCAACCCTTCATGTTGGACCCCGGGAGAATGATTCCAAGAGATTTTTTTCTGTTGTAGTTGTACTTTTCAGTTGTTCTTTTATTATAGACCCCTTTACTTACAGTACACACCCCATTTTTTACTATATATATTTACTTCAAGGTTTTCATCTTGTCGTATAATTGGTCCGTGTGCTTGCAGGTTTAAAGACATTTCCTTCCTGTTTATATGGATATTCATTTCGGTCCTAGTTGCCAACCCCTAGCTTATGGAAGGTGCTATTGGTGTACTCACGACATGAGCCCTAGGGGACAGGTCGTGAAAAAGTGGTATTAGTGGAGTCGGTTTTACTGAAGAACTATGACTAATATTTTTATTAGAGAAATAGTGTTAAGTGTTTTGAGTACAATTTTTAGTTTGGGGATTCCAATGTTGGTGCAGTGGCCAACATATCCAAACAACAGTACCCTTAATATTGATTCTCCACTCAATGCATGAAAATAATGACTGTGTGTGTTTTAGAAATATTTTACTTTTGATCTTGTTTGAGTCATCTCACCATGTATAACTTATTGACCACGATCCACTTGTTTCTTTTCCGGATGCCACCACATAGACAGCTAGTCAGGATTCCTGAGAGAGTACATGATGACATTCCACCGAGCGGAGAGGCTTTAGTGTAGGGCCCTCTTACTGTATTGGCAGATTCTGGTGGTGTACCAGTAGCACCACCACTCGGAGGGCAGCAGTTTCCAATAGCTCCACTAGCGGATAGTGTACGCCGACTAAGCACATTGCATGAGTTCCAGTGGCAGAAGACTTTGAGGTGTCGAGGCGATATTGATACCCAGGCAGCTGAGGACTGGATGGAGATTGTGGCATGAGTTTTCTACCTAGTTGGGACACCAGCAGAGCATATGTTGATCTTAGATGCTAGTATTTTCCTGGGTACGATAGAAATATGGTGGATTTTGATGCTCTAGATGCTTCAGGATACAACACTTTCCTGGTTGGACTTCGAGACCCTATTCAAGGTGGAGTTCGTACCAGCAACATTATTCTTTGTCTCTATCCTGGAGTTACTGCAGTTACAGTAGGGAAGCTTATTAGTGGCCCAGTACTCGGTGGGATTCGCTAACCACTCACGCTACTCCACTGACATGGTACTATACCATTTCTTTTAGGCCAGAACAGTTGAGTAGGATCTCTGGTGGGAGATTAGAGCATCGATGATATCACTGATTATCCCGAAACAGGCTAGAGTTTTCAAGTGAGCATTATTGGTGGAGCGCATCATATCTAAGAAGGCATGAATAGTGAGATCCACCACTATAAGATGGGTAGCAGAGTCATCTGCAGCAGGCAGTAGGCAGATGACGTAGAGGTCCAAGTGTTCCAAACCTTCTAGAGGGAGACCATATGATGTGGGTTCAGAGGTTTGGAGCACGCGAGGTAGAGGGGGTTAGCAGGGAAGAATACTATGCTTCACATGTGGTGGGCAGTTCCACATGGCTCACAACTGCCTAAACTGTTATACTGATGATCAGAAGACGGTTAAGGAACCACCGAGGCAGCGGCCGATGTTCGAGAGAGGAGGTCCGTATGGTGGTAGATGCGGCAGAGGAGCAAGTTGTGCAGTAGGTGGTGGACGATGGTTTGATATTCTTCCACCGCCACCCCCAGGTTGTCCTCCCCGACCATAGGAAGTAGGTGGATAGGGGTGAGCATAGCTACATGAAGTAGATGCCTATGACCACGGTTCTCTGGAGATGATTAGAGGTATGATCTTTGTCTATTCCACCCTAGTTGCAGTACTTATAGAGATGGGTTCCAGTCACTCTTTCATTTACATGACCCTTGTTCGGAGCTCAGAGATTCTGGTGGATTAGTTGGCCCGATCCTTATAGCTAGAGTCTTCTACGAGAGGGGATTCGACAATAAAACACTGATGTCGGCAGTGTGAGCTTACTCTAGGGGTGAGAGCTTTGGCTAGGATCTTCTAGTAGCAGCGTCGAGTCCTTATGAAATCATCTTGGGTATGGACTGGTTATCTACAATACATTGTAACACCCCAAGCTTCCATGGTACATTTCCATTTGAATAATGCAGTAGTTTGCTTTGTATGCAACTTGGAGTTTTAACACACCACGACCAATGAAACTAGCCATTATGAATAGTAATAACAACTTTTTGAAATATTATAAAAAATAATTTTCAAAATGGACTTCATTTTTTGATTCGGAATATCAAAATTATCTTAGGGTGAATTTTTTTTATTTTTCTTAGAACTTTCAATTTTTGATAGAGTGAAAAACACTACGTTATTGTTTAAAACCGAATTTTTATTTAAATAATTTGTTTTTATACTTTAAATTTTTTAGGTAAAAATAGATACATAATATCTATATATGTTCAATGTAATTAAATGGAGTCATTTTATAATAAGATTAGATATCTAATATTTTATTGAACTTTTTACTGCCTTTTACCCACCTTCTAGGTGCATTTACAAATTTGCATAAAACTTAATTTTACCACTTCCGTGAGATTAATTTCAAAAATCCAAGAGACACGGTTGATATCAGTAAGTAAAATGTTGTTCATTAAGATTAAAATAAGTTTCGGTGAATAGTAACATATGACTTTTATTTACCACAGTTAAAAGTAAATATGGTAATTAAAGGGGAAAATGATATTATAATTAACCTAACACTTGTCCTAATTCTATTGGATAAATTTAATTCACCAGAAAAAATCCTTAGTAATATGATATGCCCCCCTTTAGTCCACTTGGGTTAGATTAGGACATTTATTAATATTTTATTTAAAGAATAATTAAAAGAGTTAAATTCAAAGTTTAATAACTAATACATTATTAATATAGGGTTATACATAAAAATATTAGACTATAAATTTTCATTATAAATCTAAATATATTTCCTTTATAATGGTATTTTATTTATAATTTTTAGACATTAAATACTTTAATTTATTTATGACACAATGATGATGTAGTAATTACCTTATTAATGAGAGATTAAAATAATTGATATTATAAATATCCAAATAAATGTAATTTAATACTTTTGGTGAATTCCACTAATTTTCTAGGTTAATATGAAATGTTTTGGTTTATTAAATAATTTTTTTTGAAGTAATCATGCTATTATGATTTTCAAAAAAACCAAACACAAAATAGTGTCAAAATTGACACAATTTAGTTTTTAAAACAAATACTATAATATTAGTTGATATAATGTTCATAAAAATATAATGTTCTGCCAAAGGACTTAGATAAGGATTTGTATATTAATAATGAACCACTTGGGATTACCTTGGCTTGTTATAGTATGTTTATTAACCATATAATATAAAAATACAAGGAGACATGGTGAATGTCAGACTATTTAACTAAGAGTTAAATATAATAGATAAGGTTAATATGGTGAAATAAACCGATCTAAAACCTATTTTTTGAGATGTTTTCAAACCATCCCCACCTTAACATTGAAATAAATTATTTTGGAGCCATTATAAACCGAAAATAATTTTTTTATAAAACAATATTTCAAGCTTTTCCAAAAGTGACCCTCACCTCTCTTATGAAAGGGTACTTCCCCTTCTCTTAATTTCACACCTCCAAAGCCTTTTGGATTGGGAAACCCGTTCCCAAATATTCTCCCAAAATTCCTCCCATAATCCTAGTGTCCTTCCTTTGGCCATAAATCCAACTTAAGGAGACCTTTTGATAAAATCAAAATGAAGATCCCAAAGAAGAGGTAAATATTTCATCACCTCTTTCATGTTATTTTCTTCTTTCACATTCTATTTATTTTTTGTTTCCATTATATAATAATAAATCTAGTATATTATATATAATATGATATTATTATAAAAATGTTACAATAAAATTTATTATTCTATCCATCATATGAATGACAAAGTCACCATATGTGTGTACGTACGACTTACTATCTCCACGTCTTGGTGTAGTTTGTTATTCAAACACTTCATTATTTTGTGGGTATAATAATTAGTATAACTGATGTAAATAATACATATAACATGTTAATTATTCTTTATATATAATATACCATCCAATTACATATTATTTCACTGTCAATATAATGATATTGTCGATCGTGTGTACGTACGGATTACCGTCTCCATAGACGCGATGAGATTCATTCCCCATTGTAATCATTCAAGAATAATTTTCATTTTATGATTAGAAATAATGGTTTTGAACATAATATCATTATTTATATGAATAAAATACATCCTATCCAAATAAACATGGCTTATGTGACCAAACATATAAAGGAAAACGAATCAGTTAACACCTGAAATGATGATAATTTTGAAATATTATTAACAAAGGAATATAAGAAGATAATAAATGATATAATATTTATGTAAAAAGTACTTATATAATTTAATAACAATTTCTTAACTATTATACAGGAGGTTAACATACCATCGACTAAGGAAAAGTACAATGTAACGGTTAATTCTACGATATCTATACTTATTTGAGGTTGTTAATACGTAAGTATCTACTGAGACCTCTTTATCATCCACATCTGTGTTTTCTTAAAAAATTAATTAAAAAAATTCTTAATATTTACTAGAATATGGTCCAATTTCATTTATACTCTTATTTTACCATATATGTTTTGAAAGTAATATTTCTGTCATTTTCCAAACAAGATACTTTATGATCTTTTCGGCAAAATTAAGTTAAGAATGTATTTTTTTAACTTATACAATGGTTGAGGCTATTTTTCGATGTTATAACATCGTCAAAGCATCCCATAAAATCTTATAATAAAATTTTCAAAATAATATTTTCTTTTATAATTATATGACATTTATATGATTCCAAATAGAAAAAGATGTTTCTCTAAAAAAATTCGACTTCATCTATGTCAACATCCTTTGATGGATTTTAATATTGTTTGATGTTGATTTGTTATGACAAAATACATCCATATTTTATGGAAGGTTTTGTGATATTTTTTACTATGGATGTGTTATTTTTACACCATTCATGGTTTATGGAAAATGTATTGACATTTCGAATGCATGTTTTAATATGAATATTTATGTTATGTTTAATCCTTTTAATATGAGGAATTAATTGGACTTAGTAAGTTATGAGTGGAGCCCTCCATAGCTCCTCAATGAATTGGTAGGGATCTCGAGACAAAATATTTATTGGAACAAGGCCTTGACAAAATCTTATTTGTAGTCTTGGCACAAGGCCTTGACTATGTGGTTATGAAGTCTGGCCTTATGCATTCCATCATTATGAAAGTGGCTATTGATATATCATGTGATTAATCGACTAGTAGAATATCCTTGTGAATAAGTAAATGGAATTATTTGATTTTATCATTTCCATATTATGCTGATGTTTTTGTTTAAAAGGAATTTTTTTAGTCTTATACATTTCTTTAAATGTTTATGCTAATTTATGAAAGTTTATGCGATATTGTTATACTTTCTATGAATCTAAGATCACACCATTCTATGTTTTACTTTTCCTAGGATGTGAATAAGTATTTTATGGTTGAACTATAGGGATAGGATAAGAATATAAGCATGTTCAAAATAGGACAAATTTTTATTGTTGTTTTTATTTCAGGATGTAATGTAAAACTTAATAATGAATCTTGTACTTCCAAGGATACTAAAATGATCAGTCTTTCAAGACATGATTCCTTGTATCATGCCAATATTATGTAATAATACATCGAATCAGGGTAACTGGGGTCGGGGAATTACTATTGGTATCAGAGTAAGTTTAGTAAAAACCTTGGAAACTAGATTTTAAAAAACTCTGATTAGAGAACATTAACATAAGATAGACTTTGAGGATTAGTATAGAATAACTTCCTAGAATTTTGGTAATGTAGATATTTTTTCAGTTTTCCAAGAAATAAATCCCTATTTGGATATGAGAAGGTAGAGGCGGGTCTGGCATAGATGTACCTAGGGGTAAAACTAGAAAACACCGCCTTGAGCTAGACTTGAACGAGAACTAGTGCATGAGAACGGGCCTTGCTGCACACTTGGTTATGACACTCCCAGGGGATATGATTATGATAATTCACATTTTGTTTAAAACCCATTATGATGGATTTATGAGTATATACCTATTCAAATAAAACATTATTATTATTAAGTATTATATCCATTAATTGTTCAATTTATGTTAAGTGTTTTATAAGTTTGGAATTATGTATTGCGATTCATAAACTAATCGACTGTATGCCATTGTTTATAAATAGCGCCTAGTGGAAATAATGGAAACCATATCAATGCACGTAATCCATGTAGGGATTTCACACCTACTAAAGATAATTATAGTGGATTTGGTGATGCAACTGGTGCTGATCAGCTTATCACCATACTGGGACAACTCACTCAGGTTATGAATAATAACCTAACCCATATGGAGCACCCTAGTCCACAACACGGAGAATCAATGTTAAACCGTTTCCGGAGGAAACAACCACCAACATTCAATGGTAGTAAAAATCCATTCATAGATAAGCAATGGATAAATTCCTTAGAAAAAATATTTCATGATATGTGGAGTAGTGAAGGGGAAAAAGTTGTCATGAAAGTTTATTGCCTCACAGGAGATGCAGATCAGTGGTGGTCATGTCACGACCTCTCCTCGGGGCCCGTGTCGTGACTACCCCAAGCCCACCTTCCATAGGCCAGGGGCTAGTGACTAGCACCAAAGGCGTAAATCCCGTTAACTAGGAAGGCATTTCCTTTATAAAAGTAAACAAAACACCACAGAGTACAGGCAGAAGTATTACACTATGTACATTAGGAAGTGCTGAAATGTAAATGGGCCAGAATAAAAACCCAACTGAAAAGTACAACTACAACTGAATAGATGTACAACAGAAAGACAAGCAGCTGGAAGAGTAGAAGCAGCTCCTGGGTCGTCCACCTCGGATCCTACCTGTAGGGTAGGTATAGATAGTGCAACTCCTGGATCGTCCCCCACGGATCCTACCTGAAGGGTAGGTACAAATAGCCTCCTCAACACTCTCACCTGTCACCCTCCTCCGAGTATCGTCTCGTCATGAAGTCCACCTCTGGAAACTGACTCGTCGTGAGGTCCACCTCTGGGTATCATCCAGTCCTCGAACACTCGGCCTCTGTCAGCGATGTTTGTCGTCTATATCCAATACAATGAGGTGCGGGCATAGCCCATGCAGGGTTGAGTATAATGATACTCATTAGGGACCTTGAGACCCTCATGGTCTCTCTAAATCCAACAAGGATAACCAAAAGTAGAATCTCAACAGATAACCCATACTTAGGTATAATCCCATACTTATACCTAAGTTATCAAGTAACCCATCTCAATCATGAGAAAACACAAAGGTTATGAAATAAATGGATAACAACTACTTAGATATATGCCCATACATATACCTGAGTTATCAAGTGACCCATCTCAATCATGAGGTAAACACAAAGGTCATAGTCTCATCTCAAACCAGGATTTAATCATGAAGTTGAAACCATGGATGTTGAAGAAATCCCCTTCTGTCGAGTACAGTGGGTCTTCCGCTACAACCAAGCATGCCCCACTAACCTTGGACTGCTGTAGTACTCTACCTGTCGAGTACTGTGGGCCTGCTGCTACAACCAAGTGCTTTTCACCATGGGTCTGTTACTACAACCAAGTGCTCCTCCTTCAAGTAAATTGGGCCTACTACTACAACCAAGCGCTTCCCACCATGGTTCGCTGCTACAACCAAGCACTCCCCCTCATAGCTTACAGAGGTACTCCTTCTGTCGAGTACTGCGGGTCTGCCGCTACAACCAAGCGCACCTCCACCATGGGTCTGTCGCTACAACCAAGCGCATCCCACCATGGGTCTGCCGCTAAAACCAAGCGCAGCCCCTCATAGCCTATAGAGGTACTCCTTCTACTGAGTACCATGGTTATGCTGCTAATACCAAGCGCACCTCCTCCGTGGGTCTGCCACAACAACCAAGCATACTCCACTGGGCTATCCGAATCACTCCGAGTCGATCAATCAGCAGTCGTCAAGTCTCAGTCAGCTACTAGGTCTCTGCACTCAGCTTGATCGTCTCTGAGAGGGTCCTCTCCATGAGCTAATGGTCGATTCTCCAAGTATCTCAAGTCCCATGATGAAGTATCTCAAAGAACAACCTCGTCGTAGTGGTCTCAACGCAATAGACGGCGCGTCTATCAGACGCCCGGTCTGTGAGTTATTAGCCTTTTCGTCCTAGGGGCCCGGTTGGTTTCGTGTACGAACCAACCCGGCCGTATCTCAACTATACCCCAAAATCTCATATGGTATACTCATAGGAACTGTTTCACAACACGATCACCAATGCCGCTGACGGTTTGTCAAACGGACGTCCGGTATGAAAGTTATCAGCTTTTCTGTTCCAGGGGCCCGATTAGATTTCGGGTTCAATCCAACCTGTCCACTATCCAACTGCGTCCAAACCTCAGGTGAAGTATGCCAAGAGTTCCGTCTCATCGGGAGGAATCCAACAAAGTCGATGGCACGTCAATCGAACGGCCGGAACTCAAGATATAAGTGTTTCCGCTCCGAGGGCCCGTTTGGTTTTGTGTACAAACAATCCTGGCCATTACCCATAGTTCTCTGAAAACCTGAGTGTAATATACCGAATCAACCGTATCAGTCTAAGGATCACATCGCAACAGACGGTGCATCGATCAGAGGTCTGTAGCCCATGTTATGAGAAAATGACTGAAAAAAGTCCGAAAATAGGGGGTTCGGGCCCGGTCTGACCTGGCCCGAGGCCCCCTGGGTCAGCCCAAACCGGGTCGACCCAACCTGGGTTCGGGTCTTGCCCAACGGGGTGCGGCCCGGCCCAGCCTGGGCAGCCGGCTAGCCTGACGATGGCTCGGCGGCCGTGTGGCCTGCAGGTGCGGGGGTTACGACCCCCCCTCGGTCTCCCTCAGTCCCGCGCGGCCGCGGGACCAGCCACCTGCCACCTACGGCTGCTGGTGCCGCCGCGCCGGTGGGGAGGGCCGGCAAGCCCTTCCGCGGACCACCAGAGTTGCTCCAGTGGTCCTCTTTTAATTCCGTCTTTGCCTACAGTCCTCATGGGAACTGCCCTTCGCTGCAAAGCCTTAAAATCACCCATGCGGCCCGTTCATCCATGGCTCGTCGATCCGAACGCCAAAAAAACAAACCGCGTCTCTTCGTGGTTTTCCGGTGCGGCATGACGGTGCCGCGGCTTCGTTCGGCTGCCACGGTGTGGCACAATGGCGCCGCGCTTCTTCACTGATGATCTATCTTGTTTCCGCTTGATGTCGTTGTACCGCGCCACCTTTGATCGAGCCGCAACAAACACATTTATGAAGGGGGAAGAGGGTCGGTCATTTTCGTGGGTTCCGACCTCCTCCCGTTAATCCGATATCAAGCGGCTTAAGAAAAATTGATTTTTTACGGTCATGAAATATTCATGAACCAAAATAAAACCCCCTATCTCGAAATTTAAATTGCACGTCATCGGGTCGCGGAAGTCAAACGTCGCGGAAGACGGCGTCGCGGATCAAGGATCTGTAAGCATCGTCGGCGTTCGCCCGATGAAGGATGCAGCGTGTCGTCATTCTTAGACGAAGGTTTCTCTCACCGTCTGCGGAGAGGGAAGAAGAACGGCACATCATTCACTCCTTGCGGTGAGGGTGTTCTTCGTCGGGTTCTTGACGTTCTTCGCGTTCTTCAACGAAGAAGTCGAGTTCTATCTCCTCCCATCCCCCACACAACCATCCAACCCCTAATAAAATAAGACTCTTCTTATTTTATTACCCATCCCACGCATTTTCAAAACATTTCAAAATGTTGAATTAACTAAACTTAATTAATCTTGAGCTTATCAATATTAAATGAAGTAGAGTTGGCATTATTTATGATAGGGTGTGTCACAAGGGGGGTTGGAGTGAGTTGTGGAAGATGAGAGGTCACCCACATAATGGGGGAGTTAGGGGAGGCTTAAGGAATGTGAAGGGGTGGGGTTCGTGTGGGCCCCACCTCACCTTTAATCCTCTCATGGGTAGTTAACTACAAGTGGGTCCCACACCTAACTCCCTTACATAGGTTATAAACACATAAGAGAGGGATAATGTGTTGTGACACAACACTTAATCCACTTAACATGAAAAGAAAATATAATTGTAAAACAATTATATTTTTATCCCTCACTTTTTTTTAAACAACTCATCCCAAGAAAATGCAACTCCAGAAAGGGTCTTCTTAAGAAATTACCAGCGCTACGGTTTCATCGGTGCCATCAGATTTCAATTCCGAGCAACGGTTCAAAAGATAGCAAAACCCGCTCGTTCGTTCATTGAATGTACCCGAGCTAAAATTTGAAAATTGATTCCAGGCACACCGGACCTTGGAATCAGGTGCCGTCAGGAACTGCGTTATTGTAAAATCCCAAAGAAAATATGAAAAAAAATTCTTTCAAATTTCCGTGTGTTTACATTACTCCCACCTCAGGGGTTTACATCTCCGTAAAGCATTAACACAAACTAGGAATACAAAAGCGGCACTGAGCACGCATTTGAGCCTTCCGCTCCCATGTGCCCACCTGGAGGTTCCCGTGCTGCTAGTGAAAGCGCACAAGAGGAATCGACCGTCCTCGTAGGAACCATTCCTGTCAATCCTCAACCTCTACTGAAACCCCGTAAAAGTCACCCCATCGCCAACGTCCAACTTTCCATGGTCGATGATATGCGTTAGGTCAAGCACGTTTCTCCCCAGTTGAGATACGTGGAAGTCGTCGGGCACCTGGTGAAACTGAGGTGGATGGGTCAAACAGTAAGCCACCTCGACTACCCTACTGAGGACCTGAAAAAGGTCCGCTGAACCTCGGAGATTACTTTCCTCTTTGGCCTCATCTCTGTAAACCTCTTCAATTTGAGACTTTTATAAGGTCATGATCATCATCCTCGAACTCTAGAGTTCTCCCATTCCTGATTAGAAATAAAAATCAAAACTCCTTCTGCCACGAGGGTAAGGTTGTCCGACTCAAGAGTGATCGGCTACACCATCCTATGCATGAGTTTATCTTGTGCTTCCTAGGGTTTCCTTTTCGCCGACCAAGGAAAACCCATCCAAACGTTGTTGGTAAACCACAACCTCCTTGCCTAATATAGTCAATATAATATGAACCGTGAATCCAATCCACACCCAGACCAACATCGTAAGGACTCGACGCTGCCACCACGAGATTCCAACTGAAACTCTCGCCTCGAGGGTCAGACCACACTGTCATCGTAAGTGTGATTATTGAGTCTCCTCACAAGGAGTCTCTAGACGTGAGGGTCAAGTCTACGGATTACCGGAAACTCTAGTTCTGGGACACGTTTCGTGGAAGGAAGGAATGATTCGTATCAACGTCTGTTACTATGACGGCAAGTATTGGACACAGACTATCCCTTGAATCCTTCTTAGAGCCATTGGGTCACTCTCCTTGACCGCATGCAGCTACTCTCTTCCTCATCCATCCAGCTCCATGTTCCAGGCGGAAACAACAAAGGTGGGTAGTTGTAACATGTTGAAATGTACACCACCTCATGCTACTCTCCTAGATCTACCTCCATGTCTGCTGCTCTATAGACTCATCTGTCCTTAACAGTCCTTCTTGAAACATTTACACACCCAAGTCTCCGAGACTGGTGTCAGTTTCCTATTTCTTGTAATGCTGTGCAGTCTTCATCCTCTCCTGGATGATCTGCACCTTCTTCATCGTAACTCGTACCCTCACTGGTCGGTAGGAAGTTTACCGACGTGGAAAGTCGGTCAATGACCACCCTTCTTTGCCTATGATCTGTAAGAGGTTCTAAGATTTATCCTTTGCTGAAAAGAGAAACTCGGTCTCATCCCCTGAATGAACCACTCCGAATGACTAATACAACAAAATCCAGATATGAACGGTACTATTTCATGCCATGGATGACGTCGTAAGGTAGTAATTCTACATGTGTCACATACTGGTACCGCTGGTTGTAACTGTTGACCAACAGGTATTGATGTATAGCAGGTACACTACCTGAAGACACTAACTCAAGCATCGGTCCATGTACCGAAGCACCATCGCTATGCAGACCATCCTCATGGTCACTCACTGGAAAACACTAGTAGCCAAGTCTACCATCCACTCCACTGGTGTCTCATCTAGGCGGAAAACTCTAGCAATCGCCTCCAGCTAGTCCTCTACTGCCTGGGAATGTACCTTTCCTTGTAACCTCTGAGGCCTCTACTGCTGGAACTCGTGCATCGCGCTCCGCCACCATGCACCGTCCACTAGTACGACTGGTGGCATCGACTGCCCAATAGGTGGTGGTGCTGCTGGTACACCACCCGAGGGTGCCAAAATAGAAAGATGACTATGCACCAGAGCCTCATTGCTTGGTGAGCTGTCATCAAGTACTCTCTCGGAAACTCCATCCGACTGTCTGCGTGGAGACATCCTGAACAGATGTGACACGGTCAACGATTTATACTTGGTGAGATGACCTAGTTTGAGCTGACTTTAAAACTTTGGAAACACACATATAATCAGTGTTTTCATGTACAATGTCAGAAATCAGTAGTCAGGGTCCTGGTGTACGGATATGTCGGTCTCCGCACTAACACTAGACTCCATGAACTGAAGACCACACTCGGTACCCTTAACACTATTACTTCACATAGAAAAACATCCAAGTCCTTAGTTCTGCGGTAGAGCCAAACTCTTCTGATACCAATTTGTCATGACCCGTCATCGGGGCCAATGCCGTGACTACCCCAAGCCCGCCTTCAATAGGCCAGGGGCTGGCGACTAGCACCAAAGGTGTAAATCCCGTTAACTGGGAAGGAATTACCTTTATAAAAGTAAACAAAATGCCACATAGTAAAAGATTAAGTAATACACTATGTACATTAGGAAGTGCTGGAAATTAAATGGGCCTGAATACAAACCCAACTGAAAAGAACAGCTACAAATGAATAGAAGTACAATAGAAAGACAAGCAGCTGGAAGAGTAGAAGCAGCTCCTGGGTCATCCACTTCGGATCCTACCTGTAGGGTAGGTACAGATAGCGCATCTCCTGGATCATCCACCATGGATCCTACCTGAAGGGTAGGTACAGATAGCCTCCTCAACGCTCTCACCCATCAACCTCCTCCGAGTATCGTCTCGTCGTGAAGTCCATCTCCGGATACTGACTCTTCGTGAGGTCCACCTCCGAGTACTGTCCAGTCCTCGAACACTCAGCCTCTGTTAGCGCTGTCCATCGTCTGCATCAAACACAACGAGGTGCAGGCATAACCCGTGCAGGGGTGAGTATAATGATACTCAGTAGGGACCCCATGACCCTCAAGGTCTCTCTAAATCCAACAAGGATATCCAAAAGCAGAATCTCAATAGATAACCCTTACTTATCTATATGCCCATACTTATACATAAGTTATCAAGTAATCCATCTCAATCATGAGAAAGAACAAATGTTATGAAATCAACAGATAACCACTACATAGATATATGGACTTACATATACCTATGATATCAATTGACCCATATCAATCATGAGGTAAACACAAAGGTCATAGTCTCAGCTCAATTCAGTATTTAATCATGAAGTCGAAACCACGGCTGCTGAAGAACTCCTCCTTAGTCGAGTACAGTGGGCCTTCCGTTACAACCAAGCGCACCCCACTAACCCTGTACTGCTGTAGTACTCCACCTGTTGAGTACTGTGGGACTTCTTCTACAACCAAGCGCTTCTCACCATGGGTCTGCTGCTACAACCAACCGCTCCCCCTTCAAGTATTGTGAGCCTGCTGCTACAACCAAGCGCTTCCCACCATGGGTCTTCCGCTACAACCAAGCGCTCCCCCTCATATCCTACATAGGTACTCCTTTTGTCAAGTACCGTGGGTTTCCGCTACAACCAAGTGCACCTATTCTGTGGGTTTGCTGCTATAACCAAGCGCATCCCACCATGGGTCTACCGCTACAACCAAGCACACCCACTCACAGCCTACATAGGTACTCCTTTTGTTGAGTACCGTGGGTCTTCCTCTACAACTAAGTGCACCTCCTCCGTGGTTCTGCCGCTACAATGAAGCGCACCCCACTGGGCTATCCGAATCACTCCGAGTCGATCGATCAGGAGTCGTCAAGTCTCAGTCAGCTACTAGGTCTCTGCACTCAGCTAGCTCGTCTCCGGGAGGGTCTGCTCCATGAGCTACTGGTCGATACTCCAATTATCTCAAGTACCACGATGATGTGTCTCAAAGAACCGTCTCGTCGTAAGGGTCTCAACGCAAGAGACGGCGTGTCTATCAGACGCCCGGTCTGTGAGTTGTTAGCCTTTTCGTCCCAGGGGCCCGGTTGGTTTCTTGTACGAACCAAACCGGCCGTATCTCAACTGTTCCCCAAAATCTCATAGGGTATACTCATAGGAACCGTTTCCCAACACGATCACCAACGCTACTGACAGTTCGTCAAACGGGCATCTTGTCTGAAAGTTATCATCTTTTCCGTTCTAGGGGCCCAGTTGGATTTTGGGTTCAATCCAACCCAGACACTATCCAACTGCGTCCAAACATCAGGAAAATATGCCACAAGTTCCGTCTCATCATGAGGAATCCAATAAAGTCGACGGCACATCAATCGGACGTCCGGAACAGAAGATATAAGTGTTTTCGCTTTGAGGGCCCGATTGGTTTCGTGTTCGAACCAACCCAGCCGTACCCACAGTTCTCCTAAACCCTGAGTGTAATATACCAATTCGACCGTTTCAATTCAAGGATCGCATCTCAACTGACGGTCCGTCGATCGGAGGTTTGTAGCCCAAGTTATGGGAAAATTACTGAAAACAGTCCGAAAATAGGGGTTAGGGCCAGGTCCGACCCGGCCTAAGGCCCCCTGGGTCGACCCAAACCGAGTCGACCGGACCCGGGTCCGGGTCCGGCCCAACAGGGCGCGGCCCGGCCAGGGGAGACAGCTGGCCGGGCGCTCACGCGGCGCCCGCGTGGCCAGCGGGTGCGGGGGTTATGCCCCCCCCCCACCCCACCCCACCCCCAGGTCTCCCTTGGACCCGCGCGGCTGCAGGACCAGCCACCTTCCGCCGCAGCTTCAGCCGCGGCGGCCCCTTCCCAGTGGCGTGGCGCACCGGAATGCCTTTCTTCGGACCACCAGTGTTGCTCCAGTGGTCCGTTTTCAATTCCGTCTTCACCTGCGGTCCTCCAGGGACATGCCCTTTGCTGCAAAGCCTTAAAATCACCCCTGCGGCCCGTTCTTCCATGGCTCATTGATCCGCACGCCAAAAAAAACAATCTGCGTCTCTTCATGGTTATCTGGCGCGGCGCGACGGTGCTGTGGCTTCGTTCAGCCTCCACGGAATGGCGCAGTGGCACCACGCTTCTTCGCCGATGATCCTCCTTGTTTCCGCGCAGTGCCGTTGCACCGCGCCACCTTTGATCGAGCCGCGACAAACACATTAACGAACAGGGAAGAGGGTCGGCAGTGTTCGTGCGGTCGGACCTCCTCCCATTAATCTGATATCAAGCAGCATAAGAAAAATTGATTTTTCATAGTCAAGAAAGATTCATGAACCAAAATCAAACCCCCTACCTCAAAATTGACGTCGCACGTCGTCGGGTCACGGATGTCGAACGTCGCGGAAGACGTTGTCGCGGATCGAAGCTCCATAAGCGTCGTCGGCGTTCGCCCGATGAATGATGTGGTGCGTCATTGTTCTTCGACGAAGGCGTCTCTCACCTGCTGCAGAGAGGGAAGAAGAACAGAAGGTCATTCACTCCTTGCAGTGACGGTGTTCTTCATCGGGTTCTTGACGTTCTTCGTGTTCTTCAATGAAGAAGGTGAGTTCTATCTCCTCCCATCCCCCATACAACCATCCAAACCCTAATAAAATAAGACTCTTCTTATTTTATTACCCATCCCATGCATTTTCAAAACATTTCAAAATGTTGAATTAACATAACATAATTAATCTTGAGCTTGTCAAAATTAAATGAAGTAGAGTTGGCATCATTAATGAGAGGTTGTGTCACAAGGGGGGTGGGAGTGAGTTATGGAAGATGAGAGGCCACCCACATATTGGGGGAGTTAGATTAGGTTTAAGGAACGTGAAGGGGTGGGGTTCGTGTGGGCCCCACCTCACCTTTAATCCTCTCATGGGTAGTTAACTACAAGTGCGTCCCACCCCTAACTCCTTTACATATGTTATAACCACATAAGAGGGGGATAAAGTGTTTTGACACAACACTTAATCCACTTAACAAGAAAAGAAAATATAATTGTAAAACAATTATATTTTTATCCCTCAATTTTTTTAAACAACTCCTCCTGAGAAAACGCAACTCCAGAAAGGGTCTTCTTAAGCAATTACCGTTGTTGCGGTTTCATTGGTGCCCTCAGATTTCAATTCTGAGCACTGGTTCAAAAGATAGAAAAACCCGCTCGTTCGTTCATTGAACCTACCCGAGTTAAACTTCGGAAATGGATTACGGGCACACCGGACCTCATAATCAGGCGCCGTGAGAAATTGAGTTCTTGTAAAATCCCAAAGAAATTAAGAAAAAAATTTCCTTGAAATTTCCGGGTCTTTACCATTCATTAATCCAAAAACCAAAGGAAGATGAAAAAGAATCTAACATGTAATAGAGGGAGTTTAAAGATATTTTCTTAGAAATATACTTTCCTCAGGGCCATCGAGCAGATATAGAAAGAAAATTTCTGACTCTGAGGAAAAAGGAGGATGAGAATGTCGCAAAGTATGAGGCTAACTTTTCAAGGTTAGCAAGGCATGCAACCGTTTATATATGTAACCCAAGGAGTAATATTGATCAAATTATTGATGTGTTAAAACCATTTCTCCATCAAGCATTAGTCTCACAATCCTTCTCATCGTATGAACATATTGTATCATTTGCTATCAAGATAGAAAAGGAATTCTCTATGTCTTATTAATTTAAAGTAAAGAAAGAGAAAAAGAGATATACTAAACACTCTTGTAATGTATATAAGGGGAAGAAGGGAAATGTTGAATATCCATCCTGTGTTAAATGTGGGGAGACACAATATGATACTTGCCTGAAGGGAATGTGAGTCTGTTACAAATGTGGTGAAAAGGCCACCAAGCTCGTGATTGCAAGGGGAATAAAGAGGCTGTCACTTTTTAATGATACAATTGTAGAGAAAAGGGGCATTATGCAAATCCTTTTCCTAAGAAATAATGGAACTTACCTCAGAAAAGGCCAAGGGAGAAAGGCTAATCTTATGTGATCACTACTGCTAAGGATGAAGCTCTGAAAGACGTGGTGGCAGGCAATATAATGGTTTCCTCAAGTTTATCAAATTCTTTATTTGATTCTGGATCATCGCATAGTTTCATATCTTCCTAGTTTTCTATGGAAATTAGATATTTTTAATTTGACTTAACAAGGGTGTATTCAGTCAAAACACCTAAGGGAAGTATCATTGCAAAAAAGGTATGTGAATAAGTTCCCATTATGGCATATAAAATTTTTTTATATGCTGATATCATGATCATACCCATGATTTAATTAAGTATAATCCTCGAAATGGATTGGATTTCGGACCATGATGCGAAAATTTATTATATGAAGAAAGAGGTTACAATTTTTGATGATGATAAAGTGTACCATTTCTTTAGAGAATAAACATCACCAACTGATTCTTACCTAGATCCACCCCCTGTAGCACTACTAAATTCAATTATTTGGGATAAAGATAATAAAATACCTATGGGTGAGGAAAATAATGTTCAAATAGAGGGTGTACATATTGTGCCGTAATATGTAGTTATTTTTCCAGAGGATTTACATGGACATCCTCCAGAATGAGAAATTAAGTTTTCCATAGATTTAATTCCCGGTAAAAGGCCCATATCGATGACCCCTTATAGAATGGACACTGTAGAATTTGTGAAACTAAAGAAACAACTAGAGTAATTGAGTAATAAAGGATTTATTTTCCTTAGTGTTTCTCTGTGGGGATACCCTGTCCTTTTTGTTAAGAAGAAAGATGGATCTATGAGGTTGTGCATTTACTATAAGGAGATCAGTGCTATAACAATAATGAACAAGTATCCCATACCCCTCATTGATGATTTATTCGACCAACTTCATGGAGCTCATTATTTTTCAAAGATTGACCTTCTATCTGGATATCATCAGTTGTGTGTGAAGAATGAATAAATTCTGAAAATAACATTTCATACCAGGCATGAGCATTATGAGTTTATAGTAATGCCTTTTGGATTGATAATTGACCCTCTGTCTTTATGGATCTAATGAATAGAGTTTTCAAAGATTATCTTGATGACTTTATAGTGGTATTTGTTGATGATATCTTGGTATACTGAAAAGTTGTAACACCCCGACCCCTCTATACTGGAGCTGGTTCATTACTAGTGATATTGGAATGGATATAAAGAATGAAAATCCTGAAGGAAAAAATCAGTTTAGTAGAATTGAAGAAACTAGATACATAGATGTTACTCAAATTACATTGGAAAAGTTTACAAAATAAAATACATAACTAAACTAAAAACAACATCCACAAGAACTCAATAAATGATCTACTATTTGTCACTTGTTAATGGTAAACAATGAAAGGGGTGAGCTCAAACACTCAGTAAGGGTTACAAATAGAGGAAGCATGAGTGAAATAATAAGCGAATCACAATCAATCTGACATAATCAGCATGGCATAGTGAGTAAATAAATAACTAATGCGATTAATAAAATGAGAATGAAACTGCATCCATATATTTTTTCTTAGTGAAAACCTCATGGAAAATAATAATAACTGATAATGAATAAATATTATGCTTATTAATTGGACCTCATGTATTTGGCACATGAAACCATAATACCGTAAAAACGGTTTAGTTCTATGGGTAAAACCCCTATGCATTTTGGAAACAAACTCGAAGGGTTTGTCACAAACTGTTTTGTCTCATGAGACCTACCGATGCATCAAGGTGATATAGTGGGCACCACCTACCACTTCATTTCCTAATAATTCTTTATACATTGATTTAATAATAGAGAAATATTCCTTTTAAATATACGTATTGAGTAAAGTATACAGATTCATCAATATTTCTATAATTAAAAGAACATTCCAAATAAACACTTTATGTAAAATGGTATACGGTTTAGACAAAAAACATATCCAGGATATGAGATTATGGATATTTAATATAAATATAATTTCAAATGATAATTTATCTCAAATGGGAAGTAGGTACACCACATAAGGATTATTAGGTGCACAATACAATGTTAGTCAAAATGAAAAGGTAGTTGAGACAAAGTCCCCTACCACAATGTAATTAGTCGAACCATATGACCATAACTTAATGAACATAAAATGAATCATTGAATAAATAGAATCATGTTATTATATATCAAATTTTAGTACACATATAACAAATACAATAAATAAGTGGTGAATAATGAAGATCTCACAGAAATTAAAGTGAGTTGAGAAACCCCTTACAATCATTTTGGCATGGTAATGAGTGTTATTTTGAGGGATTAATGAGAGGTTAAGGGGTATTACATTATTTATATTTCACAAGGGAAGTATTTTTGATGTGTTCAAGCATACCCCATCATTAGCAATTAAAAATAAAAGAACCCAACATAGGAGATATTCTTTAACAAAAGTCAGAGATAGGATCCCTTACAAAGATTGTGTCGTAAGAATGACGATAAATCAACGAAATCTTTATGTGTGACAATAAAAATCCAAAAATATAAGTGGATATATAGTATAAAACAATAATAGGTTATTCATACATATTATAGGAACAATGTAACCAATGAAATAGATGTTTAACTCAAAGAATTAAAATTGCGTTAAGAAATCTGTTACCTGATGCTCGAAGGTGTTCTTGATTGTTCTTAATGACATGAATAATCAAATTTAGATTCATTAATTAACAATTACAGAACCTAATAAACATTTAATTGATATTTTATAACCTTATTATGTTCATTAATGTCCTTTTTTATGTGTTTAATAGATTCAATTTTATTGTTTTGGAAGCATTTTCTTACTTGGTTTCATGATTGGTTTACTTATATTCATGAATGGAAGTTGGTTTGAATTATGGTTAAACAAGAAGAATTGTTAATATAAATTATAAGTGACATTAAATAGATATTAATGATCTTATAATGATTCTGGTTATATACCATGAGGATGACTCATTCGATGAGTTAAAAATAAACGCTTGAATTTGGCTTGGTAGTTTTGTGCTCAATTAACTTGTTTTCTATTATTATACCATATATATGTACATGTAAGGATTATAGAACATTAATAAAGATTAAATAAATATATTATGACCTCTTTCAACCATAAATATGGTTTCAGGACCTGTAAAGAAGGAACTATTGAAGAATGAAACTTCGTCATCCATGAAGGTTATAAATTCGAACCTCATGGATATTGATTTCGTTTATAAATATAAAATGGTGGGAGTAAGAATAATGATGATGGTTCTTCCATTAAAATGATATAAATCTAGTATATATATGATACTGGAGATATCATGATCATTTGGATAGAGGAGGTGAGGATAGGATAACAAATGAAGATAAATTCAAAAAAACTAAAAGAAAAAGAAATGTATTTTACCTATTGAAATAACTTCCTCAGGAACCTCCTTAAGGGAAATGATTTTGGTCTTTTGGAAAGATCAAGAGCTTCCTAGTTGTAGGGTGTGATTGGGAAGGGTATATAGGCAGAACTTTGAGGATCTTCAAGGCTTAGAAGAGTGAAGAGAAGAGGGAGTGGTGAGGGGTTTTTATAGTAGAGGAGAGGGGTAAATTTTGAATATTTAATTCATTATTTTATTATATCCCTCAAGAAAACAAATTGTGTTGTTTCATGTGACCCCTAATAGTAGTAAGTGCATGTGAGTTCGAAACAAGTGGAATTACATCACTTATTATGTCCTAAAGAGTATATTAAACTGATAGTTTGTATATATGGTAGTATATTGTATTTCATTATTCATTAAAAATTCTAGAATTTCAGAAAAATCTGAAAAATTTACCTTAACCATTTTTTGACATGTAGAATTAAAAAATGAACTCTATTTTTCAATATTTATTTTCTAAATATTATTAATTTAATTTTTAAATAAGGTCATTGTTTATTTGAAAATTTTAAATCTTAAAGGTGAAATTAGTTTTATTTCTCATTGAAAAACTAATTAAGATCTCATTATCTTATTTCCATAAGAAAATAAAATAATATTATTTACTATTCATAAGGGTCATATTACTATTCATACGGGTATGTTACTATTCACAAAAAATCTTGTTTGTTCTATCATACTCCAAATGACTTACTGATCACATCTCTATATGACCATTTTTTGAAATTAAAAACAAAGAAGTGGAAATATTATATTTTACTGGATATGTTTTGACTATATCCTAAATAAGCTAGTGATGTTTCAATGGAAGACAATGATGAATAGGATGCATTTAACAGAAACATACCATAAACTTTTTGGGGTGTTACATTATTCCCTCCTTCGAAGAATTGTGTTCTCACTACTCATTTCATTACCACAATAGAAATCTCTCTGATGTTCTTACCACATCTCTCATCGTAGAGGATCCTTCGGTGCATTTAGTAGAAAACCCAAATTGATGATAACTCCTCTAGTTCTCTGTCCCAGACACACCTCAGACAGAAGGGGTTGAACACTTTCATCAAACACTCATGCTTCCAGAGGGAGGCTCGAACGGTAAAAAGTTTGGAAATGTCGGAATGGACCAACACACGAAGAATTCATAGAACTATGTCTCGACTAAGAACATCTAAGTCGTAGATGTTGTTGTAGAGGCTAAAACTGAGGAGTTGGTACATGTAGGCCGCACAAAGGTTTCCCTTCATAGTTGCCTCTTGAAAACATAACCAGGCTGTGTAGTTTCGACCAAGAGTGAAACATAGGAAAATCCCTTTATGGTATTTTACTCTTTGCCTATACTCGGAAAATTGTGCCATGGCTATGCGGTAGTAAATGGAATCATTCCCTTGATAGGTGAGGAGAATTTCTGGACTATTTGTCACTTTATATAGTTTTTTACACATTTTTTGCATGTTTTCAAGAGGTAGTTACTCCTCTTCATAGGTTTTGATCGTAATAACATCCAGTACCTCCACAGGAAGAGATAATATATGGGTATTCCTTCCATCTAAAAATTTATTATAAAAGTTCACTTAGTGATACTCAACCAAAAGTATAACCGATGAAAGTGTAACAAAAATAAGATACAACAAGTTATATTCTTATATAACCACTAGTTCAAAAAGTAAAATAGGGCTAATGGTTTCCCCAGTCCCCCAAAACATGAATCCCAAAAACTAGTTCAAAGCATTCAATCTCCCAGAACCATTTGCAACACTAGATACATGTAACTCATAAAGTCCCTTTAACAGGAACCCCACCGATGCTAGGGTTCTAATGAAATCAGGTGGATTCCTAAGGTAGTATTCAGCTGCTCTATTTCCTTATCCCAGATACACTGCAGACAGCTAGGGTTGAATCTATGCCTGAAGCACTTAGCCTTCAGTAGAGAGGTACGAGAAGTGTGGAGGTCGTAAATTTCAGTGTGGACTAAATCCCTATAATTCCCATGCACCACTTCATTCTTGAAGATATTCATTTCGTAAATTTCTTCGTACATACTACAACTCAGGATCAAAAATAGTTAGGTCACTCAATGGTCACCATCCAAAGCAGCTTCTTGAAATTTACCCACAGCCCGGTAGTTATCAGCCAAAGTGAAACATTGAAAAAGAGCTTCATGATACTTCACTCTTTTCCTATATGTAGAAAATTGTGCATATGTCATACGGTAATAGACCAGATTGCTTCCTTGGTAATGTTGAAGAATTTTTGGATGACTCGATAGCTGATGGAGTAGTTTACAATTCAGACATAAGTTGGCATTGGGATGGTCCACTTTGGAGCATGTCTTGGCAATTATAGTCTCTAAAAAGTCGGTAGGTAGTGATAAAATATTTTTTGGTTGACTCATATCATCTGTCTGAAATGTTTTAGTAAATCAACTTTCAGTATGGAAAATCTATTTTAAACGAAGTTATTATTTTATATAAAAACATATAGAAACAAATAGTACAACATCAATCATTTAGACATGATTTATAAAACACATGAAATTACGCAATCTCTTCCTCACTTTCACAAAACACTATTATGGACTTCCCGACATCCTCTACGATGAATCCACATAGATTCCACTAATTTAGGGGATTTCCCTAGTTTTCATACAAACAGATCCCCAAAGCGATTCCAAATTCCTCTATCTCCTTGGTCCAGATGCAACGTGCGCAACTATGGTCAACCGTGTGTGGACATCTAGAATTCAGATTGAGTTAAGCTTGTCAGGTATCAAGTTGAGTGACATCAGTATGTACTTGATGCCGATAATGCAAATGGGTTGTCTTATTCTCAAGGGCTTCAAAGTCCACAACTTGACCACGGAGTCCGTAGGTCACAATCTGACATACATATGCTGCCCGGAGGTCACCCCCTTGTGCAGCCTCCTCAAGGTCCTCAAGAGAAAATAATTTATTGGCATGGGTAAAAAAATTAAAGATACCCTTGAAGTATCTCCCTTATCATATATAGAATAGGAATTGTTCACTCATCATGATGCAATAGAAAAAACCTACTCCATGGTGAAGTTGGAGTACCCGAGGAGAGTTGGATACTCAGTAGAGGGTTTTGCATGAAAAATGAATATTTTAAAAAGTCTTGTAGTTTTCTACACATGATTTTCCCACTATGGTCTCTAATACTTCTGTTGGAAGATACAAAAGACAAATACTTTCGTTTTCCATCATAAAATTAAGAAAACATCGCTCTTAGTATTGATTAAGTATTTTTTTCATTGTTCAGTTACGGTTTCCATAGTTATCCAAACCAAATCCTATGAGGAAAATTTACATTAAACTCCCTCATAATATCTTGTAATGAAAATGTGGATTATCCTAATCATATAACATGGGAGTGTCATAACCAAGAGTACAACAAGTCCTGTTGTCATGTACCAATTCCCATTCGAGTCAAGCTCAAAGCGGTGTTTTCAGGTTTTACCCCTAGATACATCTATACTAGAGCTAACTCTACCGTCTCATACCCAGATAGGGATTCATTTCATGAAAGATCTACATAATCTATTCCTTACCAAAACACCAAGATGTTCTTGTATGTTTACCCTCAAAGGCTTATCTTAGGTATTCTTCCCTAATATACATTTTCTAAATCAAGCTCCCAAGTTCCTACTGAACATCCTTTGATACCAACTGTAACACCCCGACCCCTCTAGACTGGAGGCGGTGCATTACTTTTTATATTGGAATGGTTATAAGGAATGAAAATCCAAAAGGAATGATTATTTTAGTATTCTTGAAGAAACTATATACATAGATGTTACTCAAATTACATTGGGAAAGATTACAAAATACAATACACAAGAAAACTAAAAACTTCATCCACAAGAACTCAATAAACGATCTCCTCATTGTCACCTTGTGAAAATAAAAAATGAAAGGGGTGAGCTCAAATGCTCAGTAAGGGTTACAAAAATTAGAAGCATGATTACAATAAAAATAGCAATTCACAATCAATCTGACATAATCAATATGGCATTGTGAATAAATGAATAACTAATGCCATTAATAAACTGAGAAGGAAACCGCATCCCAAGATTTTGTCATCGTGAAGACCTCAGGGATAATAATAATAACGGATAATGAATGAATAGAATGCTTATTAATTGGACATCATGTATCTGTCACATGAAACCGTAATAATGTAAAAATGGATTACTTCTAAGGGTAGAAACCTGTCTGATTTTTGGAAACATACTCGAAGGGTTTTTCGCCAACTGATTTGTCTCATTAGACCTACCAATGCATCGAGGGGCTATTGCGGGCCCCACCGGACACTGCATGTCAAAATAAATATTTATACATTGATTCAATTATAGATAAATATGCCTTTTTAATATCACTATAGAGTAGAGTATACAGATTCATCAATATTTCTATAATTAAAATAACATTCCAAATAAACAACATATGTAAAATGATATAGGATTTAGACAAAAAACATATCCATAATACGAGATTATGGATATTTAATATAAATATAATTTGAAATGATAAGTGATATCAAATTGGAAACAGGTACACCAAATAAGGATTGTTAGGTGTACAATACAAAGTTAGTCACTAGGAAAAGGTAGTTGAGACAAAGTCCCCTACCAAAATTTAATCAGTCTAACCATATGACCAGAACATAATGAACATCAAATGAATCATTGAATAAATAGATTCATTTTATTATATATCAAATGTCAGTAAACATATAACACATACAAGAAATTAGTGGCGAACAATGAAAATCTCACAGAAATGAAAGTGCGATGAGAAACCCCTTACATACATTTTGGCATGGTAACGAGTGTTATTGCGAGGGATTAATGAGAGGTAAAGTGGTATTAAATTATTTATATGTCACAAGGGATGTTTTGGGGAGGTGTGAAAACATACCCCACCATTATGAATTAAAAATTAAAGAACATAACATAGGGGAGATTCTTAAACAAAAGTGAGAGAGAGTATCCCTTACAAAGATTATGTCATTAGAATGACGATAAATCAATGAAATATTTATGTTTGACAAATAAAAATCCACAAAATATAAGTGGATATAAATCATAAAACAGTAATAGGTTAATCAAACATATTCATGGAACAATGTAACCAATGAAATAGATGTTGAACTCAAAGAATAAAAATTGAGTTAGGCAATCCCTTACCTTATGCTCGAAGGTGTTATTTATTGTTGTTAATGACCTAAATATTAAAATTACTATTCATTAATTTATAATTCAAGAACCTAATAAACATGTAATTAATATGGCATAAACGTTTTAAGTTCATTAATGGCCTTTTTGATGGGTTTAAGAGATTAAATGTTATTGTTTTGGAAGCATTTTCATACTTAGTTTCATGATTTGTTTTCTTGTATTCAAGAATAGAAGTTGGTTTGAAATATGGTTAAACATACAGAATTGTTAATATAAATTATTTGTGACATTGAATAGATATAAATGAACTTATAATGATTCTGGTTATATAGCATGAGGATGACTCATCCGATGAGTTAAAAATAAATGCTTGAATTTGGCTTGGCAGTTTTGTGCTCAATAAACTTGTTTTGTATTATTATTCCATATTATGTATGTGTAAAGCTTACAGAACATTAATCAAGAGAAAATAAATATATTATGACTTGGTTCAACCATAAATATAGTTTCATGTCCATTAAAGAAGGAATGATTGAATAACGAAACTTCATCGTCTACGAAGGTTATAAATTGGAACCTCATAGACGTTTATTTCGTTTATAAAAATAAAAGGGAGAGAGTAAGAATATTGATGATGGTTCTTCCATTAAAATGATATAAATACAGTATATAGATGATACGGTAGTTATCAATATCATTTTTACAAAGGAGGTGAGGAGAGGATAACAAATGAAGATAAATTCAAATGAAACTAAAAGAAAAGAAAGGTGTTTTACCTCTTGAAATAACTTCCTCGAGAACCTCCTAAAGAGAAGGGATTTTGTTCTTTTGGAAACATCAAGAGATTCCTGGTTCTGGGGAGTGACTATATAAGGGTATTTGGGAATAACTATTAGGAGATTCAAGGCTTAGAGGAGTGAAGATAAGAGGGAGTGGTGAGGGGGTTTTATAGTGGAGGAGAGGGGAAATTTTTGAATATTAAATTCATTATTTTATTATTTTCCCAAGACAACCAATAGTGTTGTTTCATATGACCCCTAATAGTAATAAGTGCATGTGAGTTCGAACCAAGTGGCATTATATCACTTATGATGTCATAAACAGTGCATTTAACTGATAATTTGTATATAGGGTATTATATCGTATTTCATTATTCATCAAAAATACTAGAATTTTAGAAAAAACAAAAAAATTTACCCTAACCATTTTTCGACGTGTAGAGTTAAAAAATGAACTCCATTTTTCAAAATTAATTTTCTAAATATTATTGATTTAATTTTTAAATAAGGACATAGTTAATTTGAAAAATAATAATCTTAAAGGTGTAAGTAGTTTTATTATCTCTAATTGAAAAACAAATTAAGATATGATTATCTTATTTCCTTAATAAAATAAAATAATAATATTATTTACTATTCATAAGGGTCATATTACTATTCATATTACTATTCTTAAGGGTATGTTACTACTCACCAAAAATCAAGTTTGTTCTATCAGACTCCAAATCACTTACATATCACTACTCTAGATGACCAGTTTTTGATATTCAAAATGTAGAAGTGGAAAATTTATATTTATTGGATCGGTTTTGACTATCACATAAATAACCTAGTGTATTTTCAAAGGAACACAGTGATGAATAGAATTTATTTAAGAGAAACATACCATAAAATTTTTGGGGTGTTACAAAAGTCTACGAAGATCATGAAAATCACTTGCGCACTATTCTAAAAATCCTCAGAAGAAATGAATTATATGAGTAGTTTAGAAAGTGTGAATTCTATAATCAAGAGATTTCTTTTCTTGGCCATATTGTCTCTAAGAATGTAATATCTATTGATCATTCAAAGACCAAGGAAATAAAAGAATGTCCAGCACCAATGAGTATAACTGATGTACGCAGTTTTATTGGTTTAGCAGGTTATTATCAGCGTTTTGTCTAAAATTTTACCCGATTGGCTAACCCATTAACCAAGATAACTTGGAAAGGGGTTAAATTTTTTTTGGAAAAAATATTGTGAATAATGTTTTGAAGAACTAAATATAATATTAGTCAATTATCCTATCTTGACTCTACCATTAAGGAATGATGGGTTTGTTATTTTTAGTGATGCTTCAAAGAAAGGACTTGGTAGTGTCCTTATGCAGAATGATTGAGTTATTACCTATATATCACGGTAGCTAAAGATTCATGAGAAAAACTATCCCACTCATGATTTTGAGTTAGAAGCTATAATCATTTCTCTAAAGATATGGATACACTATCTATATGGTAAAAAATGTGAGATTTATACTGATCAAATGAGTTTGATGTATATTTTCTCACAAAAATAACTCAACATGAGGCAAAGGCTATGGCTTGAATGTTTCAAGGATTATTATTGAACTATACACTACCACCTTGGGAAGACAAATAAGGTGGAAGATGCTTTGAGTAGAAAGGATCATAGTTTTTTTAACAAGATGAGAGTTGAAAGAGACCCTATCATCATAGATCTTGTAAAGATGGATATAGGAATAACCATAGATGGAGAACCATCAATACTTCTTCAAATGGTTGCCAAACCATCTTTACTAGAAAGGAAAAAGAGTTCTCAGACTGATGATGAGGAGTTTCAAAAAAAATATTAAAGCTATGAATGATGTGAGATTGAGTGACTTCATATATGAAGATAGAATTTTGAAATTTGGGAAGAGACTTTGTGTTCATAACATACATGATCTAAAAAGAGAATTGTTGGATGATTCTCATAGTTCCATTTTCTTTATACACCCTGGGAGCACCAAGATGTATAGGTATTTGAAGGAACATTTTTGGTGGGACAACATGATAAGGGAGATTGCTTATTTTGTGTCAAGATGTATGGTTTCTCAAAATGTGAAAGTAGGAAGGCAACAACCCAGAGGAGTCATGAAACCTCTTCCCATACCTAAGTGGAAATGGGATAATATTACTATTGAAAATTCCATGGGGCTACCAAATACTCCTAGAAGAAATGATCCAATATGTTGCATTGTTGATCATCTTACCAAGTCAGAATATTTTCTTGTTATAAGAGAGGATTTACCACATGAACGTCTAGAAAGTCTATATATTAATGAAGTTGTAAGACTCCATGGTGTACCTCTATCGATTGTTTCGGATTGTGATCCCTATTTTACATCAATATTCTAGAAAATTCTTTAGAAGGTCCTAGAAACTAAACTTCGTTTCAGCACTTCCTACCACCCTCAAACCGATGGACAATCAGAAAGGACTATTCAAACCAGAGATGACATGTTAAGATATTGACCACTTGACTTTAAAGGTATGTGGGATCAATATTTACCTCTGGTAGAATTTTCCTATTATAATATCTTCCATTCAAGTATTCACATGGTACCATATGACGCGTTATATGGAAAGAGATGTCGCACACCAACTTGATGGGATGATGTTGGTGAAAGAAAACTCGTAGGGCTAGAACATGTTGTGGAAACAATGGAAAAGGTGAAGATTATCCAAACCGACATCAAAGCAGCCCGAAGTAGGAAAAAGAGATATGCCGATAAATGAAGGAGGGATTTGGAATTTCACGTAGGAGACTACATATATTTGAAAGTATCTCCATGGAAGGGTGTCATATGTTTCGGTAAGAAGGTTAAATTGAGTCCCAGGTACATCAGAACTTTCGATATTATAGAATGAATTGGAGTTGTAACTTATCATTTGGAAATGCCTCGAAGTCTCTCCAAACTTCATGATGTGTTCTTTGTATAAATTTTGAGAAAATACATGCCTGGACCAATGCATGTACTCACCTATGAAGAAGTAGAACAGGAACCCAACCTGTCTTATTGCGAAGAGCCTATAAAAATTCTTGATACTAGAGAGAAAGTGGTGAGAAACCGGATGAATCATCGTGTAAAAGTTCTATGGAGAAACCATAATATGGAAGAGGAAATGTGGGAACCTGAGGAACTTATTATTAAGAACCACCCAAATAATTTTATGTAGTAATATTCTATAAATTTTGAGGAAGAAGTCATTTTAAGGATGGGAGAATTCAACACCCAAAGCATCCACGATATGTTTCCCTTTGAAAATGAAGTAGCACGCATTGTACGCAACATGGATTTTTAAAACACCACAACCAATGAAACCAGCCATTATGAATATTAATATCCACTTTTGGAATTTTATAAATTTTGATTTTCAAAATGGACTTCATTTTTGGATTGGGAATATCAAAATTAGTTAAGGGTGAATATTTGGTATTTTTCTTAGAACATTCAATTTTTGATGAATAATGAAAAACATTGTGTTATTGTTTAAAACCAAATTTTTGTTTAAATAATTAGTTATTTTTTTACTTTATTTTATGTCAAAATAGATACCGAATACCTATATATGTTAAATTTAATTCATTGGAGTCATTTTATAATAAGTTTGATACAGAAAATTTTATTGAACCTTTTACCGTCTTTTACCCACCTTCTAAGTGCATTTACAAATTTTCATAAAACATAATTTTACCAATTCCTTGAGTTGAATTTCAAAAATCTTAGAGACACTATCAATATCAGTTAATAAAATTTGCTTCAATAAGATGAAAATAAATTTTGTTAAATAGAAACTTTTGACATTTATTTACCACGGTTAAAAGTAAATAGGGTAATTAAGGGTAAAACTGATATTATAACAACCCTAACACATGTCCTAATTCTACTGGATAAGTCTAATTTGACCAAAATAACCTTAGGAATAAAATATTATCCAATTTTGTGCACTTGGATTAGATTAGTACATTTATAATTATTTTATTTAAAGAAGAGTTAAAAGAGTTAAATTCAATGTTTAATAAATAAACCATTTTAATATAGGGGTATACAAAAGATAAATTCCACTATAAATAATCATCAGAAATATAAAAATATTTCTTACATAATGGTATTTTATTTATAATTTTTAGGCAATAAATAATTTAATTTATTTATGACACAATGATGATGCAGCAATTAACTTATTAATGAAAGATTGAACTAATTTATTTTATAAATATCCAAATAAATGTAATTTGAGAATATTGATTAATTCCTCTAATTTTATAGGTTCATATTAGATTTTTGGATTTATTAAATAATTTTCTTTGAAGTAATCATGATGTTGTGATTTTCACAAAAACCAAATACTAAATAGTGTCAAAATTGACATAATTGAGTTTTTAAGAAAAATATAATATTATTAATTGATATAATATTATTAAAAATCATTGGTTCTACCAAACGAATTATATAAGGTTATATATATTAATAATTAACCACTTGGGGTTCCCTTTGCTTTTTAAAGTATGTTTATTAACCATATAATATAAAAATACAAAGAGATATGGTAAATGTCAAACTATTTAACTAAGAGTTAAATATAAAAGATAAGGTTAATATGGTGACCTAAACCTGTGTAAAACCTATTTGTTGAGATGTTTTAGACCCATACCCAACTTATCATTGAAATAATTTTTTTTTGATCCATTAGAAACCAAAAATAATTTTATTATAACATAATATTTCAAGCTCTGCCTAAGTTGACCCTCTCCTCTCTAATAAAAGGTTACTTCCCCTTCTCTTAATTTCACAACTCCAAATCCTTTTTGATTGACCAAAACCTGCCCAAATATCCTCCCAAAAGTCCTCCCTTCATCTTAGTTGCCTTCCTTTTTTCATAAATCCAACCTAAGGAGCCCTTTTGATCAAATCAAAAGGAAGAACCTGAAGAAGAGTAAATATTTCATCACCTCTTTCAAGTTTTTTCTTCTTCCACATTCCCTTTCTTTGTTGTTTCCATTATAAAATAATAACTCCAGTGTCTTATATATACATTGATGTTATTATACAAATAGTACAACCATATAAATTATTCTATCCATCATAGGAATTTCAAAGTCACCATACATGCGTACGTACTGCTTATCGTCTCCACGTCGTGGTGTAGTTTGTTATTCAAACACTTCATTATTTGGATGGTTATAATAATGAGTATAACTGATTTGAATAATAAATATAACATGTGAATGATTCTTTATATATGATATACCATCCAATTACATATGATTTCACCATCAATATAAAGATATTTTCACTCATGTATACGTACAGATTATCATCTCCACGAACACGATGAGATTCATTCACCATTTTAATAATTAGAGAATAATTTCAATTTTATGATTAAAAATAATGTTTATGAACATAATATAATTCTAAAAATGAATCAAATACATACCATCCATAATAAACATGGCTTATGTAACCAAGCATATAAAGCAAAATGAATCAGTTAACACCGGAAATGATGATACTACTGAAATATTATTAACAAAGCAATATTAGAGGATCATATATGATATAATATTTATATATATAGTTATTGTATAATTTAATAACAATGTTTTAACTATTATTAAATATGTTAACATAACATTGACTAAGTAACAGTACAAGGTAAAGGTTAATTATACAATCTCTTTACTTATCTGAGGTTGTTAATACCTAAGTATCTATTGGGACCTCTTTATCATCCACCACTGTGTCTTCTTAAAAATGTAATTCAAAATTTTTTACTATTTACTAGAATATGGTTTAATGTCCTTTATACCATTATTTTACCATATATGTTTTGAAATGAATCTTTCCTTCATTTTCCAAAAAAGGAACTTTATGCCCTTTTTGAAAAAAAATAAGGTAAGAATGTCTTTTTTTTAACTTATACAGTGGGTGTGGCTATTTTATGCCATTATAACATTGTCGAAGATTCCCATATAAGCTTATAAAAATATTTTCAAAATAAATTTTGTCTTTTATAGTTTTATGACATTTAAATGATTTCAAAATATAAAGAGATATTTCTTTAAAAGAGTTTTGATTTCATCTATGTCAACATCTGTTGAGGGATTTTAAGATTGTTTGATGTTTATTTATTATGATAAAAAAATTACATATTGTATTGACGTTTTTGTGATATGATTGACTGTGGATCTATTATTTTTACACCATTCATGGTTTATGGATAATTTATTGACATTTCATATGCTAGTTTTAATAAGAATGTTTAGGTTATATTTAAACCTCTTCATATGAGGAATTCATTTAACATAGTAAGTGATGGGCGAAGCCCGCTATAGCTCGTTGAAGAATCGATAGATCTCATGAGACAAACTAGTGTCTGGGGACAAGGCCTTGAATAAATATTTTTTGTAGTCTCAAAACAAGGCCTTCACTGTGCGGTTATGAAGTCTGGCATTATGAATTCCATCATTATGAAAGTGACTATTGATATTGCATGATGATATTCAACTAGTTGAATATCCATGTGAAAAAGTAATGAAATTATTGGATTTTATCTTTTCTATATTATAATGAAGTTTAAGTTTAAAAGGATTCTGTATTGGTCTTATACATTACCTTAAATGTTTATTCTTATTTATAAATGTTTCAGCTATATTGTTATCATTTCTGAGCATATGAGGTCAACCCTTTCTATGTTTTATTTTTTCCATGATGTGAAGAAGTATTTTAAGGTTGACCTGAAGGGTTAGGCTAAGTATATAAGTGTGTTCAAAAGGGGAAAAATGTCATTGATGTTTTTATTTCATGATGTAATATAAAACATATGAATGTATCTAGTACTTCCAAGGCTAATAAGATAATTAGTCTTTCAGGACATGATTCCTTGTATCATGCCAATGTTATTTAATAATGCACCAACTCTAGGTAACTGGGGTTGGGGTGTTACACCATGCTTAGAGCGACTGCATTAGGCACAAAGTGCGGTGTGTCCCCGAGTATGGGACTAGGATTTCCTTCAACCGTGAGAAGAGAACCTTTGCATAATAGGATGGACATACTCAGAGGAAGGTGCAGCCAATAACACCTCTGTTGGATATACTTACCCTCAAATAAGTTGATGTTGAGAGTCCGAGCTATCCTATAGCGGTGGACGAGTATATTGATGTCTTCCCTAATGTTGTTTCAGGACTACATATTCATAGAGAGGTGGAATTCTACATCGACATGTACCCTAGGACGACACCGATATGTACACCAGTATATCGGATGGCTCTCATAGAGCCTCATGAGTTACCGTTACAGCTAGAGGACTTATAGAGGAAGGGGTTCATAAGCCCTAGTTTTTCTCTACGAGAAGCCCTGATTTTGTTCTCCAAGAAGGCATATGGGAGTTTGAGTCTCTGTGGAGATTATCGGGACCTGAACTAGATAATCGTGAAGAACAAGTATCCACTTATGAGTATTGATGGTCTCTTTGATATGCTGAATGGAGCTCGTTGGGTTTTGAAGATAGATATCAGATCAAGCTATTATCAGATCCGGGTATGAGATGAGGATGCACAGAAGATGGACTTCAGATGGAGGTATAGACACTATGAGTTATCGGTTTTTCCATTCAGCAAGACCAACTCCCCTATAGTGTTCATGGGACTCATTAACATGATCTTCCAGCCATACCTTGATTACTTTGTCGTGGTCTTCATTAATGAAATCTTTTGGTACTCAACAACGAAATAGGAGCATGCCTATCATTTGAAGATAGTCTTGGATACACTCTTAGAGAACTAGATTTATGGTAAGCTCTCAATGTGCCAGTTCTAGATATGGGAGGTACACTTTTTGGGACACGTTATCTCAAAGGCTGGAGTTGTAGTGGATCCAGATAAGATAGAGGTTTTGCTTACATGGGAGCCACCCAAGTGTTTGGTAGAGGTGTTCAGTTTCTTGGGGTTGGCTAGGTACTACCAGATATTCTTACTTGACTTTTCCAGAGTTGTGTCACCCTTGTCAGTGTTGACGAAGAAGGGACAACCCTTTCTGTGGAAGAAGATATGCCAGCAGAGTTTTCAAGAGATGATGTGGAGACTGACGATTTCCCCCATCTTGAGGCTACGAGAAGAAGGCTTTGGGTATTTAGTCTACTACGATGCATTATGGACCAGACATGGATGTGTCCTGAAGTAAGAGAAAGTAGTGATCACTTATGTTTCATGATAGATGAGACAACATGAGAAAAACTATGCTCCCCATGACATGAAGTTAGCAGCAGTGGTCTTCACCATGAATATGTGGCAACATTACTTAATGGGTGAACATTTTATAGTCTACAATAATCACAAGAGTCTTAAGTATATCTTCTCACAGAAGGACCTGAACCCGAGACAGCGGCGATGGCTAGAGTTCCACCCAGACAATGACTTTGAGATTTTTTATACTCTTGGGATGGGGAATGTGGTAACAGATTCACTCAGGCAGAGGTTTGTTCTACAGTTTCTGAGTGAGGTGATAGAGAAACTAGCCATGTTGTAGATATATTTTGTAGATAGAGATGGAGCAACTTACCTCCAATCTATGACATTCACTCACCCACTCTTTCAGGGAGTCAGGGAGGCGCTTCGTGGGGACAATCACAGTGAGGCTCAACGTGTTCAGATATCCTCAAGACATGAACCTAATGGATTTTTTGAAGGCAGGGAGTAAGCTATTCTCTTTAGAGGATGCACCATGACACCAGTTAATCTGTGGCGGGAGGTGTTAAGGGAGTTTCATATGTCCCCTTCGTAGGTACATCCTGTTGTGGCTAAGATGTACCATGACCTCCAACATCATCACTGGTGTTCAGGGATGAAGAAAGAAGTGGCATAGTTTGTTTCATGATGCCTCACTTTTCACCAAGTGAAGGCCTAGCATCAGGTTCCAGCAGGCTTAGCGCAACAACTAGAGGTTCCGGAGTGGAAGTGGGATGGCATTTCCATGGAATTCGTGATAGGGATACCACATACGTCCACGGGCCACGATTCGATCTGGGTGATCGTTGACCAACTCAACAAGTTGTCCCACTTTCTACCCATCTGAGAGAAGGGATCAGTAGAGGGCTTCAGATGCCTCTATGTATAAAAGATTGTACAGACTCAAGGGGTATTATCAGCGATTGTCTCTAATTGGGACATACGTTTTACATCCTGGTTATGGAAGGTATTGCAGGAGTCATTTGGGACTAAGTTACTATATAATAGTTCCTTGAAATGTGTGTTCAAGTTTTAAGAATCACTATTTCTAGGCATCTTCCATTGGATATATTTATGGAACCAGAAACTTCCAACAGTTCTTTATCTAAAGGGGACATTGTTTCCAAATGTATGAATTACTTATGATTGAACTTTATGATACTTAAGGACATGCATTGGTTGATAGGATGAGAGGTCGGACTCAACACGCCCTTGGGGGGGGGGGAATTATTGTCTACTCTAGGACACTCTTTGTAAATTTGAGATAATTTAATGAATCCTTATTAATTCACCAAGTATATCATAAGTATCCCTTGGAATTTACAATCACTTATTAACATGTGTAAAATTTATAATCATTACTATGCATTCAAGTTTCATCATTAATGGAAATATCTATATGTATTCTAGGTTTTCCATCAATGGTATCCTCTAATATACTAATTAGTGATTATTATAACCATAAATGTGATGATAGTGGTTTTTAAGCCACTCTGTGGGGCACTCTGGAATTTATTGTCATCCTAGGAGATGAAAGTTTTTTTGGATCTTGGGTTCGTGCCCGTAAAATGTGCTACATATGTATCATTATGAATGGAATTAGAACCCTCATAGTTTAGTGCCACTTAATTAGACACATCATACCTTTTATGGTCATGTGATAAAGACATCTAAGTGAAAGTTTCTTGGTAAAAACATAGTGTGGGACTTGTGCTGAAGCAGCCCATGGAATTTGGAAAGGATTTGGGTTTCCAACTAAATCAAACCCTATTTGAAATATATCCAAATAAAAACAGGATTGATTTGAAGTGTTGGGTTTGGACCTCAAGGAGTTTTCCAACATAGCCACATGTATGGGAATCAAATCCCACATAGTTTCATGAGTCTCATAGGAGAGTACATTTCTTTGAGAGATAAGAGTTTAGGCTTATTTCCTGAAAAGGGTTCCTTGTTGATTTGGGGTTTAATTTGGGGATTATTCTTAAGGAGGATTCCCTGATTAAAGGAATTAGGGTTGTATTGATGAAGAGGATGTCAAGTGAGCTCAGGCCCTGAGAAGGCTTACAATGTATCTTGGTATCAACATGAATTAGAGTTATCATAGTTCATTTCTATGAGTGTTTTTGTGCATGTTGTTACCATATCATATCTCTACACCCACGTGAGTCATGCTCGGTGTGAGAAACAATAGGATGTGAGAGATTCAACAATGATACATCACACTTTTCATCCTCCAATGATGGAAGAAGACGCATCAACTCTGGAAGAGGGTGAGTCAACTAGCCTTTCCTATGTTCTATTAACATTGGACAAGGGTCCAATGTAAGTAGTAAGGGATGAAGTTTAGGGTCTTACACCAGGATGGCTGCTCATGATGAAAAAGCATAATGGGATAGGGAAACACTAACAAGATTCGATGTTCCCATCTCACCTTTGGTCTATGGCACTGAATTAGAGTGGAGGATCAATGATGATACCTCTTACATGAAAATATAGTGCATTTTTCCAAGATGGTTTCCCAAAAATTGATCCTTGTAGGGGAGGGAGACTTCTCTCTTATCATCAAAAAGAAAAGCAGGTATGAACTGTATCTTCCCCTACCAGAGACCTGATGTTCCAGGTCATCTCTCCGAGATGGGAGAGGCCATGACCCAACCCTCCTTCAAACCGGGAACTTCCTAACACTGTTTCTAGTATAAAGGTCCATGAGAATATGGATATACAAACCCATAGACAATCCATGAATCATAACCCCATTGTGAAACAAATGTGAGAAACCTATGACTATAGAAATACAAACCCAAATAGAAGACATGCTAATGTTCCATTCTCAAATGTTTGATAAGTCATGAGGTTTTTGTGGAGGTCTCAATATAATCCCTTTTAGACAAGGGATCCAAGAAAGAAGAAAACTTTTTATGAATGTATTTGATGAATGTTTGATGGCATGTAGACTGAAGAGAGTGAATAAAGTAAGTGAATCAAGGAGGGACACCCAAGTAGAGAAGGGTGTGCAAGTATGGGCCTGTAAGTAGGTAAGGGAACACAAGTATGGGCATGCATGTAGGCTTGGGAGACCTGATATATACTTTCGCGATGAAAACCCTATATGATAATACATGGGAAAGACCTTTCTCAATCCTTCAAGAGTATTCCCAAGTGATCCAAGAAGTTGGGCGCTCATGTTCATCTGAGAGGAATGGGTGACGCGCAAGTATTTATAACTTAGGGAGGATGGGCGCTTTAGGCACACAAGAATTATGGTTTTCAATGACAAAAAAGGACTTCAGTCCAATGATCCTCCCTTAAATCCTCTGCTTAAGGAGTTTAATAACTACCTTGAATGTTTCGGAAGACTGGGGAGAAGTACTAGGGTGACCAGTGTAGTAATTGGGCTTCAGGGAAATTCGTCTATACAAAGGGGGCCCCAAGGGTCTATTTATTGGCAAATAAATGACCTTGGGTGAAATATGTTGGGAAAGCAAGTGACATGTGTGTCAAATTGGGGCATGAAAGTACCTTGCATACCGACAGTGTCTTGGATATACTAGGGTGGCACCTTTAAAACATAGCCAGAAATTATAAATTCATTCGTCTCTGACATGGTGGTGCATAAGTGTGATGCACGACATATAGGGGTGCACAAGTAGGATGTGCGCCAAGTGAGTTTTGGGTAATATAAGGTGGCCAAAAACTTATGCCTTTGAAAATATTTGAATTTTTTTATATATTCCCTCTTTTCTTTCTACTGGATTACGTTTGTCATTCTTTTTAAACTCTTTGATGGAATGGAGTGGCAACAAAATCCCACCCCCCTCAGAATTCGATCCGAAAATAAAAAGAGGATCCTTTACAAAGGTGAAGAAATGATGTAGAGGGAGAAAAGAGAAAGAAAAGAGCACTGGGGAGCACAAGTATTGGCACTCAAGTGGACTTGGGCACGCAAGTTTGCACCGCGTGGAATTTCTGGCGCATAGGGTGACATAAATCACATATATATACCTGCTTCACTTCTGCGAAAATGCTCACAAATTCCGAATTTTCATCTCTCAGCATGCAAGTCTTCTTTTATCGAGGCACTTCTGTTTCACAGTGCTTCTTTTGTACATTTTTTAGCTACACTCTATAAGTGGGGCATTGTACTTGCATGCCGATTTATACTTGTACGCCAAGATTTAATCTTGCGTGCCTTAATGACTTTTCCATTCTTTTTGTAAAATACACAAAACTAACTTACAAAAAAAAATGATCTCTATTTTTTTGTAGGTTCAATGACGACCAAAAAAATTGGAACTTCTGAGGAGCTTGCCAACAAGAAGATTGATGACATGATGAATGTCATTGGTCATTATTATTTTGACATTTGCGAAACCACCCTTCCAGACTGAGAAAAATATTTGATGAAGTATCATTTAAATTTTCCCCAATAAACCTATCTTCCTTTGTATATCTATGGCCATTTTCAGGACGCTAACATTCCATATCCAAAGAACAATGTCCCACATTCTTGGATTTAGGATTATTCCAACTTCTAGTCGGCCAATGTTTCTATTGGGGGCTCATTTTCTAATTTTGTGATAGTAGAGGAAGCATATATTATGCATCATAGTCTATGTGCTCTAGAATTTAAGGAAAACACACCTGAGCTATAGCCACACTACTATACATCCATCTTTCAAGATTCTCAGATAGATTAGTTCAAGGGTTGGGAGAAACGTTGGGACTTTTGACCAGGAGGATGTGTAAAGACCGCATGGATGTGGGCATACTGGGTGTGAAAGACATGTTCACAATTTTCAGATGATTTGAGAATCATCGGGATTTATGAGGCTATCTAGGTTGGGAAAACCTTCAGGTATAGGAATGATAATTTGTTCCATAATAATTATTTCAATAGAGCCCAGAGACTAATTCCATCCATTTAACACATGGAGAAGTATGTATCAGCTCATAAGATGTTTACAATATTTCTGGAGATCCAATCCTTGGAGATTTGTATGATGAGTTTATTCCTCCCAAGGTGACATGGAATGAATCAGAGAAGACACCATATTTGGTTCATGAGTTAATGAAAATATTTAAAAAAAACTCAACAATTCAATCACATTGAAAACTCGCACCATGAGGGATATTCATCTGGAGGAATGGATAAAAATATTTTTGGTAAAGATTAAGGAAAAGGGTCCCACTTACTCCCATATAACTAGCTATCCAAGGAATATAAGAGAGGCACTCCTGACACCTTTTGGCCAATATTGAAGATAATAGAATTTGATAAATGGGGATATGAAATCAAACAAAAAAATTCTGAAAACAACATGTCTAGTAGGATATTTTATCCACGTGGCTCAGTGTGTATTTACTACCAATCTGAGACTCCAAAAGAGGTGTGAGGTTGGGAAACATTGTTATTATAGCTATGCTGGTGGAGAACAGGATGGTAGGGTTGGATACTCCTGTCTTGCCCAAGATTCATTGGATTTTTCTGCATGTTTACAAAGGGAAGTATGCCTTTAGTATAGAGGGACCACTCCAAGTTTTGTAGGGATGTATTTCTATTCACTTGAAAACTTATGTTTTACACAGTGGAGTACAAGTTTTTGGTTGTTCTTTTTGATTTTCTATTCAAGCCCTTTCTGGTATTTCACCATTGTCTTTGAATTCTTATGAAATCCGGTCTAGAATGAGCATCCATAAGGAATTCCATTTCTTTCCTTATCGTAATCTACCTACGTGGTGATTTGTTGACGATGGTACTTCCATTTTGGAATTAAGGGAATTTATGCTATCTTGCAGAGATGGTGTGTTGGCCACCAAAATCTAGAGAGAAATCATATGTGAGGCCCATGATCCTTATAGATTTTCACGTCAATTAGAATGTCTATAACAGAATATTATATCCCATCATGTGCATGTCAAATTAGATAAACGCCCAATGGTTGCACAACAACTAGGGTTTTTGTCATCTGTAGAGAAGACTAGTTAAATATTTAATTTACCCATCGCTGACGTAATAAGTAGATTGACCATCTGGTATTCTAAAAACATGGTTGAATCTTAACTTTAAGGGGTATTAAATCATGTCATCCCTCGAGTATGGATAAAGAGAAGTAGAATTAAGGAACCCCATTGTTTGGAAGATAATTCTTCATCATTGGGGGACAACTTCAAAGAATCATAGGGTGGAGGTGATGATGTTCAAAATTCTCGGAAGAGAACTTGTGCCAGATATAAACCTCCTATCAAAATTACGGGTGCCACTCCATTAATCTATACAGAATTCGTATCAAGGTGATCGAGTCGCCATTATTCTAAAGAGCAGTAAGTTCTATTTTCTAATCCTCCATCCATGACCGTGAGTTCAGGGAAGAAACTCAAGTGCAAGGTTTTAGTATCCTCCTCACAACCCTCGGACATACATTCTAAATTTAAATGACCAAACGCTATTCCAGCATGGCAGAATATGCATTGTGTTGCTGAAACTATGTGGGTGGATCTATGTGAAGGTCTGTATATTCCATGAGTAGGGGATTTGCGGGCTTCTTCTGACATTATTTTGATAGAAAATCCAAATGATGTTAGGACCTATATTCGAGAGATAGAAATGCTCATATACGCCACTGATGAATCAATTCCTACCAAGAAGTGGGTAAAGGAAATGATAGATCATGGTACCACTGAAGAGATCAATCCTTCATTAGATGAAGAGTGGAATGACTTTGTAGATCCTGAGGATGTAGGTTTCCTTTCTCTTGCATTCTCTTCCATTTTTCAACTTTAAATTTTGTGAAATCATTGTTACTTAGAAAAAATGTCATCTTAACTTATAGTTGGGTAAATTAAAAACAAATGATTTTCCTCTACCATAGTATTTCCCTAGAGGCACTACACTTGGAGGTATTGGGTCGCCCCGTGAATCAGGAGAAATATATCTAGGCCAACAGGCCATGGAGGAGGAAATAGATAGGGAATTAGAATCTCCAATACCTGTCTTTATAGACAATGATGCAAGCCCTACCAAAAAAATAAAATAAGAAAAATCACTGAAGAATGAAGACCATGGTTAATCACTTTCTTAGTAGTAGTAAGTCTCCTTGATAATCATGAATTTTAGTATTTATTCATGAAAAAGTGTTTAAACATTTTAAGATTACATGAGATTCTTCGTTTCCTTCTTTGAAAGAAAGTAATGATAAGATTCATGGAGTCATAGAAGGTGTTTCTGAGCAAACACAAATTCATGAAAATCTAGTGGTTCCTAAAGAGGCATTGAATCCAATGGAACCATCATATGTTCCCATAACTCCTCTAATTCCTGCTAATTCCTACTGTCAGAGGAGATGAAGCTTCTGGTAAATCAATAATAATTCATAATGCATCAAATAAAACAATAGCTAGCATCCATTCTGTAATACTTTTAGGTTCATCACAATGACCAGAACATCTGGCCTCAACTGATGTTGGCCCCAAAATTATTGATGAAGAAGCTACTCAGGGTCAAAGGTTGTCAGAGGAAGGTTGCGAAGCAAACATGCCAAGTGCTCACATGAGTGAGACTAACCTCAGATCTGGGATATCATTGGATGAAATGATGAACCTTGGAATGTATTTTGAAGAACTAATAGAACATGTTAATATATCAAATGATTTATAAGATTATGGAGTTACTTGTGTAAAATCAAATGGACGTGAGTTCTCATTATCCGTCCTATTAATCTTCTTATGATTAAATTGCTTACCATGGTCAATTGAAATATGCAGTTCCATCTAAATAAACTACTCCTATAATGGTACTTGAAGGAAGTGTTGATATTAACATCTACCCCACCATTACAGAGACATTGGCTCAGTTAGATCTTGAGAAAACAGGTCTTCCTATGATTCACTATGAAAATCCTGAGCATATTACAGATATCACTCCTCATCCAGAGATATTAAACAAAATTTCTGAAACTGAGAACATTGGGGAGGATTATTCTCAATCTACTAACTTATTGTTAGGTACGAGATACATATATTCTGATTGTATTCACTTTTTTTATCTCTTGAATCTAATCATAACTATAATTCTTGGTTTACTATATAGGGCTATCAACTTCAATGGTTAGGTTTGGAGGTGATGCTTCTGCATCAGCCCAAAAAACATTGGAAGGTGGAGCAACCATTGATCAAGAAGGAATAGAACAAGACACTTCTTTAAGTGCATTAGTCCAAGAATATACCCCTTGTTATGAAAGTGATTCTAAATCGGACCTTGAATTGCAGAAGGCTCTTCATCTTTCTCATCACAAAGCATGGAAAAACATCTAGAAGATAATATATGAGGTTCCCCTTGAGGAACTACCATCAAGAATTCCATGACTTTCATCTCTGTTTATCACGCTATGATTTGGTGGTTTCGAATACTGTGAAATTCATACTATGGTGAAAGATAATATCCAGAGGAGGGAGCAAGGAAAAAAGCTTCGATAGGACTTGACAAAAGACAAACTATCAATCAATATTGAATAGTTCCAAGCATCAATTTTCCGAGATGAGGCTAATAATAATGAAAAGTTGAAGGGACTGACGAATATAATTAAATAAAATTCTATTCAGCAACTACTCCTTCAATCAGAATTAGATATCACTATAGGGGAGCTTGACCAGCTTCATATCCCAATAAGAGAAGTCCAAAATGATGGCGAAAAAGTAATTGCATATGCTAGAGAAGAACTTCATCATGCTAAAGAGAGTGAGGCTATTCAAATATACAAAAATCAACAAGAAGTTGATGGGGATCAAGAGGCTATCAAAAAATAAGGAATTAATTAGAAAGACTTTTGTAATTCCTGAGAGAGAGACTCCAATTTTTGGATACTCCTATATAAAAATTTTCTCCATAAATTAAAAGTATTTTGTCTTTAATCATTTATGTTTTCACATTCACTAATATCTTTTGTTTTACCTAGGCCATTGGGCCCAATAAGCATAGTTTGATTTTTTTAGTGTTATATGGACAAACCCACAAACATTATATCTCATGAATTTTTACTACTCAATATTATCTAAACCATACAAAAATGTATGTTTAGTGAGATGGGTCTCGACTTTTTTTCATAGTTCCCTTTGCAGGTTCTCAATCTAGTGAGTACCATGTCTCTTGTTATTGGTAGTTTAAAATCATGTATGTTAGATTATAAAGGGCTAGTATTTAAGGTCAATAGCTTTTACCATAAACATTGAATTGGATCCCAAACAAAACTATATGGCTATGAATTTCTTTAATATTCTTTAAATATTCCCAAGAGGAATCTTGATCAATGATTTTTATGGTCAGAAAATCTAAAACTTGTATCAAAATATGGATTGTTTCTTCGAAGAAAAATGTTACAATTATTTTTAAAAACCCATTATGGGGGCTATGTTATGCAAGGACAACTTGAGAATATTCTACATTGCCAAATAGTGGCATCTTTTGACTGACAGGTTTGTTATGTAGGCAACTTATGCAAGGCCACCTAAGGACACATGTTTCATAGTAAAGAAAAAGAGAACATTGAAGTTTATCATTTTTTTGATTATGGATAGGGGAAAATAAGATTTGGGTGACTCAAGACCAAGTGGGTGGTTTTCCCAAGGAAAGGAATTTTAAGAATGAAAAAGGGGCTATTTTAGACCGACATAAGTCATGAATCGGAAAACCATTTCTATAAAAATTTTGTGTTTGGGTAATGTTAAAAATTTATCAAAAAGGTGAATTTTTTATATCATATTGTGCAGTTTTAATTTATCCAGTGAGGACATTGTACTATGCAGTTTTAAGTCATGCAGTGAGGACATTGTACTGTGCAGTTTTAGGTCATGTAGTGATGACATTGGGTGGATTTAATTTAATGTCTTTAGCTCTTTACAAAGGTACCAAACTCTCCCAATTATTTTGATAATTTGTTCGGAAACATACAATCATATTCGAGTACAGATGGAAAAATTGTAAATATGATTTTTGAATTTCTATAACTGAGGAAAGATATGGGAAAATGACTAAAAGCATTAGAGGAAGTCTTTTCCAAGAACAAAGTTATTATTACTTGACAACCCAGTTATGGGGGCTATATTATGCAGGGATTAATGGGGAATATAATGCATAGCTATGTAGTGGCATATTTTGACTGATAGGCATGTTATGTATGCAACTTATATAAGGATGTGTAAGGGAACGTGTTCCATAGTCCGACAGAAGAGATCACAGAAGTTTGACATTCTATTGCTAAAAGCCGATGATAGTTTATGGAGATTCATATTTTTTGAAAAACAGGGTTTGGTTTATAGAGAATGGTACCTGGATATGGAAAGGGTATTTCCACCCAAGATGTCCAAAGAATCAGAGGAATTGGAATTTTACGATGGTCTGACCCAAACATAAGAGGTACGGTATATGTAGTTTTAGTTCATACATCTAGGATAAGAAATGGAAACAATATATAATATGTGGCCAAGTGATTTTCAAGGTGATTTCATATCATATTGAACACATGGTGAGGGAAATGTGTAAACCATGGTCTTAAATACTTTCATATTGTGAGAAATATAATTGGAAAAGTATGTTTGAATGACTTTTTTAAAAATACAGATTCTTGTATATTGTCATCAATGATTAAAGGGGACAATGATACTATAACCAAGAATGAAGTTACCATTATTTGACAAACCCATTATGGGGGCTGTGTTATGCAGGGCCAACTGTGGCATATGCTACATAGCTAAATAGTGACATATTTTGACTTAAAGGCATGTTATATAGGAAACCTATACAGGGCCACCTAAGGGAACATGATGCATAGTCAGGGAAAAGAACTATCAGGTATTAGAAACTCTGTCACTAGAAATTGTAAGAATGATTATGAGTATTTGGAAATATTCAGGATTAAGAGTGTGAAATATGGAAGGGGGTTATGGCCAATGCATATGAATTTTTTTAACCAATATTGGCCATGAGTTAAACGTTATTTACATAGATCAGACTCATATATAAAATTAATACATTCATTGTTTCCTCTGAATTAATATTATGCTGTCTAGTTTAAAGTCATGCAATGAGGACATTATACTGTGTAGTTTTAAGTCATGCAGTGAAGGAAATAATAACCCCATAATAAATTGACAGGAATTATTTATATAAAGAAGCATTTTACCCAATTCCTAATCCCACGTGAACTATGCTTAGTGTGAGAAACAAGGAGCAGTACAGGTTTCTTTTACAGTGTAAAGGTTACACAAGTGAAGAATAGAGATTCTATATTTCCATGTAGTTTAACTTCATGAAGTAAGCACAAAGATGAATTGATGTGAATGGAAAATAATTATTGTAACTAGGTTAAGTGATAAAACCCCAGTGTCACTATATGTCTTTTCTGGGGAAAAAATAAAGCCATACATAGTTCTTAAAACATTATCTATGCAGATTTGATTATTATACAAGAAATAAAGGGTTTTTTTTATCACATATGGGCCCAATATTGGAGATATAGGCATCTCTATGTATCTCATTTAAAGATAAGAATCAAGCCATACGTATTTCTTGAAATAAGCATCTCTCATGCCAATTGAGTCTGATATGAAGAATGGTAACTTTTGACACATTCTGAGAGAACGTTAAATCATAAGACATAAAATGATATAAGGACCAAATCATATATCTCAATGAAACACTCTATATATATCTGATTCATATACATGAGGAGAAAATAAAATAAGAAGATTTTTTGTTGTGGCTTGGCCCAAAATAAAAGGTTTAGGCATCTCTACGTATCTTATTGGAAAATGAGAATCAATCCATACGTAGTTCTCAAAACAAGCTCTCTATGCAGATATGACTGAGACATAGGAAATAGAGGGGCTCATATACTATTAAGGAGTAGTGATGAAATCAATAATGTTTTCTTATAAAAGATTATAACATAAAAATAGAGAAAACTTTAGTTGTAAAAATGATGTCATGCAATTTAACATCATGCGACAAGGAAGAAGATGCTATGCATTTTACCGTCTTGCAGCATGGATGATTATGGTTGTTGTGTAGTTAAAGTTTTTGCAACTAGGACATAGGGGCTATGTAGTTTTACGTCTTACAGCAAGGAAATGGTACTGTACAGTTTAAGTCTTACTGTGAGGATATTGTACTATGCAATTTAATGTCTTACTTTGAGAACGAATATGAACTACTACACAAAGTATTTCATCAAGAATCTCATATTGGATGGAGTTGTAATCTGTTCCCCATCCATTGAGATTAAGGTACAAGCTCCATTTTAATAGACCTTATGTATGGAATAAGGTCCATCTCACTTTGGTTCAAGTTTTGGAGGTCTCTTTCCTGGTATCATTGGAGTCCTAAGGACCAATACCAATTCTCCCTAAAGAAATGAATATAGGTAATCTTTATTGTAAAAAACTCATGCTATTCTATTTGGATAGACTTTTAAATGATGAAAAGTATGCAATATTTTCTCATCAAATCATTTCAACTCATTGAAACATTTTTTTGACCTCTCATCTATAGATGACTGAACATAGATTACAACTCTGAGTGAAGGAAATTGCATTTCAATTAGAAAACCTTCTTTAGTTCCATATACCAATGAATAAAGAGTTTCTTGGGTAGTAGTACGTGTAGTTTTCCAATAATCCCATAAATAATTCAAAAGTTTATTAGGTCATGATTTCATATCTTTATCGACCATTTTCTAGAGTATTTTTGAGAGGGTCTTGATGAAGGCCTCCATATTTCCATTGGTCACTACAAGATAGTGAGATGAATGGTTGGATTTGATATCATATTCCTGATGTAACTTTTTTACCTCAGCAGAACAAAAATTGGTGCCATTGTCCATCAAAATTGTATGAGGGACACCAAATCTAGTGATGATACTAGTTTTGACAAAACTAAAAATGATTTTGGCTTCGAATTCATTGAGAGGTATTGCCTCATCCCATTTAGAGAAGAAGTCAGTAGTAGTGAAAATATACATGAACTGCTTAGCCATGGCTGGAGGATAAAGCCCTACTACATCCATTCCCCAAGTGGCATATGGCCAGAAGTATTTAGCTGTATATAGAAACTCTGGGGTTTGATGAATGATGTTGGCATGTACTAGGCAAGGATTACATTTTTTAGTGAAATCTGTACAATCATGGATCATTGAAGGCCAAAAGTATCCAAGCCTTCGGATCTGATTAGAGAGTCTGTGCCCAGACTGGTGGGCACCACAAACTCCGGAATGAGCTTCTTTAATGAAAACTATAGTCTCTTCTCTATCAATACAAATGAAGAGGATTCCATAAAATCCTCTCTTATAGAGGCTCTTTTGGTTGTCTAGACTATCATAAAGAGTAAAATTGGCCCCCCGTCGCCAGATCTGTTCTTTCTCATCCCTATCAGGTGAAAGTACCCCATTTTGAAGATATTCATTGATGGATGTTATCTATATCATGGAATGACCATATGGTTCAGAAATAGGGAAACTTTCATTAATTTCCTCCATTCTCGTTTGAACAAAAGGTGATACCACACAGCAATGGACTATGCTGATGACTGTCTCATCCCGATTTGGATCTTCCAAGGTTGTATCTACATTAGCAAGTGCATCTGCTTGAGAATTTTCTGATCACGAGACATAATACTATTTCGGCTATGAGGGAAATTCATCCATTAACCCTCTAACATAATCAGACAAAGGGATTAACTATTCTTTTCTGATAGAATATTCCCCACTGATTTTTTTGATTACCAATTCTGAATCACCTTTCACCTGTAAAAGATCCATTTTCACCTAAAGGGCCAATTCCAAACCTGCGATGAGATCATGATATTATACATCATTATTGGTACCACCTTTTGATAATAAGAATTAATAAGGCAATACATCCTTTTTTGGGGAAATAAGGACAACTCCTAACCCAAATTTGTTGATTTTAGGATTTTCCATTCTCTTTCCTATTGGACTTTTGGATGTACCATCAAAATACATTTCCAAAATTTGAGAATTATCTTTAATAGAGAAGACCTCTTCATTAGTAAGTTCAGTATTAAACGATCTATCTTCCGCATATGGATTCTCAGTAAGAAATTCAGCCAGAGCTTAGCCTTTTATTGCCTTTTGAGGCACAAAATGGATATAAAACTATTGTAAAATAACTTCCCACTGCTCCAAATACCCTATAAGCATAGGACAACTGAGGATAAATTTTAGGGGGTTGTTGCGAGATACCTATTGGACCTCATGATTTTGTAGGTAGTGCCTTAATTTCTGAACTGAAATGATTAATCCCAGGCAGCACTTTTGAATACTTGAATATCAAGTTTTCGCATCACCCATAGCTTAAATGAGATAGTAATGGTTTTTTTCATTCCAACATCATTCTTTGGGGGTGAGGAAGGCACCTAGTGATCACTCTAAAGCTGTCACGTAGAGAATAAGGGGTACTCCTTCAAGAGGTGGCATTAATACTAGTGGAATCAAGAGATATTTCTTAAGGGTATCAAATGCTTCTTGGTAGTCTTCATCCCATTGGTAAGTGACTCCCTTCTTCATTAATCTGGTGAAGATAAAATACTTTCCAGCCAAATTGGAGATAAATCAATGAATATAGGCCAAGTGTCCTTGGAGTCCTCTAAATTCGTTCAAATTTCGAGGAGGTTTCATTCCAAGGATTGATTTTGTTTTCTCATGATCAAATTAGAAACCACAATGGCATACAACGAACCCAAGGAACTTTTCTAAGGTTACCCCTAAAGCACATTTAAAGGGGTTTATCTTTAAAATGTGTTATCAATGTTTATGGAATATGGTTTCCAAATAATCCAAGATATTGAATCATTGTCTGGACTTGACCACCAAATAATCCACATAACATTCAAAAAAGTTCCCTAATAAGGGTTTGAAGATATGTTTCATGGCACAATGATATGTTTCACCTGCATTCTTTAAGCCAAAGAAAATTACCTGATAGAAAAACACACCTTGAGGGGATTTGAAGGATATAGATTCATCATCCTATGGGGCCATCTGAATTTGATTAGACCCAAAGTACCCATACATGAATGAAAGATCTTCATATCCAGCTGTTTCATCAATTAGAAACTCTGTATTTGGAACTAGAAAATCATCTTTAGGACAATGCCGGTTAAGATATCTAAAATCAATGCGGCCTCTAATTTTACCATTCTTTTTTTACATTGGGACAATATTGTCTGGACATTTGGGATACTTAAATTCCCTGACAATGTATCCTTTAGAAGCTTATCAGATTTAGCTTCAATTTTAGAGGCATGAGTTGGGTGTGTTCTTCTAGCTGCCTGCTTGAATCCACGATGTTCTTCTGGAAAACCCAGATGATGGGTGGCTACATCAATATTAAGACCATGTATTTCTGTATAATTACAAGAAAACATATCTCAATATTGCTTTAGAAATAAATTATACACATCTTGGTGTGTAGAGGTCATGGCCACACTAATTAGAGTGGGGGTGTGGATCTTCTTCTTTACCCAGATTTATTTCTCTCAACTCATCCACATTGGTAGAGACACCTTACTCAAATGCCAGAGGAGCATCCTTGAGATCTTCCACTTCTTCTTCATTACATGTTACCTCTTATGTTTCAATTTTCATAGTATATGACGAGAAAAAAAATCCAAGAGTTAGAGGAGAAATTAGTATTTGAACATCCTGAAGAAGAGACCACCATATTTGACCCTACTGATGACGAAGGGTATTCCTTTAGTAATAAAGAGAGATTTATGGATTGAAAATTACAATATTTTTATTTATCTATCATTTATACAATATCTTATACTCTGATTGAAAAAGTAGAGGCTTGTTTTAGTTCATTGGATCAAATAAAAACATATCATTTTAGGCTTTCATCATTTCTTGGTGGATCGACAGTTTCATCAGTGTTGTCTGGCTCAATTACTGTAATTGAAATTATGGAAGTTATTAGAAATGTTTCATGATTGAGGTTTTCTTTTTCAATTTGATTTATGGGTAACACCTAATCTGTAATAAAATGCATAAATGGATTTTTTGGGATCTTTTCTAGTACATTTGGTGCATTAACTCTAGTTATTTATTTCGTAATAGACTTCATTCCTTTTGTGTGATAAAACACTACCTCAATTTATTGATATTCACAGGTTTTGAATGGAGCCTTGTCACCATACAATGTCCTGATTTGACCACTAAAATAGTAAGTCAGACATTGGTGGTATGAAAAAGGTATGGTTTCATGTTTATGTAGCCAAGGCCTTCCAAGAAGAATATTTAATGTTGTGTCTTGATGAACAACCATGAAATCTGAATTAGTCACAAGATCTTTAAATTGAGTTCTCAGTGAGATTCCTCCTAGAGGTTCTTGTTCATTCTTATCATAATATTGATACATTAATGTTGAAGGAAATAATTCAGATTCATTCAGGCCTAATCGACGAAGTGTACGAACTGGATTTGGGTTGACTCCAGATCCATTATCAATAAACGCTCGTCGGATGTCAACATCATTAAAAATTTTAGAAAAACACAAGGGTATGATATTCCCATAGACCACATCATTTTCATCTTCATCTATAAAAGATATGAATGCATGAAATTGTGTTGTATCATTCTCTATACAATAAACCTCAGTTGGAACAAATTCAGTTTCAAACTCTTGAGGACTTAACAAATCCTCAATGAGTGCTTCTCGAAGTTCTTTTGATAGATTCAAAGCATCCAGAATTGATAACATGGCTGGTACATGGTCCAATTATTTCAATACACCATTCTTTTGGTTCAAGGGTCTATGATTCCTAGCATGGAGATGTAGTTTTGCAGGTGCTTTGGAAGTTGATGCTTATGATGTAGACGTACTCTGGTTTGTAGAAAAAGCTAGAAATACTCCTAGATTTGGTAAATTAGACTGACTAGGTCTATTCATTTGTTGATAAGAAGACATTGTGACTTCTAATCGGTCTTCCAAAATTATTGTGTCAGAACTGAACCTTTCTTTATAAGAAAAAACTCCTTGTTCTTGTAGAACTTACTGAAGGGATATTCCACGAGTTTCTACAGAAAATATGGTTTGAGTAAGGTTAGAGTTAAAATGGTGGTTTCTAGAATTCCCACATCTTCCCCTGTATCCTCGTCCTTGGCTTCTTCCTCTTGGCCCCAAATTATGTACAAGGAATTTTGTCTCATTATAATAAGAATCATCATTGGAATAAGGATCTATTGAATGAAAAAAATCAGTAGAACCAAAGATTAATTCTTCATCGGACGAAGATTCTTGTTGAAAGGTTAATTCATGTTGTTTCGTTCGGTGGGGTGGTGCCCATGCTTTTAAAACAGATGGTGTAAAATCTGTCAGGGTTAAGGACAACTTTGTCCTTGACAGAAGCTCATATTCTTTTGACTACTCTTTGTCCTTATAATCGCATCTCTTTATTGAGGAATGAACTTTTGATGAAGTTGGTTTTTCTGTGATAGGACTGGAAGAAGAAATAGTCGGTTGTTTCAACTGTGTTCATAAAATGGCACAAGTCTGGTTGATCATTTTTCCAATTATCCAATCATCATATTTATGCACATTTTTACTTTTGACCTCTTACCATTCGCCTTCTTCTTCTGGATTAGTAGATGTAACACGTGCAACTTGAGCTGATGAAATTCTTAGTTTCACATGTCTAAAATATACCATTTTTTCTGAACGTCTTTGAAAACAAAACACTATCACATGGGGTGTCCCAACATCTAGTGAAAGTGACAATAATTTTGAAGATCTTCATCTCTATCTTTATTTTGCTTCTTCGGCCTTGGAAACTGAACCAAATTGTGTTCTATGAGTAATATGATGTAACCATGAACATGTTCATTCCATAAAGAATAAAATTTATTCTTTAGCTTCTCAAACTATTTCCAACTTTTATCTCTTTGATCATCTTGATGAGGCGGTCGTTGCTACTGAGGCTCAAGAAGTGGACCCCTTCCATATAATGAAGGTCTTGAAGTAGAAGTAGGTACAGGTGCCTGATTGAGTGTGATTACAGAAGCTTATACCTTTCCTATCCTCCTCCTCGAAGCTGATGGAATTACCTGAGTTTCAGACTTAGTTTCAATAATAGAGACTTCTATATGTTGAGATATTTAATTAAGGTCTTCAAACCCTCTTGTTTATTTCATAGGGATCAATGGTGTGCGTAGCTCATCACACATATTTTCCACACAAATTGGTAGAAACGCTTCTTGAGGGAGTGCTAGACATAAGTAATATGTAAATCCTTTCCATTTAGTAATGAAATTCGAAACACTTTCATTTCACTTTGTTTACAATTAATAAGATCCAAAAATATCATCTTTGCTAGTGTTGAGCTATATTGAAGAAGGAATTTCTGATGGAGATCTTCTCATCTAGTAATTGATCGAGATTTTAAACATGTAAACCAGAAAAAAGCTGGCCCTTTTAATGACTGCACAGAACACTTAAGCTTAACTGCTTCTTGTTGTTGAGAAGATCACATCATGGGATGAAAACAAGAAACAAAATGTGTTATGTTTTGTTCCGGATATCCCGAACCATTAAATATTGGTAATGTGGTATTCAAAAAATCTTGTGGGGGGGATAATTACATCCACCCATTCAGGGCAAGCTATCTTTTCTAGATGAACTGGTGAACGCCGTTCATCCATAGATTCTAATCGAGTCGCTAATGCCTTAATTGTGTTCATAAGAATTTTGGGAACATCTTAATGAGTTGGAACTTGTGCAAGTATAGCAACTAGAGCTTGAGTTAGTGCAATGACCGGCAAATCCACTGATGGTGGTGCTGATATCTTCATTGGATAACCCACAGGAACAGGCCAATCGGGATGTATGTGGTCCTACCATGATTGTGTACCTAGTGGAGGGAATGTTTTATCCACATCTATAGTTACTACAAAACCTCTTTGCTGAGGAGATCCTACAAGATTTGTTAGTTGAGGACCTGTTTGGGGAGTACATCTAGCAAAAAAACTATTTCTATGTAACTATGTATTGAGTTCCTTTCAACTCCTTCATTTCCACTTCTTGATGTGTAAATATTTCTTCTAGTGAATTGTATTGACCTTATCTTGTGGAAAAGTTAGATGCACTCTGAATTTTTCCTTTCCCCTTGTTGGATATCTTTTAAAGAGGGGGGAGTTGGTTATTTGAAGTCATACATTGATTCTGGGTATGCCTCTGATTTCAGGTGCACACAACTTCTTCATTTTCCTCAATGTGTACCGTATTATAGACAAGAACAACATATTCTAATTCCTCTAAAATAGACTTATTTTATTGTGGAACATATGCAATGGTGTTAATTAGATTTACTGACGCGTAATTCTTCGATGGCATTCTGTCAGTATTTTTGCGAGATCGTCTTCCTTTGTGTCTTTCATGAGACCGCATTCTCCTATATGATGAATTTCATGGAACTGTTTGGTGGAAAGTAACCCAAATGGAATCCTCAGATAGTTCAGTTGTACACTTTTCTTATGGGCTCTTCCCTAATCGGGAGAAAACTAACTTCTATTGAGGAGGGGATTGCAGATGTGAAAAATCCCCCAGCCCTGCGGGCTGTGTCTATTCCTGCTATTCTTCTTCAAATTTTTGAAATCTATTGAATGAACTTTAAGGTTTAATTAAATGAGCCCCTAGACTTGCAAGATGGGGTGATTCTTGAACATATATGGATGAAATTTTTTCAACTTATATTCTGATTTTGTGGATTTTTGTTTGGACATTATCTGGGTTCATTATCCGAAAATCACTCAAACCACCTATCACAGAAGATCAATGTGCTATTTCATACATTTTCATTCTATAACACTAGACATCCTCTAAGAGGGGCGCCTGCTTAAGATTCTAGGATTCATGATGTAAAAGTAACTCAACACCTTTTTTCCTTTGGGCCTAATTCTAATGAGTATTGGTTGAGGCCTATTATTGAGCATACATTTGATTACATACAAAATCAATTGATTGTGCCTGACCATGGGGAATAACATTGCATGATACCAATTTTGGCAGACTTTGAAAAATTTGGAGTTCAGTAAAATGCAATTATCTATATGTACCCCATCCTCTGATATGAACACTGGATGGGGAATTAGAAATTAACTAGCAGATTCTTTTTAGAGCATTAAGACATGCATGCTGAAGGGTTCTCTACTTTTTTTCAACCTTTGGATGTTGGGAAACTCAGAGAGTGGCCAAGTCAATTTGGTGTCTCAACCCTTCTATTACGTTTTCATGATTTTGATATTCATCATATGGTAATACTTTTGTTTTCAAATGACAAAGATTTTTCCATAAGTTGGGGTGGATGTCATGAATGCAATCTTTTATCATCAATTTTGGAATCTTATATATAGAATTTTCCAAAGTCCAGAACATGATTGGTATTTCTCCTTTAGCTAATTGTGTCTTTTTATTTAACAAATCTTCATCATCTTTCACTAGAGGTTTCTCCAATTGGTCTGACTGATGTGTATAATCTATATTAGAAGAAAAATGACTCAAGGGAGGTTCGGAGAATAACTATTTCCTTAAGATGTCTTATTGATGAGAATGTGTTTCACCTATAAATGAAAATGAATCTGACATGAATAGTCTTGTGTTTTTATGTGCCTCAAGATAGGAGGGCCTTCTCATCATTACATTGTTAATTATGGAATTTTATTGACAACGAAAAATACTACTACAGAGAGCACTTTTGCAGCAAATGCCATCATGGGGAGGATCACCATGATGGATTATAGCAAGGGATAAATATTATTTCTCCTTGGTCTTATAGCAACATGGAGAGTTTCATTGGCTTTCATCAGGATATAGGAATAATGGATTGACCAAATTTTCATGAAGCAAGACTTCATTATGAAGTGTCTGACGAGGAACTTCAAAATTACAACTACGACTCCCATAACTTGGTAATGAGAGGGTATGATCTTGAGCTACAATATATAAATGTCCAGGGGCTTCAAAAACTCCACCATTAAGAGGATCCAAATCATAGCTTGACTCTTGATTTTCTAACAATGCATGGAGTGACTTCTTTTTGGATGTTCTCTTATACTCAGTTGGGTCCACTTGCTGGGAAAAGTGGTTATCATGGGAAAGTGTATGTGCCTTCCTTAGAGTGGTTACCAAAACGAACCGATTACCTCCAATTGGAAAGGGTGTATGTTCCTGATGTTGTTGTACGTATGATATGGGGGAGTATGCCCCATTACCCTCTTAGACCAGAACATAGGTATGTATCTTTTTTGGGATGGCATACCGATGTGTCATCACATGTGTGGGGACATATTTATGTGGTTGTTCCCCTGATACTGTTGAATTAGTTATTAAAATATTCTTGTATGCTTCCAAAATATGTGAAGGGTTTTTCATCTACCCTTTAACCATTGATAAAATGTGTTTAGTGACTTCAGCAGTCGGAACGAGAATATACTTCCATTTTGTATCTAGAGTAGGTGTATGTGCCTACTCTTTTACTCCTTTTCATATCAATGGGTATTGATAGTACTCATGTATGGGGGCAGAGAGTTGGGTCTACCCCAAATTTGTCATCAAAGCTTTCCAACTGACTTCTCTAGGTGATACCAAATGAGACTGTTGGCTAACTTGATGAAAATTGGAAGGTGTTTGTACCTTCTGGCTGTTTCTCGTTAAGTATGGTTGAAGGAATTACTTCAATATTAGTAGAAGAGAATGCTAAAAGAATTAGTGATTGTAAAGAGGTGTATGTTCCTGTTTACCAGATGCCACCACATTAGATTGGTGGGATCATTAAAATATAGTCATATGAGACTAATAAATTTCTGATAACTTGTAAGAAAGTGTATGTTCATGTTCGTGATACTCCATCAGGATTATCTGGTGGGATTGGTGGGTTGCTATCAGACAATTCTACTAAGCAGCAAAATTAGGACGAACAAGTGTATGTTCCCACTCGTTGTTTTCCATCAAGTTAAATTGATGGACTTCTCTAGAGGAGAAAGAGGTGAGATTCAACTCCCTATTGACCAGAATTTGTCCCTGGCGGTTCGTCTTGCATGACCTGGTCTAAGATGTAAAGGCCCGAAGCTTGACATACATGGACATTACCGTACTTTTGTGAAATACTTAATACATAACAAAACCAAACACACAAGGACCATAAAAGTTTAGTGTCATTGGAAACTCAGAACAAAATCTTCTAATCATTGCGATAGATCTTCAACATCTCCCATAAAGATCTTCCCTTTTTGTTTTCTTACCTAAAACCTTTGTTTATATCCTAGGGAGAAGAAAACATATAAAGGGTGAGATCAAATGCTCAGTAAGGGTATGCATGGAGAAAATAAAGTAAACCATATACATTTGAAGTTCAAAACATGAACATATATTTTACACATCAAAATCTTGAGTTGTGAAATAAATCTTGGAAGTACGTAAGTCATAGGTCATAAAGGAACATTAATCATAATAAAATAGCATGGGAATAAAACATTTAATTATGGAAAGTCATTAATCACATGATATGATTTCCATATTATCCAAGGCATTACTTCCAAGACCATCTTAATGGAAAAAGCCCCTTTCTGAATCGAGTTCACTCCTTGTTTCAGTCATGTAACACTGAACTAGATTAGCTTACCATTCCAGCCATGTCTATCTCATGAAATATAAATATTTACCCAATTAATTGGAGGGAGATATAGGTCCCACCCATCTTATAATGAAATCATTCTTACTTGTGCTGCAAAATAAACATAAAGCATTCATCATAACCCAAAGAATAAAACGGGGTTCATAAAAATAATCCCATCATAACATAATCCATATAAAACAAATGGAAATAATTTCATCATAAGATAACTAAAACCATGTAAATAATAGAGACATTATACTTGAAACACACACATATGAAATAATGTCATCTTAGGTGGAAAATGGTTTTAATAAAACACTTGAGATAAATTCTTGAGGAAAATATACTTTCTTATTCAAAATCATTTTCTTTTCACAAAATTCCATGAAATTTTAAAAGAAAATGATTTTGTTGAAAATAGTGATGAAATATTGTCGAGTAAGCTTCATGAAAATAAGGTGTTATGAAACCGTAAAAATTTGTTCATGCCGTATAATTTAAGAAAACATTCTCCTCATACTTTTAACGGAAAAGTCAAAAAGTTCCTCATATGGTAAACAAAAGAAATATTCCATTCATAACATGTGGTAAAAGTCAAAAAATAGGTAAAAAGGACATTAAACATACATGAAACCATTTTTAGGAAACATGGACATGGATGATAAATATAACCCCAGTAAATACTTAAGAATAAATAATCTCGAATAAAAACGAGATTGGAAAAGTTATCCTTTACCTTAGGTCTGATATGCTTCATACATATCTGAACCTCCTGTATAATGATTTAAATAATGTCATTGAATTATTACAGAATCATATTCATTGTTATGATATCATATATGGTTCACTTATGGCTTTATATTACCCGTGCTTTTGTAAATTCATGCTAAAGTATCGTTTTGGGTAAAATCGTTTCATTTAGCGTCCGTGTTTTAACTTGTAATTATCCATATGATTACATAGATCATGATTACATAATTCCAGAATATAAAACATGATTTATATAAAATATATATTCAGAATATAAATATATATAATAGATCGATAAATGGAATGAAATAAACCGTTCATGGAGACGGTAGGCCATACGTACGCATGAATGCTATTTTCGTTTCCTTATAAAATTTATTAGATGTAAGAAAATAAAATATACATAAATAAAGTATCATTAATATGTCATATATTTAATGATTACTTATTATATATACTTTAAAATCATTCTTTAATGGTTAACATGGAAAATGAATCTCATCGCGTCGTGGAGACGGTAATCCGTACGTACGCACGAGCGATGATATCGTTCCCAAATTTTTTGAATGGAATTGGATTAGATGATATAATATCTTAGAATCAGTATGATGTTATAATAAACATATATAGTTATTCTTTACACCATTATATCCATCCAGGTAAGGTGGTGGTGGAAAACAAATTACACCACAGCGTGGAGACGGTATTCCTTACGTATGCACGTGAGGTGATTTTGTTTTCCGTAGGATGGGCAGGAGGTGAAATAGGGTTGTTCCATATTTATAATAACATATATGTGTATTAGTAATAAAAATGTTATTACTTTATAATGAAACAACTAAATAAGATGAAGTATAAGAAGAAAGAAACTTGAAAGAGTCGGTAGAAGAGATTACCTCTTCCTCGACGCACCTTCTTTAAACTTATTCTTAGGGAACTAGAGTTGGAATTTTGAGAAGACAAGAACCTCTATGATATAACTAGAGAGGTTTATAATAGTAATTGGTAGGGGTTGGATGATCTTAAAGGCTAAAAATGGTGAGAAGAGAAGAGGGAAGGGGTGCGCTTTCTATAAGGGAGGAGAGTGGCACCTTTGGTAACATAAGAAATATTAATTTATAAGAAATTCAACCTCACTTAAAAACCTCCATAAATAAATCAAATCCAAATATTAGATGGGATAGGATTCTAATATCATCAAAAAATAAAATTTAGACATGTTGGGAATTTATTTTAAACATTATCAACATGATTTATCCTTATTTAATCGATTTAATTTTATTTGTGGTAATAAGATTCTAATTTTGAACTTGTTATAATTAATTACTTATGTGTTGTGAATTGTCAATAATTGGAAACTTTATTACATTTTAGACCATATAAATTTCAATTTATAATTTCTAAATATTTTTTTTGTGATTTTTAAACAATTTTATAATAATTTATATTTTATAAAATAACAGTAGTGTCAATTCTGACACTATTCATTTATTTATATTTAAATAAAATCCAAACCGAGGATATATTCTGACCAAAATATTTAATAGATTCCTAACATGTCAAAGTTGTCTAGAAAATTCGTGGAGAACATTAAATAGCTCATATAATATTTATTTTAATATTTTTAAAACCATTTATTTGGTATATCTCTTAATAAAATAATTAGTACATCATTTTTGTATAATTATTTAATATACTTATATGTTGCATACAAATTAAAATTAAAATCCTATCATGAATCTAAAACTCATAGATTTCATAATATTACTCTTAATAAATTTTATCATTTTAAAATTACAACATGTAAAATGTTATATTTATTAAATTATGAAGGTGACAACATTGGAATCATTTAAAATAAAATAATCTAAGTGTCATAATCACCTTTATAAGGATCCAAATGGTCAACAATTCAGCCAGTGGATGATTAGGGTTTATATATACACTACCATTAAGTTTTGATCTGATTTTTTGGCTTTTTGATATGCATTACTATTTCAATAAAAACTATACTATTTATTTTTCACTAAATAAATATTTTCTGCATCATTAATGTATAAGATAATAAGGTAATTAAATAACACTTAAAAATTACAAAGAAATTAACATGATAAATAAAAACATCTTATATTTCAAATGAGTATTTATAACCGAATTTATATTCTGTATTACCTAATATTAAAAATACTTTAATTATTAAACTTTGAGTGAGACATATTTCACTTTCCTTTAAATAAAATAATTTAAAGGTCATAATCAAATACAAGTGGGTTAAAATGGATTCCATTTCGACCAAAATATGAAATAGGATGAAATATAATCATCCAATTATATTAAGATAAGTGTTAGGGTAATTTTAAAATATTATATTTACCCTCAATTACCCGATTTACCTTTAACTATGGTAAATAAAATTTACCATAGTTACAATTCATAGTGCCCAAAAATACAAAGTAGCCTATTAACATAATTTGGACCTAATGATTCCAAATATGGAATCCATTTTTCCTAATTCAAATCACAAAAGTTGAAAAAATTAATTTAAAATTAATCCTGTTGTTAAAAAATGTGTTTTTAAAGTTAAAACATTACAGAAGATTGAAATGATTTTTCCAATGAATTCAATGTAAAAACAATTCTAATGACATACATTATATTTAATGGTAAAAATAAATTCTATTTATACTTTAAAATCACTCAATATTATAATCTATCCATATAAATTATTGTGATGAAAAAAGTATTTTTAATTTAAAATATAGCGTGTTTTTATTATTCATTAAAATATGAATGTTATCAGAATAATATAAAAAATTTATCCAATGTAAATTTTTATATCCATATTCCAAATAAGAATTTTATTTTGTAAAATTTAACTTATAAACACATCTAAAACTAGATTTAAAGGGGGTGCGCCATCAAAAGGCGGCAAAACTGCATTTTTTAAAAAATACTTATTTTACCCGAAAAATTTAGTTTGTTCACATAAAATGTTTTAGAAAATGTGTAAGATGAATAATAATGTTATAAAATTAAAAATGTAGTTAATACTATTAATAGAGGATAGTCCATAATAATATTACAACTATATATCATTGTTTAGTTAAACTCGGTATTGCGTACAACATACGCTATTGAGGAAGGTCGTGATTGCGTGTAATGCAAGCCAAGTCAGGGATGCATGTAGTGCCAGACTCCTTTGTTGTTTTGTATAAAATAATCCTACCATATTTCATTTATAAATTGAATATATACATATATACAAACTCAATGTTACGTATAATAACTACTATCAAAAAAATTGAAATTTTTTGTAACACGATCCAAGAATAGCGGTGCGTATACTGCATGCTAATACGGTGTAGCGTATAGCACAAGATAATATTGGAGTAGCGTAAAACAGAAGATATGAAAGAAATTAAAAATAATATATCTCATAAAATCTCGGGGTGTTACATTCTACCCCCCTTAAAATTAATTTCACCCTCGAAATTCATCGGGGTAATAAATGCTTTACAACTTCTAAGTTTCTTTAATAGAAACCCACATTGTAAAAAAAATACCAAAACTAAACATTAAAAACTAAATTATGAAACGTAACGGTTACCCATATTAACTAATCACTAGGTTTCCACATAAAATAACATAGGTGAAAATATGGATATGGAAGAGAAATATAACCATCATGTTTTTATGGAGTGTGGTAGAGAACATGGCTATAAAAAAGCCAACAATCACAAAGCCATAAATTGGTGATGATATAAAGTACCATCTGATTCATCAGATATAAGATAATTAGGACAACAATTTTGGTTTTTAATATCATTTCCCTAAAGTTAAAAATTTGAATTAGAAGAAATACATACTTGATTTTGGTACAATCTCACTGTTTTTTGTGCCTTAAACAATTTCCACTTCATATCTTAAAGAAATAAAGTTGAATTTTTCTTCTGTGAAGTGTTATCAAATCATGTGATAGAATGATAGATCATTCCATCTATATCAAACATAATGTTATCAATATTTATATACATAAGTCCTTCTATAGTGAGGTTAATCGTATATGATTACAAAAATTGACTTATACTTCATCTATCATACCACCGCTTAATAAAATAAAACTAGTTTCTACTAAACAGGGACTTCTTATAGGCCAGTGGTAGGTGATAAAGGCCTGTCGCACTTCGGTTGTGGGTTCGATTCCCACAGCATTGTCCGACGCGATGGGTTGTCACCCGTCCTGCAGGTTTTCCTTTTTCTAAAAATATATTATTATAACATTCCATCAATAATATCGAAAAATGTTCTAGCCTTAAACAATACTAACTTATGTCCAACATAATCCATTCCAATCTTTAGGCTTATCCAAAATACTGATATCAAATCTCATATTATAGTGAGAAATATTACCAGAGAGGTCATATAACAAGAATGTGAATACCATCATTTATCCCCATAAATCATAAGATATCTCTCTTTGGTTACATACCAAACATTTGAAGTCCTTAATCATGTATTCTCTTGAAATATGAATACCCATTGAACCTTGGTGAAAACATGAATGTAGTTAAAAGTTAACACTTTCCACATACCAAAATCCCAAAAATTCTATATACTCATACCATGATATCACTTAGTCCTTATATCAATCATGAGCTCATGAATACTATAAAACATATTATTTTAACCTTATCTATTCATTATGGGCATAACATCTACTTTCCAAAATATTTGAATCACTTTTCATGGTTACCGTTACCATAAAATTATTGAAAACCACAATAGACTAATACAAAAATATTCCAATATACCATAAAAGTTCCTCAACAACATTACTCTTGAATACCAATATAAAAAAACTTCAATCCATCCTCTTCAATAATTTTCATGGAATAAGTCCTTCCTTGATTTAGAAGTAACTTTTTAGGTAAGGGCATTGATTTGGGTAATTCTCATGTTCTCCAAAAATAAGACATTGAACTCCATAATAGTCTGTCACTCTATGACCCTTTTCTCAACATAGATAACATCTTCCCCTCCATTTGAGGTATTCTTAAAAGTTATTATTCCCTTCTTTAGAAATCTCAATCATAATTTCTTTATGCTCCTCACCATGCGAACATGCATAAAATTTGATTTTCCACTTATTTGATGAATTAAGAATACAACCAAAGTTCACCTTGTTAATCATATATTGTGATGACTGATTCAGCATAATCAAAATATCTATTACTCTAGGCATTACACAATTTTGTGGATCACAGTCACCAATTTTTCCATCGGAATCAATGTTAACTAAATTCCTTCTCCTTCCCTCCATTGACTAAAACCAGAAATCATAGTGGAAGAAATAGTTAAAATAATGAGGAAACACATAATAATTAAAAGTCACTTATGGGATGTCTAAATTATCACACATTCATTAATCCATGACACCTTAGGTGCACCCTAGGTTATTCACGGTCGTCAATATAAATCTAGGACTGTAACCTATAGTTATACTAAACCATAGGGACATCCCTAGACATACCTTAGAAATATATCTAGGGATCTCACTAAAGCTTTCGCATCCTAGTTTGCAAAGGATGACTTAACCTCCCTCTGATACCAACTGTAAAGTCCCAAATCTTGATGTATATGTACATTACATTAATTTTGCGAAATACTTAATACATAACAAAAACAAACACACAAGGACTGTAACCTTTTAGTGTATTTTGAAACTCAGAATAAAATCTTCTAATCGTGGTGAAAGATCATCAACAACTCCAATAAAGATATTCTGTTTTTTTTTCTTACCAAAAACATTTCATTATATCCTTAGGAAAAGAAAAAATATAAAGGGTGAGCTCAAATTCTCAGTAAGGGTAAGCATGGAGAAAATAATACAAACCATATAAATTTGAACTTCAAAACATGAACAGAAAGTTTACACATCAAAATCTTGAGTTGTGAAATAAATATTGGTAGTACGTAAGGTATAAGTCATAAAGGAACATTAATCATGATAAAATATCATGGGAATAAAACATTTAATTGTGTAAAAACATTAATCACATGATATGATTTCCATAGTAGCGAAGGCATTACTACCAAGACTATCTTAGTGGACAAAGTCCCTTTCTGAATCGAGTTCACTCTTTGTTTCAGTCCTGTAACATTGAAGCAGATTAACATTCCATTCCAGCCAAGTATATATGATGAGATATAAATCTTTACCCAATTCATTGGAGGGAGATATAGGTCCCACCCATCTCATAATTAAATCATTCTTAGTTGTGCCATAAAATAAACATAAAGTATTCATCATAACCCAAAGAATAAAATGGGTTTCATAAACATCATCCCATCATAACATTATCCATATAAGACAAATGTATATCATTTCATCATAAGATAAGTAAAACCATGTAAATCATAGAAACATTATACTTGAAACATACACCTATGAAATAATGTCATCTTATATGGAAAATGGTTTTGATAAAACACTTGAGATAAATTCTTGAAGAAAATATACTTTCTTATTCAAAATCATTTTCTTTTCCCAAAATTCCAGGAAATTTTAAAATAAAAGGATTTTGTTGAAAATAGTCATGAAATATTGTAGAGTAAGCGTCATGAAAATAAGGTTTTATGAAATTGTAAAAATCCATTCATTCCATATATGTTAAAAAAATCATTCTCCTTGTACTTTTAACAGAAAAGTAAAAAAGTTCCTCATATGGAAAAAAAGAAATATTCCTTTCATAACATGTGGTAAAATTAAAAAATGGGTAAAATTTACTTTAAACAGACATGAAACTATTTTTAGAAAACAGGTACATGGATGATAAATATAACCCCAGTCAATACTTACAAATAAACAATCTCAGATAAAACCGAGATTGGAAAAGTTATCCCTTAACTTTAGTCCGATATGCTTCGTACGTATCTGAACCTCCTGTATAATGATTTAAATAATGTCATTGTTTTATTAAAGAATCATATTCATTGTTATGATATCATATATGGTTGACTTATGACTTTATATTACCCGTTCTTTTGTAAATTAATTTTAATGTAGCGTTTTGGGTAAAATCGTTTCATTTATCATTTGTGTTTTGACTTGTAATTATTCATATGATTACATAGAACATGATTACTTAATTATAGAATATAAAACATGATTTATATATAATATATATTCAGAATATTCATATATATAATAGATCAATAAATGGAATGAAATACACCGTTCATGGAGACGATAGACTGTACGTACGCATGAACGATGTTTCCGTTTCCTTATTAAATTTAATAGATATAAGTAAATAACATATACATCAATCCAGTATCATTTATATTTCATATATTTAATTATTACTTATTATATATACTTTATAATCATTCTTGAATTGTTAGCATGGAAAATGAATCTAATCGTGTCATGGAGACGGTAATCCGTACGTACGCACGAGCGATGATATCGTTTCCATATTTGTTGAATGGAATTGGAGTGGATGATATAATATCTTATAATAAATATGTTATTATAATAATCATATATAGTTATTCTTTATGCCATTATATCCATCAAAGTAAGGTGGTGGTGGAAAACAGATTACACCACAGCGTGGAGACGGTATTCTATACGTACGCACGCGCGGTGATTTCGTTTTCCGTAGGATGTGTACGAGGTGAAATAGGGTTGTTTCATATTTATAATAACAGTTAATTATATTATTAATAATTATGTTATTACTTTATAATGAAACATCTAAATAATAGGAAGTAGAAGTAGAAAGAAACTTGAAAGAGTTGGTAGAAGAGATTACCTCTTCCTCGACGTACCTCCATTAAACTTCTTCTTAGGGAACTAGAGTTGGTCTTTTGAGAAGACCAGAACCACTATGATATAACTAGAGAGGTTTAGAAGAGTAATTGGTAGGGTTTGGACGGTCTTAAAGGCTCAAAAGGGTGTGATGAGAAGAGGGAAGGGTTTCCCTTTTTAAAAGGGAGGAGATGGGCACCTTTGGTAACATAAGAAATATTTATTTATAATAAATTAAACCTCACTTAAACCCCACAAAAATGACTCGAATATGAATTTTAGATGATATAGGGTCTTAATCTCATAATCCAATAAAATTTAGACTTGTTGGGAATTTATTTTAAACATTATCATCTTGATTTATCCTTATTTAATCTATTTAATTTTATTTGTGGTAATAAGATTCTAAATTTTAAATTGTTATTAATAATTAAATATGTGTTGTGAATTGTCCATAATTGGATAAACACTGTAGACCATATAAATTACAATTTTTAATTTTTAATTATTTTTGTGATTTTTAATCAATTTGATAATAATGTTATTTTTATAAAATAACAGCAGTGTCAATTTTGAAACAATTTCGTTATTTTAATTTAAATAAAATCTAAACAGAATATATATTGTAAAAAAAATATTTAATATATTTCTAAGATGTCACATATGTCTAAAAAATTCGTGGATAACATTAAAAATTTCATATAATATTTATTTAAATATTTTTAAAACCATTTATTTGGTATATCTCTTAATAAAATATTTAGTACATCATTTTTGTATAATTATTTAATATAATTATTTATTGCATAAAAATTAAAAATAAAATCTTATGATGAAGATAAATCTCATAGATTTCCTAATAATACTTTTACTCGAATTTATCATCTTAAACTCACAACATGTAAATTGTTATATTTATTAAATTATGAAGGTGACATCTTTGGAATCATTTAAAATAAAATAATCTAAGTGCCATAATCGCCTTTATAAGGATCAAAATACTCAACCATTTGGCCAGTGGATGATTAGGGTTTATATATACACTACCATTAAGTTTTTTGATGATTTTTGGGCTTTTGGATATGCATTACTATTTCAAAAAAAACTTTATTATTTATTTTTCACAAAATAAATAATTTCTGCATCATTAATGTATAAGATAATAAGGTAATTAAATAACACTTAAAAATTACAAATAAATAACCATGATAAAGAAAAAAAATTATATTTTAAATGAGTATTTATAACCGAATTTATATTCTATATAACCTTATATTAAAAATACATTAATTATTAAAGTTTGAGTGAGACATATTTCACTTTCATTTAAATAAAATGAACTAAAGGTCATAATAAAATACAAGTGGGTTCCAATGGATTCCATTTCGACAAAAATATGCCATATGACGAAATATAATCATACAATTATATTAAGACAAGTTTTAGTGTAATTTTATAACATTATATTTAAGCTCAATTACCCGATTTACCTTTAACTATGGTAAATAAAATTTACCGTAGTTACTATTCATAGTGCCCAAAAATAAAAATTAGCCTATTAATATAATTTAGACCTACTTATTCCAAATATGGAATCCATTTTTCTTAATTAAAATCATAGAAGTTGCAGAAATTAATTTAAAATTAATCCCATTGTTAAGAAAACGAGTTTTAAAAGTTAAAACATTGCAAAAGATTGAAATGATTTTTCCAATGAATTCAATGTAAAATAAATGATAATGACATACATTATATTAAGTGGTAAAAATATATTTTATTTATACTTTAAGACCAATCAATATTATAATCTATCCATATAAATTATTGCGATGAAAAAAGTTGTTTTTATTTAAAATATAGCGTGTTTTTACTATACATTAAAATATGAAAGTTATCAGAATAATATGAAAACTTTATCCAAAATAATATTTTATATCCTGATTCCAAATAAGGATTTTATTTTGTAAAATTGATCTTATAAAACCATCGAAAACTAGATTTAATGTGGGTTTTCCATTAAAAGGCGGCAAAACTGCATTTTTTGAAAAATACTTATTTTACCTGAAAAATTTATTTTGTTCACATAACATGTTTTTGAAAATGTTTAAGATGAATAATAATGTTATAAAATTCAAAATGTAGTTAATACTATTCATAAAGTCTGGTCCATAATAATATTAAAACTATATATCCTTGTTTAGTGAAACTCGGTATTGCGTACTACACACGCTATCGAGGAAGGTCGCGATTGCGTGTAATGAAAGACAAGTCAAGGATGCGTGTAGTGCAAGACTCTTTTGTTGTTTAATATAACAGAATCCAACCATGTTTCATTTATACATTGAATATATATATATATAAACACAGTCAATGTTGAGTTGAATAAGTAATATCAAACAAATTTGAAATTGTTTGTAACACAATCCAAGAACAGTGTTGCGTATTCTGCAAGCTAATATGGTGTTGCGAATAGTGCAAGATAAACTAGGTGTTGTGTACAAAAAAGATATGAAAGAAATTAAAAAGAATATATCTCATAAAATCTCGGGTTGTTACACAAGATACATGGGCCAAATGATAAGAGGAAACACCCCCATCATATTGGGGGTACACTACTACATGATTATGGCTGCGACTGATAGTGAGAGTCCTCAGGAAGGACTCATGAATTCTTAAATTAAGGATTTGAGTGACTCTTGATCCACATCTCCATAGTATGGGAGGGATTGATTGTTGTGTTCCAGGGATAACGACCCAAAACAGTTGGAGACGGTGGTTGGAACCGTTTACTTCTTAATCATAGGATGTCATTGGCTAGATGATCAAGTATTATTATTGACCTGGAGGTCCTATCGAGAATCCTCCAAAGTTGGTATTGTACCGTGCTGGTGATATTCCTTTATCAAAAAATTGGAGAACAAGTTTTGAAGATGCTCGGTTGGTGATGACATCCTTCATGTGGATGGAGATCTGGCTTGAGCAGCAGTCAGGAAGTTCACAGATGTTGTCTTGGAGAAATCCATTTTGGAGTGAAGGGAATTTTGAGAAGAAAAACATGAAAACAAAAAAAACTCCATTATAGAAACAACCTTTTATATGGATTCATCCATGACTGATTCCTTTTTGTGGCCTTCCTTTATCAATTGATAGGGTCCTAAATTGTGGGTAACATTATTAACTTGGTTAAGGATTCATGCCGGGTTCACCATTTTTGTTTCATAGTTCCTTGAAATGTGTATTACAGTTTTAATAATCACTATTTCCATGTGGTTTCCATTGGATTTATTTATCGAACTGGAAACATCCAACAGTTCTTTATCCAAAGGGGTCCTACATTACAAAGGCAGACATTCATTAAGTTTGAACTTTATGATACTTAAGAATGTGCATTGGTCAAGAGGATGGGAGGTCGGACTCATCACACCCTTTTGGGGGGAATTATTGTCTGCTCTGGGACTCTTTTTGTAAATTTAAGATATTTTCATGAATCCTTATTAATTCACCAAGTATATCATAAGTATCACATGGAATTTACACTCACTTATTAACATGTATAAAATTTAGAATAATTAGTATGCATTCAATGTTCTTCATTAATGGAAATACTTGTATATATTTCAATCAATGGTGTCCTCTAATATACTGATTAGTGATTCTTTTAATCATCGTTGCGATTATACTAGTTTTTAAGCCACTCAGTGGGGCACTCTAGAATTTATTGTCATCTAGGAAAACGAAGGTTTGTTTTGATCTTGGGATCATGCCTGTAAAATGGGCTACCAACATATCCTAATAAAAGGAATCAAAACTCTCATAGTTTGGTGACTCTTAATAGGGAACATCATAACTTTTAAGGACATGTTAGAAGGACCTCTATGGGAAAGGTTGTTGGTCAAAACATAGTGTGAGGCTTATGCTGAAGCAGCCCAAGGAACATGGAAAGGATATTGGTTTCCAAGTAAGATCAGAACCTGTTGTAAATATAGCCCATGAAGATCAAGATTGATTTGAAATGTAGGGTTTGGAACTTATGGAGGTTTCTTACGTATCCCATATGGATGGGAATCAAATCCCACGTAGTTTGATGAGTCTCATAGGAGAGTACAGTCCTTTGAGATAGATGAGTTTAGACTTACGTTCTAAAAAGGGTTCCTTGATGATTTGGGGTTTAATTTGAGGCTTATTCCTAAGAAGGATGGCTAGATTAAAGGAATTAGGGTTGGATTATTGAAAAGGATGTCTAGTGAGCTTGAGACCTGAAAAGGCTTCTTACGTATCCTGGTATGAACAAGAATCAAGGTTCTCATAGTTCATTTTAATGAGTGTTTGTGGACATGTTTTAACCATCACGTATCTCTAAGCCCACGTGAGTCATGCTCGATGTGAGAAACAAGAGGATGTGAGAGATTCAACAATGACACATCATACTTTTCCTCTTCTACTAATGGAAGAGGGCGCATCGAACATGGAAGAGGGTTAGACGACTAGCCTTCCCTCTATTCTATTTACATTGGATAAGGGTCCAATGTAAGGAGGAAGGGATGAAGGTTTGGGGCTTACACTAGGATGGCTACCCATGGTGACAAAGTGAAACATGAGAGGGAAAGGGTAACAAGAGTCCATGTTCACATCTACCCTTTGGTCTTTGGCACCAAATAAGAGAGGAGGATCAATGATTCCACCTTCTATAAGAAAATCTAGGGAATTTTTCCAAGATGGTTTCCATAAAATTGATCCTAGTATGGGAGAGAGACTTCTCCTTTATCATCAAATTTAAAATTACATATGAACCTTATCTTCCCCTACCAGAGACCAGAGGTTCCAGGTCAACTCTTCGAGAAGGGAGAGGCCATGAACCAACCCTCCTTCAAAATGGAAACTTCCCAACATTATTTCTGGTAGAAAGTTCCATGTGACTATGGATATACAAACCCAAATACACTCCATAAATCGAAACCCCATTGTGAAAAAAATGTGTGAAACCTATGACTATAGAAATACCAACCCAAATAGGAGACATGTTGATGTTCCCTTCCCAATGGTTTGATAAGTCATGATTTTTTAGTGGAAATCTCAATAGAATCCCTTTCAGGCAAGGGTTCCAAAGAAGAAGAATCCTTGACATGAATGGATTTGATGAAGGATTGATGGCTTGTAGACTGAAGAGAGTGAAGAAAGTAAGTGAATAAAGGAGGGGAGCCCAAGTAGATAATGGTGTGAAAGTATGGGCATGCAAGTAGGTAAGGGCGTGAATGTATGGGCTTGCAAGTAGGCTTGGGAAACCAGATATTCAATTAGGTGACGAAAAACCTATATGATAACACTTGGGGGAGACCTTGATAAAGCCTTTAAGAGTATTAAAATATGATCCAAGAAGTGGTGAGCTCAAGTTCTTATGAGTGGAATGGGTAGTGTGAAAGTATTTCTAACTTGGGGAGGTTGGGAACTTTAGGCATGCAAGTGTTATGGTTTTCAAACAAAAAAATGTCTTCAGTCTAATGATCCTGCATTAAATCCTCCACTCATGGTTTGGAAAAACTACCTTGAATGTTTCGGATGATTGGGGTGATGTACTAGGGAGACTATAGTAACAATTGTGCTTCATAGAAATTCGTCTGTACAAATGTGGGGCCCCAAGGGTTTATTTATCGGCAAATAAATGACCTTGGGTGAAATAAGTTGGGCACGCAGGTACCGTGCGCGCCGATGGTGTTTTTGCTAGACTAGGATGTCACCATTAGGAGTTAACCAAAAATTATATTTTCATTCTTCTCTAGCAAGGTGGTACATAAGTGGGTTGTGCGACATATAGGGGGGCGCAAGTAGGCTGCGCGCCAAATGAATTTTGGCTAAAGTAAAGTGGCCAGAAACCTATGCCTTTGAAAATATTTTCCTTTTCTTTATTTATTCAATCTTTTCTTTATAATGGATTCCCTTCATCATGATTTCAGAATCTTTTATAGAATGGAGTCTCAACAGTTACATTTGGGAACTGACTTTCATCCTTATATGTATGTTCAGACGGAGCAGACCATTCATACACTGGAGGACATGCTTTGTGCTTTCATCCAAGATTTTGGCCACCGTTGGAAGGATCCCATGCCCTTGGAGGAGTTTTCGTACAACAAAAAATATCACTCCACTATTGGTATGGTACATTTTGATGCCTTGTACATTCGACCATGCAAATCAACTCTATGCTAGATAGACCCATGGGATTAAACACTTATGGGTCAATAGATGGTACAGGCTACCACTACGAAGCTGCAGATCATCCAGGAGTTGATGAAGAATACATAGAGTAGGTACAAGTCTTATTCTATCATGAGAAAGAGACCTTAGGAGTTCAAGGAGGGAATCCATGTGTTCCTATGGGTACCACCTCGACAAGGTTTGTGGAGATTTGGTTCGGGTGGTAAGCTCTCCCTGAGGTTCATCTGACCCTTTCTAGTTCTCAGAAGAGTTGGTGAGGTGGCACATCACCCAACACTTCCCCCATAGATGCATCAGGTTCATGATGTTTTCCACGTGTCGCAGATAAGGAAGTACGCGCATGATTAATCACCCGTTATTGACTGGGGTGAGCTAGAAATTGATGATGGGGTGACATTTAAGGAGGTTCTAGTGGAGATTGAGAATCGACAGAAGCGGGTCCTTCATGGATGATCGATACCTCTGGTGCGCATTCGCTAGCAGCACATGAACCTCTAGGAGAGCACATGGGAGTGGGAGGCTTAGATTCATGCTCACTACCCCCATTTATTTCATTAGTTTATATTATGGCTTTTAGGGACAAAAATACCTAAGGTGGAAAGAATTTAAAGACCTGGATTTTCTATGTAATTTTATTATTATATGGAACGATTCCAAGGATATGAAATTTAATGGAATTTGATTTCGATGCTCGGTGTTCCCAGAATGTAATTTTAAACTTTATTAAGGTACATTTAATAAAAGTGAAAGTATGAAATTCTAAATTTTGAACCGGTTCTCGAAATTTAAATCTGAGGGTACCGTTGAACTTGCAGCGCCTTGATTCGCTTAAGGGAGCCTTAACCTCGACCATATTGGGTTGAGAGAGGAAGTTGGTTTTTGCAGTTTTTTTGGATGATTAATAAAACAAATCTCATCTATTTTAAATATCTTCCACCTCTCCTTAAGGTTTTGGTAGCCAGGGAAAAAGGGGGGTCGGGAATTTAATGAAGGAAATTAAATTCATGGTTACACAAAAATGTTACCACCCTATATGAAATTAAGGGGGATCATTAATTTCACCAATTAATGAAACCCTCTTAATTAAGTTTTGTAAAGATAACTACCCTCTTTACTCTTTTAGTTTTAATAATTTATTGGAAAAGGAGTGGTTTTTTTGGAGAGGAGTATTTTGGAGGAGCCTCTTGAAGAAGAAATGATCCATGAAGCAAGAACTGAAGATCATCGTTTGAGTAGTATCGTTTGAGGTTTTCTTTGGCATCGATGAGAACCAACCCATCTTCAAATTCAAGACTCTATCTAATGACTCAAGAGTCAGGGTTTTTTCTTTTCTAAATTTCAAGAGTTGTTGAATCAAATATCTTCTCCCTTGTTAAGATGATAACGTAGAGGGTGCGGGCCAAAAGAACAAGGAATAGTCCCTCTACCACTTGGTTAATTGTTCCATTCTAAACAGGTGAATTTTTATGTTGGAAGAAATCCAAATATGAGGGTCAAGTAGCGAAGGCGATGACTCGAGAAGCCCGAAGGTGGGAATAGATGAAGAAACGGACCACTGGGGATCACCCGGTGGCCCATAGAAGACCGCTCGCATGACACTGACGAGGAGACAGCATTGACTGACATCGGAAGGAGAAGACAGAAACTGGATCTGGCTGGCTGAGGTGGCAGCGGTGCTCCTTCGCGCACCGTAGGAGGCGGCCGAGGCGGTCAGCATGAAACTGACATCGACCAACTGTGAAGATGGTGGCGGCGCACCGTCATGCACAGCAGGGGGAGGAGGCCGTGGATTTTCATCTACGGTAGTTGAGTAGGGTGGCTGGTACTGGCCGGCCATGGAGGCAGAGCGGCGCGCCGTCACGCGATGCTGAAGGTGTTCGTGGGTTGAAGCCGCAACGGAAGTAGGGACCCGCTCCCTGTGGGTCCCACAGACGACCAGGCGGTTCCACGTGGACATGCCACTCACATTCCCAAACGGCTTAGCCATACATGAAAAAGGGGGAAACGTTTCCTCTCGTGCCAGATAGGGTGGGTCCCACTCCCTCCGGCAGCCTAGGCTGTGGCCTCTGCTGGGTTAGGCTGCACCCTCTTATGGGTGGGCTATGCCCTCCTATGGGCTAGGCTGCGCCCCCCCTGTGGTCCTGGTGGCGCCCCCCGATGGGCTGTGCTACACCCCCCTGTGGGCCCTTTCAGACCACGGCCTAGCCCTACCGGGCTGCCCCAGGCCAGATCGTAGCGGGTTGGACCCGGGCTGGGTCAGTTTGGCCCAGACCAGGTAGGACCGGATCCGGACCCATCCATGCCCAGTTTCTCTTAAAATGACATAACATGAAATATAGACATATGTTAGATGAACCATTTGTAGTGTTGGGATCCTTGGAGTAAGAAGGTCCTTTTGGTTTACATCACTCAAATTTTGGATAATGTTGGATTACGTCCGGGTTGGATCAAACCTAAATCTAACCGATCCCTCGGTACTAAAATGCTTATAACTCATAGACCGGATGCCCGAGTGACGTGACGACTATTTCATTGGAACCTTTACAATATGAAGGTCCATTGGGTTACTCCTTTTTGAAGCATAGTTGCATTCAATGTATGACTGATATATCGAGGAGAAGATTATACAGAACTCAAGCGCACCGGGTGCGGGGAATCATATGACTGGTTGTATTTTAAGTAATGACCATGTGTGGATCCGCATCTTAGGGACCATATGTAGATCATCATCATAGCGACCCAATGAGGACCAGTTTTAGAGTGGCCCGTCGAGGATCAACCCCCAGTGACCCATAGAAGATCAACATCTAGTGATCCCGTGTGGATCAGTAACTAGAAATCCTAAATGGATCAACATTTGGCAACCCAGTGTGGATCAACATTCTTGGGACCATGTGTGGATCAAAATTCTAGAGACCCTGTATGGATCATCAGTATAGTTACCCAATGAGAACCGTCCTTATAGTGTCCCATTGTGTAACAGCGAATTACGTCCAAAATTGGATTAATGATAGACCAACTTCTTTTTGGATCTACTGTGGAACTTAGAAATAGAATAAGATGATATAACTTAAGACTAATCATCTATATTATGGATCTTTGAGTTTTATACCTTGTGTGAGTTGAATATTGCTTCGTTCATTGTGATTGAGGTATTTATTTGTGGTTTTTTATTTCATGGAACTATAGGAGACCTTTTGGGGACTCGGGGTCCCTATTGAGTATTGTTATACTCACCCCTACATGGGCTTCGCCCACACCTTGTTGTGTCTTGTGCAGATGACAAAAAACATTGACTAAGGATTGGGAACCATGAATAGAATGTTCTTGGAGGTGGAACTATAGACGTGACGAGCTGCAGTGACAACCAACAATGAGTTGTACCTATGCTTCAGGTAGGAACCCTGGCAGATGATTCTGGGAGCTGTTTTTCTATTGTAGTTGTACTTTTTAGTTGTTCTTGTATTATGTACTCCATTACATACAGTACACACCCCCTTATTACAATATAGATTTACTTCATGTTTTCATCCTATCGTATACTTGGTCTATGCATTTTTAGGTTGAAAGGAAATTCCTTCCCATTTACATGGATATGCCTTTCAGTGATAGTCTCCAATCCCTGTCCTATTAAATGCTGGCTTGGGGTAGTCATAGCACAGGCCCCGGGGGAAGGTTTATAATATTTAAACCCCATATTCTCATCCCTTTTCCTCCCTTGTGTGAGATTTCCCTCCCCTTCTCTCATTTCCTTATTCAAAGAGTATAAAATGGGTGTACATAGTGGCCTTCCATCATGATTTGAGGTATGATTTTGTCTTCCAGTAGCATATATTTATCTTATCATTACTTTTTTATGAATTACTATTTTTTATTTTGGGTTTGAATTCTAATTCCAACATATTATAGTGGAATCAGAGATATGTGATGGGGATTTTAATCTACCTTGGAAGTGGGTGACCTGAGAAACTAACTATACTTTGATATATGTTGTTTAATTATGGAATGTATCTATAGTAAATTTTTATGGTTTTAGATCATAAACTAAATCCCTTTGGGTTTTTATTAAATTTTTTTGATATTATTTCTAAATCATGGTTGAGGATGTGTCGTGGGTTTTTGGAATTCATTAGGTCATGGTTAAAGGTCGCAGGATCAGTTGGTGAGGTTTTTGGATTTATACCTTTCTAAATATTTTTTATTTGTTGTTTAGGTCTTTGTGAGTTTTATCAATTAGTTATAATGTAACAATAACTAATTAACTTTTAGTGTTTTTTGGAAGGAAATACCTTATATGTCTTGGATAATATTGGACAAGATATGTACAGTCTAATAGGGCCTTTCAAATAAAATTGAATGGGTGTTAAATGATAGGTTTTCCTTCTTACCTGGATTTTGGTATCGTTTTATGTTAAGATTTATATTTTTATTATCGGGTTCTCCCTTAGGAAGGATTCCTCCATTTTATTTAAATTCCATTTGATTTTTAATAATTTATTTATTTAGTTAAAATATATCATGACATGGGTCACTAACCACTCTTGTGCGCCAGCCTCTTGCCTTGGCCACTAAAGTCTTATACATAGACCCTTAAGACACTGAGTATCCTTCAGACCCCCTTCAGAGGGAAGGTTTTACCTTGTTTGGTATGTTAGCCGTATGGAAGGTCTATGTGGATAGAACCTAAGCTGGTCAAGACTGGTTTGGCTATGTAGACCCTGAAAATGTGAACATGGGCATTGAGACTCGGTCATGACTCAACTCCTGATAGTGACTATAGTGGAAAAAACCTATTTAGTCAAAAAGGTCATGATTCATGTTCTTGGTGTTATGGGATGTGACTTCATGATCCCATGGTTTTCAACATGAGACCATGATTGTGATCAGGGAATCTAAGAGGGATGACTACAATTATGTGTGGAATGAAGGATTCCACAATGGATTCCTCTTCCATGTAATGACCTAATGGGTAAGTGGTTGTCCTAGTAGTTGTTGGACCCTATGTAAGTGAACATGATTCTGAGTAGAGAGAGTATAATGTGTCACCCTAGAACCCATATGATACATTTAATCCTGAGGGTCTATGGAAGTAGTGATCGTTTAAGTGTTTATCCAGCCCTACCCTTATATTTATTCATTAACTCAGTAAGTGTTGATGAAATTGTGATTTCTCAGTGTGCTTCCTAGAATTTGGACTATGAAGACTGATGTGATGTGATGTTATGGTGGGAATTCATAGTGTTACATTGTGGGATATTCTTCATTATCCTTAGTAGTATGAATATTACCATTATAGGAAGTCCCAATTCTCACTGGGATTACATCATTCATATGGATTACATAGGTGGTTTCTTAGTTTTTCTCAGAACATATATATGTTGGTGTCATCCTGTGGATACATAGTTATCTAAGGTACATGAAATTATATATTTTGTATGATGGATTCACTTCCCCCAAGCACTAGATGTTTTTGTAATCCCATAGGATTGTTTTTTATCTCCTTGATAGACACCTAGAATAAAACCTATGGTTAGGTGGATGCACCATTATAAAATTTCCCAAACCAGACTAGGAAAGTACTGTTGGAAAATTTATTGAATGATTACAAATTTATTCATGGATCTAGAGAGTATTACTATATATCTCCAAAAGTAAATCCCCATAGGGATTATCTATGTTTCATTGTCATTATTTCCTACAGAATGACACCTGGGAATATGAAATTGGACTTGATTACTGATAAAACACTATTTGTTTGAATATTTTATTGATAATAAATGATATAATTTCCCCACATTGTGCTAAATATGTTTATTTATAAAATATTTGGGATTTGATCATTCATTTGAAAATTTGGTGAAAATTCCAGTTTTACCCTTTATAGTGCACTGTAGTATTTCGAAGATAAATATTTTTATATTTATCATTGTTACTTGAAATATTGTAACAGTTTTACTAACTTAATTTTCTACAACTTTCATTCAGGACACTAGACCTAAAGAGTGCATTTGGATGGAGTAAATGGACCATTAATCCAATGGTGGGCTGGACTCGGCAGAATGGACATGGGTTCTGTATTTGGGCCATATATTCTACATCCGAGCTTGGATTGACCCCATATTTTGAAGAAAGCTCCGGAAAGGATTTGGAACAAATAATCCTTCTGGAAGGCCGGTCAATTCACGCGTGTTGGAGGTTAACTAGGAGGTGAAACATGGAATAAAATTTTTGACCGAGTTTTTCATTTCACACTTAAAAAGTTATGTATCCCTAGCCCTCACAAACTCTATTTAAAGGGGGTTTTAACTCTTTTGAGAGGGCTGTTCGAGGAGTTGGGAAGGTGTGTACAAAATGGTGTCTCTTGGGATCCCCTTAAAACTCTTGGAAGAAGTAATAATTTGTGCAAAACTCTCTTCCAAAAAGGATCTCCTCTCCCACCTCTTCTTTATTTTTCATTTCTTTCATGTTTGTTTCCTGAATTTTTCTTCAAATAATAATCTTTGTTCATCCCTCTTCTTTTTATCTTAATATTCTTAATTGGGTTGGAATCAATAGTGGAGACAAGATTGGGTTCTACCCTTTCAATCCTTTTCTTATGCAAAACGTCTCCACGCTGACTACACCACCCATGGAAGAGTTGTTCTTTTTAGTAATCGATCGACCTCTATCCTTCTTCATTCATTTATTTTGAATCAATGATCTACTTTAATTCACATATTATGATATATTAATTGATTTTTTAATTTAAATGAAACTAATAAAGCAACTGAATAGTTGACACAAAACACACGAGGTCGGGAATTGTGCGAACTATGAGAGCGCAACCTTTACCGGTAATTCAAAACCACACGGGATCAATTTTTAGAGTAAAAATATAATCCCTAAACTCAATTAATCCTCATTTCCAGAGTGGTTATGTGCCTTAATTTACCACTGACCATAAGCTAATTTTAGAACATCAATCGAAGCAGGGTGTTGCGATTGCATGTTCCGAAGTTAGCCTAAGGTTAAATTCACTTCAATCTTCGTGGTAATGTTAATTCTTGCAGGGTCCAGGATTTAACAAATTAAGGGATCATAATTAAGTGAATATTAATTTAAATGATAATGATTAATAAATGATTGAAGATTTAGAGTTATATCGATTACGTTTTTTAAATATTGTCTAAACAAACATCTTTTTGTTGTGTCATTTTAATCAAACTTCATTTCAAAACTAAAAACAAAAAAAATAAAATCTTCTTCCAGCAAACTTCTTCTCGATTCATAAACTATAAACAACCACCGCCATCCTTTCAAGTAGTGTTTTTATTCTCTTTTATTTTATTTCTAGAATACCTCTAAAAATTGTTTTAATTCACTTCCTCCTTTGAGAGACGACCTTGGTCAGCCACTCTACTGCACCTAAGTACCCCAAAATCACACTAATCATTTGAGGGCGCCCACGACAGCGCTCTTTCAAATTGGCGCCATTGCTGGGGAGACAAGTAATTATTTCAACCAATTAGAGGTATTTATTTTATTTTACATTTTATTCTCTTCGTCTCTTCTTTCTTCCTTCGTTACCCAATCTGATTTTTCTTTTTCTTCTTTTATTTTCTTCTACTTCTTTTGGACCATCAACTAAAACTTCTCATTTTTATTTTACTATGGTCTACTTTCTGTCTTTTCATTTTTATTTGATCTATGAGACGAACTAATCCCGAAGATCTCTTAGATATTGACCCTGAGATTGAACGTAGCCTTAGGGAATGAATCAGACATTCTCAATCCACGGGAAGTTTCAATATTCAACCAGTTAGTGAATTCCTCTCTTCTGGAAACATAGAAATTAGAAGAAATTTAAATTAAAATATAAAAGTAGAAACAATGGATGAAAACAATGGAAATGAACTTAATAGAACCATTCGAGAATTGGCTGCACCTGATATTAACTATCAACCAAATTGTATTGCATACCCAAATCTCGAATCAGACTATGAACTAAAATCTGGGTTAATTCACTTACATCCAAAGTTTCATGGCATCTCTAGTGAGGATCCCAATAAACATTTGAAATAATTTAATGTGGTTTTCTCAACCCTTAAACAATGAAATGTTTCTGAAGATCAAATCAAATTAAGAGCATTCCCATTCTCACTTGATGGAGCTGCAAAAGACTGGATGTATTATTTACAACCCGAAGATGTAACTTGTTGGAACGATTTGAAACATATTTTCTTACAGAGATTTATTCCATCATCAAGGACCACATCCATTTTAAAGGAGATATCGGGGATCAGGAAAGCACAAGGGGAGTCAATGTATGAGTACTGGGAGCAATTCAAGAAGTTGTGTGCAAGATGTCTGCATCACCAAATCAGTGAGAAACTCCTCATTCAATAATTCTATGATGGACTCACACCCATTTAGAGGAGCATGGTGGACGCTGCAGCTGGAGGAGCATTAGTGGACAGGACAACAGTAACTGCACGTGCGTTGATCGACAAGATGGCCCAAAACTCCCATCAATTTGGCGATAGAGGTACACCACATGTCAGGGGAGTACATCAGGTAAGTCCTTCTCTTGAGAGTCATTTGATTGATACCAAGTTAGATGAATTGACCACTATGGTGAGGCAAATTGATTTGCCACAAAAGACATCTCTACCCTCCTCTTCAATGTCTTGTGGAATTTGCACTGAGACAAGCCACCCAACTGACTGTTGCCCAAAACTACAAGAGACAGAGGATTGCGCCGCAGTATTCCCAGGGAGACCATTTCAGCAGCAACAACAACCATATCCCCAAAAGAAGTTTTATTCATTTTCTCCAACATACAACCAAGGGTGGAAGGATCAATCAGACATGAGGTATGGATCTAGACAACAACAAAGGCCACCCTTTCAACAAAAATTCCAGCAGCCTCCGCCTTACCAGCCGGGTTTCCAACAACCCCAAAGGAGATTTGAAGCTCAAACATCAACAAGTCAACAACAAGGGAATCCTCCACCAAAGGTAGACTCTAACACTGATGATATTTTGACACAAATTGTTCTTAATCAACAGAATGAGCTAAAGAGTCAAGGTTCAGAGCTGAGGGAGTTAAATACTCAAATTAGCCAAATTTCCACCGCCCTCCATGAACTTGTAAGTAAGAATTCCGAAAATCTACCTTCCCAACCCCCTCCAAATCCAAAGGGGAATGTCAGTGCCATCACATTGAGAAGTGGGAAGCAAATGAACGATACATCTGTACCTACCATTCCACCGGGATTCACCTCAACTCCGAAGTAGCCGCATTCCAAACCAACTAATGAGCAATCCAAGGAGAAAGATAAAGGTAAGAAAAATATTGATGATGTTCCTCCTAAACCCATTCCTTTTCCAAATAGGGTTGTTCAAACCACGAAGATGGCCGAAGAAGCAATGAAAAAGGAGGTTTTGGACACATTCAAGCGTGTGGAGATCAACATTCCTCTACTTGAAGCCATTAAGAAAATTCCAAGGTAGGCCAAATTCTTAAAAGTACTCTGCACCAATCGAAGAGGGATCAAGGGAAACGAGAGGATCAACCTTGGACGGAATGTATCGACACTCATTACACCAACTCTAGTAATGCCATCAAAGTGCAAGGATCCCGGGACATTCACCATCCCATGTACCATAGGGGAGTTGCACATCTATGATGCTCTTTGTAATTTAGGAGCATTAATAAATGTGATGCCTCACTCTGTATTCTCTTCCTTGCAGGTTGGTGAGTTGAAGCCAATAAGAGTAGTGGTGCAATTGGGGAATAGAGCTACGGCATATCCAGCGGGAGTCCTTGAGGATGTACTTGTCCGGGTAAGAGACATGATCTTTCTAGCAGACTTCTATGTGCTTAACATGGAGGATGATTAGGTAAGTTCTCATGACCCCATTATCATAGGTAGGCCCTTCCTCAAAACTACAAAAACTATCATAAATGTCAATGAGGGTACACTTTCCATGGAATTTGGAGATGAAGTTTTGATATTTAATGTTATGGATTCCATGAAGTACCCCTCAGAGGACCATTATGCTTTTGTTATCTCCCATTTTGAACCACCAAATAAAAACTCCATATAATTTTATTGTCCTATGCTTAGGGAGATTATGAGTATTGGTTCAAGTTTGATGTCTAACAGCACTTCCACACATGTTTCTGATACACAATCCTTTCTTGGATTTGATTTTGATGTGGATTCATATTCTGATTTGGATCATGTTCACTCTGATTATGACATGCATGTTGAGTATGCTGATGGATTTGATGCTTTATTCTCTGATTGTGATGATTTATATTCTGATACTGATGTTCATTATGCAGATATGTCTGTTGCGTCAATTTCTCCATCCATACATCACCCCATACATTGGAACTCAAGCCATTTCCCCCAAATCTTAAATATGCATACTTGATGAGTGGTGATAGATTACCTGTTATCATTTATAACAATCTCTCTTTTGAACATGAAGAAAAACATTTGAATCTATTGAGAGATAACATTAGGGAAATTGGTTGGACATTGGCATACATATCAGGTATTAGCCCCTCCATTTGCATGCATAGGATTCTCTTAGAGGATGGGGCTAAACTGGTGAGGCAACCACAAAGGAGACCCAATCCAACACTTTTGGAGGTTGTTAAAAAAGAAGTTGGAAAATTGCTCAAGGCAGGTATAATCTATCCTATTTCAGATTCTCAGTGGGTAAGTCCGATTCAGGTTGTGCCTATGAAAACTGGTTTCACTCTTTTAAAAAATGAAAATGATGAGTTAGTTCCTGTGAGAGTTCAAAATAGTTGGCGAGTGTGTATTGATTATAGGAAACTGAATCAATACACTCGTAATGACCATTTCCCACTCCCATTAATTGACCAGATGCTTGAGAGACTTGCATGTAGGACGTATTATTGCTTCTTGGATGGTTTCTCTGGCTATTTTCAGGTTCCCATTGCAGCAGAGGACTAGGAGAAGATGACATTCACCTGCCCATTCGGTACCTTTGCTTACAGAAGAATGCCATTTGAACTTTGCAATGCCCCAGGTACCTTCCAGAGATGCATGATGAGTATTTTCTCAGATTTCATTGAGACCATCATGGAGGTATTTATGGATGATTTTACAGTTTATGGATCCTCATTTGATGATTTTCTATCTAGTTTAAGTGATGTGTTGCATCGTTGTATTGAGAAGAATCTGGTATTAAATTTGGAAAAATGGCATTTCATGGTCGAAAAGGGAATTGTGTTAGGACATATAGTCTCACAACATGGCATTGATGTTGATAAATCTAAGGTAGACATTATTTCATCCCTTAGATATCCAACATGTGTGCGTGATGTTCGATCATTCCTTGGACATGCTAGATTTTATCGACGCTTCATCAGAGATTTTAGTAAGATCTCTCTACCCTTATGTCGATTGCTTCAAAAAGATATTGAATTCATTTTTGATGATTCATGTAGGGTATCATTTGATGAGCTTAAGAAGTGTTTGACCACTCCACCAATCATACAGCCCCTGCAGTGGGACCTTCCATTTGAGCTTATGTGTGACCCCTCCAACTTTGCGGTTGGAGCTGTCTTATCTCAGAGGGTGGAAGGACGTTCACTTGGGATTGCCTATGCATCAAGGACATTGGATTGTGCCCAATCAAACTACACAACCACATAAAAGGAGTTTCTTGCTATCATATATTCTTTAGACAAATTCCGTTCATATTTATTAGTCTCTAAAGTAGTTTTTTTTCTGACCATGTAGCTTTGAGGTGCCTCTTGATGAAGCCAGATGAAAAGCCACGACTTATCCGTTGGATGCTCCTTCTTCAGGAGTTTGACCGTGAGATAAAGGAAAAGAAGGGGTCAGAGAATTTGGTGGAGGACCACATGAGTAGGCTTATTCACACACTAGAGGATGACACCTTGGACCAGGTACCACTTTGGGACACTTTTCCTGATGAGCATCTTTATTCCATCTCAGGTATGCATCCTTGGTATGATTATTTAGTGAACTACCTTGTTGCCTCTGAAATACCTGCAAATTTAAAGAAACATAAAGTCCAAAAATTAAAAAGTGAGTCTAGGTTTTATGTGTGGGATGATCCTTACCTCTGGCGCATGTGTAGTGACCAAGTCCTTAGGAGGTGTGTTCCCGATCATGATTTTTAGTATGTTTTGCATTTTTTTCATACACTTGCTTGTGGTGGATACTTTGGACCCCAATGGACAGCTAGGATGGTTTTGGACTCTGGGTTATATTGGCCTAGATTATTCCATGATGCCCATGTGTTTTGTAAGTCATGCTCTCGTTGCCAACACACTGGGAATATTTCTAGGAGACATGAGATGCCCCAACAACCCATACTATTTTGTGAGATTTTTCATGTATGGGGCATTGATTTTATGGGTCTGTTTCCTAGTTCATTTGGATTTTTTTATATTTTGGTTTCTGTTGATTATGTGAGTAAATGGGTGGAGGCCAAGGCCACCAGGACTGACGATTATCATGTTGTAGTGGATTTTTTCAAGGCTCAAATTTTCTGCAGGTTTGGAGTACCAAATGCCATCATCAGTGACCAAGGGACACACTTTTGCAATAGGAATTTTGCTTCCCTCCTTTGGAAGTATGGGGTGACACACAAAACATCAACACCATACCACCCCCAAACAAATGGCCAGGCTGAGGTTTCAAATCGTGAGCTGAAACAGATATTAGAGAAAGAAGTGCATCCAAATAGGAAGGATTGGAGAAAGGGATTGGATGATGCATTGTGGGCTTATAGGACAACATACAAGACACCCATTGGTATGTCCCCATTTAGGATTGTTTTTGGGAAAGCATGTCTTCTCCCAGTGGAAGTCGAGCATCAGGCATATTAGGCTATAAAGAAATGCAACATGGATTTGGCCCAAGCTGGAATTCAAAGAAAGTTGCAAATTCAAGACCTTGAGGATATTCGACTGTAATCATATGAGAACTCAAGGCTCTACAAGGTAATATCAAAAGCATCTCATGATAGAATGATCCAAAAAAGGGAGTTTCATGTTGGAGAGAAAGTCCTTCTCTACAGTTCATGACTGAAGCTGATGCCTGGTAAGTTGCATTCCAGATGGTTAGGTCCTTATATTGTATCTAATGTTTTTCCTTATGGTAAAGTGGAGATCACACAAGAGGAAACTGGAAGGATCTTTACAGTCAATGGGAAATGTTTGAAGTGATACATTGAGGGACTTCCTAATGATGTAGTGGATTTTATCACACTGCATGACCCCATCATCACTTGAGCACATCATGCTGTTCCTAACCCTTTCAATTTTATATTATTTGTCCTATTTAAAAATTCTACATTTCATGTGCATATATCATCTCATGGGTTCACATTGAGGACAATGAAATATTTTAAGTGTGGGTGAGGGAACCTTTTAGTTTAGTAAATTAAATTGTTTTCCTATTTAAAAAAACAAAAAAAAATTGTGTGTTTTTCAAATTTTCTGTGATTATTTTTCAATTTTCTTTTTGTTTTTGAAATTTTTGAGCTGAAATGATTCTTATCACAAATTTGAAATGTATATAAATGAGTGAAACAATTTACTCCTTGAAACTAAGCTTAAATGAATACTGAAATGACTTTGTTTCAAGTTCAAATATTTAGTAATTTCATAAAAATTACACTGAATTTTGAATCCCATGCCACATCTCACTGTCTTTATATTTGAAATCACTTTCTTATGAGGCTTATGAACCATTATTTTCATATTCGTTACATTCACCTCATTTTTTGAGAGAACCAAACCATGCTTGATTTAACCAGAATTCGATCTATTCCTGTCAAAACATGAGGGTTTGAGGTACATATGTTGAAATGATTGAGGCATTTGTTTGGTATTAAAGCCCCTATTTCAAAGAATCCTTTTTTATAATGGACTACCTTGAATATTTAATCTATGTAGCCCTTATAATCCATGCACAACCTGTTAGGTCAGCCATATTACAAGCCAATTTTCCCTATCCAACCAACTCTTGAAGTGAAATTGCATAATCTAGTTGAGCATAAGTGTGGGGGAATCTATCTTTTGTTGTGCCACCACATTCTGTGATACTTTGGGTAGAAAATTAAATTCTGAAGAGATGTGTTTTCTACCGAAGAAATCCATTATATTGAATGATGTGCCTTTTCTAGAGCTTTCATGACAAGTGATGCTGTGCCTTTTCTGGAGCTTCTAATTGAGGTAGAAAGTTGTGCCCATCTTGAGCTTTCAAGAAAATCATGTTTGAGAAGATTTGAATTTTTGATGCTCAAATGATGAATGGTGTAAAACTTTCACGACTTTTCATGATGATGGAGCTGAATTGATACTACGTGGATTGAGGAGAAGACCATATTTAAGTGAAAATTAGATTAATGAAATTTTTCTTCAAAAAGAGTCAAGCCCTCCTCATTCAGCCTCAGAATTTTTCACATCTAAATCCTACCAACCAAAAGCCACAGAACAACCCTAAAAAGTCCTCATGATAGACATATGTCCTTGACTCACATTGGGTAGTGATTTAGGAATCTATCAAGCCTATGGTGACCCTGGTATGAGTTTGGATGAGAAAGACATTGCAAAAAATTGATATTTGAGTGATGAGAGAAAATTCAAGCGATGTAAGTGTTTTGTTCATGGGAGGATAAATGAAGTGGAAATATATTCAATGATATTAATAGAGAACTAGAAATAAGATTTTTTATGAGGCATGCTATCTTATTATTCTAGGTGCGAAATTGATTGATATCAAGGATATGTGTTTTAAAATTGGTTTTGATTTTATAATAATGTTTAGTTGATATGAGGTTTTTCCCAAGAGTGCAAAAGGGTAAGTGTGGGGGAGTTGATAAAACACTACTTTGTTGTATATTTTGTTGATAATAAATGATATAATTTCCCCACATTGTGCTAAATATGTTTATTTATAACATATTTGGGATTTGATAATTCATTTGAAAATTTGGTGAAAATTCCAGTTTTACAACTTTAATTCAGGAAACTAGAGTTAAAGAGTACATTTGGATGGAGTAAATGGGCCATTAATCCAATGGTGGGCTGGACTCGGCAGAATGGACATGTCTTCTGTATATGGGCCATATCGTCTACATCCGGGCTTGGAGTGAGCCCAACGTTTTAGGAAAGAACGGGGACATGATATGGCACAAATCATCCTTCTGGAAGGTTGGTCAATTCACGCGTTGTGGAGGTCAAATAGGCGGTGCAACGTGGAATAAAATATTTGTCCGAGTTTTTCATTTCACACTTAAAAGGTTATGTATCCCTAGCCCTCACAAAATCTATTTAAAGGGGGTTTTAACTCCATGAGAGGGCTGGTCAAGGCTTTGGGAAGGTGGGGCCGAAAGGGTGTCTCTTGGTAGCCCCTTAAAACTCTTGGAAGAAGTACGCATTTGTGCAAACCTCTCTTCCAAAAAGGCTCTCCTCTCCCACATCTTCTTTGTATTTATTTTCTTTCATGTTTGTTTCTTGATATTTTCTTCAAATAATCTTCTGTGTTCATCCCTTTTCTTCTTCTCTTAATCTTCTTAATTGGGTTGGAATCAATAGTGGAGACAAGATTGGGTTCTAACCTTTCAATCCTTTGCTTATGCAAAATGTCTCCACGATGACTACACCACCCATGGAAGAGTATTTCTTTTTAGTAATCGATCGACCTCTATCCTTCTTCTTTAATTTATTTTGAATCAATGAGCTACTGTAATTCACATATTATGATCTATTAATTGATTTTTTAATTTATATGAAACTAATCAAGCTATTGAATAGTTAACACAAAACACGTGAGGTCGGTAATTGTGTGAACTATGAGGGCGCAACCTTAACCAGTAATTCAAAACCACAAGGGATCAATTTGTAGAGTTCAAATATAATCCCTAAACTCAATTAATCCTCATTTCCAGAGTGGTTATGTACCTTAATTTACCACTGACCATAATCTAATTTTAGAACATCAATCAAAGCAGGGTGTTGCGATTGAATGTTCCTAAGTTAGCCTAAGGTTAAATTCACTTCAATCTTTGTGGTAAAGTTAATTCTCGTAGGGTTTGGGATTTAAAAAATTAAGGGATCATAATTAAGTGAATATTAATTTAAATAATAATGATTAATAAATTATTGAATAGGTAGAGTTAGATCGATTACATCTTTTAAATATTGTCTAAACAAACATCTTTTTGTTGTGTCATTTTAATCAAACTTTATTTCAAAACTAAAAACAAAAAAAATACAATCTTCTTCCAGCAAACTTCTCCTAGATTCATAAACTATAAACAACCACCCCCATCCTTTCAAGTAGTGTTTTTATTATCTTTTATTTTATTTCTATAATACCTCTAAAAATTGTTTTAATTGACTTCCTCCTTTGAGATACGACCATGGTCAGCCACTCTGCTGCACCTAAGTACCCCAAAATCACACTAATCATTTGAGGGTGCCCACGACAACGCTCTTTCAATTACACATGGATAGAGTGGTTTGGAATCCATCTCTACACCATATTTGTTGAATTTATAGTTTTTATAAAGAATTATTCCTTTATATTAGAGGTGAGTATAGTTGATCATAGGGTTAGGACTTTTATCCTTCCATGGTGATGTATATTACTCAGAGACATTGTGTTGTTTTTAAAGTAGGTACTTTCAGGACATGGTGTCCATTAGGCCCTATGTATGACAACGACTAGTTGAATTACATTCAAACATAGATATTACTATAATCAATAATATTTATATTATGTATCTCATATATACATAAACTTCTCATAAATACTATGTGTAGAACCACATTGGTGGTTCCCTTCTAAGGTTTTTACTCACACCCTGATCTTGTTGTCGTTGCACTAGGGTACCTGATCATACATTCACTTGGTTATAATAACACATTGTAAATAGTACCAATATTGACTAAGATTGAGGGATTGGGTGAGTATTTGGAGCTTGGTATGTAGTTAACCTCAGAGTTAGTAGAAGATCCTTGTAAATTTGTTTATTACATTTATTATTGCATATGGTACTGGTCCAATGGGTGATCAATGTTGTATATATGGTATGGTTGTTCTTACCTTTACATAATTTCATTTATTACAACCATGTTTATATTTATTTCATCGCAACTCTAATTATTTTTTACTATTGATGATTTTTTGTTACTATTTATTGTATTCCTAATCTAATATGAGGATATAGTCTCTCTGCAGACACACCTTATGCTATTAGTGCTAGTCTAGTGCCTCTAGATTATGGAGAGGCCCACTTCACTAATTTTAACCAACTAGTCTGATTACAATTTTTAGAGTGTGTCATGTCAATATTTTACACATGATGGCTATCAATAGTATCAATACATCATAATATGAAACATTGGGGAGGTTAATAAATTAATTCTAATGATGAATTCATGGACAATCGAATCAAGATATATATGGTTAATGAAATTGAGAGGCTTTTCAGCCAACTGCCTTCGACTAGTTTTTCTATGGCCTGATGACCATGGCCACATCCTTCATCTATCCTCCTCAAGAGAGGGTGTGAGTTCAATCATGATCAGATTGGCCCCTTCCTTTATTTTCACATATAGATATGTCTAATCATACTTCTTTCCCTAACATCGTGATTGAAACAAAGGTTCACACATTCAATGAAGGCTTCCCCAAGATATTGATATATTTTTGTGAGTTCATTGAGGAATCAGACCAGTAATAGAACTCACCGGTTGCAAATTTTGGTTGGAATCAAGCATCAATTGATGCATTTGACTAATTCATCTCTTATTCATGGTGTTTGGAAAATCACTCAATAGTAGGGATCCTATACCCCCAATGACTTCTCATTTGTTTTGAGACTCTGTTTTATCTTTTCTTTTACTAGACTAACAGTAAATTATCCTTTATTATTGTTTGGTTGTTCCTTTTTTGATGGTCTTTAGATTCCCATTTGAGATATGATCCCCACTAGAATTAATCTAGGTATGCATACTAGTCTTTCCAAACCCATTTTAAAATCATTTTATTATCTCAATTCAAGGAAATGTTTTTTTGGTAGATTTTTTCATTTTGATAATAGATCTGAGTACCATTTTCATCCATGTTTCCTATGAATATACATTTAAATAGATGTACCATAACAACCAATATATTTGGTGTGTATTGAGACAAAAAATTAATTATGTATCAAGATTTTTGTTTTTCTCAATTTTTTATGGATTTATGATCCTCTTTCAACCTTCTGGGTGACATCCAATAGGTTTGTAAGCATGGTTCAGTCATCATATGATTTTATCCTCCTACCCTAATTAGTGAATATGAGTATGCGGGTAATGAGAATATCAGGTCTTATACTACTGTAGTTTCTTTACCTGTGAGAGGTATAAAAGGTTTTTTTTAAGCTAATAGAGGTTGAAATAGTATTTCCTCTTCATAAGGTGTGAAGGGAGCATTAGGGGTTGATTCAGGAGAACAGATTTCTTGCAAATTCTCTCAGGTACACATAGCTATCTATAAAACTCGTTCTTCATTGTCAAAGGCATAGAATAAATTTTATCCACCAAAATGCATCTTAATTTCAACCAACATATTATGTTTTCTAGATTACATGATAGTGTTTCTAAAACCGAGGACTCCTATTTATTGAAATGGGTTAGCCATATGAAGACCAAGATGATGGGCCCATCCCTAGTGTATAAATCTGCATAAAATGAGCTAATTACTTCTATGGGACATTATATACTTTTAATGAATGAATAGGATGATAAACCTATAATTTATGTTAACAATTGTCTGGTAAATGGATGAAAATTATCATTGATGTTGGTGGCTACCCACTTAATTTAGGGTGGAAGACTCATGCACAAATTAATTAGACATACCATCTAAAAACTATGGTAGGTCGATCAGTTAGAAAAGTTAAAAAAGATAGGAATATTAATCAATCTTAATTTAAAGGAAATTAAAATGAAACTATTCCCCATTAGGTTACCATGAACTAAGAGTCTCCTTCCTCATAAGAGTCTTCCATTGAAAATACAACGTTGATCGAAAATCCCATTCAAGAGGAGGGAATGTTGGAATCAATCAGAGATATGGATCAAGATGGAAACATCCAGAAGCATTAAAACATTTTTGTAAATATTGAGAGTAGAATAGAAAGTGGACAAGTGTAGAAATAGATGAATACCAATTCCAATGGAAAAATACTCCTTATACAATATACATATAATATCGATGATGTGAATTTATTTATGAAATATTAAATGTAGGATAAAACATGAATTTTTGATATAACATTGGAAGTTGGAACCAAGGAACAACATGATTGGGTAATTTCATAGATCCACATTATTCTCTACAGATTTAATGTAATGAAAATTAGCATCGATGAATTAATTACAAGTAATAACCTGATTACCACTTTATATGATGAGATAATCCATACAAGGACAAGGTGGAATAAATTTCCAATCATCTAAAGCCGATATCAAAAAATGGACACTAACTCCCTAAAATTTTATTATAAAGGAAAAACAATCCCCATTATAGTTTAATATATGTTCTTGTATTGCTCCCCACTATTCCATATAGTTGTTTTTCCTAAAAATGAAATAAAATTTAATTTTGATGATCATGATTTGTAGAATATTTGTTCATAAATATTTCAATAAATCAGTAAATTCAATAAGGTATTAGAAATATATTTATTTATATATATATATATATAAGAGGAATTACCCATGGTGATGGTGATTCTAACCGTTTTCCCAACCATTGGATGAATTTCAAATTGAATCATAGTTTTATTTCTTTGTACACCTTCCCCCAAGTATGATACAATCATATCATGGGTGTGAGTGGAGTATCACCGATGTGATATGTGATTCCAATTCAAACTATGCATACATCATGTTTTATGGAATCCATTGAATACCTATTGGGGATCCCTATCAAAGAAAATTTTATCAAGTCATTCGGAGAGGAATATTTCTTGTAAACAAAAACTATTTTTTACATTTATATTATTCATGGGTTCAGTTTAAATTCATGAAAGATATTACAATTTTTGTTTCATGTTACTACTACTATATTGATTAACAGTTATTTGAAATTAATAAACCTAATAGTTTTATTAAATTAATTCTATATTGGTTGATTTAAGATATCCTCTATGAAATGATGTTAAAAGCAATAATATTACATTCAATTTTACACATCATAAAATGTATATAGAAAATGAACCACGGTTTATCTTCTGATATGTAATTTTGTAGCCCATTGAAGTTTAATCTTTTATGATATAGGATATATGCTTAAGTTACACATTGTAACTCAATTCGTTTAAATTATCATATTGTACGATAAGGTAAATACTTGGATATTTATGTGTCAAAATGAATTGATCATACAATATAAAACTGAGAAAAATATCATTTATATTATATAGAAGATAATATAAATAATGATTTATGGTATTAAAAGGATAATTTTATGTAGATAAAATAAATGTACATGAAAAACTAGGCTTGTGGTGTTATCCTTATGTAGGAACCACATCATTTTTAGACCCATTTATAATATAAGAGTGTGCCATCAATCTAATACAAGCCTACCATGAAACATGAGACGACCATTCCGCATAGGATATTTTTACATGGGTACTAAGATTAGTGGGTATGTATTGAAACCAAAAAAGTTTATACATATAAATCACATATTAATAGATAAATATAATTACATAACATAATTACCTATCAAAATCTCATTGTATTATATTATCCCCCCCATAAATGAATTTCTCCTTTGAAATTAATCAATTTGATAAAAATAAATGAGGGTAATTCTTCCTCATTTCATCGTATGTTTCCTATATAGCATCTTCAAGATGGTTTTTTAACCACAAAACATTTTCCAAGTGAGTGGTCTTATTTCATAACACTTTCCCCATATGATACAAAATCTCCACCAATTATTCCCCATAATAAATATCATGATATAGTTGTATGACCTCTAAATTCAATGCATGTGACATATAATATATATACTACCACAATATAGATACATGAAATACATTGTGATCCTAAGAGAGGTTTGGTGGAAGCACCCAATGAAAAGATATGGTCCTGATTCAATGAATAATTTCAAAGGGACTGATATACAGAGGGATTAGTTTTCCCTTCTATCCAAATCTAATGCCTTATTCGATGGAGAAATTCAATGAAATATGATACAACCAACATCAAATTTTATATCACTGTGATAAGATTTTTGTATTCCATTCTGTATTGATGAATGAATATATCCTTCACTTCCATTTATAAAACCATTAATGATCCAAGTATATTTTTTCTCATTCTTCATCCCAACACATTGGAGTTATACACTTCTTTCCATTATGGGATTCAGAAGGATATACCTGGATGTTTGAGTGGAACCTATTAGTGTAAGAAAACCTTACTAAAGGAAGGCATTGATCCCAAATAACTTTGAAATACATAGAAAAAGATCTATGTTTATCCACTATGGTTTGAATGGTTTTCTCAGACTGGCCATTTGTCTAAAGATGATACATGGTTATAAATTTCAAATTTATGTCAATATATTGCTGAATACTACTCCATAACATCAAGGTAATCATTAGATCCTGATTAGATAAAATTGAATGCTTTAATTGTGGAATCACTACCACATTCATTATGTATATACAAGAAATATGATATAGAGAGTAATATTATTTAATAGCGATGAAGTGTGATTAATTTCTATGGTTATTGTCTATGACCAAAATAGGAATATGACCATTAGATGTCTTTGTGAGTCCAATGATAAAATCCATGGTGATTTTTCCCATTTATATTCTGGTATGGGTAATGGTTGTAACACCCCCCTTATAATTTTTTCTCTCATCCATAACATCTTATCATACCAAGAACCAAGATACAAAATCTTGCATATCTCTCTTTATATCATCCCACCAAAAATATTCATTTCAATATCTATCCATCATATTACATCCATGATTTATAAATAATGGATATCTATGTGCTTCCTCTAGATTATCCTTCTTCAAATATTGTATGGATGTGACATAATCATGATTCCCAAAACCTATCCTTCCATCATAGTCAATGTTAATCTTAGGAACATCTATCACTGTCTTCTATAGCTTTAAATCTTCCTTTGATACCTCTATAATCTCAACCTAGAATTACAGTGGAACACTCACTTTATAAAGATAATATTTCCCCCATTTCTTCATGAATTCTAGATAAATCATTTGTAAATATGTAAATATTGGATCTTTTTTATCCCTCTTGTGAATTATCTAACAAAATCCTTTCAATAAAAATCATTTTCCACCTTCTTTCATCCCAGGGTGGCAATGTATTGAGTAGGCGTAATCCTTAATCATCTCCAATCAACTTCTCTTGTTAATTTTTAACTCATTCTATATAAATATAAAATTTATCCATTTATTATCATTAAATATATCTTTATTATCTCTTTAAAGATATTGGATCTATATATTTAATGTAAAAATTAATGCATCTAAATCCAAATCCAGAGTTAGTTAATTTTCTTGAGGGAAATTCAATTTAATTAAAAAAAGAGATATCACCATATCATTCTGCAAAAAAATGTATCCCAGTACCTTATTTGATGCATCATTATAGATTAAATACCCTTCTATATGATAGGGTAATTTAAGTGTATGTGCACTAACGAATATTCTCTTCAGTTCCATGATATATTCTAGGTATTCATCAATCCAGAAGATTTTGTCTCTCTTCTGAGTTAACTTGGTGAGCGAATTAGATAGTCATCATAAATTCTCCATAAAATATAATTAATATATATACAAACTATGAATAATATATTTGTGAGTCACAATGGTTATTCTAGACCAATATTCATTAACTCATTTCTTTTATGCATCCACCGTTATAGCCTATCTTGATATTATATAACCTAAAAATGAAATAAATCCAAAATTCACACATTCAAAATTATTGATATATTTTTTCTTTCCTTATGGTATTCCGAAGAATTATCAAATGATTTTCATGATATACCTTGAAATATAAATATATAATAATTTCATCAGTAAATACTACCATAAAATGATCAGGGTTATTTTGAAAAACTATATTCATCAAATCCATTAAGATAGTGGGGGACTTTATAAGACCAAATATAATTACTACATATACATAGTGTCTATAACATATAAAAAATAATTTTTTGGGTATATCCACCTTCATGAATATAAATTAATGATATATATAATTAAGACTAACCTTGGAATGAAAGGTAATGTCTATGTAGTAGGTCAAAAAATTCATCAATACTAGGTAGAAGATATTTCTTCTTGAATGTGATCTTGTTCAGCTCTTGATAATTAATATTGGATCACATTGATCAATCTTTTTTTATCTAAAAGAATAGATTCACCCTAAGGTGACACACTTGGTTGAATGAATCCATTCTCAAGATTCACTAGGAGATTATTCTTCAATTCATGCAACTCAATGAGGGGCATTTTATAGGGATACCTTGTAATAGGTGTAACACTGGGTATATGTTCTATTGAAATTTCAAATTCATATTTCGATGACAGATAAGGATAATATTCTAGAAATACATCAACAAACATCCACACAATCAGAATATCATTTATGTTGATTTTCTCTCTTACCATATGGGATAAACACGCATTTTGAATTGGAATCAGGACCCATAAAATGGATGTGATTTCACTTAGAAGTTCATAATTATTTTCTCACTGATATATGATCATATTTTGGTTTGGAATATCAAATGTGACTTCCCTTCCACTACAATTGATGAAGGATTTATTTAGCTAAAACCAATACATTCCTAATATAACATAAAATTCAACCATAGGGAAAATTATAAGATTTATAGGAAGCACATCCCCATCAAAATCAATTCGAGAACTAGTAACTAGTAACATGTAATTTTTATTCAGGAGAAAAAAGGGGGACAAGGGGGGATGGAAAAGTAGGGCCTAGGAAGTCCTAATGTAATGATGACCAAGGATATCCCCTTAAATAAAATTCACCCCCTCAGGTCAAAAGAAGGATACACTATATAAGAACATGACATTGGATCTTTGATCCACCATAGAATCTAGGTTGTTTGCAACTTTTTTCCCCTCACACCAAGTGTTGGTCACCATTGTGTTACTATTGATGAGTCCTTTTCATTTTCTAATTTTTTAAGATATGGGACATTTGGAGGAGCCTCTACCATGTAAGGAGTCCAAAATGATATTGGAATCCATTTCCACATGGATAAGAGGATATTCTCTTACCTAAACAAATTGTGGCCAGTTAACACAACTTTGGCCACTTCTTGAATAGACGTGCGACTTCCATAATATGTTGTAAAGGCCAGAATCACACTCCCCCTATAGTCCCGAACAACCCCCCATCCATGAAATTCACTCAAGGTACATGATCTATCCATATTAATATTTAATCCAATAGTTTTAAGAATCCATCACACCAAATGTCCCTGAGGCCTTGTGGTGGTTTGGGCCCTTGAAGGAAGGACCTATAGCACACGAAGAGAGGGGGCCTCCTTCCAGTTATTGAACAGAGTCACCATGTCAACTAACAATATCCATGTTCTCACAATTATGTATCTTCCAATTGATAATAAACCCTCATATGTTTCCCAATTTCTGTATTTCCAAAGGCATCAACAAACCACACTTTGGACCATGGATCTTACTATTTTCTCAAGGAATGTATCAACCATTCCCTTAAATTGTCGATCTAAGATGGGTGTATCTTGCATGTCCTAAAAGGAGAATGGAATAAACTTAACAATGTCACTCCACAGGTCATGATCCCTTTCAACTTCAAGGAATATTTGATTCGTACTCTCCTCCCTTATATTTTTGCAGTAGTAACATCTGGATGCTAGGATGATACACCTTTTTTTACATTTTTATTTTATGGTATTGTTTGGTTCTTGATCCTCCATGTGAGAAAATTATATTTTACTGAAATCATGAAGAACCAGACCAGACCATTCCATCATTCGTGTGGGGTCAGAGTGTTAGACGACCATCAAAAAGACTTCACGTTGAACTTCCTTGTGGTGGAAGGTGTGAAGACACATCTATCTTGTTACAATTTTATGGTGATGATATCAAACACCTATTGATGATTCTTGTCTAGAACTAAATTGATAAAAAAAATGTGGAGACTCACCTCTTTAAATGAGAAGGTAGGGCTAGGGAATCCCTGATATCCAATAATGTTTCCTGCCTAGTTTGGGTGCCTCATGGGAATCTTATCCCCCCTATAATCTATTTAGAGTTCTATTTGAGGTCCAGTATGGGGGAACATATATTGGACTAGATGAATGATCTGTGCACAGAAGCAGCATTCACATTTGCACCCCAGTTGTAGGACATTGTCACGACGTTTCCACCGGGGCCCGTGCCATAACTACCCCAAGCCCGCCTTCCATAGGCCAGGGGTTGGTGACTAGCACCGAAATGACATATCCCTAAAACTGGAAATGAATTTCCTTTAAACCTATAAACTCACAGAAACCAAGAACACAACAAAATAAAAGAACAAAGTAGACTATATAGTAAATAGGGTGTGTACAGTATGTAAAGGGGGAAAGAATACAAGCCCAACTGGAAAGTACAACTAAAGATGAAAATAACTCCTATGATACCTGCCAGAAACCCTACCTCAAGGGTAGTTACAGCTCTCAAACGGTCATCTCTGTAGTATGACTTGTCTAAGGTCCACCCCCTAGCAGCATCTAGCCATGGTACCCTCTTCCTTGATCCACGTTGTATGTCATCTACACAAGACACAGCATGGTACAGTCATTGATCATGTAGGGGTGAGTATAACGACACCCAGTAAGGACCTAGAGAACCCATAAGGTATCTCAGAATCCACTAAGGATAATAGAAAAACCTAAAACCTGATCACAAAGCATGAATCAATAGTCAAACCAACATAGGAATATGCCCATACATATACCTAAGTTATCAAGTATACCCATCTCATTCATGAGGAAACACAGGGCCCGACTCTTTATCCTAAAACACAACTATCCCAAGAAGGATATAATACAATGAAGGTAACACCACAAAGGTAAGTACGAAAAAGATAACACCACATAGAAGAATACCACATAGGTATCACCAAGAAGGTAGTACGACAATGTTAATTCCACATATAAGATTACCACAATGGTATCACCGCACAGAAGAATACCAAAAAGGCATATAATAATTTAACACCATGTATAACTTATGTACGGAAGTATAGATATTTATCAGTATTGCTAGATTATCATACTTCGTCAAGAAGCTCTGCTGTTGACCCACACATGATTAAAGTTGACCCACACAAGATCTAAAAATGACCCAGACAGGATCTGTAGATGACCCACACATGATTGGTATGAGATGACTCACACATAAGGTGCATAAATCAGATGCCCGATCTGTAAGTTATTAGCCTTTTAGTCGCAAGGGCCCGATAGGATTCAGGTTTGATCCAACCAGACCGTACACTAACTTTATCCAAAAACTCAATTGGAGTATGCTAAAATTACCATCTCGATCCAAGTATTATGGCACCATAGACGTTTCGTCAAACAGACGTCTAGTTCTCAAGATATGGCCAAAAAGGTGTATATGGGTCCAGTTGGGCCCATGTCCTGTCCCACTCGAACTGACCCAGGTATGGCCAGGATGAGTTGGGCCGCGGTCCGGTCAAACCCATAATGGGGGCATCCCGGCCCTCACTAGGCACGGCCCGCTTGGTGGCCCGCGGTTAGGGTGGCCCACTGTGGTGGGGTCCACCCTAGCCGACACCTAGGGGAGGTGCCCCACAGATTTCCGAATGGCCAAATGGCCATTCATTTTTTGCCATCCCGGCGGCGCCACGTGGTGCTACCTACTAGTAAAAGAGACCCATCGGAGTGGTCCTACTCGGCATGACATGGCCGGCCAGTAGTTTGTGTCAGCTTCCCCCTTCCAGCGATGTGACGACGCTTATGTCCTCCCGCGGCTGGCCGGGTTTCTAGCCGCCCTTCGGGTGCACCGGCACAACCTCCTCCACATTCGGCGGCACAAATGCGCGCCACCCTTCCTCCACATGGCTAGCTTGTGTGCCAATTTCTCCCCTTCTCCATCAAGGTCAAAAGGCCGTATCCTCGTTCACTCCTGGAACTGTGGGCGCATGCCGCCCCTATTCCTTGCGGTCGGCCGGTATGCTGGCTGATGTCCCCCTCTACCGCAGTCGACGGGCAGCGACCTCCTCCGGCATCACAGTTGTGCCACCTCCACCATCCCACCCGACCGAAGTGTCAATCACCGCCACCTACCCTGCCTACATTAGTCTCCAACGACGTGGTACCGGGCAGCTTCCGCTCATCCTAGAGTTCTCCCGCGAAGAACACATCAACATAGAGGGAGTGGAGGGATTGGGCCATGTTTCCTTGGCTCGAACCCTCTGTGTTAGAATTGTAGCAGGTGGTTCAAGAGGATTTGAATCAACATAAAACCCCGAATAACAATATAAACACTTCTCTACCTCGCTTTCTCATTGGAGGTGGCATGAGGATGGAGATGAAGACAATGAAGAAATTGACGTCCGTCACTCCCGAAACATGATCCGTAGATGGTTCCTTATTCTTGATCTAGGGGATGTTCTTCAATGAATGAGGTTCCTCAGTGGAGGATGTTCTTCCATGTTATCCAAGGCTCTCCCGAGTCCTCTCCTTTTCCAATGATCTCCCCCATGTGAGGTGAGGAGCCAATATTAATTAAGCTAATTAAATTAAATCAATTAATGTTGGCTCATTAAATTGGTGAAAAACCAAGGGTTTACTCACATTAATGGGGAGTTCATGTTGTCCCCACCACCATGATTTAAAATGGAGGTTTCAAGAATGAAAAATAAAAAGTTATTTATTTTATTTTTCTTCTCCCACGAAAAAACTGAAAACCCACTTCCACCCTTGGCCAACTGCGGTCGAGGTGGAGGTATCCTTAAGCGAATATCGGCGCTGCGAGTTCAATGGTGTCCTCAGATTAAAATTCCAAGCACCTGTTCAAAAGTTATAAAATTTCACTCATGCCTTTACTGAATATACCCAAAACAATGTTCATAAATTATTTCTGGGCACACTGGGACTCGGAATCATGCACCGTTAATTTTCACAGTCTTGTAATATTTCTATATATTTTAGGAAAATACATGGAAAATCTGGTTCTTTACCTTCTCCCCACCTCAGGGATTTGTTTCCCCGAAATCCACAACACAAACTAGGGAAACAAGTGGGGGTACTGAGCATGAATTTGTGCCACCTGCTCCCATGTGCTCTCTTTGAGGTTCTCGTGCTGTCAATGTATGTGAACCAGACATATTGATATTCCATGTAGGACTCTCTCCTGTCGATCCTCAATCTCCATTGTAACCTTTGAAAATGTCACCCCATCATCGTGGTCCAACTCACCCAAGTCAATGATGTGTTAAGGATCATGTACATATCTCCTCAGCTGAGATACGTGGAAGAAATCATGCAACTGGTGCAACTGAGGGAGAAGATCTAGCTGGTACTCCACCTCGCCAACTCTATTGAGAACCTGAAATGGTTCGATGAACCTCGGAGATAACATGCCACCCTGACCAAATCACTGCAAACCACATCGAGGTGAGACCCATAGGAAGACATAGTCACCATCCTCGAACTCGATAGGTCTCCATCTCCTGTCAGCATAAGACTTCTACCTACTCTGTGTAGTCTTCATCCACTCCTAGATGACCTGCACTTTTTTTGTGGTAGCACATACCATCTCCAGTCCCAAGAGTGATAACTCCCTAGGGTCAGTCCAGCACAGAGGTGATCTACAAGGTTGACCGTACAATGCCTCAAATGGAACCACACCGATAGTGGAGTGATATATGTTTTTGTACGTGAACTCTCCCAAAGGCAAGTGATCCTCCCAACTATGGTCAAAATATAGGATGTAAGCATGAAGCATGTCCTCAAGGGTGTGAATGGTCTGCTCTATTTGACCATCCGTTTGAGGATGGAAGGTGGTCCTCAACTGAAGCTGTGTCCTGAACGCCTCCTACAACCCCTTCCATATTTGGGAAGTAAAATGTGCATCCTGATCAGAAAAAATCGTAGATGGAACTCCATGAGTATTCACAATCTCATATCACGTAGAGGCATCACAAGCCATCTACTGGTCCCTGCATTCTAATAGGTAGGATGTGGGATGTCTTGGTGAGTTGATAAATGATAACCTAGATAGAATCATGACCCCTGGACATGCGTGGAGGTCCTATCATGAAGTCCATCGAAATTCAATCCCACTTCTAGTCTAGAACCTCTAGTAGCTGAACTAAGCCTGCTAGAACCTGATGTTCTACCTTGACTTGATGAAAAGTGAGGCACCGAGAGACAAACTATGCTACCTCTTTCTTCGTTCTCGGCCACCAGTGCTGATGTAAGAGGTCCTGGTACATCTTCTCCACTCCTGGATGTGATGGTATATGGGATGTATGGAACTCCATCAAAACATCCTCCCTAAGAACCACTGGTACCATAGTACGTCCTCTAAAGAGGATAATGTCCTCCCCACCTTCAGAAAATCCATCAACTGCATGTCCTGTGGAGATCTGAGCACGTTGAGTCTCGCAGTCAGTGTCCCCAATCTATGCCTCCCGGACTTGGTTAAGGAGTGGGAGAGTGACTATCAGATACTAATGATAAGATAATACATCTTGACCCATGTAGGATATCCACAAAGTGGAAAACTGCTCCATCACCTCACTCAGCATCTGTATACCAGATCTTCTGCTGAGCTCATCTATTACTAGGTTCCCCTTCCCAGGAGTATAAACTATCTCAAAGTCATAGTCCTAGAGGAACTCAATCCAACACCGATGTCTCTAGTTTAGATATTTCGGAGAGAAGATATACTTGAGACTCTTGTGATCAGAGTAGACTATAAAACGTTCTCCCATCAAGTAATGTCACCACATCTTCATGGGGAAGACCAATGCTGGTAACTCCAGTTCATGGGTAGTGTAGTTCTACTCATGTTGTCTCAACTATCGGGAACCATATGTGATCATTGCTTGATCCTACAACATGACACATCCAAGCCCGGTCCCTGATGTGTCGTAGTAGACTACATACCAAACACCCTCCTCTTATAGCCTTAAGATAGGGGAACTCATCAGTCTCTACCTCAGATCCTAGAAACTCCACTGGTATCTCTCCATCCACACGAAGGTTTTCCCCATTTTCATCAATGATGATATGGGTGTTGCAACTCTGTAAAAGTCAGGCCGAAATCTCCAGTAGTACCTAGCCAAACCTAGAAAACTCCGCACCTCCATCACACTCTTGGGAGGCCCCCAAGCAAGCACCGGCTCAATATTCACTGGATCCACTGCAACTCCAGCTTTCAAGATGATGTGTCCTAGGAAGTGAACCTCTCGAATCCAGATCTGGAACTTTGAGAGCTAACCATAAATCTGGTGCTCTCAGAGTGTGTCCAAAACTATCTACAGATGATAGGCATGCTCATCCTCTATAGATGAGTATATCAGGATGTTGTCGATGAAGACTACCACAAATTGATCGAAGCATGGATGAAATATTCTATTCTTGAGTCCCATGAACATTTATAGGGCTTTGTTCATGCCTAATGGCATATCCAAGAATTCATAATGGCCATGTTGACGCTCCTTTCGTCACAGAATCTAAGGATCGAAAAAGGGAATATCTGAGCTGAAAGTGATTCATCCTTTGAAGAAAAACATCAAAAATCAACAAAGGAAGGAAGAAAGGATCAAAAGCAACCTCACCGCGCAGGTTATCTAACTGGCGCGCAAGTGTACTTGCGCGGCTACCTTGGTCGCGCAGGTGACTTGCGCGACCTAATTGGTAACCGCCCGGGATCTTCTTTTGCCTATAAATAGACCCTGTGGGCCCCCCATTCGAGAGGATTTTTTTCCAGAAACTCGGATTGAAGTTCCTGATGCCCAAGTCTCTTCTCAAAGCTTCCAGAACACTTCTAAGGTAATTTCTTACCTAGAATGGAAGATCTAAAGAGAAGAAGGAAGGCCTAAGTGTTGAAACTTATCAAACACATGCGCGCCAACTTAATTCCTTTGATATAACTTGCGCGTCCTTTTCTGGAAGAACCTCAGAAGGATTGTAAAGGGTTTAATAAAGAGTCTCTCAAGAATTTCAATGCTGTTTGAAAATCGCGCAAGTACCCCTCATGTCACGCAAGTATACTTGCGCGACCAATACTTGCGCGCCGCCACAGGACTTGCGCGCCTTTCAAGACTTGCGCGCCCCTATCTTTTTGGGTGCCCATCTTGCCCATTTTTACCCCTCTTAAGTCATTTAACCTTTCCTATTCAAGATTCAGTCTTTAAGATACTCTTCAAATCCATTTATGGCATGATTTCTTGATTTGACATCCTTGTCTGAAAGGAATTCTGTGAAATATCTCTCAAAACCTAGTGATTTAAACATCTTTATGTCACCAAAGATTGAGAGTTCATTCATTCAACCTCATCCTTTAAGATGAGATAATCCTTAACCTGGGTCTCCTTTTCAGGAATAATCCCCAGTTATAAAACCTTTAATCTGGGCATCTTCCTAAAGAGTAATCCCCAATCAAGTCCTCTAATCATGGGCTTACTTTTCAGGAGTAAGCTCCAAGTCCCTTAACCTGGGTCTCCTTTTCAGGAATAAGACTCAGTAATAACCTTGGGCTTCCTTTTCAGGAGTAAGCCCCAAGTCCCTTAACCTGGGTCTCCTTTTCAGGAATAAGACTCAGTCATAACCTTGGGCTTCCTTTTCAGGAATAAGCCCCAAGTCCCCTTAAACTTCTCTTAACCAGTCATAATTTACCTTTGATTTGGGTTTCCTTTTCAGGAGTAAAACCCAATCATAAGTCCCCTCCTAACTTGGGCATCCTCCTTAGGAGTAAGCCCCAAGATTAGAGTATTCAAATCTCCATGAAGCACATATAACTTTATGGACCTTGTTCATGGATTTTCTCCCTAAAAGTAAATCCAAAACCTTCATCTATCTGGGCAGTCATCCATACATAAGCCCCAAACAAATTCTTATGATTGCATATTTCATGGCACAATTGTCTAAATTTTACCAATACCTCTTGTTTCTCACAACGAGCACGACTCACGTGAGCTTAGAGTGTAAAAGTAATTATGACATTCATCTTTGAGCCATCAATCATAAATATCATACTCCATTTTTCGAACTATGTGGGTTATGATTCCTTTTCCAAAACAAAGGATTCGTAGGTAGCCCATTCATGGGTTCGAATCCAACTTTGAAATAATCTCTGTCCTTCTGAATTACGATAAAACTTCAAGTGGCCCACTGAGTGGCTTTAAAACCAGCCTGGTCATCATAATGACCAAGAGACTTTTATATAAATGTTTTGAAGGATACCATTGACCAAAGAATCTCTAAACAGATATAGATGATTCTCTATTGATGAAGAACCTCGAATACATATAAAATATTCTCTAAATTTCTTGCATATTTAATCATTGATTGTTAAAACTAAAGGAAAGCACATTTTATACTAGGTAATGTAATAAGGATTCACGAACATAACTTAAATCTATAAAGAGAGTCCCAGAGTAGACAATAATTCCCCTCAAAAAGGTGTGATGAGTCCGACCTCCCATCCTCTCGACCAATGCAAATTCCTAAGCCTCATTAGTCCACAAGATGATGAGCTCCTACCTTTGGAATGTAGGTCTAAACGGATGTGGAATCATTGGATGTTTCCGGTTCTACGAACAAACCCGTTAGAAACCGATCGGAACGTTTGAATCTCCCGTCCAGGAGGTCATCCCCGGATTCCGTGCGAAACAAAAATGGTGAACCCGAAGAGAAACCTTAACCAAGTGAAAGTGATGTTCTTCTTATTTGTTAGGCCCCTTGGGCCAACAAGGCAATCATTGACATATGCTCATCCAAAAGATGCAGTGGCCAGATTCATCTTGATTATGTCTGTTACATGGAACATGCACTCTTTTCTCAAGATCTTCTGCAAAAATGGCTTTCCTTAAATTCACCCCTGTGAATACAGCTGCCGTGAACACCTCTACTGTGAGGTCTGCTGCTGTGAAAACCAATGCTGCTACTCCTGCTGGAACGTCATCCGCTCTGAGGATGACATCACCAACTCAGCGTCTTCAACGCTGTGTTTCTAATGCACTGGTTAAGGAGTACCGTCGCAACGGTACTATCCCAACTCTGGAGGCCGCTCGTCAAGCCCTCCAAGTTAACAACTCTACCTGGTCGTCCGGACAACGGCGGCCAGCAATCAAGAAGCAGGTGGTGCTGACTACCGTCTCCAACCGTTTCGGGTCATTATCCCCGGAACGCAATTTCCATTCACTCCATTACTCTGAGGAAGTGAATGAGTAGGTCCCGCAGGACCTTAATTCAAAAAGACAGGAGTCCTTCTCAAGGGCTCCCATCAACAATCGCCACCAGACTCGTGCGGTAGTGCGCCCTCAACATGATGAGGGTACCGACTCTAGGCATTCAGCTCAGGATCCTCGAACCCGAGCAGGCAAGATGAACCGCCAGAGACGGAATCCGGTTAATAATAAGCAGGTTGTCATCCATGCCATCTCCGGAGAAGACCACCAACCTAACTTGGTGGAAAACAACGAGCAGGCATACACACCTATTCGTTTTAATTCCGCTGTCCAGCAGAATCATCTGGCAGCATCAAGCCTATCCCGCCAGGCAATTCCGGTGGAGTACCATAGGCAGGAACATACACCTGCTTATACATCACCAGTTAGTCAGCAGGCTTGTCTGACTACATATAATGGATCTCGTCAACCGCGTTTGGCGAAGTGTAATCAGCAGGCACATACACCTGCTAATACTAATCAGGCCTACCAACAGTCTCGCTTGGTAGCGCCCGGAGAAGTCAGTCGGAAAGTCCCGACGACAAACAGGAGGCAGACTCAACTCTCTACCTCCACACTTGAGTACTGTTAGGATTCACTGATAGGAAAAGGAGGACAGGAGTAGGCACATACACCTACTCCAAGCCCGGAATGGACGTATATCCCCGTTCCGGCGGCTGAAGTCACCAAACATATTTTGTCAATGGTGAAAGAGTAGAAGCAAATTCCTGCTCATATTCTGGATTCTTGCCAGGATATCATAACAACTTCAGCATCATCTCAGGGACAGACACATAAATCTATACCTAGAAATGGAGTGACACATCAACGATTCACTCCGGAATAGACACACACATCTGTTCCAGTCCAAGAGGGTTATGGGGCATACTCCCCCATATCATACGGGCAACCAAGTCAGGCACATACACCTGATTTGAGTGGAGATCGTCAGCCTAACCTGACCATCTTTCCTGATCAGGCACATACACCTGCTCAGAGCAATCACTTTCGTCATCAAGTGGTTTCTAAAGCGAGTAAGAAGGCATCTAAGAAAAAGATCCACCCAGCACAGTCAGGAGATCAAAGGCCAATCTGCAACAAGGCCTTCCTCGATGCTGGAGTTCTTGAAGCCCTCAGACATTTATCTGTCGAAATTCAAGATTCTACTCCCTCAGTTCCCAATAACAGGAACATTAATTCTGAAGGTCTTCAACAGACACTTCTTCATGAAGACTTGCTTCATGAAAATTCGTCCAATCTTGAAGTTTCTTCTTCAGATGAGAGCCACATGAACCCTCTGTGTGGTCAGAAGACCAAGGAGCAAGAGATCTCATCTTTTGCTGTAACCCATCATGATGGTCCTCCTCATGGTGATGAACTTCACTGCGAAAGTCCTCTCCGCAGTAGTGATTCACATTGTCTCGAAAATTCTTCAGAAGGCAATGTAGTGACGAGAAAGCCCTCCGATCTCGAGGCACTTACAAATGTAAAACTAGTCATGTTTGATGCTTTACTATCGGCAGGTGAAACTCTTTCTCCATCAGAAGATATCCTGGGGTTCAGGTTATTCTTCGAACCTTCCCTAGGTCATTCATCTTCCAGTATGAATAGTGATTTCTCTACCAATCTTGTTGAATCCGATGAAGCAACAAGGAAACACCAACTCTGGTCCAAACAGGTAGAAGAATCTTCATTTAATGATAAAGAGGAAATGCTGAACATGAGGAAAAAACTGGCAAAAGGTGAAGTACCAGTCATGTTTTGGCCTTTGGCTGACTCCCAGTACGACATTCCAAAGATGTTGACGGATGATGGAATCCATGATATTCGTCTCAACTTATTGAAGACTCTTTGTCAATTAAAGAAGAAGGTATTATCTTACGATGAATATGAAAATCATCTTAAGATAATAGAAGGGTTACAACGCCAGATTGATTTGGCATCTCTATCAGTCTCTCGGTATCCAAAGGCTGAAAAGCAACAGAGAACCCTTCAACGTTCATGACTTGGCGCACTAAGAAGATTGCGTCAGTTAATTGCCAATGCTCCATCTGATGTTCATATCATAGGATGGGGTGTTCACGGAGCACTACATTTCACAGTGCTTTCCGGTCAGCAAAGCCCGCCGAAAATGGTCTCATGCAATGTTATTGCCCATGGCCGGCCACAGTCAATGGGCTTTGTTCATAATCAAAAGCTTGATCAAGAACAATATTCAACTAGTTCCTCTCAAAATCATGTATATAGAGAACAAGTTTTTGAATTGCTCCTACATCAAGCAGGCGAGAATATTACACAAGCCTCTCGTCTGGAGCAAACACGTCATCAAATGACAGAAGTTTCGGAAATCATCTGACGGTCTGTTGAACCAGGTGATAAAAGTGGATACAGGTTAATGCATCCAGCTAATTTCCGAAATAAGATTCGCAAGATCAAGATAGATTTTAAGAAGATCTCAGACATAGCATGTCAAGAGACACCCCAGCTTGCCAGACTGGGGACTTCTCTAACCCAACCCTCAGAGTCAACGAATGGGATTCGAGGAGTTGAGTGGAAGCAGCAGGAACATCCCCAGTCCACCGGAATGGGGACTTTTTCAAATCCTCAATCCTTCCCTCAGAGAAAGTCAGTATTCTCTCGATTAGGGAATAAGCCTCAAGAGGAACGAAGAGCCAAGCTGTCAGGAGATTCTCTCCAAGTGACGGTTCTCCAAGAAGTTCCTGAGGGATCAAGTCAACGGAATGCCATGTCTCGTCATGGAAATGGAAGGAGACAATATCACAGAAATGCTGATAGAAAGGATTCCATGAAATATGCATCCATTAATGTCATCAATGCTGTTGCTGCTGATTTACCAGATGAGGCTCAATCAGAGGGATCAGACGAAGAGGTTCCTGCTCAAGAAGCTGCGCACACAGACCTAAATGAAGAAGGTGTGCGCACACGTAATCAAAGGCTTACCCAAAATCTGGGTATTCCTTCAAGTAACCCACTTCCCCCTCTCCGAAAAGGATCCAATAAGGGGAAAGGAAAGAATCAGGTTACTTCTCACCCTTCCTCTGAAGGAGGTCAATCGCTCTCATTAGAGCAAAGGTTGGCACAACAGGAGGAAGAAATGAAAGAATTAAGAAGGTTGAATGCAGAACTACTTCAGAGTAGTCTTCTTCTTAAGAATGCTGAAGCCCGACAGCCGAAGGAATTTGTTGTAACTACTGAGATGGATCAAGAATATCCTCTTTTATCAGTACACCCATAGAGGTCTAACCCTACGGGTCAAACGCAACAACGGTTGGCAGCACTACCATCAGTTGCAGCACCAACCACCACGTCTGTCCAAGCTCCATTCATTGCACCTACCCAAAACCAAGTTCAACCTGACGTTTCTCAAAAGTTAATAACTACTATTGAGTCATTAACAGCTCGGTTAGAAACTATGGAAGGGAAACGGGCGCAAGTTCAACCTGAAAAGAAAGTTTACCCTGAATGGGTAGATTCAATTTCTCCTCCATCCAGTTTTGGAAACCCTATTTTCCCTACTTTCAATGGATCAGGCGACCCTGAACAACATTTGACGCATTACGTGTCTTGTTGTGATCCTATGATGGGAACTCCAGAGCAGCAAGAAGCAGTGAAACTCAGATGCTTCGTACGAACCTTGCAAGGACCAGCTTTTGTCTGGTATACAAGCTTGCAATCCCGGTCAGTCATCGGATGAGAGGATCTTCGTCAAAAATTCCTTCTTCAGTTTAGCTCAACTTTGCCAAAAACGACAGTTTTCGATCTTACAAACTGCAAGCAAAGGGAGAATGAAAGAGTCTCCGATTTCATTGCTCGTTGGAAGGGATTAACATATTCCTTGAGTTTAGCACTCCCTCAGGAGGAATTGTTTCCAATCTGTGTGGCAAATTTGCATGACGAATTACGCACGCCATTGATCTCTGTGAAATACACAGGAGGGTTTCGAGACCTTACTTCAATCGCTCAACAGATTGAAGATTCCCTTATACAGGCTAAGGTTAAATCTCGTGTAATTCCATCAGATCTAGGAAGAAGAATGGGTAAAGCGGAAACTGCTACAGTTATGCTTAAACAGGCACTTGTACCTATTTCTACTTCAAAACCTTCATCTTCTCGAAGGGCTCCACCTCCTGAACGCCAACAACAAAGGTTGTTTCGTCCAAATGACCAAAAAGATCAACGACGAAAACAATTTGAGGATATGAAGTGTAAAACATACTTTTTCCGAAGTGAGCAAGTTCCTGGTTACTTCATTTCAGCTCTGGAAAATAATTTGGTTCAATTACCAGTGCCGAAGAGGCCAAACAAGGAAGGAGATGAAGACCGTCCCAATTATTGTCCCTTTCATCAAATGTTGGGGCATCCCATCCAGGAGTGTTTTGTCTTTAAAGACCTCCTGCAAAAGATGGTCGACTTGGGACAAGTCAAATTGAAGGGTTCTTCAGCTCATGTAGCGTGTATTACTGCTACAGATCCAGAGGAAGGAGGCGAGTGGCAGGAAGTCAAATGCAAAAATGCGAAAAAATATGATGATTGGATGATCAGAAAGACAATCAATCGTACCCATTCCATTTTGCGAACACAATTGAAGAAGTCAATTGTGTCTCCTACAAAAGCTGCAGTAAAGCCTCCATCAAAAGACAAATCCTCAAAAGGGCAGCACAATTCAAAGAAGAAAGAGGAATCAGAAAAAGATGAGTATGTAGCAAAGCCTAAATTGTCTTTGACTCTGGCAGATTTCATGCCATCTACTTCGAAGCCACGGGCACCATCCCACCAAACGGCACAGCCTAAACAGGCTAACCAGGCAGAGTCTTTATCAGACGAAGAGTTAATCTTTGGTTCTGTTAATATGATTCAATTAACAGATTCATATTCCAGTCTTGATGAGCCTGAATTCCCTGTATCAAATAAGGGAACCCGAGGAAGTTCTAGAGGTTCAGGATATAGGGGAAGACGTGGATCTTTACGAAGCCACTACTCTAATTCTACCCCTGCTAGCACTGTATATGCAGCAGAAACTCGTGGTAGAGCCCTTCAGCGAGCTCAAAAGGAACAAGCAAGTTCTTCTGCCAATGGCCAACTAATCTTCGGCACAGTTATTTTGGAAGACCGATTAAAGGTTCCATCTTCTTTATCTCAGCAAGTAAATGGATCTAATCAGTCTAATTTCCAAAACCAATGATGTTGCCAACTTCAATACAAGATGCATCAGCTTCCAAAGCATCTGCTTCCAAGGTACCTGCTAAATCGCATATTCCTATTGGGAAACGCAGACCTCTAGATCAAAAGTATGATATATTGAAACAAATGGCCCAAGTACCAGCCAAATTATCAATTTTTGATGCTTTGAATATATCAAGAGATCTTTGGGAAGCACTCATCGAAGCTTTGTCAAGTCCTCAAGAGTTTGAAGCTGAAATTGCTGCAGCTGAAATTTATCACATATAGAATAATCTTGCAGAATGCCATGCAGTGATATCTTTTACTGATAAAGATGAAGATGATGTTGTTCATGGGAACATAAAACCATTGTACTTATCTGGAAAAGTCAATTGTATAGATGTTTGAAGAGCTTTCATTGACAATGGTTCAGGAGTCAACCTCATGCCCATTCGCACACTTCGTCGATTGGGCCTCTCGGAATCTGATTTATCTCCTTCTACCATGATGTTGCAAGGATATGATAAAAATGAACAAGAACCACTGGGAGAAGTTACGCTCAGAACTCAGTTTAGAGATCTTGTTTCCAATTCGGATTTCATGATTGTTGATCAAGACTCAGCTTTCAATATCTTTCTTGGAAGACCCTGGCTACATCAGCATCCAGCTATTCCGTCACCATACCATCAATGTCTCAAATACTGTTTCGATGGTCAAGTTGGAACATTGTATGGTGATATGGCCCCGTTCAAGACATGTGAGTCTCAATACATTGAGGCGGAATTTTATCACATGAAGGGAAGAGAAAAATCTACAATGAAGGAAATTACCAAAGTTAATGCTCCATATGGTTTGGAAAAAATTCCAATAAATCCATTTTCACATGTGAGTACAGATTATGTGTTACCTATCAGTAAAATTGAAAAAATAGGCCCAAATCAAAATACTCTTATGGAAAGATCCATAATTTCAATTACGGAAATCGAGCCAGACAACATGGGAGAAATTGGTAACTTACCAAACAGTGATGAAAGCATAAGTGGTGACGTTTTCATTTCGTCTGCTGAAATACAACAAGTCTATACTTCGCTAATTAGGCCATAAGATGTTATAGAAACACCAGAGGTGAATATTGATGTCGATTCTCAATCCATCATCTCCTCTTCATTTCCCAAAGAAGACCCTTTATCATCAATAGGGTCGGAAATGGAAGCTTATTCTTCAAAATGTGAAAATTTTGACATCTCTTATGATCATGAGAATTTCGTTTTTTCATCTACTTTGCATGTAGAAACGGAAGAAATAACACATGATTAAGAGGAAGAGGAAGATCTTAGAGATGCTCCTCCAGCATTTGAAGAGGGTATCTCTACCACTGTGGATGAAATCAGAGAAGTAAATCTGGGTACAGAGAAAGATCCACGCTCCACTTTAATTAGTGCGTCCATGACCCTTGAAAAGAAAGAGATGTATATTTCTATTCTAAAGAAAAATAAAGATATTTTTGCTTGGAATTATACAAAGATGTCTGGCCTTGATCCTGATGTTGCCACCCATCATTTGGGTTTGCCAAAAGAACATCGAGGATTCAAGCAAGCCGCGAGAAGAACACACCCAACCTATGCTTCCAAAATCGAGGCTGAAGTGGATAAGCTTATCAAAGCTAACTTCGTCAGAGAAGTTCAATATCCCAAGTGGTTGGCTAATATTGTCCCTGTAAATAAGAAGAACGGACAAATTAGGGTTTGCATCAATTTCAGAGATCTTAATCGGTATTGTCCTAAAGATGATTTCCCAGTTCCGATTACAGAACTCTTAATTGATGTGATGGATGGCTATGAAGTACTTTCTTTCATGGATGGATATTCTGGATATAATCAGATCCGAATGGCCCCAGCAGATGAGGAATATACATCCTTCAGAGCTCCTCAAGGTGTGTTTTGTTACCGGGTGATGCCCTTTGGTTTAAAGAATGCAGGTGCAACATATCAACGCGCCATGCATCGTATCTTCAAACCTTTTTTAGGGAAATTTGTTGAATGCTATGTAGATGATCTGGTGGTTAAATCCAAACAACGTTTTGATCACTTGGCTGATTTGGAAGTCGTATTCCACAAGCTTCGACAACATAATTTGAAGATGAACCCCTTAAAATGTGCTTTTGGGGTAACCTCCGGAAAATTCCTCGGCTTTGTTGTACGCCATCGTGGTATTGAAGTCGATCCTGAGAAGACCAAATGAATCCTTGGTATGTCACCTCCTCAGAATTTCAAAGAATTAAGAGGACTTCAAGGAAACTTAGCCTATATTCGGCGTTTCATCGCCAATTTGGTAGGCAAAAGTTTACCTTTTACCAAATTATTGAAGAAAGGAGTCACTTACCACTGGACTGAAGAATGTCAAGAAGCATTTAATGTTCTCAAGAAATACCTCTTGAGTCCACCAGTACTCATTCCACCTGTTGAGGGTAGACCTCTTATCCTCTATGTGACAGCTTCAGAGCGATCATTGGGTGCCTTTCTTGCTCAAAAGAATGATGCTGGGAATGAAAATAGTCTCTACTATCTTAGTAGAACTATGCTTGAAGCAGAAACCCGGTATTCAAGTATTGAAAAGTGCTGCCTAGCATTAATCTTTTCAGTACAGAAGCTGAGACACTACCTGCAACATCACGAGGTCCAATTGGTATCTCGTAATAATCCACTCAAATTCATCCTTAGTCGTCCAATGCTTACAGGACGTCTGGCAAGGTGGGCGGTTATTCTACAGCATTTCGACATCCAGTATGTGTCTCAAAAGGCAATTAAGGGCCAAGCTCTGGCTGATTTCCTGGCTGAACATCCTTCAGTGGAAGACACGTATTCAGATATCGAACTCCCTGATGAGGAAGTTTTCTCTATTCAAGAGAGTCCTCAAACATGGGAAATGTATTTTGATGGTGCTTCTAGATGTCCAACAGGGAAGAAAATGGAAAATCCTAAATTCAACAAAGTTGGTTTAGGAATTGTGCTCATTTCTCCAGATAAGGCAGTGTTACCTTATTCCTTTTTGTTGTGGGAAGGTGGTAACAATAATGAAGCTGAATACCAAGCTCTCATTACAGGCTTGGAGTTAGCGCTTCAAGCACAAGTGAATCACTTAGAAGTGAAAGGTGATTCAGACCTGGTAATAAAACAAGTCAATGGGGATTATGCCATCAGAAAAGAAGAATTAATCCCTTTGTATTATTACGTCAGAGAGTTAATGTCGGAATTCCCTTCAGAACCGACATTTTCTTATGTCCCAAGATCACAAAATTCTCCAGCTGATGCACTGGCTAATATAGCCACAGCTTTAGCAGAACCAAATCAGGACGCGACAACCATCTGTATTGCCCACCGTCGTGCAATTTCACCTTATGTTCATGTCAGAACAGAGGAAATTAATGAAATTAGTCCCATTCCTGAACCGTATGGTCATACTACAGGATGGATGTCACCTATCAGGGAATACCTTCAAAATGGAACACTTCCACCTGATAGAGCCGAGAAAGAACAAATTCGGCGATGTGTGGTCAATTTTACTCTTTATGATGGTCCAAACCACCTCGAGAAAATTCTCTACAAACGTGGTTTTCATTGAGTTCTCTTCAGATGTATTGATGGTGAAGAGACAATGGCTGTCATAAAAGAAGTGCATGCAGGAGTCTGTGGTGCCCACCAGTCTGGACATAGACTGTCTGATCAAATTCGAAGGCTTGGATACTTTTGTCCTTCAATGATATAAGATTGTGTTAATTTCACAAAGAAGTGTCATTCATGCCAAGTATATGCCAACTTCATTCATCAACCTCCAGAGTTGCTTCATACAGCTAAATACTCATGGCCATTTTCCACATGGGGAATAGATGTGGTGGGACCTTACCCTTCAGCTACGACCAAGCAGTTTAAGTACATTCTTACTGCTACTGATTTCTTTTCCAAATGGGCAGAGGCAGTACCTCTCAAAGAAGTTAGTTCTAAATGCATTGTTAGCTTCATCAAGTCTAACATCATTACTAGATTTGGTGTCCCTCATACCATATTGACGGACAACGGCACCAACTTCTGTTTTTCTGAGGTAAAGAAATTGTATCAAGAATACAACATTAAGTCCAACCATTCATCTCGATATCATACAGCGACTAATGGCCAGATAGAGGCCTTCAACAAGACTCTTTCAAATATACTGCAAAAGATGGTGGATAAAGATAAGAGGTCATGGCCTGATAAACTCTTTCATGCTTTATGGGATTATCGGACTACCACTCGCAATGCAACGCGGTCTACTCCATATTCATTGGTATATGGAACAGAAGCAGTCTTGCCAATTGAAGTTCAATTGCCCTCACTCCGAATAGCCATTTGTGATCAATTATCAACAGATGAGAAATCCCAAAAGCGGTTGAATGAATTGGAACAGTTAGATGAGAAAAGATTGTGCACTTTTCACCACTTGGAAATCTATCAGAATCGGATAGCACGAGCTTTTAACAAAAAAGTTCATCTTCGTTCATTCATTCAGGGAGAATTGGTATTGGTTCTCAGAGCACCAATGATACCAGGAAAGAAGCATCCCAAGCTTGAACCAAAATGGGAAGGACCTTATTCAATACACAAGGTCTACTCCAATGGAGCGTATTCTCTGATCTCAATGGATGGAGAACACATCACGACTCCAACTAATGCCAGATTTCTGAATATGTATTTTGTATAAACACAAAATATTGTTCCCAGAACCAAGACTCTTACAATTGGTTCATACAGCAATGGTCCAGTATGACCTTAAACTGCAACTTCGTCCAACATGACGTTAAACTGTGTCACCTTCAATGTCCGAGATGACATTAAACTATATTGTGTCCTAGAAACATGACATTAAACTGTGTGGCACTTCCAACGTCCGGAATGACGTTAAACTGTAAAAAAGTCCCCAGAATTGATATCCTCATATTGGTTCACCTTAGTCCTAGCTACATGACTTTAAACTGTACAGCAATGGTCCAGTATGACCTTAAACTGCAACTTCGTCCAACATGACGTTAAACTGTGTCACCTTCAATGTCTGAGATGACATTAAACTATATTGTGTCCTAGCAACATGACATTAAACTGTGTGGCACTTCCAACGTCCGACATGACGTTAAACTGTAAAAAAGCCCCCAGAACTGATATCCTCATATTGGTTCACCTTAGTCCTAGCTACATGACTTTAAACTGTACAGCAATGGTCCAGTATGACCTTAAACTGCAACTTCGTCCAACATGACGTTAAACTGTGTCACCTTCAATGTCCGAGATGAAATTAAACTATATTGTGTCCTAGAAACATGACATTAAACTGTGTGGAACTTCCAACGTCTGGCATGACGTTAAACTGTAAAAAAGTCCCCAGAACTGATATCCTCATATTGGTTCACCTTAGTCCTAGCTATATGACTTTAAACTGTACAGCAATGGTCCAGTATGACCTTAAACTGCAACTTCATCCAACATGACGTTAAACTGTGTCACCTTCAATGTCCGAGATGACATTAAACTATATTGTGTCCTAACAACATGACATTAAACTGTGTGGAACTTCCAACGTCCGGCATGACGTTAAACTGTAAAAAAGTCCCCAGAACTGATATCCTCATATTGGTTGACCTTAGTCCTAGCTACATGACTTTAAACTGTACAGCAATGGTCCAGTATGACCTTAAACTGCAACTTCATCCAACATGACGTTAAACTGTGTCACCTTCAATGTCCGAGATGACATTAAACTATATTGTGTCCTAGCAACATGACATTACACTGTGTGGCACTTCCAACGTCCGGCATGACGTTAAACTGTAAAAAGTCCCCAGAACTGATATCCTCATATTGGTTCACCTTAGTCCTAGCTACATGACTTTAAACTGTACAGCAATGGTCCATCATCCCACACGACATTAAACTGTGAAAAAGTTCCCTAAACCGTCCGGCATGACCTTAAACTGCATCATCCCTGGTCCATGTATATGACCATAAACTATTTGCAAATCCCTTATGTCCAGCAAGACGTTAAACTGTGACGTCCTAAACTACATGACGCTAAACTCTATAAAAGTCCCTCACTTCCGAAAAGTCGTTAAAATATATAATCTCAAAGGTCCAGTATGACATTAAACTGCACCATTCACGGTCCATGCATATGACCTTAAACTATTCGCACTTTCGTCCGACATGAAGTTAAAATGGTACACTCTTTTGTCCTTATTTCATGACATTAAACTGCACAATTCCCCTTTCGTCCAATATGATGTTAAACTATTTTATCCCCATCGTCCTAACTACATGATGCTAAACTGTACAGAAAGTCCTTGATATGTCCTACATGACATTAAACTGTTATTTTGTCCCTGCTACATGACATTAAATTGTGCAGCACCAATAGTCCTAACTGCAAGAGTTTAAACTGCATAGTCCCTTTTTTTATGTCCTACATGACATTAAAACTGTGAATCGTTATGGTTGTTATTACCTCTTGTTTCTCACACCGAGTATTACTCACGTGAGCTTAGAGCGAACATCAACCATAACACTCCCTTTGGGCCACTAACCATGTGTAAGTCCCAACAACATTTTTTTTTATTTTTTAATCATTGTCCCCAAAAACAATCTCTTCACATCGGTTCACCACAACGTCATATGATGTTGATTTGTGAAACCGCCCCTGGAATCAATATCTTTACATTGATTCACTTTCATCCTTGTTATATGACGTTAAACTATATAACACTTTTGTCCGGTACGACAATAAACTACAATATTCTTTGATTCCCTCATTTGAGAAGGAACCATTATTGACATTGATTTTTTAAATTATGTTTCATTTTCAAAAGACTACGTGCATACATGGTAATGCCTAAACTTTTTATCTCAGGTTAAACCATCATTGCACTAAAGTCCCCTTTCACCCTTCACATGTACGAACCAAATTTGTACAATGGGTAATTCTAGAACTACGTGGACTTGATTCCCATCCTTATGGGATACGTAGGAACATTCGAGTGTCCCTCGAATCCAGTCCCAAGTCTTTTGGGCCTAACCCCAAATTTCACTTTCAGTCCCTTGCTGAAAATTCCTCATGAAAACACACACTATGTATTCATTATTATGGTCCGAATTCTATGACCCTAAACTAAGATCACTCATACTTTCGTCCTGCACGACGTTAAACTGCATTTCAAGAACTACGTATGGCTTGATTCTCATTCATATGAGATACATAGTGACGTCCAAGTTTCAATTCAGGTCCCAGCCACAACATGATTATGGTTTTCATTGACCTATGTATCTCTATATACATTGGACAATACCCATCTTTATGTGTTATAATCATAACCTTAAATATTTTCAGATCTTCATAACCCTCTTCATGACTTCTAGCCACAAAAATGTCAAAATTCTGAGAATTCTTTTGCCTGACTATGCAGCACGTGCCCATAGGTGGCCTTGCATAAACAGTCCACATAACAGACTTGTCAGCCAAAAGATGCTATTCATTTGACCATGCAGCCAATGCCCATAGGTGGCCCTGCATATTTCAACCCCCTAACGGGTTTTGTTAAATAATAGTAACTTCATTCTTGAGAAGAATGCCTCTTTTGTCCTTATTTGTCTTAAACGACAGTATGTAGGGATCCGCAAAAAATAGCCATCCTTAACATATTTGTCCCATATCCTTTTTCATGATCTGAAAGTATTCAAGTCTATGGTTTATTCTTCTTCCCTACGTTTGGGTCAGACCTTCGTAGGAGTGTTATTCATCCAGTTCTTCGATGTTCTTGTTCGGAAATATCTTCTCCATATTCAAGTACCTCTTTCCACACAACAAACTCTATGCTTTAGAAAATTTGAATCTCCATAAACTTTCACTGGCTTTTAGCACTAGGAAAGTAAATTTCTGGGAGTTCTTTTGCCTGACTATGCAGCACGTGCCCATAGGTGGCCTTGCATAAACAGTCCACATTACAGACTTGTCAGCCAAAAGATACTATTTATTTGACCATGCAGCCAATGCCCATAGGTGGCCCTGCATATTTCAACCCCCTAACGGGTTTTGTTAAATAATAGTAACTTCATTCTTGGAAACTACTTCTTCTAATGCATTTTCGCTCTTTTTCATATCATTCCTCAGATTCAAATATTCTTAAGCCATAGTTTACATTTTTTTCTCTCATACTTGAGTATGATAATATGTTTTCAGATAAATTGTCAAGGAATTGAATCCATTTTTAATCCATTTAAGGTCAAAGCTATTTCGACCTTAAACATTAGCCCCTTTATGTCCGGCGTGCATGACTTTAAACTGCCCACAAAAGACAAAGGAACTCTGAATAAAAGTCAAGTTCCAGCTCACTAAATATACATTTTTGTATGATTTAGGTAATATTGAGCAGTTAAAAAGATTCAAAGTTTGTAGGATTATTTATAATAATCCTAGTAAAAATCAAACTATGCTTACTAGGCCCATTGGCATAAGTAAATTTGAAGCAGGTAATAAAAAAATGCAGGTACAAATGATTGAAGACAAAAGTGTTTTTCATTGATACACAAGAGTTAGAAGGACATCCACAGATTGAAGTCTCTTCTCTTTTTCAAGAATTACAAGAGAATTTCAACATAACACTTCATTTGATTTACGGAATCCCGAGCTTCATCAGAAACCACCTGGAATTCATTCATTCAATTGAATACAATAAGAGATGTAGTGATACTAGCTCTTCTTGGAACAATTGTAAAAGGATGCTCTTGAGTGCGGTTTGAGAAAATTTTCTGCTAATCAAACAGTGACTCTGTTTCTGTCCAAGAGACTTGAAAGATGGATACATGGATTTGAGAATTGAGCATTGGAAGTAAAGAGCCATTTGGAGAGAGTAATTTTTTCAGATATTTCTCTAATGCTATGTTTGTCTTCTCTCCACCAACTGGCAGTGGAAAACATTTCAACCCATGGGTTTTCCATTTTCATATCTGCAAGGAAATGGCATAGAGGAAGAACTTGATAGTTTACACCATTTTTGTTTCTCTTAATGCACAGCATAACTGAAATAGAGGAGTAGCAGCGCAGCTGCATCTCAGGTGTATAATTGTTTGCATTTGGAACATTGACTCCTTGCAGATGACCATGACCACACAGAGGCAGATGGATGCTCTGTGGAAAAATAGGATGATATTTCTTCAAGTACTTAGCCAAATCTGGTAGAGTGCTGTTGCAGATATCATAATAATCATGGCCAATGATGTTCATCATGTCATCAATCCACTTGCTAGCCTGCTCTTCAGCCGTTACAATTCCCTTATGAGCCATTGAATCTACACAAAAATTTGAATAAATTTAAAACTCTTAAATGGGTTTATTTTTCATAAAATTTGTGAAAGAATTTGGAAAAAATGGCTAAGGCATTAAGGCGCGCAAGTATGGGGATGTCGCGCAAGTGATACATATGCCGCGCAAGTTTTTGTCGCGCAAGTATTACTGCATAAGACCTAATACCTTTACAGGAGCACGACAGTGAGGGAACAGTGGAAAAGAGACTTGCGCGGCTTAGGTGACCTGCGCGGCGAGAGCTCGAGAAGGTATGAAGTCCGGAAATCCGGATACTTGTACGTAGGTGAAGCCGTGTATTTATAGGCCAGGAAGCCTACCTGCGCGCCGCACCCAGTGCGCTTCAGGCCTGCGCGACGCAAACTTGCACGCCTTCTTCTGCGCAAATGAAGACTTGCACGCCTCCCTTTTCCTTTGGAGGGATTCGATTTCCTCAGAGTCAAATCCTCATTTCTCTACGGATCCAACTCTGAGGGGGGACTTTTGTTGACGCTCCTTTCGTCACAGAATCTAAGGATCGAAAAAGGGAATATCTGAGCTGAAAGTGATTCATCCTTTGAAGGAAAACATCAAAAATCAACAAAGGAAGGAAGAAAGGATCAAAAGCAACCTCACCGCGCAGGTTATCTAACTGGCGCGCAAGTGTACTTGCGCGGCTACCTTGGTCGCGCAGGTGACTTGCGCGACCTAATTGGTAACCACCCGGTAACCGCCCGGGATCTTCTTTTGCCTATAAATAGACCCTGTGGGCCCCCCATTCGAGAGGACTTTTTTCCAGAAACTCGGATTGAAGCTCCCGACGCCCAAGTCTCTTATGAAAGCTTCCAGAACACTTCTAAGGTAATTTCTTACCTAGAATGGAAGATCTAAAGAGAAGAAGGAAGGCCTAAGTGTTGAAACTTATCAAACACTTGCGCGCCAACTTAATTCCTTTGATATAACGTGCACATCCTTTTCTGGAAGAACCTCAGGAGGATTGTAAAGGGTTTAATAAAGAGTCGCTCAAGCATTTCAATGCTGGTTGAAAATCGCGCAAGTACCCCTCATGTCGCGCAAGTATACTTGTGCGACCAATACTTGCGTGCCGCCGTAGGACTTGCGCGCCTTTCAAGACTTGCACGCCCCTATATTTTTGGGTGCCCATCTTGCCCATTTTTACCCCTCTTAAGTCATTTCACCTTTCCTATTCAAGATTCAGTCTTCAAGATACTCTTGAAAGCCATTTATGGCATGATTTCTTGATTTGACATCCTTGTCTGAAAGGAATTCTGTGAAATATCTCTCAAAACATAGTGATTTAAACATCTTTATGTCACCAAAGATTGAGAGTTCATTCATTCAACCTCATCCTTTAAGATAAGAGAATCCTTAACCTGGGTCTCCTTTTCAGGAATAATCCCCAGTTATAAAACCTTTAATCTGGGCATCTTCCTCAAGAGTAAGCCCCAATCAAGTCCTCTAATCATGGGCTTCCTTTTCAGGAGTAAGCTCCAAGTCCCTTAACCTGGGTCTCCTTTTCAGGAATAAGACTCAGTCATAACCTTGGGCTTCCTTTTCAGGAGTAAGCCCCAAGTCCCTTAACCTGGGTCTCCTTTTCAGGAATAAGACTCAGTCATAACCTTGGGCTTCCTTTTCAGGAATAAGGCCCAAGTCCCCTTAAACTTCTCTTAACCAGTCATAATTTACCTTTGATTTGGGTTTCCTTTTCAGGAGTAAAACCAAATCATAAGTCCCCTCCTAACTTGGGCATCCTCCTTAGGAGTAAGCCCCAAGATTAGAGTATTCAAATCTCCATGAAGCACATATAACTTTATGGACCTTGTTCATGGATTTTCTCCCTAAAAGTAAATCCTAAACCTTCATCTATCTGGGAAGTCATCCATACATAAGCCCCAAACAAATTCTTATGATTGCATCTTTCATGGCACAATTGTCTAAATTTTACCAATACCTCTTGTTTCTCACAACGAGCATGACTCACGTGAGCTTAGAGTGTAAAAGTAATTATGACATTCATCTTTGAGCCATCAATCATAAATATCATACTCCATTTTTCGACCTACGTGGGTTCTGATTCCTTTTCCACAACAAAGGATACGTAGGTAGCCCATTCATGGGTTCGATCCCAACTTTGAAATAATCTCTGTCCTTCTGAATGACGATAAAACTTCAAGTTCCCCACTGAGTGGCTTTAAAACCAGCCTGGTCATCATAATGACCAAGAGACTTTTATATAAATGTTTTGAAGGATACCATTGACCAAAGAATTTCTAAACAGATATAGATGATTCTCTATTGATGAAGAACCTCGAATACATATAAAAGATTCTCTAAATTTCTTTCATATTTAATCATTGATTGTTAAAACTAAAGGAAATCACATTTTATACTTGGTAATGTAATAAGGATTCACGAACATAACTTAAATCTATAAAGAGAGTCCCGGAGTAGACAATAATTCCCCTCAAAAAGGTGTGATGAGTCCGACCTCCCATCCTCTCGACCAATGCAAATTCCTAAGCCTCATCAGTCCACAAGCTGATGAGCGACTACCTTTGGAAAGTAGGTCTAAACGGATGTGGAATCATTGGATGTTTCCAGTTCTACGAACAAACCCGTTAGAAACCGATCAGAATGTTTGAATCTCCCGTCCAGGAGGTCATCCCCGGATTCCGTGCGAAACAGGCCATACCGGCATATGAAGGCCATCTTCGGCACATCCACATCTCTTACCCTAATATGGTGATAACCTAATTTGAGGTCTATCTTCTAAAACTATTGTGCTCAATTTAACTGATCAAAAATATCATCATTCCACAGTAGTGGGTACATGTTGTTCACGGTCACCTGGTTTAGGTGCTGATAGTCCAAAAAGTGTCTCAATCTCCCATACGACTTCTTGGAAGACAAAATCAGGGCTGCCCAAGGAAACACACTAGGCCTAATGAATCACTTTTACTGAAAGTCCTCCAATAGTACTCGTAGTTATCAATGCTCCGCGGGAGCCATCTGATATGATGGTTAGATATCAGTGTCATCCTGGGGTACAGGTCGATATAAAATTCCACCTCTCTGTGAGGAGGTAGACCCGGAACATCATCAGGGAAAGCATCAGTGTACTAGTCCACCACTATAGGATAGCTCAGACTCTCAAAATCAACTACCCTGAGGGAAAGGCTATCCAACTAATGTGTGATCAGCTAAATCTTCCACCGGGTAAGTCCTTCTTATGATACAAAGGTTCCCTTCTCTCTGGTGAAGGAAAACTTGGTCACATCATCCTAGACACACCATACTTTTCCCCTAATACAGTCGATATGATCATGGACTGTAGATAACCAATCCATACCCAAGATGAAATTGTAAGGCCTTAACGTCGCTACTAAAAGATCCTAGAAAAAGCTCTTGCCTCCTAGAGTAAGCTCACAGTGCTGTAACTTGTTTGTAATCATAGAATCCCCTCTTGTAGGAGTGTCTATCTGTAAGGATCATTCCAACGGCTCCACTAAAATATTCAAGATCCGCATGAGGGTCATGGAAATAAAAGAGGGACCGGAAAATGTGTCTATAAGTACTTCAGCTAAGGTGGATTAAACACGGATCATACCTTGTGTCATCTCCGGAGCACCATGGTAGTAGGCCTCAGCTGCGTGAAGCTAAGCTCGTCCTTTTCCACCTACTCCCTGTGGTTAGGGTGGACCACCCGGAGGTGGTGGCGATAGAACCTCGAGTCGCCGCCCACCGCCTGATGCACGAATAAATCCTCTTCCATTCCTACCTTCTACATATAGACCTCCTTGATCAAATATTTTCCTCTACCCAGAAAGTCCATAGACCATATGTTGGTCTTCTGTATGGCAGGTCGGGCAGTCGTGAGCCATGTGACCCAGCCCGCCACATGAGTAACAATGACTACTTCTCGCCTGTCTTGCTCTGTCTCGAGAGCCCCAAATGACCAACCTTGTATCCTGTGATCTTCCACCTATAGGTCTTGTCTTTTTGGACCTCTTCATCATTACTCTACGGCTAGATGCAGATGAGTCTGCTACATAACGTCTGGTGGTGGGTCTCACTGCCGGTGACTGCTCATCAAGGAAGCTCTACACTAAGAGTGCTCGCTCTAACACCCCCACCTGCATCGGGATGCTGAGATAAATCATCGAATATCCACTCTCCCATATGATCCCTTACTCAATGGTATGGTCCCTAAAGTAAAGGTATCACACCATGTTAGTTGAGTAGCGTGAGATTTTAGTGAACCTTACCGAATACTGATTCACGGTCAGGCTTCCCTGTTTCAAGTGGAAAAGCTCATGTATACGCACTATGTGTAAGGTCGCTGGGACAAACACTGCCCTGGAAAGGATCTCGAAATATGACCAGATGATAGTGACCTTATCGTGAACCTAGAGCATCAAGATACACCATCTTCCAGCTTCTTCCTGAAGAAGACTTGTTGTAAGGATCACCATGAGATCAGCCAGTGCCCCTACTAGTCTAAAAACTCAATCCACGACCTCTAGCCAATCCTCAACCACCTGTGGATCCATATCACCCCAGAACCTAGATGGCCTCTGGTACTGGAACTCGTGCAATGCGTTCAAGTGGCATGCAATCTCTTCTGCTGGGGATGGTGGCATTGGCTTCCCAAAGGGTAGTGGTGTTGCATGTACACCACCTGATGGTATAACTACTGAAAGGGGGCTCTCCACCTAAGCCTCATCACTCGGTGGGTTATCATCACATACTCTTCCTAGAACCCTGGATAGCTGTCTGCTTGGAGGAATCCTAAAAAGAAACTGGTATGCTAGGGTCATTATGTTATACCTGGTGAACTAACACAATGTGATTACAAATAAAACTTTTTAAAAACACACACGTAATCAGTGATTTCATGTGCTGAGTCCGAAATGAGATGTTAGGGTCCTGGTGTATGGATATGTCGGCCACCGGACCAACACTGGATTCCCCAAATTGATAACCACACTCATAACACTTAACACTATTTCCAAATAAAAAAAATCAGAGTCTTTGTTCTCCGGTAGAACCGACTTCTTTGATTCAAATTTGTCATGAGCCGTCCCCCGGGGCCATTGTCGTGACAACCCCAAGCCCGCCTTCCATAGGGTAGGGGATGGCGACTAGAACTAGAAAGGCATATCACTAAAATTGGAAAGGAATTTCCATTAAACCTATAAACTCACACAAACCATGCACACAACAAGATACATGCACAAAGTAAACTATATAGTAAACATGGTGTGCACAGAAAATAAAGGGGGCAAGAATACATGCCCAACTGGGAAGTACAAGTAAAACTAAAAACAGATCCTATGAATACCTTCCAAGGACCCTACCTGAAAGGTAGGTACAACTCTTGAATGGTCGTCTCTATAGTACACCTCATCTAAGGTCCACCCCAAATCAGCCTCCAGCCCCGGTACACTCATTCTCATTCAACATTGTCTATCTTATGCACAAGACATAGAATGGTGTGGGTGTTTCCTGTGCAGGGGTGAGTATTACGATACTCAGTAGGGACCCCGCGACCCCCTAAGGTCTCTCAGAATCCACCATGGATAATCCACAAAGCAAAACTGTAATCACAAATCACGAATCAATAGTCAACCTACTTAGGTATATTCCAATACATATACCTAAGTTATCAAGTAAACCCATCTCATTCATGAATAAACACAAGGCCCAACTCTTTAGCCTTAATGTCAATTATCCCACAAAGGAAATAATACAACAAAGGTAACACCACAAAGGTAAGTACCAAAAAGTTAACACCATATAGAAGAATACCACATATGTATCATCACAAATGTAGTACCACAAAGGTAACGACACACAGAAGATTACCACAAAGTTATTAACATACATGAGAATACCACAATGATAAATCCTCATCTCATAGCAGGAAGAACTTAATTATGGAAGTATATATGTCTAGATATATTTCTAGATAATCATAATTGGTCAAGAAGCTCTACGTTTGACCCACATAAGATCAAAGATGACCCACACAAGATCTGAAAATGACCCACATAGGGTCTAGAGATGACCCACACAGGATCGGTATGTGCTGATCCACACAAGATCGTTTGGCGCCAACCCACACATGATCCGTGGATGACCCACATAGGATCTGAAGACTCCTCAAGTACAGTCAGCCACATGGTTCTTGTATTAAGCATGACTGATTCGGAGAGGTTCCTCTCCATAAGCCATCAGTTGATACGTCAACTTCCACACAATCCCAATAAGAAGTATCACGATGTTATGCCACATCATAATAGACCCAACAAGACAGACAACACGTCAATCGGATTCCAAGTCTGTAAGTTATTAAATTTTTAGTCCCGCGGGCCCAGTTGGATTTGGGTTCGATCCAACCTGAACATACACCAAATTTATCCAAAATTAAAGTGGGGTTTACCAAAATGACCGTCTCGATCGAAGGACTCTGGTGTTTAAAACAGTTAATCAAACGGACACCCGGTTCGGAAGATATGGCCAGAAAGGCGTATCTTGGTCCAGTTGGGCCTGGGTCCGGTCCGACCCGGCCTGAACCAGGTCTGGGCTGGATGGGATGAGCTGCGGAAGGCCCGGCTAGTTGGGCATGGCCCACTGGGTGGACCACGGTGCGGCCTGTGTCCGGGGTGGACCACCGTGGTGGGGTCTGCCCTAGCCGACACCCAGGGGAGGCTCCCCCCCAGATTCCTGAACGACCAAATGGCCGTTCTATTTTGGCCATCCCCGCGATGCCACATGGTGCCACCTACTGGAACACTGGACCCACCAGATCAATCCTACTCAGTGTGACGTGGTCGTCCGGCAATTCATGTCAGCTTCCCCCTTCCCTCGGCACGACGGTGCCTCTATCCTCCCAAGGTCGGTCGGCTGCCAGCAGCACTTCGGGTGCATCACTGTGGCTAAGTTGCCACAACCTCTTCCTTAGTTGGTAGCATGGATGCATGATGCCCTACCTCAATGCGTCTAATAAGCATGTCGGCCACTCCCCTTCTCTGCCACAGCCAACGGGCCGCGGCCTCCTTCACTACCGGAGGTGCAAATGCGCACCTCACCGTTTCCACGCGGCGGGTGGCATGCCGGCCGTCGTCATCCTCTGTCACGGCCAACGGGCCATGGCCTTCTTCGGTAGCGCGGTTGGCTCACCGCCACCATCATGGATGAACGAAGTACTGGCCACCGCCTTGTGCCCTACCTGCATCGGTCTCTGATGATTTGGTGTCGTCGGGCTTCCTCTCATCAAAAAGTTCGCCCGTAAAGAACACTTCATTATAGAGGGAGTGGATGGATCGTGCCATGTTTGTTTGGCCCACACCCTCCATGTTAGAACTATAGCAGGTGGTTCAAGAGGATTTGAATCGATGTAAAACCATGAAGAACAATGTAAACACTTCCCTACCTCGTTTTCTCATTAGAGGTGGCATGAGGAAGGAGATGAAGATGATGAAGACGCCGACGGTTGTCGCTCCTGCAACACGCTCCATAGACAGTTCCTCATTCCTGATCCATAGAATGATCTTAATTAATGGATGTTCCTTGTTAGAGGATGTTCTTCCAAGTTCTCCAAGGCTCTCCCAATTCCTCTCTTTTTCCAACGATCTCCCCCATGGCAGGTGAGGAGCCAATATTAATTAAGTTAAGTAAATTAAATCAATTAATATTGGATCATTAAATTGGGGAAAACCAAGGGTTTCCCCACATTAAAGGGGAGTTCGGGGGGTCCCCACCACCAAGATTTAAAATGGACGTTTCAATAAAGAAAAATAAAATTTATTTATTTCATTTTACTTCTCCCACGAAAAAACTGAATACAAAACTTCCACCCTCGGCCTACTGCGGTCGAGGTGAAGGTCTCTTTTAGCGAATATCGACACACCAAGTTCAATAGTGTTCTCATATTCCAATTCTGAGAACCAGTTCAAAAGTTTCAAAATACTGCTCATGCATTTACTGAATGTACCTGAAAAAGAGTTCAAAAATTCATTTTGGGCACACCAGGCCTTGGAATCACGCGCTGTTAATTTTTTTGGTCTCATAATATTTCCATATAATTTAAAGAAATTACACAAAAAATTCCAGGTCTTTATAGACATGGTATTTCCCCATAGCGTATGATCTTTGATATTTTCTCATGCTATTTTTTTGTTCTTTCAGTGTATGGTGTCTTCTATTCTCAGGACATTGATCCCCCCATCAAGTATAGGTCTTTCCATTCTCTCCCAGGAGACATAGTGTCTCATCCCTTTTGACAGTGCATCCCAAATAAACCCTTCCAACACTTTGTCAATGGATTTGATGAAACCATTTGTTATGTTTTTGGAGGAAAATTCATGGACTGGAATGAATATTAAGATTCTATTAACCAAGGATATCCGACCCCCAATGGATAAGAATTTTTTTTCTAGTTGAGGATGTGGATCATGATCTTTCTCACCACTTGATCAAAGTCTCAAATGCGCATCCTATCTAGGGAGACAAGGGTTCCAAGATATGCCATTTGGAATGTGCCTCCCTACATTCCATGTCAATTACACAGATGCACAACCTGGCTTAAAGAAAATTTCTTTAGAATATAAAATTTAATCTTATACTTATTAATAACTTGGCCACTCTTGTGGAAATAAAGCTCAAGAATCTTATTGATGCCACACATGGATCCCCTACTATCATTTTTTATGATAATGGTGTCATCTTCGAACATCATATGAGAAATAGAAGGGTGATTCATTTTCCTATGGTATGGGAGAATATCACCATTGGCCATGCCTCTATTGATCTTACAACTGAGTGTGTCTTGCATAAGAATGAAAATTCATGGGGAGATGGAGTCACATTATCATATACCTCTAGTAGCATTGAAGAAACCATGACTTTTCCCCATGAATGAAACATTAATCAATGATTAACTGAAGCATCTACAGATGAGGTTTCATGCCTAGGTAGATAAACCCCCTCCATCAAGCACCATGTTGATGAAGCCTGATAAAATTCTATAGTATGCCTTATTCATGTCCAGATTGATGGCTATGTTCAAAACATGAGTCTTAGTGTTATGTTCTATCAAAATTTCCATATATAGTTCAATAAATCCTTGGATTGACCGGCCCTTAACAATGCTAGGTTGCACGAGGGAGATCCGTTGGGGAAGATGCTTAGACGACCTTCCATTAATGAGTCTTGAAAAAAAATTATGGAATGTTACACATACTCACAGACTAATTCTAAAGAAGGGAGGATAGGTCCTTGAACTTCGGTATGAGTACAAGTGGTGTAGAATATGTTACCCTCAGTAAGATTCCTATACAAAAGAAGTATTGTATTGCCAAAATAATTTCACCCTTGACCATCTCATAGGATCCCATGCAGAACAATCAAAGAAACCTATCTAGACCCAGCACACTCTCTGGATTTAAGTTATTCATAGTATCATGAATCTATGTCCCCTCAGGTACCCTTTCCATAAGTTCGCTATAATTTACTAAAACCAAACATGTTATCTCACCCTAGAACAATTATCTTTCTTCTGGTTAACCATTGTACATGTTTGCATTCAGGCCTACAAAAAGGTTCTTTACGAATGTATGAGTCAAGCCCCCAACAACCTCTGTGTTTTTAGTGTATGTTCCTTCATCCAAAGCAATGTTGGGTTTGATCGGGCAAATCTTCTTCTTTATACATGCATGGAAATAGGCAGTTAATTTATCTCCTTCATGGATCGATTTTATCCCTAAACTCCCCCTTTCCATCCACAACTATTAAAGGACCAATTTTTCTAGTCTAATTTTTTTCCTAAGAGTTCACTGAAGATCAAGTTATCCCAAGTTGTCTCCAAAATAGTTTCCATTTACTCGATATCACGATTAAGATCCTCCATGTCCTGATCATGTAGAGATAGATCCCTAGACCACACATGAAGATCATATTTGATCTACATTTTTTATTGTCGAGTGCCGCCCATGTTTTCACATGGGTCAGTTTTCCCTAACAATCCTTTACCAACTGCTGGTAACCCAGGTTTCTTGTCCGCTGCCAACAAACATGTATTTTTAACGGTAGACCTATATTGGAGACAAAGAGAGAAATAATAAAGTGTAAAATAGGATAATAATCTTATACTATTGATTTAACAAACATTCATTTGGGGGTTCTTAATACTGATTCCACATTTAATTTTTAAGGTTGTATTTTGATACACATTGAAAATTCCGTAGATATAATTGAGTGGGTAGATCCATAATCAAATAACTCATTATAATTATAGAGTGTACAATATGTTCACCTTTTATTATGTATTTATCATACCCCTAATTTGAAATAGTGACCACATGAGATTTCCCTTTATCTCCAAGTTTAAGAGGATTTTATTGTCGATCATCATCATTAGCCTAAAATATATGGAACTTATTAGAAAAATTCCCATACTCACTGAATTTGAAACAATAGAGGGTGTGTGGTGTATTCTATGTAGTTTTCTCTATAGTTTCACAATTATATAACTTCATCCCATCACTTAGCCAGTCAAATTTTTTATTAAATTTCTTCTAACACATAAAAAATTTACCTATCCCCTAATGATAATTTCCTTAACTTATTCTTTAACACATTGAGCATTAAGGAATGATCATCTTCTTCTCTCCATGGTTTTTAGAGATCCCTTTTATTTTCTTATCAAAACCGTGAGATTAATAGTTATCTTTAATCAAAATTTATATCTTGATATAACGTCAAATGATTTCATCATTTTTAATGTTGACCCTTTTATATAATTCAAATTAGAGAATAGTTCATAAGACAATGAATAATTGATCAATATTACTGTTGAGGTTAGATGATAATACCATAGTTATACCTCATCCGCCTTGTAAAATTCACATCATATGTATCAACGAGTTCATAATACTTCTAAATTATCTCAGGTAATTTCTTCTCCATTTTCAATTGAAGAATACAAGGAATGTACTTATTTAATAATATGTTCTTAATCTCCTCCCATTAAATTGATAAAATTTCATCTTGTTGAATCATATTATTGATATCATTCCACAATTGATACTATTCACCTTCCAAATGATAGATAAATAATTGAATTTTCATGATATAAACATTGGAGAATTATATATATATTTTTACTGGTAATGATACATTGATCAGAAACCAGTTGATTGGGAGAACCACTAAAATAAGATGGATGTTTCATCACGAAGGAACTAATAAAACATTCTTCCATATTTTTCTTATTGGGATGTTTTGAATGATTCATTTCGTGGGAATGTTTTTTGGTTATAGTAATGAGACTTTTAATTCATGCTACCATAACTTTTTTATTTCTTATGTTAAAAATAACATGATTTTCTACTTCACTAACCATTAACAATGTTTCTTAGACTTCTATCCACTGACTAAAACCACAAATCAGAGTGTAATCATTAATTATCGTAGTGGAGAGCCACATAATACTGATAAAAGAATTATAGGATGTCTAAATCATGGAACCTTGTTTGAAATTTATGACACCATAGTTTTAACCTATAAATTAATATTCATTGTTCTAGTCGTTTATGATAGTTTTAATGGAGTATGTAAATTTAATAAATGTATCCACTAGGAGTTTCAAATAATGTGTGGTGTAAGGCCCATTGTCATGCACCAGGTGATTATCAGTTCAATATCGTAGTCCTTTTTTATAGTTATTACCCATAGAAACAACTATTCCAAATCCACATCCCTTTATTGTATACATAGATGGTTTTAATTTCTTGGAAATCACTACCTCTATCATTCACCAAAATTCCAAGATATTTTATTATACATATAATTATCCTTATGGATCTCACTAAAGGTTTCACATCCTAGTTTCCAAAGGTTTAACTAAACCACGATATGATACCAAATAGAGTGAACCATTTTTTTCATTTATAGATACTTAGGGTTCTGGAAGTAGTGGAAGCTCATGGGTGGATGTGCCCACTTGGATTTTTGTCATCAGTAATGATCAATTCGGGATCAATACGTCGATAAATGCCAGACTCCACAGATCGAATCACAGAAATAGACAATGAAGAAAAATAGTCCCAAAACCACAAACGAGGATCGTCACAGGTTGATTATAATTAATTTAATTAATTGACAAGTAGTACCTTTTACAAAATTCTTTGTTCATTGATATTTCTGATCACGTTCCAATGTGATTCGTCATTGCATCGTAGAATCCAAATGTAGACTTCCTCTAGCTGTGATCCACACGTGCTCCATATATCTCTAGAAATCGCTAAAAGAGTCTATGGGTGCTAGCTTGGAGAACCCTTTGATTGTGTTTGTCCGCCATAGATTGCCTTGATCTGATGGAGGTGGATCTCTCTTGGTCTTGAAATAATTCTTGGAGGAAGGAGTTCTTTTGTCCTTAAGATAATTCTCTAGAATTATTGTGCACAACGATTCTTAGGAAAAGTTTTGGGGTTGTGAGGATATTTATAATCAGGTTTGATGTTATAGATTTATGATAATAAATAAATGCGTTACACATTTTATTTATTTCATTAACTCTTATTGAAAACCCCCATGTCAAATCATTAATTCCTTGACATGCGCCCACACTAATTATAATAAATATCATTTAATAAAACAATATTATTTCTTTAAAACCCGACTAGAAAAACCACACAGTGTGTAATCATAAATAAACGGTCTATACTCATTTTTCATGAAAACTACAGGCCATGTAATGTCAATGTACACGGCGTGTATATCTTGTTTTCATTTTTCATTTCCTTTCCAAAATGAAAACTACACAGCGTGTACATTCAATGTACACAGCCTGTATATCATGTTTTCATTTTATTCTTCCTCCAACATTAAAAAGATTATGATTTCCTGAATAATTATTAAACCACATATGGGAATAATCTTTATTCTACTTGAGATACTTGGATACACTTAGTGTGTGTCCCTCTAGCCACTTTCTTGTTGGAATTTGGCTATCTTTCCTAATGTCCAAGATTAGTATCTAGTAACAGATCAAGGCACCCAAGAGAAAGAAGTTGAAGCTGCATTGACGTATCACCTCATCCGAAAGCTTACCAAGAAATTTAATCGCTTTGTATTAATATCTAATCATGCAGGTTTCATGGCACTGTCATAAACCTATATGCTTGATCTTCCATTATTTGACTTTCAGAAATAAACCTGTTGTTATAACATGGCCATGGAATTTGGGCGATAGTTCTATTTCAATCAAAGGGACCGAGATATCTAGTTCCATAAATATGGATTGGACAAATCCTTCTTCAACTTATCCATTAACAATATGTCATTCTTGATGCACCCAACGTACCCCTACTTCCCGCCAACTATCTTCATGATGGTTTTCATCAGCAAATATAACTGTGCAAGTCATGACATGAGTTAATGATAATATTCTAGTCTAAGGACCATTACACACACTCGTAGATTGTAATATCTGATGACAAAAAGACATGCATAATTACTACTGGTGGGTCTGTTCTCATGATCTCCCATCATGCAGATTTCTAAGTGTGAACTCCAAGAGAGATAGTCTTGTCTTCTTATAAGTACTCGCACATGATGGTTTGTATATTATGTGTCCTTTTATAGTACGTCATCCAACCATAGAACATTATTTACGAAATTTGTTATAGCATTTCAAGTTTCTCATCATAGTGGGGATCTTCCATGACCTTATTAATGCAACAAATATTATAGGACATTATTATATTATATTCTTGAAGAATAATGAAATAATATATAATAAGTGTACATTCATGTAATCAAACTACAAACAGTTGGTTCATAGGATACTAACTCTAACAAACTCCCGCTTTGACTAGAGCCAACTGCCTACAACTTTTAGTCCGCTAGACCCCACATGATGATCATGTTTCTACTGAGTCAAGGATTTATTCAAGGGGTCCCCCACGTTTTCTTCGATGGAAATACTGCTCACTGCACCTTCACCTCTCTGAGAAAAACCCCTCAATAGATTATACTTCCAAGGTATGTGCTTTGTCCACTGATGTGACCTTGGCTCTTTTGCAAGTGCCACTAATGCAGTATTATCACAATAGAGTGTTATGAAATCTTTACTTCTAGGTACTACATCCAGCTCTTAGATGATGCTTCGCACCCAAACTGCTTATTTAGGTGCCTTAGAAGCTACGATATACTCGGAATATGATGTAGAATCTACGAACACAACTTGCTTTGAGATCTTCCAGCTCACTGCACCTCCACTCAAACTGAAGATGTACCCAGTCTGCAACTTCATTTCATCTTGATCAATCTGGAAACAAGAATCTACATGTCCTCTGATGACTAGTTCCTCATATCCTCCATAAACTGGGAACATATCCTTAATACACCTCAGATGCTTAAAGATACTATTGACTTCCATCCAATGGAGATCTCCTAGATCAACTTGAACTCTTCCTACCGCACATAATGCGTAAGCAACATCTAGCCTTGTACATATAATAGCATACATGACTGGCCCAATGGCGAAAGCATAAGGGATCCTTTCCATCTTCTTTCTTTCCTCATGTGTCTGAGGAAACATTTTCTTGAAATATGAATGCTAGGTGACACTGGAAACAATCCCATCTTAGGCTATTGCATACTAAATCTCTTCAGTATATGGTCAATGTATGTACTTTGACTCAGGCCCAAAATTCTCTTGGATCTATCACGATGGATCTTGATTCCAAGAATATATGTTGCCATTCCCTATTCTTCTTATAGATAAGAATTTATCCAACCATTCCTTAACTGAATATAAGACAGGTACTTCATTTCCAATTAGTAATATGTCATCAACGTATACCATTAGGAAAATTACTGCACATCCACTATACCTTTTGTAGACACAGGGATCACATTCACTCATAAAAAAGCCAAATTCTACTACGGATTCATCAAAACAAATGTTCCATGACCTTGATTCTTTCTTTAATCCATAAATAGATATTTGAAACTTGCACACCATGTTGGCATCCTTTGGAGCCACAAACCCTTTAGGTTGTGTCATGTAGACATCTTCCTAGAGGTTCCCATTAAGGAATGCTGTTTTTACATCCATTTTCCAAATTTCATAGTCATGGTAAGCAGAAATGGCCAATAGGATTTTGATGGATTTCAGCATCGCAACCGGTGAAAAGGTTTCATCATAGTTAATTCCTTAATGTTGTCTGAAACATTTTGCAACCAGTCATGCCATATAGGTGATTACTTTTCCCTCCATTTCCAGTTTATTCTTGAATATCCATTTATTACCAATAGTCTTTACATCAACTGGAGGATCTACCAAAATCCAGACTTGATTTTGGTATATGGAATCCATTTCAGAATTCAGGGATACTTTCCACTTGGAAACATTTGTGCCTTCAACTTCTTCCTTGTAGATAAGAGGATCATCATTGTCAACCAATAATGAGTCTCCATACTCAGTGACATGAAAACCATATCATTCTGGTTCTCTCACATCTCTCATGCTCCTACATAGTTTTTATGTCTTTAGAACAGATTTTTCTTCCATATGGCTTTGTGGAATCTGTTCTTATATCAACTCTTCTGTATCTTGAGCCTCGACTTCATTGAAATCTATCTTTCTCCCACTATCTATTTTGGAGATGTTCTCCCTCTCAAGGAATATGGCGTGTCTTACCACTGTAACATTTTTATCCGAGGGGTTGTATAAGTTATATCCCCTTGTTTCCTTGCGATATCCTATAAAGATACACTTTGTGCCTTAGGATGCAAGTTTGTTACCTGAAGAGGCCTTAACAAATGCTTTGCTACCCCACACATGTAAATTTGATAACTTGGATTTTCGTCCACTCCATAACTCGTATGGAATACCATTTATCGATTTAGTTGGTACTTGGTTTACTATGTGTGCTACTGTTTGTAATGCATATCCCTAAAAGGATATTGGAAGACTCGCATGACTCATCATTGATCTCACCATGTCCAACAGGGTGTGGTTCCTCCTTTCACTTACACTATTCCACTGAGGCGTGTAAGGAGGAGTGAGTTGAGATAGAATCCCAAACTTTCGAAAGAAATCAATGAAGTCTTGATTAAGATATTCTTCTCCTCTGTCTGAGCAGAGTTTCTTAATCTTCTTACCAAGCTGGTTCTCAACTTCATTCTTGTATTCTTTGAACCTCTCAAAAGTATTTTACATATACCTCATTAAGTAAATATATCCATATCTACTAAAATCATCAATAAAAGTTATTAAGTACAAGAACCCAGCGCCTTCTTCAACTGGAAATAGTCCACAGACATCTATGTGAAATAATTATAGAAGTTATTTAACCCTTTCACCTTTCCTACTAAATGGGGATTTGGTTATTTTTTCTTCTATACATGAATGACATACACCAAGTGGTTTTAGTTCGAAAGAATCTAAATACCCATCTTGAAGTAATTTTGTCAAACATTTTTCATTGACATGTCCTAGCCGGTGATGAAAAAGTTGGGTGTGGTATGAGTCATGTGAATAAACTTTACCATTAATTTCCATTACTTGGTTTGTGTAGTCTAACACATAAAGTTCATTATATAAATTTTCTCTACCAAATAAAATTCTATCTTTATAAAAGTAGAAACATTCATTTCAAAATATGAAGATGAATCCAGTAGTATCTAATCTGGATACTGAAATAGTGTTTTTTGTTACAGAGGGTGCATAAAAACAACCTTTTAATACCAATACCATCCCAATAGTTAATGTGATGTGGTAGTCTCTGACAGCTATATTAGCGAGTCTGGCTCCTTTGGCTGCTCATAGATCCACCTCACTTCGGTAAATATTTCTGAATCTACTTGGATCCTGTATTTGGATACGGATGTGATCACCATAAGAAGTATCTAATACCCAATTAGTATAAACATATATATTTCATTCGATAACAAATGAAACTAAAGATTCTCCATGCTTCCTTTGCTGGGTGCAGTTTTTCATCTAGTGGTCCTTCTTGCCACATGTGAAACAACACCCTCTTGTTCTATTGCCTCCCCTTTGATATTCCATTTACTGTAAGGCCTTGAAGATGCTTTGGGCTTAAATATCATTGCCTTCCCTTTCCTTTTATTCACCATAAGGACATAATTATTTTCATGCTTCATATAATTTTCCATTTGGTGAATAAGGATAAGAATATCAGATAGAGAATTCTCACCATTTTTCATGCAGAAATTTAGAAAAAAGTTAGAGAAGATATGGGGGAGTGATGAAAGAATGATATTGGTACCTAGTTTTTTGGGGAGTTGAAATCATAGAACCTCCAAGTGCTCAATGTAGCCAATGATCGTGACTACATGAGGCCTAGCTGGGGCACCCACTCCAAGCATTCACTGAAATAGAGCCTTAGAGATCTCAAACGTTTCTTGTCTTGCTCTCTCCTGGTATAGACCACGGAGGTTCTCGAGAATGATGTAGGAATCCATATCTTCATGAGACTTCATGAGATCACTTGATGTTGATTATAGAATCAAAGGTTGAAAGTCATGTGCATCTCTCAAATGATGATCACAGACCATGAAATATTAATCCCTCGTACCTTGGGCAGCCAAATCAGGGAGTGAGGACCCCAGCACATAAAACATTCGTTCATGATGTAGGATAACCTGAAGACATCTAAACCAATACAGAATGTTATTGCCGGTTAGGATATTGTCTTAATCTAGAATTGATCACAGAGAAAATGTGGTTGACAAGTTTGTCATATTGATTCTACAAATTAAAAGAGTAGAATTATCAGTACTTTCTTGATTACATTTTATGAGAAATAATAAATTTTATTAAGTCTCCCACTATTTTATCAATTCCCAATGACCCTCACCATTGAACTCGGAATGTCTAGTTGCTTTGAAATTATAGTGTAAGGGATCTGTATTCCCCCTCGCATAACCCCCACAAGTGTTGTTCAAGAAATTAGAAGGTTTTTAGGTAGTGAGGTCTTTACTAACTGTGAGCTTATAGTTCGTTGATCTGTTGAGTAGACTCCCCAATCCTGAAATCCTGACTTGGATTTCCTCAACACATGCCTCCATTTTACAACAAATCTAGCAAGGGATACTCCTCCAGATGTAAAATGTTTAAGTCAACTCGAAACATTCAAAATAGCTTCGTTTATAAAAGTAAGTGTCCCAACAAGGGCTAGTAAAACACATTTTTTTATTGAGTCTTTCCCTTAATCAAGTAACAGAAGGCTTGGTCTGAATTAATATGGTATTTGAGGGATTTTATTCTTTATGTGTATTTTTTCATTATCACATGCTTGTTAAAATTATGTGATGCTTTCTTAAGTGATTAACCATGTTCTGATAACGTTTACACATTGTCCAGTTTTTATTTTATTCCATATTTTCATGCATGTATATTTTATTTATTATGTGATTGAAACAACACATACATAATAAATAAACCATGTAATCAGACAAAAAAAATATAAGATGGCATGATCATGAGCTTCTATGGGTTAGATTATCAAGAATTTTGATAAGATAACCCTGACTTTGGGAAAAACACCATGAACAGATGTTTCGTGTTTTGTAGCCTCCACTTTTCCTCCTTTGTATCTTCTTGTGTTAGTTTCGCCTCATCATTGGGTTTTGAACCATCTTCTATGACTTGGGAAATCCTCCATTACATGGGGTTTATATTAAAGAAACTATTGGCACATATACCCTAAATTTTATTGGAAGAAGGCTCGTAGGCCAACAGATTTAAATAAATTCAAATGAAACCATACACACACAAAGCGTCTTTGTTCTAGCTCATCATCATCTATAGCATGCAACAAAATTTACGAATATTTATGATTAAAATTATTTTAATCATTCTATTTTTTAAAGATATTCCGTGCATGAATTAATTCTGATCTTATAATTAATAAATTATTTATCCTAGATTCCTTTCTGAATTTTCTTGAAATTCTTCTCATCCATATTCCTTGTATGGTGGGTTTTTTACTTTTAGAGGAAACCTGGTGAAATTCCATTTCTGGAAATCACACGGTGTGTGGGCTATATTACACGACATGTATTTGTTTTCGCCCTATATCCAAAGTACATGCATGGGGATTTCATGTGTGTTCTGTACATTGGATCTTTTGAAGTACATGGAATATAGATTAATCTAACATGACGTGTACTTCCTTGTTACGTAGTTATTAGCCTGAGAAATCCCGTGTACGCAGTACGCGGCTTCTCCTAGGGCACAGTTTCACCTAGGCTGGATCGAACTACACGGTGTGTTGATCCAACATGCACTCCATGTATTTTGGTTTCCACACAGTGTTCAGTTCTAGTCAACATGGTGTAATAAATACTTAGGCATGCTCAATTCATAGGGAATGGTTTGGCGGACTAGTACTAGTTCATTGAACCTAAATACATGGTGTGTAGTTTTCACTACACACCATGTATTCTTGTGTTGTATAGACAAAATGAGAAACTCCTCCGTATGAGTTCCTCATTTTTATTTTAACTAAAATTAAAATTAAAATTTTGTTTCAATTATGTGAACTGAGAAATGAAGAAGGAAGAACAAATCTCGTTCATTTGGTTTTATAGAATGATTTATCTCGAATTGAATCAAATATAAATGCGTAAATTATCAATGAATATTAAATAATTATAATCAACATTATAACCTCGCTCTGATACCATTTGAAGGTTTTGGGTGCAGCAGAAGCTCGTGGGTGGATGTACCCACTTGGCATTTTGTCAATAGAAATGATCAATCTGGGATCAATATGACGATAAATGCCAAACTCCATGGATCAAATCATAGAAATAGACAAAGAAGAAGAATATTCCTGGAACCACAAACAAGTATTTTCATAGGTTGATTATAATTACTTTAATTAATTGACAAGAATTACCTTTTACGACATTTTTCCTTCATTTATATTTCTAATCACGTTCCGATGTGATTCGTCGTTGCGTCATAGAAGCAAAGTATATACTTCCTCTAGCGGTGATCCACACATGCACCACGTATCTCTAGACATCGCCAAAGGAGTCTCCAGATGCTAGCGTGGAGAAAAAATTTCTTGTGATGTCTGCCTTAGATTGCCTTGATCTAATGGAGGAGGATCTCTCTCGGTCTTGAGGGAGTTCTTATAGGAAGGAGTTCTTATAGGAAGGAGTTCTTTCGGCCTTGAGAGAATTCTTCAGAATTGTTGCACACAATGATTTTTAAGAAAAGTGTTCTGGTTGTGAGGATATTTATAATCAGGTTTTAGGTTATAGAGTTATGACAATAAATAAATGCATTACAGATTTTATTTATTTCATTTACTCTTATTGAGAACCCAAATATTGAATAATTAATTCCTTGACATGTGCCCATGCTGATTTAATAATTATCATTTAATAAAACGATATTATTTCCTCAAAACCCGACATGAATAACCACACGACATGTAATCATTAATACACGGTGTGTACTCATTTTTCATTAAAACTACACATCGTGTACATTCAATGTACATGGCGTGTATATCTTGTTTTCATTTTTCATTTCCTCTCCAAAATGAAAACTACACGGTGTTTACATTCAATATACACGGTGTGTATATCTTGTTTTCATTTTATTCTTCCTCCAACATTAAAACTATTTAGGCTTTCTTTGATAATTATTAAACCACATATGGGAATAATATTTATTCTACTTGAGATACTTGGATACACTTAGTGTGTGACCCTCTAGGCCTCTTTCTCGTTGTCATTAGCGGGCTTGCCTAAAGTCTACGATTACTGTCTAGAAACGGGTCAAGGAACCCGAGAGAAAGAAGTTGACACTGCATTGACGTATCACCTCATATGAATTCTTACTATGACATTTAATCCCATTGTCCCAATATCTCATCAAGCAGGTTTCAAGGAAGTGTCATAAAATTATATGATTGATCGATCATTCATTGAATTCTAGAAATAAACTCGTCATTACACCATAGCCATGGAATTTGGGCAACAGTTCTAATTTAATCAAAGGGCCCAAGATATCTACTTCTATAAATATGGAAGGGAAAAATCCTTCCTCAACTTATCTATTAACAACATGTCATTCGTGGCGCACCCAACGTACCCTACTTCCCGCTAACTGTCTTTGTGATGATTTTCGTCAGAAAATATAAGTGCGCGAGTCGTGACATGAGTTAATGATAATCTTCTAGTCTAAGGACCATTACACACTCTCATAGATAGTAATGTATGATTACACCAAGACATTCATAATTACTATTGGTGGTTCTATTCTCATAATCTCCCAACTTGGAGATTACAAAGTGCGTACTCCATGAGAGAGAGTATTGTCTTCTTTTGAGTACTCGCACATGATGATTTTTATACTATGTGTCCTGTCATATTATGTCATTCAACCGTAGAACATTATTTAAGAATATTGTTATATAATTTCAAAGTTATCATCATTGTAGGGATCTTCCATGACCTCATTAATGCAAAAAATATTCCAGGGCATTATAATATTATATTTATGCAGAATAATGAACAATATATAATAAATTTACATTCAATTAATCAAAGTACAAATAGTTCGTTCTCAGGACACCAACTCTAACAGATACCCCATCATAATTGATGAATATTCATTACACAATATAACAATACCCTCCACAATAATTTAGGTTTAGTGTATTTGAAAACATGGATATATTAACTGTTGGTTCTTAAGTGACGTATATCATCTTCCACTATGTTATTCATAAATAACACCCATCTAAAACATTTCTTACATAATAAATTTTTTCATATTCCTTTGAAAAGGAAAATAATAAGGGTATAACTCAGATTATCTATTATGGTAAACAATGGAGATATCAACATAATATAAGAATAACAATATGAGAACATGAGAGTGAAATTTGAAAACCATTCCCTACATAACATGGATTTGAAAAATGAGTCATGAAATAAATATTAGTGGTTAAAAATTAAATAATTATAAATTATTCAAATAAAATGATCCATTATAGGATAATATAGTAATACATTGATTTGTGTCATAATAATAATTATATGTAATCGTTTATTTATTTTTCATGTATCATTTATAAACCTATAATTTTGGAATGGATTTACTACCCAAACCCTCATTGTTGAAAAGGTTCCCTACCAAGACTATCATAGTGGATTGGGTTCACTACCGAGACAATTATAGTAGACAGGGTTCACACTAATGACTGTCACATTGGAAAAAGTCACCCATTAAATAGGGTTTACTTCACATTCTAGTCCGGTTTGTCTCTTGATATATCTATCATTACCCAATTAATAGGTGGTATATATAGGTCCCTCCCATCACAAAAATAAAATAATACATAGATGTGCCAAAATATCTTAAATCATTCATTATATAAGAACACATGATATGAAATGGGTTTTATAAAAATATCATTATATCATATCCCTTGTAAAAGAAATAAATTTATTAAAGATTTTACCATTTCATCATAGCATAACATATGGAAAATGATATATTTCATAAACATATAGTCGTCATAAACATAATCCAGCTAAATAAAATAAATAAATATGGTACAGTGTTGATTATATCCTTATTAAATAATAATAAACATCAAAGTGTGTCATATTAGATGGAAAATGATTTTGAAATATCATAAGAAACATTCCATGAGAAAAATATCATTTCAAAATTAAAAAAACTCATTGAAAATATAAAAATTTCCAAAATATTAATGAAATAATTTTATTTTAAGAAAACATTTCAAACATGGAAAGGAAGATTTAAATCATTGATGGGTAATTAATATGGGAAATATCATTGATATTGTAGACATTAAAAAAAGTATTCTGTCAAATTTTTAGTAAAATACAAAAGGGTATTGTATAGAAATTGACAAGAGGATACCTTTTAATCAATTTTGTAAAAATTAAATCATGGGAAAAATTCCATTAATAAATTAATTTTGAATAATAGAAACTTCATTTAAGGAATTTCTAAAAAACATGAACATGAAGAAAAAGGATTTTGAATATATGATGAAATAAATTATATCTTTATTCAAAACATTATTTTTGAATATTGAGAAAAAAAATGTTGGAAAATTAAAGTTAAACTATTATTTTTCAGAAATAACCTGAGTATAATAAAATATATGAGTTTTATGAGTGGTAGATCATAATATTTCATCATTGTAAATATAATCAGGAGTTATCCTGATAAATAATGAGATTTTAATATAATAACATTACCACTTTGGTAACTTCTAAACCATAAGCTTCATGAAATAAATAATCTCATATTGAAATTTATATCCTTTAATTTTTGTGAGAGTGATTATAAAATACATTCATTGGTATTATACACACCACAAAAAAGAAACAAGTTGTGAATATGGAATGTTTCACATGGAATTATATGTGAGGAAAAATCTATTACCTTAATTCTTGACATTATTTCCACACATGGTAACCACCATTTTAATAAATATATATTCATTATAAATATATTATAGAACCACACTCATAAAAACATCATTTTTCATGAATGTTTTGTTTCTAAAATTTTGGTACATTTAATTTGATCTTAAATCCATCATATAACGTTTATCAATTATGATATAAATATCATATATATTAATAATATATGTTTTTTGATATCAATTTTTTAAAAAGAAAATTAATGATAGTGTTTTTGATGTTGGTAGCCTGTCTATATGCATGATCACTGTTTCCATCATTTGAAGGTATAATAGAAGGAAAGGAAAATTATAATTCACCATTCCATAATCAGGATGATTTCATATATATCAAATATATTGTTTAAATTTATATTTATTACTTAATTCATATAATATAAGTAAAAACTGAATCACATTACTTCGCATGGTGGTAGTCTGCCGTACACAAATGTGACTTTATCATATTCCCACAAAATGAAAAATATAAATGTATATGTGATATTATATTTACTGAAATATGATTATGTTATGAATATCATATTTAAACTTTATATCAATCATTATATCCTTTTGTGAGAGATGATGATGAAAAACAAATTATATCATTTTGTGAGGTGGTAGTTCTTCGTACACACGATCAATGGTTTTTCCCCAATTGATGGAAGGGGCGATGGATATAGGTTATAAAATTAACATAGTAATATATAATATATGGGATATATTGGTGTTATTATATTGTAGTTATTTGTAGATGAATGATGTTGGAACAAGAATAATTAAAAAGAATGAGTTTAGTAGAGACAATTACCTTATCTTAGAAACCCCCCATTTGGATCACTTATTAAAAACCATATGATTTTTCAATTGGGAAGAAAAAAATTTAAATAAGGTTTATTAGGATATTTTTTGAGATATTTTCGTAGTTTTTGGTCAAGAAATATATATTTTAAAGAGTGAATAAGTGAAAGGAGGAGGCAACCTATTATAATTGAGTAGGAGGGGCCTTTTTGTAAATTCCAAAAACTATTCAATAATGGGAAGTCACTCTCATTACATGTGACTCCAAATTTGATTACTAAAGGATTTCATATATGATATCCTCTATTCAAACCTGAACCACAAAAAAACACATTTTTTTAAATATGTTGGTTTAAAACTCCATTTTTAATCACTTTTACCATTCTATTTTTAACCATGGTAAGAAATATCATTTTATTTACCAGGGTAATTTAACCTTTATTCTTAAAATTAAAATTATAAATATTAGATAATTTGGGAAAAATAATTCTAAATATGAAATCCAAATTATTAAATAAATCTCTTATTTTTGTCTGAAATTATTTTTAACACATGCATATGTAACAGGAGAAACCCCATTTTAACCTTAACCATAATATTTAATTATAATTTTATAAGGTAATATTAATTAAAAGTAATAATTTAAACTTATTATAAAATATAAATTATAATTATTCAAAATATATATTCCATTTTTTTTTGAATTCCATTCGAATAAGAGTAAATCATTAATTTGAAATTAAATACACAAATACAGTGAGAATGTGGTTTTCTAAAGAATTCATTTCCATTAGTATATAAAGTTTTAATATCAAAATTCACCATGAATTTTATTCAAATGAAATAAATTTTTTAATAACGATATAATTAAACTTATTTTACTTTTAAGTCATTTGTAAAAAATATGAAACTTTGTAAATTCTTGAAATGAAAATAGACTTAATAAAAAATGCTATTTCCACTAATTGTAGAAAAATTAATCCTTTCAAAAAATTCTAAAAAATTTACCATAATCTAATTTTTACATGTTAATTCTAAATATGTAGTCAATTTTTTTAAAACAAATTTTATAAATGTTTAAAATTTTAATTACATAATGATTTCTCAAAAATAAATAATTTTTTTTAGAAAAGTAATATTCTAGAAGAATATTAATAATTTACTAAAAACTAAGTACATATTTGTAATTATATTTTCTTTAAATAAAACTATTATAAATAAATTTTAAAATCATTTCATTCATATTCATACCACCATGTTTAACAGCTTAGTAATAACGATTAATTTTAAACAATGAAATAAATATTAGATTAGATTTTGTTAAAACTCAGTGTTGCATTTAATGCAAGATGTTGAAAAATTACATTTATTGGAAAAATAATTTTATAAAATACCAAGGTGTTATATTTAATAAAATTAATGTTGTTAATCATAGGATATAATAACCTCACCTCTAAGATAATCCTACACTTCCATCAAAATATACCATGGGATTTTTTATCAATTGTAATATACAATTCACACTAGTGAAGGTTTGGTAGATTCATGAAATATCAATTATATACAATGATTTACCTCATGTTGTTAAAAATGATTGTCAAAGAAACTTTTTATTCTTATTTTTTTCAATATATAATTTGTAAAACTTATCAAAAAAGTTTATAAATAATAAAAATATGTATTTGTTGATATTTATTATTTTATATTGGATATGGTATATTAATTAATTGGTAAGTGATTATAATAAATTTTATGAACGTTTATTAAATATTTAATAAATAAATAAAAATAATATTAAATGTCAGTATTACATAAAATATTTCAAGTAATATGGAATTAATTGTAATTTTCATTGTTACAGTTCGTAAATTTAGTATATAGTTTTACTCAAATAAATATCATCAAATATGTTATTTTGGATGTAGGTGAAAACTAAAAAAATTGAGATACATTTTATAATATTTAATTATGATTGTTATTATATAGTTGTTGAATTAAAATGTATAAATTTAAATAACTGCTATATTAAATCTATAATAATAAAAAGCAAATAGAATTAGTATTATTTATAAGGCCTATCTATCTAATCATTGAATGAAAGTGGTGCCATAAGGGTTTTCCATAAACAAAACCATAGATAAGCATCATCATGTACAACATTAGAAAAATATAATGGGGGGAAATTTAGATCTTATTGAAATCACTATGTGATCCATGCTAACGGGACCACCACCTACGACTACCACCAATGCATATCTTACTCTCAGATATCATTGGTATTCTTGAGGGGTTTTCCAATTATAATTAATGAAAATATTAACAAATAATTTTCAATTTAATAAATTTATTACATTGATTATTATGAATTTATATTCATTTTTTGCTTAAAATATATTGTTTAATTTTTTATTCTCAACATTTTAGGTTATAATAAGAAATTTCATTATTATTAATATTATAATTTTAATTTTATAAAATGATCTTTTTTATGCATCATGTGAAAATTATCTTAGGAAGGATTTTTTATAATTTTATTAAAAAGATGGTTCTTATGTTATTAGTGAAGATCCATTTTTTACAAATACTAAAATATTGATGAACAAGATATGATATAATCATGAAATATATATATATATATATAACCTATTTCAAGAAAAACTAATAATTTATGTTGTAAAAAATAAATATAAATTGAATTAGTTCAATTTAGAAATCAATGATTGTCATTTTTGATCCATTGTTATATTTTCTTCGAATAAAATACTATTTTGTGCCTTTATCATTTATTATATATTCAAAATGGTCCATTCAGTTTTGGAATTCTTTTAATGTTCAGAATTTTTATTTATTTATTCATAAACTGATAAATATCATTGAAATCAATACTATATATTATTTCTAGCATAAAATAATTTTTATGCTTAAAGTGGCATGTTTCGAATGTCTATTTCTACTACACTATGTTTAATTTTATCACAGTTAATGTAACACCCTGATATTTTATGAAAAAAATTATTTTTAATTAATTTGATGCCTTGTGTTGTACGCTACACCAAGATTAGCTTGAACTATATGCAACACCGTATTATCTTACAGTATACACAAACACTATTCTGGGCTTGTGTTTCACACCAGAGAAACCTTCCTCGATAGCGTGTGTTGTACGCAATACCGAGTTTCACTAAATGAGATATTATTATAATATTATCGTGAACTAGCCGTTATGAATAGTAATACCCAATTTTTGAAATTTAATAAATTTTATCTTTCAAAATGGGCTTCATTTTTGGATTTAAAATATTGAAATTATCCTAGGGTGAGTTTTTGGTATGTTTCTAAAAACATTCAATTTTTGATGAATAGTGAAAACACTAGGTTACTATTTAAAAATCGAATTTTTATTTAATAATTATTTATTTTATTTAAATTTATTTTAGGTCCAAATTGATACATAATACCTATATATTTTCAATGTAATTCATTGGAGTCATTTTATAATAATTTTAGATATATAAAAATTTTATTGAACTCTTCACCGACTTTTACCCTCCTCTTATGAGCATTTTCAATTTTACATAAAACATAATTTTACCGCTTCTGTGAGTTGAATTTAAAAAATCCGAGAGACACGGTTAATATGAAGGAGTAAAATGTGGTTCAATAAGATAAAAATATTTTTTGGTAAATAGTAACTTTTTACTTTTATTTACCACGATTAAAAGTAAATAGAGTAATTATGGGTACAAATGATATTATTATTACCCCAAAACATGTTCTAATTCTATTTGATAACTGTAATTCGACCAAAAACAACCTTAAGAAATTAATATTACCCTTTAATCCACTTGTATTAGATTAGGACACTTATTATTATTTTATTTAAAGAAGAGTTTTAAGAGTAAAAATCTATGTTTAATAACAAAAACATTTTTAAATTTGGGTTATACATAAGATAAATTCGCCTATAAATATTCATTAGAAATATAAAAAGATTTCATACTTAATGGTATTTTATTTATAATTTTTATAAATTAAAATATTTAATTTATTTATGACAGAATGATGATGCAGTAATTACCTTATTAACGAAATATTAACAAAATTGATGTTATAAATACCCAAATAAATGAAATTTGAGTCTTTTTATGAACTATCATAATTTTATAGGTTAAAATGACATGTTATAATTTATTTAATTAACTTTTTTAGAACTAATCATGCGGTTATGAGTTTCACAAAAATCAATTACCAAATAGTGTCAAAATTGACATAAAATAAATTTTAAAACAAATATTATATTATTAATTGTTATTTTATTCCTAAAAATATAATGATTGGACAAATGACATATATCGGGTTATATATATTAATAATGAACCACTTCGGGTTCGTTTGGCTTGTTATATAAATCTTATTAACTATATAGTGTAAGAAAACAAGAAGACACAGTAAAAGTTAAATTATTTAACTTAGAGTTGAATCTAAATGATAGGTTAAAATAGTTACCTAAACTTTCCTAAAACCTATTAGTTGAGAGTATTTCGACCCATACACACTTTATCTTCGAAATAAGACACTTTGGAACCATTATAAACCGAATATTACTTTATTATAATACAATATTTTATGTTTTTCCTATAGTGCCCCTCTCCTCCCTTAAAAAAGGGCACCTCCTCCCTCTTCTAATTACCCAATTTTGAGCTTTAATTCTCGGCCAAACCCTGCCCATTTCCCTTATAAACTTACAAAGAAACAATATTGATGTTCTGGTCTCCTCAAAAGACCAACTCTAGTGCCTTTAGAGGAAGCTTTAAAGAGGTGCGTCGAAGAAGAGGTAATCTCTTCAACCGATTCTTTCAAGTTTCTTTCATCTTCAACATCTACTTCTTTAGTTGTTTCATTATAAAGTAATAACATCAGTATCACTAATACAATCATATGTTATTATAAATATTAATAAACCCCATTTCACCTTTTATCTATCATACGGAAAACGAAATCATCGTGCATGCGTACATACGGAATACCGTCTCCACGCCATGGTGTAATCTATTTTTCCACCAACACCTTACTTGTATGGGTATATTGGTGTAAAAAATAACTATATATGGTTATTATAACATCATAATGATTCTAAGATATTATATCATCCACTCTAATTCAATTCAATAATTATGGGAACAATATCATCGCTCGTCTGTACGTACGGATTACCATCTCCACGATGCGATGAGATTCATTATCCATGTTAACCATTCAAGAATGATTAGAAAGTATATATAATGAATAATAATGAAATATATGAACTAATGAAGCTACTGGATTGATTTATATATATATATATATCATCTACTTAATTTCATTCAAGTAAATAATGAAAGGAAAACAACGTTCATGCGTACGTACGGCCTACCGTCTCCATGAACAATGTATTTCATTTAATTTATCAATCAATTATGTATATATATATATATAATGAATATATATGATATATAAATCATGATTTAAATTTTTGAAATAAGTAAAACATGATATATGTAATAATAATATCAAGAACTACAATTCCAAACACGTACGATAAATAAAATGATTTTACCCAAAACGTTGCTTTAACGTGGAATTTACAAAAGAACGGGTAATATAAAGTCATTAGTGAACCATAAATGATATCATAACAATAAATATGATTCTTTAATAAGTCAATGACATTATTTAAATCATTATATAGGAGGTTTGGATGCATACAAAACATATCGGACCTAAGGTAAGTGATAACTTTTCCAATCTCGTTTCTATCTGAGATTTTTTATTCGTAAGTATTTACTGGGGTTATATTTACCATCCATGTCCTTGTTTTTTAAAAATGGTATCATGTCTTCTTAAAGTCCTTTTTACCCATTTTTGACTTTTACTATATGGTATGTAAGGAATATTTCTTTTGTTTACCATACGATGTACTTTTTGACTTTTCTGGCAAAAGTAGGAGAATAGTGTTTTTTAACTTATACGGCATGAACGTGATTTTATGGTTTCATAATGCCTTATTTTCAGGAATATTACTCTACAAGATTTCATCACTATTTTCAGTAAAATCGATTTCTTATAAAATTTCATGAAATTTTGTGAAAATAAAATGATTTTGAAAAAGAAAGGATATTTTCTTCAAGAATTCATTTCAAGTGTTTTGTCAAAACTATTTTCCATCTAATATGACATTATTTAGTATGATTATGTTCCAAGTAAAATGTCTCAATGATTTACATTGTTTTACTTTTCTTATGATGAATTGATATCCATTTGTTTTATATAGATTATTTTATGATGGGATGATGTTTATAAAACCCATTCTATTCTTTGGGTAATGATGAATGATTTATCTTTATTTTGTAGAACAAGTAATAATGATTTCATTATGAGATTGGTGGGACCTATATCTACCTCCAATTCATCAGGTAAAGATTTATATCTCATGAGATAGACATGGTTGGAATGGTAAGTTAATATGGTTATGTGATGCAGGACTGGAACGAGGAGTGAACTCGATTCAGAAAGGGAATTTGTCAATTAAGATGGTCTTAGAAGCAATTCCTTGGCTACTATGGAAATCATATAATGTGCATAATGGTTTTCCACAATTACATGTTTTATTCCCATTCTATTTAATCATGATTGATGTTCCATTATGATGCATTCCTTACATACTTCCAAGATTTATGTCTTTGCTCAAGATTTTGATGTTTAGATTTTATGTTCAAGTTTTTGTATTCAAATGTTTATGGATTGTTTTATGTTCTCTATGTTTACCATTAATAAGCCTTTCAGCTCACCCTTTTTATGGTTTCTTTTCCCCAAGATATAAAGAAAGGTTTAGGTAAGAAAAATCAAAGGGGAAGATCCTTATGGGAGATATTGAAGATCATTCAACATGATTAGAAGATTTTGTTCTGAGACTCCAAAGACACTAAACTATTTCGTTCCTTGTGTGTTTGTTTTTGTTATGTATTAAGTATTTAGAAAAATTAATGTAATTTCCATGTATGTCAAGTTTGGGTCTCAACAGTTGGTATTAGAGGAATGGTGTAGTCAACCTTTGGAAACTAGGATGCGAAAACTTTAGTGAGATCCATAGATATATTTCTAAGGTATGTCTTTGGATGTCCCTAAGGTTATGTATACGTATAGGTTATAGTCCTAGAATTATGGTAACAATCTTATAATTAATCCTACGATATTATATATTGAAGGTACTCCCCTTTATTATGTTTTTTCCCTAGCATGATTTTTTCCTCTCACACTATTCTTTTATGGTTTTAGACGATGGATGGAACCCGAAGGAACCATGTTGATCAATGTAATAGAAAATGCAATGATTGTCCCACTGAACAAACCAATGTTATTGGAGATGGAGTGCAGAATCTTATTGCTATACTTACACAAGTTAGGAATCATTCTGGACTTCCAAATGAGCAGATAAGGGAACAATATTCTATTTAGTCCTTCATGAGGCAACGTCCACCTTCATTCAGTGGGTCTTCTGATACACTTGTTGGCGAACAATGGATTAGTAACATTGAAAAGATATTTTGAATACTTCACTGTTCAGAGCATGAAAAAGTCATTTTGGATGTTTACCGGTTAGAAGGGGAAGCAGACCAGTGGTGGACTCTATTTAAAAATACAAGGCCCCAAGATGAAATTGTATCCATGGAATGGAACGGGTTTAAGAACTTGTTTTTCAATAACTACTTTCCTCGTATTCTTCGATCAAAGATTGAAAATGATTTCCTTGAGCTTAAGCAAAAGGATGATTAATCTGTTGGTATATACGAAGCAAATTTTACAAGGCTTGCAAGGTATGCATATGGATTTATCATCCAACCTAAAAGTAAAGTTTATTGATTCTTTTGTAGCTTAAAACCATGTATTTGATGGGGATTAGCTATAAGAGACATTAGTAGCTATGAAGAAATTGTGCATTGTGCTATCAATGTAGAAATGGAATTTGGTGTTACATATCCAACTCATGGTTTTGACAAGAAACGAAGGATGGAGTTCAAAGAGAAATCTCAAAAAATGGTGAAAAGAAGATGAATGTTTCTTTATGCTCAATGTGTGGAAAAAAGCATGATGGAGATTGTCTTAAAGGGACTATAAAATGTTTTAAGTGTGAAAAATAAGTTCATCGAGAAACTAAGTGTCAAAGTAATGGAAAAAGGGTTTTTAATGATGTGAATAATGAAAAGACTGCAGAGAACGCACCACCAACACTTCAGTGCTTCATGTTCAAGGAAATGAGGCATTATGCTAATCAATGACCTAATCCAAGGGTCAATGATGATCAACGTGAGCAACCTCTAAAGTAAAAGGTTAAAGGGATGTCACATGCAATCACTATTTGTGATGTTGAGTATGAAAATGATGTTGTCTAATGATTAAGTGTTTATGTAATGGGATTTCAAAATAGTATCATGGAATCTCATTTATGGTATCGTGGAATTTTGGAATATCTGTGTATTGGTTTTCAATATTATATGGTACCAGTAACCATGAAAAGTGACTGAAATATTTTTGTAAAGAAGATGATATGCACATAATGAAAGGTTAAAGAAAAAATGAAATAAGCTCATGACTAATATAAGGACAAATTGAAATCATGGTTTGAGTATAATGAATTTTTGGGATTTTGGTATATGGAAAGAGTTAACATTTGAAAACATTAATGTTTTCACTATGGTTATATGGTAATTAATTTTTCAAAATAATACATGAATAAGGAATTCATATGTTTGTATTGTGACCAGCAAGATATATCTTATGATATATTGTTGATAAATGATGGTGTTCACATGCTCGGTAGATGACATTTCTCGTAATTGTTTTCCTTATACTATGAGCTTGGAAGAAGTATTTTGGATAAGACTGAAGATTGGAATGGATTTTTTCGGACATAAGTTAGTATTTTTTAAGGCTAGATGTTTTTTTCGATATTATTTCTATAATGTTATAATGGTGTAAAAAGAAAACCTGCAGGACGGGCGACAACCCATCAGGTCGGACAAGGCTGTGGGAATCAAACCCACAATCGAAGTACGACAGGCCTTTATCACCTACCACTGGCCTACTTGAAGTACCTGGTTAGTAGAAACTAGTTTTATTTTTTAATCGGTATGATAGATGAAGTATAATTCCATTTTTGGAATCATATACGATTAACCTCACTATAAATAGACTTATGTATGTTTGATAAATTTTGTTAACCTTTTTTTTGAGACAGATGGAATGACCCATCATTTTATCACATGATCTGCTAACAATTCAAGAATTACAAATTCAACTTCATTTCTTTGTGATGTGAAGTAGAAATAGTGAGATTTTACCGAAATAAAGTAAGTATTTCTTCTAATTCAAATTATTCAACTTTTGGGAAGTGATCTTGAAAACCAAAAATGTTGTCCTAGTGTCCTCATATCCAATGAATCAGATGGTACCTTAGTTCATCACAAATTTATGGCTTTGTGATTGTTTTATTTTTCATATCCATGATTGTAACCACTCTCCATTAGAACTTTATGGTTAGGTTTCTCTTCCATATCCATATTTTCACCTATTTTCTCCTATGTGGAAACCTAGTGATGAGTTAATTTGGTTAACCGTTATGTTTCATAGTTCAGTTTTTAAAATTAAGTTTTAGTATTCCTTTTTACGATCTGGATTTTTATGAAATAAAATTTCAAGTAGTAAACCATTTATAACCCCGACAAATTTCGAGGGTGAAATTCATTTTAAGGGGGGTAGAATGTAACACCCCGAGATTTTATGAAAAATATTATTTTTAATTACATTGATGTCTTGTGCTGTACGCTACACCAAGATTAGCTTGAACTATAGGCAACACCATATTATTATACAGTATACACAAACACTATTCTAGGCTTTTGTTTCATTCCATAGCAACCGTCCTCGATAGCGTGTGATGTACGCAATACTGAGTTTCACTAAACGAGATATTATTATAATATTATCATGAACTAGCCGTTATGAATATTAATACCCACTTTTTAAAATTTTATTAATTTTATCTTTCAAAATGGACTTCATTTTTCGATTCGGAATATCGAAATTAGCCTAGGGTGAATTTTGGGTATTTTTATGAAAACTTTAAATTTTTGATGAATAGTGAAAACACTGGGTTATTATTTAAAAACCGAATTTTTATTTAAATAAATAATTATTTTATTTAAATATATTTTTGGTCAACATAATACCTATACAAGTTCAATTTAATTCATTTTAGTCATTTTATAATAATTTTAGATATATAAAAATTTAATTGATCTTTTCACCGTCTTTTACCCACCTCCTAGGATCATTTGCAACTATACATAAAACATATTTTTACCACTTCTGTGAGTTGAATTACTAAAATCCAAGAGACATGGTTAATATGAAGGATTAAAATGTGGTTCAATAAGATAAAAATAATTTTTGGCGAATAGTAACTTTTTACTTTTATTTGCCACGATTAAAAGTAAATAGGGTAATTAAGGCTAAAAATGATATTATTATTACCATAAAACATGTCCTAATTCTATTGGATAAGTGTAATTCGACCAAAAAAAACCTTATGAATAAAATATTACCCTTTAGGTCCACTTTTAATAGATTTGGAAACTTACTATTATTTTAGATAAAGAAGAGTTAAAAGCGTTAAAATCAAGGTTTAATAAATAAGACATTTTTAATATAGGGTTATACAAAAGATATATTCGACTATAAATATTCATTAAAAATATAAAAATATTTCCTAGATCATGGTATTTTATTTATAATTTTTAGATATTATATAATTTAATTTAATTATGACACAATGATGATGCAGTAATTACCTTAATATTGAAATATTAACATAATTGATGTTATAAATACCCAAATAAATTTAATTTGATAAATTTTATGAATTAAAATAATATTATTGGTTAATAAGACTTGTTATTATAAATTTAATTGACATTTTTCTAACTAATAAAGCTGTTATGATTTTCAAAAAAATCAATTACCAAATAGTGTCAAAATTGACATAAAATAGTTTTTAAAACAAATATTATATTATTAATTATTATTTTATTCCTAAAAATCTAAGGATCAGAAAAATGACTTATATAAGTTTATATGTATTAATAATTAACCACTTGGGGTTATTTTTTATTGTTATTGTATGATTATTAACCATATAGTGTAAGAAAACAAGAAGACACTGTAAAAGTTAAATTATTTAACTTAGAGTTAAATCTAAATGATAAATTTACAATAGTAACCTAAACATGTCTGAAACCTATTTTTTGAGAGGCTTTAGACCCATTCCAACTTTATCTTTGAAATAAGTCACTTGGGAACAATTATAAACCGAATATGACTTTATTATAAAATAATATTTTATGTTTAAACTAAAGTGCCCCTCTCCTCCCTTATAAAGGGGAACCCCTCCCACTTTTCATTACACAATTTTGAGGTTTCAAGCTTGGCCAAGCCCGGGCCATTTCCATTTTAAACTTCCCTATAATCATTATATAGGTTCTGGTCTCTTCAAAATACCAACTCTAGTTCTTTAAGAGGAATCATAAAAGAGGTCCGTCGAAGAAGAGGTAATCTCTTCTACCGATTCTTTCAAGTTTCTTTCTTCATCAACATCTTCTTCATTAGCTGTTTCATTATAAAGTAATAACATCAGTATCACTAATATACTGATATGTTATTTTAAATATGAAACAACCTCATTTCACCTTCTATCAATCATATGGAAAATGAAATCACCACGCGTGCGTTCGTACAGAATACCGTCTCCATGCCGCGGTGTAATCTATTTTTCCACCACCACCTTACATAGATGGGTAAAATGGTGTAAATAATAACTATATATGGTTATTATAACATCATATGAATTCTAAAATATTATATCATCCACTCTAATTCCATTAAATTATTTTTGGAATGATATCATCGCTTGTTCGTACGTACAGATTACCGTCTCCACGACGCGATGAGATTCATTCTCCATGTTAACCATTCAAGAATGATTAGAAAGTATATATAATGAATAATAATGAAATATATGACATAATTAAGCTACTGGATATATATATATATATATATATTTCATCTACTTACTTTCATTCAAGTCAATAAGGAAAGGAAAACAACGTTCATGAGTACGTACGACCTACCATCTCCATTAACGGTGTATTTCATTTCATTTATCTATCTATTTTGTATATATATACTGAATATATATGATATATAAATCATTATTTACATTCTGTATGTATGTTAATCATGATATAAGTAATAATAATATCAATAACAACAAGTCCAAACACGTATGATAAATAAAACGATTTTACCCAAACGCTGCTTTAACATAGAATTTACAAAATAATGGGTAATATAAATTCATAAGTGAACCATAAATTATATCATAACAATAAATATGATTCTTTAATAAGTAAATTACATTATATAAATCATTATACAGGAGTTTCAGATACGTACGAAGCATATCGGATCTAAGGTAAGGGATAACTTTTCAAATCTAGTTTTTATCCAAGATTGTTTATTCGTAAGTATTTACTGGGGTTATATTTATCTTCCAATTCCCTATTTCCTAAAAATAGTTTCATGTATGTTTAATGTAATTTTTACCAATTTTTGAATTTTACTACATGGTATGTAAGGAATCTTTATTTTGTTTACCATACGAGGAACTTTTTGACTTTTCCGACAAAAGTATGAGAAGAATGTTTTTTAACTTATACAGCATGAACAAGTTTTTACGGTTTCATAACACCTTATTTTAATGAATCTCAATCAAAAAGTTTTAATTACTATTTTCAATAAAATCCTTTTCTTTTAAAATTACATGAAATTTTGTGAAAATAAAATGAATTTGAAGAAGAAATGATATTTTCCTCAAGAATTCATTTCATGTGTTTTGTCAAAACTATTTTCCATCTAAGATGACATTATTTAGTATGATTATGTTTCAAGTACAATGTCTCTATTACTTATATGGTTTAACTTTCTTATGATGAATTTATATCCATTTGTTTTATATGGATTATGTTATGATGGGATGATGTTTATCAAACCCATTCTATTCTTGGGTTATGATGAATCATTTATGTTTATTTTGGGGCACAAGTAAGAATGATTTCATTATGAGATGGGTGGGACCTATATCTTCCTCTAATTAATTGGGTAAAGATTTATATCTCATGAGATAGAAATGGCTGTAATTGTACGTTAATCTGGTTTAGTGATACAGGACTGGAACGAGGAGTGAACTTGATTCAGAATGGGACTTTGTCCACTAAGATGGTATTGGAAGCAATTCGTTGGCTACTATGGAAATAATATCATGTGCTTAATGGTTTTCCACAATTACATGTTTTTATCCCATGATAATTTATCCTAATTGATGTTCCTTTATGATACATGCCTTACGTACTTCCAAGATTTATGTCTTTGCTCAAGATTTTGATGTTTAGATTTTATTTTCATGTTTTTGCATTCAAATGTTTATGGATTGTTTTATGTTCTCTATGTTTACCCTTACTAATCATTTGAGCTCACCCTTTTTTATGTTTTCTATTCCCCAGGATATAAAGAAAGGTTTTAGGTATGAAAAACTAAAAGGGGAAGATCTTTATGCGAGATATTGAAGATGTTTCACTACGATTAGAAGATTTTGTTCCGAGTTTCCAAAGAAACTAAATTATTACGGTCCTTGTGTGTTTGTTTTTGTTATGTATTAAGTATTCCAAAAAATTAATGTAATTTCCATGTACATCAAGTTTGGGGTCTCTAATGTTAATTTTTGACACCTATAGAATTGAAATATTGTAATATGGTTTCGTTATTTTGAATTATCATGGTCACATTATATAATAATGTACGTTGTAGTTACCATAGTAAGCGTACATCACCTTACTAATGTTTAAATATGTTAAAATGATTAATTTAATTGATAAGGACATAAAATATCACAAAAAACATAACATTCAATGGAATAATGGTGGATTTATATACCTTCAAATTATCGCATTATAATGTTTTTCCATTATTGGTCCACTTTCCATTATCATTACTTCATTTTTAAATTAAGGAAATAATCTTAAATAAAATCAATATTACTACATATAAAATGATTCCTCCTCCAACCCTTCAAATAGACACCATAAAATATAATTCATCCCACCAATATTGTATATTTCCTATGAATAATTCATAATCCTCTCGATTCTAAGAGGTCCTTCACAAGGAAATTTATTCTCTCAATGTAAGTGATATATTCTTCATGATTTTTATTTTATATATTATTAATATAATTTATTAATAAATATTATTTATCACATTAGATAAAATTAATTCTATAAGAATAAATAATATTTATATTATCACTATACAATAGAATTTTTTTACTCATTCAATCATTATAACATGTTCTTATCTGGGTCTGTTTCACCACCTACATGAACATTGTTGTAATTTTAAACCTCTGAATGACAAATAAAATATATATTTTTAATAATATATGACAATTTTAAATTTAATATGTTTTCATAATTCTATATTGGTATTGTTCAAAATTATATATACTAATAAATTCAATTTTTTATTAATTCAATAATCACAAAAATGGGAATTTTTAAGCGTTCCATGAGACCCTTCATCATAAGTTCCATGAAGTAGATACAAGACTCAAAAAATATATCAAAAAAATTATTTAAATATCAATAGAACTATATAATACATGAATCCATGAAAAATACACAATTATTGTAATCACCAAACCTGATCATATAGTGGAAGTAAAATGATAAACATCAAAATGTTATTTTTAATAGCTAAAAATTAATATAAGAGGAATTATATGTTATAAATCTTTTGTTTTAAAAAAATATATATGAATATGTTTATTATTTAGTTTAATAATAAAATTAAAACTTTTATATAGGGTTATTACTATCCTTCTCCTAAGATGAAGTCTAGGTTAAGGGTTTTTCATCTCAAATTTTCATCATTGAGTCATAATTCATATTATTCACATTTTATCATTTATATAGTAAATATAAGTCCACATTGACATAATATATCATGAATCTCTTTATAATCATGGTATTGTATGTCATTTATCATTCTAATTCTTTAAAACTATATTTTATTTTAAAGGTTATAAGGGGTTTTATTTTAAATAAATTTTTAAAAAGTTTCGAAGTCTTCTCCCCAAATAATTATCTTGGATATCCATATTATTTATATTGTTTTTAGAATATCTTCTCTGTATATATATATATATATATATCTATTTATGTAAATTTTCATAAATATTTTGAATTCATTAATTTTTTCTAGAAGAACTATATCAACATTTTTTGTTCGGGCAATTTTTGACTTTCATAAAAATTGAATGGAAGGAATATTTTCTCAAAATCAAAATATTGATTTTCTTTTACCTGTATTATGATTTTATTCATTATTGAGATTCATTTCCATGATTTTACTATTATTTTTAAATAATATCATGCTTATTGTTTTTTAATGTTTCAATTTTTTAATGATTACAAATGGAAATTATATTTCTTCTTATTTTTCAATGAAAATTTCTAATTCTTTTATAAAATTAATTTTCATCTATATAAGTACCCATTGACCATATTATTCTTATCTAGGATATTATCTAATGATACCAAATAATTTATTTCTTTATATGGATTATGAAGACTTTTTAAGGAAGTTTTGATGAAACTCATTTCCATTCCATGAATCATGTAAGAAATGGAGGAATGAAAAATTGTATATAAATTCTTGTGAAACACATATTTATGGTATATAAATATTTTATGGGTGAAACTTATATATCTATATAATTCATTGAGTAATTATTTATATATATCTGGATATAATTATTGGAAATGAGTTATAAATCAATATCCACTAAGGGATACAAGGACTGATACCTTATCTAGTATGATATTGGATTCATATATTGATACTTCATCCACTATGTTAAGATGGTTTTGGTAGTTAAACATGAAATAATATAAAATTTCTATTCTTATTTTATTTCCACATTTCTATGATATGTCACATGACTATGATATTATCTGAGACTCCTGATTATTTTCATATATCTCTCTATAACAATTAAATGGTATATTTTTTTTCAATAGAGTTTTTTTGGCTGTCAATCATACTTTATTGGAAACTTATATGGTTCTATGATCTTTTTTAAATGTATATTTATATCATTACCATGTTTTATCACATTCTATTGATCTTATCATTTGTGGAATGTAGATAAATTTCCCTAAAATAATGATTGGGCTCACTTATTTTTCTTTTCAATTCCCTTGGAAATTATTTGTAGAATTATGAGTATAAGGAATTTTCTTACTGAGAATTTTGGGGGATATGTTAAATAAATATGTTTAATATTTCCTTTTTATAGATAATTTATAAAGACACTAAACTATTGGGTTCATGGATTGTGATATTATTTGTGATATATAATCTTCAGGTTATAAAAAGTATGTAAGATATATTAATGTTTATCTCCAGTCACCATAGTTAGTATCAGAGTTGGGTTTTTTTTTATTTTTGTGGATTATATTATAAATTATAATCGAACCTAGCAGAACGTAACATAGTTTGAACTAAAAGTTATATCATTTGAACGATATGGGAATCTAAAGTATTATAATCTAATATAAAGGTTTTTTAGAGTATTACATTATTATGATTTACTATTTATTATCATATCTTTTTCCCAACAGATTCTATTACTATATTATTTTTTATAACTCATGTTAAACTCTTTTGGTTTTATTAAATGGATAGATATAGGAGGAACTGATTTAACATTGGTTGTTAAGGACAATATGGTGATTTTCCCCTTGAGAAACCACATGAGTTGGAAAAATAACTCAATCAATCACCAATAATGAAAACTGTATTGAGATCACAAACACACCAAGTCAGGAGAACATACTAACATATTCTTTTTTAGGATAGTTACACTTTTCTTTGGTGGGACCCTCATCTAGAAAATTATCTAGAAATGGATTAATACAAAAGAGAAGTTATTTCTCATTATCCAGTGCTTGAACCATGAGAATATTATTTTAGTTGTCAGTTTGTTAGAATATGAGTTTAACAAATGGTGGAACACCATTAGGAATATAACAAAAAATTAATAATTTTAATCTAGTAAATGATATCACTTTTTGAAAATACTATTTTCTAAGTATTTTAATCAAACTCTCCATTATAAAATAAATTAGGAATTCCATGTCTGAAAAAAATGGAGGATGAATCCATCGGAACCTATGAAACAAACATTAAAATTATTTCAAGTTACATTCATATTTTTTTACTAACATTGAAGGAAAGATAGATAAATTCATTAGTTGACTAAAACCAATTATTTAAAGAGTATTAGCAATAAGATACATCAATATAAATTATAAAATTATTTAATAGGGACTTATGGAGGAAATAGAATATTAAGACTCTGATTGTTCCCATGGATATAGTGATAATAATTTGAAAATTGAGTTTCATGGAAACTCGAAAAAAAATCACATAGATAAAAGATATATCAAACACTTACATTCAAAAAAATGAGGGAGGAATAACTAGGTAAATTTAATTAATGTGACCCAAAGGTTCTTCTTGTGTAAAAGTGTTTCTATCAACCTCACTATTTTTGAAAGGATTAAAATGGATCTTCAATAAAATTGAATAAATTAGGGTCCTAACTAATGTAAAAACCAAAAATATATTCTTAAATTGCAATTATTTTGATCATTATTAAAATTATTTCCCTTATCTAAGGGATAATGAGGATAATATTTTGTATCAACCAACTAGAATAAATAAATAAGGAAGAAATTATAAAATGCCTACTATGAGATATGATCTTAATAATCAAATAAGGAAGGTAACACTTACTATCAACTCTAAAACTATGTATATATTATTTTATTCTGGTTATATTCATTAATTTATATCATTAATGTTTTATAAAAATATTTACTCACCACAAAAATTTTTGGATACTGAACTATCAATAAGAAACCCAGATTATGTGTTTCTTTCAACAAAAGTATAAAACTATTATCTAAAAGATTATTTTTGAATGATACTATCTAAAAATATATGTAAAATTACATTAGTGTAAATTTATTTGATATTCACAATTTTTTGGATTTCTCTTCAGAAATCTCTTATCAATTTTTATATAAGGATGTATCATTTTATATCCAAAATCATCCTATTATAAAATATCGATAAAAGGAAAATTATGAGAACCATATGGAAATAAATTAATTAATATAAATCATGATACCCAATATCGAGGTATTATTTACTAGAATATTTTGTAAAGAACCTGATATTGAAGATATGCTTATTGTATGAGAATATAATTATGTATTCTATGATGGATGATATATTATACCCCAAAAACATGAGGGTGAGTTTTCAATTGAACTCATATGAGGCTCCATACCTTTATTAAAGAGTACTTATCAAATAACACACAAATAATTGGAAGAATTATATAATAATTAATATTATTATATGGAGAAGGGTTTTAAACTCCCTATTGCTTCCCCATGGGGTGAATTGTTTCACATTTTTAAGAAGAAGGATGCATTAATGTGTATTATTCTTTATTTTTATCGATATAAGAAAACCACAATCATGATAAAGTGTTATATACCTTATATTGATTTCTTATTTGAATCAAATTTTAGGAGATCAGTAATTCTTCATGATTCATTTTCAATATAGAAATCATTTATTAAGGTTAAATGGGTGAATAAAACCCAAATAGCATTCTGTATGTGGTGCAGACCCTTATAATTCATATTCATTACTTTATAAATAAGATAACCCTGTAATATTTATAGTTATTATAAATAGAGTATTCATAAACAACCTTGATCTATGTATAATATTATTTATAGATGATATTATTACACATACTAAGAGGAAGAAAGAGAATTAAAATCATATATGGATTGTGTTGAAGACCTTGAGAAGGAAGAAACTATATCCCATCTTTAGAAACTATGAATTATTATTAATTAAATCATCATTATTATTTCTGGTATATACAATTGAGGTCATCTCTATATGTCCATCAAAAAGATGGTCATTCCAAAATTTCATAAACTTTCCACTATAACACAGATCCATTGTTTTCTTTTGTTTTTTTATACTACGAATGCATTATAAAAAATTTATAATGGATATTAAATTCATTAAACTTGTAAATGAATAAGGATGTAAAATTATTCCAGATAGAGGAATGTGAAAATTTCATTAGGGATCTTAAGAATATTTCCTAATAAGAAGGGATTACATTACCTGATAACTAATAAGGATGGAAAAGGTAACAATATCTATGGATAATCAAACTATTGATATATAATCCATAAATTATAGGATTAAATTAATAAATTTCCTAAACTATTTCACAATATTACATATATTTAATGATTAATGAAAATTATTTTGGTTATATGCTTCTAAGAAAGAAGGTAGAAAATATTTAGATGTTCAATCGTAATGAAGATTGAAATCAACAGTTTTGAACCCAAATATATGTTATATAAAACCAAATTTAAAGATGGATATTTTGTATTATTCACATAACCTTCCCTTATCTTTTAATGCATGAATCTCAAAGATACATTGAGATCATAAGAAACACTTTTGGTAGGAAAAAAATAAATGCATGATTACATAGTGTTGATATCGATTCATGGTATGTCAACAAGAAAATTATGGATGTTATAAATCTAATGTAATAATAAATAATTGTTATAACAATATATATTTTTTGTAACATCACCATGCATTTATTATAAACCTATATTAGATTTATAAAAGAAGAAATTCCATATTTTGGTTGATCAAATCACAAAATCAATTCACATTCTTACAAATAAATGGTATTTATCACTCGTTCAAATTGAAAATATAGACATAATGAAAGTGGTAAGGTTTTATAGAGTACAAATTTCAAATGAATTTAATTTAATTCCAATGTTAATATAAAAATTATAGTTGAGTCCATAGTAATCATTTGTACAAATCTATATTATAGAACGACCTTTACCCTCAAACCGATTGAAAATATGAGACGACCATACATACGTTGTAAGATATGATAAGATCCAAATAAATAGGCTTTAAATAAAGTTGAGATAAACATATTTCACTAAACCATTATTCATATACTAATATTTTACATTGTAGAATGAAAATTATGGTATATGAGGCACAATAGGGTGGTGATTCAGAAATATGACTTGTTGGGATGAATTCAAAGAGGGGATGTTGTTTGGACATGAACTTGAATAAGAAATGATTGAGATAGTTAAAACCATTAAATAACATATGAATTAATCACAAATTCTATAGAATATATATGATAACAATAATTGGTGTGATAAATAGTATGAATTTTGTGATTAGTTGTTCCTCTAGATATCACTTGTAACTAGGAAATATCATTTGGGAGGAAGGGGATGATGATCCCTATGTAAATCAACCCCTTAAATATTCTTGATCATGTAAAAGACGTATCTAATCTCTTATAACTACCTCCACATTTCTCACAAGTGCAATATTTGTTACATGTTCCACTTTTTAAGAAGTACATATTGGATCCATTGCATGCACTAAACAAGAATGTCATACAATTAGAGTAAGATCCATCATATGAGGAAAAACTAGAGGTGATATTGGTTCAAATTCGATAGCATTTTGTTCAAGAAAACCCACCTAGGACAATTTTTGTGGTGAAATAATAATTATAATTAATATATGATGGAACATAGGGATGTAATGAGAGAAACATACCATTAATTCTCTTTTTCTACGTAATACAATTTTGATGGGAATTTTTTAAGGAGGTAGAATATAAAAAATCATGGGCTTAGTATAAATTTATCCATAAATAAATATTTTTGAATCTCTTTTTTCATACTATACACCAAAAATAAAAAAATGATTAAGTTTTAAGTTAATAAAAAATTCATTTATTATATAGCTATTGAGTTGTTGGGTATAAATATAAATAATCACATTATGAAATCTATACAAAAATCATCAAGGAGGGAAAGTATTATTTATGAGGCTAAAATATAGAACCATATAAAATAGGTGCAATCACAAGATTTTTCACTAATCTAAGAGAAATTTTATCTTCATTATGTCATACTTGATTGAAATAGCCTTCGGCAGAAGTTTAAACTCATTGAAATCAATTTGAGATTTAGGCTAGTCGAACCACACACACAACTACCAAAAATCCACATCTTACCCTTTGAATTATAAATTGTTAAAAACTGTTTTTTGTTTTAGGTATGATGATATAAACATGTAATTAATAATTTAATAAAAATATTATTTAAATTATTAATCATTTTTATTCATTGTAGGCTTCAAAAAAAATTTCAAAAAAAATAAACATTGTAAGTTCATATATTAAAAATGATTTTTGATATTGTATTTTTGATTTGATAAATATGATTTCATTTTTTGGATTCCTTATGTCCAAATTATATTATGAATATTTTTTTTAATTTTTCTAAAAAAATTGATTTTTAAGTGTATAGTGAAAATATATTTTTTACAAATATCGTAAATCTTTTTAAAATGTTTATGATACAACATGACATAAAAAATATATTAAACATTTTTTTAAACAAAAGATTCATTTGATGAGTAAAATTATTATTTTAAAATTAATATTTTGAATTTATAAATCTATGCTTGACTATTGAGAATCATAGTTATTTTTCATTCTCATAAAAACTATTTTGGTTCTTTTTTATTAAATAAGTATTCAAAATTATCCTTTTGGTTTTTGATTTCCTTCAACGAAAAAAAAACTATTTTATTAATAATAAACCATAAAATTAACAGATTTTTTGTTAACAGATTTTTTGTTAAATTAATTTTTATAATTTAGAGGGAATTTTTCTAAAGAAAATCGTCTTAAGAATATTTTTATTAAAATTAATTTTTTTTCTAAATCTTGATATTTAATTTAATAAAATTATTTTCAAATTTTTAATAATCATATTAAAATTAGTAAATATAGTATACATTATTTTTATTTAAAAAATTAAGTTTCCATAGTGAAAGTGTGTCACCGTAGTAAGGGTTAAATATGGTAAGCTAGAAAAAATAAGTGAAAAGGTCCAAATATATCACAAAAACTATTAGTTAGAGTTATTATCTAAAGAGGAGGTGAATTGAGTAGCCAATATAAAAATGTGTTCAAAATAGTTTTAAATAAATTCCACCATGTAATTAAAATATACCAGTAAGTCAAAATAGTTTGTTGATATAAGTTCAGATCTATTAATATATTTCTCAAATATTAATTAAGTTTCAGTTAAAACAATTATGAAAAATTAATTTAACAATTTATATAAATTTACATAATCAAAATATTATATAAACACCAATTAATACTAACTTCGCAGTAGTGGTTTTGTTTATAGTTTTAAAAAAAATTCAATTTAAAGCATAGAAATAAAGCAAAAAACAAACAAAAGAATAAAAGAAAGAGTTTTAGTCTCATGTTGAGGCCTAATCCTCTACAGTTGAAATTAACCTACTTATTAGAAAGTTATGTAAAATTATTGTTATCCACAACCTGAATCAGGTGTACAATACCAAAACATCGATCTGTGCCATGCAAAACCTCTTCTATAACTATGGTAGGAATAAAACTAACATTTTTCACATAGGGACCTCTTCCAAAACACATGGTAAAACATGTGTAAAGAGAGTTGAGAAGATATCTAGTAACATATTGTTAATGTAAAGGAGACAGTGTGTGTGTGTTTATTATACTGATTAAAACACAAACTGCTCGTAATGTAATGATTATAAATAAAGAGAAAAAGTAAATATTTAAATAATATTATGTTTCCCGGCCCGATGTACTCTGAAGATTGTGACTCCGTAGATATATCTTGAAAAGGTGATCCAGTCATGATTCTGAAAATTTCAGTGAAATAGATTCCTATGAACATTTTCTATTATGGCTATAGGAAAGGAAATGGAAGCTCAAGTCATGTTTCAAATAATCACAATAAAACAAAATGTCATGAAATATTATTTTTACTATGGTATGGAACTAGATGCTTGATGTGCTCCAACATTTCACATTTGGTTGTAGGGATGAATTCTTTGAGTAAAGATATTTCCCAAAAGTCTCAATTATGGTTCTTACAATATGGTTTCAACTCAATTCACGTGTTCTGTATCTCTCTTTATCTATATATATTTCTATATCAGTTGAGGGAGTCTACTTCCTAATTTATCAATACCATGTAAATAGAATCATCTGGATCCTCTTCTCATTATATTAGATGACTGAGAAAAAATATAATTAATTCCTGCTATATATTTACAACAATAATTAAAATAAATCTCATCATTAAATTTGATAATATAAACATTATAAATAGTTAATTAAAAAATAAATAAAAATAGGGACAATGACTATTCGAAATTGTGAGGAAACTTTGGTGATGACATAGGATGGAAGGGAGGCGTGCCAATGATGATTAATCTCAGTATTGAGTCTTATTAATGATATTTAATCTCAACACCTATCCAAATTTGGATTCGACTAAGTTCTAATGATTGGTAAACCTTTGGATATAGTTCATTCTCGTACTTATCCACTTCAACATCATGATGGTGACTAACTGTTGATTGTAGGTCATTTCCATGATTTGTAGAATCTTCATGGTTCAATAGTCAGTCATATTTAACTATATGTGTTTCAAAAACTTTTCCATATTCTCATCGTTATGGTGTGTAATCCTTAATGTTGAGTCATGTTTGGTGGTGTGTAGATTCAGATTGTGGTCCTTTTTAGTACTTATCGAAAATTTCACTAATCATACTTATATTAAAAAAGGTTAAAAAAAAACATAAAATGTATTAATATCACAAGAAACCGGATTTTTTGATCATTAAAACAAGTGTTAAAACAACCTCCCCCTTTTTGATGATCCCAAAAATTTGAATTCTTATAAACTATGTACACAATACACTAGTGTATCAAATAAGATCAACATAACACTAAAAAAGTATAATGGTTTCAAAGATATGAAGTAGAAATAGTATCAAAGATATTTAATAATATAAAGACATATAGTATCAATAGTTGATAAATATAGAAAGCATAATATGTAGATAAACTAAAATGGAATCAAATAGAATATGATTTCAAAGAAAAAAATTAAACACATATTGCACAAAAATAAATATCATTAATCGAGTTATAAAAATATAATATTACTGTTAGAGCATTAAGTTCATTGGTACTAAAGAAACTGTTGAAAACAATATAAATAATTGTATTAAAGAAACACCACTATAAAAAGAGTAGTAAATAAAATAAAATAATTCCATGTATATATTCTCACCCTTTTGTAATTGTAAAAAATTAAAAATAAAACTAGAAATGTAAGGAATCAGAATAGAAATAAAAAGAGGGATTCTATTATAAAAATAAAGGGATGTACATCTAAAAAGATACAGAAAAATGTTCATACAAAAAGACCCTATCAAGTACTCAAAAGTATAATCTCAATTATTTTTGGTATTGGTTGGAGGAAAATATCATTCTTTTCCTAACCCCATGTTAGAACTAGAATATTCACATAGAGTCACAACATTTGAAGCTGAGGTAGTTGTAGGGATGGCTGTTACAATACTAGTTAGAGAAGGTGTCCCTATGATAATTATAGTCCTAAGATTATGGATTTCATCTATGGGAGTCATACATAATGGAATAAAGTCAGTAGGAAAAGGAGAATTTGGACCTCTCATTAAACCTAGTTTAAAGAACTCTTGAGCTAAAAATGGAGGGGTGAGATGGTCAGTAACATGAATGGCATCCAGATCCCCTACTATGATGACAAAAACATGGATAATGTGATTTATGAGATTGATAATGTCTATAATAATTTTTCTTGACCTCTTTATAGCATTAAATAATCCAATATTCACTTCTATAAATATCTTGAGCAATGGGGTCATTACCTTCAACTGATTAAATTTTTCATTAATGTCTTGGGTGATCAGAGGCATCTATAGGTTCTCTTCCAGGAACATGAAATGATGATAAAGTTAATTCCGAGTATAAATCCAAGAAATATAATAATTTATATCCTTTAATTACCTCTCTATCAAGATTCATATCATTAATATCTTCTCTAACCATCATATGCACATGATAATTGTTATAACATATTTTCCACAAACATTCATGAGGTTGGATAGGGACATCACTTGAGATAGAACAAAGATACTCTCTAATAACTCTCCTAGTAAACTCAACATCAAAAGGAGTAGGTGGATCATTTGATGTAGAATCCATAGAATAAAGATTCACCACCCTCTTCAAAAAATTAAACATAAAATTTGAAAAGGAAGATCTCATCTAATACATTGTAGATCTAAAAGTATCCAACTTATTGGATAACCTGTTGTTATCATTTTCTACTTCTTGAATGTGATGAATCATCCTAGGCTATATGTGATATATCATAATCTCAAACAGATACCTTGCATCCATTTCACTCAAATTAGAGACCTGAGGCACATGGATTCACAAAAACAAAATAAAATCCGAGTACATTATTTCTCTTAATTATTTCAGGTCATCTATAGATATATAATTGTTGGACATACCTATTTTAATAATCCCAAATAATGTTTAAATATTGATCTTAATATATCAAGTCAGTCTTTAATCCTTTTAACCTACATATACAATTTTCTTATTCTCAACAATGTATATTCTTAAGACTCATGACATTGCTGCATCAACTTACAGTCCATATTTATCTAAATATAACCTCACTGTTAAGGCTACTGGTAAGAGCCTTCTATTCAAAGTCACCATTATAGCTTACTATCACCTTAAGTCACTATTTCTAGAAGATCACTGTTGAAGATTTACAGTCATTGTTGGAAGCTACCAGTACACGGTTACTGTCACAAACATATTGATGATCTACTTATAAAAGTTCATAGACAAAGAGTCACTGTCACAAGGTCACTGCTCTAACAAGGCTTCTGTTAGATGTCCACTATCAGACTCTTTCTCAAGTCTTCTATTGAGAACAACTCTGTTCAAGTCTTCAGTTGGAAAGGTTACTATTGAAGTAGTAAGATGTTACAGAACTACCGATTAGAAGCTTACTATTAATGGTCTACTGTTGAGCCTACCAATGGAGTTCACTGATGAGGACCCACTGTTACAAAGAATAAATAGATACCGTTAAAAGAATACAGTTGATGTCTATAGATGGATAGACTATAGTTCACAGTTGTAAAGACCACAGTTGAAGCCCTCATCTGAATAGTCTACCGATGAAGTCCACAGTTGTAGAGATTGAAGTCTACCGTGTGACATGCATCTGCTACCAGTCTAAGGATATTCCACTCTTTTATTTACCTATTTTATTAATACTATTATAACGGTCATGTCTGGACAAATTAATGCACCTGAAATTATTTAATGTTATTTTTAGGGATATCAGGAGATAGTACGATGTACGAGGAAGACCACACGTGGTTAAAACATTTCTCTTATCTCCCCCTACTAGAAAACAAAACACAAAAACAAGATACTATATATAAGACACAGAAGAGAGACACAAAAAAGAAGAGAATACGAACATACTGGAAAGATGAAGGGAAATCTCAAGAACTAATCCAAAAAGAACAAGAGCTTCATGAAGATCTATTGAAAAGAACCTTCTACAATCTGTAGTAGTGTTCTGTAAAGAGTTTTTGAATCCTAGAAGCTGGTCATCTCTACATCTGGAAGTCACAACCTAGATGTTGCGACACTCTGTTTTGGAGGAAACTTGCAGAGAATTACCAAAGCTTCATTTCATTCATTCCAATGAGTCCAAAGCTAATCTTCCAATACAATAGAGCATTCCAAACTTATCCTTACTATCTTTAGCTTTACTATGTTTAAATACTTTACATTTGTGATCAGTGTGTATGTGTTACACACCTTGACTTTTGTTCTTGAACTGAGGGATACTGAAAATCCCCATACCAATCTATTCTTACATTTGTTTCCCACGTATAACTATGGAAGAAGCCTGGTGTGGCTTGGTAGTTTATTTGTTTACCCACGTAGAACTGTGGTAGAGGTTAAAAAACCTGGACAGTTTGTGAAAGCTTTTGAAAAGACCGATACATGATGTGTATCACTTTTAATATAATTTCTTGGTGGAAGGTGATCACCAAGTGGAGAGGATTAGGTCTTGACTTAAGACTGAACCTCTGGTTTAAATTTGTTGTGTTCATCTTTGATTTACTCTGTTTAACATCTATCCGTTGTGCTTATATTTTGAAAGACAGAAATATGTTTTTACATTCACTCTGATAGTTAGTTTTGGTTAGTGTGTATATATGATTTGTTTAGTAAACCTGTTTCAAAAGTCAAATTAGTTCTCACACTGATTCAACAGAGGAGTAATCAACCTTTTAGAGACCTGTTAATCAATAACTCACTTATATATCTACTTCCTTAATTTACAGGGCTGTTCTAATTTGTCGGATTTTAATCCTAAAACTTTTTAACATAAATTCTAATTAGAACTCAATTCACCCCCCTCATTAGTATCCACTCCGACCAACATTTTGTATCAGTGGCCTCATTCTTATTTATAAATAAATGGTGTTCAAACCCTCTTTTTTCAAAATGTGGTTTTAGTTTCACTTAAAGATCTTAAATTTCTATTAGTTCTAAATTTTCTCTCTTTAAAATATTTTCTAAAATATAGTTATGGAAAATGGACTAGAAGGTGATGCTACTAACCGACCACCTTTATTTAATGGTGTGAATTATGGTCAATGTGAAATTAAAATGAAAATTAATTTGGAAAGTATTGGTTTTGATATTTGGTCTGCTATAGAATCAGAATATGAAATTCCTAAAACTACTAGATCAACCAAGGATGATGCTACAATTTCTGACTATAATAATAACTGTAAAGCTATGAATGCCCATTACTTCTCTTTAAGAGATGAGGAATTTAACCGAATGTCTTCATGTAAAACAGCTCATGAAATCTGGGACACCTTGGCTGTTTCTCATGAAGGAACAACCAATGTGATGGAAATGAGATTAAATAATTATACTATTAAATATGATAATTTTAAAATGAGACCTAATGAACCCATTTCTGATATGTATGTTAGGTTCAATGAGATTTTCTAGACCATGAGTTCACTAGGAAAAGCTTTTCCAGTGAAGGAGCAGATCATGTGAATATTGAGATGTTTGCCTGACAGATGGAGAGGCACTTCTGTGTCCATTCGAGAGTCATGTGACATCAGCAAGCTACTGGTTAAGGAATTGATTGGTAAACTAATGATGTATGAAGAGGAATTTAAGGTGGACAAAGAAGAAGATGATGAACCTAAAAGAAAATCTGTAGCATTTAAGTCTACTACCTCTAAGAGTAAAGACAAAGAGAAAATACATGTACCAACTACAAGTTCAACGAGTGAAGATTCAAATTCAGACAGTGATGAAGAAATGGCCCTAATATCTAGGAGATTTAAGAGGTTCTATATGAAGAAAAAGTTTTTCAGAAAGTCAAACTACAAGTGTAATTATGATCAACAAGGTAAGTGGAAGAAGGATTGGAAGAAATCTGATAAGGAAGATGATATCGTCTACTATGAATGCAAGAGGAAAGGACACATCAAGGATGACCGTCCAAAGATAAAATTCAAAAAGAAATATGCCTATATGGACTAGAAGTAAAAGAAAGCCATGAAACCAACCTGGAGTGCTTCGGAAGACATGACAAGTGAATCAAAAGCTACTGACTCTGAAAAGAATCATGCCAACATGTGCTTTATGACTAACATATCTGAGGTACCTGTTTCCCCTATTCTAAATGATTATTATTATGGAAATAATAGTGACTCAGATAATGATGAAAATATGTATAAGGATGAACTGTTTGAATATTGAAATATACTGGAAGATACATGCAATGAACTAAAAGATAAATACAAATCATTGAAGAAACAACATGCATTGATGAGTAATGTTAAAACAGATCAAAGTATATAAAAAGAAAAGAATGATTAACTGTTGAAGGAAAATACTCAGCTCAAATTATATAATGAAAAATTGAGAAAGGATATTGAGAAGTTCACTACTGGTAGGGATAACTTGGCACCGTTTCTAGGAAGACATATTGCTCCAAAATATACAACTCATCTAGGATATCAGCATAGACAGAGACACATTAGCAAAACCAAATTTGTTCCAAAACCTGGACAGTTCACTGCTAATTCTGGAAAATCTTTTCAGAAACAATTTTCTAAAGGACCGAATAATGTATTTATGTCACAAAATATGGTTGTTGATTTCAGAAATTCTATAAAGAAAATATGGGTTCCCAATATTTTATTGGCTAACCTTTCTGGACCCAAGAATATCTGGGTACCAAACTTATCCCATGTTTAATCTGTTTTGCAGGGAAGTACTTTAAAGAGTTCTTGTAACACTCTATGGTTTTTGGACAGTGGATGTTAAAGACATATGACATGAGACTATTCATGCTTTAAGAGTCTAATTAAAGTTGATGGTGGGCATGTCACCTTTGGTGACAATGCAAGAGAAAAAATCATTGGCTTAGTCCAGATTGGTAACCCTGATACAATATTAATTTCTAAAGTACTTTTTGTTGATGGATTAAAATATAATTTAATTATCTTATCTCAGTTATGTGATGATGACATTAATGTTAAATTTGAGAATGATTCATCCAATGTTTTTAATTCAAAGAATGACTTAGTTTTCACTGCACATAGAAATGATAATGAATATGCTGTTTATTTAAACTCCTTAGCTAAACAAAATGTTTCTTGTTTAAATTCTTTTCATACAGAATCTTGGTTGTGGCATAGAAGATTAGGACACTGTAATGTGCACTCACATAGGAAGCTATCTATGAAATTCTTAGTTAGAGACCTACCTAAATTGTAATTACCAAATGATAAAGTGTTTAATCCATGTCAAAAGGGAAAACAACACAAAGTATCTTTCAAACCAAAGAAATAAGTCTCAACTTCTCAACCACTTGAGTTGATTCACATGGATTTGTTTGTACCATCAAGAGTTTCTTGTTTAAATGGGAACCAATATGTTTATGTTATTATAGATGACTTTTCTAGGTATAATTGGGTATAATTTCTAGCTCACAAAAGTTAATCTTGTTCTTACTTTGTCAAATATTCAATGTCTGCAGAAAACCATAATGGACTTAAGATTAATAGCCTAATAAGTGATCATGGCCGTGAGTTTGAGAATCATGATTTTGAATCCTACTACTCACATAATGGCTATAGTCACAACTTTTCTGCCCCAAGGACACCCCAACAATATGGAGTTGTAGAAATAAGTATATGACCCTTTAAGAAATTGAAAGGACTATGCTTAATGAGTATGACTTACCTATTTATTTTTTGGCTGAAGCTGTAAATACAGTTTGTTACATTATGAATAGAGTCTTAATTAGACCTATTCTAAAAAGGAAACCTTATGAACATTGGAATAATAGGAAGCCTAAGGTTAATTACTTTAGAGTTTTTGGTTGCAAAGTATTTATTCTTAATACTAAAGATAATCATGAAAATTTTCTCCCAAAACTGATGAAGGAATTTTCCTAGGTTATTCTATTTCATGTAAAGCCTATAGAGTGTTCAATATGAAAACCAAATGTGTGGATGAAGCAGTTCATATCAAATTCGATTAAACTGATCCACATGAGCCTAAAGCTTCTCTTGAAAATCTTGAGGAGGATTTATCAAATTTGAACCTTAATGATAAAAATAGTGAATCCCCTGTAAAAATATCTAGTTCTGGATATTTTCCAGAATATGAACTTGCTGATTTAGAACTAATAGAAAACAATGAAGAATCTATTTCAACCCTTCCTAGAGTTATTAGGATTCTCATGAATCATCCTCTAGATGTTGTTGTAGGCGATTTAAATACAGGAACACAAACTAGAGCTTCTCTAAGAAACCAGGTTGAACATCATGATTTTCTTCCATAGCATGAACCCAAAAATATTGATGATGTAATCAATGATGAAATTTGGGTAATGGCTATTCAAGAAGAACTAAACCAGTTCAAAAGAAACAATGTTTGTGAATTAGTGGAAAGTCCCTAGGACACCTTAACCATAGGCACTAAATGGGTGTTTAGAAACAAAGTAGATGAGTCTAGGAATGTACTTAGAAATAAAGCTAGGCCAGTTGCACAAGGATATATCCAAGAAGAAGGAATAGACTATGAGGAGACCTTTTCACCAGTAGCTAGACTAGAATCCATTAGGATACTACTTTCCTATGCAGCTCATCTGAATTTCAAACTTTATCAAATGGATGTTAAAAGTGCTTTTCTAAATGGATACATAGTTGAGGATGTTTTTATTGAATAACCCCTGGTTTAACATATCCCCATTTTTCCAATCATGTTTACAAAATTTCTAATGATTTGTATGGCTTAAAACAAGCTCCAAGAGCATGGTATTATAGGCTCCTCTCTTTTCTTATTTCAAAAGGTTTTAACAAGGGATAGATGATCCTACTCTTTTCATTAAATAGATTTCTAAAGATGTTTTGATAGTACAAATTTATGTGGATGATATTATTGTTAGATCTTCTAAAAGTTCATTATGTGTTGATTTTTTCAAAATGATGCAAAATGAGTTTGAAATGAGTTTAATGGGAGAACTGAAATTTTTCCTTGGATTTCAGATCATTCAAAATAAAAACGGCTTTGTTTTGAATCAAAGAAAATATATTAAGGATCTTTTAAAACGTTTTTATTTGGATAGTAGTAAAGGTACTGACACACCTATGAGTACCACCTATAAGTTTGATACAGATGAAGCTGGATAACCAGTGGATCAAAACAACTACAGAGGTATGATAGGGAGTCTACTCTATCTTACAGCTAGTATAACTGACATCATGTTTAGTGTATGCATGTGTGCTCGCTTTCAAGCCAATCCAAAAGAGTCTCATTTAACTGTTGTGAAAAGAAATTTTAAATATCTCAAACATACTCCCAACTTAGGATTCTTCTATCCAAAAAGACAATCATTTGATTTGTTGAGTTATTCTGATGCTGATTTTTCCAGTTGCAAGTTAGATAGAAAAATCACCTCTGGGACATGTCACATTTTAGGAAAGTCACTAGTATCTTGGTGTAGTAAGAAGCAAAATTTTATTGCATTATCTACTGCCGAAGCTGAGTACATAGCTGCTGGTAGTTGTTGTGCTCAAATTCTGTGGATGAAACATACTTTACTTGACTTTGGATTTCAATTCAAAAATGTCTCTATAATGTGTGAAAATAAAAGTTCTATTAACATTTCCAAAAATCCAGTATCTCATTCTAGGACAAAGCATATTGATGTGGGACATCACCTTTTGAGGGATCATTATTAAAAGGGTGATATCACTCTTGAATTCATTGGCACTGAACAACAATTGGATGATATATTCACAAAGGCATTGAATTATGAGAGGATAAATTACATCAAACATTAGTTAGGTATGATTAATTTCAGCATATGAACCCTCATAGTTAACCCACACTGTTAGAGATCACAGTCGAACCTCACTGTTAGACCTCACAGTCGAACCTCACTGTTAGACCTCACAGTTGACCCTGACAGTTGGACCTCATAGTTGGATCTTACTATTATACCTCCCTGTTGCACCTCACCGGTGTACCTCACTGATACATCTCACTGTTTGATACCTCGCTGTTTGTTTTTATTTTTGCGGGAATTAGAACTGTTTTATTTATTTTTATTATTTCGATTTTATTTTGTTTTAATCCAGAAATGATAAAATCAAAGGCAACGAACACATTTCAATCCACCTTCCTCTCCCAATCTTGAACCTTTCTCTCAAAATTCCTAAACCCTAACCCTTCACCTGGGCCCTCAAACCTCTCTCAATCTCTATGGCCAGAACCAAGTGACCCCCGACTGTCAATGAGGATGCGCCAAGGCCTAAGAGAACTCTGGACAAATCCAGTGGCACCATTAACACCCCGTCGGGACCTGTAAACCCGCATCTAATGAAGATTCAAATCTTTGCTGAGAAGGAGTTATGTGAAGAATGGAAGCTGTCGAGAAAATCATTAGTAGTGAAGGTACTAGATGCCCAAGGATGGACTGAATGCTTTTCCAACAACAATGGACCTTACTATCCGAATCTTGTCAAATAATTCTATGAATATCTGACGTTTGAAGAGGAAGAGTATGTGCATAAGCTAATGTCGAGAGTCAATGGAAATGATGTTAGTTTATCATCTACTGAGTGGGATGCCTGTTTGAGAGTTCCTCATGAAGGAATATTTGATTACTACTCTAGAGTGGCTCCTCCAGATAGTGCTATTTTTGAGTATGAAAAATATATAGAAGAACTGATAGGATATGGAAAATCAAGAAGGATCATTGCAGCTGAGATGAATGGAGAAGACATGCTCTTATTCAAATTCATTCAGCAAGTACTTGGTCCGAGGAGAGGAGACTATGTTGTACTGAAGTACCAGGACATATTCCTAATGTACTTAGTGAAGCATGGAAAGAAGATTTACCTATGTAAGTTACTGATGGTACAATTGGAAGATATGACCAAGGAAAGCTTGAAGTCCAGTGCCTTATTCCATGAAAATCTTATTTCAATTATGCTAAAGGTAAAGGGTGTGGCTAGAAGTCAAGAAGTAATGATAGTAGCGAAGAACAACGTTTGTATCTCCAAGGTAATTTTCATGTTCATGAAAATTAGCTGGAATCCATGGAAGAGGACATGGGTGAATGATGAAGGAAATGTGTATGAAATGTTTGACCCTAGTACTCGTCCAACTAGGCCAAAAGACAAAAGAGATCCAGGCTTGATGACTGATGATCCAAAACCAGTTTATTCTGATGAGGAGGAGGCTGAAGGAGTTGTGGACCCTTAAAGAGAGAACACCCCCATTGATGATGGGAGTGATCCTGATTTACCTCATAGTCCTGTAAGGACTCTAGTTTTTGGAGAAGCTAGCCCTTCAAAAGAACTACCAAGGAGAGAGACTATTCTAAAGGACAGTTATACTGAGACCACTGAAGAAGAAGAAGAAGCATATCAGAATGTTGTCAAGGACACCTCTAAAGACGATGAGGCTACCAAATCTGATCATTTTGTTCATGAAGAAAATGCAGCTGTTTCTGAAGCAGATAATGAGGAAAATGAATAAGAAGAGCTCATTTTAAGCCCTCAGATTGATAATAAAGACATTATAGTGCCTGATCAAGAAGCAGGAGTGGCTTCTACAACCATTGATGAGAAAGTCATTGATGACTCAGAAAAGGATAGGACTAACCCTACTGTTGAACTATCAGAGCAAATGGTTATTGCATCTATTAAAGTTAAAGAGGAGGTTGTAGAGTTACCTCGAGCAGAACAGTTAGAGGAGATTTGTTAGGAGAATGCTCTAAGTGAGGGGGAGCATCTTGGTTCAGTTTCTGTGTTGTATGACATCAAAGGTTGGTCATCAGATCCAGGATATATGGTACTTGGACTCAATTATGGAGATTATGATGAGGAAGACCAGTCCCAAAGGGATTCAGTTATCATACTTGTTGTGGCTGAGAATTTAGCAACCAAGGAGGACCTTGAGTCCTTAAAGGCTGAAATGAAATATGCACCAAGAGATTCAATGGAGGATTTGATGAAAGACCTGGTTGAAGAGATGAGGAGTATGGAGCAATCCTTGCAGCTATATATGGGATGTGTTGTGTCTAGTCCAGTGAAGGAAATGATGGATGAAGTTAAAGTATTCCATACTCAAATTGAGAGTTGGACAGGAGCTGTGGTTGCTCTAAGACAATCGATTTCTTCATTGACTACCATGAACAGTTCTCAAACCCAAGTGAATGATGATATTATATATATCAAAGAAGTAGTCAAGAAGTTTGTGGAAGTATTTGATGCTTTTAATACATCAGTAAATGATCATTTGAACAGTCAAGATGCACCTGTTCAGAAGGTGGTTAGTAATTTGACACAGTCTTTCAAAGAGATAGTAGCTTTCTCGGTAAAACCCCTTCCCTCATCGACCTCCACTGTGAACATTGACCAGATCAGAACTGTGATCCAGGAAGAGTTGGCTAATGCCAGTACCAATGGTGCCTCTAATACTCAGATACTTTCTACCACTAGGGAAGTCAGCGGTTTTGTTTGTGATCACCTACAGGTAGCTACTGCTTCTCAAGAGGCCATTAAGAATAAAGTTGATGCCTACTTTGAGAAGGTCTATACCAAGCATCAAATGACCAACCACTTCAAGATCTTGATAGAGAATATGAAGTTGTCTCCAGTGACTCAGGCATTCATGGAGCAGGTCAGCAAGCTGAGAGAATTGACTCCTGCTTTGGATAAGTTTTGGGAAAATAAAGATTATTTCTTATCTGCTATGGAAAGAGGAGGAAGCATTATTATGGATTTCAGAAATCTTCTTCTCCCCTTTCTTCATATGGACTGCACCCCTGTCATTATCCCTCCTACCTTACCTAAATCTCTACCCAGTGGTTCTTCTTCCATCATGTCTTCTGCTGAAATCATCAGAATCCTTACTCCACTATTCCCTCAGCAATCTACCCACTAAAAACCCACATGCGCTTCTGTTGCTTCCCCTCTAGTCATTCCTACAACCATTCCTAAACCTGTTGATCCACAAGCTTCTTCTCCATCTTCTTCTTCAAAAGGGAAAGACCCTTTACCTACGTATGTTGTGGATTTAGTTTGTTTATGTCTTTTGATAGGGACTCTGTATTCTTTTTTTGTCATGAAATGTATTGTGTTATTAATATAAGCCTTCTCAGTTTTTCTCTCATTTGTACTTATTTTTTCTAATCACAAAGGGGGAGAAATACTGTGCTTACTATGCTTACTATTCTAATTGAGAAACTAATATGAAAATATTGTGCTAACTCTCGAAATACTAGGCTTATTAATCTCTGATACTTGACAAATTTTAATACATACTGGCGTAATTTGTGATTATCAAAAAGGGGGAGATTGTTGGACTCACCTGTTTTAACAATCACAAGTCATGTTTAAATATTGATCATAATATATTAAGTCAGTCTTTAAGCCTTTTAACCTACATATAAAAATTATCTTATTCTCAACAATGTATATTCTTAAGACTCATGAATTTTCTACATCAACATACAATCCATATTTATCTAAACATATGCTCACTGTTAAAGGACACAGGTAAGAGCCTTCTGTTCAAAGTCACTGTTATAACTTAATATCACCTTAAGTCAGTATTGCTATAAAATCATTGTTGAAGATTTACAGTCACAATTGGATGTTACCGGTACATGGTTACTGTCACAAACATATTGATGATCTACTTATCAAAGCTCACAGACAAAGAGACACTGTCACAAGGTCACTGCTCTAACAAGTCTTTTGTTAGAAGTACACTATCAGACTCTTTCTCAAGTCTTCTGTTGAGAAATTTTATATTCATGTCTGTAGTTGGAAAGGTTACTGTTGAAGTACTCTGATGTTATAGAACTACTGATTAGAAGCCTACTGTTAAAGGTCTACTGTTGAGCCTACCGATGGAGTTCACTGATGATGATCCACTATTACAAAGAATAAACAGCTACCATTAAAAGACTATAGTTGAAGTCTACATATGGAAAGACTACAGTTCACAGTTGGAAAGACCATAGTTGAAGCCCTTAGCTGAATAGTCTATCGATGAAGTCCACAGTCTTAGTGATTGAAGTCTACCGTGTGACATGCAACTGCTACCAGTCTAATGATATTCCACTCTTTTCTTTACCTATTTTATTAATACTATTATAACGGTCTTGTTTGGAAAAATTAATGCACATGACATTATTTAAATTATTTTGTAGGGATATCATGAGAAAGTACAATTTACGAGGAAGACCACACGTGGTTGAAACATTTCTCTTGTCAGCCCCTACTGCACAACAGAACACAAAAACAAGAGACTATATTAAAGACACAGAAGAGAGACACAAAAAAGAAGAGACTCCGAACATACTGGAAAGAAGAAGGGAACTCTGAAGCACTAATCCAAAAAGAACAAGAGCTTCATGAAGATCGATTGAAAAGACCCTTCTACAATATGTAGTACAATGCTGTAAAGAGTTTTTGAATCTTAGAAGCTGGTCATATTTACATCTGGAAGTCACAACCTAGAAGTTGCGGCACTCTGTTTTGGAGGAAACTTGCATATAAGGAACAATGCTTCATTTCATTCATTCCAACGAGTACAAAGCTGATCTGCCAACACAATAGAGCATTCCAAACTTATCCCTACTATCTTTAGCTCTACTGTGTTTAAATACATTACATTTGTGAGAAGTGTGTATGTGTTACACACATTGAATTTAGTTCTTGAACTCAGGGATACTGAAAATCCCCATACCAAACTATTCTTACATTTGTGTCCCACGTATAACTATGGAAGAAGCCTGGTGTGGCATCATAGTTTATTTTTTTACCCATGTAGAACTGTGGTAGAGGTTGAAAAACCTAGACAATTTGTGAAAGCTGTTGTAAAGCCTGATACATGTTGTGTATCACTTTAAATATAATTGATTTGTGGCAGGTGATCACCATGTGGAGAGTATTAGGTATTTACATAAGATTGAAACTCTTGTTTAAATTTTTTGTGTTTATCTTTGATTTAATATGTTTAACATCTACCCACTGTGCTTATATTTTCTAGGACAGAAATCTGTTTTTACATTCACTCTGATAGTTAGTTCTGGTTAGTGTGTATATCTGAGTTGTTTAGTAAACCTGTTTCAAAAGACAAATTAGTTCTCACACTGATTCAACTGAGGAGCAATCAACCTTTGAGAAACATGTTAAACAATAACTCACTTATATCTCTACTACCTTAATTTACTGGGCTGTTCTAATTTGGGGGATTTTAAACCTAAAAATTTTTAACTGAAATTTTAATTGGAACTCTATTCACCCCCTCTTGAGTATCCACTCTGACCAACAATAATTAACTAGAACTTATTCGAGGGTAGGAGAATGTACATTAGAAAATGTCTCCACAATTCTTATATAGTATTTATTTTTATTATCAAACATCTCATAGGATAAATCTCATTTCGAAATGTATGTCTCTCACCAACCAAATTTAAGTAGTCAATACCATGTCTGACATACCCTAGAAACCTCCCAAATTATTCAAGTGTTGGGTCTCTCTAACTGATAGAATACATACCATAACTCTTTTCAATTATAGGATCAGTAGCTGTATAGTCAAAAAAATAGGTACAACAACCAAATTCTTATTAGATCTCTACAGAAAAGTTTTTTTCTCAATAAGTGTAGGTTGATCTTCCATATGCTCATCAAATGATTTTTCATCAACTGTCTTCTCATCAACCGTATCCAAATCAGTTGTACTCACAACATGATCACCAATAATAGTGTGACTATCCAAGATTAGTGATTACTCACCCTCAATTGATCTTTCCTTCTTAGCTCTAGAAGCAACATCCACATTTCTAACTAGGAAAAGTCTATCTTTAGATCTAAAGACAAATAATAAACCTATATAAGAAATAATTTCACATGGTATCTCACCATCCTCAACACTCGTTTAGACACTATGTACATTATGGTCATAACCTCCATCAATTTCATTTCCATTTCCATATCAATTGTTTTCATATTCTCCTCCTCATTCTTCACCATTCCCACTATTTTCTCAATTTTCATTAAAATATTTAGAGGTGCTATTAAATTATTCTTCAACATAAACTTCATTTTATTATTCATCACATCCTTATTTTAAGAGAGAATCTCAGATATAGAGTGATCTAAGGTGTATTGTTTCGCCATATGTAATGGTTGGAGAACTCTGAAGCAGGTCTGGTTCACTGCCTTCATCCACTGAAAGTTCATGTTCCTCATCACCAGAGGTAATATCCTCATTTTCTTCATTATCTGATGTTTTAACTGCCTCATATATGTACCAGCTAAATTCCACAGTATTTTTTGGTCAATAAGGATGATCAATAGGATTAAAATCTTTATATATCCTTTAACCATCATCATCCCACTACTTCTTCTATGAATTCCATTTTATCTTATTTCCTTTTTTAGGTGACCGTTTAATGAAAATGTCTCTACATTTAACTATAGTTTCCTTTCCTCTATTAACCAATCCTTTGGAATCAATCATGGATTAGTTAAACTTGGATGAAAATTAATAATTTTATGAGGAATATGTCTTGAAAATCTTCATCATGTGATTCATTAGGTATCTTTATAGATCAATCTTTTCTACTCATTTCCTAAGACACAAAGGATAATTGTATTTCTACCTCATTGTAGATAAATCATCTTTACATGGGCACATTATATGTTGTATGAACATAAAAATCAATCAAAATTCACCATTAAGCATAGTATCCACTAGTCTTCTCATTATCCAATATCCATTCAATTATGCATAGGAATCCTCATATACAATGTTTTCACTGTCACTTGGAATTATTAATGGATAGTCATTTGAAACACCTTCACAAGGAACATTCAAAAATCTTTCCCATTATCTTTAATATAAAAATACGTTACATCAATAAATTCTACATCAAACCTAGTCTCTATTTCCTTCAAAACTAAACATGACAAACTAATATAACTATTGCACTAAACTATTTTAAAATGTCCAATTGTTATAAGAAACCGATTCTACCCATACCTAGCCTTTCAAGAATTTATGAACCAAATACTTTCTTCATGTTAACCATTCATCATGAACCTTTTTCTTGGAACTACCATATGATTTTCAAAATCCAGGTTTACTGGATCTACACTAGCTGGACATCTCGTCTCAGTATTCTATAAATTTGAAGGACCTTAATTATCTAGAGAATATTTTGTATCTCTATTCACTCTAACCATGGATATCTTATCATAAGGCTTTAACAAAGGTGATGGAAGGTAGATAGTTTGGAGAGGAAGGGCCATGATAAGGATCAAGAGTAAAGAATGAGGTAATGATTGTTGAAATTAGAACAAATTATATTTAATATCAATTTTGGATCTGTAAATCTAAAATATTATATTTTGATTTGAAATATATATTAAATAAATAAAAAACCAGAAAAAATAAATTTGAAATAGATTATTAAAAACCAATGGTGGGTAGAGAGAATTGTGGGTTGTGTCCAACAGTGGGTAAACCCAAATGGTGGGTCAAAATCCAATCGTTGGTAAGCTACAATGGTGTTTAAACTCCAACAGTGGGTAAACACCAATGGTGGGTAAAATGCTAATGGTGGGTAAACACCAACGGTGGGTAAACACCAATGATGGGAAAATACCAACATATGTAAACACCATAGTTGGGTAAAACACCAACGGTGGGTAAAACACCAATGGTTGGTAAACACCGACAGTGGGTAAACACCAATTATGGGTCCAAGAAAATTAATCATTACCAAATTAATCATTCCAGAATAATTTTTTATGTAATTAATTCACTGTGAATTTAAATTCTTAGTGAAAATATAAACATGCTAATGTTCAATTCCAATTTATTAAACAATTATATCATTATTTTGAATATGATTTCTAAAAAATAATTCATACATATATTAGTTTTATTATAGAGTGATATAGGAATCTTGTAAATTTTTATTGCACTTATGTTGTCACAATTTATAGGGACATGTTATAATTGATATCCAAAGTATAGTAAAGTGTGTTTCATCCAAATAATTTTTCTACAAGAGATACCTACAACTATGTATTTAGCTTCAAATATAGATATTGAAACAAGATTTTGTTTCTTAATACACCAAGAAACTAGAGACATTCCCAAAATCTGACATCTTCTAGAGGTTCTATTTATATCAAACCACTAATCACAAAAATCATAATCTGAATAACTAACTATGATAAATGCTTTCCCTTTAGGGTAAAATAGTCCAAAGATATTTTTATACTATATTTATTTAAAAAAATATCAACTAAGTATGCCTATTTTGTATTTTCTTGAAAATGATCACACATACACACATTAATCATAATTTCATGTCGGATAACTATTAAGTATAGGAGAATTCTAGTCATACCTATATAACTACTTGGTTTAACTAATTTCCTAGGTTCATCGATATCTAACTTACAGGTGGTACTCATATTAGTTTCACTAATCTTACCGTTATCCAAAATAAAATGATTTAAGAGGCATTTAGTATATTTAATTTTGATTAAAATAACACCTACTTTATTTTAAAAATATACAAACTAAAAAATAATTTTCATTCACACATTAAATTCATTTTGAATAAATTTTTCATCACCATTTAAGAATCAATAAATAAATAATTTTTTGAATATCCCAAATAATATCATCTACATAAATATAAAAGACTAAAACATCTTATAAAATTGTTTTTTATTAGTGTAGTATTAGTTATGCCGTTTGATAATCCTTTTTAAATTAGAAAAAAACTGAGCCTATCATACCATGATCTAGGATAATATTTTAAAAACTATACATAATTTTTTTACATGAAAAAATTGTTTTGAAAATGAGGGGCTTGGAATCCATGGTGTTGTTCAAAAAAACAACATCACCTATATACACATTGCAGAATGTAATTTTGACATCCATTTTATGTAGATAAAAATATAGATGTGATGCATAGGACAATAGTAAAATAATGGCTTCAAGTATAGTTACATGTGAAAAGGAATCTTTATATTCAATACCAACTTCTTGAAAAACCCGTTTTCAACAAGTCTAGCCTTATTCTTTACTATTGTTCATGATTTATCTACCTTTTTTCTAAACACCCATTTAGTGACTATATTAAATGAGTCGTTGGGGCTTTCAAAAATTTCCCAAAATTTATTTCATTGAAGTTGATTAATTTCCCCTTGCACAAAAATTACCTACAATTCAATATTAATTACATCATTGATATTCTTAGGTTCATACTGTGATAAGAATTCTTGATTTTCAACTTTATTTCTTAGAAAATCTCAAGTTTATGTACCTCTAACTATTTATCCTTCAAAAACACCTAAACTGTGGTATTTATGTGTCCTAACAGCTCTAGAAAAATAATTATTGGTCACCTATGGGTCCTCTACAGGTTTAGGTTCTGGGAGTTCATCAGAAACAGATGATTTTTATACATTTTTTACTATATAATTAGAAGAGTTGAATTTATTTTGATGGTTGTTATATCAACCTCACTATTTTCTAAAGTGGAGTTAGGTTCATATGGATGTATCTCATAAATTTTTATATGTACAAACTCTTCCAAAAAAAATTCTTATGTTAAAAGCACTATAGGATTTATTAGAAGTTGAATAACCCTGAAAAAATCATTTATCTCTTCTAGAGGAAAATATTCAAGATTATCCGTACTATAAAGAATATAGACTTTTTAACAAAAAAATAATGTTTTTAATCTTAAGATTTCTATTATTATAAGTATCATAATGTGATTTCTTCAAAATATTTCTAATTAAAACTCTATTAATATATAGCATGTTTTTTCCACAGCCTCTTCCCAAAAAGTAGGTAGGTAAGTAATATTCATTAAATATTGATTGGTATATTTCTCGAAGTGATCTATTTCGTCTTTATAAAACTTTTTCCTTATCAGGTGTCTGAGAAGGATATAGGTTATGGTTATATCAATTCTAAAATAAATAGGATTCAAAGTCATGATTTTTAAACTCGTGAACATGGAAAATTCTCAATGAAATATATCAAATTCAACTTAGAGGTTTCTAATGATTTATCATACATGGTAAAATAAGAACAAGTTTCAATTTTGTTAGATAAAAAGAATAACCAAGAATACCTTGAAAAGTCATCTATAAGTTTATAGGCATAGTTCTTCCCATTTAAACTAGAATGTGTTGATGGTCCAAACAAGTCCATGTGATTCAAATCATGTGGTTGATAATTTGAAACTTATTTCTTTAGTTTAAAAGATATCTTGTGTTGTTTCCCATTTTTATAAGGGTTGCAACCTTTATCATTTGGGAATTAATGTTTGGGTACATCCCTGACTAACCCTTTCCTATTAATCATTCTAAGTGATTTTATTTTTTATTCTCCTAGTCTCATATTCTAAATCTAGGAATCTCTTTGAAAGGAACTTAACCAAAAAATATTTGGTGATATTAAAAAATCAATATTAATAGTATAAAAATTTTCATTTATCAAATGAGTAAATAAGAATGTATTTTTAGAATTAAAAACATTTCAAGAATTTTTTTCAAACATTTCATGAAAACTATCTTCACATAATTCTAAAATTATGAGCATGTTATATTTTAAACTATCAGTAAATAGTACTAATGAAATTAAAATTGGGTTAGTGTTAATTATTTGTCCATGTCCAATGATCTTTCCTTTAGTATTTTCCCTAGGTTGATATGTCCACCATTATCCTTTATTGTGTTATTAAATATCATGTATCATCTACTCATATTTCTGGAACATCCATTTTCCCAGTACCACAGATTTATATGGGATATTTTCAGGAAGATATCCAACAAAAAAATTATACCCAAAATTATTTTGGTGTAAATATTTTGTTGGGTCCAGATACGATAGTAATTAGGCTTTATAATTTCTTAATATACTTTCTATAATTAGATTGTAAACATTTCGATATAAAATATATTTTAGTTCCACAAGACGAAAAAAGATACAATAGAATTTATAAAAGTTCATTTTGGAAATAAAGTGGTCTTAACAATTATTCTTTTCCCATGTTGTTTACCTAGAACATTAATTTGTTTTGGAGAAATTGTTTTTTTATAAAATTTGAGTAATGGCATCTCTTTCATTATTAAATAAATCTCATCTTTTATTCAATTACTCATAAGAAAAGTTTTTTTGAGTAATTAATTTTAACAATTTATCATTTTTATCTTAATCTATAGTGAGATCAGTTCTAACACTAGCAAATAATATCCCCTTGGATAGCTTATTTAATGAAAATATTTATATTCAGGGTATTTAACATTTCGTTTTAAGTTACTTATTTAACTGGGTTTATGAAAAAATCTTTACCAAACTGGTGAGGTTTTTTTTCACATTCTCTTTCTCATCTAGGAATATTTATGATTATGTTTTATTGGGGGAATTATATGACTGTTTTCATTAACACAATATTTTTTATCATTTGGTTATTTATGGAACTTACATGTCTATCTCGTTTATCCTCTCTAAGTACTCAAAATTCGTATTGAGTGTTTTTATAAAAAACCAACATTATCTTTATATTTGGTTGAGAATATTTTTATTCCCTGATTATATTTTCTTTAAAATGTTTTCATGAATATTTTTATTATTCTATATTGAGATATTAAATTCTTTTTAAAATTTTTTAACTTATATGAAAAGTTTCCTAATGAATATTCTTATCATTTTTCAAAATATTTAATTTTAAAAAATGGTGTGAAGGGAATATATATTATAACATTTACTACAAAAAAAAGTTTCTTATTATCATGACTATTATTTACCTTTAGTCTTAATTTACTTGTTTCCACAGTTCATTTCAAAGAAAACTTGTTTACTAGTATTCTAGCATTTTCTTTGATTTACAAATGTAAAATAAAAATTAGAGGGGATTTTTTATCAAGAAATATTCCCCTGATATTTTTGAACTATTTTCATCTGTACTATCCTCCTTTAAAAATTCTTATGATTTACTAGGGGTGATATCTAATGATATAATCCACCATATTTATATTTATCAATTATGGTCTTGCTGTTGTATTTATTAACATGGAAAGATATTATATTTTTATACTCTATTTTTAAATATTAGTTTTTGGGTTAATTTTTTGTTGATCTGTTGTTCAATTGATTCATATGATAAATGAATTGTACCATGTAATTGAAGGTTGGTTCCTTTTATAGCCCCTCGATGCACTGGTAGGTCTCATTGGACAAACTAGATTGGGTATTTGGCGTATTCAACACCTATTTATCTATGTTTTATTAAAAGGGATATTTGTATATAATATTATGATGTATAGTATATGAATTATATAATTATCAAACTAGTTATTATTATTAATGTGTTTATTTATGTTGTTTTATCATCCACTAATATATTCCCCAATAATGATATTTGTTATATTTTAAATTTTATTATTTTTTATCATTGATTTGTTATTCCGGATTTATTACTTAATGATAGATTCGGTTGTACACATTTCCTTACTATGCATATGAGATCACACTTTATTATGTTTTCCATTCCCTAAAATACATGAAATTGACATTTTAATGATTCAATGAAAATTTTAGATGAAATAATAATGTTCTACAGATAATTTTAATTTGTAATTATTGTTTTAGATTCTAAATTGAGAATCATGTATGTATATAATATCATAAGATAGATAAACTATTTAACCCTTCTGGATGTAATCATTTATATCTTGTGAAAATGTAGTAAGATAACCGTAGGCTTTAAGTCACTGTACATGGGGTGATACAAGTAGTAACCATAGAAGATATTGGGGGACAAGCATGACTCCCATCATCAAAATCCTGACACTAAAATTAATTCCATAAATGGGAGTAGAAACAGTTACCAGTACAGTAATGGTGGCACTGAGGTCCACCTCCACTCACATCCTTGTGAAATGCCCGAATCAGAGAACATATTTCTCTTTATCTAGATTATTAATAACAAGAATTACATATGTACTTTTGGGGTGTATCTTCTTTTTCCAGAGGACCAAATTTAATACATTGAGCATAATCCATACTTGTGAAAAATAATTCTGAACATTCAACAAATAAAAATATAATAAACATAAAGAATTTAATGAGTTCCACATTTCATAAATAAGGGTCCACACTCGATTCATTATGTTTTAAATCATTTTTACTGAATAGGGAAGGAAAAAAATCATAAATAATTGAGACACATCACAAACCTGAGAACATATAAATTAACGAAACCTTATGTACCCATTTTTATAGTCACCATGGATTCAAATATTTTGGGAGTACAAGCCTTACAATTAGAGAATTTCTACCCATTTTTACTTTCTTACACTAACTCTGGATTAGATTTAATATGATCTAATCAACCTTTTGAGGAAACTTCGGGTCAAGGAATGCATGAACGAAACTATATAATGCATGTTGATATCATGAGTTGATAGTTAGTGCAATCTAGATATGGCATCTATAGATTCTTCACCTTCAGGTGACCTGATACCATACTTGTAAAACTCAATATAGTAACCAAAAGTGATAATAAACTCGGTATTAACATTAATAACTCTTATGAAATGCATTAGCAGTATTGTTCATCATTATTGGAAATGAGAGTTGTAAACCCGAATTTCCATCTTAAAATAGAAATTCATAATTCTTAACTATTAATTGTGATTTATATAATATTTAATAATTGATTCTCATTAAAAAAATTACCCATATTAATTACAAGTCAGCAAAAAAGTATAATTAAAAAATAATTTATATTTCATAATAAATAAACAAAATCATTTATATATATATAACTAGTAATTGATAATTAAATATAAATTTCTAACTATTAATTACATCATATGTATTTATATATTTATATATGTTTATATATATAGTATTATTAATTTTAATTAACATATTAAAACAAATAAATTTCTCTGTGTCTCTTTATATATTTATAATTACATGCATAAATAAATATAAATATATAATTACAGATATATATAACTATAATAATAGATCAAAATACATATAAATATAAATACATATAAAATTATTTATATTTTTACATTTATATAATTTTATTTATATATATATTTTAAAAAGTAAATAAAAATTATTAATATTATTAAATTATAAAAATATTAATTGTTAAAATAATTATTCAAAAATATAAACTATAAATTGTTAGATATTAATTATATATCTTTATTAATTAATATTAATTTAAAAATATGATTGTTATTAAATACTTGTAAAAATATGATTATAAATAACAAATAATTCGAAATGATCTTGCATAAGAGTTGGTCACCCAACCAATACAACTCAAAATTTTATTAATGAAAATTAATGTGAACTACAGTCATGAGGTTGAATTTTCTTACACCTGCTAATATTTAAAAGAGATTATTAACATATATGCATTCATACACATATTAGTGAAAGAGATCATATCAATGGTCTTCGTATAGCATGGGCCAAGCCTTCCCTAATTAAGAGGATGTCTCAAATTCTTTATTTAAAATATATAGAACTTTTAAACCAATTATCACCTTCAATAGACAAATGGAAAATATTACTCTAATTTTTATCTCTGTGAAATTTTGTTTCTTCCCCTATTGGTTGTAATTATATATCCCATGTCCTCTCACACCAATGAAACTAGACTATCCAGATTCATTAATAAATCTACAATATATTGAAAAGCTTCAACACTTCCATAAAAAATCCCTTAAAGGGAATTCATTATCAATGGGTATGAATATACAAAAAAATAATTCATGTATATATCATCCTCACATGAAAACCACAACCCAGCATAATGGTTATAAAATCAATCCAACATAAACATAATATTGTATATCCCTCTACATTTGTGTATCAAGTTTAGAGATTACCATGAACACTTCCATCTCACTTGTGTTCCTCCCATGAATTTAATTAGTCACAAGTAGAAGGAACATAATTTCGTAGAAAAAATATTAATATTCATAAAAAATTAAAACTATATCAACTAGAAACATTCTTTTGAATTTTCCATTCTATGTTAGGAAAGTGAAAAAGAAATTCCAAAAGTATAAACAAGAACAATCGGGTTATGAAAACCAAATATATTAGTGAAAAGATGTCAACAACTTCATCCTCAACATTTTCATCCATGATTTATTCAACCTCAATGTACCATCCTACTTTGGATGCCACTTAAATGAACCCCAAGACAGTTGGCCAAAAGACCTCAAAAGAACCTCCCATTATGATATAGGATTTCGACGAGCAATGAGGGGATAGGTCTTGTTAATTAGGAGACTAGGCCCCCATAGATTGGAGTATAGCACAATGGTAGATAATAATTACAAGTAGTAGAAATATAAAATAACTAGTATTAGAAGATATAATACTAAACATCAATAGTGATAAGAAGGTAGAATCTGAATAATAAATATATTAAAAATGATGATGACGATCATGTAGCTATACAAAAATGAGTATAAGGGAAATAGAGGATATAGGCATATACCACATGATATAAAAAAATCTCAAAAAATACTATTAGTATTATTTTCATAGGCTCTATCCCTTTCTCCCACACTCCATTCGAGTTCTATTAATTACACATTAGAACCGAGACACTTCCATTTATCCATACATACAATAATGATGTCCACTTGGGTGCCAAAGGTGTCCCATGTATGGTGTGAGATATACTCGATAGGCCACCAAAAATGGTGTCTAGATCAATACAATTCATATATATAAAAATATTAGTGTTCCACTAATAAAAACAGAATTGAAATAAATTAATAACTAAATACGTCAAACCAGGATCAACATGGGTTACACACCCAAATCTACCTACTTCATCCTAACCTCAATTTATGAAAAGATGTTACCCATGAAAGTATAATTTTTTTTAAAATGGATGTCATAAATAATTAATAAAAGGGATTAATCTCCCTAACCATGTGATTTGGATTGGTGGATACATCCCAAGAAATCTAAGTCAAAATTATTGTTCTTTAATTGATGGTAATCTTTAACATTTTGGAAGATGATCCCCAAAACCATCCAAGGAGATCTGGATGGGATACCAAGTATCACTCAATGGGATCTATATATTATATACAATTTCCTGGGGGGTTTTACAATGAGACCCATGATTAAGATTCCACGTATCACTCTCGACATGGTTTGGAACAAGAATACCTCTGATTTCATCTCTTGTATCTCACGTAGGGGTCTGAGTCTCTCTCAATGAATGTTTCAAACATCCTTCCACCATGCCCAACTATGGGGTCTCCCCTAGAGAACCAATATCACTCATCTGTAGGTAATGTTGAATTTATAGTGAGATCATCCTAGGAATATCTAGTATCACCGCTGATGTATTTAAAATTCTTTAAAAAGACTAACAATAAGGGACGATGAGCATGTCCAAGGTGTCCATAATCCCAAACCCTTTTATTACTCTCAGAAAGAATTAATAGTATTTGATTCTATCAATATCATCCCATTTAAAAAATAAAAAATTTAAACATGATATATTAACCATCCATTTCATTTAATTCAATAATTCTGATTATTAAATAATATGTTGTGGTATAAATCAAAGCCCACCATTATATTCAATTCGATTCATACTTTAAAACAATTATTATATATCCAAAAACCACACAATGGGTGGATTATCAATTTAAGTCAAATATTTTTAAGGATCTTGAATAATTAAAACCAATTTGGGTGGCTCATGGTAAGTGATCAACCAATAGGTTGATTCACTACTAGCTAGGATCATACTATCAATAGAAATCCCTTTTAATTTAATTTAATAATTAATTTGGATGAATTGATTGAATCATCTAGTGTGAAGAATTTTATAGAAAAATATAGAATTTTTTAATTGTTGGGGAAAGAAGGTAGACCTCCTACCATAGGTTTGTAGTTCTCTCCTCATATGGTATCATCCATTGAATCAAGATACAAGGAGAGATGTCAAAATAATCATCCAATTTAATGAGAATGGGGGAAATGATTTCTCATGTAAATAGGACAAGAGGCGAGAAGATAAATTATGAATATAAGGAATTTGAGGGTAGAGCTTACCAAGAAGGATCTAACACACATGATGTTGATGAAAACAGAGCTCGTACATGGGAGTTATCAAAATCCCTAATAGAGTATGAATGAAGTTCTATAGGTGACAGATGCTGGATAAAGAAAATGAGGAAGAATAATTTGTGGTTTTAAAAAATTATATGGGTAAAAATGTAATTTCCCCTTTAAATTTGGGTTCACATGGTGCAGTTTCATTGTTTTCTGAATTATTCACTAACCCTGCAACAATTACAACCAAAAGGATTGCATCACATATGCTAGGTGAGAATTTTTACAAACTGTGTAAGTACCCTGTGAAATGTCTCTGCCATGTATTTCTAAAATATCGCACATGCATGAGGCTTGCATCACATTGTTCAAGGCAAACCATGAGGAATCCCCTGTGCATTGGGTTACCTGCATGGTTGAGTCCCGTGCTTAAAAATAACAATGCTCTAAATTTACGACTTAGAATTCCTCTTTAAATTCCAACCCTCCATGCTTCAAATGAGCCTAAAACTCTCTCAAACCACACAATATCCTTTCAATTATATTATTAACATAGAAAGATAGGATTTTAATTGTATCTTAGAAGTTATTACATCTACAAAATTTTGAAACATTACAACCTCCCAACATTAAAACAATCTATCCATGAGTTTCCATTCTAACGGTCCAAAAGAGTCATATGAGAAATTTTATGACCATTGGGTACATAAATTGTACTCCCACTCCAAAGTATAATCATATACATATTCATGATTCCAAATCACCCGGACTAAGAGAAATAACCATCCTAAAGGATCCTTCATGCTCCTGTCAATTATATGAGTAATATTCTCCTCAAATGATTCATCTACCTCTCACTCAATGTCATAAGTGAAACATGAATGAAATAGGTTACCATGAAATTGTAAAATCTATGATATGTGGAAGAAATAATTATAGGAATGGTACCTATCAGAGAAATGAAATCATTAGGCTATCAGACCAACTCTTTCCTCAATCTCAAAATGCTCAAAAAATCAACGTGATAGTTTGTTATGTTTCTATATCTGTTTATTGACTAATCATGGTAAATCCAACATAAATACCCGATTTCCCACCTCAAAATCAGGAGTAAGTGGTGATTATTAGTATAAGTCTTTTACCTGGAATGATTTGTGGCCATATGTTTCTGAATCAACTACACTTTCTCTGATGTCTGTTGACCATGACAAGGACCCAGTAATGCTACCTCACCTGCCTCAAACCAGCATAGAGAGGAATGACATGGTATGACATAAAATTATTCATAAGGATCCATATTAATCATTTATTGAATGTTTTTTTGTAGTAATACAAAATAAATGGTATGTGTTTTTTCCAAGAACCTATCAAATCAAGGATAAAATCCCAAATCATGTCCTCTAACATTTGAATCATCCACTCAGACTGTTCTTCCATCTATGTGTGATAATTTTTACTCAAGAGAACCTATAATCCCAATCCATTCTGTATCCCCTACTAGATCCATGATGTAAACTGGGCATCTCAGTCTAATATGACATAAAAAAGAAACTCCATTAAGGGGAACATTCTACCAAATATAAATCGTTATAGGATCATCAACTGAGAAGGTATCCTGAATCTGTTGGAATTGGGTGACCATGGTCAATATATTAATGATCAAATATACTACACCACTCCCTTTAGGGGATCTCGAGAAGGAAATAATGAAATACATAGTGACATAATTCCATTCCACTCAAGAATAGATAGAGGATTTAGTGGTCGTGTAATGTATTGGTGCACCACATTGACATTATAATAGGTGGAACACCTCATGATGAATCCAGCAATATGCCTCTTTACTCCCAACCACAAATACTGATAGAATACATCTTGGTACATCATGGTAAGACTGGGCTGAAATTCCCATATCAAGTCATGATATTCTCACATCAACTCATCCCATATATCTGAAGGCAGCCAAAAATTCCCACAAAAAGATTTTGATCTCATTATCATCAACAACCCAACCAAGTGGTTAGTTCTCACCTAGGATGTTAATCCTAAAAAAATACCCTTTTTATATGATAATTGTCTCATGAAGACAAACTTGAGAAGGGATGATGTCACTACTAGATCTTCTAAAGTAGGTTTTATGGGTTGTTCATGAACCTCCAAGTGCATCTTAGAAAATAAATCCATAAACATTCATTCACTATTTTCCTCCTATACGGAATGTGTTTGAGTCTCCTGGATCAATGCATTGGACAAAACATTACCATTACTATGTTTATAATCAATCTTGAAGTAAAAATAATGATTCTATTCAACCCACCTGCACTTCCTCACATTCAACTCTTGTTGTGTGGATACATAATTAGTAATTTTTGGTCAATTAAAACAATTAACCACTAAGACAACAAGTAATTCCTCTAAGAACAAAAAAAATGGAAAATAGTACCTATCTCGAGGTCATGTGTTGGTGGTTTCACACATGAGATCTATGTTGGTGGGACCCACACACTACATCCCACTCACCCTATATCAGAACTCATCCCAACACGATTTATGAAGCATCATGGTAAACATTATAGCTTCTTCTCAGCCTTATAATAATCATATTTAGCACTGAATTTAGTCTCCCCTTCAACTCATTAAAGTTTTTCTCACAATAATCTGACCATATGAACATCATTCCCATCTCAGGAAAGACAAAAGAGGAACAACAAGAAGTGATAATTCCTTAATTAATCCCATGTAATATCCATACATGCCCATGAAACTATGTATGTTAAACACATTCATAGGCTATTCCTAGGAAACAAGGGCTCTTACATTCTCTAGGTCAATAGTTATGTATGCCTAAGAAATGATATAACCAAATAAGTGAACTGTATTGATCTTGAAGTGGAATTTTCTATACATAGAATATCGATGATTCCATCTTTGTGTATTCATACTGATATCAATATTGTTGGAAAAGTCATGTATAGGGATAGAATACACTAAGATGTCATCAATGAATATTACCATCAATGAATCCATGTATTGATGGAAAAAAAGATTCATCATATCCATAAATACTATTGGTGCATTCATAAGGCTAAAAAAATTGAACAAATACTCGTACAAGTTTTACTTTCTATATAAAATTGTATATGGTATGTTTGATGGTATCACATGCATCGTATGGTATCCCAAGTACAAATCAATCTTAGAGAAAAATTTTTCTTCCTAGGGTTGGTTGAATAGGTAGTATATACGAGGCATTGTGTAACATTTCTTTACCATAATCTAGTTTAACTATCTATAATCCATGCTATCCTAATGGAACCATCTTCATCTTGTATAAAAGGACCAGAAAACCCCATGTTGATGTATTAGGTCATATGGAACAATGTTCCTCTCAGTATTCCATCTACATCTCATGTTCCTAGAGCTTTGTGAGTTCCATGCTATAGGTAGGTATGGATAACAGTTCCTCCCTTTGAACAACATCTATGGTAAATTTCACCTATCTAACAGGTGTTAAAATAGAAAAATCTAGAGGGAAGACATCCCTGAAATAATCCAAAACACATAATAATTCCACAATATGCATCCCCTAATCACTCAAAAATAGACTGGCCATCTATTTGGTCACCTTTCCTTGCCCATGATTATTGGGTCTAGCACGAAATACATAGATATCCCATTAAACCTTATAGATATTTATACTATTCTAGTATGGTAAAAAAGACACCCTAAATTGATATAAATAGGCATGGGATCAATAAGGATCTTGAAAGTCCATAGGAGGAATGATGTTAAAGGTGTTCATGTTGAGGATAATGAAATTCTAAAAAAATAGCACCCACCTATATCAAGAGTCACTCCTTCCACAATAATATAATCTCTGATTGGACCCACAATGGTGTGTTGAGAGTCATCATTCTATAGAAGTACTATATTTCTATTCCTCTAGTTTCAATGATTGATATAGTTAAAAAAGACCAGAATAGATCCTTGTACAATAGAAGTCCAAGGATTCTGCTCCTCGGGTATAGCTTTTACTACCTAGATATAGCTGAAACCATAACCATGAGATGCAAACTGACTAACTTGGGTATTTCCACATTGTTGGCGATGAACCTCTAAGATCTAACTACCATAGTCATGGTGGCCGCCTCATCCTGATAAACTTGTAGTATACCATATCTCAGTATGATGTGGAGATTCTAATCCAGTTCTTGAAATCAATGTCATCATAGATCATTTCACACTAGATATTGGGGGAAATTTTTAGAAAAACTGATATAGGTGACCCATCCTTCCATAGGCCCAGCGCTCGATCATGTTCCTCATTAGTGATTATTGTTTACATGTCTATCCGCATTGGTGAAACACCATATAAAATTTGAAACATTTCATATGACTAGAACTTCTCCCATGTACACCCTCAAAGAATCGCTTCTATCACTTGAGAAACGGACACCCTACCTAGAAACCGAACTACGCTATCTCACATTAACAATTCACTTAGGTCCCGCTATGTGATGTGGTCTTGGTTCCCAATATCTAAAATAGTGTTCAACCAAAAAATGTTTACCTATGATCTTATTTCATATGAAATCCCATCCTTAGATCAGCTAGTAGTGGTTATGTCATCATCTGTAAGTTTAAAGGAGAAATGTTGAAGCTCAGTTGAATGTGTCGAATATGCCATCACTAACATGACACGGTGTTTTAGGATCATAAACTCCTAGGAATAGTTTACTCATAATTTATAGAGGATACATTAATCATAAAAGTATATTTCAAATCCTACACAGAACATACCCCGATGACATCCAGGTAGGGTAAATACATCCCACCAATGATTAGAATAATTTGAAGCGCGTAGTGGGGGAGATTAACCATCTTCTTTGGATCATTATCTATATTCATGAAAATGAAAAACATGGCCTCTATATATGAATTAGTAGCTTGAGGCCATCCATCACTTGATAAGGTGGGAGGATATTTTTTTTGATGTCTTGGGTTAGGTATGTCCTAGTAGGGGATGGTCGGGGAGCAACCTATAAGGACTACATGAAATGGAAGAATCTAACTCAAAACTGAGGATTAGTGGCTGGTGGATGTTCATAAGGAGGTGTATAGGGTGGTACTAGAGGAGCTATCATCAATGGAATAGGGTATACCACCTCCAATTATTTATCATCACCAATTTCTTGGTGTATGACCCAAGGACATTATGGAAACACAATTATTCAATTTCCAAGAACACTCCTCAGATAAAACTCAACAATGGATATGAAATTTGATAATAATTAATGAAAGGTAAAATGAATTCCTATAAAAATGCCACAACTCTCTATCTTCTCCTAAATCCAGTTCTAGCTGTTTATAATGATTCAATAGGAGATCACATGGTACATAGCCTAATAACCACTAATAAGGTTATGTCAGATTCAAGGTCTTCTAAAACACATGGGAGGTTTTGGTATATGGAGTGTTAATTGAAAGGTATAGAAGAAAACTCCCTTTACTTCGCAACTAGAATCCCATTTATCAGTAACCATTTAATTTTAAAACATAAATATACTTACGATCATTCATTTGTATTTGGATATTGATATCTCAACACATTTAATTTCATCACCAATTCGAAATTTGGAAATTCCCATATAGTTTGTAAACTAAAATTACCACATAAAGTAACAAGGATTTGACCCTTAAATCCAGTATCAAGATATAATGTGCCATGTATTGTGATTTGATTGAATTAACTACCATTCCCAATTTATATAAGTACTAGATTCATAAATTTTCAATGGAATTCATCAATAAAACCAAATAATGTGAACTAATTGGTAAATTATGGTGTCAACATAAATATGTGTGGAAAAAAATTCTTTATATTAATTTAAGAACTTTAATTAATCCTCTTATGTCATTACTGAATGAGATACTATCACACTAAGAAGAATAAAATAAGACACACAAAACAAGAAAATGAAATATAAGAAATGCACATAGATTTAACAATATATCATGGCATAATAAATTACGTTTATGTTCTACGTTGTATAATATAATGCATGAATTTATACACCCCCATCCCAATGGTAAAATGTTTATAACATTCATTATACTAATATCATAAATAATAATGGCACAAAACAAGTTCATACCCAATGGTGAAATCCATAAAACTGTAATAAGTGAAAAACAATAAAAACATATCATTGGTAATTTGCTTTTCACCTATATGCAGTTATTATAATCCCAATAATATCAAAATTCTCAAATTCAATTTGTTCCTAAACTTATGTTTAACCAAAAAAACAACAAAACATTAAAAGTATCTGATACCACTCTTAGTTCATCGAATTATGAAAAATACTTCAAAATAATTAAGTCAATTTGGAAAATGGAAGAATATCAAATTTAAGGAATTGTTGAAGAAAAAATGGTTCAATGTAGTGAAAATTGAAAACAAAGAAGCGATGTCGTGAAACAAAAATCCCCTTGCACACTCCACAAGACAATCCACTGATCCATGAATAGCCCATGAAATTTTTAGTTCTCAAGATAGAGATGGTAGTTTCTATGCCCACAAATAAAACCAAAGACATTTATAGGAAAGAGACAGTGATATATTCCCCCATAAACTACAATCCCCCACAAACTATAACAATTCACTGGAAGAGGTGGTAACATCAGCTCCCAGTGAATAAAATGAATTCATTCATAGGACAGCGGTGGTGATCCACACTGCCACAAATGATGTCCCCATAGACTAACATGTCTATGGGTTGATCATCCTCCATTGGATTTAGAAAAAAAGGATTGTATCCTACCATGTATCGCTGACTGTGCCAGTATCCAGTTCCCCCTATTCTAGATAAATCGAATGTGATGTGAAAAAAATGGAGGATACCAAAAAAAGAAAACGGTTACACCTAGATGAAAGAATTTAAGATATCCCTTCAATTATTCATAGTATATAAAAACTTACACATATCATTAAAGAGGATAAAATAAATCAACTAGAAATCTAGAAACTAAAAACCATTTTGCAATATACTTCCCACATGGTGGAAAAACAATATCCCATTTTCAAATAGACATGAAGAATAGAAAAAAAACTATTCGAAAAAAATCCTTTCCCATGTAGAAAGTGACAATGTGGGTGGAACATGACCTTGCATAGCATGTTTCTACACGGGAGGGACTTGAACCTGAGTAGCAAGACGCTATACTGGAGGGATATAGTCCCGCGTAACCAAATGCTACACAGCAAAACCCATTTCCATGTAGCATAAATCTATGTGGATTGAAACCTTTCCTACATTGAAGCATGATATGTTGAGGGAACTCCATCCCACATAAGAGTATGCTACATATAATGGGGAATCATAGGATAATATACTCTCTAGATCTCGTTATTTTCTTCTGTCATTTCATCAGTTCCTATGTTGGACCCTCCACAAACCAGTCTAATGAAATTAGGCCAAGTCCCCTTCCAAAGCCCCCAAAAATGTATGATAAGTTCATTAGGCTCATTAGTGTATCCTTTTGAGTTTAGATACACATGGTGTGAGGAGTCACGTGGGTGACCCCAGCAATATGGAGAACCTTCGGAATGACCTTGAGTCTATATTCCCATGATAACGAGTTTTCGGACCTTTGGGTCATCACATGAACATCCTCGTTTTAGAGATTAAGGGAAACTGCTAGATATTCCATTCAATTAAGGCCAGTGTTGAACAATAATCCTTTTCCCTGGAATTGATTTTAGTTAACTCCTCTGTATGAAATCCCTTAGCCTTTCATGTAGTAGGAGGAACTTTTCAACCCATTTTCCTCAACCCAAGACATATCTAGATAGTTCACAAAATGTTACTATCAAATATATGAAAATAAGATAGTAAATAGGTACACTGAAATCCATTTCTCTCTCCCTTTTGTCTCTAGCACAATCCATACGATGATAGGGTGAGATCATGTGATCATCAGATCTACTTCTTCCACTTGTTTCTCACACCAAGAATGACACACAAGGTCTTCATGGTTGGTTGTGATCATGACATATGAACAATCCCAAAATAAATCAAATTGGACTTTTATATAGATATAAGACCCAAATTCAATCCAAATGGGAATCATTCTTACATAATCCCCAACCAACTACCATTCAAATGGGAATTTTCATTTTAAAATTCCCAATCATGTCCCCTTCACTATGGCTCCTCAAAGGTGTAAGTCCTAGTCAATCCCAACTACAAGATAATTGATTCCCAAATAACTAGGATTCATAAGAATACTATTTGAGGTCCAAAAAAAAACATCCAGATCCACACTAATAATATCTAGGCAATATTACAGATTGGTCCATTTCCACCCTTGAGACCACATATCTTATAGATATCTCATGACACCTTGGCATAGCCTAACACCATCTTGACTTGGAATCCTGGTTCCTGGGATTCTTTTCTGCAGGATGTTAAACTACATGGTTGTGTCCTGGTCACATGACCTTAAAAGGTGATGTTCCTAGTTATGTGGAACTCAAATACATGGGTTTTGATTACTCTCATGAGGATATGGTGCAATCCCTTCTTATATTTTTGATACTGACATAAAAAAAATCATGTCCCCTTGGATGAAGATAAACTCCATAGAACCATCCCTTGGGGATTAAAATCAGCATTTTTCTAATGAATAACAGAAAATTATGATGTATCAAAAAAAGTTTAATATTGATGGAGAACCTAAAATAAATACAAATCTCTCTATTGAAGGAGAACCTCAGATAATTGTAGATTAATTTGAACACATTCACAGTCGTAATAGATCATTACCTTAGGGTAATCTTTAATATACACACTTGTGAATCAACTATGTATTCCTAAGAATCTATTAAATATATAAGAGAGTCTCAGAATGAGAAATAGTTCCCCCAAAAAGGGTTTGATGAGCCAGACTCCCCATCCAATCGGCCAATGTGAGTTTTTAAGATTAATTGTCCAAATCACCCAATAAATTCCAAGCTATGGAAATCAGTTCCATGAATCTTGGATGCGAGATTCGTTCCACATTTTTGGCTTAATGAAAATAATTATTTGATACCATTTTATTATTATATATCCAATATCAATGATTTAACAACATGTAACCCCCATAAATCATACCACGTAGGCATGAAACCATATTCTTAAGAAAAAAATTGGTAAACATGATGTAAATGGAATAACTATGACACGTATATTTCAAGATAAAAATGATATATTTCCCATTCTGAATATGATCATTCTATTCTAGGTATAATCTGATCTTCAATGGAAACAAAACAGTTAAGACAACATGGATCCTTAACCAAGGTGTCAGTGTTAAACTACTTCCATATCTTTTTATGTCCAAAATGGAAGAGGTATAACAATGATAATCAATAATGCATATGGTCATGAGATGATACTTTAATGAGGTTTTTTATGTACTTTTGACATATATTGCATTCCCTATTCAGATCTTCCTTCAATAAAATGGAATCTCATATTTTTTTCATAGACATGCATGTCAACCACTACACAGGCTGAGCCTTACATGATGTAGACGACTCCATCGCCCTTACAAAATCTCTAGTGGAGGTTCTTGAATGCATTGATCTATGATTACCATCAGAACAAAACTCTCCTCACCCTAGAAGATGCTATATATGACCTCTAGTTAATGAATCCCCAAAATCCTCCCACTCAGTAGTGGTCGACGGTCCAAAACATGGAAGACCCATAAGTCATCTCTAATCATTTTCGGAGTCTATCCACTAAACATGGAAATGATTACCTCCCTTATCATAGTGAGGCATATGAATTCATCACCATTAATATTGTCCCTATTGTAGAGAAGTCCCTCACAAGGTCCTATGCCAGAATACACCACCTCTAACACTGTGTGGCACCAGTACCCTTTTTAGGAATAGTATAATAACTTTTGGGCCCCAGATGATGTAATGTAGGGCTAGGTCCCCAGGGCATCCCACAAAATGTGACCATCATATAATTCAGATAATACCATCATCCTCATTCATTCTATAGAATCCCTCAATGTAAATATGGTTGAAATATATGAGAGGTGGTATATTAATACTAACCCTCATGAAACCCATCAATTATATGTAATGGAAACCAATTATGGGTATATGTATATCCCAGAAAAAGCACTAGAATCATAGTATATATATTAAGTGTCGCATGAGAAGATGAAAATTGATGCGGCTTCTCGCCAGACCCCTCTATCAATTAGGGTGGAAAATTACAAGCCAATGAAAATTCCTACAAATACAAATATAGCACACTAACTAAATATAGTGGAAATAAATGTTTAGAAATATATTATTTCTCCCTCATATCAATCACTTCAGTCAAATATGATGGATATAAATTAATGAATATGTAAATTTCTACAGATGCATATCAACCCCATTATCAAAATAGGGTTCCAAACAGGTTGATGAAAATCCCTACTAAAAAATATGAAGTTGTTAGATGAATACTTTGGAAACTTGAGAAAGTAGCAGGCATATCCAAGCTACAAATTAGAGGAAGTCTCTTTCCTCTACCCCCACATAAGAGAACATCCAGTTCCCATTAGAAAGACATATCAAACTAGAGCAAGAATGTATTCCTAATCTGACATCAGAATGAGAATATATTCTCATTCAAAAAAATAAGTCTCTTAGCACTTTATTGGAATGATGGAGGATCAGAAATTGATTATTGACCATATCCTAGGGACTTATCAATATTCAATCAATCCTGCATAAATAGAATGTTGTCGGGACCATAACCCCATCTCCCCAAAAGGGGAGACACATCCAAAAAAATAAGGTGGTCACTCTAGAGTAGAACTATATCACTACTAACATCTAGTATGGTCATTAGCCATATTCCATGATAAATTGGAATGCAGATCATGGAAAAATACATTTTCCAAATGTGGGACACCAGTACACTTTGGGGGATACTCTAGGGAATGAATATATCCTTTCTAGAAAAAGTGTAGCTCAAAATGATATCTCGATAGAACTATGAGAGACACTAAAATAGGGACATATATATGTATGTTGTTACCTATAGTAGAAGACCCTCTAATCCATCAAAAGAGAACCAAAAAATAAATCATGACAAAGCCAATAAGAAAATGAAGGGAAAATTCATGAACCTTATCTGATGGAAGTTTAAGTTCTTAAATTAATAAAACATATATTGATGGTGGTCCAAGATCTTAATAATATGTTGCCAAATTATGTAATTAGTATTATAATTTCTAAAGGTCCTCCCTGTAATATTGTTACCAGCAGCTCTGGAGGTCCTCTGAAAAGCATTAACCTTTAAGAACCCCTTTGTGGATGCATATTGGTCAATCCCAAGAGCTTATCTCCTCGTGAGTGTCATGGTATCCTACCTCACGGATAGAAGATAAAATATCAAGAAGATAATCCTCTTACTTTCCTCCGCCCTATTGGTCATCCCCAGGGTATACATTAAATAAATTATTCCAAAATTCAGGCATCAACCTGTGATGGCAGTCCATGATATGATGACAATTGATGCGTAGTTCGTCACTATAATAACATCAAATAGAAAGAATTCATCCCCTTTATATCGCCCACCCTGATGGTCCTTTCCATGGTATACACAATAAAAATTATTCCTATAGTCAAACATTAAGTTGTGATGGTATTCATCACCATGATAAAATTCATTACAAAGGTCTTCCCCATAATGACATCAAAGAGTAATAAGTTCCTCCGTTGATTTTGTCCTCAATGATGTTCCTCACATCATTATACAGTACAAAAACTATCCCTGAATTCCGGAATCAAGCTATTATGGTATTCTTAATAATGATGCAAGTCGTTGTGAAGGTCTTCACCTTGTTTTCATCTTCCCTGATAGGCTTTCCTATGGTATATGCTTCATAAATTCTCCCTGTAGTCGGATATCAATCTATAATGGTAGTCCTCTCCATGATGGTAGTCACTAAGGACGTCCTCCCCCTAATTAAATATAATATCATGAAGGTTCTCACCTTATTATCGTCTTCTCTAATGGTCCTCCATAGGGTATATAGAGTAGAAATTATCTAAACAGTTGGACATCAATCTAATATTGCAGTCCCTTATATGATGGAACATTCTGTGAAGGTCCTCTCTGCATTAAAATTTCATGTAAGTAGAAAGGTCATCCCCTTGAAAATTCAAGTACAAGGATTCCCTCATATTTTTAGGATCTTGTAAATATGGGGTTAAACATGATATCCACCTAGTAAATAACATGTGACGTCCTTTATTAATGAGAACATGGCCTGGTGAAACAATTATTATCTTAGCCACCCCTAGATCATTCACATATCAACGGGACTAATGGTTTCCCCTTTATATTCAACCAAATAATCAAGAAGAATTCAATATTTGAGGATTAGGTAGAGGAGTCTCTGGGTGAAGAAAAAAATGATATATTTCTTGGGAGAAGACAATTGGACATAGATGATGTACCTATTATATTTTGACCCTCATCAACTTCTCTGTTCAATATTTCGAGGGAGTTAGAAAAATAAGTCATACATAACATTAATCTAAATATCTGCACAAACCACATATACCTAAAAAAATTCATTCCCTATTATGGGTATGCCTACAATATCAAAATAGTGATAGAGCTTCATCATCAAATCAACTAGAAATCCCTTCCATCTATGCGACAACAACAATTAGAGATGTTGAAGAATGATATTGAGATGACCTGACTCAATGTGATTAATAAGTTTCATCATCTAATAGTTGATTCACCATATGGTGTTCACATATCATGTTTGGGTGGGCATAAAGATTTTAATTTCACCTTATTCCCTATTCAACAGACCCCATCAGAAATCACATCACATAATTTCTTCATCCCAAGATGGAAATCAAATGTACATATTTTTTGAGAATTAAAATTCACCTCGTATGGATCAGACATGAGTAAGTCTCATACTTTTTTTAGGCGTTATGGTATATATCCAATGAAAATCTCAAGAACCAGGAAACTGAACAAAATTCAAAAATCTTCTTTCTTAATTTAATCCAATCATCAAGAATTGATAATGGACTTGGAAAAAATAGTTCATTTGGAGACCTGTCACCATATGAGGTTCACCCTTGAATGATAATGTGAAAATTTTAGAAAACATCAATAGAAATAGAAATATCCATAGTACATGGTCATCCCCATCCTGCAGGGCTAGAGGAAATTTTAACACAAAATTCCCCTGTAAAAAAGAAAAATCTAGGCCACCGCATAATAATAAGAAAATTGGAGTAACCCCATCCCATAGTGATGGGGAATTGTTACCTCAACCACCCACCCAGCAGACATACATATTTTCTTGTTTATGGAGAATGACAAGTAAAGAGGTCTCTAGTATTTTCCCTTTTCGGGGGTCATTTCCCTCAAAAGGGAGGCATAAAGGAAGGTTGTATAGATGTTACCTTTGAGATACCCATCCACAAGAAGCTTGAAGTGGATCCAAGAATAGAAGGATAATATCAAATAAAGGATAAAAATGACCCTATCATTTAACATCTTCTATACCACCCACATTGTGTTATGCATTGGTGAACATCATGGACATCAATGTAATGGAGAAAACTAAAAATTAGGAAAATATAGAAGAGTAGAGAGGGGATGGTTCCTACTCGACTCTGATCTACACTGATGATGAATGTATACTCACATAATACCATAGGGCCAATATGAATTTGGGAATTCTCCCAATAAATTCTCCACCACCTCCTCCATGAGTCCCATTCAAGGGAAGAATAAAAACAAGGTTATATATAACCCACCACCAACTCCAAATGAGAACAAGCCACTTATGCTTGATGAAAGAATCACTCGGTATGAGGATGAAATGAAATAGTTAATACAAATCAATTCAAAAATAATTCTAGGGTTGGCGCACTGTCAAATATGCTCATTTGAGAGATCCTTAACAAACACATAATGTATGTGTAATTAATCCATAAGGTTTTATCCCACAAAATGATGTATGTTGAGGATATCCCCCCAAGATAGTTACTAAACCACCAGTCTACCCGGACCCTATTGTGGACGGATTGCTAGATTTCCCACCATTAAGGAGAATATTATAATGAGTGTAGAAAAATCCTATAATGATGACCCCATTTAGATATTATCCCCATTTAATGGTAGAATTAGAACATAAAATAGTTTCCCCCACTACACATATCCATGCTTAGGTTCAACAGAACATGCATCAAGGGATTATCAATACCATCGAGCCATTGTAATCTCAACTGGAAGCCATAGAGAATCTACATGAAATGGTATAGTAAGAACAGAAACCATAGCCCAATTGGGCGAGTGAAACTCCACCACCATCATGTTTTGAGAGTCTTTTTTTCTCAATAATCAATGGCTCAGGTGACCCGAAACAAAATCTGAGGCATTTTTAATATTACTGTGATTCCATGATGGGAAACCCATAGTAACAAGATGTAGTGATACTCATATACTTATTGTGAACTCTATAAGAGTCATCCATTGTATGTTACACTAGTTTGCTGGCTCTTTTGATAACATGATGGGATGATATCTCTTAGAATTTCCTCTTCTAGTTCAGCTCAATATTGCCAAAGACAATAGTCATTGACCTCTAAAATGGAAAATAGGTGGATAATGATAGAGTCTTCTAATTAATTGCTAGATGCAAATGGATTCCCTATTATTTGAACTAATCACTCCAGCAGGATGAGATGATTTCCATGTTCATCAAAAATGATTGCAATAAAATGTGAATTCTTCTCATCCTAGTAAAGTAAACTAGTGGGTTCTAGGATTTCTATTATATATCACAAATAATGGAACACACCATACAATGTACTAATATCAAGTCTTTGGAAGCCCCAATTTTCCATGGAAAATGATGGGGGAAGTTATGTGGCCTTTATCATTCTTAAGATTCCCCTTGCACCAATTATAGCTCCAATGCCTGCAATGAATCATGTAGGACCCCATAGACATCAATAATAGTCCCCACCCCAAAAATATGAGTATTGCGGAAATGAGAGAAATAATTTCAATGAAGATAGGAATAATGCTAACTCATTCCAAGATGATCAATTCAGTGGCTATTTTATAGTTGTTTTGAACTATATTTTACTCCATCTACTAGATCCTAAATGGGATTATCTGGTTGGTATCGATGAACAACCAGATTATTGAACCTTTTACCAGATAATAGGACACACCATCTAAATAAATATCATATTACACTAAATAGTATGTATTCTCTTAAGCACACTATGAATGAGGTATTATCTACTTCATGTCACTTTGCTAGATCTTCTTCAACTGACAATGTCATATCATGAACCAACAGATAAGAGGATGGACAATCAACTAGAAGGGTGGTTCCAAAATCTAGTTCAAGGCCCCATTTAAGAGAATAATCTTTAAGAGATACATCACCAATAAAGTCATGTGATAACATTCCAAACATGGGAATTGATTATCATACCCCACAACTGATAGATCACCTTTACTGGAACCCAATAACTCAAAGAAATTCTCATTATAAAATTATTAGGGATACTACTACTAACTAAATAAGTTATGAAATAATTCCAAAGACATTTTTTCACACATAAAGGAAAGAATCATTACTTCACACCACTATCATCAAGGTTCCTAAAATAAGGAGTTTATATACATGGCCTTTAGAGTATCATGGGTCTTGAGAGAATCAAAGATAACCTCAACTTCTTCAAACCACTTCATTTCTTTAGGGGAACCATGATAAACTCCTTTAAGAGGTGAAAGGATATCCAAAATACCTAGTTCAGGTCCTAAAAATAGAATGGTTATGACTCTACCACTCTATTTGTAGTTTTTGTAGAGTTAGTAACTAGAGTTTCCATTTAAAAAATATATGAACGACTATAATGAAGACCCAATTTAGGAATATAATTTATAATTTTTTTTGAAAAAACTATGGGAGACATTATTAGAGATCATGAAAAATAGATTCATCTACTCATTCTTAAAACAAAAACCAAACAAAAAAACTATCAATCCAAAATATTTCGAAATCTCATTTACCAAATCATTGAATGTTTTAAATAACATGAATACCATTATTTCCAATGTCAAAATCATTTACATTTTAAATAGATAACATAACCTAAATTCATTCTTACAATATTCGTTTATAACATCACACAAGAATCCTTTATAATATGTTTACCAAACCAATCTATCTATAAAAACCCAGATTTTGATAACTGAAAACAATTTTCAATATAACTCAAATAATTTTTTAATTCACACTTTGGCCTTTATGAAGATTTCAAATAATAAATAAAGTGACAAAGTTGAAATAAAAAAAAATATCATGAAACATACTCACCGAAAATGTTCATATTAATATAAGAGTCCTCCAAACTAACCTCAAATGAGTGAGTTTATTTTTGGAATAAATGGAAAGGGAACCAAGTTCAGTAATAGAATAAAACTACACATGTATTTCTTAAATGATATGGTAAACCACACACAACCCTCACAATAGTTCCTAAAATAACATCTCGATCATCCAATAATTTTCGTCATAGTTTACTCGACTCTGAAAGAATAATATAGATCTGGTCATCATTATATTCCAACCCAAATATTAGAAGTGATTCTGAAAATAAAATATATTATCATTGAGAATATAAATCTCATTTATTATGAAGATCCCAATAAGTTGAAATAAATAATCAATTCCACAATTTACCAAGTAACTTTTGTGTCATTATGAAGAGGTGGAGATCATGCACCCAATCACAAACTACCACTTGAGTCCCAACACATTCTTAATATCATTTATACTATAACACACCACAACAAATATATGGTAGTACAAGGAAAAAGTAATTTATTTCAATAAAATACCTCATTTGATACCATTTTTAACGAACAAACAAGAGAGTACCTTCAAAACTCATATCTAAGTTGATTCTCCGCTAACCAAAAGTGATTCATCAATCCCTACAGGTTAGCGAGAAGTCCATAGCCATCCAAAAATAACCATTTGGAATGATTTCACCCAAAATAATAGATAAAAATCTTCAAAGTTAGACTATGGAAATATCCTCTTAAAATTAATCCAATGAAACCATATAAGGGTACACGGAGTCAATACGATACCTAAAATTAGAAGAAAAAAACTACCAAAATGCATCTCTTAGTAGCCCATGACCACCCACCAGGACCCAATTCACGTACCCTCGACCAACCAAGCATGAAATCAAAACGAAAGATGATGAGGACATAATCACATTCTATAATATCGTAAAGGATGTAAATGTTAAACAATAAAATAAAGTTGTGAGGTATGGATCCCATTAGAATTACATCATAGAGTACATTCTATTACTTATTAAGGTAATCTAAATATTCTAGAATGTAGTACAATACGAGAGAACTAGGATTTAAATTTCATAATTGGAAACAAAATAAATAAAGACTATATTACAACTATACTCTGATTAAAAAATAGAATTTCAAACAATTAAAAATGATTTATTAAACCAAGTATTGGAAAATTAAATTTCATAATTTTAAAAAAAACTTTTCTTTAAAATATTTTAAAATAATTTCACATGATAAAATCAGACAAATCATTAAAAGGTAAGAATATATACCAAATATTAAAAACATTAAAGGATTTGATACAATAGAGGTAAGGTGAATTACATTAATAAGAAGATCAATCAACAATGGAAATAAATCCAGCAAGCAATATCCAGTTCTAAGTAGTGAGAATGAATGCTACCATTTATCTAGTATCATGAATATGGTTATCATGGGTATGTCTTAGATATGATACTGAGTAGACCAAAGATAGGATAATCAATAAATTATGAATAATTAAAAGGATAATATAAATCCAAAATGTGTATCATGAAATAAAATTCCACACTCACCCACTTTCCTAATCATAAATCTAGAGCCTAAATCTATCATATTCACTATGGATCCACTAGGCAGTTTTGGATTCCCCTAGAAAATTATAAATCTAGGCCATCCCATATCACTACCTAGGTTTCCCTGACTAAATAAATGGTGTGAGTGGGGAAATAAAGTTATGGGGATTACAAAAGGAATCACCATCAGTATAAGCATGGGCTTAGGCCCTCAACATTTCATCTCAACTTCAGTTCACATATCACTTTCACCTTAAAAACCCCTTGAAGTGAATAAAACAAATTTCAACAGCCATTAATGGTAATTACAAGAATCAAGTAAACCTTGTGAAAGACTTGACATGAATCTGCCCTTTTAATTTAAATCATGGAATTTATCTTCGAAATAAATCATATGCCAAAGCTGTAACTTTCTATAAAATAGACATTAAAATAACTTTGAAAAGAAATGAAATCCAACATGGTATTTCATGAGGTATTTCAAGGTCAAAATTATTCCTATTCCATGTCCAATTCATAGATAATATGATCAAATAATATTTCATAATGTTTTTCAAGGTCAAAATTATTAAAACATGTATTATAAAATAATAAAAACATATCATTTGTTAATAAATAAAAGTTAATTGCAAGATGAAGGACCTATGTAGAACTACCTACCTTAATTATGTATTTATAGAACACCTAGTTTTGGATTTGAAAAAATAATAAGAGAAGTTCCATGCACCATTATCAATGAAAAAACGATAAAAACCCATCCCATGATCACCTTATAGCTGGACACCCAAAACTTTTCTGAAAATGATATCATTAAACGAAGTAGAAAGGGTTTGGGAATTTTAAAAATACATAGGGGATTCATGTTTGAATAATTATAGACACAAGATTAAAATAACCATTTAGTTTACCATTTTTGTGAAATATTATGTATGGAGTATTTAAAATCATTTAAAATTAGATTTATGGAGTATAAATTGGTAGAAGAAAAAAATTCCCATAATTCTAAGCTTTTAAAAGTGTTAAATTTTATTTCAAGGTTGTTTTGGAGGAGAATAAAATAAAAAACAATTTTTTAATTATTTTTCACCCAAAAAGTATAATGTGTAACAAGGATAACATTTTACCCTTCTATAGCTCTTACGTTTCCAATAAGGGTTCTAGGTTACCTTTATGCATCCTTTCAAACTAAGGAAACATGCTTACTCAACGTTTTTCCCTTACATAGCAACCAGGTTAACCTTACAAAACCTTTGGAAAACCATGAGTACCATTATATATATCCACCCCTAACACAGCCTTTCAAAAATCATTATTACCATTTCACATAATGTTAAGTTCCATTACATGAAATTTGAAAGCATGAGGCAACCCTTATGAAACTCATATACCCATGGTCTTACCATTATCAAGATCCAATATTACCCTTACACAAGGCATATACACATGGGAAAAACCTTGTATAACACCATGAATACCTTTATAGAGTAGATATGAATTGGGAAATAACCTTATATTGCCCAAATATAATAGGAATTACCCTTACACATCATATATAAATATGGTCTTACATTTAAACAACTAATGGAAACTCCTCTCTTCCCTTATGTAACCCATAAAAATAAGGATTTACCCTTATCTGAACTATATAACATATGTAGGGGTAAAAATTATGTAAAAAATTATTTAATTTCAATTCAAAGGACAAATAAATTGAAACAAAAATGGTTCTTTAATTATTGTAACAAAAAGTGTATATTATAAATATCATCGATGTAGTGATTTCCATTCACAAAAATATTTCTTTATGAAAGATATAAAATTATGACACCAATTGAAATCCAACACTAAACTCCTGAGGTAGACAGTGCATGAAATAGAAAAAGTCTCACCCAAAATCATCTACCTAGAAAAAATCCAAGAGAATAGCCTAATGATAAATAAAAAAGAACATTTTCTGTATGACTAACGAGATCAAAAAAATTTCAAATCCAAAAATCAATATCATTGAGAGGATCTAGATAACATATGGAAAGAATTAGAGTCCTAGAAAATTTCTCCCCACAATTTAAAGTGTCACCAAAAGATACATCACTCGAAGGATCCATCAATGATCTATCCATCCACGTAAAAGTCATAGAAATGATAGGTATTTATATCCTGGTAAATTTTTTGATTTTTATCTTGTATTTTCAACATCGAGCCTCACCCATTGATGGGATCAAAAAATCATCCACTAGAACCTCTATGTTTCGGGTCCATCAAGAATCCACATCATCATAGATACTCTGGTACACTCTCAATGTATATCCAAGTCCAACCAGAAAAATCTTGTAACAACAAGGTCGATGTAGAAATATAGAACTACACTATCATATGGGGGATCTTATAAATCATTAATACTATGATTTAACTATCAAGGAAAAAATAATAGGATTCCATGAACAACAACCAACCTAAATTATATCCAATAGTTACTATAGGGAGACACAAATGGAAGGATGAAACATGACAGATTTCAATTAACAAAAACCCCTCCTCTAATGTTTCATATTATAAGAATCCAATACTTATCGAACATAACAACAAACCTCAAGGGACCAAAATTATTCTATATGAAGTATAACATTTCAAGAGATCACATCCACAATTCAAAATAATACTGATATCAACAAATTGACACCATAATCACTATCACAACCAAGGTCCATAAGAAATCATCCATAATGATCCAAAACAAGCCAAAAATATCTCTATGTCAAAAAATGATCTCCAGGAAAATTTGAAATAAAAAAATAAAAACTCGAATGACTTTCATTCTTGCATCAGAAAAAATAATTCAGGTCAACTTCCCCCAAAATCAATAACTCCTCCACTATATGAAGAGATTCACTATTTGACATATGGTTGGATCCTTATATTCATAAATCATATGTTTACCAATAGTTTGGAGATGATGATACCAAAATGAAATATCTCCTTATGGTAGCCCAACTTAAGAAAAATATTATGGTGGCCATAACATTAACAACATTTTAAAACTTTTTCAGCTTTAAAACATGACTTGATAGAGTGACTCAGTTCCCCATTTTGAAAACATACACCATGGCTATTATTTACCTAATAAAATTATCCTTACTCAACCAACACCCACAATCCACCAAAAGGTAAATCTTCTCCTAATCTAACAATGAACCTAGTATTAACCACTTCGTGTCACATTTATGGCTCCACATAAACTGATAAGTCCATTAAAAAACCTATAGATAATAGGTCATAAAAACTACTTGTTCTGTGGGTAAAAGGTCTCATAGAATACCCCTTATAAAAAATTCATATTTAAGAGAGAAATAACCAAAAAAACTCAGGTGATAAACATACCAAACATTATATTTGGTTAGAACACTTCACAAATAATATCTCACCTTTAAGAAAACACATTAGCTTATAAAATTTCTCTTTCTTCACTTCCACAGGATACTTATACTAAATTGAGATAAGACCAATTAATTACCAAGAAGTTATTCTATAAATATAGGAAATAATAATGAATTCCCACTACTCTAGTCCATGCCCCATTAATAGAGTGCTGATACAAATGATCCTTGGAATGCCTCGTGGAACACCGCAAACCCACAATTCTTGATCTTGTGCAAATCATCTAAATTTTTAATATATCAATTGAATTCCATCAAACACATAGGATTGAATGATTTTTTCCTTTTTAACTAGTTACATTTAAAAATAATAATATTGTTATAAACACATTTCTTCCACAAGGATTATCTACACATGTAATTTCTTTATATATATCCCCTTTAATGAAATTCCTTGGGGAAATAGGAAAAATAAAAAAAGGTGACATATAATGCCCGATAAAGGATAAATAATGACAATTAAGGATCAATGAACATCAATTGGTAAAACATGAGGCATGATATTTGAATATAATCATGAGGGAAAGAGTCATATCATGATTATAAGACAATGTACATGAGGAATAGAGCTATAGGATACAATAATTATAAGCCATGTGATATCAATATTCATCAAAGGAATAATTAAAAATTTATATAAATTATAAACAAAAAATTTTTGTGTAATAGAACATAAAAAATTCATAATTTAATTAAAAATATTGGTAAATACCATATCTCATAAGAGTAACCCATTCCTTTTAAATTCCATCCTATCTTAGGAGTAACTTCTATCTAGTCAACTCAGTCTCATTACACATTAAATTATATTGATATTAGGGGTCACCCATTATATTTCCTAACAAATGTGTTCCACATAAGGAAAACATACATAAAATAATCATAACTTGATAAACCCTTGGGAAGTTAAATTGTTATCCAATGAAATTTGATAACATTCAAAGTAAATACCCATCAATCCACATTTATGAATTCTAATGTATTTACAATATATAAGAAAGGGTTATATTGTTTACTAAATTTTCCATATTCAATCAATGAATGTGTATCTATGTGAATACCATTCAATTAAAGAGTCATATATGGGTATTCACATGGAAAGCTAATGGAATAAAAATTATATTATGCATTACTAATGAAAAATAAAGGAAAAGGTAGTGATGGATCATTCTATATATTTGTCACATTTCAACTGTACACTGTATACATAAGGACATATATATTTATAAGAAAGATAAAATACATGTGTAATATAGAGGATGAAAGTGGAAATTTTCATTAGTTACAAATCGGGTCGTAAAGAAAACCTTTTAATGGATTCATGCAGTTATCATAGAGAGTATCCAATAATAAACGTTGAAAGAAAAAGGTTGTTCATATGGAAAAAAGTAATTTTTCCAATTGAGGTAATGATAATAAGATGTAGTTAATGATACATTCATGGAATATAGACATTAATTGAATGTAAATATCAATCTGCGTATTTTGATCTTTTTTATAGCCCATAATGTGCATGTGCCTAATCCAAATTAATCAACTAAAGCTATCAATCTAGGTGTGCCACAAGGCCCATTATCGCACTCCAGGTGACAATCGATTCAAAGACCAATGATCTATTTTGGGGTTATTTTCCCTACATACATTTATTCTAAATTCACATTAACTTTATGTATCTAGATAGGGATTTTATTGCTAGGAAAACCACAAAAGCTTTTATTTACCAAATTTAGTATTTTTAGTGGTAATGAGAAATGATAAGAATTACAAAATCTTATGATGGTGGTATAATGAGAGGTAATTGTGATATCTAGTTGATAAAAAAGTGATGAAATTTTAAAAATTATTTATAATAATTTTATCTCCTAAAATAATAAATAATTAACAAAGAACGTAAAAGTGATGGGAAAGGAGGGGTGAGAAACCCTTTTTGGCATGGTAACGACTTAGGAAACAGATGAAATGATTGGGAATAAATAAAATATTATTTAAATAACATAAAATGAAAGATGATAACATGGAAAAAATATCATTCATATATATAAAAATAAATTTAAAATGACAACATTAAAAAATTAATGAACATGAATCGAAATAGGAAAATTGTGGAAACCTTTATATTATGAGGATTCTTCTTAAATATTTAGTGGGTCTAATTGGAAACTTTAAAAAAATTTGGAGAGACTATTGGGAGTTATATTTAAAGATAATTATTTCTTATAGGATTTGATGAGGAAAGCGAATGGGGAAGAGGGTATTCATATAAGAGGAGTGGTGGTTTGAAGGGATAAAATATTGGTCATTTTACAATATAATCCAAAAAAATTGGATGGAATTAATTCTAACCAATTTTATGGACAATTAATGAATCATAGAGAGTGTTTTGATTTTAAAATCTTTACAAAGATGAATATTACCTTTAAAACAGCACATTTATTGCACACAAACCAAAAAAATATCACAAATTCGAGTTTTTGGTTCCAAAATGAAAAGTGTAATTTTATAGAATTAAAATTAATATTTTTAAATTAATTTATATACATATTTCATTAAATATTGAAATAATAAAATGTTTCATAAACGTTCTAATCATTATGAAATAATAATGATGTCATGAATTTTTAGTGCATGTAAAATGGCAATTTTTAATTTTTACTAAAAAATCAGCTTAGTTAGAAAATTCCAAAAAAATCACCCTACAATAATTTTTATGTTTGGAGTCCAAAATGAAATTCATTTTGTCAAAATAACTCTCCAAATATTAAAATTTTATCTTTTAAATAATAATCCTTATTAAAAAATACGAATCTATATCATAGTTATCATTTTGGCCATTATAAAAATTACAATAGGATTCATTAAAATATATTTTCATTTATAAAAATTATTATATGACTATTTCATGAAAATAACATTTTTTTGAAAAATTTAAAAAATAATTAAACACATTCACTGCTAAATATTTTTATTGTCTTCAAAAAATATAGTTTTTATTATATCATTAAATAATAATTTTCTTATTTGAAGTTGTAGTTTTACATTTTGTGTAAATATATTATGAAATATAAAAGTATTTCTATGTGATCTTAATAAAAAATTCATTATAAAATAAGACTTATATTAATAAGGGTAAATGATTTTTGGATTTTTACATTCTACCCACCTAAATAAATTACATCCACACAATTTTACAAATTCAATAACACTAACTAAACCAGAAAGTTCATGTAACTAATAACTATATAAAGGACATATTATGAATATGTAGGTCTAAATAATCCCATGGGGCCATACTAGTTATATTTAACTGATTCCAATGGTGAAATGTTTTTCTATCTATGGTATTGTAACAAAATATTATAAATCATAATTTCCAAAAATAACATAACTTTACACTGATACTGAATGATACTTATCAATTCCACACTTATAGATTCAGTGAAAGACATGCATCATTTTTAATAAATCTCATTAATTATAAATATCTCCCATGATCGAAATTCTCGTTTCATTGGGAACTATGTATATTCATAACTATACACATGGTACGAAGAAAAATTCTTCAATAATGACTCCTGGCACTTGTAACTTCCATTAAATGTAAATTTTTTGAACTTAATTTGGAAATGAGGAAACATAATAAAAAATTAAATTATAAATCCATGCAAGTGATAAACAATGAAACGGAGCATAAATGAACATGAATGAGTACAACATTAGGCATGATATGAGAACATAATTGTAAAGGAAATATTCATAGTTTTATCATAAGTACATGGATATAATGAATATATTTACAAGATACAATAATCATGATCCATGTGATATCAATATTGATCAAAGGAACCATTCAAAATTCCTAGCAAGAATAAAGAAGATGTGATGGTATCATGGAAAATAAAACATTAATAATGAAACTACATATCCAAGTAATTAAAATATCGCTTATGGGTAAACTATAATTGGTAAACTCAATTGTCTCTTAGGAGTAACTTCAATATATTTTACTCCATCTCTATACCCAATGAATTGGATCACTATTAGGGTTCACCCTCCACTAGTCTTCATTCATGTTGTCTTCATAAGAAAAACAAACATAAAATAATCATAGCAAGATAATCTGAGGGGAAATTAAATGGTTTTCCAATGATATTTGATAAATTTATTAGTAAATTTATACAACGCCATGAGGTTTCATGACATGTACCTTCTTAAATAAATTCAATTTCTTTGATATCTTACATTACACAATACAATGAGCTTAAAATAATGATTACATATTATTATTGTGATAGTCATTATCTAGCAGTATGAAGGGCAAGAATGAATTATATTGATTAAATTATGCAAAATGTAGTTTACAAATGTTTATAAAATAAATTAATTTTTTACCAATTAATTATAAATTAAAATTATAACTAATTGAATATAATGGTTTTTTTATTAAAAAACTTTTTTTTATGCACAAAACGATATTTTGACTTAAGAAATTAAATTAATCAATATTTGTGAATTATATTAATGAAATTTATATGTTATATATTCAATAATTTATTTAATTAATACAATATATTTCAAAATCTTAATATAAGAAATAAATCAAATTTTACACATAAAGTATTTAATTTTCTAATAGGCAATTTGTCTGCCATTTGATGGAACAACTATTTTAAATTAAATTTTTTAAAAATTTAAAAGTTTAATCTAAAAAAAATAATTTTAAAACTTAATATAAAAATTATCTTAGGGTAATTTTTTTATTTTTTTGGAGAATATTGTTTTTTTGATGAATAGTTTACAAAATTAAATTTTAATTGAAAACTATTTTTTATTCTAATTTATTTATATAGTTAAATTATAATTGAAATTTATTTTAAAGAATAATTCGTGGAATAATAAATCAATAAAACAAATTTTGGTCATTGGAACTAAATTCACATTGAAATTGGATATATAAAAAATTCAAAATTGGGATATTTTAATAATAAAAAGCCATTTTATCATTATTTCTATGTGGTTAATTTTAAATAATTATTTCTAAATTGTAAGCAATTAATTTGTAAACATTTACACCATTTTTTTAATATGAATTTAAAAATTATATTTTAAGGTCAATTTCATTTTTTTGTATAAAAATTTCACAGTGGTAGAAAAATTATTTACCATAGTATAAGTAAAATATAGGCAATGGTTAAAGTAAAAAGGTAAAAGTTTAGAATACCTAATATTTACAACATTTAATGGATGTTGGGGGTATTTATAATCCCTAAAAAGACTCTAAATAATTAATTAATGATATATTTCATTTAAATTAATTCTATCTTAATGTGGTTGAAACTAATTTTAAAATAATCATTACTTTAGCCACATAAACCTACTTCTCCCCAAGAATAAATATCACCCCTCACCACCCAATTTTCTCTCACAAGACATTAATATCAATAAATATATCCTTAAAAAAATCCTAATAGCTTTCCCAATATCAAATATCTTGTGCTCTCACAAATATACCAAATTAAAAGTCCTCACATCATCCTCTAAGGAGGTGATATCCAATAGGTAATTCTCTTAAAACACATATCTTAATTTCTATTCTTCTTCTAATATCTTTTAACCTCCTTCATAAATAATGAGATGATAATTCCATAATAAATTACATACAATAATATAATTTTTCTAATGAAATATATTGTATTTATACCTTTTATTACATCCGCTTTTTCAAAGGAACGAAACTATTGTCCAAGTTGTGCCAGTTAATCTTCTCTGTGAATTTTTTTTACATTATCTCTTTCATATTTGGACATAAAACTATCATTATGGTTAAATAATATTTTAATATTTATATTATAACCAATTTTAGGATATTAAACTAATATATACTCATAATAGTAAAAAAAATTAATCCAGTTTGTGATGTTCATAAAAATAGCCAAAATAAATTAAACATGAATCAATAATGTTATATCTAATGAATCATATTCATATAAGAAATAAAAATTATAAAATAGAAAATTAATAATTCTATATTTTGGTAAATAATATTTCATTTTAATTATGTTTTTTAATCCAATTTTACAAGAACATACATAATTCTGCTCAATTGAACTGATCACTAGACCATGAAATGAACACACTTGAAACCAAGAAAACAATGAAATATTATTAATTAATGGTCCATAAGATGTTATAAAATCATACCATAACATATTAAAAATATTAATATATTTCTATAAAGATTTAATAACATTTATTATACCATTATACATGAGGTTAAATAATGATAAACTAAATCGAAGTGTGAGGTAATGATTTTTCATATCATCATTTTTAGTTCTATGTGATATATGACTTATTCAATACATAATACTTGTGTGCGGTTTATTTAAATACCTTTTATATATCATATCTTGAATCTAAATATCTCCAAGCAATTAAATTTCACTTTTTAAAATTATTACTTTTATGGGGCATGCAATTTGACTGATTAAAATGTGGTAAAAGTTTTCTTAACTCACTTTTTATTTATTTATTTTTATGTCTACATCATTGATTTCATTATGAATATATTATGTGTGGAATATATTTTTATTTATTTATGTTTTATTTAAAATTATAGTTTTTTGTATATAATTTTGTTACACATATTCGATTCATTTGTAAGGGACTTTGTCTTGAACTCCTTTCATTTAGATATATTGTGATGTTATACACCCAACCTATTTTATGAGGTGTATATACAGTCCAATGATAAATCTTATCATGATACTCATTTCTGTCATGTTATTAAAATGTTTAAAATTTATTTGGCAAAATTTTATTTATAAATATATTTTTAAATCATTTATTCAATATATGAGGTGTGCTTGGAACATGCAGACATGGTTGGTGCTCGGTTATAGAGATCCCTTTGATGCATCAGTAGTCTAATGAGATGAAAATAATGTCGAACAAAAATGATTAAAAAATATTGTGAATGGACTTTATGGTAGTGGTACCATGATTCCTAAGATCAAGGTGTCCTTATTATTATGTATTTCCTTCATTAAAATCCATGTGAATTTCACTATGATATTTAATGGGAAATTAGAATGTTGCCATGTTATTGATCGAATTGAATGTATTTAAGTTATATATATATATATATATATTCATATTGAATATTTTTCAATGATTATTTATTTTTTATTTCTTCCATTTTACTTAACCATTGCTGAGAATTTGAGCTCACCATTTTATATGTTCTATTTTCTCATGGTTATAAAGTTGAAATATGCAAATGAGTTCAAGGATGAAAATTTTAATTTATTTGTTATGTTTTATTTTCTATTCTGAATTTAAAATGTTTTTAAAATATGTATCAATTTTACCAAGACTACTAAACTATTTTATCCTCTGGGATGAAATTTCATGTATCTTATTCCAATGTAATAAAGTAAGGAACCTGCTCTTTGCTACTAGGTTAGGGGTCATTACAGTTGGTATTAGGGTAAGTTTAGTAGAATCCATGGAAACTAGATTTATGAAATAATATGTTTTTGAACATAAACCGAATATATACTTTGAGAATAAATATAAATGAACATCCAAAATAATGTATTTTTAGGATTATAAGATTATATAGGCATGAAATCTTCACTTTGTGTTGGGTATTTCACTAGTTTTGATATCACACATTATGTTCCATAATGTTATGATCTAATCATGTGTATTGAACTATTTATAAATGGATCTCAGATGAATTAATCTTAACCATATCAATTCATGTAATACATATAGGGATTTCCCTCCTAGGAAATATAGTGGTGTTGAAGCTGAAGCTAGAGCTGAACAAATTATAACAATACTGGAAAAAATGACTCAATTTATAATAAATAACCTTTCCCATATAGAGCAGCCTTATCTATAAGGTTCTGTAATAATAATAGACCCTTTCATGCTACAACAACCTCCATCATTCAACTGTACTACAAATCCATTTGTAGCTGAGCAATAAATGTAACACCCCAAGATTTCATAGTGTGTTATTTCTTCAAAATAATTCAATAACATACACTACACGCAACACCGAGTTCAATCACACCATGACTTACCAAAAAAAAGCCATTAAAAAGAGGTTATTAATAGTATTAACTAAATTTTAAACTTTATATAATCCTTATAATTTTAGAATCCATATTATGAGTTTCTTAGACATAATGCAAGAACAGATTAATTTTCAGTATTGCACTTTTATCAACTTTTAATAATGAAACATTTTTAAATACAATATTTTATACTTTTTGACTAAATGAGGACATCAAAAAATTTAAAATGAAACATCCCAAGCACCCACGGTTCGCTTTCCTTTGAATAATACAATAGCGTGTGTTCTACGCAACTTCGAGTTCTAACACATCACAACTAATCAAACTAGCCATTGTGAATAGTAATACCTACCTTTTAAAATTTTAGAAATTTTATCTCTAAAAATGGAATTCATTTTTGGATTCAGAGTATCGAATTTATCCTAAGGAAAAATTTTGGTACTTTTTGGATAACTTTAATATTTTGATGAATAGTGAAAATTACTAAATTTTAATTAAAAACAACTTTTTTAATCAAAATAATTAATAGTGATAAATTATGCATTTGAGTGGTTTTAAAGTATATATAGAATATATTTTTACAATTTAATAAAATTTTGGTCATTGCACATAATTTTACAATTAAACCGAACATAAACAAGTGTCAATCTTTTGATAGTTATTATCTCTTAAAAACACGCTTTTTGTTTTGACAGAGGAAATTAATTTTAAATTAATTTCTGCCACTTCTGTGTTTTGAATTTAGAAAAATGGATTCCATACATGGAATCAGGATGTCCAAATTGTGTAAATAGGTAACTTTTATTTTTAGACATTTTGAATAATTATTGTGGAAAATATTTTATTTACCATGGTTAAGGGTAAATCTGGTAAATGAGGGTTAAAAAAATTATATTATAACAATAATAAATTACCCTAAAACGTGTCCTAGCCTTATTGGTTGATACATGTTCGACCATAGGCATCTTTGGGTCGATTTGGGGACCCCATGGTGCCAGTTGTAGGTGATAGGGACACTTTATTTTAATTAAGTTAAAATGAATACAAAAAGGACACAAGCATATATCTTTTAGAAAAACAATTATTACATAAAGTTATATATGTTGGATTTCAGATTTTAAATATTCATTAGAAAGATAAAACGATTTCCTACATAATGATATTTTATTTATAATTTTTTAGGCATTAAATAATTTATTTTATTTATGACACAATGATGTTGCAGTAATTACTAAAATAGTGAAAAATTAAAATAAGTGATATTATAAATATCCAAATAAATATAATATGAAACTTTTAATGAATTAAACTAATTTTATAGGATAATATGATATATTAGAATTGATTTAATTGACTTTTTTCTAAGTAATCAATATGTTATGAGTTTCACAAAAATCAACTATTGAATAGTGTCAAAATTGACATAAAAGAGTTTTAAAACAAATATTATATTATTAATTGATATTAAATTCCTAAAAAATCTACGGTTCGGCCAAGAGACTTATATCATGATAGGTTCATCATTAATGGACCACTTGTGGGTCGCTTGGATGTATAGTGTAAGTTTATTAACCATATTATATAAAAATACAAAGAGACATTGTAAAAGTGAAACTAATTATCTTAGAGTTAATACTTAAAGATAAGGTTAATATAAGTACCCAAACATTTCTAAATTCTATTGGATGAGTTGTTTTCGACCCATCCTCACCTTAACCTTTTAATTGTCAACTTTGGAGCCATTAGAAACCGAATATGAATTTATTATAAATTAATATTTCTAGCTTTTCAAAAGGTGCCCCTCACCCCTCTTATAAAAGGGCACTCCTCCTTCTCATTTCATCACACCTTCAACGCCTTTTGGTTCGGCCAAACTCTGCCCGAATACTCTCCCAACATCCCTCACTACAACCTAGAGGCCTTAGTTTGATCAGAAAGCCAACCTATGGAGCCCTTTTGATCAAATCAAAAAGAAGAACCCGAAGAAGAGGTAATGTTTTCACAACCCCTTTTCAAGTTCCTTTCTTCTTCCACTTCTTCTTTCTTTGTTCTTACCATTCTAAAATAATAACTCCAGTATCTCACATATACTGTGATGTTATTATAAATATGGTACAACCATATTCAGTATTCTATCCACCCTTTGAATAACATGTCACCATACGTGCGTACGTACGACTTACCGTCTCCACGTAGTGGTGTAATTGTTATTCAATATATTATTATTTGGATGGGTATAATAATGATATGTAACTCATGTAAATAATAAATAAAACATGTTAATGATTCTTTATATATGATTTAACAATAATTTATATATTATTTTAATATTAAAAGAATGATATTGTCGCTCATGCGTACGTACGGACTATCGTCTCCACGAACGCGATGAGATTCATTCTCCATCGTATCCATTAATGTATAATTATCATTTGATGATTTAAAAATGATTTTTAAGGACTTGATATCATTATGGATATGAATAATATACAACCTATCCATTACAAACATGGCTTACGTAACAAAACATATAAAAGAAAACAAGTAAGTGAATACCTGAAACAACGATAATACTAAGATATTATTATCAAATCAATATTAAAAGATCATATATGATATCATATTAATATATATGATTCTTTTATAATTTAATAACAAATATTTCATCATTATACATGAGGTTAACCTACCCCAACCAAGGAAAAGTACCAGGTAAGGGTTTTTCATCTCACTCTTTATTCCCGTGAGATTCATGCCATATTTCCACCATCACCTTTTCTGTGGTGTATGTACTGCCCATAATTATATTCTTCGGGTAATACACTCTAATATATGTGTATTTACATATTTATTGTATTATACCTCTTTCATGGGTTGTATGTTTCATAAGTTACCAAATTGGTAAGGGTTATTTCACAATCTCTTCATTATCTGAGGTTGTTTATACGTAATAATCTACTGGGATCTCTTTATCATCCACATCCATGTTTCTTAAAAATGTATTTAAAAACATTTTTACTATTTACAAGAATATGGGTTAAAGTCATTTGTAACCTTGTTTGAATTTTTATAAGAGGTTTATAAAGTAATCTTTCAGTCGTTTTCCAAACAAGGTGCTTTTTAACCTTTTCAACAAAATTTAGTTAAGAATGTCTTTTTTTAACTTATATGGCAGGTGCGGTTATTCTCTGCCATTATTATAACTTTGAAGATTCCCTTACACACTTGTATGGATATTTTCAAAATAATGGTTTTCTTTTATAATTATGTGATTTTTAAATGATTTCAAAAAAATATATATTTCTCTCAAATATATGAAAATCCAGTGCAAATGTATACGTATTTAACGCAAGCTTAAAAATGTTTTCAGAAAACCTGACTCTCGAGTTTGGTAGACAGGAAGGGATTGGGAGTGGACCCATCATGGCCTAAAATTAGTCGAGCAGTCTCAGAATTAGTTATTTTGTTTTCAGAAGCTTGCATAATGTTTTTAGAAAAACACTGGAGTGTATTTTAGCAATTTTAAACGTAAGTATCTTCTACAAAAATTTCATCGGTAGGTCTCATGAGGAAAACTAGTGTCTTGGCACAAGGCCTTGACAAAATCTTATTTTTAGTCATGGCACGAGGCCTTGGATATGTGGTTATGATAGTCTGTCATTATGCATTCCATCATTATGAAAGTGGTTAGTGATTTTGCATGTGATTATTCGATTAGTAGAATATCCATGTGAATGAGTAAATGGAATTATTTCATTTTATTTATGCCATACAATGTTGAAAGATCAATTTTGAAAGGCTGTTGTTTTAGTTATAAATTACCTTATATGTTTATTCTTATTTATGAATGTTTCCGCTATATTGTTATCCTTACTGGGCATTTGAGCTCACCCCTTTTCTATGTTTTATTTTTCCCAGGAAGTGAAGAAGTAAATTATGAATGACCTACAGGGATATTATGTGGGGATATGAGTGTGGATTATGGAGACATTATGTTGTTGTAGTAGTTTTTCATTTTATGATGTAATGTAAAACTTATGAATATATCTAGTGTTTCCAAGGCTACTAAACCAATCGGTCTTTCGAGATTTGATCTTTCCTGTGATCATGCCAATGTTATGTAATAATGCACCGACTCCGGGTAACTAGGGGTGGGATGTTACAGTTGGTATCAGAGGAAGTTTAGTACAAACCTTGGAAGCTAGATTTAGATAAACTCTGATTAGAGCACATAGATTTAAGATGGACCTTGAGGATTATTATAGAAGAATTTCCTAAAATTTTTGTATTGTAGAGATTTTGTGAGTTTTCTGAGCAATACATCCCTGTCTGGATACGAGTAGGTAGAGGCGGCTCTGGCACAGATGTACCTAGGGGTAAAACCCGAAAACACCGCTTTGATCTGGACTCGAACGGGAACTGGTGCACGACAACGGGCCTTGCTGCACTCTTTGTTACGACACTCCCGGGGGATATGCTTAGGATAACTCTCATTTTATTTACAAATCATTATGAAGGGTTTATGAGTATATACTTCCTCAAAGAAAACATTTTTATGAATATGGATTATATCCATAAAATATTTAATTTATGTTATGTGTTTTACAAGTTTGGGATTAGGTATTGTTATTTATAAACTAATCTAGTGTATGCCATTGTTTAGAAATGGCTCCCAGAAGAAGGAATGAGAACTCTAGAAATGCACATGATCCAAAGAGAAGGAAGGATCATATCGTTCATGGACTTATGATAGAATTTATAAGAGAAATAGTTTCACATGTATTATCATTATATGAATAAATAATATCATGTGTTGATAAGATAAGTAAAGATATTACTGAGTCCTATGGCTTTGAAGGGGAGAAAGAGAAAAAAAGGATGGAAGAGAGAAAGATGGATAAAGGGAAGAGGGAAAAGAAGAATTTTCCCATATTTGGTAACTGTGGAAAGAAACACCCTGGAACTTGCCTGAACGGAATGTGAGTTTGTTATAAGTGTGGAGGAAAAGGGCACAAAGTATGTGACTGCAAGGGTAAGAAAATGGTTTCAAATGTACAATGCTTCATTTGCAAGGAGTTTGGACACTACGCGAACCTATGACCCAGTCATCAGACTATGCCGTAAATGATGCTATTGGATAATAATCAAGTTATAAAACTACCACAGATGAAGAGGAATGATTAGAGTTCTTATGTTGATTATGTCAATTGACTGTTGTATCAACAATGTACTTGTTATAATAATTATGGAGTATATAAGGATTGTACTGAAGTACTATTTCATTAAGGACTTGAGATTGTATGAAACAATGAAAAGTGATTCAATAGTAGGTTAAATTTTTGGAAAATATATGGTTGAGAGAAAGATAAACCATAATATGGTTCTGATACCGAGGTAGTGATTTTAGAATAATACATGATTGATTTGGATAAAATATATTGGATATTCTTCACTACCATGGAACTGATTAATGATTTGTATATTCCATCATTGTTGGGGTTTAAAATTTTTTTGGATTGATGATGTATATCCAGCATTCTATATGGAATAAGGGATCCTGAATGTAATCAATAAGGAATATGGTAATTCAGGATGTTTCAGTGTATTAAAAGAATACATGATGAAGGTATTAATATGCTATTACGGGGTAAAAAGGATCTACAATATGTTTACATTTCTTATAAATGTTGGACTGTGAGTTTGGACAGAAGTATATTGGATAGTTCTAGTTTGGATTATTTTGGATTGCATTAAAGGGACAACCCGGAGGTTGGGCGGCAACCCGTCGTGTCTGGCAAGGCTGCGAGACTTGAACCTACAACCGAAGGGCGACAAGGGTGTATCACCTACCACTGGCCCACGAGATGTCCTGGATTAAATAATGTAGTTTTTATTAAAAGATCTGGTAGATAAATTATAAATTCGTTTATCTTGGAACCCAATACGAATAGTATTAATAGAATTTTTATTTACGATCTAGAGTGAAATATGAGTTTGTGGTAGAAATTTATTAATGGATGAAACTCTAATTATAAAGTAAGTATATATCCTTATGATCTTAGCCAATCTCATAAATAAATTCCTCAACATTATGAAAAGGAACTTAGAACAAAAATTTTGTCCTAGATGGTACCTTAAATCATCACTAATTTATGGCTTTGGGATTGTTGGCCTTTTCATAGCCATGTTCTCTACCACTCTCCATCAGATAATTGATGGTTATATTTCGCTTCCATATCCATATTTTCCTACATGGAACCCTAGTATGTGTTATTTTCGGTAATCTTTATATTTTCCACTCTTAATTTTAAATAGAGACCTCATTAATTCATTTTTCGATGTGGGATTTCAACTAATATATTTTGAAACATCAAAAATGTTTTATCCCAATACCATATGTTTTGTTAAACTGATGGTATTTCAAATCATCATAGATTGATGAATTTAAGGACCTCAATTTTATACTTGTTTGTGATTGATGACCTCAATCACTACCTATAAATATTTACATTTTTCCTCCAATTATATGTCTCTAATTGCCACCAATGTTCTCCTAATAGAGATCATAATTAGGTGGTGACCCTTTAATTTCTCTTTTCCTCATATTAAGACTAAATTTTAGTAACCTAATTTCCGATGTGGGTTTTCCCACAAATATATTTTCTATTTTCAACCATTTATTTTTGAAGAACAATTTCAAACTGCGAGGACGCAATTTATTGAAGGAGGGGAGAATGTAACACCCCAAGATTTCATAGTGTGTTATTTCTTCAAAATAATTCAATAACATACACTACACGCAACACCGAGTTCAATCACACTATGACTTACCAAAAAAATCCATTCAAAATAGGTTATTAATAGTATTAACTAAATTTTAAACTTTATATAATCCTTATAATTTTAGAATCCATATTATGAGTTTCTTAGACATAATGCAAGAACAGATTCATTTTCAGTATTGCACTATTATCAACTTTTAATAGTGAAACATTTTTAAATACAATATTTTAAACTTTTTGAATAAATGAGGACATCAAAAAATTTAAAATGAAACATCCCAAGCACCCATGGTACGCTTTCCTTTGAATAATACAGTAGCGTGTGTTGTACGCAACTTCGAGTTCTAACACACCACAACCAATCAAACTAGCCATTATGAATAGTAATACCTACCTTTTAAAATTTTAGAAATTTTATCTCTCAAAATGGAATTCATTTTTGGATTCGGAGTATCGAATTTAGCCTAAGGAGAAATTTTTGTACTTTTCGGATAACTTTAATATTTTGATGAATAGTGAAAATTACTAAATTTTAATTAAAAATAACTTTTTTAATCAAAATAAATAATAGTGATAAATTATGAATTTGAGTGGTTGTAAAGTATATTTAGAATATATTTTGACCATTTAATATAATTTTGGTCATTGGACATAATTTTACAATTATACTGAACATAAACAAGTGTCAATCATTTGATAGTTATTATCTCTTAAAAACATGCTTTTTGTTTTGACAGCGGGAATTAATTTTAAATTAATTTCTGCCACTTCAGTGTTTTGAATTTAGAAAAATGGATTCCATATTTGGAATCAGGATTTCCAAATTGTGTAAATAGGTAACTTTTATTTTTAGACATTTTGAATAATTACTGTGGTAAATATTTTATTTACCATGGTTAAGGGTAAATCTGGTAAATGAGGGTTAAAAAATAATATTATAATAATACTAAATTACCCTAAAAAGTTTCCTAGCATTATTGGTTGATACATGTTCGACCATATGCATCGTTGGGTCAATTTGGGGACCCCATGGTGCCACTTGTAGGTGATAGGGACACTTTATTTTAATTAGGTTAAAATGAATACAAAAATGACACAAGCATATATCTTTTAGAAAAACAATTATTACATAAGGTTATATATGTTGGATTTCAGATTATAAATATTAATTAGAAAGATAAAAAGCTTCCTACATAATGATATTTTATTTATAATTTTTTATACATTAGATAATTTATTTTAATTATGACATAATGATGATGCAGTAATTACTAAAATAGTGAAAAATTAAAATAAGTGATATTATAAATACCCAAATAAATATAATATGAAACTTTTAATGAATTAAACTAATTTTCTAGGATAATATGATATATTAGGATTGATTTAATTGACATTGTTCGAAGTAATCAATCTGTTATGAGTTTCACAAAAATCAACTATTGAATAGTGTCAAAATTGACATAAAAGAGTTCTTAAAACAAATATTATATTATTAATTGATATTAAATTCCTAAAAATCTAAGGTTCTTACAAGAGACTCATATCATGATAGGTTCATCATTAATGGACCACTTGGGTGTCTCTTGGATGTATATAGTATGTTTATTAACCATATTATATAAAAATACAAAGAGACATTGTAAAAGTGAAACTAATTAACTTAGAGTTAATACTTAAAGATAAGGTTAATATAAGTACCCAAACCTGCCTAAATTATATTGGATGAGTTGTTTCCGACCCATCCCCACCATAAAATTTTAATATTCAACTTTGGAGCCATTAGAAACCGAATATGAATTTAATATAAATTAATATTTCTAGCTTTTCCAAAGGTGCCCCTCACCCCTCTTATAAAAGGGCGCTCCTCCTTCTCATTTATTCACACCTTCAAAGCCTTTTGGTTCGGCCAAACTCTGCCTACATACTCTCCCAACATCCCTCACTACAACCTAGAGGCCTTAGTTTGATCATAAAGCCAACCTATGGAGCCCTTTTGATCAAATCAAAAGGAAGAACCCAAAGAAGAGGTAATGTTTTCACCACCCCATTTCAAGTTCCTTTCTTCTTCCACCTCTTCTTTCTTTTTTCTTACCATTCTAAAATAATAACTCCAGTATCTCACATATACTGTGATGTTATTATAAATATGTTACAACCATATTCAGTATTCTATCCACCCTTTGAATAACATGTCACCATACGTGCGTACGTACGACTTACCGTCTCCACGTCGTGGTGTAATTGTTATTCAATATATTATTATTTGGATGGGTATAATAATGATATGTAACTCATGTAAATAATAAATAAAACATGTTAATGATTCTGTATATGTGTTTTGACAACCATTTATATATTATTTTAATATTAAAAGAATGATATTGTCGCTCGTGCGTACGTACGGACTACCGTCTCCACGAACGCGATGAGATTCATTCTCCATCGTATCCATTAATGTATAATTATCATTTGATGATTTAAAAATGATGTTTAAGGACTTGATATCATTCTGGATATGAATAATATACAAGCTATCCATTACAAACATGGCTTACGTAACAAAACATATAAAAGAAAACAAGTAAGTTAACACCCGAAACAACGATAATACTAAGATATTATTATCAAATCAATATTAAAAGATCATATATGATATCATATTAATATATATGATTCTTGTATAATTTAATAACAATTATTTCACCATTATACAGGAGGTTAACCTACCCCAACCAAGGAAAAGTACAAGGTAAGGGTTTTTCATCTCACTCCTTATTCCCGTGAGATTCATGCCATATTGCCACCATCACCTTTTGTGTGGTGTATGTACTGCCCATAATTATATTCTCCGTGTAATACACTCTAATATATGTGTATTTACATATTCATTGTATGATACCTCTTTCATGGGTTGTATGTTTCATAAGTTACCAAATTGGTAAGGGTTATTTCACAATCTCTTCATTATCTGAGGTTGTTTATACGTAATAATCTACTGGGATCTCTTTATCATCCACATCCATGTTTCTTAAAAATGTATTTAAAAACATTTTTACTATTTACAAGAATATGGGTTAAAGTCATTTGTAACCTTGTTTGAATTTTTATAAGAGGTTTATAAAAGAATCTTTCAGTTGTTTTCCAAACAAGGTTCTTTTTAACCTTTTCGACAAAATTTAGTTAAGAATGTCTTTTTTTAACTTATATGGCAGGTGCGGTTATTCTCTGCCATTATTATAACTTTGAAGATTACCTTACACACTTGTATGGATATTTTCAAAATAAAGGTTTTCTTTTACAATTATGTTATTTTTAAATGATTTCAAAAAAATATATATTTCTCTCAAATATATGAAAATCTTGTGCAAATGTATACGTATTTAATGCAAGCTTAAAAATGTTTTCAGAAAACGTGACTCTCGAGTTTGGTCGATAGGAAGGGATTGGGAGTGGACCCATCATGGCCTGTAATTAGTCGAGCAGTCTCAGAATTAGTTATTTTGTTTTCAGAAGCTTGCATAATGTTTTCAGAAAAACACTGGAGTGTATTTTAGCAATTTTAAACGTAAGTATCTTCTAAAAAAATTTCATCGGTAGGTCTCATGAGGCAAACTAGTGTCTTGGCACAAGGCCTTGACAAAATCTTATTTGTAGTCTTGGCACGAGGCCTTGGATATGTGGTTATGATAGTCTGGCATTATGCATTCCATCATTATGAAAGTGGTTAGTGATTTTTCATGTGATTATTCGATTAGTAGAATATCCTTGTGAATGAGTAAATGGCATTATTTCATTTTATTTATTCCATACAAAGTTGAAAGTTCAAGTTTGAAAGGCTGTTGTTTTAGTTATACATTGGCTTAAATGTTTATTCTTATTTATGAAAGTTTCCGCTATATTGTTATCCTTACTGGGCATTTGAGCTGACCCCTTTTCTATATTTTATTTTTCCCAGGAAGTGATGAAGTAAATTATGAATGACCTGCAGTGATATTATGTGGGGATATGAGTGTGGATTATGGAGACATTATGTTGTTGTAGTAGTTTTTCATTTTATGGTGTAATGTAAAACTTATGAATATATCTAATGTTTCCATGGCTACTAAACCAATCGGTCTTTCGAGATTTGATCTTTCTTGTGATCATGCCAATGTTATGTAATAATGCAATGACTCTGGGTAACTAGGGTCGGGGCGTTACAATAAATATGTTCTTCATAGAAGATATTACACTCTTTGGGGAGTAATGGAAGGGAGATGGTAGTTTGGGTTGTTTATTGTCTCTATGAAGATGTGGATCAATGGTGGTCAATGTTCTAAAATAGTAATAGCGATCATGAAATAGAAATAATAGAGTGGAAGGATTATTAGAATATTTTCATGGAAATATATTTCCCTCATGAATTCCGATCAGATATGGATATGAAATTCCTGAGACTGAGATAAAAGGATGATGAGAATGTTGTTATATAGGAATCTATCATTAATAGATTATCTAGGTGTGTTGAATACTATATACGTAACCCAAGGAGTATGATTTATAATTTATTTATTTATTAAAACAATTTCTATAAAGGGAACTGGTCTCCCAAACATTCTCATCATAGACATATATTGTCTCATGTGCTATCAAGATAGAGAAATAATTATATATGTCATATGAATTTAAGGGAAATAAAGAGATGAATAGACGGATGGAGAAAGATATGGATAAAGGAAAAACAAGAAAGAAATATTTTCCCACAAGAGTTAATTGTGGAGAGAAACACTCTAGTATATACCTGAGTAGAATGGGAGTTTCTTACAAGTGTGGGGAGAATGTTTACAAGTCTCTTGATTTCAACAGAATGAAATAATCTTTAAATGTTCAATGTTTCAACTTTAAGTCTATAAGGAACTATGAAAATTAATTCCTGAAGCATCAATAGAATATACCATAAAAGAAGCAAAGGGATTGAGGTCGAGATTATTCTATTGATATAGCGGATGTGGAATCATTAATTTTCTCATGTATTTAGATCCTTTAATGATGTTGAAAAGGTATTTTAACAATGAAATATTGGTTATAATAGAATTTTATTATATTAATTTGTCATTAATTATTTGAAGGGGTATTTTGAAGAGTACCAATGATCAATGATTCAATGGAATGATTAATTTCTTGGAAAACATGTAATTGAGGTAAGAATATCCCTTTATATTTTCATGATGTTTAGATGATGATGTTGGGATAAATATATGATTGATATAGATAAATTAAATTTGGTTATACTAAATGACTTGGATCGTATTAATGATTTTTTGTTTATGCATTCACTCATAAAGTTAACAAGACCTTTTTATTTAAGAAACACATCCAATTAGTAATGTTTTATTCAATTAATAAGGAATCAAGCATGTTTCTAATAATGTTTTATGGCAATTCAGGTTACTTCCATGATTTAGGATAATACATGATGAAAGTATTGACTTGTTTGTTATGTAATTATTTAGGGATACTTTTTTTTGGTTTGGGGATTAATGATATGTTGATTTGGTTAATTTAGGGATCATCAGTCAAATGTTTTGTATTTTTATATTTTGTAAGGTTCATAATGGTAACCTTTTATGAAATAATTTATTCTTATCTTTGGATGAGGTTTAAATATTAATTATTATATACATATTGGATAACGTTTTCGAACCATATTGGTTTCAAAAAATAGGTGGGACAGAAGGAAAAAATAATCATACTTTATGGATCTTACAATCAATTAAATATGGTTTTTATTACATTAGAAATAATAAAATAATTTTTGTATATTTATTTCTTCGAGTAAAGGCTACTACAGACTTTGTCACTGATTTACCAAAGTCTCCCAAAAATAAAGATGGGAATACAATATAAAATGCATGACATATACTTTGAGATTATAACACTTATTTAATCTTGAATATATTAGAAATATTTTTAAATTTTTTAAGGTATATATTAATATAGATTCATAAAAAGTATAACCCATAGGTCATATGACAACCCATCGCACATAGAATGGCTCTGAGAATTGAACCCATAACTTAATGTTGATAAGGGTGCATCGCCTAATCCAAGAATATGTAGTCTCATGGTTAGTAAAACATGGTTTTATTTATTTAATAAATATTATATATAAAATATAATTTCTTTTTGGGAACCCTATATGATTTAGATAAATATGAAATTTTGGAATTTTATTAATGAAAAATTAATGAAATAAAATTTGGAGTAAAAGATGATTTTTTGAAGGATGGATATCTATTTTTCAAGTAAGAATATTCCCTAACATTTATAATATTGGAAGAAAATTATTCTTAAAATCTTGGAAATATATTTTAGAATAAAAACTTTTTCATTTAATTTTCTTATGGAAAATTCAATGGTCGCTTTACGCCATCACAAATTTATGTATTTGTGATGATAGACTTTTTGATGACCATGTACTCTATCAGTATCCATTAAAACATTATAGTTTTTTTATCACCTATTTCATAGTTTTTTATTTTCAATAATGATTCAAAATCAAAATTTTCTGGTAACCTTTTCATTTTTCATTCACTCTTAATATGGGGTTATTTTATTAATCTCATTTACAAGGTCAGTTTCCCACAATGGTATTTTCAAGTATCAACTTTTGATTTTAAAAGTAAAATTTCAAATTATGAGGATGTAATTTATTTATGGAGTGAGAATGAAACACTCCATGATTTTATAATATATCCCTTCTTAAATAAATTCAATTTCTTCGACAACTTACGTAACATTGAAAACTGAGCCTAAACAAATTATTACATCTTATTATTTTGATAGTCATCACTTAGTCATTAGAATAGAGGGGATGAATGATGGTAACTAAAATATTAAAATATATTTTACACATTTTTGTCAAATTAATTTTTCAGTTTCTAATTAATTAGAATGAAAAATAAAAACCAATTTAATATAAAGGTTGTGTTTTTATTAAAAGCCTATTTTTATACATGCAATGAAATATTATCTTTTTAAATTAATTTAACCACTATTATTGAAATATATTAATCAAATTTAAATGTTAAACTTTCAATAAAATGTTTTAAAATTCATCAAATATATTTTACAAGGTTATGATAAGAAATAAATCAAATTTTACGTATAAAATTTTAAATTTTTCTAAAAGGCTATTTTGTCACATTTTAATGGTGTACCAATTATACATATAAATTTCTAAAACTTTATAATTGTTATTTTTAAAAATAAATTTCGTTTTCTATGTTGTAATATCAATGTTATGTTAGTGTAAAAATTTCGTATTTTTTAGTGGAGTTTTATTTTTGGATGAATATTGAAAAATATTGAAATTTAATTTAAAACTTATTTTTATTGTGACTTATTTAAATAGTTAAATTATAATTTATATTTATTTTAAAGTATAATTAGTTATATAATACCTTAAACAAAACAATTTAGGTCATTATAACCAATTTCATATTTAAATTGGATATAAAACATTTCAAACATTTGAACTTTTCACTTTAAAAACACTATTTTTCATTGTGTTTGTGAGATTATTTTAAAACAACTTTTTTTCATTTATTTGAATTTTATTTGATAAAATTGATTCTGTATTTTTAATCATAAGTTTAAATATATTTTTTATGGAAAATTATATTTTTAGGTATAAAATGTTTTCTATGGTAAAAAAATATTTTACGTAGTTTGGGTAAAATATTAGCAATGGCTAAGGTGAAAAGGTAGAAACCTAACATACCTAAAAATTCAAAAATTTAACTTTTTAATGAGTAATTTATTTAAAATAACAATAATACCAAAACAATAATTAAAAATATAATTCATTAAAATTTATTCCACAATAATGTGGTAGGATTTAATTATAAAATTATCATTATTTTGATCACTTAATCCCACCTCTCCTAAGAATAAATACCACCCACCACTACCCTATTTAAAATAACAATAATTTAATATTCTATTTAAAAACAACTAATCCTAAATATCTATATTCTTATATTATACTTCTATCAGAAAAAAAGAACAAATAAATAGTCCTCATGGGGTGCTCTAAGGAGGTGATATCTAATATGTGATTTTCTCAGAACACCTCTCTTAATTTCTTTTCTTCTTCTGATTTATCCTCACCTCCTTAAAAAATAAATAAATAATATTTATCTAATCATTTAAATATTCCAATATTATTTTTAAATTAAAATTATTATATAAATACATTTTATTACATCGTCTTGTTCAATGAAACAAAATGGTTGTCCATGTTATGCTGGTTAATCGCCTCCATGAATAATGTTCTTGTTATTTTTCCATTACTTGCTTCATGTATTGACATAAAACTGTTTTTATGGTTAAATAATATTTAATTGGTATATTATAACATATTTCAAGATATGTAATTAGATTATACTCATAATAGTAAATATAATGAAACTAGTTTGTGTGTTAAAAAAACAGCCAAAAAAATCACATACCATTAACATTTTATATAATTAATCTTCCTAAAGTAACAAATAAAAATGGTAAATGGGACCATTAATTTTTATTTAATTTAATTAATAATACTTTATTCCACTTCTGGTATTTTAAACTCATTTTACAAGAACATCTATAATTTACACAAATTATATGATCATTAAACCATGAAACGAACACACTGAAAACCATGAAAATAATAAAATATTATTAATGAATGGGTAAACAGATGTTATAAAATAATCCCATAAGGTATTATAAATATTAATATAGTTATTTAATGATTTAATAACACTATTTTAACCATTATACATGAGGTTAATCAGTGCTACACTATAGGTAATTGTGAGGTAAGGGTTTTTCTCACATCACCTTTTACTTCTGTGAGATATATGCCTTAATCACAATATAATACTTGTGTGTATTTTATGTAATTTAAATTAATATATAATATAATTAATCACATTATATTAATGGAATTATATTTCCCTTTTCATAATTATTACTTTTATAGGGCATACGAATCGATTGATTATAATGTGGTAAGGGGTTTCTTGACTCATTTTTCATTCATTGATCTATACGTCTACATGGTTAACTTTATTATAACAAAATTATGTTTAGAATAAATTATTATTTATTTATGTAGTATTTAAACTTCTATTTGTGTGTACATACTTTTTTTACACGTAATATATTCATTTGTAAGGGACTTTTCCTCGATATCTTTTCATTGAGGAATATTTATATATTATAAACCCACCATCTTTTATGAGTGTTTATATTACCCCATTGATAAATAATATCGTGAATATAATTTTATTAATGGTATTAAAAAAATTTAACGTTTTATGGGGCACTTGAATTTATAAATATCATTTTATGTTGCATATTCGATATACGAAAAATGTCTTGGACAAGAAAACACGGGAAGGGCCCGGTTATAGATAGCCCCTCAATGCATCAGTAGTCTCATGGGATGAAATTTTTGGAAAAATTAATTGTGATTTTACCCAAAATTCATAAACTATCCTATTAATGTTCATTATAGTAGAGGTAACACGATACATAAGATCATGGAATCCAAATTATTAAGCATTTTTTCATTAAGATCCATGTGATTTTCACAATGATATTAACCAAGAAAACAGATTGGTCTCTAGTTATTGATTCAATCACATGTATTTCTGTTATATATATACCTATCAATATTGATTATGTTTCATTTATTATTTATTAATTATTAATTCCTCTCTACCTAACCATTTATGAGCATCTAATCTATTTATTTTATTTGTTCTCTTTTCTCCAGATTATGAAGATGAAATGTTTGAATGGGTTCAAGAATGAAACATTACCTTACTTTGGTATATTGTATTTTATATTCTGAATTTAAAATGGGTTTCAAATATATATAATTTTTAGTAATACTACTATAATATTTAGTCCTTTGGGATGTGATTTGGTGTATCTTATTCCAATATAATAAAGTTCAACACTGGCTCCGGGCTATTGGGGTTGGGGTCATTAAAATACTGATCAATCAACATTTATGAAGTATAATGTATTTACACTATATATAATATGAGGTATATTGTTAAGTAAATGTTATACATTAAAAAAATGTATTGTTGTATATGTTCATACCGTTCCATCATAAGAATCATGCAATGTTATTCACATTTAATGGTATTGGAATAAAAGATTCAATTTTTCATTGTAGATAATAAGGAGAGACAAAGGTAATGATGGATCATTATCTAGATAGATTATTATTACAATATAAAATGTATAATTAAGAAGACGAAAACCTAAAAAACATATAAAATACAATATTAATATGGATAGTGAAATATAACATGTTCCTTGGTTACAAATCAGGAGGTAATGACACCTTTTCAATGGATTGATGTGGTTATGCTGGTGAATATCCTACAATCTACCGAGAAATAAAAGGATGTTCATATGTAAAAAGGAATAAATAAATTTTAGGTAATTATACAAAGAAGTAGATAATGATACATTCTTGGAATAAGGATATCTATTAATATTATATATCGTTCCATATATTATGATCCTTTATTAGGGATCATAAATTTCATGTCAATTATCCAAGGAAAATACATAGGGAGTGTCAAACTAGATGTGCATCAGGGACTATTGTCATGTACCAAGTGAAGATCATGTAAAATCCCAATGTTCCCTTTCGAGGTTTATTACCCCTAGGTACAATATTTCTAGATCCACATTAACTATTAGTATCTATATATAGATTCAATTTCTTGGAAACCACACATGATTTTTTTACCAAATTTTGGATGGTTTTATGGACATAGGAAAGTATGAGAATTAAAATAGATTATTAAGGTGTTATAAAAATAGGTAATGGTGATATCAAATTGATAGAATAATGAAAATTTTAACAATGATTCATAATAAATTTTTTAGATTAGAATGAGAAATAATTGACACATCTCACAAAATAAATGGAAAAGGAGGGGGGAGGAACCCTTATTTAGGTATAGTAATGGCTTAGGAAAAGTCTATAATGAGAGGGGATAAAAACAACTAATTAAAAAATTTAAAATGGGAGATAATTCCATGAAATACAAATAATAAAATTATATGGAAATAATTATAAAATACAACCTACAAAAACTAATGAAAATGAAAAGTAAATATGAGAATTAAGGAAACCGTTACATTAGGAGGATATTTAATACATATAGATAGGGAATCCTTATAAACATTGAACTAAATTGGAGAGAATATTGGTAGAGGAATTGTTATATACATAATTATTGAATTCTTTGGTGTGGAATGTGAAGAGTTAATCGAGGAATTTATACTTAAGGAGGGGTGTTTTAAAATTATTAAATATTAGTTACATTACTATATAATCCAACCACTAATGGGTGAAATGAATTCCATCTGATTTTATAGACTATTAATGATTGATAGAGGGTGTTTTGATGTTAAAATCCATCCAAATCTAAAACATACCATCCAACCAATCCATTTAATTCTCAAAATAAAAAATAAAATTTTTCACAAAAAATTCAATATTTGGTTCCAAAATGAAAAGTTTAATTTTCTAAGTCAAAGAGAAAATGTTTTTAAAATAATTTATATAGTCATTAAATGATGTTTTTAAGGAATAAACCCTTTTAGATATTTTTTAATCATGTTGAAATAATAATGATGTCATAAATTTTCAATTCTCGCAAAACATCAATTTTTACATTTTGAACAAGAAACCAACATTGTAATAAAATTATAATGTTATAAACATAAGCTAATATTGATGTTTTGAGTCAAAAAATTATAAACAATTTATAATAATATTCTAAAAATTTGATAATTTAAACATTTAAATGATAATCATTAAATATAGAAAGATAACACTTTTTATTGAATAAGAAACATTATAGCTACATTAAAATTTTTATAGGGATTTATTATAATATATTATCATTTATTAATTTTTTTATATCATTGTATCCTTATAATAAAATTTATTTAAAATTTATAAATTTACGATGATTTTTTTCATAGAATATGTTTATAGTCTCTGAAAATAATAAAATTTTCATTATACCATTAAATAATCCCTTTATTATTCATAGATATATTTATCCATGATTTTATAAGTTATTATAAAATGTAAAAGTTTTTCTACATGATCATAATTAAACATTAATTATAAAATTAGTGCTATATTAATAAAATAAAGTAATTCTCAAGGTGTTACATCAGGATTCTTGAGAGAATCAAAGATATCATAAACTTATTCAATGCACTTCATTACATTAGGGGAACCCTGATAAATTCTATAATAAGGTGGAAAATGATCCAATAATACTTGGTCGTATCTAAATACTAGAAATGATCTGAATGCACCACATAATTTGGAGTTTTTATAGAGTCTCCAATTTGAGACACTACTTCCAAATAAACTCAAAAGATTACTCTAAAGACCAGACTGACCAAAAAAACTATATTTCTTTTTATATATATAGAAGATATATTTCGACATCACCGAACATAGGTTCATCATCACAGGAATAAAAAACCTAAAAAATCTACAAAAAAACAAAAATCATTAAAAAAAATTCTAAAAACTCCACAAAATTTTATGGCTGTTTCAAAAACATTAATCGTATTTTTTAAAAGTTTAGAATTATTTCAATTTTAAATCCATCAAATAAAAATTTCCTTATTAAAATATATCTATATCACACCACACAAGATCCATCAAAAATTAGTTTCTGACAAAATGGTTTCCATTTAAACCCCTCTTTTTGGTAATTCAAAACACTTTTCAAAGAACTTGAATAATTTTTTTAAGTCATTATTCTTTTTTCATATGGGTTTTAAATGATAGACAATATGATTAATGTTGAGACAAGAAAAGAATACCATAAAACATACAACACATGAAATTTCCCTTAAAAAAATCCTCCAAAGTAACCTCATATGAGTGAATTACTTTTGGAATAAAATAGAACTGGTACCATGGTCGAGGTTAGAATAAAATGATAATGGATTGGTCGCGTGGGCTAGTAAACCAAAATCAAACCTCACTAAAATTCCTAAATTAACATCAATATCATTCACTCTAATTTCTCATAGTTTACTAAACCCTATAGGGACAATGAATATTTATTCATCTTCCTATACAAATGAAAACACATATGATATTCCTATAATCAAAGATAATTTCATCCAGAAACTAAACCAATTTTATCATCAAGAAACTAATTACTTAAAATAAATACTAAAGTTACCAATTTCCCTTGTAACTCAAGTCTCACTGTGATGTGGTTGTGATCAATATACCTCTTATGAATTAACTCTTGAGTCATAAAATGTTTTTAATATTATTTTTAACATAACTCACACAAAATAACATTAGGTATTATAATTATAAGTGAATTATTTTAAAGAAATAACTCATTTTATTCCACTGGTAACAAACCAACCAAAGAGAACCATCTAAATTGATATTTGGGTCGATTTTCCACTTACCCAAAGAGCATACATAAACCCCACGAGCTAGAGATATGTACCAAGTTATCCATGAACATCCATTGAGAATTATTTGACAAAAACTATAAGATAATATTAATCAATTTTACATTATCAAAACACAATCAAACAATTAAATACATAAAAACATATCATGGTACAATGAGATGATATGAAAACTAAAATCAGAAAAAAAAAATTGTCAAAACATATTTCATAGGGGTCCACAACCACATAACATTCCCCAAACCACTTGAAATCAGAAAATTAATCATGAACCCATAATGAAATATAAGGAGAACATTAGAACCTACAATAAGATCATAATGTCTGCAAACACCAAATGGTCTATGTAGGGTTTGAGCAACAAAACATGGTAGGATTCCACCAAAGTGTGTATGAAATTTCATCATAAATAAATCCAAATATTATAAAAGGGTATAAAATATGAGACAATGAGCCTTTTAATTTCAAAATATTAAACTATTCAACCATGATTATATTATAATAATATTGGGTTTTAAAACAAAATATTTAAAAATTTACAAATAATTTATGAAACCATAGTTGGAAACATGAAATTTCATCATAAAAAAACATTATTTAAAATATTTGTAAACCATTTCACAATATACAGTTATATAAATCATGAAAATTAATTAATATGCACTCTATATAAATTTGTTATACCATATTCAACACAATAGTGTCAAAGTGTATCATCTTAGTAATAAAAAATATCAAGAATGATAATCAATCAAACAAGAAAACTCCATCACCAATTAGTGACAATTAAAACAACTATGTATCGAGTATCACGTATAATGATATCATGGGTGTGACCTAGATATGATATTTATTCCACCATAAAAAAGATAATGACCAAAACATGATTGATCAATGGGATTACATAATGTTAAAAATAGTATCAATAATACTAACCCCATTTACACCACCTTTCCTGGTTGCTCATCCAGATCAAAAATCTATGACAATATCTATAGATCAACTATATATGGTATGATTACATTATAAATTCACATTTAACTACCCAGGTTCCCATGAAAAAACAATTTTTGATAGCGAGAAAATATTTTTCAAATGATTTTAAAAGGAAGCCCCATAATTATCAACATTGACTCATACCCTTAACATTTCATCTCAATATTAGTTTTCTTCTCACTCTCACACTAAAACTCCCTCAATGTGAATAATATATTTCTCAATACCCATAAATTTGAATTACAAGAATACATTAATTCAAATTAAAGGATTATGACAATATAGAATCATCACAATGTTCCAATAATGTTGTCAAGCACCACCAATTTCGAATCAAACCTTTATTTTCAAATCAACATTCAAAAGAATTCTTATACATGGTATCCTTTACAAATCATCATTAAAATGTAAAATAATACATTAAACCCAAAATTTATTTCAAAAAATCCATAATTCATTCAAAAGGAATAGTCAATCTCTATAAGTATTAAATTCATATGAAAACATGGCTCAAAACCCATTTCCATATAAACAATTCATTCAGTTAAAATCACCCAAGGATGACTATTTTTTAAACAAGGAGAATAATCCTTCAAAAATGGATCTTTTCCATTTAAAAAATTAAATAATTCAAAACCATCTGTAGAACATTACTTGAGTCACCTCCTTTCATTTGTATTATGGAATTTCACTTTCAAAATAAAAACCAAGGTATTCCCTCACTTTCTCTAAAATAGTATTGAAAATAGTTTTGAAAAGGATTCAAACCTCACAAGGAATCTATAAATTTATATAATTGTGAGAGGAATAAAAATTATGATCAATTCTATCAATTCCATGATCTATTTATAGAGAAAAGTGTCGGTGAATCTTTGAAAAGGTATTTCAATATCAACGTTCATATAAAATTTATTGGTATATAAGAAACAGATATATATGTATTCTTAAGAAAAAGTGGATTACATGATGAAGGAATATTAAATAAACAAAAACCTTAATTATAAAATACCAGACACGCTAATGAAGGATCATAAATATAAATACAATATGATTCATTCACCTCTAATCAAAAAAATTAATAATAAATACGCTTAATATGATCATAGGGTTGTTAGATAGCGCAAAACATACTCAAAAGGAAAATGTAATTGAATCAGTAAGAGTATACGAATTTTAAAACTATATAGGGAATTTGGGTTTAATGAAATTAAAAACCCCTAATTAAATAAACAATTTAATTTTCAATTTTAATGAAATCATGAATGAGGGTGGTTTTAAATAATTCAAAACAACATTTTTTCCCATTTAACAGGTTTAAAAATTAAATTCCCCTTATTCCAATATTTTAAAATGGATAAATGGCATTATAGGGTTGTTTTGGAGAAAAAGAAACTAAAAAACAATTTTTAATTTATTTTTATCCTAAATAGAGAATAGTGTAAGTGTCATAAGTTTTTACCCTTATGTTGTTATTCAGTTTCTTTTAATGGTACATGGTTACCCTCACACATCCTCTTAAACAAAGGGAGTACCCTTACCCAATTCATTTTACCCTTACCAGGGAGCTACGCTACCCTTACATAACCTTTCAAAAATAATAGTTACCTTTATCCAGTTCCTTATGTAGCATTTTATAGCCTTTGAAAAAGAATGGTTACTTTTTTACAATGCCTTAAGTACCCTTATATATCCTTTTAAAACCAAAGGCTACCCTAATGAGACTCATATACATAAGGTTTTACTCGTATGTAGTGCCAGGATTACCCTTACATATTATATATACATAGGAACTCACTTGTACCCAGCGCCATAATTACCCTTAAGCATTGTATATGCATAGGTTTGTACCCTTTTTTACCCCATATAAAATATGATTTTATCTTATACAGTGTATAGAATTCTTGGATTACCTTTATATATCTATGGGAAACTCCTCTCTACCCTTATCGAAACCATTAAAATATAGGGGTTTCCTTATGTGTACCCTATACCATGCATAAGGGTAAAAGTAAAGATACAATTTATTTATTTTTAATTCAAAGTTGTAATAAATTAAAACAAAAAGTGGTCTTTAAATATAATAAATTAAGGATTTTAAATTTTATTTTAAAAATATTTTTTAAAACATGAAATTAAATGATAATGGACCAGGATGAATTTTTCAAAATGTTTTTGACATTTATAAATATTTAAAAAAATATCTCATGATTGTAACCATTTGGTTTTTTATTGTCCTATATAAACAAGTTTTGATCCTCATCAATATTTATTAGAGTATAATAGTTAATGATATTGAATGCTATCCTTGAAACCAAATCATTCTTAATTTTTTCTCTCTCAATACATAAAATTACTTATTTTAGAAGATCGTGGATATCTTGGAGTTCCTACCTGAGGGTTAATTGACTTATATTCTCCATGGATACACATGAAAGGAAGAACCCTTTAGTTCATCCTCAAAGAACATGAACAAATTCTCATTTACATCTTGGAAAATTTGGATTACTAAGCTGAAAGGTATTTATTTGTTTTCATTTTTTATTTAGTTCAAACATATAGTTACATTATCTGATTAATGGTGTTTTAGAGTTGTTCTTACAAAATTTTTCATATGTTAGACTTCCCTATAAAACCCATCTCTCTATTAGATATATTTTATAAATCTCTGTTCTTATTTAATAATCAAAATGGAATTTAGAAAAATTGTTTTTCCAAGAATAATTTCAGAACCCTTTTTAAAAAGATGTTTTGGTTGTTGGTTTTTATTAACCACTAAATATTAAAATGAATTTTTTTGTGTGATTTTAAAATTTAATACACTTCACTATAGAACACGTAAACCAATTATTATCAGAATATTAAGGTGGTTACTAGGAGTAGAATTTTATATTTGAAACCACCAAGATATGGCCCCTAGGGTTATCAATCATGGTCATGTAATATATGTAATTTTATTCCACAAGACCACTTTTTAATAAACATTTCCACCACACATTAATCATATCGTAAATCATGGCCACAATATAGATTAAAACCTAAAAATTCAAGATGTAGATAAGTTATTTAACCAAACCAAAAAAAATTCATTTGATGTTGGTATAAAGTGGATTCACGTACTTGAATAATTTATTTATTGTTTATAAATTAAAATTAGGTAAAATATAAAAGCGTATATTTATTTATGAATTGTTATAAAATATAAATATAAAAAAATATTCTGAAATGTTTATAAAATATAAATTTTTTATTATCACTTGTGATTTTTTCTGAGTTTAATATTTTTAAAATAATTCTTATTATAAATTATTTTAAAATAAACCATGATTGGAAGTAAAATTCAATTAGTTTACCTATACCTTGAAATTGTCTTGTATTGTTTATAATAATGAATAAATATACACAATATTGTTTATACAAATTATGTTTTTGACTTATGAGGGAAGTAAACTCTCCCTTGAGTAGAGAACCATGGGTACATGGTCATTAGGTTAGAATATTCAAAATCATGGAGGTTTATGCCTTGTCTAAAAATGTAGGGGTTGGATACCTATCACTCCATGTTTACCCTTTTAGGGATTTTGATTTTATATAGTTCTATGCCTTTACATGAAATGGTTTTATATATCTTATACATGGGGTGAATTTACATATATAGATATATTGTTGGCATTTTATTTGGTTTAGTAATAGTATATATGAGTTTTCTAAATACGTAAACATTAATATGGTTTGAATATATTGATCTTGTGTAAAGAATAGGTATTTAAAAACAAATTATTAGAATAATTCAGACACTTAAATGGGATACATGAGATAATATGGTAGGACTAAATCCCAATTAAAATAATTTGTGTTAGATAACTTCTAAAGAAACAAAATTCAATACCTCGATCATCCAAAAAGGTTTGTTCAAGATGAACTACCATGCCTACATATTATCTTCTATAAGAAAAAAGTAAAGAGATGACTATAAGATTTAGGTGACAAATTTTAATCATTTTATATGTGATACACATTGCTTAAAAAACCTTCGGAAAGTTACTAGATGACAATTTTTGAGTTTACCCATATGGTGCATTGAAAATGAATTTGTATAATAAACCATTAATGAGTCATATAAGACATTATTAGTATTACTTATTACTAAAACATAAAAAGTGTTAATGTTCACACCAAAATCGGGTGATAATTTGGTGGAATATGGATCTTGCATAACTTATGCATATGATGTATATTAAAAGGGGTCACCATTTAAGAGAAATCAAGTTCAATAATGTTTATTAAAAAATTAATATAAAACATGATAATAATCTAATAAAATCACTTGTTATAGATAAATGAAATCATTTTCATGGAACATTAATTTGATATTAATCTTATAAAATGAGAATCTTAATGAAATAAATGTTTTAAACTTAAATATAAACATAATAATCATTATTAAGTAAGAATGAATGTACTGTGTGTTTTAAAAATACATTAATTAGTTATAAAATTTTCATATTCTTAAATAGGTGGATCTAAATGATTATGAGAAGAATAGATTACTACACTCAGGGCTTCAACAATATTACATAAAAAATGACCTAGAATACTTTATTATCTTCTCATATACTAAATATGATTGAGTAAATATATGACTTAGGGATACTAAAGGTTTCCTCTAAGGATAGAGATGGATTATGAAAGATTTATAAAATTATTTTTCAATTGTTTCTAACAATATGATGAGTTAAACAAATTTTTACACTATATCTTTCATGTATTGAGCATAACTCAGTATGACATGGAATGAGTATGATTTTTTTGTCTTGATAATACATGTGGGTAAAAGTCAAACTAGAAGAATAAATATTAGTTGGAAAGTCTATAAATGTTTATAATGAATTGGGATTTAACTATATATCCTTACTAAATAAATAATACAATAAATAACATGTTTTACATCTATACAAAAATAAAATAAAAAAAACCATGATATATTGGGATTATTAAATATGAATGTTCAATCAAAGATTTTAAATTATCTAGTATAAATTTTATTAACCATATCACCAAATCAATAATGAATGTAGGATGAAATAGACTTCTAATGTGATAGTCTTCCTTATGAATCCCATTTTTTATCTTGAAAGGGAGCTATATTTTCTTGGGGATTCCATAGACTAATCCCCAGATAAACTTAAGCACTTTTATATTGAGATAATTTTTTTGCTAAAAAAGATTAAGATTGTGGGACTCTATATGAAATCCATTCTAGTTGAATCACCACCTACAAATTCCACTACCATATATATATATAACTCTTATATCTTTTATAGAGGTTATAAGGTGATTTGTAAGTAAAAATTAGTATGATGTAAATATAAAATTATAATCTATAAAATCGAATGAGTGAATCAATATAAAATTAATTTTAAGATTATTAATTTTTTTTTCTGAGTTACACATTTCAATATTAAAATAAACTTATATAACCTAAATATATGATGGTAATATTTCTTAACACTACATAAGAATACATTCACATTATACTTAAAAATATTTCCTAAAAAATATTTTTTAGCACAATACGTCATTATATAATAAAAATTTTCTATTAATTTAATACATTAAAGTGAATAAAATTAAAAAAAATTATTTGTCTTAAAATGTTCACTTAGGTTAGTTTTTTTATTTCCATAAAATAATATTATTTATATGGAATAGTGAAAAGTAAAAAAATTTATAATACTGTCACTTTTATATGAAATACAATTTTTTCTAAAATATTTTGATAAAAAATATATTTTCATAAATGAAAATAAATAATTTAAAAATAAAAATTTCAATTTATAAAACTCAAGAATGTAATTTTATAAAATCAAGTAATATTTTATGAAAAATATTTTTTTTGTTCCTTTAATTAAATTTATGATTTGAAAATATAGGTTTTGGGTTTTATTTTAATTTAATATAAATCTTAGTTCATAAATAATAATATTTATAAAATAATTTGAAAAAATAATATTGATAATTTTGTATTACATCTAATATTTATTCTAAAAAATACAAATTTCTTAAAAACGTGTTTTTACCGGAAAATGTCATGATTAATTTTTCTACACATAAAAATAGAATTTTATAAAATTATTAACATATTTAAGATAAAAATGTAAACATTATTTATTATGTCTATTTTCATTTTTATGTACAAAATTTAGTTCATTAGGATTAATACTAATTACCGCCATAATATTGCAAAAATTATTTGAAAATTGTTATTTATTTATTATCATGGAATTTATATTGAATAAATTTGAAAAAATACATTAAATAATCAATATTATATGATTTATAATCACATAAATAGAAATATTAACACTAATTTTATCGGTACTCAATACTAAATATAATTTAGAATCCATAATGGTCATATAACAATTTTCTACTAAAACAATTCTTCTAGACATTAAATTTATAAATTTAAAAGTTATTTTTTAAAATTTAAAAATTAAATCAGATTAAATAGAGGTTGTATTTTGTTCTATATAAGATATATTTTTTTGATATGGTTTATGTTATAATTTTTAATAAAAAAATTAATCACTTTATTAAAAACTAGTTACCTATTTAAAGGGAAAATATTAAAATATAAAAACCTAATGGTGAAAACCCTATAACACGTTAAAAACATGTTTTTAGATATTTTTTTCTATATTTATAGATCTATATACACACCATAATAAATTATTTCTAATATTTGGAGCCATTGACCTTAGAATAGTGTCATGGAATTATTATAATATAACAGTTCTTTCCAAAACATCCTTTTCCCTCTCTTATAAAAGGGGGACCACTTAAACCCTTTGAAAAATAAAACCCCCATTTATAAATTCCATTATAAATTTTCCCATGTATCCACTCCAATAAATTACTCAAGCTTCATTTAAAACCTAGTTACACAAGTCAATCCTAATCACTTCATTACCATAGAATTTATCATGGAAATATCAACTTTTATGCGTAAGTATTATCTCTTTATTAAGTTTTTCTACTTAATATTCCTCTTAAAAATATATTATAAACATTAAAATATAATTTCATTAATGTAAATATTTTATTTATATGTTATTATATTAGATTAATAACTATTAATTAATCCTCTATATCAGGTAAAAAATAATAGCAATGGTAGTGCATTGTACGAACTACCGCATCCAAAAAGATACATTTTACATTTTCATCACTATCATTAAGGGATAATAAAAAGGGTGTAATTGATAAATAAATAAGTTATCAATAATAATAATATTATTATTATGTTTCAACTATTGTTTACATTATTTTCTCCGTCATTAGGTGAGGAATTGAAACATTAATCGTATGTATGTGTGAACTATAGCCTCCATGAGAAATGAATTTAATTTTCCTTCACCACCCATCATAGTTGGACTCATAAATATATTTAAAAAAAATTCCATAACACTATTAATATTTTGTAAATTAAGAAACAATATTATAACACTTTCTACCATAGTCATCGTATGAAAAGACTTAATAAAAATTTAATGAACAACCGCAAGTAACAAACATAGGTATGAAAACTATATAATAAATATATAGAATATGATAATAAATGGTTAATACTAAATTAAAGAGAGAAGTATAAGATTCCTAAAAAGGTATCTAATAAAAATAATTTTTTATTCATGATGTTAGGCATGTGTTCAAAATGTATTTGAAACCATGTAAGGGTTTTGTCTCAATTCTTCTTCATTAATACATTTTTAATGTTATGCACAAATTTATTATTTCTATAGTGTATATACATCTAAATAAATTATTTTTTAATTATACATGATTTATATCAAGGTATTTATAAACCCATATTATTTTCAATATTTCAATGACTTTTTATTAAAAATTTACTTATGTCATAAAGTTTTTTTCTAAAAATTTAGTTTTTTGAGACACATTTTCTTTTATGAACTTAATTTATTTTAAAAGCTGTATATAAGGCCAATATGATTTTTAATATCATTTATTTTATTTATTAATTGTAATTTAACTTTAGGTTTATCCTATATCACTCTTTAAATGAGTTTTTATTATAATGTTTCTTAACCAAAGAGGGTTTCTTGTCACAATTCTCACTCATTGAGAAATATTTCTTATTATACACAATTATTTATTTGGAATATTGTATCTACTATGACGTATTTTTTTGAGTAATGATTCTATTATATTTCATGTTATTCAATTTTTAATTCAAATGTATTTTTCTCATGGGGTTTTGAGTTAAAAATTTGGAAAGCTATAAGGCCTTTCAACTAAATTCCTCTTTTTGAGACATGTTACATTTTTCACACCATGATTCCTTATATATGGTGTAGATTTTATTTACCATTCCATGAATGATTTATAATTTATTTGTTTTTATTTAATTTTATTTAATAAACCAAATCATGATCTTTTCTTATAATGTTCTTTGACTCAATTGTTATCCCGACTATAAGGGATCTTTCGTACCTTCTTCATGAAATGTCAATAATAATCTCTCATTATTTTTATCCCACCTATAAAATTTTATTCCCATATACCATTTTAACTTTGTATATGTGCCTCTTACTTATATAGCTAGTTAAATATCCTTTTTCATTTCTAGGGTTATACATGTTTTTAGTTCCATTAGAAATTAAAACTTTTAATTGAACTAGGTTTAAGGGAAATTTCCAATATCTTGTCTCATGTCTAAAACCAACCCTATAAAATATTTTTAATCTAGGAATAGATTATAAAAAACCAATTTACTTTTTTTAGAAATACCTTGGGTAAATTATTATTTTATAATAAATAATAATGTATTTAGTTCTTTAAAATAATCCGATATTAATTTCATAAAATCTTTACCCATGTGGTATGATTTTTTTTTCACTCTTCTCATAAACCCTTCTCATGAATTCTCTATATATAAACTCCATATTAAAGAACAATTATTATTTTCCAAATATGAAAATTCAAGATTTTTTATTTCCTTATTCTATTGGGAATCATTATGATTTAATGTTTTGTTAGGCATTGAATGATAATTATGAAACCCATTTCCTTATCATGATTCCGATAATGATTTTGATTTACTTATGGTTAATATTTTTATTTAGAATTCATTAATATTGTTTTTGTATATTTCATGGGTGGTACCTAAATCATATATCCCTATAATTTCTTGTTTAAAACATTATATCTCATGATATTCTATGTAACAGATTTGCGAGTGAACAAAATCTATCATGGGGCTTTATCTATTGTGTTTATGGGAATGGGGGGTGAACTGAATACATCATGAGACTTTTTCCACTACGTGATTATTATTTTTATAGTGACCCTTGAAATGTGAATATGATGTCATTTTTTATGTTTTTTCCACTTATTATTGATATTAAGATATAATTATCTAATGTTATGTATGGAGTATTATGATCATTGTCTTTGGGATAACATTTTTTCCCTCTTCACTCCCATGTTATGATTTATTTACATGTTTATTCTATTATTAGGATTTCTTATTATGAACATATATCTAGTATCCCATATTCCATGGTTATATTATTAAATAGGAATTAGATATTAGTGACCACATCCCCAAGGACAAAATAGTTTACTTGTCTTGGTAAACAAGATACATGGTTGAATCGAAAATTACATTTGGAAACATCAAAAACAACATTGTACTTTCTTTCAAAATATAATTATTCTACCTTTAATATACATTATTATCATTAATAATATACTTACTATAATATTTTGTAAATGGAAAATAAGAAATGGGTGATCTTACTTGCTTAGTAAGTAAATACATATTGCATAAACTAAATGAGGCATGAATAATATGGAATGAATAAATAGTAGTCCAATAATTCCAAATAATTTTTTATATTATCTTGAAATAAATTGATGGATATCATAACTATTAAACTAATCAAATTTAAACAAAAAATTTAGTATATTATTATGAAATTAATAATGTGGGATAACTAAAACTTATCGTCGATTGTATGATACAAGACATTAAAGGGATCAATATAAATGTGTAAGTCCACATCCAAATACCCAAACTGGATTCTATCATGATACCTACCAATGCATCACATGGATATATAATTCTAGAGACCACCAATCACTAAATAATTCCAATCCATTCATCAAATGAATAAATAATACAACCTAATAAACATGCCTTAAAATTCAACAATCATGTATATTAGAATAACTAACATATAAAATGTTAATAATTCCCCATGTAAAACTAATCATAAACCAACCATATGAAGTTTTTGGATGGAATGATTAGATTATATCCTAATAAAATCATAATATTAAACAAATGTTTTGGGCATTGATGAAAATACATTAAAAAGATCAGTGGAAGTTATTTTGATAAAAATTCAATTTTCACTATGAAGTCACTTATTGAAAATCTAAATATTTCCCTAACATTAAAAATTTTTTTATTTGAAATTAAAATTTTAAACTTTTCATGGAACATTCAAATAATTGGTTTTTCATGATGAAGAAAATGTAGTTCATGTCGTATACATTAAAACAAATATTCCATTCAAATTTTCATAAAACAATCAAAAGTTCCCTATTCAAAATATGACAAGAAGATTACATTTAATAAATTTTTAAAAATGTAAATCATGGGTAATATTTTCATTAATAAATCATTGGATAATATTTATAACATTCTTCAAAAAAATTAAATGGAGATATGTTCATGGGGGAAAAATATTTCGAACTGAGTACAAAAACAAGGTTGGTTTTCTAAAACAATATTTCAGTATCTTGATTACATAAAGAGAGGTAAATGAAATAAAAACATGTAATTTACAAAAATATCTATGGGATGATAAAATATTTTTTTGTCATAAAATATCATATAATCCCCCATGTGGATACTTATATATAAACAATCCCAAATAATGACATTATTGTGATATAAATACATAACGCTTTGGTAATTTTAAAATCATAACCTCCATGAAAGAGATAACATTAAATGAAACTTTAAATAAAATGAATATAATGGTAATAATTATATAATATATAAAATTTCAATTATATATATCGCATGAAAGATGAAAATTTTGAATATCACACATGTCTCATGGAAATAAAAGTGAGATGGGAAAACCCTTATATCAAGTCTGACATCCTTCCTATATGTTAAAAACTCTTGTATTATAAATAGATTATATATATATATTATAGAAGTATAACCATATATATAATAAAATATATGATTTTATTATAGAATATTATCACCAATTAATTAATAGTTCCTTATTAAAATCACTATTTTGGTTACAACTGTTTCTTTATTCATATATATTTTGGTTTGGTAATTTTTTTCCCTGTACATTGATCATAGCTCCATAATATATAGAGTCATTATCTAGATCGAAACAAAATCTTGTATAATATATAAATATTATATATATATATATATATTATAAGTATAACCATATATATCATAAAATATATGATTTAATTATAGAATTTTAACACCCATTTATTAATAATTCTTTATTAAAATCACTATTTTGGTTATGACTGTTTCGTTGTTCATGTATATTTTGGTTTGGTATTTTTTTTCATTGTACATTGATCATATTTATATAATTATATGATTGAAATATAATGTAGATGATCAATATACAAGAGGGGGTGAATTTAATACTTTAAAAATTCCTTTGGAATATTTAATGATTGTATAAAACATTCTATTGTTTAACAATGTTAAACAAGGTAAATTCACAGGACCTATTAGTTCTAGAAACTTTCTTGATTCCAGGAATATACTTCCAAAAATAAACCTTAATAAAAGTTTATAAGTACAAATATTATACCTTAAAGCATATAGAATCTTTCTAATCAGAGTATACAAGTATAAAAAAGAATTAGATGGTTATACTTTACATATTAATCAAAATACTGCAGAAATAAACTTAAAACAATACAAGAAACAAGTATAAAATCTTTAAACCCAATGAGTAGGGTACCCAACAACCTTGGATTAAGGTCCCTTGATTTATACTTTCAAAAAAATCTCTCTTACCCACACCAGGGTAATCCCTCGATAAGAATATCAGAGTCTATCTTGCTATCCCCACAAGCCCTCGAACTTCAAGGTAGTCAGCACCTATGTCTTCCATATCAAGGAAGTCCTAAAAATTTAATTAGTCGGCACCTCTGTCATCCTATCCCCAGAAGCCCTTGATTGTACATAGAAACAATCAGAGTCTCCCAAATAAATCTGAACAAGATGTTCAGCACACACAAAGTAAGAGAGTCTCTCTCTCTAGAAGTCACTTCAGTAGTATGTAATATCTGGAGTCATAGAACTGTAATGAGCTCATTCAAATGAGATCTTATATATAGGCACATCATTAACAGTCGACTCCCTCCTACAACAGTCATATTTTTCCTTGAATTTCGGAGGGACCTGTACATGTTTCAATCAAACAACTGTTAGTTAGAAATAAAATGCACGACATCATTTTATAATTATAACAAGAATAAGTATATAAGGCCCCAGCCTTAAACCTTACTTAATCTTGAGTTTTTAAAAGATTACACATTGAGGATCTTTTTAGGTTTAGAGTTTTAGAGAATTAGATCATAAAACGTGAATTACATTCCACATATAAACAAAGTGGTTACGTAAAGATAGTATTCATTTTTTCCCATCAACGAAAACATATTTAAAATAAAACATGGATTCGTTCTTGAAACTTCCTTGACACTATCAGCATATCAAGTACCATTCCCTTGACCTGTGAAAAAAATTTCAAAAAAATTAAGGATGAGCATAAAAAGCTTAGTATGGGTTATAAAAATATGGAATGGAAACCTGAGTTCATATATACATAAGAATGAAATCATTACTTTCCTATAAAACATAAGAACTTTAATATACCTCATCAAATCATGAATAAATCATAGAAATCATCAGACATAAAGGTAACTTGAGGCATTCATAACATTCTTACGTAGAGAGTAACCCTCTTGGTTATGTTTGGAATACCCATCACAGTATATTCCCTAAATCTCTTTGGAGAAACCATAACGTTTCACTCCTTCGCATTACCTAATGCATTGAAGAGCTATATCAGGCTCACCTGCCCTTAGTTTATCACAAAACCACCCGTCTTCATAATAATGCCCAGGAACCTCAACCTAATCGTTTCACATAAAATATGCATATAGGAAACATAACATTTCCAACTTTCAATCACAAGATATCAATACAACAAATTGATATAAAATCATTATGAAAACCATTTTCAATACCAAAACAAAATAAAAGTAAAACATGGAATTTATTTTTCTTTTAAAAAAAGGTATGGCTTGTAGAGGAAGCCGAAACTCAAATAATGGTCACGACGGCGGAGAAGTCATTATCGCCACATATGTATGACAAAAAAAATACCTTTTTTCATTTAGTAAACGCTTCGTATAAAATATATTCCTTTTGAATAAACGTAAAATTCAAAGGGGTTTATACACCGTATAAAAGTAGGTTGTGTATAAAACAAAATATTCGTCAATGAATGGAGATTGAGACGAAGTCCCATACCTCGGGTCGACTTGACTCGGTCATTCTTTAATCTCCTGAATAATAAACTTGACTTAATTTATACTTGTTTAAGAACCTTTTTCACGTTCATTATTCCTTTTATATCACTTATTGCCATGTCATGAACACTATGTAATTATTTATTTTAATAACAGTCGTTTTAACAATCATTGGTACATGAGTAAAAAATAAACCCTTTATAATTATAATTTGTTCATGTATCCATTATATCCAGAATGGTATTAATGATGTAGATAACATATATATCATATATATCCAGTACATGCGTGCATTTATAATATTATATAACATTTATAGTTAAGAAATGAAATGCACCGTTCATGGAGACTGTAAGCCATACGTACGCATGAACGCTGCTTCCATTTCTATTTCGTATTTTATGAAATGGAATCATAATGATATATAGGTATATTATAATTACAGTGTTATATGATATATAATATCATAACTCCATCCTTTATATGTCCCACATATGGTATTAATGAATCAAATCACTTTGAGGGGGCGGTAGTCCGCACATCCTTAAATGAAGATATCACGTTTACCCATAATGGAAGCCATAAAGGTATACCCAAAGTGAAAAATAAATAAGCTTAAGGAAAAGATAAACATATTATATATCATATATAAATATAGTGTCATCTTAATGGCCACCTTGAAGGTGTTAAATGAATGTTGAACAATCATCGTTTCGGGAGGCAGAATGTTTCCATCCACGGAAATAGTATGTTCTTTAACCATTAGATGTAGGTGTGTGTAAGTGTAGCTCAAATCCTTATTATAACAACATACTAGTATATTGGAGATTCTGTAGTTGTTACAAAAGAAATTAATAAAAAGAGTTTAGGGGGTTGGAGAAGAAAAATAAAACAAAAGGACTCAAGTGAAGACATTACCTTAAAATCGGGTAACTCCCTTTTGTTTGAGCTCAAAGGCTTCCTTGGGAAGACTTCTGCCCAATGTGAGGCTTCAAGGAGTAATATAGGGAAGTGGAGAGACAATATGGTCAGGGGTTGGCTGATCCAAAGGCTTTGGAAGTGTGGGTATGGAGGTAGAAGTGGGGGCCTTTTATAAGAGGATAGGTGGGGCACTAATGGAAAGTAAAGAAGTGTTACTTTATTCTAAAATGAGTTTCGGAATCAAAAGGTCCCACATTGATATAATTCTAGGGTAAGGTGATAAGGGTTCGCAATCCACCCATCCAATAGGTTTTGGACACGTGTAGGTCATAGATTTTACATTATCTTTTCATTTTCTTTAAATCCTTTATTAATGAGGTAATCGTTGCATCATCATGATGTCATAAATAATTTAATTTATTTAATGTATAAATATTATAAAAAATATCATTATTTAGGAAATCGTTTTAGGTTTCTAATGAATATTTATAGTTAAAAATCAGACTTGTATAACCCCATTTAAAATTTTTTTTAGTAAAAAACTCATGTTTGTGTCATTTTAATATTAACATTAAATAAAAAGATATTAATGTCATTTTCCTACCAATGTGGCTCCATGGGGTCCCCAAGTTGATCCATGGATTGTCTTGTCCGGCCATGACACATCCAATAATGGTAGCACATGTGTCTAGGTATTTTCATTTTATTATAATATCATTTTTGCCTTAAATTGTACTAATTACCTCTAATCGCGATTAAAAACATAAAAGTTAATATTCACCAAAAAATTATTTTAATCACATTAACCCAAATTTTACTTCTTAATAACAACCATGTATGTCGGATTTTTTGAAAATCGAAACACAGAAGTGGCAAAGTTTCATTTAAACGAAAAATCAGTTTCTTTAACTACCACTTCGTGGTTTCACTATTCATCAAAAATTGATGTTTTTCAGAAAAATACCAAAACATCACCCTAAGATATATTTGATATTCTGAATTTAAAAATTATTTCTATTTTACAAAATTCAAATCATATAAGTTACATTAATTATTCTAATAATTAATTCCCACTGTCATGACAAATAGCGTGTTTTTATTAAACAATAAGTATCAAAAGATTGACACCAGTTTAAGTCCAACTTCAATGTGAAATTGATTCCAATGACCACCATTGGATTAAATGGTAAAATATATATTTTAATTTACTTTAAAACCAATTCAAAATATAATCTAATCATATAAATAAATTAGATTAAAAAGCTGTTTTGATGTAAAATGCTGTATTTTTCACTATTCATTAAAAAATGAACATTGTCAGAAAAATACCAAAAATTTACACAAAGTAAATTTTGATATCCCAATCATATAGAATAAGTTTATTTTGACATATAGAGATTAAATAATTGTCAAAATATAGATTTATAAGATGGTTCTCCATCAAAAGGTAGTAAAACAATATTTTAAAAATATTAGTGTATTCCATGCTTAAGATTGGATTTATTCCCATTTTAAGCCTCTAAAACACTATTTAATTCATTAACAGACATAGATAAAAATATCTATTATTCATTACATTCATGGGATGTTACAAAGTAAAATATTTTTTCTCAACCAAATATATTTCTCGGAGTCTAAGGAAGAAAATAAAGTTTGGAGTCTAAGAGGAAAACGTTTATAGTCTATATTACAATCATATTAAGATTATGTTTTTTAGGGAATATGGAATCAGAAATCTCTAGACATCGGAGTGTGAATTCTGAGGAATTTGGAGCCTGAGTTCTAAGGAATTTGGAACATGAATTATGATTAATTCGGAACCTGAATTCTAAGTAATTCAGAGTCTGAATTCTAAGGAATTCGGAAACAGAATTCTAAGGAATTCAGAATCTGAATTATAGGAAATTAGGATTCTGAATTCTAAAGAATTAAGAGTCTGAATTCTGAGGAATTCGGAGTCTGAATTTCAAATTATTTGGAATCTGAATTTCAAATAATTCAGAGTCTGAATTACAGAAAATTTGGAGTCTGATTTTCAGTAATTCGGAGTCTGAATTTCATATAATTCAGAGTCTTAATTTCAGAGAATTCAAAGTCTGAATTTCATGGAATTCAGAGTCTGAATTTCAGAGAATTCGGAGTCTGAATTTCAAGGAATTCAGAATCTGAATTTAGAACCTAAAAAAAGAATACTATATATCTAATTATTTATAGGATTCCAAGGTTTTAGATATGAAACTAATTTTTACACTTTATAATTAAAAAGATTTAGAAACTAAATCATTAACAATAAAAAAAGGTAAAGGGAAAATTTCTGTGGGAAGGAAAAGATTCCTTATAAGAAAAAACTTCAGGGAAAAAAATATTCCTTGAGATAGAGTGTTTGGGATTTTAAAAACATAAAGTAATGGAAAAGTCATAAGGAAACCTTATTGACTCAATAATCTACCCCTTTTTGGAAAGAAAAAACATCATTACAAAATATAATCTATGGATAATGAAATTATATGGACTGGAAAAAATAAAAACTTATCTCACATTACTTATGGATCATAGTAAATATGAATAACTCCCCTTAGGCTTTTGAATAACTAAGGATGATATTCCTGATTTCCTGAATGAGATTTTTCGTTTTCTATAATTCTAAAATCATCATTTATAAGAACATTACTCTAGATGAGATCCCTTTTACATAAAGAATTCTCTTCTTTACTTTTTATTATATTTAGAAATAATTTCTTTCCCTTTGTGATTTACAAAAACTAATAGAGGGAATGGAGAAATAGGTACAGGAAACATTAGTACTAAATAACCAAAAATATGGAGAACAACAAAAGTTTCATTAAGATTGGAACTAATTTTACAAATAAGGAAATTCAATAAAAGATTGAATTAATATTTAATTATCCCCCTTTCTTTTTCCGCATCAGCTTTTTCATAATAGTTTTTAGCTTCTTGAGATCTTTGTGATCCTCTTCTGCTCACTTTAGAAACTGATCCCGATCATCACTTTTCTTCTCTAAGGCTTGAATTTTTTCTTTCTGAGCCTTAAAAATGTTTTCATGGGATTTTAAGAGTTATTCTTGTTTAACAATCTTCTCTTCATTCTCTATTCTAATATATCTTTCCGTCTTCCAATTTATGGCCACATAATTAAGTTTTCCATTCAGATCCTTAACTTCCTGCTTCAAATTAGTCTCTTAAAGACTTAAATTTTCATGAAAACTATTTCAAAGATCTTTAATCATTCCATATTTAGTATCAAAATCACCCTTGACATTATCATGGAATTTATTGAAGATACTCATTTCTTCAATTGTCTTCTTTGTCCAGCTTTTCATATTCTTGCACGATCTCTTATGAGCCTCACAACCAATGAGGAAGGTCTTCAAATCCGCCTCAAGTGAAACACACTTGTCCATCACCATGGAAACTGAATCTGACTTATGATTTATAGTATGCTTAATCATCTCGCATCTTGAATATATGCTTGGAAGTAGAGTAATATTACTAACCAGATTCTTTAAAGACTGAACAATGAAATCATGTCCAAGTGAAGATGATTCTGACTCTGAATATTTGGTCGGTGAGGATTCATCAGAAGAGTTTCCACCACTGGTACTCCATGTTTCATTAGCTTTCAAATATTTCTTAGATTAATCATTTTAGTACTTATTTATATTCATCTCAAAATGCTTTTCCTTTCAATCCTTTCTCTTAAGCATAGGAAAATTTGGCCTTATATTCCATGCTCTTTTTTATTCATAATAAGTGACTTCAGAGTCTTTCTTGTCCTTTCTTTCCTTCTTATTATATCTATAATGAAATTATTTCATCCCAACTATCTTATTCATCCTTTTTGCAATATTATCTAGTTCACTCTCATAATGTTCACTTTCACTTGATTCAAATAAAACAGTAACCTTCTTAGATTTAGATCTTGTAACTCTCTCAGGAGTCTTGTCTTTTATATGATTTAAAGAAGTTCTATAAGTAACACTTCCATTTCCATTCTTCTTATTAATATTGTTAGCGTCTCTCTTCATTCTGGTTTCATATTGAAGAAGGGTTCCAAAAATCTCCTCAAGAGAAATCTGAGTAACTTTTCTATTCTCATCTTTACCTATCCTCTTTGATTCCCATTCATTTGCCATGACGTCTATAATATTTTCTACAAGAGCTTCATCATCCAAACCATTCTCACCCATTTATTGTAAGCTATTTACAATAGTCATGTATCTATATTTTACCTTACATATAGGTTCTCCATAAGAAAAAAAGAAGCCATGAAACTCATCTCTAAGAATATCTCTTCTAGTTTCGATAACTTTGGAAGTTACAAAGTGAGTTACTTTAAGCTTCTTCCAAATACAATTTGTATCTTCATAAGAATAAATCTAGCTATATATATTCTTGGTCTTGCAACACAACAAATTATTGTGCACCTTGTAATTTAGTTGATATTCTGAATTTTCTTGATTAGTAAAAGTTTCAACTTCCGTATCAGGAATCTTGTAATCTCCAGTAAGCATAACAAAGTTGTCCACTCTTGTATAAAATTCTTCATACGATCTCTCCAATATTCATAATCGTTCCCATAAAATATAGGTGGTTTATGAGGATTAATATTTTCAAATGAACAAACATTCATTCCTTCCATCTCCAATAAAATATCATTACACATAATCTTGTTAGTAATAAAAGTTTGTAAAATAGGACAAAAATATCATAATAAAGCAAAATATAGATCAATGAAAACATCAACAAGAAAACTTATATGTGAATATAAATATTTCAGAGACCTCCTCTGATACCAATTGTAGGATAAAAATATGATATAGTAAATCAATATACAAGAGGGGGTGGATTATATACATTAAAAATTCCATTGGAACTTTTAAAGATGGTATAAAACTTTCTATTGTTTAACAATGTTAAACAAGGTAAATTCATAAGACCTATTAGTTATACAAAATTGATAGATTCCATAAATATGGTTCTGGAAATGAAACTTAAGAAATTTTTACAAGGACAAAGATTCTACCTTAAAGCCTATAGAATATTAATAATCATAGTATACAAGAATAAGAAAGTATAATATAGTTATTCATTCCTTATTAATCCAAATACAACTAAAAATAAACATGAAACAATACATGTAACTTGTATAGAATCTTTTAACCCAAAGAGTATGGTATCCATAAACCTTGGATAAAGGTCCCTTGATTTATAATTTCAAGAAAGTATTTCTTACCCACACTAGGGTAAGACCTCGATAGAAATACTTGAGTCTGTCTTACTATCCTCGCAAGCCCTTGAACTTCAAGGTAGTCGGCACCTCTGCCTTTCTTATCAAGGAAGTCCTCGAACTTTAATATAGTCTGCACCTCTGTATTCCTATCCCTAGAAGCCATTGACTGTACACAGCAAAAATCAGAGTTGCACGATGCAATATAAACAAGATGTTCAGTACGCACAAAGCATAAGAGTTTCTCTATCAAGAAATCACTTTAGCATCATGTAATATCTAGAGTTGTAGAACTATAATGAGCTCATTCAATTGAACTCCTATTTATAGGCACATCTCCAAATGTTGACTCCCTCCTCCAACGGTCATATTTTTTCTTGAATTTCAGAGGGAACTATACACATGTCACCCAAAAAACAGTTAATTAGAAACAGAATGGAAGACATCATTAAATAGCTATAACAAGAGTAAGAAAAATATGGTTGCTCAACCAAATCTATTTTTCAGAGTCTAAGGTAAAAAATAATGGTTGGAGTCTAATAAGAAAAAATTTGGTGTCTATATTACATGGATATAAAGACTATATTTTTCAAGAAATTCAGAATCAGAATTCTATAGATATTGGAGTCTGAATTATGAGGAATTCGGAACCTGAATTCTAAGGAATTCCAAACCTGAATTCTGAGGAATTCAGAACCTGAATTCTGAGGAATTCGGAGTCTCAATTATACGGAATTTGGAGTCTAAATTATAAGGAATTTGGAACCTAAATTATGAGGAATTGGGAGTCTGAATTCTAAGGAATTCAGAGTCCGAATTCTGAGTAATTCAGAGTCGAAATTCTGATGAATTCAGAGTCTGAATTTCAACGAATTCGGAATCTGAATTTCAGAGAATTCGGAGTCTAAATTTCAAAGAATTCAAAGTCTAAATTTTAGGGAATTAATAGAATGAATTTTAGATAATTCATAGTTTAAAATTTAGGTAATTATGAGTCTTAATTTTAGAGAATTCAATGTCTGAATTTCATGGAATTCGGAGTCTAAATTTCAGAGAATTCAGATTCTGAATTTCAGAGATTTTGGAGTCTGAATTTTAGGGAATTCAGAGTCTGAATTTAAGAGAATCCAGAGTCTGAATTTTATGGAATTCCGAATATTAATTTAGAAACTAAAAATAGAATAATTTATATCTAAGTATTTATAGGATTCTAAGGTTTTAGATATGAATTTGATTTTTACACATTATAAATAAAAAGAGTTAGAAACTAAATCATGAACAATGAAAACAAAGGTATGGAGAAACTTTCCTTGGGGAAGGAAGAGTTTCCCTATAAGAAAAACATCAGGGAAATAAAATTTGTCAGGAGATAGAGTGTTATTGATTTTCAAAACATAAAGGAATGGAAAATTCATAAGGAAATCTTATTAACTCAACATTTATATCATAAAATATATGATTTTATTATATCATTTCATCACTCATTTATTAATATTTTTCTATTAAAATCACTATTTTGGTTACGACTGTTTCATTGTTCATGTATATTTTGGTTTGGTAATTTTTTTCATTTTACATTAATCATAGCTCCATAATATATAGAGTCCATATTAGGAAATAAATATTAAATATATTAATTTTTTATATAGTTATAATCCTCCATAAAATGTTGTGATAGAATAAACAATTACACAGTTCATGAAGATGATTTTTTATATATACGCATAAAAAATATTTTTACTTTTCAAAAAAATTAAAAAGTTAAATAATAATATATCTTTCTATAATCAATATAATATCATATATATCATATATATTAATTAAATCTATCCTTTTTTCTTACCATGAAATGTAGAAAAAAAATAGATATCATCACTACGTGGAGGTAGTAGTCCACATGTATACACGAGTGACACTATCTTTTTACAAATAATTAGATTGTAAGAAGGTATATATGATATTATAATTATGAAAGAATAATTATGTTATAAATAAAATATATATTCATGTGTTCCATCTTTATAACCATCCATGTAAAGTTGTGTTGAATGATGAATTGCATCCCTACATGGAGACGGTAAGTCTTATATACGCACAAGTGATGTTTTAGTTTTTTAGGATAGAAAATATATGGAAAATTGTTTTCCCATAATCATAATAAAATATAAGTATATATATGAGAAATTATTTATTATTTTAGGAAGGGTGCCTCAAATTCATAGGAATTAATAGAAGAATGAAATTTCAAATAATCGATAAAGATGATTATATCATCATTGGTATAATTACTTTATATTCATTATTTATGTCCTTTTTAATGGTGTTTTGAGATGACTAGAACATATAAGTAATATATATGTATGTTTATAATAATATTTATTAGTGTATGATCACGATATATGAATCAAAACAGTGTGAAGAATTGAGAAAAGGGGTGTCCTCTTATAAAGGAGGGAAATGATAGACTTGGAATTTATAACATGATTAAATTATAATTGATTCATTATCAAGTATGATAACTACATATTTAAAAATATCTAAATAAAAAGTTACTTAGGTCGAAATAACCTCACAAAATGAAATTTATACATGTTTTGGGGTCATTTTTCATTTAGGATTAACCGCTTAGTCAACCAATTTTAATCCTAACTAGGGTAATAAAATTTTCAATCCTAAAGGGTTCTAATTTTACTTATAAAAAATAGATTCCAAATTTCATTGGGATTATTTTATTATTCATTTATCATCTTACTTTTACTCTTTCAATATTTTTATTTTTTTTAATAATTAAGTAAAATAATTTTATCATAAAATTATATTAATGACATTTTATGAACTATTCACATATATTGACATTGAAAACAACACAAAAACAATTGAATTAGATTATAAACCTTTAATGTATATATAATATATTAGTTTTATTTAGAAATTTTGTGTAATATAATAATTCAACAGATTTTTATTACTTCTAATATTTTTAAAATAATATATTTTATTTCTCTATTAGTTGCACAAATACAATATTAGTGTTATGTAAACATTGAAGGTAATTATTTAATAAATAATAATTAGAAACAAATTAATATGAAAAAAAATTAGTTTAACTCTTAAAAAAACATTTAGAACCAACCATATCATTTTCTTATCCTTAAGTAAACAATTTAGAGATATTAAATTCTAAATAGTTACATTTATATTTATTGTTTTTATAAATTAAAATAATAATCATAATAAAATAAAAATAGAACTATATAAAAAACCTATATTTTATGAAAAGGATCTTGAAAAAATATTATTTCTTCAATAGATTTTGTTACCGGTGACATTGTGTTTTAATGAACCAAGACAAACTGTTAATATTATTATTTAAACATGATCGTAACTACATAGTCATTAAACATAATGTAATTAATAGAAATAGCCAAATTTTAATTATTAACTATAATATTTTAATATAATGAAATTACATTGATAAAAATGTAATTATTTTTCGAAAGGTCTATATATTTCGGAAATAATAATTTATCAAAAAAAATTATTGTATTTTGTGAAAAAATAAAAAAACAATTTAATTAAATTTTTTACAATTTTATTGGATAAGTAAAAATTTATTTTTTAAATTTATATTTCAAAATTAAGTTAGGTTTATTTTTTTTTTACTTTTCTAAAAATACTAACTTTTCGGCAATTGGTGAAAAATACTAGTTTTCTCTTGTAAACTCCCTTTCATTTATTGATTTTATAAGTTTCCTTATATTTAAAATTGTTTTAAAAGTAAAATTATTATAATTATATATTAATTCACACAATTTAGATTATTGGAATAAATTTCATTTCAAATTTTTATATTAAAACATTTAATAATTTTGGACATTTTTTCTCTTTGGAGAACTGCTTTCACGTCGCATTTGTTGGTTTACTTTTCAATTTAATTTTTCCACTTTTGGGAATGAATTTTTTAAAAAAAGGATTAATTGTTTGTAACTTTAATAGTAAATAATATATAATAATTTCAACATATATATATTTTCAAAATGGTTAGTGAAACCATAAAAAATAATTGTTGCGGTTGAAGTTAAAATAGGTGTACCGGGGTTAAACTAAAAAGATAAGGTGTAAAATCACCTAAACACCAGTATAGAACACTTTTTATAGATATATTGTTTACTTATAACCCATAAATGTCTGTAATATTTAATTTTTGACAATTTATCAAGTAAAATATTCTGGTACACTTTATTCTATTTAAAACTTCCACGTGTGTCCTCTCCCAAACTTATAAAAGGCCACCCCTCTACTCTCCCCTTTATACTACAAAAACCCATTGGTTCATAAAATATCGACCCAAATATATTACATAAATAACTCCCAGAATTATATATTACTTTTTATATTATAAATACAACCTATAAGGGATTTTGGTTAAACATGAAGAGGTTATCTGTAGTATTTGTAATGTTTTTACCTCTATATTTTTGTTTTACTTCATATAAATCCTTAAAATTTACATCAATTATAATGATATAAAAACACCAGTATCTCCAATATACTGATATTTTATTATGTTAATTTCATAACTTATAGTGACCTCATCTTCCTTGAAATGGGTATCAAACCCACTGATCATGTGTACGACGGCCTATCGCCTTGGGAACTGATGTTATTCCTTTTCCACTACCACCTCTAATGACTAGATATAATGATGGATATAATGTTTATGAATGAAATTTATGATTTTATTATACCAATTTAATTATTATACCACATCTAAATATTTATTTATAAACTCTTTAGAAAATAATAAATTTTCTCCTCTATATGGTGGACTACCGCCTCACGAATCGATGTGATGTGTTTTTCACTTTGTTTAGTTGGACGGTAATAATGATAGATAAAATTTATATAAATGATATTTTAAAAATAATTATAGTTATTTAATTATTATATCACAGGTACCCTCTAACATTTTATTATGTGGGAATATGATAACGTCACCCATGTGTACGGCAGGCTACCGCCTCACGAGGCGATGTGATTCATTCTGTTTTTATTCTTTACATGGTAGGTAATAAGGGAAGTTTTAAATAAAAATTTTTAATTATATGAAATAAAAAAAATCAATTTTAATATATTTTTTACACTTATTTCATTTAATATATTACGAAAATGGATACAATTTTCAATTGTGCTTACGATATATTGTCTCCATGAACATTTTACATAATTTTCTATCTCTAAAATTAATGGATTATGGTAAAAAAAATATATAGAATATATATGATATTTATTTAATGTTTAAAATTATAGATACATTTTAATAATGGTAAAATTTAGAGGACTAAAAATGAATAAATCAAAACATACACAAAAAACAAAGTACTTATTGCCTGAAACGTGATTTTAACATGTAATTATTAATAAATATGTATTAAAATGTTATAACTAAATAATATATAGTATGAAATATATAATTATTATATTATAATAGATATATTATAAACATATATGCACAATATAGGAGGATTGAACGTGTAAAAAGGAAGATGATACTCTAGGTAAGGGATTTTTGTCTCAATTTGTCTTCTTTGGGACATATATTATGTTATGAACCTATCCTATTTTATGTGGTTTATATACACCCCATTTGATATTTTATACTATAAACATAATTTTATTCATTATATTTAATATTTTTTTGATGTAATTTTAAAATGGGGCTAATGATTCAAAATTTATAGAAGTGTTAAGTGTTTGATGTTACGATCACATTGTTCATTAGGATTTCTTATGATTATTTTCCAGATGAAAAAATATGATGATCCATATCTCAATAAACCCATTATTTATTATATAATATTTTAATTTCATGAGAATACATGTTTTCAATTCATTTTCCACTATTTATATAATCACGATTCCAAAATAATATTATTAAATTAAAATTACCTCATTTCTCTCTTTAGTAAATCGAAAATTACTATTTTATTATCAATAAAACAAGGAAAATACTCTTCACCGATGAAATAAAATAAAGGTAGTCAAAAGTAGTGATGTCCAAGGGATTACCATCAGAAAAAATAATTACATTCTGAGGGTAACCAGTCCACATTAGAGAACACCAACATGATTTCCTCATGACTACTTCACCTAGAAAGAGAATTCGTAAAAAAATTAGATTCCCTTGGAATATGATGAAAAGAACATTTGTTCAGGATCTCTAATGCGCAATGATGAACAATGTATGTACAAATCCACATCACCTCAACTTTCCCATAAAAATCCTGAATCAAAACATCTCAGTCTGATTGGAGTTCAGATAATGCTAATGATAACTTTCTACAAAGAATGATACCCATTTGCAACACACATACCTCCTCACCCAATGAACATCCTGGACCATGAAAGATGCTAAAAAATATTATTGAACTGTTTCTATCATGCACCAGACCTCCCCACGCAACTAACCAACCATAAGAAATCCATAGACGCTAAGATTTAATCCAATCCCTCGAGGTTGCCACCAAATCCAGAGTCCCTGTGAACTGGGAGTACCCATTGGCCAGTTTAGTAAACTACAAAGAAATTGATAAGGATTTCTGCCCTTTAACAATTTCCCCAATTCATACATTAGGATTTTTTTTTCCTATGTAGCAGCAAAAAACCAGACTTCTGAACCTCTTAAATCTAAAACACTTTTTTATTCCATATTCATGTCTTCTAAAATTGATTTAAAAAATGTTTTAATGTTCCTCTTATATTTTTTAAAGTAAATTTTACCCTTATTTGAAAATTTTTAAAAAATAAAACAAATATCTGTATCACATTCAAAAAAAATATTTTTTTGATTTTATAGATAATTTGAGAGGAATTTTAGTTTTAATGTTTACGTCATTTCCATCCATCATGACCAATCAAAATTTTAATTATTCATTCATATGTTTCAAAGGATATTTTCAAATAATAGGTTTTCAAAAGTTTTTATGTTTTTTTTATATTTTTCATTGTGGGAAGGATATTCTCCTTATTAAATAATTTAAATGTTTTTTAAAGCATACTTTATATTTTTTCAAAGTTATTTTCAAAGAAAATTATTTTAAAAATATCTTATGAATTTATAGTTTTAAAAAGTTTTTAATCAATTAAATTTTATTTTCCTCAAGAAATATTCCATGTCACTATTTAAAAAAACATTTCTATCTATGATGACATCCTTTGATGTTACATAATCTAACTCAGGATATGATTCAATTAGATCCACATTGTTCCTTGTATAGATGGTTAATGATTATGATGAAAATATTTTTAAAAAACATATTTCTTTCAATGGGTTAAAAAATAATTAAATGTTTAGGAAATCTTACCCATTCTCATGGGTTTTGATATGAAGAACGTTTTATGATCTTTTGGCATGTAGATGTATAGATTAAATTATAGGTGATAGTTATATCTTCCTCGAATTCATTACGTTAAGATAGAAAACTCATGAGTAAATATGTTATGTGTGAACCTGATTGCATGTTCATAGTGTGAATTGTGAACATAATTACATGTTCATAATTCTATGAGTGAACCTGATGACATGTTCACAATATGATGCATGAATCTAATTACATGTTCATATTGATATATATGGACCAATATTTCATGTCCACTGGTAATATTTGGACCTAGTTTCATATACACAAGTTTATGTGAGGGTATAATTTCATTTCCTTAAAATACTGAGTGAAACTATTTCTATTTATACATGTTCAAAATGTTATAAACATATGTGTATGCCAAAATTCTATGTGATAATCCAAATTTATGTTATCATGCCTCGAGTTCATTGATTCCATTATGATTCATGTATAATGAACTACCAATATTTTTTTTATGACTCATGTTTTTTTATATATGATATGAAAGGTATGGTTTTAAAATTTTATTCTCATGTTATCCTACCCTTATGCTCGTGATATGTTCATATCTTTCTTGGTTAATCTTACTAATAATCTAGGTTACCCCTTTATTTGGTTCCCTTTCCCTAGGTTATGATTAAAGTTATTATGTATGATATAACTAAGATGGGTCCTAATTATGAATAACATAATGAGAGATGATGTATCTAACTTATAGACCAGTTTTTATGTGTCCATGTTTCCAAATCTATTAGATCTAAAATATTACAGCATGAATCGTTATGTTATGTAATGAATATCCATATATTAAGATGTAATATATTTGTATGAGATGTATGGTTCATTACATTTGGTATCAATTCAAGGTGTTGTTAGCCTTTGAAAATAATATTGAGAAAAATTGAGTGACATCTCTATGGAAAATCTCTATGGATAATTTTAATTATGATTCAAAGTATAGGAAAATTCCCTAGAATTTTGGTAAAGAGTAGACTTAGTGGTTTTTGTTAAATTACATCCATTCTCAATTACTATATTTGGATGTGGCTCTAGCACAGAGGTACCTAGGGTTAATTACTTTGACAATGGTCCACTGGTCTTGACCAGATAATCACTTTATGTACAAATATAAACCTTACTACACACCTAGTTTGAAACTCTCAGGGATAAGATTTTTGGAATTAAAAAACACATTATGAACCATCGTAAATGATTTAAATGGATGATAACAATTAATGAAATAGGATAAACCTAATCATTAATAGATTAAAAAAACGTTTTTAGGATTTATATATACAATAATTAATTTCTAGGATTATATGGTTCCACGCTATGATTATTTTCTGTCACACCATGCTTTTAGGTTTTAGTAAATTGATCAAATTGTAAAGAAATATGTTTATTATAAGTGTGAAAGATAATGAAATGATTTTCCACCTAAGAGACCAATCTTTATGGGAAATGTAATGAACATTTTCATTTCAATTCTCCCATAAATTTCCCAACCTATGAATCATGATAAACATCCAAATTATCAAGGGTGGAAAAAACATTCTATTGGGTCCTTTATGAGGAAATATCCAACTTCATTTTCTAGTTTAGTTGATCCACTAGTTATTGAGAAATGGATTAGTACCATTGAAAAGATGTTTTCTATTCTATACTATTCAAAGCATGAAATATTTATTTTAGTTGTCTAATATTTAGAAGGTGAGGTATATCAAAAGTGGATGGTAAATAACAATATGGGACAATGAAAATAAATTAACTCTATGAAGTGGGATGATTTCAATATATTATTTTTCAATTTGTTTTTTCTTTTGATCTTTATATAAAAATCAAGAACAGATTCCTCTAACTTAAGAAAAAAACTAATGAATATGTCAACACATATAATATAAATTTTATAAGACTTATGATGTACTCTTATGATATCAACATTCATCCTAAATTTAAGTTTGATTGATTCATCATTGGTATAAGAAAATATATTAAGGGAATTAACCATAAGGGGCTTTGGATTGTATAAAGAAACCATTCTCTACGATCTAATGTGGAAATGAAATCTGGAAACCATCATGGTTCTAGTGATAAAGAATGAATTATTGGGTTCCATTGAAGTTCCAATGATATGTGATATGGAAGGAAGAGAAATTTTCAAACTCCTACTTGTGAAAACTATGGGAATGATCTATTAGGTGTGTTTTTAAAAGGAATGAAAAAGTGTTTCAAGGTTAGGAATCTGGGCCTTTGAGAAAAAGAATAAATAAGTGGTGTGAAGATGTCAGTCAATGATATGAATGGAGAGATATATCAATGTAATGAACCACCCACACTCTAATGTTTCAAATTAATGGAGTATCGTTATTATTCTAGCCAATTATCAAATCCAATGATTAATGAATTTCACCATGTACATAATCATATTAAGCTATGAGATAATGGGAAATCACATGTAATCACTATTTTTAATTAAGGGTGTGATAATTACACGGTGAAAGGTACACTTATCATCCACTCTAGAACCACTAATACCTTATTTGACTCTGGCTCTACCCTTTTTTCATATCTGAAGAATTTTATTATGGTATCAATATTCCACCAAAATGATTAGATGTATGATTTTCATTAAAACCTAAAAATCATTAAATGAACACATATAAAGTATATGATTTATCTCTAGTTAATGTTTTTGAGAATTTTCTTCTTGTAAACTTTATTATTATTATTTTTTTATAAATTTCATGTTATCATAGGAATAGATTGGATTTATCTATATAAGTCCAACATTAATTGCTGATTAAGGGTTGTTATGTTTGAGAATACAAACGAACCAATGATTCACTATTAGTATGATGGTAAATTTGAACATTTGATGGAAACCACATCCATTATATGGTATTTAATTCAATCCAAAAGGGGTTCTTATCTAAAATGGTTAGCGAGAAACTCAACATATATGATACTCCTATTATGATGTATTTTAATAATTTCGTTCGAAAAGGGTTTCTTAGTCTAGCATGGAAACTTGAAGTTGAATTCTGAATATAACTCAGAACTGGTTCCATTTTATTTCTAATACTCCCTATAAAATTTCACCCATAGAGTTGTAAAAATTGAAGGTGAAACTACAAAATAAACTTAATAGAGGATTCAATCATCCATGTGTGTCACCTTGTGGTGAAATTTTTCTTTATGTGAAAATTAAATATGGGATGACGTGACTCATTATTAATTATCAAGATTTGAATAAGAGAATGATCAAGAACAAGTATCCTTTACCACATATTGGTGACCTCCTTGATCAACTATACAGAAGTCAACACTTGTTCATGATTGACCTTCATTCTGGATATCATCAATTATGGTTTAAGAAGTATGATATACACAAGAATACATTATGGACAAGATATAGAAACTATGTGTATATAGTGATGCCATTTAGTCTTAAAAATTCACTCATTATCTTCACAAATTTAATGAATTGAGTCTTTAGAGAGTACCATTACTAATTTATGTTAGTATAATATTCTCATTTTTTTAGAGATAATAGAAGGGTATTAATATCACTTGATAAAAGTACTAAATACCAAATAGACGGAGAAAATGTTTGAAAATTTTAAAAAGGGTGATGTTTGGATATAAAATGATTCATTGTTTGGTTATATAATCTTATTTGAGGGTATATAGATGGATCCATCAATGTAAAAAGTTATTTAATGTTTTCCCAGAATAACCAAGAAGACAAAGATATATAGATTTCTTATTTAGTGAGATATTATCAATAGTTTGTAGATATTTTCTCATTAATATCCAATCAACTATGTAAGTTAACTTGGAAGGGAACCATGTTCCTCTAGAATAATTAATGTGAGGAAAATTATAATAAATGAAATAGAAGATTGTTTAATGCACCTATGCTTACATTACCCTATAGTGGATTTGGGTTTTCAATATATATTAATGCATAAAAGAATGTATTGGGATGTTTTCTTATGTAGAATGACATATTTATAGATTATACCTCATGAGAGTTGTTGTTCCATGATAAAAAATACCCAAGTCATGATTTGAAGTAAGTTATAGTAAATTGTTCATTAAAGATATAGAGGAATTATATTTTCATGGAAATGTGTGATATATATACCAATAAAAAAATTTATCATATATATTTATATATATGGAATTAAATATGAACCATAGAAGATGGTTAGAGCTTATTAAACTTTATGATTTCTCCATACATTATCCCCTAGGTATGTAAACAAGGTGAAAGATTCCTTGAGTCAAAAGGATCATGCTAGAATATCCATCATGAGGATCACAAAAGATCCAATATCTTTCCATTTTCAAAGGATGGATATGGAAATACTGAAGGGAGGGGAAAAATAATATCTTTCTCAATAAAAATATCAACTATCTATCCATGTGAAGATTAAATAGGAAAAGAATAATTATGTAGAGCTCCACAAGAAGATTATAAACGTTATAAATTTAAACCGTATACATTATATAATAATAAGGTTTAAAAATAAATTATTTTTTCCATCCATATCATATTTATATGAACAGGTTATTAGAGTAAGATTATTGCTATTAATTCTCTAATTCATTCTATAAGTATGGATATATATAGGGATTTGAAATATTATTTTTTGTGCGATGGAATGAAGAGAGATATCACTAAGTTTGTATATTAGTGCTTGATGTGTTAGAAAGTTATGGCTGGGAGATAAAAGTATGAAGGTATGTTACATCCATTTCCCTTACCATAATGTAAATGGGAAAACATCACCATGTATTTTTTTCATCGGACTCCCAAAACATATAAAGGGAATAATGCTATATGGGTTTTATTTGATCGCCATAAAAGTCCACAAACTTCATTTCTATCAGAGACTATTTCTCTATGGATCGTATTTATTTGATATATATTAAATAAGTGGTAAGGTATAATAGAGTACCACATTCCACTATGTCTGATTATTATTTGAGTTTTACCTCAATATTCTAGATAATACTCAAAAAAATTCTTTATACATAGTAGATCTTACTCACTAAATGTCACATTAAAATAGATGTTCAGTTTGAGAGAACAATTCTAACTCTAGGGGGTATATTGAAATCTTGTTGTCTGTATTTAAAATGTGGTTGGGATCAACACAATCATTTAGTTAAATTTCCATATAATAAAAGATTTAGCTTGATTATTCAAATAACACCTTGTGAATCCCAATATCGAAATAAGGGTATAACTCTAACATGTTGGGATGAATTTGGGGAAATATTGATATTGGGACCTGATATCACTAATAAAATGGATGATAATGTGATATTCATTCAATAACACATAAGGGCATTACAAAGTCGATAGATAAGTAATGTAGAAAGCTGTCAATGTGATATACAATTCAAAGCTGGTGATAATGTGTTTATAATAATATCTCAATTTAATAAGTTTATTATATTTTTTTGTTAATGTGAAACTTAGACTTATGTATATAGGTCCCTTTGAAATTCTTGAATGTACTGGGATAGTAGCCGATCGGTTGGTGCTTCCACCAAACCTCTCTCAAGATCACATTGTGTTCCATATATCTCTTATAAGTAATTACATATTTTATCCATTACAAAGTAATAAAATCATAGGTAACACCACTATAGAATGATATTTCATATTGGTAACAACTATCATAGATTCTAAACTGTATATAAAAATTTATTTGAAACATTACCACACACCTTGTCAATGTTTTGGGGAGAAACCAAAAACTTGAGGAAGATATATGGGAAACTAAGGATGTGTATTTATCCTAATTTCGTTATAAAAAGTTGATAAAAATTTGAGGAATAAATTAATTTTAAGGGGGTTTAATTTAAAACACCGAGATTTAATAATTTATTTATACCATGCTTTAACAAACTACAACAAACTATTAATACAATTATTTAAACAAACTTGTTATTACCAGGACATTAAACATGGAGAAATAAATAAAAATAAACACATTTTAATTATTAATTATAATTGTTTTATATAAATTAATAATAATTATAAAAAGTACTTAATTTTCAGTGAAGTCTTTATATGATTCAAAAAAAATATTTTTTAAAAAAATATTTTATCCTATTATTTGTGAGAAAATAATGAATGTAATTTTGGAATAATTTTGAAAACATAATTTAAAAAACATAATTTCTTGTATCTAAATGTCAAAATAATTTTACTTTTAATTTTTTTTTTATTTTTATGAAATGATTAATTATTTAGTAATTAGTTAAAAATAATGGTTTTTGTTGAAAAATTATTTTTTATTTAATGAATGTATTAAGATACTATTTTAAAAAAATATTTTTAATACAAAAAATAGGTTAATTATATAATAATTAATCCAATTTAGGGAATTTTTAACAATTCTATATTCAATTTATAATTAATTTTTCTAAATATTCAAACATTTTCTCATTGGACAACGGTTTTATGGTCGCATATGTGGTTTTAATTTTAAATTACAATTTTCCATTTAAATAAAATATATTTGTAAAAATGGATTTCATACATGTAAAAATAATAACTAATATTAAATAATAAGTTTAGATTGGTTTTTTTTTTCAAAATAAATAGTAAAAAATATAAAGTAATTATCACTGTTAACGTAAAAATAGGTTTACATGGGATTAAACTAAAAATATAAGGAACAAAATCACCTAAAAACATGTCCAAAACCATTTTATGGAAATATTTATACAATATATCCTATAAGGATAAATAATGGGTCATTTTTTATCTTTTTGGCAAGTCGAATAAATTGGTACACTTTATTGTTTTCAAAATCTACATGTGTGTCCTCTCCCCCACTTATAAAAGGCCACCCCTCCCCTATCCCCCTAACACATCCAAATATCTTTGGTTAATCCAATAACTACTCAAATATCTTCATTACATACCACCCTAAATTTCAGTGTAATTATTTATATCATAAAGACAATATAAGAAGGGGGTTTAAACAAAAAAATGTTTTCCAAATAAGATGTATGGTTATTAACTATGTGTTTTTTATTTTATTCTTATTATAAATACTTAAAATATTATTAAATTATAATTATATAATAATTATAGTATGTTATATATAATTATATTTTATTATGTTAATTTCATGACATATATCGATCTTCTCTTCCATCAAATGGGAAACAACACTATTTATCATGTGTTTGGTGGAATACCTCCTCAGGAGACAATGTTATTCATTTTCCCTAAACATTTCTTATTGATAAAAATAAATATCGATATAATACTTACATATAATATTTTTTATATTATTATACCTATGAATTTATAATACCACATATACATCCTTACCTCTAATGCCATTGGAAAACAATAATGTCACTCGTGCATATACCGGACTACCACCTCACAAACCAATGTGGAGTGTGTTTCATTTTTGTTTTACATGGATTGTAATAAGGATATAATAAATTTATATACATGATATTTTTAACATAATTATACTTATGGAATTATTATATAACACATACCCTCTATTTTTCCATTCTGTTGGAAAGTGATATTGTTGCTTATTTATACGACGGATTATCACCTCTTGAAGCGATGTGATTCGTTATTCACATATTATTTACATAGAATGTAATAAATATGTGTTTAAATAAATAATAATAATATATATGGATTTAAAATTATTTTAAAATTGTAATATATTGTTAACCTTTATTTTTTTCAGTCTATCGAGGTAATGGAAACATCATTCATGTGTAAATACAGCCTACTGTCTCAATAGATGATGTATTTCATTTTCTATCTATAAATTTGTATGATTACTATATATACCTATATACAAAATATATATGATATTTATATCATGCTAAAATTATTAGAATTTTGGAACCATGATCAATATAATATTACAAAAAACTAACAAATCCAAACATGCTCGAAAACAAAAATAGTTATTCCATGAAACATGATTTTAAAATGGAATTGTTAATAAACAAGAAATGTAATATTTAAATAATATAAAGTATGATATATATAATTATAGTTCTATAATATATGTAAAGTAAATATATATTTATTATATAGGAGGATTAAACATTAACAAAGGATGTCAAGACTTAAGGTAATTAATTTTTTTCTCAATTTTTTTGGACATACATTTCATTATGAACATCACTTCTATTGTAAGGTGTATATACATCCATTTTGGAATTTTATATCCTAAATATCCACATATTCATGGTATTTATGGTTTCATTTTATGTTATTATTTAATGGATCACAAGATAAAAAATTTACCAATGTTGAAAGGGTTTTATGTAACGATAACACAATGCATTAGGATTGATTATAATTATCTTTTGTTGAGGAAATATTATAATAAATATCTCAATAAAGTCATAAATTTTATTCTACTATGGATATTTTATGATAATAAAATTTATCCATTCATTTTACTTTCTTTATTTACTCATGATTCCAATATAAGTGTTTTAAATAAAACATACCATATTTCTATCTTCAGTCAAAAACCCATTTTTCATCCTTATCGATGTTTTATAAAATTTGTTCAAAAATATCTTAGTGTTACCCTCGGATTTTTTAAAGTCTCTTATACCCCTATTTTATTTTTTACAAAAAAAATTGTATCTTCATGTAGTTTTCATAACAAGGATTGTTTGGATTTTACTAAAAATTTGAAAGCAATATTTTTCTTAACGTGTACAGAAAATTGGGATTTCAGGACTATTTAATGTTTTAATGAATAATTCAAAACATTAAAAGAAAATTCGTAGATAAAGGAGTTTTAAATTGATTTCTATTTTCAAAAAATTTATTTTCATAGTGAAAAGTATATTTTTTTCAAGAAATGTTTTAAATTATTTTTAAAGATTTCTATATAAATTTTCATTGTTATTTTTAATGAAATAATTTCAGAAATAGTTTATAAACATATAGTTTTCAAAATACGATTTAAAAATAAATTTTATTATCCTCTAGAAATGTTCCAGGTGTTTTTCTAAAAATAATTTTCCATGTAATATAACATCATTTGACGTTACATAATCTTTATTTGGGATATGATGTAATGATACCATCTTTATTCTTTCATTGGGCTGTTTATTTGTTCATAAAAAGTTTTTTATGAAATTTATTTCTTTCAATGAGTTATACCATAATGAAATTTTTATTAAACCATTCCCCTTTTCATGATTTATGATATGTAGAATGTTTTATGATATTTTAGGACAAATATAAATGGATTTTGTGATAGGTGGTACATATAACTCCCTCCAATACATTGAGTATTGAGAGATATATAAATATTAAATATATTAAATGTGAACCTGATTAAATGTTCATAGTGTTATGTGTGATACTTTTTACATTTTCAAAATTTTATGCATGAACCAGATGAAATTTTCAAAATGTTTTGTTTGAACCTGATTACATGTTTAGAGTGTCATGTGGGGACCTTGATTTCGTGTACATATAGTTATGTGTGGTCCTAAGTGAATGTATATAATTTTTATGTGGGTTCCTAATTCTATGACCTTAAAATAATGAGTAATCATCTTTCTATTTATACATTTTAACAATGTTAGAATATTATGGTTAGTCCACAAATATATATCCAATACCAATGTTATGTTATCTTTGATCATATTGATCAATTCAATTATGATTTATGTCTTAAATATTCCTTGATTTATTTCAGGACTCAAGTTTTTGCCTGATGATAAGCATGGTATATATTTAAAATGTTATTCTCATGTTCTCATACACTAATGATCATGATATGTTTATATCTCCCATAGTTTCCCTTACTGATCATCTGATTTCCCCCTTTCTTATATTTCCATTTCCAGTGATATAATCAAATTTATTGTTTAAAATATTTCTAATAAAGAAGAATTTTATGATGAACATAGTTGGAAATTGTCCTGACCCGTCCCTCGGGGCCATGTCGTTACTACCCCAAGCCCACCTTCCATGGGACAGGGGCTGGTGACTAGCAGCCGAAAGGCATATCCCTAAAATAGGAAGGCATTTCCTTTAAACCTGCAAATATACACAGAGTAGAAAACAACAAGAAGGAATTACTAAGTGATCTGATGTAGTAAAAAGAGTGTTGAAAGTAAAGGGTCCAGAATATAAGCCCATCTGAAAGTACGAGTACAAGTCAAGAATACAAATACAACTAAAAAGTGTAACGCAGCTCCTAGATCATCCTCCATGGATACTACCTTATGGGTAGGTATAACTCACAATCAGTAGTCCCCACATCACATCACACTAAATGGACCCCCTTTGAGTAACTTCCAGTTCTGGCTCCCTCAGCCTCGATCAATGTTATAGGTCTTCTGCACAAGAGACAACAAGGTACAGGCGAAGCCCATGCATGGGCGAGTATAACCATACTCAGTAGGGACCCCGAGACCCCCTAGTTCTCCTAAAGTTTCACAACGTAAAACCAAAAAGTAAGACATCTACTCTATTTAGGTATATTCCCATACATACACATAAGTTATCATGATATACATATCTCATACATGAGGGAAGATTAAAACAAAGGTAACACCAAGAAGGTAATACCATGATGGAATAAGTACCACACAAGTAACACTATGAAGGTTAGACCATGAAGGTAAAGTACCACAAAGGTATCACCATGAAGATAGTACCACCAAGGTAAAAGTACCACAGAGGTATCACCATTAAGATAGTACCAGGAAGGTAAAAGTACCACACTGGTATCACCACGAGGATAGTACCACGAAGGTAAAAGTACCACATAGGTATCAACACAAAGATAATTCCGCGAAGGTAAAAGTCTTAGTTCAAAAGGATTCTTAGCTCAAACTAGATGTTCAGTGAAGTATAGAAGTACAAATGATTATTCAAAAAACTAGATCCTCTTATTCTATCAAGGGGCACTACTGCTGATTAGACAGAGTTTGACCCACATAGGATCGATAGATACTAATCACCGCAATTACCCACACAGGATATGACTGACACATGATCGGTATGCGCTGACCCACACAGAATCACTGAGCGTTAACCCACAAAACATCAGTATGAACACACCCACACCGGATTGATTAGTGCTTACCCACATAGGATCTGACCCACACTGTATCACTATGAATACTGACAGCCATCCACGAGATTATCAACGGATAATAACATGTATCATTCCCAGTAACAACGCCGAACACATCGGTTGCTTCTGAAATCCTCCTATAACGAGTACAATGAACATGTCGTGTCATTGAGAGGCGCTTCCCACTATTCTTGGAGTACTGATGTACTCCTCCTATTGAGTACTGTGGGGCTTCCACGTCACAAAGAGGCGCTCCCCACCGTGGGTATGTTGCGTCACACAGAGGCACTCCCCCTCGTGGTCTGCTGAGGTACTCCTCCAGTCGAGTACCATGGGTTTTCCATGTCATATAGAATTTCTCCACACTATGGGTCTACTGCGTCAGATATAGGCACTCCCCACTGGGCCTCTCAAGTCACTCCGAGTCGAAATGGCCAGAAGTCGTCAAGACACAGCTAGTCACCAAGTTTTGTATGTAGCATACTTGGGAGAACCACTGTATGAAACTGGTTCTTATTTTAGAGGTACGCGATTCTTTTTTTCCTTTTCTTTAAGTGTTTTATAGAAAATATTGAAAATGGGGAAATATCCTAAATTTTGGAACTACACTCCGTGTACTTTATCCACACACTGTGTACTTTTAGCCATGTTGGGATGAGTACACGAGGCATGTAGCCATGCCGGTGGCGAGGGGTGTAGTAACTGACTACACGCTGTGTAGTGGTACCATACACGCCGTGTAGTCAGTCGGTAGGCTTAAACAGTAAGGCAGTAGAGTCACGGCCAGCTGGGCGACAGTACACACCGTGTACTCGAGAGTACATTCCATTTACTCATGTCGACGGATGAACAGTGTGTCGGTGCCACCAAAAGAGCAATTAAATGAAAGAATTACACATCATGTACTCAAAATTACATGCCGTGTACTTTGATTTTTCAGCTTAAAACAGGCAGTAGCCTCCTCCATTGGAAGAGGAGACACTTGAGCCGATTTGGAGCCTAGGAGGATAGCCAACCCTTTGAAGATCCGTCGGGTGTTCGTCTGGAATCCGATTCAGCTTCAGACGATCTCGTTGGAACCGCACGGGTAAGCCCTCTCCTGTCCTAGTACCGTTCTTACAAATTCTTCTCCTAAAATACGTTATTTACATTTGAATGGGATTTGTTCTTCATCATATCTACGCCGTTCTTGGGCGTTTCTGGAGTTGGCGTTCATGTATAACACTCGTTGGCATATAAGGTAGGTGTCATGGTGTTTATTTTCCAACTGTCATGCGTTTTCGTGTGTTTTCGTGCCACAAACCCATGTTGGGGTGTCATGTGGCTGAGGCCGTTGTTATATTTAATTCCTATAATTTCATAGATGATTAAATTGTGATAATTAAATGCTGGATGGGATTGTTTCTTAGATCCAGAACCACCACTGGGGTGTGTTACATTATTTAGTCATTTGGCCAGGATACCCGAGGGTATGCCTTTAAAGTATTAATTGTAGAATTTGCTTGAGAGGAATTGCTTTTTACTGGTTGTTTACCTGTTGGGAATGGCCCGGTTACTTTTTTAGCCTCAAGGTTTTGTTGTATTTGGCCTGAGGGTGTTGTTGTAATTAGCATGAGGGCACTGCACTATTTAGCCTGAGGGAAGTAGTATTTTTCCTGAGGGCAAACTTTCGTGCCTGAGGGCTTTAATTCTTTGCCTGAGGGCGACACGTCCCATGCCTGAGGGAAATTTCTGTTTCTGCATGAGGGCAATACCTACAGGTTGGATTCTGTTTACCCGAGGGTAAGATTTTTGCTTGTCTGAGGACGTGGACTGTTTTGTTTAGAAATGCATTGTGGTGATTTCTAGTATATAATGAATTAAATGAATAATAAAATGACAATTTAATTGTTATGTTAGTTACTTTTAGTACTTCTTACCTTATTTCATTTTACTATTGCACACTATTGTTTCATGCTTACATGAAGTTGGGCACGGGCCTTTTGTGGGTGCCTACTGAGATATATTTCTCACACCCTGTTTGGGTCATGCTTTTCGGCCAAAATAGATTACGTTGCTGCATGTGTAGATAGGGGAAAGAGTCCCTATACAGGTACTTGACTGTTGCTGTGGAGTAGAAGGGCATGGGACCGAGCCTAGGCTTGCGATGCCACTGCCAACTGTTTTTCTTGTTTTGTTGTACTCTGTATTTTTTTTGTACTGTATTGACGTATAACATGTTCTGGCTGTTTTCATAGAACTTGAAACATGTAGCATCATCACTTATATACTGTTGGTTAAAACCACTGTTGTAGTTACTTCAGTTGTGTATGTTTACTACTTATGCTGTCGTTGTATGTTTTATTTATATTCCGCTGCGCTACACTTTTACAAATGAGGGCATAGTTTCCACCACTATCAGACCTGGGACCTCGCTGCTAGTCGGTAGCCTCTGGCATTTGGGGAAATGTGCATGAGGTCTTGTGGCGAACCGGGCTCGGGTCCGGGATGTTACAAAGTGGTATTAGAGCATTTCTATTCTTTGACTTACTATTTGGAGCCGTATTCTGGGATAGGACGAACGTTAGTTGGTAATAAGCTATGCCCGGGCATAGCTAACCCACGTACAGGGAAAATACAATTTACCATGTGATTGTGATTTTATTTATTTTTCAATTTAAAGTTGATTTGTTTTCACCGTTGGGTGACGCACTTGTGCTTGTGCTGTTATAATTTATCTATGGGTTTTATTTAGTTGCAACCCGATGAGATGAGGGTATGTCGTCTCATGCATCATATAGGCACATGCTAGATATCACATATCATGAATAGTTTCCATGCCATGTAGGTGCATTAGAAATTCGAATGTTGATGTGATAGTTGTTGTGCTAGAAAATCATGCTGTTGTGATAGCTGCTTAATAAGTAACTGCCTTGTGATATGGTATGTTTTTGTTTAAGATTGTATATAGAATGGACACCAAACTTTGGTTTTTGCGGAGTATCGGCCCCCATTGACTGGAATTTGGTGGATCATTGACTGTTTGTTGGTTATGACCCATATAAGATGTCAAACTTTTATTTTTGGGGAGTATGGGCCCCCACGGGTCGGAATTTGACACTTAGGTGTCGTTTTTCGGTATTTTCTGGGTTCTGGAGAAGTTTCTGAGGCATACCATCTGAAAACCCGGTATACACGCCGTGTAGTATTTTTATAAACACCGTGTATGTTCTTCTGTTTGGGAAGGAAAATGATCTTTTTGAGTACATGCTGTGTACCCTGAGTACACGCTGTGTAGTTCCTTTGTCACAAACTGTGTGGGTGGAGAAATGGGGTAGGGAAGGGCATGGGTAAAACACGCTGTGTATTTTTTGTACACACTGTGTAGTGTTGACCCGGAGTCCGGCCGTGTAACTAACAACATGGGTCGGTGAACTCCTTTATAGAACACACCGTGTCAATTATGGACACTCCGTGTAGTGTGACATGGGGACTCGGCCGTGTAACTAACAACACGGTCCGGTGTCACCGCTCCCTGAACACGCCGTGTACCTATGGGACACGTTGTGTAGTTTGGTCCGAGGACAGACCGTGTGGAGTTAGCTGTGTTGCTGGGAAACAGGGTGGTGGACACGCCGTGTGCGGGTGTAACACGTCGTGTTATGTCAAGCCGAGTAGTTGGCCGTGTCACAGACGACACAAGCAGTTGGAAAATAACACCGTACACGCCGTGTAGATATTATACATGTTGTGTAGTTTTGTTCGACAGAAGCCGTGTGGCTTAGCCGTGTAGAAGGACCCAGGAAGGGGAAGGAAAGTCAAGTACATGTCGTGTAGTCATTGTACATGCCGTGTAGTCTTGTTTGGAAAATTTTGACATGATTTCTTCCTATTGTTCCTTTGTGGTTCCTTCACTTTCAGTCTTAATAATCTTGAATCTGAGGTGTGATTTTTACCTTGTAGTGTCATGACGCCACCACAACCACGAGTTGTTTGCCAGGAAAGTGGCGATGATTATACTCTGGAGATGGTGGGCCATGGGCTACCAGTTGATCCTCCAGTATAGCCAGATGTGTCACCTGTAGATATACCGGACATAGGCTTGGAGGCGCAGTTCTGTGAAGGCTTTATGCGGTTCATGCAGTCCTTTCAGGGAGCATCGCAGGCTACTACATCTATGGCCGAGCTGACGCATATCTTTCAGCAGCAATATCTATCTACGTTTTCAGAGGATGGTGGACCACAGGCTGCAGAGTCTTGGTTGGGGTCGATGCAGACTATTTTCGAACATCTTGAGACGCCTCCAGGGCGGAGGTCAAGCTCGCGACTTACATGCTGCGTGATTCCGCCAAGAGGTGGTGGGATGTTACCACCCAGTCAGAGCATCATAGGGACACAGAGTGGGAATATTTTCAAGCAGTCCTCTATGACTTCTTCTTTCCCAAGATGCTGAGGGCAGATAGAGCTCGAGATTTCGTGAATCTGCAGCAGGGTGTTATGTCGGTGATGGACTATTCTGCTCGTTTTACAGAGCTTCAGCACTTTGCACCCGTGCTGGTGGGTGATGAGACGTTGAGAGCCAGATGTTTTGAGGATGGTCTTCGGTATGACATCCGAGCACTGGTGAATGTTTTCAGGTTTCCTACTGTACACGCGATTGTGAATTAGGTGATGATTACAGAGAGGAAACTGCAGGAATCAAGTGATGTGGGCCAGGGTGGTTCAGCATCAGTTACCAGTGTGATTTCTGCTTGCAAGAGGAAGAGACAGATGGACTTCTCCCAGGGTGGCAGTACCATCCAGGCAGCTTCTTCAGGTGGCCCAATCAGGTGCTACCAGTGTGGCAGAGAGGGGCAGAAGAGACCACATTGTCCACGAGACCCAGTGGAGTGCCGAGCTTGAGGCAAGATAGGACATCTACAGCGCTTTTGCTGGGCGTTTCCACCAGTGGCTAGTGAGAGGGGTTATGTTCAAACTCCATGTGTGAGAGTAAGGCCAGTGGATTATTAGCATTCAGGGAACTGGAATACGTCAGGGAGTGTAGGCAGAGATGGTGGTTTTGGCCGTGGTATCCAGACACCAGGATCGCAGAGGCAGTAGGGCAGGATAGCTCAGGGTAGCCAGGCTGTGTCGTAGGGCCGCGACACTGGGCAGGCATATGCAGTGCAACAGACCTAGCAGGAGCAGGATCCCGGACCTTCTACAGTTAGAGGTACTATTCTAGTAGCTTCTGTCTTGTCTTCAGTACTTTTTGATATATGTTCTATGCATAGTTTCATATCTATACCCGTTGTGGAGAGCCTTGGGCTCAGTGTGTCTACTTCTTCCGATATCTTGACGCAAGACACTCCGTTGGGGACTAGGAAGGTTGGTGTGCGTCAGTGCAAGGAGTTCCCCCTCGAGGTTGGTGGGTGTCATTTCCTTTGGGACCTCTATATCTTGAAGATGACGAGCTATGACTTCTTTCTCGGGATGGACTGGTTGGTTCCCTTTCGAACCTTTGTATACTGCTATCGTCGTAGGGTGCGTTTTACGTCACCAGAGGGTGGAGAGTTTCTATACAAGGGAGAATGGGTTGTTCGGGCGAGTCGAGATGGACCAGAGCCTCATGGGTGAGGTGGAGTCACAGCCCAGATTGCGAGTTTATATCTGGATGACCAGGGGACTTGTCAGACGGATTTCCCTGTAGTTGTCGATCATTTCAGGGATGTCTTCCCAGATGACTTTTCAGGTCAACCTCCGGTGCATGAGGTGGATTTTTCTATCGAGCTTGTGCCAGGAGTAGCACCGGTGTCCATTCCTCCTTATAGGATGGCCACGCCTAAGTTGCAGGAGCTCAAGAGGCATTTAGAGGAGCTACAAGCAAAGGGATTTATCTGACCCAATACTTCTCCTTGGGGTTCTCTAGTTCTTTTGAGAATAAGGGGGATGTTACCCTCAAACTTTGTGTGGATTATCGGAAGCTGAACCAGTTGATGGTTAAGAACCGATATCCGTTGTCGAGGATTGATGATCTGTATGATCAGCTTCGTGGAGCAGAAGTGTTCTCAAAGATTGACTTGAGATCCGGATATCATCAGCTACGCATGAGACCATCTGATATACCTCTCACAGCTTTCAGGAGTAGGTATGTTCTATATGAGTATACGGTTATGCTGTTCGGACTCACGAACGTGCCAATAGTTTTCATGGCTCTAATGAATCGTGTGTTCCATCCGTACCTTGATTCATTTGTGGTAGTATTCGTGGACGACAACTTGGTCTACTCTCACAATATACACGACCATGCCACCCATCTTGAGATCGTATTGAGTACGCTGAGAGAGCATCGACAATATGCTAATCTCTTGAAGTGCCACTTTTGGATGGACCAGATTCACTTCCTGGGTCATATCATCTCAGTGGCATGAGTTGCAGTATATCCAGAGAAGGAAAGAGCCGTAGTTTCTTGGGAGCAGCCTAAGAACTTGTTTGATATACAATGTTTCTCAGGGATAGCTAGTTACTACAGATGCTTCATACATGATATCTCCCACCTAGCAGCACCGTTGACAGGTCTGACTAATAAGGGTGTGATGTTCGTTTGGTCAGAATCTTGCGAGATAGCTTTTTAGGACATGAAGGGAAGGTTGACATCATCACCGATCCTGATACTCCCAGAGCAGGGAAAGAGGTATACAGTTTACTGTGATGCATCAGGGATTGGGCTGGGAGCCGTTTTGATGGATGGTGACCGGGTTGTTGTGTACGGGTCTTGGCAGTTGAGACGACATGAGAGGAATTACCCGATGCATGATCTCGAGTTGGCTGTAGTTGTTCATGTGTTGCACTGTTGGAGACACCATCTGCTGGGAGAGAATTTTGTGGTTTTCACCAACCACAAAAGCCTCAAGTATATCATTACTCAGCGTGACCTGAATTTGAGGCAGAGAAGGTGGGTTGAGTACCTACAATCCTTCGATTTTGAGCATGCCTATACACCTGGTAAAGGTAATGTAGTAGATGATGCACTGAGTAGGAAGACTCAGATACAGGTAGTGCAGGAGGCCAGTGGTGAGAGGCAGCTCACGGCCTTGTTCTCTGAGATGCATCTGGAGGTGCATGACAGTCAGGGGTGGACTTATCTTTCCTCATTAGCTATGACTTCTACCCTCCTGGATAGAGTGAGGGTGAGGCAGCTATCGGATTCAGTAGTCCTAGTTCTACGGGAGTCGGTGGCAAGTGAGGACCCTCCTCCCGGTTGGATGATAGGCGATGATGAAGTTTTGCACTTCCATGGACGAGTATGGGTTCCATGGGATATACGCGAGGAGCTGATGTGGGAGTTTCATGCTTCAGTTTTTGCAGTTCATCCCGGGGTTACCAAGATGTACCGTGACTTAAGGCATCAGTACTAGTGGCCGGGTATGAATGGAGAGATATCTGGTTTTGTTACAAGATGTTCCACCTATCAGCAGGTGAAAGCAGAGCATTAGAGACCAGCCAGACTATTACATCAGTTACCCATTCCAGAGTAGAAATGGGATAATGTCGCGATAGATTTCATGACTGGATAGCTGAGGACACCTCAAGGAAATGACTCTGTGTGGTTTGTTGTGGACAGACTCACGAAGGTGGCTGACTTCTTGCCAATCAAGGAGACCTTTGGTGTGAATGAGCTCAGAAGGATCTATATCTGAGAGATCGTATGTCTTCATGGGGTTCCTCATTCTATTGTTTCAGATAGGGACTCCCACATTAAATCTCGTTTCTGGTATATTTTTTAGAGTGCACTGGGTACACAGGTGCTTCTGAGAAAAACATACCACCCTCAGACAGATGGCCAGTCAGAGCGAACGATACAGGTACTAGAGGACATGCTGCGCGCATGTGTCCTAGACTTTGGGGTCTCTTGGGAGAAGCATATACCCTTAATTGTGTTTGCCTATAATAATAGTTTTTAGGTGACTGTTAAGAGGGCACCATATGAGGCTTTATATGGTAGGACATACCGATCAACTTTGTGATGGTTAGAGGCAGGTGAGGCAGTTTTACTGAGGCCATATCTCATACAGGAGACATCTGAGTATGTCCAGTTGATTCAGAAGCGGATGACTACCACGCAGTCTCATTAGAAGTCTTTTTCTAATCGCCATAGACGACCTTTGTAGTTCGTGGTCGGGGATCAGGTTTTCTTGTGTGTTTTACCAAGGCTGGGACACAAACGGATCAGAAGATAGGGTAAGCTTTCACCGAGGTATGTGGGACCATTTGAGATTCTGGAGAGAGTCGGGCTGGTTGCCTATCGGTTTCAGTTGCCGCAGTGGTACCAAGCCATGAAAGACGTCATCCACGTGTCTTATTTACATCGCTACAACTCAGACCCATCTCACACCTTTTATCCAGAGGAGGTTGAGCTTCAGCATGATGCATCCTTTGAGGATCATATGATCCGTATCGTTGACAGGAGCACGAAGGTTCTCCGAGGCCAGTCAGTTCCTCTCGTACGGGTGCTATGGCAGCATGGCTGATTGCAGGACAAGACCTGGGAGTGAGAGGCTGACGTACGTGCTGAGTTGCCAAAGCTGTTCTGAGCTTTATATTCACCACCCTTTGAAGGGCAATTCGGGGACGAATTGCTATAAGGGGGGAAGTTTTTAAGAACTCGGTTCTTATTTTAGAGGTACGGGCTTCTTCTTTTCATTTTCCTTAAGTGTTTTAGAGAAAATATTGAAAATGGGGGAAAAATATAAATTTTGGAACGACACACAATGTAATTTATCCACACGCCATGTACTTTTGGCCATGTTGGGATGAGTACACGGGGCGGGTAGCCATGCCGGCGACAAGGGGTGTAGGAACCTACTACACGCCGTGTAGTGGTATCGTACACGCTGTGTAGTCAGTCAGCAAGATTAAACAGAAAGGCATTGTTGTCGCGGCCAGCTGGGCGACAGTACACGCCATGTACTCAATAGTACATGCCGTGTAATCATGTCAACGGATGAACAGTATGACGGTGCAGCCAAATGAGCAGTTAAATGAAAGAAGTACACGCTGTGTACTCAGAAGTACACGCCTCGTAATTTTTTTTGGCTTAAAACAGGCAGTAGCATCCTCATTTGGAAGAGGAGATACTTGAGCCAATTTGGAGTCAAGGAGGATGGCCAACCCTTTGAAGATCCATTGGGTGTTTGTCTAGAATCTGATTCGACTTCGGATGATCTTGTTGAAACCGCACGGGTAAGCCCTCTCCTCTCCTAGTACCGTTCTTACCAATTCTTCACCTAACATAAGTTATTTATGTTTGAAAGGTTTGTGTTCTTTGTCAGATCTACACCGTTCTTGGGCATTTCTGGAGATGGAGTTTGTGTATAACACTCATTGGCATATAAGGTAGGTGGCTTAATGTTTATTTTCCAACTGTCGTGCGTTTTTGTATGTTTTCGTGCCATGAACCCATGTTAGGGTGTCGTGTGGATGATTCCGTTGTTATATTTAATGCCTAGAAGTGCATAGGAGATTAAATTGTGATAAATAAATGCTGGTTGAGTTAGTTTCACGGATCTAGAACAGCCCCCGGGGTGTGTTTTACAGTTTAGCCGTTTGTCCAGGATACCCGAGGGTATGCCATTAAAGTAGTAATTGTAGAATTTCCTTGAGAGGAATTTCTTGTTACTACTTGTTTACCTTTTGGGCATGGCCCGGTTACTTGTTTAGCCTGAGGGTGTTGTTTTATTTGGCCTGAGGGCGTTGTTGTGGTTAGCCTGAGGGCACTACACTATTTAGCCTGAGGGCGGTAGTATTTCGCTTGAGGGAAACCTTTCGTGCCTGAGGGCTTGAATTTTGTGCCTGAGGGCGAAAATTCCTATGCCTGAGGGAAATTTCTGTTCTGACCTGAGGTAAATACCTGCAAGTTGGATTCTGCTTACCCGAGGGTATTATTTTTGCTTGTCTGAGGACTTGGACTGTTTTGTTTAGAAATGCACTGTGGTGATTTCTAGTATGTAATGAATTAAATGAATAATAAAATGAAAATTTAATTGTTATGTTAGTTACTTTTAGTACTGCTTACCTTATTTCTTTTTACTATTACACATTATTGTTGCATGATTACACGCAGTTTGGCATGGGCCTTTGGTGGGTTCCTGCTAAGATATATTTCTCACACCCTGTTTGGGTCACGCTTTTCGGCCCAAACTGATTAGGTTGCTGCATGTGTAGATAGGGGCAAGATTCCCTATACAGTTACTTGATTGTTGATATGGAGTAGGAGGGCATGGTAATGAGCCTAGGATCATGATGTCGCTACCAGCTGTTTTGCTGGTTTTGTTGTCCTATGTATTTGTGTTGTACTGTATTGATGTATAACATGTTATGGCTGTTTTCATAGAACTTGAAACATGTAGCATCATCACTTATATACTGTTGGTTATATCCACTGCTGTAGTTACTTCAGTTGTGTATGTTTACTACTTCCGCTATTGTTGTATGTTTTATTTATATTCTGTTGCGCTACATTTTGACAAATGGGGGCATAGTTTCCCCCACTATCAGACTTGGGCCATCACAGCTAGTCGGCAACCTCTGGCATTTGGGGAAATGCGCTTGAGGTCTTGTGGAGAACCGGGCTCGGGTCCAGGACGTTACAACCACTCCCCAAGCCATCGGTCATACCTCAACTGCCCCAAAGTCGTATGGAGAAGTATCCCAAAGGTCTTTCACATCATAAGGGACCCAACGCAATAGACGAAGCATCAATCGGATGCCCGGTCTTTAAATTATTAGCGTTTTCGCTCTAGGGGCCTAGTTGGATTCGGGGTTCGATCCAACCCAACCGTACTCCAACATTATTGAAAACTCAAGTGGAGTATACCAAAATGACCTTCTCAATCGAAGGATTCTGTTGTCATAGAAAGTTCTTCAAACGGACGTCTGGTTCTCAAGATATGGCCACAGAGGTGTATCTGGCTCTAGATGGTCTCTGGTCCGGTCTCACCCGGTCAGACCGACCCGAACTGGTTCGGGTCACCCAGCTCGATTTAGGATCACCTGTTTGGCCTAGGGTATGGTGGGCCTTTCCCACTAGGATGTGGTACAACATAGCCCGACCCACTGGGAGTGTCCCGAACTGCACTGGGTGCGGCCCGGTGGCATGGTCTGCCCGAGCTGGCACCGAAGGGGAAGTGGACCCCCTTCTATTCGGAACTACAAATGGGAAATGCCTTAAGGCGCTGCCAGGTCACCATGAGACCAAAATGGGTCCCTCCAAACTATAATAGCTGGCCAGTGCTCCGGCCGGTCCTCCTCCAAGCAGCGCGGTCGCAAGCCACTAGTCCTCTATGGCAGGTCGGGTGTCAGCTTCCATCCGGCCTTTGTCGTGTCCAAGTGGTCGTGACCTCCTTCTCGAGTATCATGGATGCGCACCGCCGCTCTGCCACGTGGTAGCCCAGATGTCGGCTGCCGCCCTGCCCCACCACGGTCAAAGGTCCACAACTTCCTCATCATCCGGCAGTGAGGATGTTCACCGCCCTTCCTTCCTCGCGGCTGGCTGGGTGACGGCCACTGCCTTCTTCCACGATCCATTGCGACTTCGTTCCAAGACCGAAAAATAAATCGATTACATATTCACGATCGTTGGGTCGATCACCCTGCATCCATATGTCTCTCTCAAAAAAGTATTTAATTTCTAACATCATTAAATATTTTTTGTTAATGAATTCACGAAGAATGCGTGGAGAAAAAAAGATAAAGGGGGCAAGGTATATGTGTAGGATTATGGCCTCATTTGTTTGGCCATCATCATTGTGAAACTAGAATATGAATAATCGTTAAATAAATTGAACCATTTATAAATCCCCTACATCAATTTTCCATTGTAGGTGGCGCGTGGAAGAAGACGAAGTCATTGAAGACTGACGTCGGTGTTCGTCACTCCCGCAAGACACTCCAAGGTCGGTTCCTTGTTCTTCGATTCTGGAAGTAGTTCTTCATTGGAGGATCTCCTTTGTTAGAGAAAGATCATTCCAACTCTCCAATGCATTCCCCAACTTTTCCAATCCCTTTTCCCGTGAGAGGTGAGGTGCCAGAATTAATATGATTAATCAATAATTTAATTAAAGTTTGTACATTAATTAAATTAATTTGGCACGTTTAATTTGAAGAAAACCAAGAGTTAAACTTGATTCATTAATTCTGAATTAATGAATACTATTAATTAATGAAGAATGTGGTTACACATTTTTTTTAACCAGGCATTTAATGGCCAGCATTAAATGCTCGACCACCCTCGTGTTGTCCCCACCTTCATGTTTCAAATGGGAGGATTCAATTTAAAAAATAAAATAAAGTATGTTTATTTTATTTTCTCCCACGAAATGTCCGAGAACTAATTCCCACCCACAACCTTCCATTGTCAATTTGAATGTATCCTTAAGTTAAAATTGGTGCTATGTGTTTAATGGTGTCCTCAGATTTCAATTCTGAGCACCAGTTCAAAATTTATAAAACTCTTCTTGCGAATTTACTAAACGTATCTGAAAAAAAGTTCGGAAAATTATTAACAGTCACCCATACCCACGCTTGTAGAGGTTAGGCTCTACCTATGTGAAAAAAGCCCCAAATTACTCAATGGTACTCTCATATTTCCAACATGAGTTACCGTTTAAAAGTTATGATATTTTACAATAAAATAATTGTCACTTAATTATTTTATTTATGGCCAAAAACTAACTATCACTGGTGGCCCACGCTAGTCGATTTTAGAATCTACCTAAAGAAAGAATACCCTCATGAGTTCAGTGATGGTCTAAGGTTTTTAATCCAAGTTATCATTTGTGAGTTATAAAAATTTCAAAAATAAAATAACTTTATTTAATTATCTTATTGACAGTTATGAAATTTTCAGGTTTTCTCACAGGTGGCCTGTGCTGAAAAAACATAAGTCTCGCCTAAGGTAAACCCATAATCCTGAGCGCAACGGTGCACTTAGATTTCTAATCCATGCAACCATTTAAGAGTTATTCCACTTTTTCACGAAAAATGCTTACACGTGCTAACTAAATCGTAATAAAACATTGGCGGATCATTTTGGGCACTTCGTGCCTCAGAATCTGGCGCCGTCAGATTTTTTTTTCTGGAAATATTTCCCTATAGTTAAAAAAATTATACAGAATTTCCTAGACATTACATTCTCCCCACCTTAGGAATTTATGTCCCCAAAATCCACAACATGGACTAAGGAATCAAATGGGGGTACTGAGCATGGATCTGAGCCTCTCGCTCCCATGTGCCCTCTTGGAGGTTCCCATGCTGCCAGCAAATGCTCACCAGAGGTCTCGACATCCCATGAAGAACCCACTCCTTTCAATCCTCAATCTCTACTGGAACCTCAGTAAACGTCACCCCATCACTTATGTCCATCTCACCATGGTCGATAACATGCGATGGATCATGCACACATCTCCTCAACTGTGACACATGGAAAACATTATGCACCCAGTTCATCTGTGGTGAAAGAGATAGAAGGTATGCCACCTTGCCCACTCTGCTGGGAATCTAGAGAGGTCTGATGAACCACAGAGATAACATGTCACCCTGTACAAATCTCCACAACCCACATCAAGGTGAGACCCATAGAAACAAATGATCTCCTTCCTCCTATCAGCATAAGAATTATGCCGGATTTGAGTAGTTTTCTCTTACTAATAAGTGAGGAATCATGATAGAAAATCTGCTACTACTTTCTTCATCCCTTGACACTAGTACTGACACTAAAGGTCCTGATACATCTTCACCACACCAGGATGTACTGCCAGAGGGGATGTAGGGAACTCCATCAACACCTCATCTTATAGTGCTAATGGTTCCATGGGACGTCCTAGGAAGAGGATGACGTGCTCCCCGCCATCAAAAAATCCATCAGGTGCCTTCCCTAAGGATATCTAAGCACGCCGAGCCTCACAGTTCGTGTCCCCAAGCTGTGCCTCCCTAGCTCACTAAAGGAGTGGGGGTGTGATTTCCATATACTAGAGGTATGATGAGTGCATCTTCTGCCACGTTCCCCTTCCCATGAGTATAGATTATCTCAATGTCATAGTCCTCGAGGAACTCTAGACATCACCGTTGTCTTAGGTTCTGGTCCTTTTAAGAGAAAATCCCATTCCAATGTTTTAGGTAAACCATAAACTTTTTTCCTAATACAGTAAATTTGAGTTTAAACTGTGGATGTCCAGTCCATAACCAAACTAACGTTGTAAGGCATCGAGGCTGCCACTAAGAGGATCCAATCGAAACTCTCACCTCAAGGGTCAGATCACACCATTAGCATACGTGTGATTATCGAGTCTCCTCCAAAAGGTATCTATAGAAGTGAGGGTCATGAAAATGGATTAACCGGAAACTATAGGTATCAGACAAGATTCTTGTAAGGAATGAATGATTGGTACCTATGCCTATTAATACAGAAGCTAGTAGTAGACACATGCCGTTCAACGAATCATTCCTAGAGCCCTTGGGTCAAACTCCATGACCATATGAAGCTACTCCCTTCCCATGTCCTCCAACTCCCTAAGCCTGGTGGGGACCACAATGGGGGTGGTTTGTAACATGTCAAAATGTACACCACCTCATGCTGCTCTCCTATCTCTACTTCCACGTCTACAGCCCTGTAGATTCATCTGTCCCTAACGATTCTTCTTCTAGAAACATTTTTTACATGCCCAATTCACTGAGACTAGACCAGTTTCCTACTTTCCCACAAATAATATTCACTGGCTATATCTGCTCAGCCAAAGAACATTCAACCCCAAAGGTTCTCCCTAGTACCCTAACATAGGTATGAATGTATAGAGTAATAGTTCTAGCTTGGATGTCCTTAAACACACCGTGCTCGAAAGTCCAAGCCCTGAAGCACTGATCTTATCATATTTATCGATTACCAGGAATGGTTGGTACGCCTCGATGAATACTTGGATACCGACATATCATCTTACCGATGCTTTAGAAGATCTAGAGAACTCTCATCCACCTCCTCAAGCTAGTCCTCAGCCACCTGTGAGTCGAGCTTGCCTCAGAGCCTGAGGGGTATCTGATGATGAAACTCGTGTAAGGCACTAAGCCTAATTGTGTCCACTACCACCAGTTATAACTGGTGACCAACATGCATTGATATATCTAACAAACTACCAGAAGGTACTATCTTGAGTAACGATCCATGTACCTAAGCCTCATGCCTATACGAACCATCCTCAAGGTCACTCATTAGAAAATACTAGAAGCTAAGATCACCATATTATCTACCGGTGTCTCAACTAGGTAGAAAACACTTGCCACAACCTCCATCCAGCCTTCAGCCGCCTGCGGGTCCATCTCACCTCAGAACCTCAGAGGCCTTTTCCTCTAAAACTTGTGCAACATGTTCAGTCGGCATACAACCTATGTTGCTGGGTTGGTAGCAATGGCTACCCAATGGGTAGTGGTGATATTGGTACACCACCTGAAGGTGTTAAAGTCATAAGAGGGACCTACATCGAGGCCTCTCCACTCGGTGGGATGTCATCGTGTACACTCTCAGGAATCCTAACTGGCTGTCATCGCGGTGGCATCTTGATAAGGAATAGGTGTCCCACGGTCATTAAGATATACCAGGTGATCTGACTCTATGGAAATCAAAGGAAAAACTTTTCAAAAACATATGCAATCAGTGTATTTGTGAGCTAAGTCAGAAATCAGAATTTAGGGTCCTAATGTATGGATACGTCGGTCGGCGCACTAACACTAGACACTCTGAATAGAATACCACACAGATAACACTTAAAATTATTACTTCAAAAAAATATCAGATTCCTAGTTCTTTTGTAGAACCGAACTCCTCTGATACCACTATGTCATTACCCGTCCCCTAGGGCCCATGTCGTGACTACCCTAAGACCGCCTTCCATAGGCCAGGGGCTGGTTACTAGCACTAAATAGGAATATCCATAAACAAGAAGGCATTGCATTTAAACCTATAAATATGAACATAGTATAATGAACCAAGAAGAAATCACTATGTAATCTGCTATTGTAAAAAGGGTGTTGAAAGTAAAGGGTCCGGAATACATGCCCAGTTGAAAGTACAAGTACAACTCAAAAATAAATACAACTACAAAGTGAAAAGCATCTCCTGGATCGTCCACCATGGATACTACCTGAAGGGTAGGTACAAATCATGAGTAGAAGTCCCTGCATCACATCACACCAAATGTTCCGCCTCTGAGTACCATCCAGTCCTGGCTCCCTTAGCCTCGGTCAATGTTAAATGTCATCTGCACAAAACACAACAAGGTGTGGGAAAAGCCCGTGCATGGGTGAGTATAACAATACTTAGTAGGGATCCCAAGACCCCGTAGGTCTCCTAATATTCCACAAAGTAAAACCACAAATTAAGACATCAACTCTACTTAGTTATATGCCTGCACATACACCTAAGTTATCAAGATATACACATCTCATACAAGAAGGAAGAATACAACAAAGGTAAAACCACGAAGGTAATACCATGAAGGTAAAATTACCACACAGGTAACACTATGAAGGCTACACCAGGAAGGTAAAGTACCACACATGTATCATCACGAAGACAGTACCACGAAGGTAAAAGTACCACACAGGTATCACCATGAAGATAGTACCAAGAAGGTAAAATCACCACACTGGTATCACCATGAAGATAGTACCATGACATTAACAGTACCACACATGTATAACCATGGAGATAGTATCACGAATGTTAATGTATTTTTTGAAATAGAGTCTCATCTCAAACCAAGTTTTCAGTGAAGTATAGAAGTACAAATGATTAGTCATAAAGCTAGATCATCTTTTTCTGTCAAGAGGCACTACTGCAGATTATATGGAGACTGACCTACATATGATCGATAGGTACTAACCCACCGTAATGACACACAAAGTATCTAACCCACACAGGATCAGTATGCTCTGACCCACGCAGGATCGCTGAGCGCTGACCCACACATGATCTTACCTACATAGGATCGGTATGCGCTGACCGAAATAGGATCGTCGAGCGCTGAACCACATAGGATCTGACCCACACAGGATAGCTATGAATGTTTACAGCCAGCCATGGGATTCTCTAGGAATAATAGAATGTAACATTCCCTATCACAACTTCGAACACATCGGCTGCTGGAGAACTCATCCTCTAACGAGCACAGTGGGCATGCCGTGTCAGACAAAGGTGCTTCCCACTAACCATGGACTACTGAGGTATCCTCTTGATAATTATTGTGTCTTTGTCACAACACAACGTGTCACTCCCCACTATGGGTCTACCTCATCACACATAGGCTCTCGCTCTCGTAGCCTGCTGACGAAATCCTCCTGTCGAGTACTGTGGGTCTGCTTGCGTCACATAGAGGCGCTCCTCGCTATGGTTCTACCATGTCACATAGCGTCTCTCCCCAGTAGGCCACAAATAAGTATCCTAAAGGTCTGTCATGTCATAAGGGACCCAACACAATAGACGACATGTTAATCGGAGACCCGGTCTGTATGTTATTAGTGTTTCATCCCTAAGGGCTCGGTTGAATTCAAGGTTCGATCCAACTTGGCCGTACTCCAACTTTATGAAAAACTCTAGTGGAGTATACCAAAAATACCTTCGCAATCAAAGGATTCTGGTGCCAGATATGGTTCACCAAACAGACACTCGGTTCTTAAGATATTTCCACAAAGGCATATCTCAGCCCAGATGGGCCCAGGTTGGGTCCAACCCGGCCCGATTCAAATCGACCCAGCCCGAATCGGGTCTGGCCAGGTTGGCCTGGGTTGTGGTGGGCCTGGCCCAATATGCTGTGGTCCAACCTGGCCATCGATGGGGGCAGCCCGGTGGTGCGACCCGGTGGCGCGGTCCGCCCGGGTTGGCGTCGAAGGTGAAGTAAACCCCGTTTCATTCAGAAATACAAAGGGGCAGTGCCTATAGGTGCTACTATGTCACCACTGGACCCGAGTGGTTCCTGCCGAACCACAACAGCTAGTCGGTCCTCCTCTCAGCGGCGCAGTCACGTGCCTCTACTCTTCTTCAGCCGGCTAGGTGTCAGCCTCCCTCTGGCCTCCACCATTGTATGAATGCCTCGTTTGTTTGGACATCATCATTATGAAACCATAATATGAATAATCGATAAATAAATTCAACCATATATAACTCCCTTACCTAAGTTATCCATTGGAGGTGGTGTGAGGAAGAAGACGAAGTTGTTGAAAATTGACGTCGGTGTTTTTTACTCTCGCACGACGCTCCACGGTCGGTTCCTTGTTCTTCGATTTCAGATGTCGTTCTTCATTGGAGGATCTCCTTTGATGGAGAAAGATCATTCCATCTCTCCCAATCTTTCCCCTCCTTTTCTAATCCATTTTCCAGCAAGAGGTGTGGTGCCAAAATAAATAATCTTAAGCAATAATTTAATTAATGTTTTTACGTTAATTAAATTATTTTGGCACATTTAATTTGAAGAAATCCAAGAGTTAAAGTTGATTAATTAATTCCAAATTAATGAATCTTATTAGTTAAAGGGGAATGTGGTTAGAAATTTTTTGTAACCGGGCATTTAATGCCCAGGATTAAATTCCCGACCACTATCGTGTGGTCCCCACCTTCATGTTTCAAATGGGAGATTTCAATTTCAAAAATAAAACAATGCAGGTTTATTTTATTTTCTCCCACGATAGCTTAGAAAAATAATTTCCACCCTCAACCTTCTACGGTCGAGGTGAAGGTCTCCTTATGTGAAAATCGGCGTTGCGGGTTCAACGATGTCCTCAAATTTTAATTCCGAGTCCTAGTTCAAAAGTTACAAAATGCCGCTCATGTGTTTCCTGAACGTACTCAGAAAAAAATTTCGGAAAATAATTAACAGTCACCCTCGACCGGCGTCGGTCGAGGTTAGGATCTAACTAACTGAAACACACCGAACGAACCCAAAGGTAATCTCGAATTTCTAATCCTAGTTAAAGTTTAAATTTTATGGATTTTACAATAAAATAATTTTCACTTAATAATTTTATTTACAGCCAAAAACTAACTTTCATTGGTGGCCCTCACCGACCAATGTTAGTATCTGCCTAAAAAAAGCATACCCTCGCGTGCTCAGTAGTGGTCTCTGATTTCTAATATTTGCTACCATTTTTGAGTTATAATAAATTGAAAAATAAAATAACTTTATTTAATTATTATTTTTACGGTTATGCCATTTTCGTGTTTTCTCACAGGAGGCTCGTGCCGACTAAACTTAAGTTGTGCCTAGTGTAAACCCGTCATCCTGAGCACAATGGTGCCCTTCGATTTCCGATCTAAGTAACCATTTAAGAGTTATTCCACTTTTTCAGGAAAACTACTTATGCACACTAATTAAATTTTAACAAAACTTCGACGGATCATTATGGGCACCGTGGGACTCGGAATCAAGCGCTACCAGATTTCGCGGTCTTGAAAGAATTCTATATAATTAAAAAATATATATGGAATTTTGGGGACATTACAGAGATTATGTAGAACACTTATGGAACATATTTTTGTGTCCATGCTTCTAAAGGAAATAGATCTAAACAATTCTAGTGTGCATCATCATTTTATGTAATGAATTCTTTTTATTAATATGTAATATCTATGTATGAGATGTTTGGGTCTTTGCACATGATGTGGACAAATATTCATGAGTTTTAGGGAAATGTAAGAACTACACCCATACAAAAGGATAAAGTCAGGTTTTCAGTTGATTTCGATACCTTTCCTTATGGTTTGAACATTATTTTACCCATTTTACCCTTACTGGGGTGAAAAATATTCACCGTGGTTATAATTCATAATGACTAAAATAAATGAGTCCTATTTACCAAATTTGAACATATTAATTAAAAATATGATTATCATTTCTAAATATTCAATCTATAGAAGTGGTATAAATATGTTTTAATATAAATGCGTAAAATTCAATAAAAACAGTTTCTAGGGAAATGAGTTTTTAGGAAAAAAATCAACTTATATTAAAAACATGAATATTTCTGATTTAATTAAAAATAATATTAAAAATTAAATGAATCATATTTCAAAAAAATATCAATTACAAAATATAACGGAACTTGTAAATTTTTTTATTTAATGAGAATATATGAAAAGACTATATTTTTCACTATTCACTGAAAATCCATTCATTTCCAAAAAATCCCAAAATTTATCCTTTAGTTAATTTTGATATGATTATTTAAGAAATTAATTTTATTTTTAAAAATTATTTTTATAAAATTTCAGAAATTTATTTTTTTCCTCAAAAAAAGAGACAAAAATGATTTAATAAGAAAATGTATTTTGATGAAAATAATGTACTGAGTAAAAAATAAGTGTTTATTTTATAAGAATAAATCAATAAATTTTTATTGAATATTTAATATATATATTTAAAAAAAAATTAATATAATTTATACCTAAAAATTCAATGGCTAGTTTATAATGACCATATTTATATTATAATATTTTGTGATCTCTTTATGATTGATGTTGTGTGTTGTATACGCACTCAAGCATAGTGTTCTTTTAAAATATTGGGGTGTCACATTTCTATCTCACCCTTTTTATTATATATTTCTCCAGGATATTCTATGTGGTTTAAGTTGATATATGAGAATTTAGAGAACTATGTGGGGTATTAAATAAAGGCATTGTTTTTATTTTTATGTTGACGTATTTATATGACTAATCTTCCAAAGAAAATTGACCACTAGATCCTTTTATTATGGTTTTTTGGAAAATTATATTCATAATTACAAAATATTATTTTATTTATTGGTTCACTATATTTGGAATAAATGAAAGATCTAGTTATTTTTATATATTATTATGAAATAACAATAGAGAAAACCCAAGGGATATGTATATGGGATATGCCTTAGTATATGAGAATATCCTAATATTTTGATAATTTATATCCTATGTAATTTAATGTGAAATACATTCCTGTATAGATATCAGATATCTTACCCATAGATCTTATACAGATATTATAAGAGGGTTTCATGTATAAATTAATATGCTATCAACATATAGTTATTATCAATATAATCAAATGACTGTATCAATATAAAATTAAATTTAATATTAATATATTTTTGTTTTCTCAACTATGAATTCCTATATTAAAATGAACTTATTCCACACTTATATGTCAATTCAATACTTTTTAACACTAAATAAAAATTTATTCACATTATACATACAAAATACATGTTTCTTAAAATTATTGTTCCTTGAATTGTGTCTCTATATTGTAAAAAAAATTCTATGAATTTGATAATTTCAAATTCATAAAATAAACTTTATTTTTTAATCCAACATATCAAAATTTACTTGGATTGAATTTTTGATAATTTTCATAAATTATAAATTTTTAGCTAGACAATCAAAATAAATATTTTTTGATACCAACACTTTTATATGATATAGAGGTTCATAGAACCTTTTTGATATATAAAATATATATTTATAAAAAAAATAATTTCGAAATACTATGTTTGATTTACAAAACCCTTGAATATCATTTATATAATCAAGTAATATTTTAGGGAGAATATTTTTTGTTTTTTGTTTTTTAATTAATTTTACACAAGGATAGATTTAGTATTGGGTTCTATTTTAATGTCACATCACTGGTATCTGAGAAATATTAATATTCTTAATATCTATAGAATCAATAACACTGATAATTTTTTCATATTCATTAATTTAGTATTAATAATACACATTTCATAATAATATGTTTTTAAATGCTAAAGTAATGTTTATGTTCCCAACACATCAAAAATTTATTTGATAAAATGATTCTTAAATTAAAGAAAATAATGTTTATATTGATTAGTAATGAATTTTTTTAGGTAAAAATTTTATATTGTTAGGATGAATAATAATTAACAAATAAGGGTGATTTTTTTAGAATTATCCTTTTATTAATATCATGAAATATCTATGGAATCAATTAAAATAATCCCTTTTAGATAAATAATATTATAAAATCTATAATATATATATATATGTGAATATTTATTTATTTATTTATTTACAGTCATTTAATTAATAATCAATACTAAATATGATTAATATTACACACATATCAGAATGGAATTTTTCTACTAAAATATTTTTTCTACAAATTAACAATTTTAATATGAAAGTTAATTTTTAAATATTTAGAAATTGAATTATATTTAATGTGGGTTAAATTAAGTTAACCCAAAACCTAATTTGGTTATATGACATATAATATATTTTTTAATATAATATTTTATATCCACTAAAAGAAGACAATATTAATTATTTATATTTTAATATTAAGGTGATTCAATGATCATAAACACCGGTTTTAGGAATTTTATAATTTGAAATTCATTTCTTATCATATATGAAATTCATATTTAAACAATATAAAATTGGTTCTAGTTAATCACCTGCTTGTGGAATATTTTTTTAATCTAATTATATTTTTCTTTATATGATTGATAACATTGTTTGAAATATTTTTTCTCTAAGTATTACTGGAATAATCTTTAGGGAAGATGGATATATTTTCCACTAATGTAGAAATTTATTGAATGAGAAGATTGGTCCTTATAACCATGAAATAGATTTGGTGGCCAAAATTCAATCCCAATAAATATTTAATTTAAACGCGAGGTATATAATTATATAGTAACATTTCATTCAACTGATTCATGATTTACTCATATGTTTTCAATGGGATCCAAGCATTATAATTTGAAGTTTAATTTTTGGTCCATATTTCAATTCCCAAAAAGTCAGCCTAATATTTTGACCATAAAATCTGAATAGATTATACAATTGACATGATATTTAAAAATAGTAGTGGTAAACATGACAAAAATAATTTTATTCTATGACATTCCAAAAATAGGCCGCATTAAATTTCAAATTAATGTATCAACATTGAGGATGAACTTGGATTCGATTTTTTAGTCAACATTAAAAATTTCACTTTATTAAATACTCACCCACATTTTGACTATCATAATTTATTTGGATGAAATTTATTGATTGGGGATTGACTGAAGGATCAAATATTTGTTATTTAATGTGTTGGTGAAGTAATTTGGATTTGTGTTTTTTCTCTTTCAACTATATTATTACGCTGTCAATTTGTATTGACAAGTTAATATTTTTATGTATGTTTTTTGAATCACATTAGATTAATAATTATCGTTCATATTATTAGTCAATGTTTATGTACTTTTTAATAACATGTTGATATTTTTTCTTAAAGACATTCGTTTATTTATACCAAAAAATTAGAAATTCCTCACACAATGGTGGAGTGTTTTTCATTTTATTTTTTTCACATTTTTAATCTTGTTTCATTATGTCAACTTGCATCTTCCATTTATATCATTGAATCAATGGAAGGATAACCCATTTAATTGTTGATTCTATGAATTTTTTGGGGGCTGTATTGTTTTTTATATCATGTTATTTAAAAATTTAATTAATTCATTAATTTTAGATCTCCATTTAATGATTTATTTTCTTCTTTATCTTTTCCAATTTTAAAGATTAAACATTTTGAGAGCTCATAAAATAAAATTCCTTGCAGTTATCATGAATGTGACCCTCTAATTAAATTCATTATTTCCTTGTATTTTGTATGGACTAAATTGGATATTGATTTTATGGATTAATCTCAATGATTTGATACTTCTTGAATTAAATGGTTGAAGTTTCCTAAGTAAATATTTACATCCATTATATCCCTAACCACAACCTAGGATCGACCCATCATCAATAATTATGTTATGGAAAGATCATGTGATTCATTATTAATATAAATTTCATTTTTCATTAAATATAATCAGTCCAAATTGTTTGATAATTTATAGGAATGCCCCCCCCCCCCATTTTTATTTTGAGTGCCTCTAGGTTTCCAGTTTGGTCCTCATGGATACGACCCTACGTGTACTAAAATCACTGATTTTACTAGTTTGGTAAATTTGATCAAGGCCACATTTTAGTATTGTTTATAGGGACCTAATTATGTATCATGGATATTCACAACATATTCTTACCCCACTTATTTATTCTCACTCCCCATTTTACTCCTATAAAAATCCAAATTAAACAAATTAATACATGGGAAAACACTCCCTACATTAAATAACCAACAGAAATTATGATGTATAATGAAAATCATATATACTATTGGTGTGATAATCATAATCGTAATCTTTCACAATGTTTATGATATTATTCTCCAAAAAACATCAAAACCTATAATGAGTTTCATTCCCAATAAGTCCAATATTAATATCCTCCTATCCAATTAAAAAATTCATCCTCATGTAATAAACCATATGCTCAACCTCTTGTCAACTTGATCCACAACCATTATTTAATAAATTGATAAAACAAATAGATAGATTGAATTTTTTGGTTTCATTATTAATATTATAACATCCAAAAAATTAAAATAGTTATGAAATCAATTCCCACAAACGTTATCCACACCTTAATATGGACATAAGAATCCCATTACACATAATAATAATTTAAAAAATAAAATATTATAATTTTTCAATGAGTGGTAAAGCTAATGAAAAACTAATATATTAATTCCCAAACCATCGAAGACAAGAAAATCATAAGAAAATATTGAATAAATATATTTAGAATTTGAGAAATCATTGAATTTTATGAGTTGAATTGGTTATTTAATATTGAAATTTATCTTAAGGAACATGAGATAATTGTAAATGGGTTCCTAAATCAGGAGTAAAATGATTTTCTATACTCGTAAGAGGGGAATTTGAAATCATGCAATGAGTGTTCTGAATATTACTCTATTGTTTATTTTTTTGAACAAAAAATAACTAAACCATTTGAAAAAGAACATCAAATTAAAGACTATACCCACCCCTCACAATGAAATAGAAGAAATTTTTTTGAAACATGGTTTAATAAAGAACCAATTCAATCAAAAAAAAAATTTGAAACAAATTTTGATTTGAATTACCAAAATTATTTAGGATATTTCAATCAACTCAAACTCAAATTTCTGGTCCTTCCTTCCCCTATCATGTGTCCCTATATAGGTGATAACCAATAACCTTTCATTTTCATTTATTATTATATTGAAACCAAAATACTATAAATGATCCTTGATATCATTTGAATGAGTATAGAATTATTTAGATAGGAAAAATATGATATTTTTTGGATTATCCCACTCATTGGAATGCCTATGATTGTTCATTAATCGATTTCAAAACCTTCCTTTCAACATCAATGGAGACTCAATATTAGACTAATGGAAGGGGTAAGAAAATAAAATCATTCAAATGATGAAATCTGGTGTAGGATTAGTTGGGGTTCCAAGACGAGTTAATGATGTTAAATTAAGTTTATTCAAAGAGGTAGCCCAGAGTTTTTTTTAGTTTTTTTAGTTTTTTTCTATTATTTTGTATTTAAGATATCCCCTTGGGGATTTCAAGGTTCTCTAATTGTAGTGGTGTATATAATTCATTGGATTATATGTTTTATGTATTTTAAAGTAATTCACATTACTCCCAATAATGGAAACAAAATTTTCCATTATTGATGAGTCATCTATAAGTGACATAGAGGTCAAAAAAGATTAATTGGTTTCAATAAGTAATTATTTATCAATATATCAGGTGACATTATTATATATATTTATTTTTAATATTTTGGAACTCCGCTACTTCACTTCTTCTCCCATATAAATTTTCGTTTATTAAACACTAGGGACAACATTATTCTTTGTTGGGAGTTGATAAATAAAATAAAAACGTAAGTTTTACATGTGTCAAATTAAATTTTTTATCTATTCATCCCTTGGGGGGGGGGGAATTTGGGTGGATTAATTTGAAATAATTTTTGTTAATCCTTGAACATGATAATATAAATTAAAAAATTAAACAAAAAGTTAAATAATTTCTCATTCTTTTAATCTTATTTTAATGAATCTTTATTTACATAAGTATAGATTTTTTAATGTGTATTTTCCTATGTGATTTTTTACTGCTAATATTTATAGTATTTTAATAATGATTTGATAATAAATATCCATTATATTTTGGGTGTAAGCTTGGGTTCTTGGGTCCTTTTAATCATAGCATAGTGTTTAGGGTCACATTAAGTCTAATTTTATTTACCAATAAAAAAAGAAAATAATAACCATATAGAATAATTTTCTCTCTAAATTTGTGGAAACTAGAGCCTGGGAACCATAAATCTAATGTTTTATTTCCTAGAGTAAGTTTTTACATCTATATTATAGAGAATGGAATTGAGAAAAATGTGTGGAATCCAGAACATAGGGATCATGAATCCATAGTTTTATTTCTTATAGTTAGTATTTTTATTTATATTGTGCTTAAAAAACAAAAAACAAAAAAAATCAAAACAAAAAAATAATAATAAAATCAGGGGAAAAAATATGTTAGATAAAAATATTAAGGTTTAATTTTATTCACACATATTTCTTCCTGTTATTTTCCCCTTGAATAAGAAATTGGGCCCCATGTATTTTTTGATTCATAATACATCACATACTTAATTAAAATTTAGAGAAATGTGACATTGAACTTAAACCATGCAATGGGAATGGGATTGGGACATCCATGTGAACAAACCATGCATAAATTTTTTTTATATAATTTATTATTCCTTATCTTTATATATTTTCATAGGAATTGTATGATAAAACTTTTTTGGAAATGTGCATTAAATTTTAATATTTTATGGATATATTTTTATTACGACTATAAAAACTAATGTTTGGGGTTCAATTGGCCACTAAAAATGCTAATATTATTTGTTTATATTTTCCTTTTAATGTGATTCAATGTTAATAAACACTAGTTTTACTTTATTTTATAATTCAAAATTCATTTCTCATCATATGATCAATTCATGTATAATGTATGAAAAATGGATCCCAATTAATCATCTTATTATAGAATAAATTATTTGAATTATATAAATTTTATATTTGAGGATCTGATTTATCCCATTTTTTGAAATATGTTTTTTATCAATGGAAGAGTCTAATGTTGAGATGGAAATTTTTTTCCACAAATGCATAAATTTCTGAAAAATAAATTAGATTGGGAAGTAGGTGCATTAAGTTGATGTGGATCCCACAATTCAAGCCCAATGATTCTCAAATTTTAACTAGACATATAGAATATTATAAAGAATAACATTTGGGAGCTTATTATAGTGGTAAAGGCTCCCTATAATCCAACATCAAATTCGAGTTCATATTCTGGTGGGAATGAATTTCCTAAGGTATTATAGTAGGTATTGTGGTAGTATTGTAGCAATGTAGCAGTTCATGTACAATACCAGGTACTATAGAGAGGTACGATAGTAGTAGTACTATTCTTCCCTAATGGCCTTTGGTCTAATGGGACTTCAGGATATCAATGGTGTGGTGACACTCACTTGACATGCAAGTGGTGACACATGCATGATGCATAAAGGGCTATTAGGACATCCAATCATGGTCTTAAGATCCATGTAATGGGTTTCATGACTAGTGGTATGTGTGTGTGTGATTAAATTTAATTTTACCCCCAAGAACCACATATAATATAATATTATGATTAATATTTCATTCAAATAAGTTCTGATCTAATTCATTTGTTTTTAAGATGATTCTGGTGGCCCAGTTTGAAGTTTAATTAGTAGGTAGATTTATAGGTCCAAAAATTCAGACCAGTATTTCGAACATAATATAAGAATGTTTAATCCAAATGATACGAAATTTTTATAGAATTTTTAGGAAAATTTTATAAAAATATTTTCCATAGATAAGACTTCAAAAATAGACAATATTAAAATTAAAATTTATATATCAACATGAAGGTGAATCTGGAACCAATTTGGTTTGTTAATATTGAAAAATCCACTTTGTTAAATTCTAAGCCACATTTTTACTATACTTTTTAATTTAGACGAGATTGAATAATGGGGGTTAAAACATAGAATCAAATATTTCTTATTTTCATTTTTGGTGTTGATGGAATGTGATGTTAATGTTTTTGTCATTTAATTTTATTATTATGCTGTCATTTTGTAATCACAAGTTCATTTCTCTAATTTATGTTTTATTGAATCACACTTGTTTCTTAATAAAATTTCTTATTCTTATTATTAACCAATTTTTATGTCCTTATTCATCAAAAATTTATATTGTTTCTTCATTTTGTGAATTTATTCATGGGAAATCATGTAAAATCACTTACACAATGGTAGAGCATACATTGATTCATTATTTATAAACTTTCAATCCAATTTCATTAAGTCGACTCTCATCTTCTACTGAGATATTTGTATCAATGTAAGAATAAACCTTTTATGTGTTTATTCTAGGAAGTTGTGTGGGGATGGATGTGATTTTATTTCGTGTTCTTGAAACATAAAATAAATTCATTAATTTTGGATCTCAATTTAATGATTTAATTTCTTATTCATATTTTTCAACTTTAACAATTATACATTTCGAGTGCTAGTATGATCCAATTCCTTAGAGTGATAATGAGAGTGATCATATAATTTCAATACTGACTATATTTGGAATTTTTAATAGATTAAATGATTGATTAATGTTTTGTTATTATCTCATTAATTGGATACTTATTGAACTAAAGATATGATATTTCATAGGAACAAATTTCATCCAATCCTGCCGTAAAAAACGTTGGATCGACTCATCATCATTAATCATTTTATAACAATTCAATGTGTTTGTTATTTTATTTTTTATAAATAAATTATTATTTTTATATAAATAAAATTTATCTTTTAGTTGGATACTTCATATAAAAAACCCTAAAAAAGTAGAGTGTCTCAAGGTTACTTCTTTGGTCCCTATGGATTTGAACCCTAGATATTCTAAAATTACCACTTTTAACTACAAGGTGAATTTGGGAGAGACTAAACATAAAATCACTTAGTTAAAAACTAGATACCTAGTTTAAAATAAAAGAGTAAAATGAAATAAAATTATGGTAAAACCATATTACATGTTTAAAACATCTATATAACGACATTATTGGGTGATTACCAACACAAAGATACACTAAAATTCATTATTTGTAACCATTGGAGCCATTGAACTATAAATATTTTAATTTTATTGTTAAAATATAAATGGTGTTTCCAAAAGGCCCATTTCCCTCTCTTATAAATAGGGATCAATTACAAAATTTCCAAAATAAAACTCTCATTAAAATTATACATTAAAATTTATAAAATATCATATATTATAATTCCCTCACACTTTATTATTCCCCTAGTCACACTAAATTATCACAATCCATTCATTTCTAAGGTGTTATCCTCAAAAAGGGCAAGTCTCCAACATAAGTATTATCTTCTTATTAAGTTGTTCTCATTAATATTACACTTTAAAATATAATATAAAAATAACAGTACAATGAAATAAATATTATTACTATGCTAATATGTTATTATATTAATATAAAAACCATGATTTATTTCTCTCCAACTGCTACGAAAATCAATGGTGTTGTTAGTGTATTGTGAAGACTACCTCCTCCACAAAGGGACGTCTTCCCTTTTTCATAACTGCTATCCATGGATGATAAAAAGGATGTAATTAATGAATAATTATGATATCTATATTATTAATATTATTATGAAATATCAAATGATCAGATTCTTTATTTCCCCCTTATTAGATGATAAATGGAAATATTAGTCATGTGTATGTGTGAACCATCATGTCCACAAGCAATGAGCTTCATTTTCATTACCACCCATTTTTCATGGAATTAAAAATATTTTCCAAATATAAAAATTATTTTCAAAACACTATTACTATTCAAGATATTATGAACATAGTTTATAATTTTTTTCTACCATTGTGAGCATACACAAAAAGTTGTGAAAATTTGATTGAATACCCCCAGGTAACCAATACAATCAAGATAAATATATTTTAAATAAATAGTTTATAATAAAAAATGGACTATATTAAATTTAATAAATAATAATTAGGTTCTTAATAATGGAACACCCTATGATTTTACATTTATTTCCTATAAAATAAACATGATGTATTTAATAGTTTTCTTTACATCCAACCCCTAGTCTAAATGAACAATGATATAGTATGCTATTATAACCTTGTCATTGGATTAGGGGGGGGGGGGTAGGGATATTATTAACCATATTATGGAAAATAATTATCAATTATTTATATTTAATTTTTACAATTTAATTCATAAGAAATTACTATTTAATTTTCTGTAAAATCATTTTAATCTTCAAAAATATGTTTTGTTTAAAAAAATGATTTTTTTTCATTATATGAAATGGAATTATGATTAATTTATATCAATTTTACAACATTTATTTTCTAAAAATGATATAGTTTCTAAATTCATTATATAATGATTATATTAATTTGAAATTTTTTGGATTTTTTTTCAAAAGGTTCATTTTCCAGCTAATATTGAAAAAATACCAATTTTATTAAAAAATTTATTTTTTATTAAAGAATTTTAAAAGTTCCAATTTATTTTGAATTGAATTTAAAATTACATTATTTCATTTCTTATTTAAAATAATTAAATACTTTTCTTCATAATATACATTATGGATAACATTTATATAAAAACATATTTATACATAAAAATGCATTTTTTTAGAAATCTAATTTCTGGCATTTTTTAAGACTTTTTATAAATAATTTATGCAGGTTATAAAAATTAAAGAGGGTAAAATTTAATAAATATTTTTAATCCCCATGTTCGCATTGTTTTATAATGACACTTTCATTGTTTGGTCATAATGAATAGTAAAAATAATAAACTATGTTACTATGGTTATGGTTAAAACGTGTTTATTTGAAAGTGAAAAAATATATTAGGTTAATGTTTCAAATTAAACTTTTTTAAATACTATTTTATAGAAATATTTAAACCAAATAATATTCTATAATTTATTCCTTTTCAAAATTGAATATTTTTTATGAATGGTATTTTATTATATTTTTTATTTTAGAAAATTCCAATTATGTCATCTCCCAAACTTATGAAATAACACACATCTGATATTTTATTTATACCACTATAAGTATAATATATTGACCAAAATAATACCAATGCTCTTATCATCTTACCTATCCCTAAAATATACATTCTTTTCTCATAAAATACCATTCCAAGGGTTATTAAGAAATAATATCGAGGTATACTAAAGAATAAGTAATCGTCCTACCCAACCCTTCCATTTATTACATCTTCTCCATCACTTAATAATTTTTATTCTTATTAAAATAATAAATTCATAATAATAAGCATATGTAAAGATAAATTTTATTATCAAATAAATATTATACAACCACTTCTCTAACAAATGTTAAATGACATTATTTCTCGTGTGTACATTTGGACTACCCCCTCCATGTACTAATATAATTCATTTTCCATAATCATAATTAAAGGTTGTTTGTTATAATTTATTTAAGGTTTATATATTATAATTATGATATAATTATTTTTTTCAATTATAAAATATTATTTAAATATATTTATTTCTTTTTTTAGAAAACAAATCAATGTTCATGCATACGTAAAGACTGCCATCTCCATGAATAGTGTAAATTGTTTTTCTACCTATATCTTTTATAAATTACAACAAATATATAATTTTTAATATATATGATATTTATATAAATATAAACAATCTTTAGATTATATATCCAATATAAAATTACAAGGACTAAATCCATTGAACTTTAACTTTTATAAAAAATGAAATAGTTGACAATTCAAAAATAATGATTTAAATTTAGAATTATTAATAAATGTTTGTTAAAATTATATATGTGGGTTATATATGATATTATCTGGGATTAAATGATTATATTATATAATTATAATAAATTTAATTTTATTATTCAAAGATTAGAGCGCTTTTGAAGGAAGTCAATCTTAAGGTGAGGGATTTATGTTAAAATATCATTATTTCTTGAGATTATTTATGATTAATTATTTTATGATTAACTTTTATGATATACCTCTCAAGAATCTAATTAATTTTATTATCCTAATTTTTTTTAAAATATTTTATGCCCACCTTTAATTTTTTTATATAAAAACACTAATGTGTAAGAATGATGTTTTTAAGGAAAATTGACTTTATTTCTCTCATTGGCCAAAAAAACTTTTTTCAGATCCATGTTTTCTATAATTCATTCAAATAATGTTTTAACTATAATCTTATGAATTTTTAAATCAATTATTACCAATTTTTAGCTTTATATAAAATAATTTAAAAGTAAATTTCTTTTGATTTTTGTAATCAGGTACTTTTTTTATCAAAAAACTAAAATAAATATTTGTGTGAAGTTACATAGTATGAACTAGATTTTGGGCCATCATGACCACTCAGTGATTTAATTATTCCTTCACATGTTTTCTTAGTTCAATTCAAAGGGATATTTTCCATATTATTTATTAAATTTTTATATTTATAAAAAAGTATTTCAAATTGAATGGATATTTTCCTCAAAAAAAATCGGTGATATTTTAAAGGCATTTTAATCTATGAACAAATCAATGATGTTACTTATAACATATGGTATATATGATCTAATGATACCATAATTATTGTTTTTATGGATGGTTTATAATTATTTTGATGATATTTTCATGAAACTATCTTATTTTCCATGAGTTATGTTATAATGAAATGATGAATTTTTTTATGAAACCCATTATTTTCCATCGGTTATACTATGATGCAGTGGTAAAATGTTTATGAAATGTGTTTCTTTTTGTGGTTTATGATATGTTTATATGATTAATGTTTTATGATATTTTGGATCTTTTTCATTATGTGACATTCAGTCCTGAAATTATATGTCCCTCTAATGCATTGGGTGGAGATTGATATCTTATGAGATAATAAGGACTAGAATTTCGAGTAAACCCAATTTAGTTTAGGACACTATCCAGTATGATAGAAATGGGAATGAGCCTTTGTCATGAGCCCCTCCCCACAAGGTTTACCCCTCCTTATCCTGTAATGTGATAAGAGAGATAATGACCCTCGAGTCCTGCCTCCAGTAGGCCACGGGTAGGAGACTAGCACCAAAGGTATAGTAAACACACCGATGAGAGGCATTACCCTCAAATAGAACGCATGTAAAATATATAGGTGATAAAGACAAAAACCAACTCCCACTCAGTATACAATATAAAAAATATTACATACACACATAGGTAATGTCGTGAAAAACTACTACAACTGAAAGGGGAAAGCTATAATTGCAAAAATAATGTAAACCATAATCAACCATGAATCCCAAACAGCTCCTATAAAACCCCCAAAGACAGTAGTAAAAATCCTGATCTCCAACCTTCTCCATGTGACCGAAAAATAGTTTATATAACATGGGGTTAGAATTATAGTATCCTCAGTAGGATCTGGCTCGGATCCTCTCAGGAAAAATTCAATAAATCATGCTAAATAATTGTGAACAATGAGTGAAATTAACTCGGTATCTAAATAGGTATACTATATTCCCAACCTCATCATGGAAACTCTCAACAAGTATTGTATAAAATATTATGTAATGTAATAAAGAATAAAAAGGGTACCTGGTGACCACTACCCCTCTGGTTTGCTACTTTTTCCCATTGTCACACATCCTAAGCATCTCTCCCCAAAAAAGCATTCATCAGACACCTGTAAAAAGCACCACAACAAGCATATAAGGCCCCAACCTTATACCTTACTCAATATTGAATTAAATGAATAATTCACATTGAAGATGTTTTAAGGTTTATAGTTTTAGAAAATTAGATCATAAATCAGGAATTACAATCCACAATTAAAAAAAGTTGTTACATAAAAGACAGTATTCATTTTTCCCCATCAACAGAAACATATTTAGAATAAAACATGGATTCTTTCTTGACACTTCCTTGACACTATCATCATAACATGCACCTTTACCTTGACCAGGGAAAAAATTTTCAAAAACTTGGGATGAGCATACAAAGATCAGTAAGGGATATAAAAGTACAAAAAGAAAACGTTAGTCCATGTATGAAATCATACTTTACTCATAAAATATAATCATTTTAACATACCTCATCAAATCATGAATAAATCATAGAAATCACATGGCATTAAGGTAACTTGAGGCATTCATAACATTCTTACGTAGGGAGTAACCCTCTTGGTTACGTTTGGAATACCCATCATAATATATTCCCTAAATAAAGTTGGAGACACCTTAACGTTTAACTCCTTCGCGTTACCGAATGCATTAGAGAGCTATGTTGGGCTCACCTGACCTTAGTTTAATACGAAACCACCCGTCTTCATAATAATGCCCAACAACCATAACATAATCGTATCACATAAAATATACATAAAGGAAACATAACATTTCCACTTTTCAATCAATAGATATCAATACAACACATTGATATAAAAAAATTATGAAACCCGTTTTCATTACCAAAATAAATGAAAAGTAAAACATGGTATTTATTTTTCTTTTTTTTAAAAAGATATGGCTTGTAGAGGAAGACGAAACTCAAATAACGGTCACAGCGGCGGAGAAGTCGTTTTCACCACATACGTACGACAAAAACATTTCTTTTTGTCGTTTAGTAAAATGAATCATATAAAAATATTCCTTTTTGATAAATGCAAAAGTCAAAGGGGTTTATACACCATATAAAAGAAGGTTGTGTATAAAGCAAAATATGCCTCAATGAAAGGAGATTGAGACGAAGTCCCATTCCACTTTGAAGTTTTTAAAATTTTAAACCATTAATATCCATATAATTAAATACTTAAAACCATTTTGAAAACATGGATATTAATGAGAAATATTTATAAGAATAAATCATTAAAACATTTAAAATGATATTTTAGTTAAAGGGTTTTTTACAAAATTAGAGACACTTGAATACCATAATTGAGGAATAAAATTTAATAAAAATATTATAATATCATGAGAATAAATGGATTCATGATATAATATTCCAAGGGATAGTATATACACCATATAAGACTGAATTGGTACATAACAACATTGAAGTCTCAATAGAAATGTAAAATGAGATGAAATCCCTTATAAAGAATGTTTCCTTAAATTAAAGACAAATTAATCTCATAATTATGTGTGACAAATATAAATAAACCCAATATAAGTGGATATTATGTTCAAAACAATCAAAGTTCTTTCACACATATTCAAAGGATGACATATTCAATAACTACATGTTGAACCCAAATAAATCGAAATTGGGTTAAGAAGTTCACTTGGTAAAACTCGACAGCCTAACGACGTCACATTAATATTCATAAAATTAGTTGATGAAAGATAAAATGGTATCTCATCACTTGGACATAAAATTTACATCTATAAGGAAATATAAGAACATGTCCCAACATAAAAAGATGTAAATTAAAAGACATAACAAAAGAAGTCTTTTAAAAAGAGGAGGGTGAAAGGTTCCCTTACCGATTTGGGGAACTTTCGAAACGCACACCCCATGAAAGAAGGGTCATAAAATTAAGATGTAACTACCAATAAATGAGAGTATATTATACAAATAGTAATGTAATGGGAATTACATACACCATACAAAAGGAAATAGTGGCCAATGTAGCATGAATCTCACTGGAATAAAAAGTGAGATAAAAATCCATTTATAAAAATTTGGCAGCCTAACGGCACCACATAAAACTTCTAAAAATGGATTGGTGAGATAAAATTGGGTCTCTCATCATTTTAACATAAAATTTACAGAATGTTTAATATAAAATAACTTCCCCGAACATAAGAAAGAGGAGCTTAAAGTAAGTTACATAAAAAGAGTACTTAAAAATAAATAGACAGGTAGGATCCCTTACCTCGGGTCCAAATTGACTCGATCGTTCTTTAACATCCTAAATAATAAACTTGAGTTAATTTATACTTTCTTAAAAACCTTTTTAAAGTTAATTATTCCTTTTATATCACTTACTACAATTCTATGAACACTATGTAATTATTTAAGTAAATAATGGTCATTTTGTAGATCATTGCTACTTGAGTCAAAAATAAACTCTTTATAATTTCATGTTTTTCATGTGGTAAAATATATATTATATCCAGAAATATATTCATTTTTATATATAATATGTATCATATATGTCCATTATATACATGAATTTATAATATTAATTAAAATTTAGAGGTAAGAAATGAAATGCACCGTTCATGGAGACGGTAAGCCGTACATACGCATGAATGCTACTTCCATTTCTATTTCTTAATTAATGGAATTAAAAGATAATGATAAATAATAGTATTATAATTCCAGTATGGTATCATTTATAATATCATTAAATCTATCCTTTATATGTACCAGATATGGTATTAACGAATCAAATCACTTTGAGGGGGCGGTAGTCCGCACTTCCTAAAATGAAGATATCACTTTTAACCATAATGGAAACCATAAAGGTATGTCATAAATGAAAAATACAGAAGCTTAAGTAAAAAATAAACATATTATATATCATATATAAATATAGTGACATCTTAATGTCCACCTTTGAGGGTGTTAAAAGAATATTGAACAATCATTGTTTCGTGAGGCAGAAATTCACCATCCACAGAAACAATATTTTCTTTAAGCATTAGATGTAGGTGTGTGTAAGTGTAGATATAATACTTATTATAAATACATCCTAGTATATTGAATTTACTGGAGTGGTAACAAAAAAAATGAATAAAAAGAGTTTATGGGGTTGGAGAAGCAAAATAAAACAAAAGAACACAAGTGAAGACATTACCTTAAAATCGGGTATCTCTCTTTGATTTGAGCTCAAAGGATTTTTTGGGAAGACTTCTGCACAACATGAGGCTTCTAGGAGTAAGATAGGTATGTGGAGAGACAAAATTTACAGGGTTTGTCCTATCTAATGGCTTGAGAGGTGTGGGTAATGTTGTAGAGGTGGGGGCCTTTTATAAGAGGAGAGGAGGGGCACTCTTGGAAAGTTACAAAATGAAACTTTATTTTCAAATGAGTTTCGGATTTTAAAGGTCCCACATTGATTTATTTCGATGATAAGGTGGTAAGGGTTCAAAATATACTCAATCAATAGGTTTTTGACAAGTGTATGTTATAGTTTTAACATTATCTTTTTATTTTATTTAAATCCTTTATTAATGAGGTAATTGCTGCATCATCATGATGTCATAAAAAATTTAATTTATTTAATGTCTAAAAATTATAAAAAAAATATCACGATATAAGAATTTTTTTTAGATTTCTAATGAATAATTATAGTAAAATATATGACTTATATAACCCCATTTAAAAATTGTTTTAGTAAAACAACTCATGCTTGTGACATTTTTATTTTAACTTTAAATAAAAAGTTATTTATGTCATTTTCCAACCAAATTGGCTCCATGGGGACCCCAAGTTGACCCATGGATTTTCGCGGTCAGACATTACACATCCAATGAGGGTAGGACATGTGTCTAGGTCATTTCATAGTATTAAAACATTATTTTTACCTTAAATTACACTAATTAACTATAATCGCGATTAAAAACATAAAAGTTACTATTCACCAAAAAATTATTTTAATCCCATTAAACCACATTTTACATCCTAATGACAACCATGTATGTTGGATTTTTGAAATTCAAATCACAGAAGTGGTGAAGTTTCATCTAAAAAAATCAATTTTTAAAATATCACTTAGTGGTTTCACTATTCATCAAAAATTGATGTTTTTCAGAAAAATACCAAAAATTCACCCTAAGATATATTTGATATTCTGAATTAAAAAATGATGTCTATTTTACCAAATTAAAAACATAAAATTTTCATTAATTAATTTAATAATTAATTCGTGTTGTCAAAACAAATATCGTGTTTTTAAGAAACAATATATATTAAAAGATTGACACTAGTTTAAGTCCACTTTCAAAGTGAAATTAATTCCAATGACCACTATTGGATTAAATGGTAAAAATATGTTCTAATTTCACATTAAAACAATTAAAAAGATAATCTAATCATATAAATAAATTAGTTTAAAAAGAGGTTTTGAATTAAAATAAAACATTTTTCACTATTTATAAAAAAATTAACTTTATCGGAAAAATACCAAAAATTTACAGAAAGTAAATTTTGAGGTCACGATTCTAAAGAAGAATTTTATTTTATCAAATATAACACATAAAATTGATAAATAGTGGATTTAAAAGTGATCATCAAATGGCTGTTAATCGACCATTTAAAGAATATTAGATTTTTAAAGCTTAAAATTTGATTCATTCGCCTTTTTAATCCTCTAACATTTATTGTAAAAAGTAAAAATATTTTACAAATATATATAATCATTTTTTAGTTAGTTCTGTTCATTCCCACCATTACAACAGCTCGGCGTTAACTACCATTTAAAATAATATTATTTTGTTATTAGAGTGCAACATAAGATATCCAAGAAACTCGTTGTTGCGTATTTGGTACGCCATCGAGCATAGCGTCCCCTTTAAAGTAATATTAATATTTTATTCACAAATATGGATAAATATGAAAATGTCATATTATTTATTTAACTAGGGTGTTACATCCTTCCCCCCTTTTGGGAATTGCATCCTCGGAATTTTAAAATTGGGATTGGAAGAATCATTGAAAATCCCACACCGGAACAAGAGTCAGTAAAACTATCACTTTAAAAGAATGGGAGAGAAGTACAATTGTCACCCGAGTTAACCCATACTAGGATTCCACGTATGAAAATATGGATATGGAGGAAAAAACAAAGGGTCATGTTCGGATGGAGAGTGATAGTAAACATTTCTAGGAGAACGTCTACAACAAGAAAATAACAAACTTGTGATTGGTTAAACGATATTTGATTCCCCAATAAGAAATATTAACAGGAAACATTTTTGTTTTATGTTACTTTTCATTGAGAAATTTATTTATGAGCCTAACTAAAACATAAGGAATCACATTTAATTGTCATGTTTACTTTCAACTTTTACTAGATTTCTTACATGAACTCATATTTTCTCTAGAAGACGAGTATTTGGGATGACTTGTTCACATTAAGAGAGCTATAATCAACTTCTAGAGAATCACCTAATCCAGAATAGGGAACTATATACTTCCCATGTCTTTAGACCTTATCCAAAACTAAAACCAAAATGGTTAGTATGAGATTAGATAATACCCAAAAAGGATAATCCTTTATAAAAAGAAATCTATTCTTAATCTCCAAAATTTGTCAAAAAAACCTAAAGTTCCACAAAGTCCATTCAATAAACATCTATCCATAAAATTCTACAAAGTAATCCAAACAAATATTGAATCCCAATTCTCTGAAGGATTTAATCACATAGTCTCCTAAGATAAATTTTAACATTTTTCTCCAAAATAACATCAGTTACTCTTACAGTCTCATACTGAAATGTAATTTACCTAATCGCATATCCTCCATGATAGGCTAATCATTTCCATTGATAACCAAAAATCAACATACTCTTAATTCATAAAATAATATAACTAAAAATAATCATTCAAACTAACCAGGGACTTCACGTAGTCCAGTGGTAGGCGATAAATACCAGTTGCACTTTGGTTGTGGGTTCGATTCCCGAAGCTTCGTCCGACGCAATGGGTTTTCACACAGTCTGTGTGTTGTCCCTTTTCAAAAACAATATAATTTTATAACATTCCTCAAAAAGAGATAAATTCATTAAAAATAACCATAACATATTTTAACCAAAAAGGTAATCTGATAACTTACATTTTGCAACCCAAAATGTATTAACCAGTAATTTCCTCAAATTCAAGGATCATATAAATCTAAATGGTTCTTTATAACTATATCCACAAAAGAAAGGATAATTATTCCTTGAATAAAATTTTTGCACATCAAACATCAGGGTTACTATAAAAAGTCTTATAATGTAACCCCATCATCAAAAGAGACTTAATACCTCTAAGAATTTCACCATCCTAAAATCTACCATAACTCTTGAATCCCTTATATGATGACTTCTTACTCATTCAACATTATTCATGATCCATTATCCATTCCATTTCAACTTATTCTGAAATAATTCTTTCCTACAAACCAAATCATGAATCATATCCTAAGATTCCAATAATAGGAAAACATATTTTAAAAAATAATCCATACCTTTCATTCTTCATTGTCAGTTTTTTCATCCTCAATCGTAATGGCATTAGGTATTGGTAAATGAATATTTGTACGATCTTGGTGACCCCATTCCCAAAACATCTTCTTAGGAAATGTGTTTGCATAATGACCATGCACAGCACATTTAAAACATTTAATGTATCCTTTAGAAAAAACTTCATTACCTTTCCTAGAGTCAATTAGATGCTTCCTTTTTCCATGGCAGGTTCTTGCTTTATGACCTTCATTTCCAAATCTATAGCATCTTCCTGTCCCTTTGAAACATTTTCCTATGTGTTTCATTCCACATATTTGACACATAGGTTTTTGAGCATACTTACCTTTATGATTATTGCCTGAACATCCATAGGGATTTGTTTCTCGTATATACGATACCATATAAAAATCACTAAGGTTCAGGTGGTCAATCATGACTCCAGATAGTTGGTTGAGGATAACCACCAGAGTTCTCATTGTAGATTCCATATCATTTAGTTGTTCTTTAATAAAACCTTCACAATTTTCTTCAAATACACTATTACTTTGGTGCCTTCTAGATCCATCCATTTACTAAAACCAAAAAAGTCAGTGTGAGTATATCAGTAAAATCATCAAATAAAAAATAGGAATATAAACACCAAGATATACTTATACAAGTTATCTCGAACTCATTCTATCTTTAAAAAACGATGACTCCATCTAATATACTAACCATTGTGGTTATACAAAACTTGTCACTTTTTCTTAAACAACACTCTAACTTCTAAAGTTATCTAATCCTACCTCTGATACCAACTATAAGGCCTCTGCCTTAAACCTAACTTAATATAGAATTAAATGAATAATCCACATTGAGGATCTTTTTAGGGTTAAAGTTTTAGAGAATTAGATCATAAATCATGAATTACATTCTACATTTAAACAAAGTGGTTACATAAAAGATAGTATTCGTTTTTCCCCATCAATAGAAACATATTTAAAATAAAACATGGATTCCTTTTTAACACTTCCTTGACACTATCATCATAACATGCAGCTTTCCCTTGACATGTGGAAACATTTCAAAAACATGGGATGAGCATAAACAACTCAGTAAGGGTTATAAAAGTACAAAATTAAAACATTAGTCCATGTATGAAATCATACTTTACTCATAAAACATAAGCATTTTAACATACCTCATCAAATCATGAATAAATCATAGAAAACATAAGTCATAAAGGTAACTTGAGGCATTCATAACATTCTTACGTAGGGAGTAACCCTTTTGGTTACGTTTGGAATACCCATCACAGTATATTCCCTAAATATCTTTTGAGAAACCATAACTTTTAACTCCTTCATGTTACCCAATGCATTGGAGAGCTATATCGGGCTCACCCGCCCTTAGTTTACCATGGAACCAGCCGTCTTCATAATAATTCCCATGAACCATAACATAATTATATCACATAAAACATGCATAAAGGAAACATGATATTTCCACTTTTCAATCAAAAGATATCAATACAACACAGTTATATAAAAAAATTATGAAAACCGTTTTCAATACCAAAATAAAAGAATAGTAAAACATGGTATTTATTTTTCTTTTAAAAAAAGGTATGGCTTGTAGAGGAAGCCGAAACTCAAATAATGGTCACAGCGGCGGAGAAGTCGTTGTCTCCGCATATGTACGACAAAAACATTACCTTTTGTCATTTAGTAAAACGCTTCGTATAAAAAGATTCGTTTTGGATAAACATAAAAGTCAAAGGGGTTTATACACCATATAAAAGATAGTTGTGTATAAAACAAAATATGCCTCAATGAAAGGAGATTGAGACGAAGTCCCATACCACTTTGAAGTTTTTAATATTTTAAACCATTAGTATACATATTATTAAATCTTTAAAACCATTTTGAAAACATGGATTTTAATGAGAAATATTTATAATAATAAATCATTAAAACATTTAAAATGATATTTTAGTTAACGGGTTTTTTACAAAATGAGAGACACTTGAATACCATAATTAAGGAATAACATTTAATAAAAACTTTATAATATCATGAGAATAAATGGTTTCATGATATAATATTCCAAGGGATAGTATATACACCATATAATACTGAATTGGTGCATAACAACAATGAAGTCTCAATAGAAATGTAAAATGAGATGAAATCCCTTATAAAGAATGTATCCCTAAATTAAAGATAAATTAATCTCATAATTATGTGTGAAAAATTATAAATAAACCCAATATAAGTGGATATTAAGTGTAAAACAATCAAATGTCTTTCACACATATTCAATGGATGACATATTCCATAATTACATGTTGAACCCAAAGAAATCGAAATTGGGTTAAGAAGTTCCCTTGGTAAAATTCGACAGCCTAATGACGTCACTTTAAAATTCATAAAACTAGTTGATGAGATAGAAAATGGTATCTCATAAATTGGACATAAAATCTACATCTATAAGGATATATAAGAACATATCCCAACATAAAAATATGTAAATTAAAAGGCGTAACAAAAAAAGTCTTTTATAAAGATGAGCGTGAAAGGCTCCCTTACCGATTTGGGCAACTTTCGAAACATACACCCCATGAAAGAAGGGTCATACAATGAAGATTTAACTACCCGTAAATGAGATTATATTATAAAAATAGTAAAATAACTGGCATTACATACACAACACAAAGGAAATAGTGGCTAATGTAGCATGAATCTCATAGGAATAAAAAGTGAGATAAAAATCCCCTTATGAAAATTCGGCAGCCTAACGACGCCAGATAAAACATCCAAAAATGGATTGATGAGATAAAATAGGGTCTCTCATCATAGTAACATAAAATTTAAAGAAAGATTAATATAAAAGAACTTCCCCCAACATAAGAAAGAGGAGCTTAATGTAAGTTATATAAAAAGAGTACTTAAAAATAAAGAGAGAGGTAGGATCCCTTACCTCGGGTCCGACTTGACTCGATCATTCATTAACATCCTGAATAATAAACTTGATTGAATTTCTACTTTCTTAAGAACCTTTTTAAAGTTCATTATTCCTTTTATATCACTTACTACCATTCTATGAACACTATGTAATTATTTAAGTTAATAATGGTCGTTTTGTAGATCATTGCTACTTGAGTAAAAAATAAACACATTATAATTACAAGTTGTTCATGTGGTAAAATATATATTATATACAGAAATATATTCATTATTTAGATATCATATATATCATATATATCCATTATATACATGAATTTATAATATTACATAACATTTAGAGGTAAGAAATTAAATGCACCGTTCATGGAGAAGGTAAGTCGTACGTACGCATGCACGCTACTTCCATTTCTATTTCATATTTAATGGAATTAAAACATAATGATAGATAATATTATTATAATTCCAGTATGGTATCATATATAATATCATTAAATATATCCTTTATATATACCACATATGGTATTAACGAATCAAATCACTTTGAGGGGGCTGTAGTCCGCACTTCCTAAAAAGAAGATATCGTGTTTAACCATAATGGAAACCATAAATGTATTAAATAAATGAAAAATAAAAAAGCTTAAGTAAAACATAAAAATATTATATATCATATATAAATATAGTAACATCTTAATGTCCACCTTTGAGGGTGTTAAAAGAATATTGAACAATCATCGTTTCGTGAGGCAGAAATTCACCATCCACAGAAACAGTATGTTCTTTAACCATTAGATGTAGGTTTGTGTAAGTGTAGCTCGAATCCTTCTTATAAAAACATCCTAGTATATTTGATATACTGGAGTTGTTACAAAATAAATTAATAAAAAGATTTCATGGGGTTGGAGAAGCAAAATAAAGCAAAAGAACACAAGTGAAGACATTACCTTAAAATTGTGTATCTCTCTTTGATTTGAGCTCAAAGGCTTCCTTGAGAAGACTTCTGCACAACATGAGTCTTCTAAGAGTAAAGGAGGTATATGTAGAGACAAAATGAGCAGGGTTTGGCCGAGCCAAAGGCCTGAGAGGTGTGGGTACGGTGGTAGAGGTGGGGGCCTTTTACAAGAGGAGAGGAGGGGCACTATTGGAAAGTTACAAAATGTTACTTTATTTTCAAATGAGTTTCGGATTTTAAAATCCCCAAATTGATGTATTTCGAGGATAAGGTGGTAAGGGTCCGAAATATTCTCATTCAATAGGGTTTTTACAAGTTTATGTTATAGTTTTAACATTATCGTTTCATTTTATTTAAATCCTTTATTAATGAGGTAATCACTGCATCATCATAATGTAATAAATAATTTAATTTATTTAATGTCTACAAATTATAAAAAAAATATCATGATGTAGGAAATCTTTTTAGATTTCTAATTAATAATTATAGTCAAAAATAATACTTGTATAACCCCATTTAAAAATTGTTTTAGTAAAATAACTCATGCTTGTGACATTTTTATTTTAACTTAAAATAAAAAGTTATTTATGTCATTTTCCAACCGAAGAGGCTCCATGGGATCCCCAAGTTTACCCATGGGTTATCTTGGTCGGCCATGACACATAAAAGGAGGGTAGGACATGTGTATAGGTCATTTCATATTATTAAAACATTATTTTTACCTTAAATTACAGTAATTACCGCTAATCGCGATTAAAAACTTAAAAGTTTCTATTCACCAAATTTTTTTTTTAATCTCATTGAACCACATTTTACATCGTAATGAAAACCATGTATGTTGAATTTTTGAAATTCAAATCACAGAAGTGGTGAAGTTTGATCTAAATGAAAAAACAGTTTTTAAACTACCACTTAGTGGTTTCACTATTCATCAAAAGTTGAAGTTTTTCTGAAAAATACCAAAAATTCACCCTAAGATATATTTGATATTCTGAATTAAAAAATTATTTCTATTTACAAAATTAAAAACATAAAATTTGCATTAATTAATTTAATAATTAATTACCACTGTCAAAACAAATAGCGTGTTTTTAAAAAACAATATCTATTAAAAGATTGACACTAGTTTAAGTCCAATTTCAAATTGAAATTAATTCCAATGACCACTATTTCATTAAATGGTAAAAATATATACTAATTTCACTTTAAAAAAATTCAAAAGATATTCTAATCATATAAATAGATTAGATTAAAAAAAGGTTTTGAATTAAAATAAACATTTTTCACTATTTATAAAAAATTTAACTTTATTGGAAAAATACCAAAAAATTACACAAAGTAAATTTTGAGGTCCCGATTCTAAAGAATAATTTTATTTTGTCAAATATAAAACATAAAATTGTCAAAAAGTGGATTTAAAAGAGATTCACCATCAAAAGGCGGTTAATCGACCATTTAAAGAATATTAGAATGTTTACGCTTAAAATTGGATTCATTCGCATTTTTAATCCTCTAACATTTATTTTAAAAAGTAAAAATATTTGACAAACATATATAATCATTTTTTAGTTAGTTCTATTCATTCCCACCATTACAACAGCTAGGCGTTAACTACCATTTAAAATAATATTATTTTGTTATTAGAGTGCAACGTAAGATTCCCAAGAAACTCATTGTTTCATATTGGGTATGCCATCGAGCATAGTGTCCCATTTAAAGTAATATTAATATTTTATTCACAAATATGGATAAATATGAAAATGTCATATTCTTTATTTACTTGGGGTGTTACAATGCACCTCATGAGTTATCATGCACACCGTGCATCACACCACCACCTCCATGTAACCAATGTGACCAGGTAGTTTCTGGGAGCCACCATAGCTTGCATAACATGCATCATACGTCAGTTATTATACCTCAAGACATAACCACCTATAAACTGAGTAAGGATCCTCAATCCATCACATCCTATATATGTTAAACCTATAGTAGTCCATAGAAACTATATCTAAAATATATGTGTGTGAATAACCAGAAGACATTACATCAATCTACATACATATATGAGGAAAACTAACCATCATGCATATCAGAACATCTAACTACCATGAGAAGATAGTAGGTCCAAAGGGGGTAGTCAACCATCCCTCATCCCATCGAGATGTTGGGGAAAACACCCCCCATGGCATAAAATCATCAGGGAGTCGTTTTCATAACCGAAAGGGTGGAGTATCATATCAAAAAACAAAAAGTACATGATACAATCTAGATCACAAACACACTATTGGAAAAACCTGTTATATAATCATATATTGAAATCTTCTCTCAGACTCCAGGCTACCACTGCTAAGACTAGATATCCTATAATCACACAACCACTTAAAGATCTATATTACGTCACATTTATCCTTTTTAAATTTCACATTATGATAATTGATTCTTTAACCATTAATTAACCATTATCTTTTTCCACATCACAGCAAAGTTAAACACCCTATGAGCATAACCAAACTGAGTCCACGGCTCCATAGAGACAATAACCTCAACAGTGTACCCCAGAAAGGTCAAACCCCACGAGTTAAACATAATTAATTCAAATATTTAACAACATTACCATTTTTCATATTTTCACAAATTCTAGGAAAACATTATATGATACCAAACGCAAAGGGATCGTGATAGTTAGAAGATGAGCTACCCATCGAGTATTTACCACCTATAGTAGGAGTGTAGACCCATCCTTCCGCAAGTACCAAAACACGAAAAGAACATGGAATACCCAAACCATATTTTTATCTTTTGTAAGGAGGGTAATCAAAAAAAATCTACCTTAGGAAGTGGGGAATGTATTGAAGATAAAAAAATAACAGATTAAACAGCAACCACTTCATATCAATAGGTAAGACCAAATTCACCCCATTCCATCATCCTTGATCTCCTCCCCAACACCCAAATGCAAAAAACAATGTGTCTACTCACTCTAGGTATGAACTTCTTCCACAACCACTAGGCCTCCCTACCCCCACATACCAAAAAATCCCTCCTTCATCATTCATCCCAGTCTCCCATTAAATCTGGGCCTCCCTGACCCAACATCAATAATTCTTCTATTCTGATCATATCACATACAGAAAGAAAAAACATAGAAAAGGGATCTCTGACTCAATGTATGGAATTTAGACTTCAAACATAATGACATCTCATGGATCCAAATCACAGGAACTCATCCTTTACAAGAAAGTATCTAACTCAAGCCCTATAAGGCATTAAATTTAACCCATAACTGGTTCTTATGGAATCTTGAATTAACGTTTTCATTATTCATAGGTTCCAAATGAGAAACCTGAGAAAAAATATACAACAACATATCACCAAATTAATTATAAAATTAATTTATAATTTTTTAACTCTTTCATCAATAAGAATAAACATGCTTCAGGTTCATCAACCAGTTCAATAAAACATGATCACTTGTATCATTTTGATTATCATCAAATTACAACAACAACAATAACCAGATTCCTTAAACATGGCTCTTTGACTTTAAGCCAATTAATTACCAATTAATTATGGATTTAAGTTATTTACCAATTTCCATCAAGAAAAACATGCAGACCAAGCAAGGAATAGATATCAAAATATGTAGAAAAACATGAGGCAAACCATCATCACAGTATAAAATAACAACATTGTTATGCAATTGATGCCAAATTATTTAATCCAATTTATATTATTATTAGATCAATTTCATTCCGATCAAAAGGGATAAATCATAGTAGCTCTACGATTTCACAAAAGTAAATATATAAACATTGAAACCCCCACCTCAAATGGTCATTAAAGTTCTTCAAATGAGAATGGACCAAATTAATGGATCAAGATCACCTCTCATGAAATGACTACATTCACCCAAGGATTCCACGACACAATTGCACTGACCAACCAAAAAGAAGACTCTATTAGAAACAAGGTGATAATGCACCACCAAATGGAAATAAGAAATGTAAGGAAATGAATAAAAGAAACCTCATGAAAGTAGGTAGATCATACCTTATATATAATATGGATTACTATAAATTGAAGGAGGGATCTAGGAATCGTTCCATGAAAAATGAATACCTAAAACGCTGAAGAGAGGGTTGTCAGGTTGCCTGGGGTAGAGGGAGAGTCACTACAGTAGTAGGGTTATCCAAACCAATATGGATGGAAAACATTTACAACATACAACATTGGGGAATTACATGATGTGTATTCCCCTTTCACATCATTTAATTTCTCAAGAGGGAGTCCTGCCAAAAAGATGAGTCACCTCAATGCTGTATTTTAATTTTCATACCTTGAAGTATTTCACACCATGAACCCTTATTTCAGGCCATGAAATAACTCATGAAATTGGATGTCACATCCTATAATGATATTACATGACATGTAATTCCATCCACACATATTTTACTTAACCTAACTTCTCCAAAGTTCTTCTAAGAAAACTCTAAGAACATTGTCCTTAAAAAACATGAAAATGGTTGATCCACATGGATCTGAACCCTTACATCAGATTCCTCCCATAACATTCTCATCCTCAATAATTAAAAACCTAACAAAAGAGGAAACTAAAATGGTTTATTCAAACATACACCTTACAAGATACCTCTTAAGCCTCTCACCACTATAGGATCTTAATAGCTTCAAAAAAATAAATAATGTGAAACCACTTTACAAACAAAAACATATCCTAAATAATATCTATGGTAAGATACCTCTCAAAATATATAAATCTATAATAAGAAACAATAGAAGAACATCTTATAACAGTAAGGGTCTACAAACACCAATGGAAAACTTTTACAAGAGAAGAGCTAAACAAAAAACAGCTCATAGTATTGTGTGTGTATCTGCGACTCACATTCCTAGGTACTTTCCTCCACACCACCATTTTTCCACAAGGAAAAAACCATGAGTATATCATGACCATGAAACACCCTCTCTTTGTGGTCCTACATATCTACAAGCTACTCTTCGATGGTCTCATCATCATAAACATTGATATCTCCTCCAATTGATGATGTGAGAGTTTTTATAAAGATAATGATGGAGATTTGACATTTGAAAAACACCATGTATCCTTCTAATTTGTGGTAGAAGAGATATCCATTAAACTATACTTCAAACATGATCCAAAACCTCAAAAGGCCCAATAAGCCTAGGAGAAAGATTACTCCCACAGAAAAACCTTATCTTCCCAGGATGGGGAGTCAATCTCAGAAACCCTTAATCCCCAAAATCAAACTATAGAGGTCTCCTCCTATGATCATCACATGAATTCAAATGATACTTCACTACCATCATCTACTCATGAATCACTTGAAAAATCTCTTTTAAACTCTATACATGTTCTGGCCTAAGAATTGCTAACTCCTCAAACCAAGTCCAACACAATGGAGAACTGTAAGGTTGTCTATACAAGGCATCAAATGATGCCCTGACGATGGTGGGGTAAAATCTATTACTGTAAGAGAATACTACAAAATTTTGTTGCCTCATCCACCAATTACCAAAATCGAGGATATAAGAGCACAAAATTTCTTCAAGACTTTCTAAGGTTGGTTCTGTATAACCATCCATCTCCAGATGAAAAGAAATGCTAAGGCATAGGTGATATCCAAAAGAATTCTAGATATTTCTCAACTCCATGGATATAAAATGAGGATCTCTATAAGAATTTATCATCCTCATAACTATATGGAGTCTCATAACCTATTATATATGTTTCCTCTGAAAACACTACATTGAGCTCGACTCCTTGATTTCTATAAAGTTGGATGATTTCATTAAATGATCTACTACCACCCATATAGCATCATGAACTCACTGCTCTCCATGTAAACTAGTAAAAATGTTCAATGAGATATAATCCCACTTCCACTGAGGAACATCTAATAGCTGGAGGAAACCACTAGGAACGTGGTGTTTGACCTTCACCATCTATCTGACCAAAAATCAAGACACAAACTCTAAAACTACATGCTTCAACCCAACCCACCAAAACTGACCTCTCAAGGCATGGTACATCATTGTCACCCCAGAATGTACCACTAAGTATAAACTATGTAACTCTTTGAGAAACATCTCATGCATTTCTGGAGGAACAAAAATCCTTCCATGAAATAACAACTGGTGTTGTACATCCTTAGACCAACCATCACGAGCTTCAATACAAAAAAATATCAGTCTCTCCAGTCCTGCACCTCAGATCCCCCAATCTAGGACTCTTCTACCTATTTCACCAAATATAACAGCACATCCATATGAAAAAGACAACCACTACCACCAACTTCTACCATATTTATATGTAATGATGAATGTTCTTCCATCACCCACCATAAATCACTTGATTCCTACACTGCATCACTACATGAAGCCCTTCTAAACACATCATCAACAAAATTCCCCTTTCCATTTGTATATGAAATTTTGAAGTCGTAGCCCTGTAAGAACACCAACCACTAACGCTATCCCAAGTTCAAGTCACACTGGGAGAAAACATATCTGAGGATCTTGGGACTAGTGAAGATTAAAAAACAATCGTCGATGAGGTAATGTCTCCACAATATAAGGAAAAAACCACTTCCTTTAACTAGATATAGTGGGTGACATAGTTAAATTTGTGGGGATACAACAAGTGATACCCATAAGAAACGGCTGATCTGTCATGACCCGTCCTCGGGGCCCATGTAGTGACTACCTTAAGCCAGCCTTCCATAGACCAGGGGTTGGCGACTAGCACCAAGGCGTAAATCCTGATAAAAAGGGGAAGGCATTAACTTTGTAAAGTACACAAACATGAAAGAGTAAGCAAGAAGATGTAAACACTAAGTAAAAAATAAGTACGATATTAAGTGCGGAAAAGTTAGTGGGCCAGTATACAATCCCCAACTGAAATTAAAATACAACGGGAAAGGAAGTACATCAACTGTAAGTAAAACTGCAACGTCGATCCATCACTGGAAGCCCCACTTGAAGGATGGGTACAGCTAGTCTCCACAGCTCCACGGGTCCAGTCGTCGGCTCCGTGTATGTCCCGCCCAGTGGTCCACCTCCAGGTACCGACTCGCTCTAAAAGCCTCAGCCACGATCAACGTTGTCTGTCGTCTACATCCAACAAAACGTAGTGCGGGCATAGCCCGTGCAGGGGTCAGTATACGCTACTCAGTAGGGACCTTGAGACCCCCGAAGGTCTCCCAGAATCCACAAAGGACAATCCACAAAGGAATGATACAATCATTAAGTAACATTCGACACTACTTAGGTATATGCCCATACATATACCTGAGTCATCAATCCCAGTTCGGCTCCAACATCCGAGCCCAAGTTCGATCACGTCCACATAGGATAGGACAACTAATCCACACAGGATAACACCTCCCAATACACATATGAAATCAATTCAATCATATCAACGATAATTATTGAAAGTCAAGACTCAACTCAAACCAGGATTAAAATCATGATGTAGAAACCATAGCTGGTGGGGAAACATTTCCTCTATCGAGTATAGTGGACCTGCCGCTACAACCATGCACTTCCCATTAACCGTGGACTGTTGTAGTACTCCACTTGTCGAGTACTGTGGTCCTGCTACTAAAACTAAGTACTTTCCACCATGGGTCTGCCGCTACAACCAAGCGCTCCCCCTCATAGCCACCAGAGGTACTCCTTGTGTTGAGTACCGCGGTCTGCTGCTACAACCAAGAGCTCCACCGCCATGGGTCTACCGCTACAACCAAGCGCTCACCCTCATATCCTCCAGAGGTACTACTTCTGTTGAGTACCATGGGTCTACCGCTACAACCAAGCGCTCCTCCGACGTGGGTATGCCACTACAACCAAGCGCTCCCCACTGTGCTATCCGAAACACACCGAGTTGATTGATCACCAGTCATCAAGTCTTAGACAGCTCTAGGGTTTCATAATGATTGAAATTACCATAGTTGTCACTGTCTAACCCATAGAGGATTCCCTTACAAAAGTCATCGTCATCGCAGCCAGCTCTAGGGTTTCCGCACACAGAACGCTAGTTCCGGGAGGGTCCACTCCATGATCAAAGAGGTTGATACATCAATTGACACATAGTCCGGAGTTGATTTATCCCAAAGTATCATCTCATCAAAATGAACACAATGTGACAGACGGCGCGTCAATCAGATTCCTGGTCCGAGAGTTATTGGCCTTTTCGTCCCAGGGGCCTGGTTGGTTTTTAAGTCAAAACCAACCCGACCACACTCCACCTCCATCCAAACATCGCCCGGATTAATCCAAAAGGTCCGTCTCGCTATGAGAAATCCAAAAAAGTTGATGAAACGTGAATCGGACGTCCAGAGCTCAAGTTATAAGTGTTTCTGCTCTGAGGGCCCGGTTGGTTTCGTGTTCGAACCAACCCGGTCATACCCAAAGTTCTTCGAAATCATGATTGTAATATACCGAAATGATCGTCTCGATTCTAGGATCGCATCTCAACTAACGGTGCATCGATCATAGGTCCATAGTCCGAGATACGAGCACTTGAACGGAAGTGTTCGGAAATAGGGGGTTTAGGCCCAGTCCGACCAGGCCCAATACCCACTTGGGTCGGCCCGAACCGGGTCGACCCAAACAAGGATCGTGTCCAGCCCATTAGGGCACGGCCCGGCCCGGTGGGTGAGGCCCGTCCTGAAACAGTGCATCCAGTCTGGCCCGGGGCAGCTCGGCACTGGCCGAGCGGGGTCGACTCGGCGCTGGCTGAGCGGACGCGTAAGAGGGTGCTGCCCCCTTGATTGAAGCTGTGGGCCCGGTGTGGGGGTCGGTCCTTGTTAGTGGACGTGGCCCCGCGCCGCATCCCCCCCTCAGTCTCACACGACTGCGTGACCAGCCGCCAGCTGCCGCGGCGGTTCTCCCTGGCGTAGCGCCGGGCGCCAGCGACCCGTGCCGCCGGTGTAATCAGTGGGCCACCGGAGTTACTCCGGTGGTCCGTCTTCAATTCCATTTGTTCCATAATTCATATCGGGTCCATAACTTTACTGTGGAATCATCAAACCGCCTCTGCGGCCTGTTTTGTCATCGCCTGATGATCCTCCATCAATTAAATGATCTGCGGAGCCTTCGAATTGCCGCAACGGCATGGCGCGATGGCGCCACGCTTCTTCGCCTTTTCCTCAATTGTTTCAGAACGGTTCCATTTTACCATGCCGCCTTTACTCGTGCTTCAACAAGAACAACCATCAAAGGGGGAGGAGGGTCGGCCATGTTCGTGCGGTCTGACCTCCTACCTTTATTTCGATAACAGGTGGCTCAAACGACTATCAAAAATTAAATCAAAGACCGAGGGTATAATCCACATAAATTAAACCAAACCCCCTACCTCAAGGTGTCAATGAACGAAGGTTTGTCGTGGGAAAGAACGTCGCGGAAGAAGGTGTCACGGGGGAGAGAATCGTCAGCATCGTGGTACACGGCGTCGCGTCGTCGATCTCCGAGGATTCGGCGTTCTACGTCTTCCTTCGTCGGAGGCCTGTGTTCTTCGTTGGCGACGGTGCATTCTTCGCATTCATCAAGGAGGAATATGAAGTTCCAAGGCCTTGAGTAATTCCTCTACCAATTATTCTCACACAACGAAACCACAACGTAATAAAATAAGGGTTTTCCGTATTTTATATCCCATGCCAACAGTTTTTGAATTTCAAAAATAGATCACGATTTAATTCTCGAGCATTGACCAAATTAATGAGGCGTTTAATAATTTAATTAAACCGAAGAGTTGACTTGTCATTTAAAAGGGGGTGTGGGTGAGTAACCATATTAAATGCACGTGGAATGTAAAATGAAATAAAGGGGTGGGGCTCGTGTGGGACCCACCTCACTAATATCCTACCTAAGAGTTAGGGTATTAGTTGGTCCCAATCCAACCATCGATCTTAGGGTCAAGATACCTTAAATAAAAATAAAATTTGGTTGCACAAAATTTTATTTTTATTCTTTAGTTAACCCCAAAATTTAATAACCTTACCCAAGCAAACGCAACTCCAAAAAAGGTGTTCTTAAGCAATTACCGGCGCTGCGATTCCATCGGTGCCCTCGGATTTCGATTCTGAGAACTGGTTCAAAAGTTAGGAAAACTCGCTTGTTCGTTTACTGAACGTACCCGAGCTAAACTTCAGAAATTGATTCCAGGCACACCGGGCCTCTGAATCTGGTGCCGTCAGAAACTATGTTCTTGTAAAATTCCAAAGAAAATTATGAAAAAAAATTCCTTGAATTTTACGAGTCTTTAAATTACTCCCACCTCAGGGATTTATGTCCCTATAAAGATACATCATAATCTAGTGGAAAAAATGTTGGTACTGAGCACTCATCTGAGCCTCCCGCTCACAAGTGCTCTACTGGAGGTTCTCATGCTTCCATCTGATGCGAACTAGAGGTATCGACCATCCACGTAGGACTCGCTCTTGTCGATCCTCGATCTCCACCGGGACCTCCGCAAAAGTCGCCCCAACGTCAAAGACCAGCTCCCCATGGTCGATGATATGCGTCGGGTCGTGTACGTATCTCCTCAGCTGAGATACGAGGAAAAACGTCGTGCACCTGATACAACTGAGGTGGTAGAGCCAGGCGGTAATCCACCTCACCTATCCTGTTGAGGACCTGTAATGGTCCGATGAAGCGCGGAGATAACTTGCCGCCTTGGACGAATCTCCATAATCCACGTTGAGGTGAGACCCGCAAGAAGATGTGGTCTCTATACTCGAACTCCAGTGGCCTCCTCCTCCTGTCAGCATAAGACTTTTTCCGGCTCTGAGCTGTCCTCATCCTCTCCGGGATGACCTGGACCTTCTTTGGTCCTAAAAAAGCTACTAAGATTTCTTCTTTGTCGATAAGTGAAATACAGTCTCATCCCATGGATGAACCACATTTTTTTCCCAATACAGTTAATCCTGACATGGATGATACTAATCCATTCCAAGGATTACGTCGTAAGGCCTCGACACTACTACCACGATATCCAACTGTAACTCTCGCCTCTAAGGGTTGAGTCACACTGTCGGCATCATTGTGTGGTCACTGGGTCTCCTCCAGTAGGTATCTCAAAGGTGATGGTCAAGTCAAAGGTTTTTAAACCGGAACCTCTTATTAACAACAAAAAGAGAGGAAACGAAAGTAAATGCCACAAAAAGGTGTATTTTATTACTGCAGCTCAAAGTACAAAGACATAAAGCATCTACAAACAAACATCAACAAATCTAGATGCAACATGAACAAAATTCTCCAGGTGTGACAACAGGGCCACGGTGACAGCACAACCACCCCGCCTTAACATGGCCGTCGGGTCCTGGCCCACCAGGTACCACCAGTTTCCCCGCAGACACGGGGGGGCCACCCTAGGGTCCTCCCACATGCCTGAATGCGTCATCTGACAAATGAAAGTCCCCACAGGCCAACACATATCCTTTCCAGTGTGTTTTGTCCTCACTCACACACACCCTGAGAAACTTCCCAGGAGGACACCCATCCTGATCACTACTCCAAGCCAAGCACACTTAACTGTGGAGTTCTAATCAGACAGGCTCCAGAAAAGGAAGGTGCACCTTGTTGACATGAGTCATATCATTTAGTCATTTAACCCTTTATCATTTGGGGATGTTACACCAGGTCTGGAGCTAGTCCCGCTCCTGTCCATCTGCTCCCGGAGCTCCATGATTGTAGGCCTTAGCTGCCTAAAGCTAAGCTCTCACATTTCCACATGTTCCCTACGGTCGGGGTGGACCTCCTGGTAGTGGTGGTGGCAACACTTCGAAGCATCGTCCACCTCCAACTGCATGGCCAGCTCCCCTGCCACGGTATCCTGCTCCTTGCGGTCTGCCTCGATCGAACCTCTGCCTATTCCTGGGAGGTTCTTCATTTATCTGTTGATCATATGTATGGCGGGTCGGACAGTCATGAGCCATGTGACCAACCCCGTCACAAGAGTAACATTGTCCGCTCATGGTAAGTCGATGTCCACCACGGGTGCCTCGCACAAACGATCCTGTGTGATGTGGTCGACCACCTGTAGGTCTATTCCTCTTGGACCTCTGCGTCATCTATCTAATGCCCACTGCAGAAGACTCGTCCGCATGCCGGATAGTGGTGGGTCCTGCTGCTGGAGACTGCTCAGCAAGGAAACTCTCCACTAAGAGGGCTCGCTCCAACACCCATGTCTGCGTCCGGATGCTATGTGAAACAACTGAAGCTCTGATCTCTCACCCGATCCTCAGCTCGAAGGATCTGACCCTAAAGAAGGGTTCTCATACCATGTCCGTGGAATAGCGCGAGAGATCGGTAAATCTCGACGAGTACTGGGCGACCGTCATGCTGCCCTACCGAAGCTGTAGAATCTCTTGAATGTGCACCACACAAAGGGTGGCTGGGACGAACTTTGAGTGGAAGAGGCCCTCAAAGTCCATCCAGAGGAGATATTCCTCGCCGTGCACCAACAGCATCAAGCTCCACCATCTTCCTGCTACCACGTGCAGGAGGCTCACTGCGAGGATCACCATGAGGTTGGTCGGTGTCCCCAATAACATGAAAACTCACAAAACCGCCTCCAGCTAATCATCGGTTGCCTGAGGGTCAGCCCCCCTGCAGAACCTGGGTGGTCTCTGAAGCCAAAACTCGTCTATTGCACTAAGGCTACATGCACTCTCAGCAGCTGGGGCTGGTAGCATCGGTCGCTCGGCGGGTAGAGGTACCACCGGTGCCTCTGCTGAAAAGGGGCCCTGCACTGAGGCCTCATCGCTCGATGGGTTGTCGTCTCGCACAAAGCTCTGAACCCTACCTAGCTGCTGTCGTGGGGCCATTCTGAAAAGATACAGGTGCACCACGACCAAAATAGTATACCTGTTGAGCTGACACAAAGTAATCACAAAGAAAACTTTTGAAACACACATGCAATCAATGTTTCATGCATTGAGTTGGAAATCAAAAGTTAGGGTCCTAGTGTATGGATTCGTCAGCCGCCGCACCAACACTGGGCTCCCTGGACTGATAACCACACTCAATACCCTTAACACTGTTACTTCACATAGAAGAAACATCAGATTCCAGAGTTTTGCGGTAGAACTGAACTCCTCTGATACCAATTTTTCACGACCCGTCCTCGGGGCCCGTGCCGTGACTACCCCAAGCCCGCCTTCCATAGGCCAGGTGCTGGCGACTAGCACCAAGGCGTAAATCTCGATAAAAAGGGGAAGGCATTTCCTTTGTAAAGTAAACAAACACGACAGAGTAAGAAAGCAGAAGTAAACACTAATTAAAAACCGAGTAAAATAGTAAGTGCGGAAAATTAAGTGGGCCAGAATACAAACCCAAACGGAAAGTAAAGTACAACTGGAAAGGAAGTACAACAACTGTAAGTAAAACTGCAACGCCAATCTGTCACTGGAAGCCCCACCTGATGGGTGGGTATAGATAGTCTCCACAGCTCCACAAGTCTAGCCGTCCACTCCGTGTATGTCCCGCGCAGTGGTCCACCTCTAGGTACCGACTCGCACCACAAGCCTCTGCCATGATCAGCGATGTCTGTCGTCTGCATCCAACACAATTTAGTCCGGGAATAGCCCATGCAGGGGTTAGTATACACTACTCAGTAGGGACCCCGAGACCCCCGAAGGTCTCCCAGAATCCACAATGGACAATCCAGAAAGGAATGATACAATCATGAAGTAAAATTCGACACTAAATAGGTTTATGCCCATACATATACCTAAGTCATCGATCCCAGTTCGACTCCAACATCTGAGCCCAATTTCGATCACGTCCACACATGATAGCACAACTAATCCACACAGGATAACACCAGCCAATCCACATTGGAAAGCAAGTCAATCATATCGAAGATAATGATTGAAATTCAGGACTAAGCTCAAACTAGGAATAAAATCATGATGTTGAAACCATAGCTGCTGGGGAAACTCCTCCACTATCGAGTACAGTGGGCCTGCCACTATAACCAAGCACTTCCCATTAACCTTGGACTATTTTAGTACTCCACCTGTCGAGTACTGTGGGCCTACTGCAACAACGAAGTGCTTCCCACCATGGGTCTGCCGCTACAAGAAAGCGCTCCCCTATATAACCTCCAGAGGTACTCCTTCTGTTGAGTACCGCGGTCTGCCACTACAACCAAGCGCTCCTCCGCCGTGGGTATGCCGCTACAACCAAGCGATCCCCCTCATAGCCTCATGATATACTCCTTCTGTTGAGTACCGTGGGTCTACTGCTACAACCAAGCACTCCTCCGACGTGGGTTTCCGATACAACCAAGCGCTCCCCACTGGGCTATCTGAAACACACTGATTTGTTCAATCAGCAGTAATCAAGTCTCATCCATCTCTAGGGTTTCATAATGATTGAATGTACCGTAGTGTTCACCGTCGAACCCACAAAGGATTCCCGTACGAAATTCATTGTCGTTGAAGCTAGATCTAGGGTTTCCGCACACAGCACGCTCGTTCCGGGAGGGTCCACTCCATGAGCCAAGAGGTCGATACATAAATTGACATGTTCTTCAGAGTTGATATATCCCAAAGTTCCATCTCGTCAAAAGGAACACAACGCAACAGACGGCGTGTCAATCGGATGCCCAATCCGTGAGTTATTGGCTTTTTCGTCCCAGGGCCCCGATTGGTTTTTAAGTCAAAACCAACCAAAATGTACTCCAGCTGCATCCAAACCTTGATAAGAGTAAGCCAAAAGGCCCGTCTCACTAAGAGGAATCCAACAAAGTCGACGGCACATCAATCGTATGTCTAGAGCTCAAGTTATAAGCATTTCCACTTAGAGGGCCCGATTGGTTTCGTGTTCAAACCAACCCGGCCGTACCCAAAGTTCTTAGAAACCTTGAGAGTAATATATCGAAACGGCCATCTCGAATCAAGGATCGCATCACAATACACAGTGCATTAATCGGAGGTCCGTAGCCCATGATACCGGAATTTGAACGGAACTGTTCGGAAACATGGGGTTTGGGCTCGGTCCGACCCGGCCCAATACCCCCCCTTGGTCGGCCCGAACCGTGTCGACCTGAACCGGGTCCGGGTCCAGCCCACAAGGGCATAGACTGAATCGGTGGGCATGGCCCGGCCCGGCCGGCACGGCCCGGCATGGCCTGGGCGGCCAGGCCTGGTGCGGTCATTCCGGCCCGGGGTGGCTCGGCGCTGGCCGAGCGGGGTCAGTTCGGCGCTGGCCGAGCGGACGCGTAAGGGGGCGCTGCTCCCTTAATTGAAACCTCGGCCCCCACGTGGGGACCGCTCCTTGCCAGCAGACTCATCCAACCACCGTGTGCCCCCCACCCCGGTTCCGCGCGGCCGCGGGACCAGCCACTTGCCACCGCGGCTTTAGCCACGGTGGTCCTTCCTAGCGGTGTGCCAGGGGATGCCGCCTACGGTGGCCGGCGCCACCACGCCGCCGGTGTAATCCGCCGGCCACTGAAGTTGCTCTGGTGGGTCGTTTTCAATTCTGTCTGTGCCGGCGTTCATCTCGGGTCTTGAACATTACTGCGGAATCATCAAACCGCCTCTGCGGACCGTTCCATCATCGCCCGATGATCTACCGTTTATTAAACGATCTTTAGAGCCTTCGAATTTCCGCAATGGCACGGCGCAACGGCGCCACGCTTCTTCTCCCGTTCCTCAATTATTTCCGCGCAGTGTCGTTGTATCGCGCCCCCTATACTCATGCCGCAACAAGAACAACCATCAAAGGGGGAGGAGGGTTGGCTGTGTTCGTGCGGTTCGACCTCCTCTCGTTATTTCGATAACAGGAGGCTCAAACGACTATCAACAATTAAATAAAAGGTCGAAGATATAATCCACATAAATTAAAACAAGCCCCCTACCTCAAGGTGTTGACGAACGAAAGATCGTCGCGGGAAAGAACATCGCGGAAGAAGGCGTTGCGGAGGAGAGAATCGTCGGCATCGCAGTACACGAAGTCACGTCATCGATCTCCGAGGATTCGGCGTTCTACGTCGTCCTTCGTCGGAGGTCGGCGTTATTCGTCGGCGACGGTGCGTTCTTTGCATTATTCAAGGAGGAAGATGATGTTCCAAGGCCTTCAGTAATTCCTCTCCCAATTCTTCTCACACAACGAAACCACAACTTAATAAAATAAGGCATTGCCTTATTTTACTTCCCATGCCAATGATTTTTGAATTTCAAAAACAGATCACGGTTTAATTATCGAGCGTTGACCAAATTAATGAGGCGTTTAAAAATTTAATTAAATGCGATAGTTGACATGGCATTTAGAAGGGGGTGCAGGTGAGTTACCATATTAAATTCACAAGGAAGGTAAAAGGAAATAAAGGGCCGGGGCTCGTGTGGGCCCCACCTCACTAATATCCTACCTAGGAGTTAGGGTATTAGTGGGTCCCACTCCAACCATCAAGATTAGGGGTAATCTACCTTAAATAAAAATAATATTTGTTTCCACAAAATTTTATTTTTATTCTTTAGTTAACCCCAAAATTTAATAACCTCACCCGAGAAAACAGAACATCAGAAAAGGTGTTCTTAAGAAATTATAGGGGCAAAAATTCCATCGGTGCCCTCAGATTTTGATTCTGAGAACCGGTTCAAAAGTTAGGAAAACCTGCTCATTCGTTTACTGAATATACCTGAGCTAAACTTTAGAAATTGATTCCGGGCACACTGTGCCTCAGAATCTGGTGCCGTCAGAAACTGCGTTCTTGTAAAATTACAATGAAAATTAAGAAAAACATTTCGTTGAATTTTACGAGTCTTTACATGATCTCTATTATATTATAACAATGCCTAATCCTAGACCTGAAGCATCCCAAAAAATATCAAAATAAACTCTTTTGCTGGTATTCAATAAACCATAGCGTTGACTAACATCTCCTCCAAATACACAAAATCATACTAATACTTATAAATCTAAATGAACATGTGATACTATCTATTCAATGTTGTTATAGGAGTCGTAACATGATATAAATTAGTTACAAACCTCCTCTAATAGCTTTTGATACCAAAGGATTCTTCTAACCTTTTCCACTGTCTTGGAGTATTCCCCAGACATGACTTCTTCTACCATCGATGGATCCATAGCTACTCCATACTGGGATACAACATTTCTTAATAAAAGTAATTCATGATCCCAAAACTCACTCTTCAAAAACTTCCCAAATAGCTATTGATGATGAAGAACTCCCAAAAATGCATGGGGATGCTCTGCATGATCTATCTCACACACATAGTACAGAAGCATTTCATCAGTGAAGACCACCACAAACTTATCTAGTAACTCATAGAACATGACATTCGATAACCCCATGAACATAGACAGATAATTAATCACATCGAACAGAATCACAATGAACTCATAATTCCCAGGATGACAACATAAATCCATCTTTGAGATATCCTCATCCTTCACATGTATATGATGATATCATGCCTATAAATCAATCGAAGAGAACCAACTTTCACACATCAATTAATCGAATAAATCATCAATCCATGGATGTGGATATTAGTTCTTCACTGTCACCCAGTTCAAGTGATGATAATTGATACACAACAAAAAAATTCCATTATTATTCTTTACGAAAAAATTTGGTGCACCACATGGTGACATACATGGTTTAGAAAACCACATTACAAAAGAACATCAGGCTATATCTGTATCTACTACAACTCATAAGGCACCATCATGTATAAATAAATCGAGATAAGAGACACACCTGGTTGTAGTTTGATCTCGAACTCAATCTTTCATTGAGGGGGTAATGCTAAAACTTCTTCTGGAAAGACATAAGGGAAATCATACATGACCCTAGGAAATTACAACTGTTGAACCTCTGATGAACATAGCATCAGCTCAGTCATCAAGGATGACAGGATTGAACATTCATATGACCTATTTTAGGGACTTTCTTGACAACAAACACCACTAGCTCTCCATCATTATCGAAGAACACCACCTATCTCCAGAAGAAATCTATGAAATCCTACAAAGAATACAAAAATTCCATTCTTAGGATGAAATCATATGGTTGTATTCACAAACATAGTAAATTTTTCTGCATGTGGTGTATAAGGACCCAGCCTTAAAACATGTCATAATCTTGAATTAATTGAATAATTCTAATTGAGGATCTTTTCCGGTTTAGTTTTTTAGAGAATTAGGCCATAACTACTACATATCAACATGAATATTACAAATTAGACACTTCTACTATAACTGATTTTTCACAACAATAAAACACCTTAAAAAACAGGAGTTCTTTTCTTGATAGAATTCTTCTTAAATACTTCATTTCTCATACCCTTCCTTATAACCTGTGAAAAACATTTCAAAAACATGGGATAAGCATAAAAATCTCAGTAAGGGTTATAACATAATAATAGGATACATTAACCCATCAATAAATACAAATCAATGAAACCATAACTTTCATTCATAAAATAACTTCTAAAATCATAATATTTATGAATAACTCATAGTAATCACAAATTAAAAAAGGTAACTTGTGGAATCAATATCATACATACATTGTAGTTATCACAACTACATAGGGAGTTATATTTGGAATACCCATCACAGTATATTTCCTAAATCTCTTAGGAGAAACATTCATGTTTACCTCTATCACGTTACCCAATGCATTGGAGAGTTATCTCAGGCTCACCCGCCCTAGGTTTATCACAGAACCACCTGTGTACCTAAAAAATGCCGAATAACCATAAAATATTCATAACAAATAAAATGAACATAAATTAAACATAACATTTCCACATTGCAATAACAATATATCATTTCATGATATTGACATAATCAAGGCTTTATCAAACCATTTTCAAAGCCTTTTAAAACATTTAATAAAGAATTTTTTGAATCAAAGTGCCATATACCAATTTGAAGCATTTAAAGGAATTACCATTTGAAAAAAAATAATGTTCATATAAATAAATCCCTAAAAACAGTTTGAAAACATGTACATTAATGAAGAATATTTATAAGAATAAATCTTTAAAACAATATTTAATTAACGTGTTATTAACCAAATAAGAGATGATTGAATACAAATAATTAAAAAATAACATTTAATAAAAACATCATAATATCATGAGAATAAAAATATTCATGATATAATACACCAATGGATAGTATATATACCATATAAAAGTGAATTGGTTCATAACAACAATGATGTCTCAATGGAATGCAAATTGAGAAGAAATCCCTTATAAGGATGATATTCTTGGATTAAGGATAAATCAGTTACATAATTATGTGTGAAAAATATATATGGACCCAATATAAGTTTATATTAAGTGTACAACAATCATAGTTCATTCACACATATTGATAACATGAAATAATCATTAAGTTGAGGTTTAACCCAGAGAATTGAAATTGGGTAAAGAAGTTCCCTTACAGAAATTCAACAGCCTAACAACATCACTTTAAAATTCATTAAATGAGTTGATGAGAGATTAATGGGTATCTAATAACTTGGAAATTAAATTTAAATAAATTAGGATATAAAATTACATATCCCAACATAATAAAATGTAAATTAAAAGATATAACAAAAAAGAAGTCTTTTTTAAAAGAGGGTGAACGGTTCCCTTACTGATTTGGGTAACTTTCAAAACATACACAACATGAAAGAAGGATCATACAATGTAGATGTAAATACCCAAAAATTAAATTATATTACACAAATAATACAATCATGGGATGTACATATAACACACAAAAGGAAATAGTGGCAAATGTAGCATGAATCTCACTGGAATAAAAGTAAGATGAAAACCCCTTACCTTGTTGTACTCAATCGAGTCGTATGACCAAAAGATAATAACCACCAAATGAATTACATAATACCATTAATATAAAGGTAATCGTGATAATATGTATCAAATTTAAGTACATAAAAGACCACATTCAATAAATAAGTGGCGAACAATGGAAATCTCACAGAATTAAAAGTGAGATAAGAAACCCCTTACCACGTTGTAATCAATCAACTCATATAACCAAAAGATAATAACCACCAAATTAATTACAGAATACCATGAATATTAATTTAATAATTATAATATATGTCAAATGGTAGTAAATAATGCACCACATGCAATAAATAAGTGGTGAACAATTGAAATCCCACTGAATTAAATGTGAGATATGAATCCCTTACCTCATTGTCCGACTTGACTCGCTCATATGTTACTTGTTCTTCCTGAGTAATAAACTTAAGTTACATTATACTTGATTAAGAATATTTTTAATGTTTATTATTCCTTTTATATTACTTATTTCCTTTATATAACAATTAGTTAATTATTTGAGGATATATCAGACATTTTGTTAATGTTCGGAACCTGAGTCAAAAATGAACATGTTATAATTATAAATTATCCATGTGGTAAAAATTTCATTATCTGAAGAATTATATTCATCATTTATATGTCATAAATATCATATATATCCTGTATATATATGTATTTATAATAGTACATAACATTTGGAGATAATAAATGAAATGCACCGTTCATGGAGACGGTAAGCCGTACGTACACATGAACGCTATTTTGATTTCTTTTTTCATATTTTAATGAAATTAATACATAGTGATTAAAAGGTATAAAATAATTTAATTATAATACGTATGTAATATATGTTACATAAGTTCATAAATTCTATCCTTTATATGTTCCATGTATGGCATGAATGAGTCAAATCACTTTGAGGGGGCGGTAGTCTGCACTTCCTAAAATGAAATTATCGTGTTTACCCCTTATGAAAACCATAAAGGTATGATATAAATGAAAAATACAGAATCATAAATAAAATATAAAAATAATATTTATCATATAAAAATACAGTTCCATCATAATGGCCACCATGAGATGTGGTAGGAGTTATTTGAACAATCATCGTTTCGTGAGGTGTTAGTTTTCCATCAATAGAAAAATTATGTTCCTTACTCATTAGATGGAGGTGTGTGTAAGTGTGGTTGGAATACATCTCATAAAAAAATCATAGTATATTTAGGATACTAGTTTTGTTATACAATAAAATAAAAAAAGTGTTTACGGGGTTGGAGAAGTAAAATAATACAAAAGAACTTAAGAGAAGATGTTACCTTTAAATCGGGTAACTCCCTTTGGTTTCTACCAAAAGGGTTTCTTGAAGTTCTTTCTGACTAAGTTAACTCTTCTAGGATAAATAGAGGGATATTGGGAGCTTATTGGAGTAGATTTTGGACAAACCAAAGGCTTGAGATGTGTGAAAAATGGGTAGGAAGTGAGGGCTTTTTATAAGGGTGAGGAGGGGCTTTTTGGGAATGTTTGAAAATATTATTTTATTATATAATGATTTTCAGTTTCTAAAAATCTAAATAAAATATTAATGTCAAAGATAAGGTGTCCCATGTTCGAAATAAAATCATCCAATAATAATTGGACATGTTTTGGATATTTTTTTAATTCTTATCCTCTTATTTATTTATATCATTCATTAATTACGTAAACACTGCATCATCATTGTGTCATAAATAATTTTATTTATTTGATGTCTAAAAATTATAAATAAAATTACCATGATGTAGGAAATATATTTATATTTCCAATTAATACTTATATTCAAAATGATAACTTATATAACCCCATGTAAAAATTGTATTAGTAAAACAATACATCTTTATGACATTTTATTATTCTTTAAATAAAACGTTATTAATGTCATTATCTTACACAAGTGGCTCCATGGGATTCCCAAATTTACCCATGGATTGTATTGGTCTGCCATGAATAATAAAATGAGGTTAGTACATGTTTCAAGGTAATTTTATATTATTATAACATTATTTTTACCTTAAATTACTCTAATTAACTTTAATCGCGGTTAATAAATATAAAACGGTACTATTCACCAGAAATTATTTTCATCCCATTGAACCAAATTTTACTTACTAATGACAACAATAAATGTAGGATATTCTAAATTCAATTCCGAAAAGTAGTAAAATTTCATTTATACGAATAATTTTGTTTTTTTAACTACTACTTAGTGGTTCCAATATTCATAAAAAATTGAAGGTTTTCAGAACAAATCCAAAAATTCACCCTAGGATAAATTTGATATTACAAATTCAAAAATGATGTATATTTTACCAAATTAAAGACATTATAGTTGAATTAATTAATTTTATAATTAATTCCAGTTGTCAAAACAAAAGGCGTGTTTTTAAGAAATCACTATGAAAAGATTGGTACTTGTTAATGTGCAATTTCAAAGTGAATTTACATCCAACGGCCAAAATTAGGTTAAATGGTAAAAATATAATCTATTTACACTATAGAACCATTTAAAAAGTTAATATAACTATATAATTAAATTATATTAAAAACAGATTTGAATTAAAATACAATATTTTTCACTATTCATTAAAAATGAACTTTATCCAAAAAATTCGAAAACATTACACAAATTACTTTTCATGTCCAAATTATAAATAAGGATTTTATTTGGTCATATAGAATGTATTAAAGTGACAAAAACTATATTTAATGATTGATCACCATCAAAAGGCGGTAAATTTGCCTTTTTAAAGAATATTAGAGTATTTATGCTTAAAATCGAATTCTTTTCTTATTTTAAGCCTCTAACTTTTATTGGATAAATGTAAAAACTTATAGAATACATGTATAATAATATTTTAGTTAGTTATTTCTATTCCCTCTAATACAACTTCTAGGTGTTAACAACCATTTAAAATAATAATATTATATTATTAGTGGGGAATGTATGATTTCAAAGATACTCGTTGTTGCGTATTGAGTACGCTATCTAACATAGATATCACTTTAAAGAAAAATTAATATTTAATTCCCAAATATTAATAAATATGAAAATTTCATATTCTTTATTTAGCCGGGATGTTACATGGTGTTTCCCCAGCTCTAGATCAGAGTCTATACATACTTCAAACAAGTTAGCTCGACTTCCATCTGGCGTAGTCAACACCCAGTGATCTGGAGGCCTCTCTACCTAAAATCACAATGCATGGAAAGGGGAAGCTGATATGAAGGAGTGTGTCACTCCTGAGTTAAACAATTCATACACCCAAGTATAAAACAAGAAATGGTACATCAAATGACATTCATATCATCTAGGGCTAGCAATGGTAATGCATGAAGCTGACCATGAACTAATCTATTCCCTCCCATAACCTGATGGAGACCACCTACATGGCCACACTCTACTCTCTAAGGATGATGAGAGAACTAGATATGTCATCTACCTACCCCATATTCTCTCTACTAATCCAAAATAAGTGAAACCTACTGTTGTTGCCTCGGTTGGAACTGCCTCAATAGAGGAACCTAAATCAGAACACCTTGCACATGTTGACTTCTCAAAAAGGTTGGTCACTATCACTGCAAATGACATTGGCCTCCACAAGATAAAAAGTGATTAATCCCTTGTCATAGGTCTGAGAGCCTCCACCCCCAAAGAAATGAGATATAGAGGGATGGGACCTACCCCTTGATGGTCTAAAACTCTTCTACCATAAAAGCCATGAACCCCATAACACAACTCTGCTTCATTAGGAATCCCGAAAACTCACATTTCATAATGATCATGTTCAAGCTAACATCCTCTCAATGACCTCTTACCTCACTAACAACTCAAGATATGTAGTCAGCTTAAACAAGGTCACTTGGTGCTACATCTATAAACCCAAATCCTCCTTGAAATTTCTCTCACTGGACACCTCATATTGAAATAGGTACAAATCATATCATTGAAGTTTTTTTAAATGGATCCCAAACTCTTGCACAATTGAGCTCCCCTGCAGATGGGTAAGAATCACTAGGAGAATAGCCACCTTCACGATCAAAGAAATAATGTAAGCCCTAAACTTCTCTCATAACTTCTCCCACAAGACAATAGACTCCCTGTGATCCCCATGGAACAATAACAACCACTTCCATTCTTCCCCAAACATCATCATCACAACCAATGATACTGAGTACTCATTATGAGCACCGATCAAACTGAAAGATATCTGAAACTCCTCTATCAATTATTTTGTGACTCCATCTAATAAAAAGACCTTGTAATTCTATAGGATCTAGCACTGAAACTCTTGGAGTGTCCTCCTACAACTATTTTCATCGTCAACCGCTACACCATGGTGATCAACTAGAAAAACCTTTTAAAAATCATCTACATGAACCAGATGAGGATGTCAACCAGAATACATAACTATAAAAGAAAAAACATTTATATCTCCTAGACCTGGAATATGGAAATCTTTAAAATTAATAAAAAAATCTTTTATTCATTTTAGGTTAACCTATCTCAAGGTCTACCCATTCAAAAATAGGTGTAAAGAAGAATAATGCATTATCATTTCATTTATATCAACCTGGAAAGAAGTATGATCTCATTTAGTTGCCAATGTAAACTTAAAGGTTCGTACAACTAATCATTGGGAGACCTAAATACCTATGTCTCATCCAGTCTCATGTATTTAAAAAACTTGATAAATATAGCTGAAAATGTTTCCCTGCTATCTGATGCAACCTCACATGTGCCTAATTCCATACTCTATTCGGACCCTCAACAAGACTTCTAATACCACTCTATCACGACCCCATCCTAACAATGTTTAACCCTCCTAGGGCTGCACTCTCTCATGACCCCCTACCCATGACATGTACCCCTCCTAGGCCATCAATGTGAGAAGAGAGATAATAAACCCTGAGTCCTGCCTCCAGTAGGCCCTAGGATGGAAACTATAACTGAGGATATAGTAAACACGTAGATGGGAGGTATTAACCTCTAAAAAACACATGAAAAATATAGATATAAGAAAAACACCAAACAAATTATTCTTATACTAAAATATAAAATAAATCCCAACTACACATATGAAATGTCATGAAAAACTACTATAAATGAAGGGAGAAAACTGTAAGTACCAAAAGAATGTAAAATGGTAGTGACCATGAAGCCCAAACAACTCCTAAAAAACCCCCATTCTAGTAGTAACCATCCTAATCTCCAATATGTTCCAAGTGATAAGAAAAATATTTTATATAAAATAGGGTGAGTATAACAGTATACTCAGTTAGATCACCCCCATATCTTCTCTTGAAAATGTAAAGAATGATTTCTAAAGAACATAGAACTAAAAGTAAATCTAACTCATCACCTAAATAGGTATACTATATTCCCAGCCTCACTATAGATACTCTTACAAATTATCTCATACATGAGTATAAATTATAATAATGAATATTAAGGGCACCCTTCTACCACTTACCCACTGGTTTTCTGATTTTCTCCAATGTCACATGTCATGAGAATCTTTCTCTAAAAAAGATTGCCCACATACAAATGGGTGAAGCACTAGAACATGCACCTCGTGCATCAACATGTACCTCATACATCACACCACCAACTCCACATGTCTAACGTTACCATCTATATTCTAGGATCCACTACTGCTCGCATAATGTGTATCATATGTTGGGTGTTATACCTAAAGCCATCACATCCCATGAAATGAGTAAGGATCCTCAAGCCATCAAAACCTATACACATTACACCTATTGTAGTCCATAAGAAACTATATCCTGAATATATTTTTAGAATATCCATAACCCATTATATCCCTCTGCACACATATATGGGGTAAACTAACCATCATGCATTCCAGAACAGGTAACTACCAAGAGAAGAGAGGGGGCCAAAGGGGGTAGTCAGTCATCCATCATCCCATTGGGATGATGGGTACCCCCCCCCCAGGGATCAGAATCCCTAGGGTGTCAGTGGCACTAAATGACAAAGTGGAGTAGAATATCAAAACAGGAAATGTACTGGATATAATATATCTCACAACTACACTATGGGCACGAACTAGTCTTAGATTCATCTGTAGCCAACTTCTCTAAGACTCTCGGTGTACACTGGTAGGACTATATATCCTTTAAGAACACTACCATTAAATGATATTAATTACATTAATTTATCTATTTTTAAATTTCAATTTATGTTAATTAATTTTTTAACCATTATACTTTTCTACATCACATTTCATTAGCATCCCATCAAAGTTCCATGCCCTTGAGGAATAACCAATCCGAGTCCATAGATCCTTAGAAACAATAACCTCAACACTTAATCCCCTCATGCTCCAACCCCATGGGATAAATATCATTTGTTAATTTATATATAAACATTCCGATTTTCCATATTTCCATGCATTCTAGAAAACCATTCTAAGATACCAATAGCAAGGGGATCAATATGGTGAGTATATGAGCTACCCATTTAGTCTTTTCCACTCATATTAGGAGCGTATAACCATCCATCCTTATGAATATAAACATGTCAATCACATGGCGTACCCCAAAAGTATTTTCCTCTTTTAGAGGGATAGTAATATAGACCATCTAACTTAGATGGTGGGGAAACTAAAGAAGATAAACAAACAACAAATTCAATAGCAACGACTTTCACATCAACAAGTATGACAAACTTCAACCCATTCCATCATCCTTGGTGTCTTTCCCAAACCCCACATATATAAAATGATGTATCTCCCCACTCTATGCATCAAATTATACCATTACCACTGGGCCTCCCTACCCCACAAACAACAATAAACTTACAAGATCAGTTATCCTAGGCTCACATCACATTCTGGCCTCCCTTCCCCCACAACAACAAGTCTCGTATCTAGAGCACATCACAAGAAGAATGAAAACACAAAGAAATAGGATCTTGGCCCCAAAGAAAGGCATTCAGTCTTCAAACACAGTGTAGTCTCATAAATCCAAAGCACAGGCACTTGAACATTACAAGAAATCAAGAAACTAAATTCATAAAATGAATTAACTTTACCACACAACCAGTTCTTATTCAATCCTGAATTAACTAATTCATTATTCATAGGTTACAACTATAGGAAACCTGAGAAACAATATATCACATATTATCACCAAATTAATTTAACAATTAATTTATCAGGACTTTAACAATTTTATCAAAAATAATAACCATGATTTAGGTTCATCAACCAATTCAATTAAACATGCTCAATGCATCAATTTAATTATCATCAAATTACAACAACAAAAACTAGATTCATTAAAAATTACTATTTTGAGGCAATTAATTACCAATTAATTCTAAATTTATGTTCTTTACCAATTTCAAAGAAGAACAATATGATAACCAATAAAGGCATAGATATCACACTATCAAAAAAATTAATATCCAAACTATATTCAAAATATAAAACAATAACATTGCGTGGAAATTAATACCAATTTCTTTAATCTGGTTCATATAAGTATAGGTCAATTTCAATGCAATCCAAAGGGTTAATCATGAAAAATATACGATTTACTGTTTGTAAATAGGGAAGCATAGAATCCCCTACCACAAAAGGTCAATGACATTCTTTGCATAAGAAAAGATCAAGGTAACAGATCACTATCACCTCTCCCGCAATAACTGTTTCCACCCAAAGATGTCTCTGCACAACCGCACCAACCAACCACCTAGAAGACTCCATTAGAACCACAGATATCATGCACCATCAAATGAGAAGGAGAAATGGAAAATAACGGATCAACACAACCTTAATAATAGAGGTAGATCATACCTTATATTGAAGATAGAATTTTTTGGATTTAATGAGGGATATAAGGATCATTCCTTGATGAATGGCTCCCTAAAACATAGAATAGAGGGTCATTCGTTCACCTGGTGTCGAGGTAGGGCCATTTTATCCAATGGCTTTAAAACACCTGAGAAGATAGAAAACAATTAAAACATACATCGTCATGGAATTACATGACATGTAATCTCCTTTCAAGTCTTGTAATGCCTCAAGTTCGAGTTCCTCCAATAAATGTGTCACCTAAACAGTTTATTTTATTTTTCAAACCCTGGTGTATTTCTTATTGAGAACCATTCATTCACACTATGAAACAACTCGTGAAACATGATTTCACATCATGTAATGTTGTTACATGATGTTTATTCCCCTCCTTGCATCTTTTTCATAACCAAACTTCTCCAAACTACTTTCGAGACACCACCGAGTATTTCGACCTTTGAAAACATGCAAAGGGATGATCTAGATAGATCTGATCCCTTACACCCTTGACTTAAGAAATAATGGAATGTGTAGTGAATCCAATTATCTATGATATTATAGGTAGTTATCATTGAATAAGGAATTGATTTCTTATTCTTATGTTTATTCAAAAAACTTTTGTCTTATGATTATGATATTTTTCTCATAGATAATTTTTTATGAGTCATTTTTCAATAACGTCTTATGATTTAAAAAGTTTTATTCCATGTCTTAATTTTTTATCTATGATCTTATGGGTATGATTTTCAAATTTCATGATCATATTTTTATACAGCTATGTATATTTTATTATTAAATAATCATTGATATCTCTCTTCCTAACCTTTAACAAGCATCTGAGCTCGCCCATTCCTGTATTTCCCTTCCCCTGGTTATGAAGGAATGTTTTAAGTATGAAATTTTTATGGAGGGTTTTATTTAGAAAGATTATAGAGTGAGATAATATAGATATTTTATATACTAGTAGTTTATGGATCCATGTTTCAAAAGAAACTAACCCATTAAAATCCTTGGATGGGAATTAATGTGAAATGTATTGGTTATTCATCTAGGATTAGAAACCATTCATTACAAAAATTTCTATAGTACTAAGTATATGATTACTTCCTCTGTTTTAGAAAATAATGGATTATGGTTTTCTTATAAAATTTATCCATGTTCTGATACTAGAAAGTGGAGTTGGTTAAGGCATAGATTCACCTAAGGATAACATATAAAAATGTGGTGTATTGGGTATTAACTTTATCATCAGTATTTCACAATGAGTGGGTCTAAGGCTACACACCTGGCTAGACACTCCATGGGGATATGCTTGGGTTAATTCACGTTTTAATTATGAACTACTATGAATTATTTAAATTAATGATTACCTTGAATGGAATATATTAACCCTAAGGATTCATATATTTAAAATAAGGTTTCATTATTTAAACATCTAATAAATAATTTTTCATGATTATATGGTTTTCACAATTCTTATGTTTTCACATAGTATTAATTATGGTTTTATTCAATTTTTGGAACCTAAATGAATCATTTTAACATTGGATGTGATTAAAAATGAAATGGTTTTCCTTATAAGAATCCAATTGTAATGAGACCTATAATGTAAAATATCATTATTAAGAAAATACATCTACACTAATATTTGAATCATACTGATTATAAAATTGAAAAAATGAGGGAACAACATTCCATTTATTCCTACATGACGAAACATCCACCATATTTTAGTGGGTCTGTTGATCCACTAGTTCTCGAGAAATGGATCAGTACCACTTGAAATACATTTTCTTTTCTCTAGTGTTCAAAAGATGAACAATTTATTTTACTTGTTTATCATTATTATGTTGATGTAGATCAATGGTGGAATCTTATCCAGAAACATGAAGACATGAGAATACATTTACTATATAAAGTAGGATCAAATTATAGAGTTATTTTTTAACATGTACTTTACTCATATCCTTTATATAAAAATATAGAAGTACTTCCCCGAGAATTAGTAAACGGATGAGGAATCCATTATTTCCAATGAGAAAATTTTTACAAGTCATGTGTGGTACTCTTCTAGTATTATCATCAAACCTAAATTTATGATTTATCTAATCAATAATTGATTAAAACCAAGTATAGGAAGAATGTTATCCATAATTAAATTTAGTTGATATGAATAAATAATTCAATATTCTATTAAGGTGGAAATAGATATTGGATTTACCCATTAATATCATAATATTGATAAGGAAAGAAAATATAAATCAAATGAAATTCTAATCATAATATCTTTAGAGATAAGAATATGAGATTTCATTTATATCAGAATTCTTGAGGGAAACATGGAGTAAAATATGTTAAGGGGAATATTTACTCTTTTTAGTGTGGAAAGGAACATCATTTGGAAATAAAATTTTGAAGTGATGGTAAGAAGAATGTAGAAAATTATGAAAAATGGTGGAATGAATCATAATATGAACTACCCAAACATTATGGTTTCAAATTAAAGGATTTTCGGAATTATGCTAACTAGATATCAAATATAAAGGATAGATATGATTATCAATTTCAACAACCACTTTATCCTAGAGAAAGAGGTATGTATAATGTGATAACTTCTTTCAATGTGGGGTGAGATAATTAATTGATGAAAGGTACAATTACCATCAACTCCAAAACTAATATTGAATTATTTTATTATAAATCTAACCACAATTTTATATATAATGAATTCTATAATCATATCACAAAACAACCATATTGTTTAGATGTTCAATTATGAGTAAAAAAAATTAACGATATGATGATAGAATATCAATTCTACGATTCTTCTCTGATTTAAGTCTCTAATAATTCTATTCCTAAAATTATAGTAATTCTTACCCTATATGATTTTTTTTTGTTTTGGGAATGGATTGGATTTTAATATATAAATCTCGTATTAATTATTTAAGGGAGTTTTGTTGCATTTTATATTCCAACCCAACCTATGCTTTTATATTGGTGAGATTATAAAGATAAATTACTAGTGGAAATTTCACACATTATATGGGTCTTGATTCATATTCAAAATTAGTTTTTATCTTATATAGTTGGGTAAAAACTAAAAATCTATTATATTACTATTTTATGGTAGTTTTTTGATGTCTTTATAAAAGAGTATTATAGTCTTCCTCAAAATCATGAAGTTTGTTTTCAATATAACTCATGCATATTACTAAAACTATTTCAAAGAATCCACATGTAATGACCCTTATTAAGTTTTGGGAATTGAAAAAGCATCACCAAGATAACTCAGATAATGGATTCACTCAGCTAAGCGTGTCACCTTTTTTCATACATTACTATTACATCATTTTAAAGATAAACAACATAATAGTTTTACACATGGAGGATACATAGGTTTAGTGTCTTGGGCAAATTAGGACTACACATAACAAGTACAACATCAAGCATAAAAAATTCATTTAATCTCTTCTTGTATAGCTTCTTAGTAGCACTTGTCCCCTCCTTAGTACATGTATCCACCTGAGGATATACATCAAAAGGGGTGAGCTAAAAGCCCAGTAAGAGGATAGATAAGGACAATATATCATGGGGTGAGCATAATCATGACATAGGAAAGAGATCTTGAACATGAGAGGAGCATGAACAATAAACTTGAAATGTGGCAAAGCATAAAAATGAAACATCATGTCTTAGTGGTTAACTACCACACATATTTGTGAACAAATCTAGCATCATGTTCACGCATAATTTCACATTTACTCATGAGATTCATCACTTTACCCAATGCATTGGAGCGCTATATAATTCCGGGCACACCCGTCACATTTAAACATTCATATTGCGCTATATAATTCCGGGCGCACCCGTCACATCATAACATTATCATTATCATGCTTGCCACATAGAACACATATCAAACATGTACATAAATAACCCATGGAAAGGAATGGGTTTCTTCTCATAATAACACATTCATATGCTTTGGGTTCCCAAAAGAAAGAGGGAACAACATACTTGATATAAGAACCATCAATCTTGAATGAGAGGCAAAATGTGAGATCTTGAAAGAAGAGTTCTTTTGGAAAACATTTTGATGGACATAAAAACCAGTGACAAACATGTATATCCCAGAAAAGTAAAGGAAATGATGAAAAAAAGACCTTTGAGGAGTAACCATATCAAAAATGGAGTGAAAGAGGGAGAACCCAAAGGAAGAAAATTGGGTTCGAGATTTCCCCTTACCTTGTACTCGAATGCATCCTTCTCTTTAATGTCCTGTATAATGACATTATATTCATTAATTATAAATTCCAGAACCTTTTATACATTAATAGGGTTCATTATGGTTTCATTATTTCATATTATGTTATTTTGGATGGCTTATAGAGTTTAAAAACATTGTTCGAGGATGTTTGTTTTCATGGTTTTCTTGAGTGGTTCACTTGTATTCTTAAATTGATGTTTGGGTAGATCATGGGTAAACATCCAGAATTTATATTACATGTTCTTAATAATATTACAGAAGCGTGAATGATTTTATAATGACTTATATTATATCCATGTGGCCTAATCCTTAGATAATAATTAAAAGAAAATTATTTGGGTTAATTTGAGCGGTTTTTGGATCACAACGAACTCATTTTAGCATTTCACTTAGTAATATGGCCATATGTTATTTCCAGAACTTAAAATAGAACATAATACATATAACATATTCTGGTTCAACCATAAAAATGGTTTCATGACCAGATTGAAGATATAAATGGAAGAAGAGAGCATGTTGTTTTTGAAGGTGATAAATTATCACCACATGAACAACGTTCTCTTTAATAAAATAAAAGGAAGAGGGAAAGGGTGTGGGGTGATATAATATACCATTAGAATCATAATATTACAGTATAATTATAGTACTGGAGTTACAAAACAATTTGGATGAAGATAGGTACGGAGAGATCAAGAAACGAACTTGAACTTGAAAGGAAATTAAAGGAGAAGAGGGAGAGAAATTACCTTTTGGATCCTCCTCTTGAGAACCTCCTTAAGGGCCTATGCTGGGTCTTTTGATGAGACCAGAAGCTCTTGGACATGGGGGAGAGGCTATGGAAGATGATTGGGCAGACCCCTCACATGTACTAAACTCAGAGTTGGTACAACTGGAAGATGATCTCTCATATGAGGAGCAGCCGGTAAAAATTCTGGTCCAAAGTGATAAGGTTCTACGCAACAAGACAACCCACCTTGTCAAAGTGTTGTGGAGGAACCAAAAGTTTGAGGAAGTAACTTGGGAACCGGAAGAGGCAACGAAGGAGAAGTACCCTCACCTGTTTGTGTAAAGTGAAATTTCGGGGGCGAAATTTCTTAAGGGGGGAAGAATGTAACGACCCAAAGTTTTTAAATGGAAAATTCCCTTCTTATATCTATGTCATAAAAACACAAAATAATGAACTACTAGGTGATAAGTGACCTTTAAAACATAATTTTGTCACCCCTATGTTTGGAATTTTAAAAATCCAACATTCACGGTTGTGTTCAAGATAGTTTTTGGAGTCCAATTATACAAAACCAATTTTTGGTGAATAGTAACCTATCCTTATGAATAGTAATATGACCCTTATGAATAGTAACTAAGAGTAAAATTACCTATGAATAATAAAATAAAATTTAGACATCATAGAAAGTTACAATTTGACCTTAGTAAACGTTTTTGGTATTTTATAAGTCATAAATAATTAATTATAATTAATTAATTAATTTAAAAGGATATTTATTTTCCTGAAATATATTCATAAACTATTGAATCAATGTCTAATAGTTTTTAGATAATATTATAATACCCTAAGTAATTTTTTAAAATCAGTTTTAATTTTAAAAACCGTTTTTTTAAGTAAATTATGATTTTAATTAAATATTAAATTAATAATATTTATAAAATTATTTTTGAAAATTGGACATCATTTTTGGATTCTACACGTCGAAAAATGGTAGGGGTAAATTTTTGGGTTTATTCTGAAATACTTCAATTTTCGGGTGAATAGTAAAAAATACAGTTTTTCGCATAATCGGTGTACACTAAATTGCATCATTAATGATGTAATGATGACATAAACATTCTAGAACATTAGTTTCGGCAAAAACATATTAAATTTCATAAATGGTTTCTTAAAACACAATAAATCCAATTCTCTAACCTAAAATGAACTTTCCAAACCCTAAAGTCAAAAAGTGATTTCTTAAAGTGTCTTTTTCTCTTTCTTTCACTTTCCTTTTAATAAATTAATGAATTCGAATTATAAAGAAGAGTTAAAGCCTAAAACGAATTTTATTATATTAATATATGATTTAGGATGTCAAAAAACTACTATTACAAGTCTAACTTATGATATATTATTTTATTTAATAATTTATTCCAAAAACACCTCCCACCTCATGTATAAATAAGGCATCCCCCTCCTCTTGCCAAACCACACCTCTCAAGCTTCAAGCATTGTCTAAGCTCTGCCAAATCATCTTCCATAGCCTCTTCCCCACGTCCAAGAGCTTCTGGTCTCATCAAAAGACCAATCTTAGGCCCTTAAGGTGGTTCTCAAGAGGAGGATCCAAAAGGTGATTTCTCTCCCTCTTCTCCTTTAATTTCCTTTCAAGTTCAAGTACCTTTCTTGATCTCTCCCTACCTATCTTCATCCAAATTGTTTTGTAACTCCAGTAATATACTTATACTGTAATATTATGATTCTAATGGTATATTATATCACCCCACACCCTTTCCCTCTTCCTTTTATTTTATTAAAGAGAATGTTGTTCATGTGGTGATAATTTATCACCTTCAAAAACAACATGCTATCTTCTTCCATTTATATCTTCAATCTGGTCATGAAACCATTTTTATGGTTGAACCAGAATATGTTATATGTATTATGTTCTATTTTAAGTTCTGGAAATAACATATGGCCATATTACTAAGTGAAATGTTAAAATGAGTTCGTTGTGATCAAAAAACCGCTCAAATTAACCCAAATAATTTTCATTTAATTATTATCTAATGATTAGGCCACATGGATATAATATAAGTCATTATAAAATCATTTAATCTTATGTAATATTATTAATAACATGTAATATAAATTCTGGATGTTTACCCATGATCTACCCAAACATCAATTTAAGAATACAAGTGAACCACTCAAGAAAACCATGAAAACAAACATCCTCGAACAATGTTTTTAAACTCTATAAGCCATCCAAAAGAACATAATATGAAATAATGAAACCATAATGAACCCTATTAATGTATAAAAGGTTCTGGAATTTCTAATTAATGAATATAATGTCATTATACAGGACATTAAAGAGAAGGAGGCATTCGAGTACAAGGTAAGGGGAAATCTCGAACCCAATTTTCTTCCTTTGGGTTATCCCTGTTTCACTCCATTTTCTATATGGTTACTCCACAAAGGTCTTTTTTTCATCATTTCCTTTACTTTTCTGGGATATACATGTTTGTCACTGGTTTTTATGTCCATCAAAATGTTTTCCAAAAGAACTCTTCTTTCAAGATCTCACATTTTGCCTCTCATTCAAGATTGATGGTTCTTATATCAAGTATGTTGTTCCGTCTTTCTTTTGGGAACCCAAAGCATATGAATGTGTTATTATGAGAAGAAACCCATTCCTTTCCATGGTTTATTTATGTACATGTTTGATATGTGTTCTATGTGGCAAGCATGATAATGATAATGTTATGATGTGACGGGTGCGCCCGGAATTATATAGCGCAATATGAATGTTTAAATGTGACGGGTGCGCCCGGAATTATATAGCGCTCCAATGCATTGGGTAAAGTGATGAATCTCATGATTAAATGTGAAATTATGCGTGAACATGATGCTAGATTTGTTCACAAATATGTGTGGTAGTTAACCACTAAGACATGATGTTTCATTTTTATGCTTTGCCACATTTCAAGTTTATTGTTTATGCTCCTCTCATGTTCAAGATCTCTTTCCTATGTCATGATTATGCTCACCCCATTATATATTGTCCTTATCTATCCTCTTACTGGGCTTTTAGATCACCCCTTTTGATGTATATCCTCAGGTGGCTACATGTACTAAGGAGGGGACAAGTGCTACTAAGAAGCTATACAAGAAGAGATTAAATGAATTTTTTATGCTTGATGTTGTACTTGTTATGTGTAGTCCTAATTTGCCCAAGACACTAAACCTATGTATCCTCCATGTGTAATACTATTATGTTGTTTATCTTTAAAATGATGTAATAGTAATGTAAGAAAATGTCGGGTCGCTATAGTTGGTATAGCAACCCGACATTTTCTTACATTACTATTACATCATTTTAAAGATAAACAACATAATAGTATTACACATGGAGGATACATAGGTTTAGTGTCTTGGGCAAATTAGGACTACACGTAACAAGTACAACATCAAGCATAAAAAATTCATTTAATCTCTTCTTGTATAGCTTCTTAGTAGCACTTGTCCCCTACTTAGTACATGTAGCCACGTGAGGATATACATCAAAAGGGGTGAGCTAAAAGCCCAGTAAGAGGATAGATAAGGACAATATATCATGGGGTGAGCATAATCATGACATAGGAAAGAGATCTTGAACATGAGAGGAGCATAAACAATAAACTTGAAATGTGGCAAAGCATAAAAATGAAACATCATGTCTTAGTGGTTAACTACCACACATATTTGTGAACAAAGCTAGCATCATGTTCACGCATAATTTCACATTTACTCATGAGATTAATCACTTTACCCAATGAATTGGAGCGCTATATAATTCCGGGCGCACCCGTCACATTTAAACATTCATATTGCGCTATATAATTCCAGGCGCACCCGTCACATCATAACATTACCATTATCATGCTTGCCACATAGAACACATATCAAACATGTACATAAATAACCCATGGAAAGGAATGGGTTTCTTCTCATAATAACACATTCATATGCTTTGGGTTCCCAAAAGAAAGAGGGAACAACATACTTGATATAAGAACCATCAATCTTGAATGAGAGGCAAAATGTGAGATCTTGAAAGAAGAGTTCTTTTGGAAAACATTTTGATGGACATAAAAACCAGTGACAAACATGTATATCCCAGAAAAGTAAAGGAAATGATGAAAAAAAGACCTTTGAGGAGTAACCATATCAAAAATGGAGTGAAAGAGGGAGAACCCAAAGGAAGAAAATTGGGTTCGAGATTTCCCCTTACCTTGTACTCGAATGCCTCCTTCTCTTTAATGTCCTGTATAATGACATTATATTAATTAATTAGAAATTCCAGAACCTTTTATACATTAATAGGGTTCATTATGGTTTCATTATTTCATATTATGTTATTTTGGATGGCTTATAGAGTTTAAAAACATTGTTCGAGGATGTTTGTTTTCATGGTTTTCTTGAGTGGTTCACTTGTATTCTTAAATTGATGTTTGGGTAGATCATGGGTAAACATCCAGAATTTATATTACATGTTATTAATAATATTACAGAAGCTTGAATGATTTTATAATGACTTATATTATATCCATGTGGCCTAATCATTAGATAATAATTAAATGAAAATTATTTGGGTTAATTTGAGCGGTTTTTGGATCACAACGAACTCATTTTAACATTTCTCTTAGTAATATGGCCATATGTTATTTCCAGAACTTAAAATAGAACATAATACATATAACATATTCTGGTTCAACCATAAAAATGGTTTCATGACCAGATTGAAGATATAAATGGAAGAAGAGAGCATGTTGTTTTTGAAGGTGATAAATTATCACCACATGAACAACGTTCTCTTTAATAAAATAAAAGGAAGAGGGAAAGGGTGTGGGGTGATATAATATACCATTAGAATCATAATATTACAGTATAAGTATAGTACAGGAGTTACAAAACAATTTGGATGAAGATAGGTAGGGAGAGATCAAGAAAGGAACTTGAACTTGAAAGGAAATTAAAGGAGAAGAGGGAGAGAAATCACCTTTTGGATCCTCCTCTTGAGAACCTCCTTAAGGGCCTAAGCTTGGTCTTTTGATGAGACCAGAAGCTCTTGGACGTGGGGGAGAGGCTATGGAAGATGATTGGGCAGAGCTTAGACAATGCTTGAAGCTTGAGAGGTGTGGTTTGGCAAGAGGAGGGGGAGGCCTTATTTATACATGAGGTGGGAGGTGTTTTTGGAATAAATTATTAAATAAAATAATATATCATAAGTTAGACTTGTAATAGTAGTTTTTTGACATCCTAAATCATATATTAATATAATAAAATTCGTTTTAGGCTTTAACTCATCTTTATAATTAGAATTCATTAATTTATTAAAAGGAAAGTGAAAGAAAGAGAAAAAGACACTTTAAGAAATCACTTTTTGACTTTTGGGTTTGGAAAGTTCATTTTAGGTTTGAGAATTGGATTTATTGTGTTTTAAGAAACCATTTATGAAATTTAATATTTTTTGGCCGAAACTAAAGTTCTAGAATGTTTATGTCATCATTACATCATTAATGATGCAATTTAGTGTACATCGATTATGCAAAAAACTGTATTTTTTACTATTCACCCGAAAATTGAAGTATTTCAGAATAAACCCAAAAATTTACCCCTACCATTTTTCGACGTGTAGAATCCAAAAATGATGTCCAATTTTCAAAAATAATTTTATAAATATTATTATTTTAATATTTAATTAAAATCATAATTTACATAAAAAAACAGTTTTTAAAATTAAAACTGATTTTAAAAAAATTACATAGGGTCTTATAATATTATCTAAAAACTATTAGACATTGATTCAATAGTTTATGAATATATTTCAGGAAAATAAATATCCTTTTAAATTAATTAATTAATTATAATTATTTATTTATGACTTATAAAATACCAAAAACGTTTACTAAGGTCAAATTGTCACTTTCTATGACGTCTAAATTTTATTTTATTATTCATAGGTAATTTTACTCTTAGTTACTATTCATAAGGGTCATATTACTATTCATAAGGATAGGTTACTATTCACCAAAAATTGTTTTTGTTTCATTGGACTCCAAAAACTATCTTGAACACAACCGTGAATGTTGGATTTTTAAAATTCCAAACATAGGGGTGACAAAATTATGTTTTAAAGGTCACTTATCACCTAGTAGTTCATTATTTTGTGTTTTTTTGACATAGATATAAGAAGGGAATTTTCCATTTAAAAACTTTGGGTCGTTACATTCTTCCCCCCTTAAGAAATTTCGCCCCCGAAATTTCACTTTACACAAACAGGTGAGGGTACTTCTCCTTCATTGCCTCTTCCGGTTCCCAAGTTGCTTCCTCAAACTTTTGGTTCCTCCACAGCACTTTGACAAGGTGGGTTGTCTTGTTGCGTAGAACCTTATCACTTCGGTCCATAATTTTTACCGGCTGCTCCTCATATGAGAGATCATCTTCCAGTTGTACCAACTCTGAGTTTAGTACATGTGAGGGGTCTGGAATGTACTTCCTCAGTAGTGATACGTGAAACACATCATGAACTTGAGCCATATTCGGTGGAAGTGCCAGACGATAGGCCACGACTCCTATACGATCAAGGATCTCAAAGGGGCCAATGTACCTTGGGCTTAACTTCCCCTTTTCTCCGAATCGCATGACTCTCTTCCATGGTGGTATTCGAAGGAAGGCTTTATCTCCAACTTCGAACTCCAAGTCCCTTCGACGATTGTCAGCATAGCTCTTTTGCCGACTTTGAGCAGCTTTGATGTGTTTCTGGATGACTTGAACCTTCTCTGTCATCTCTTGAACAAGATCGGGACCAAGTAGTTTTCGTTCTCCAACTTCATCCCAACAGGTTGGAGTTCTACATCGCTTCCCATAAAGAGCTTCATACGGAGCCATCTGAATACTCGAGTGGAAGCTATTGTTGTATGAGAACTCAACCAATGGAAGGTGCTGATCCCATCCACCTTTGAATTCAAGAGAGCATGATCTTAGCATATCTTCAAGTGTCTGAATAGTCCTTTCAGATTGGCCATCAGTTTGGGGGTGATAGGCCGTGCTGAAATTTAATTCAGTACTCAAAGCATGTTGTAGGCTCCTCCAAAATTTAGAAGTGAACCTTGGATCACGGTCAGAGACAATCGAGAGTGGAACACCGTGCAACCTCACTACTTCCTTCACATATATCCTTGCAAGTTGTTCAAGTGAGAGGTCTTCCCGAATAGCGATAAAATGGGCAGTCTTGGTGAGTCGGTCAACCACAACCCATATCGCATTATTTCCTCTTGACGTTTTCGGGAGACCCATGACAAAGTCCATAGTGACATTTTCCCATTTCCACATGGGTATAGGGAAAGGCTGCATCATACCTTTGGACTTTTGCCGCTCAGCTTTAACTTGCTGACATACCAAGCACCTTGATATATATTCCGCAATCTCCTTCTTCATGTTATCCCACCAGAAGTGTTCTCGGAGATCACGATACATCTTGGTACTTCCAGGATGAATAGAGAAAGTTGAGCTATGTGCATTATCCAATAGCTCCTTCTTTATTCCGGGCGATTAAGGCACACAAAGCTGCGTTCCAAACCGAATCACACCATCATCATCGATATGGAACTCTTGTAGCTTACCTTCCTTTACTGCATTCACCCTCTTTTGTATCTCTACATCATCCCTTTGTGCTTCCTTAATCTTCTGTTGGATGGATGGTTGCGCAATCATTTGGGCAAGGTAGGATGTATCCCCTGCCCTTACGATTCCCAAATCCATCCTTTGCATATCCAAGAAGATAGGGTCTTTCTCAATCCTCAGCATGGATAGAGTAGCATGTTCTTTCCTGCTTAGAGCATCAGCTACCTTGTTCGCCTTTCCAGGATGATAGTGAATAGAGCAATCGTAATCCTTGATTAGCTCTAACCATCTCCTTTGACGCATGTTGAGCTCCTTTTGTGTGAATATATACTTTAGGCTCTTGTGGTCGGTGTATATGTCACACTTCTCACCATAAAGGTAGTGCCGCCAGATTTTCAAGGAAAAAATCACGGCTGCAAGCTCTAGATCATGCGTCGGGTAGTTCTGCTCATGGATCTTCATCTGTCGTGAGGCTTAGGCTATCACATTATCATTTTTCATGAGTACACAACCCAAGCCTTTCTTTGAATCATCACTGTATATCACAAAACTTTCTCCACTTTTCGGTAGTGTGAGTACAGGTGCAGTGATTAGCCTTCTCTTTAGCTCCTTGAAGCTTCCCTCACATTCTTCCGTCCATACATACTTTACCCCTTTCCTTGTTAACTTAGTTAGCGGGCTTGACAATCATGAGAAGTTTCTCACAAAACGTCGGTAGTACCCAGCTAATCCAAGAAAACTACGGATTTCTGTGACACTAGAGGGCTTGGGCCATTCCTCAATTGCCTTTGTCTTTGAAGGGTCCACAGAAATTCCCTCGCTTGTGATCACATGTCCCAAGAACGTGACTTGATTCATCCAAAAGTCACACTTGCTAAACTTGGCGTACAACTTCTCCTTTCTCAATGTCGCCAACACAAGTCTTAGATGTTCTTCATGTTCCTTCTTTCTCTTGGAGTAGATGAGAATATCATCGATAAACACTACCACAAATTTGTCAAGGTAATGTCTAGAGACTCTATTCATCAAATCCATGAAGATTGCAGGGGCATTAGTAAGTCCGAAGGGCATCACCAAAAACTCATAGTGCCCATACCTCGTACGGAAGGCAGTCTTCTGAATGTCTTCCTTCTTCACCTTTACTTGATGATATCCAGAACGAAGATCCACCGTTGAGAAGTATTGAGCTCCTCTTAACTGGTCGAACAAGTCATCAATCCTTGGGAGAGGATACTTGTTCTTTATGGTGATCTTGTTGAGTTCCCGATAATCGATACACAGCCGCATGGTACCATCCTTCTTCTTCACAAAGAGCACTGGCGCACCCCAAGGTGATGCACTAGGGCGTATGAACCCTTTGTCCAGATGCTCTTGCAGCTGCTTCTTTAACTCCTCCAGTTCGATAGGAGCCATCCTATAGGGGCACTTCGAGATAGGAGTAGCTCCGGGTATGAGTTCAATTGAGAACTCTACCTCACGATCCGGGGGAATTCCGGGTAACTCTTCGGGAAATACATCGCCATATTCCCTTACGATGGGCATTTCCTCAAGGTTGGAACTTTCCTTTGACTCAATCATTTGGGCGAGATATGCTTCTTCATAGGGAATCATCTCCCACACCATTGATGGATTTCTCAAAGGAGATTCACGATCATCCTTGCATTTGTAGAGGAGCATGGGATGGTTTGGAATATGAAAATATATTTCCTTTTCCCGACAGTTGATATGTGCTCTGTATAACGAGAGCCAATCCATTCCCATTATAGCGTCGAATTCCACCAAGGGAAGTATTATGAGTTTTTCCGGAAGAATCTTCCCACATACGTCAATAGGAGAAGAATCAAACACTTGGGTTGCAATGATTTCACCACTTGGTGTTTTTACAGATATCTCTACTTCAAGGTTTCGGGTCTTCGATTCTATAGTTCTAGCAAACTTGCAAGATATAAAGGAATGCGTAGAACCAGAATCAAATAAGACTTTTTCCATTCTTGAGTGAATAGGAAGTGTACCTTGTACGACTTCATTATCATGTTCCACCTCCGCAGTAGTGATGGCATAAGTCTTCTCTTGTTCCTTTGGCTTTGGTGGTTGTTGGCGCAGATTACCCTCGAAAGCTCGAGGTTTAGTGCACTGGTTTGAATAGTGCCCTAGCTCCTTACAGCTGTAGCATTGAACCACGAGTGGTTCTCTCCTTTCATCGGCTACATTATCCTTCCTTTTCATGTCTCTCCGACACTCGTGAGCTAGGTGTCCTTCTTTCCCACACTTGACGCATTTCCCCGTCCCTTTGAGGCAGTTCCCATTGTGCAACTTCCCACATTTTTGGCAAGTGGGTCGTTGTGTTTTCTTCCCATCTTTATCACTAGATCCACCAGCTTGAAACTCCATCTTTCTTTTCTTATCACCGTAGCCATGGGACCATTCTCCAAACTCCATCTCTACTTTGAGAGCACACCGAACAACTTCTTCATAACTCCCAAAGTCTCGAATTGCAAGAGCTTTTCGAAGATGTGGTTTTAATCCACTAAAGAATCTATCAATTTTTCTATCATTGTTGGTAACAAAACCCGAAGCATACCTTGCGAGCCTTGTGAAATTTTCTTCATAAGTTGTGATAGATTCTACTTCTTTTTGCTTGAGCTCTATGAATTCTCTCTCCATCTTCGTGCGAAGAGTTCTTAGGAAGTACTTATTAAGAAACATTATCTTAAAGTCTTCCCATTCCATCTCTTCAATTTCATCCCTTGGCTTGGTGTTCTTAATCAAAGCCCACCATTGATCAGCTTCTCCATCTAGACGATAAATGGCTAGAGTCACCTTCTCCGTCTTGGAACAGTGAAGAACAGAAAAGATCTTCTCCATGGAGTTGACCCACTGTTCCGCAACTAGTGGATCAGAAGATCCACAAAACGTCGGTGGTCGTTGCCGCATAAAACTTTCAATAGCTAGTTGCTCCCTCTTTGGTGAAGGAGGACGTTCCCCATTATTATGGTTATTATTCATAACCCGAGATAATTGGGTAAGCATCACCATGAAGTTTTGAACTCCACCTCCAAAATTATTGGGGATGTCGTTCGGGCAATCGTTGCATTGGCCTTCGCAAGAGTTGTTGGCCTGATTTCTCCTGGTTCCCACCATTTTCTAAAATAGAAAAGGTTAGAACAAAACATAAGTAAACAAGTCATGAATAAGTTATCCTTTTAAACAATCATACCAAAAACATAACATATGGTATCCCTAGGTAATTATCCTTGTGTGCATATTTGTACTTAGTCTCATGCTAGAGGTTTTCTTTAGGGTTCGCTAATCATAATTCCCAAATTAACTAAACCTTCCCTCTGATACCAACTATAGCGACCCGACATTTTCTTACATTACTATTACATCATTTTAAAGATAAACAACATAATAGTATTACACATGGAGGATACATAGGTTTAGTGTCTTGGGCAAATTAGGACTACACATAACAAGTACAACATCAAGCATAAAAAATTCATTTAATCTCTTCTTGTATAGCTTCTTAGTAGCACTTGTCCCCTCCTTAGTACATGTAGCCACCTGAGGATATACATCAAAAGGGGTGAGCTAAAAGCCCAGTAAGAGGATAGATAAGGACAATATATCATGGGGTGAGCATAATCATGACATAGGAAAGAGATCTTGAACATGAGAGGAGCATAATCAATAAACTTGAAATGTGGCAAAGCATAAAAATGAAACATCATGTCTTAGTGGTTAACTACCACACATATTTGTGAACAAAGCTAGCATCATGTTCACGCATAATTTCACATTTACTCATGAGATTCATCACTTTACCCAATGCATTGGAGCGCTATATAATTCCGGGCGCACCCGTCACATTTAAACATTCATATTGCGCTATATAATTCCAGGCGCACCCGTCACATCATAACATTATCATTATCATGCTTGCCACATAGAACACATATCAAACATGTACATAAATAACCCATGGAAAGGAATGGTTTTCTTCTCATAATAACACATTCATATTCTTTGGGTTCCCAAAAGAAAGAGGGAACAACATACTTGATATAAGAACCATCAATCTTGAATGAGAGGCAAAATGTGAGATCTTGAAAGAAGAGTTCTTTTGGAAAACATTTTGATGGACATAAAAACCAATGACAAACATGTATATCCCAGAAAAGTAAAGGAAATGATGAAAAAAAAGACCTTTTAGGAGTAACCATATCAAAAATGGAGTGAAAGAGGGAGAACCCAAAGGAAGAAAATTGGGTTCGAGATTTCCCCTTACCTTGTACTCGAATGCCTCCTTCTCTTTAATGTCATGTATAATGACATTATATTAATTAATTAGAAATTCTAGAACCTTTTATACATTAATAGGGTTAATTATGGTTTCATTATTTCATATTATGTTCTTTTGGATGGCTTATAGAGTTTAAAAACATTGTTCGAGGATGTTTGTTTTCATGGTTTTCTTGAGTGGTTCACTTGTATTCTTAAATTGATGTTTGGGTAGATCATGGGTAAACATCCAGAATTTATATTACATGTTATTAATAATATTACAGAATCTTGAATGATTTTATAATGACTTATATTATATCCATGTGGCCTAATCATTAGATAATAATTAAATGAAAATTATTTGGGTTAATTTGAGCGGTTTTTGGATCACAACGAACTCATTTTAAAATTTCACTTAGTAATATGGCCATATGTTATTTCCAGAACATAAAATAGAACATAATACATATAACATATTCTGGTTCAACCATAAAAAGTGTTTCAAGACCATATTGAAGATATAAATGGAAGAAGAGAGCATGTTGTTTTTGAAGGTGATAAATTATCACCACATTAACAACGTTCTCTTTAATAAAATAAAAGGAAGAGGGAAAGGGTGTGGGGTGATATAATATACCATTAGAATCATAATATTACAGTATAATTATAGTAATGGAGTTACAAAACAATTTGGATGAAGATAGGTAGGGAGAGATCAAGAAAGGAACTTGAACTTGAAAGGAAATTAAAGGAGAAGAGGGAGAGAAATCACCTTTTGGATCCTCCTCTTGAGAACCTCCTTAAGGGCCTAAGCTTGGTCTTTTGATGAGACCAGAAGCTCTTGGACGTGGGGGAGAGGCTATGGAAGATGATTGGGAAGATCTTAGACAATGCTTGAAGCTTGATAGGTGTGGTTTGTCAAGAGGAGGGGGAGGCCTTATTTATACATGAGGTGGGAGGTGTTTTTGGAATAAATTATTAAATAAAATAATATATCATAAGTTAGACTTGTAATAGTAGTTTTTTGACATCCTAAATCATATATTAATATAATAAAATTCTTTTTAGGTTTTAAATCTTCTTTATAATTCGAATTCATTAATTTATTAAAAGGAAAGTGAAAGAAAGAGAAAAAGACACTTTAAGAAATCACTTTTTGACTTTAGGGTTTGGAAAGTTCATTTTAGGTTTGAGAATTGGATTTATTGTGTTTTAAGAAACCATTTATGAAATTTAATATGTTTTGGCCGAAACTAAAGTTCTAGAATTTTTATGTCATCATTACATCATTAATGATGCAATTTAGTGTACACCGACTATGCGAAAAACTGTATTTTTTACTATTCACCCGAAAATTGAAGTATTTCAGAATAAACCCAAAAATTTACCCCTACCATTTTTCGACGTGTAGAATCCAAAAATGATGTCCAATTTTCAAAAATAATTTTATAAATATTATTAATTTAATATTTAATTAAAATCATAATTTACTAAAAAAAACAGTTTTTAAAATTAAAACTGATTTTAAAAAATTACATAGGGTCTTATAATATTATCTAAAAACTATTATACATTGATTCAATAGTTTATGAATATATTTCAGGAAAATAAATATCCTTTTAAATTAATTAATTAATTATAATTAATTATTTATGACTTATAAAATACCAAAAAACGTTTACTAAGGTCAAATTGTCACTTTCTATGATGTCTAAATTTTATTTTATTATTCATAGGTAATTTTACTCTTAGTTACTATTCATAAGGGTCATATTACTATTCATAAGGATAGGTTACTATTCACCAAAAAATGTTTTTGTTTCATTGGACTCCAATAACTATCTTGAACACAACCGTGAATGTTGGATTTTTAAAATTCCAAACATAGGGGTGACAAAATTATGTTTTAAAGGTCACTTATAACCTAGTAGTTCATTATTTTGTGTTTTTATGACATAGATATAAGAAGGGAATTTTCCATTTAAAAACATTGGGTCGTTACAACCTTAGGGTGAACCTATTCTTTTTTATGAATAGTAACGAATTGATGAAACTATGTATTGATTAATGGGAAATTAACCGGATCAAAATCACGATTAAGTATCACCAAACCTATATTGATGATTTTTTCTATTAGTTATGAGGAGGATGATTTTTTTCCATGATCGATCATCAATTTAGATATTATTAGTTAAGGGTAAAAAGTGGAAAAAACCCAATACATCCTTCTATATGAGGTATGGACAATCTGAATTTATAATTATTTGATTTCATCTTACTGATTCCCCAGTTATCTTCATGGATTTAATGAATAGAGTATTTAAAGATTAGTTTGAACAATTGATGATAATATTTATAGATAATGGTCTTATATATACCATGAGTAAGGAATAGCATAAATATCACTTGATGATTATACTAAAAATCATAAGGAAACATTTTATACAAAATTTACCAAGTCTGAATTTTAACTACAAAAAGTAACATGTTTGGGTTATGTAATCTCAAGTGAGGGTATATATATGAATCCATAAAGGACATAAGTTACTGAACATTATACCAGACTAACAACAATTACTATGATAAATAGTATTCTTTGTTTTTATTAATAATATTGATTCTTTGTGGAGAATTTATCAATGTTTTCTAATATACTAATATATTTAACTCTTAAGGGATTCAAGTTCCTTTAGATATATGAATTTGATGAATCTTTCAATGAACTATGTTGAAGTTTTTCATTTCACTATTGCTCGCATTAGCTTATTGTGGATAAGGGTAATTGAAATATATTGATTCATAAAATATGTGACTAGGATGAATCCTCATGCAGAATGATATGGTTATAGCTTATTACACATGAAAATTCAAGGATCTTAATAAAAAATACCCAAATTTAGATTTAGATTTTACTGTAGTAATTTTTCATTATTGATATAGAGGCATTGACTTTAAAGAAAAATGTTTGACATGTATACAGATCATTAAATCATAAAGTATATTTTTACACAAATAGAGTTGAATATGATTCAAAGAAGATTGTTGGAGATGATTAATGATTATAACCACTCAATATAATTCAACCATCTGAGAGAGAACAAGGTTTAAGATTCCCTAATTTGTAAGGATCCTTCTAGTTTTTCTATGTAGAGGATCATAAAAGGTAAAATTTTTATTAATTTTCAAATGATAGAAATATTGATGTAAGGGAATAAATATTATCTTTCTCAAATGAGTGTTCAAAAATCTATCCATTTAATGATTAAAGTGGCATAGAAGGAAGATATAGATCTACAAAACAATGTGAGAAATTCTCTTGAGTTCAACCTTTATTTTAATGGAATGATAACGTTTAAGAATCATGTCTCTGTCATGTCTATATCATACTTGAAGAAGCATCTATTCGATGAATCTAATAGTTCATCATTCTCTAATAATCTATGATGTACGAAGATGTAAAAATATCTAAAAATTATTTTAGATTGGACAATATAAAAAGACATATTGTCAAGTATGTATCTCAGTGCGTGGTATGTCAACAAGTTAAGTCAAAGAGAAATATTTATAAGGATATGTTACAACCATTACCCATTCTATATTAGAAAATTGAATATATCACCATAGATTTCTTTATTAGAATCCCAATAACGTCTAAAGGACATAATGTTTTTTTGTTGTATTTGATCACCTTATGAACTAAACACGCTTTATTATTATTATATATGATTTATCTATTAATCATATTGCTAGAATATACATTAATAAAGTGATAAGTTCACATGGAGTACCAAATTTTTTTATATCTAATCGAGATCCAATGGTTAACTCAATGTTTTAGTAGATTCTTTAGTAAGATCTTGATGAGTGGTTTTTAGTGTTTCTTATCATCCTTATACATATGTTTTGTCGGATTCAGACATTCAAACCCTATAAGATATTTTTCGATCATGTTATCTGTATTTCAATGGTGTTCAGGATCAACACCTTCTTCTTATTGAAATCCCTTATAAAAAAAGAGTTCACTTGAGCAATTAGATGGCCCCTTATGATACCCTCTATGAAAGTAACTTCAGAACTCCAATGTCATGGGATAAACATAAATAATGAAATCAATTGTGAAATAATCTGGATTAGAAAATGGTAGAGAAACTCAAATTGATTCAGCAGTATATCATGCTAGCACAGAGTTGATATAAATGTTATGCTCCCAATCGTCATCAAAATTTGGAATTTGATGTTGTGGAAGTAGAATTACATTGAATTCATCAAGGGAAGAAGGTTACCAAATTATAAAATAAGGTAATGTAAAGAACTAATTTTATTGGTACTTCTATATTTATAATTGATTATGGATGGTTTCTTATTGCATGGTGCTTCTATCGAACCTCACTGATGTTCATTATGTGTTCCATAGATTTCTCTTGGGGAAATAAATACATGATCCTACACATTTACTAAACTTAGAGGTTATAATAATAAATAATTACATTTATTATGAAAATAAACAAGTAAAAATCTTGGATCATATAAATAAAATGTTATGGAACAATAAAACTCACCCATTAAAAGTTCATGGATTGAATCATAAATTCGAAGAAGCTACTCATAAACCTGAGGATGTGATGAAATTTGATATATTCTCATTTTTTGCATCATAGTGATGGAATTTTTTTGACAATATTAACATTATAGGGGTAATAATTTAGAACCACGTGATTTTATATGTACTTTCTACTAAATAAACAAGAAGTATTTGATACCTTTCTTTACACGCAACCTTGAGTCTAAATGAACTATGATATACTATAACTTTATAACATAGTCATGGTATTAGAGGGTATGAATATGATTAACTGTATTGTGAAAAATAATTATGAATACTTTATAAAATGAAATTATATTTATTAATTCACAATAAATAAGGACTCAATTTTATATAATGTCATTTTATGCATCTGAAATATGTTTTCTTCAAAAATGGTTTTTCAAAATTTGTTCACAAATATTAAAATTAATTTATTCCATTCCAAAATAAAAAATATTTTATAAAAAGGATACTAATTTCTAAATTTTCAAATAAAAATTATTTTAAAGTGAATTTTTGGGATCTTTATAGAATGAGTAAATTGTTAGTGAATTGTGAAAAATATCGATTCTCAAGAATTTATCTTTTCTTTTCAAGTATTTATAAATTTACATTTTCTGAATTTATTTTTAAACTTAATTAGTAATTTTTTATTAAAAAAATCAAATCTAATTACTGTTATTCAAGATTATGATTAATTTATTAATAAAAAACATTTTATACTAAAAAATACATTTTATGGAAAATCGTTATTCGACACTTTTTAAAAATTAAATTTAAAGTTATTTTCTACAAAATATATAGACATTTAATTTTATTAAATGTAATCAATATTTTTAATAAAAAAATATATATTTTTTAATGATTCCACTTCCATTTTTGAACATAATGAATGAAAAAATTATTAAAAGTTTGTTGTTATAGTTATGGTTAAAATTTGTTTACTAGGAGTTAAACTAAGAGATAAGTGTGATATTTGATAAGTAAACATGTATAAATGATATTTAATAGCCATATTTAGGCCCCTTATTATAAAAAAAATAATCCTTTTCCATTTTTTATGTATTTTACTTGATTAAGACACTATTATATTTAAATATTTTATGAAATTAAAAGTGTATCCTCTCCCCTACATATAAAAGGACACTCGACCTCTATTTTATTTAAGCCATTATGAGTATCCTCAACCCACCAAAAATTACCCAATTCTCTCCAAAAATTAGATATCCTTGAATTAAAGGTTCAATTATTCTTAAAATTCCATTTAAGGGGATCTTATGAAGAGATATAATGTAGATCTAGTGAAGAAGAGGTAATTGACCATCCCAATATCTTTCAATATATTTCATCTTATACTACTCTAAATATATGGTATTAAACATAATGTAATAAATTATGTATCTTAAATAAAAATAAATGTTATTATTATTATTTAACCACCATTTTACACCATATTTTCTAAAAAAATGGTAAATTAAATTATTACTTATGTGTACACCTGTACTACCACCTCCACATAGAGATACAATTCATTTTCCATCACCATCATTAAGGGTTTGATATTATGATGGGTTTAATTTATATATATTAAAAATATAAAATAATTGTGGTTCTTAAATTATATAATATTATTTATGATACATTCTTTTTTTGTTATAAAATGAAATCATTGTTTATGTGAAAATAAAGACTACCATCTCCATGAACGTTGTAAAACATTTTTCTATATATTAATTTTATTTAAGAATATAAATATGTTTATAATAATTATTTATGATATTTATATCGTTATTAACATTCTAGAGATAATGGATTCATGATCAAAGTATAAGGACTAGAACATTCAAACCAAAACATTCATTAAAACAAAATAGTTAACACTCAGAAATAATGATTTTAATGAAGATTTTTTAAGAAATTATTATTTAAATATTATAATTTAATCATATATAGAATTATATTTGTGTAAATGAATCTTAAATAGAATAATAATAAATTTAAATTTATTATATCGGAGGTTAGAGTTCATTTAATATAAGCTGAATGTGTAGTATTAGATTTCTGTTACAATTTCATTATTTATTGATATTATTTATGATTAATCTTTTGATGATGAGGTTTTTTGACCTAAATATCAATATTCTCGTTAATTTTATTATATTAGTGTAATTGTTTGGGTATTTTTGGTTTTAATTTCATTCTATTTTTATTAATTACCCAAGAGACTGAAAAAAATAACAAAAACCATCTTCATTTATCTCTATAGCCAAAAATAATTTTTCTATATCTATTTTTTCTATAAATAATATCAATAATTTCTCTAAAATTATCATGTAAATATTTAAACTCATTTTTACCCATGATTTAGTGTCTAAAATAATATATAATAGGAATATTCTTGAAATTTTTTAAATGAGGTAATTTTTTATTTTAACAAAAAATTTGAATGGAATCTTTGTTTTAAACTACATAGCATGAAAAAAATTCTACTGTTACAACAAGAAATTTATTTGAATATTAATTTACAATTTTCATTGTTCTATTAAATGAAATTTGTTTCCATAATATTTATGAAATTAATTGATTTGAAATATTTTTTTTTTTCAAAATGAAATTATATTTACCTCTCAAAATATTTCAATGATCATTTATAATAATTTTTCTTCTATGATGACATCCTTAAATGTTACTTATTATTTAATAGGAATATTATCCATTTATACCATCCTTATTCATTCTATGGATGGTTTTTGATTTTTATGATGTGATGATCATGAAACAACTTTATTTTAAATTCATTATTCTATGATGAAATTATTTAATTTTTATAAAACCCTTTTATTTTACATTGGGTATGTTATTATTAAATATAGCAATTTTTATTAAATATAGAAATTTTTATGAAATATATTTCCATTCTATGGGTTCTGATATGATGATATGATTATGTGATAATATTGTGATATCATTAATGTTCTATGATCTTGTGGAACAAATATGTCTGGATTTCATTATGTGATAGGTGTGACTATATTTATATATCCCTCTAATGAATTGTGTATTGATGGATATATCATGAGATAATAACGATGGTTATAGGGAGTCTTCCCAGTTCATTAAGGGTTTTTATCCTCAATGATAGTCTTGGGAGTGATCCTTGAATAAGGAAATAATGGAATAGGGAGTCTTCCCATTTCATCAAGGGTTTGTATCCACAATTATAGTATTAGGAGTGATCCTTGAATAAATAAATAATGGAATAAGGAGTCAACAGAATCCATTATGATAGTTTTGGTAGTGATTCTACATTAAAAAAATGATTACATATGCTTATGTGTATAAGAATAAAATATAAGTATTATTCCTATGATATTTTATAAAATATTATTTTAGTTTATTCCTTTATTATTCATATGATGCTTTAGTTATTTTTTGAAACTATTATGAGAAAAATTTAGTGTGAACCCTAATGATAGGCCTAAGTATATGAGAACAACCTATGATACGGTAAACAGAGGAATATTGAAATCTAGGAATATTCATCCCATTATAGATAATATTAGGTGGACGTATATGTGGAAAATATGAACCCTGGTTAATTTTAACAAAATTTGAATAGAAAACTATGATTGATAGATTATGTGACATACAACACTCAGCCTAAAAAATAATTTAAATATTAATATTTATATAATTCGGTTATAATCTAGTCATTAAATTGAAACATATGAATAGAATTAACTAAATTTTAAAATATATATAAAAGTTTTACTCAATACAAATTAATTGATAAAACTTATTAAATAATCACCCAATTTTTAGTAAAGTCATTTAATTCTTTAAAAACAAGTTTTCTCCAAAAATGTTTTTTATTTATTTTTGTGAGAACATTATAAAGTATTTTTATAACTTTTAGAATTTTTATTTTATAAAAGATATAATTTTAATAATAAATAAGACAAAATTAGTTTAGAGTGAATTTTTAGGTTTTTTCTAAAAATATTGATTTTCAAATGAATACTAAAAAATACATATTTTTATTTAAAACTCTATTTTTTATTCAAGTATTTATGAAGATCCATTTTTTTTTAAAATAGAGTAAAAGTAAAATTAATTATATTTCATTACATATAATATAATTAATTTTTTTATTATCTATTTTTTGTTTAATTTGGTATGAAAACATTTTTATACATAAAAATGAATTTTTCTAAAAACATTGTTCTCATTGAGTTTTACATTTTTATAAAATATTATTTTAAAAAAAATAATATAAATTGAAAAATGAAAAATGTAATAAAAATATTAATCAACGAGGTTCAAATTTGGTAAATAGCTCCATTTTAATTTTAGTAATTATGAATAGTAACCATACTAAATAATTTCCACCACAATAAGGGTATATCATTTAATAAAAGCTTTAAAATAATATGACAATGAATAAAAATTACCTTCATAATTGTCCTTATCCTATTGTATGAGTTTTATTTTGATATTTTGATCCATTTTTCTATAATATGGACACTTGATGCCATATTTCATTGATTTTTACCTTTATATTTTTTTATTTAATGAAAAGTCAAAAATGACATTCTCTATTTTTTTTATCTCAGAAGATTTAGAATATGGATAAAAAATATATATTGAGATCTAAAAATTTTATTTGAAATATAAATTATTTTTTATCTTGTAATTTTATTTATAATTTTCAGTGATAATATAGATATATTAAATTATTACTGATCGCCAAATGTTTTTTATTCAATTAATAGGAAAATAAAATAAATGAATTTAAAATTATTAAAATTAATATAATTCAAATGAATTATTTTGTTACAAGAATATTTTGAAAAAATATAACATTTTAGGGATGTTTTATTGGATTATATTTGAATTTTATTATTTTCATATTTTTTTAATGTCAAATTAAACAAATGGTTTCAAAACAGACATTAATGTTATTTTATAATGAATAATATTTTATTAAATGATTTTGAATTACTCAAAATTATATCTTGGTCCATGTAATTTTTATATGTTTAATAATATCTTATATTTTCCATTTATAGAACAAATTTTTTTATATTAAATATATTTTCCCCTAAATAGTAAAACTTTTATTATCGCGGTAATTGTTAAAAAGGGTCAACAGAGGTTAAAAAATAGAAATAAGTGTAAAAACTAATATAAAACTATAAAAATTTTATTTAATAATATTATTTAAACTCATACCCATATTATATTATAATTATACAAGATTAGATCCTTTTGAACAAAAAAATAGTTTTTGTAAATTTAATACTTTAAGAAATTCCAAGAATTCCCCTCCCCTCACTTATAAATGGGAAGCCCTATCCTTCTCTCTATATAAATAAAAATCTTTTTTCATACAAGTCATATGCAAATACATTCCTATTATCCCTACTTTCATTATTGAGGTATTATTTTGATCATAAATCCATCCTTTGAGGGTTTAAGGTGTTAAGAAAAAGAGGTATCCCGAAGAAGAGGTATACCTTTTTACCAAATGTTTTACATTTAATTTATATTATACATCCCTTAAATGTTCTTAAAAAATTATGAAATATTTAAAACAGAATTTTATATTTATTTATTATTTATTATTTTAATTTTATAACCTATACTTATCTTCTCTTCCAGCAATTTTGGAATTAAACCATTGTTCGTGTCTACGGTGAACTACCTTCTCGTGAGCCATTGCAATTTGATTTCCTTCTACAAATCTCATATATATTTATAATTATTAATTTAATGTAAATATATTATATTCAAAATATATTTATAATTATTTTAAATTAATATATCATATATTTCCTTACCTATGCATTCATTGAGAAATGATAACGTCGTTCATGTGTACATGTGGATTACAACCACCACAAAGTGATGGGATTAATTATTCATCACCACAACCAATGGGTGGTTTATATAAGTGTATAAAATGGTATTTATGATATAATTTTCACTATTTAAATATAAAACAAAACATACATTCTTTCCATAATTATCATTAAAAAAAGAAATGTTACTCATTTGTAAGTAAGACTTTTTGTCTCCATGATTGAAACACATTTTATTTTTCAAAACCATCTTTCATAGATGGTTTTAAAAGTAATATTAATACAAAAATTGATAATTATGTCATTATTATTATTATATATATGATTTTAGAATGACTTATTTGATCATATAAAACAAATAGAACTAATTTTGGACATATGGTCCAAAAATATTCAAGATATCTGACATGAACTTAATAGATTATCAATTTGAGTATAACATAGTATAAGGTAAATAAATGGAATAATAAACAGAAAAAATGTACTTAGTAATGTAAATAATTAACATAAGTTTATTATTCAAGATGATAAGTAACAGACATGATGATTCAGACTCTAGGTAAGGGTCACATTAATTTAACACATCCTTTAAAATGTTTTAATTATTCAATTTATAAATAATTTTATTTCATGTACATATTAGAAAAAAAAATTATTTATGTATTTATAGGGAAATAAATTATTTATAATTTTAATTTTATGTCTATTTTAAATTTCATATAAGTTAATTCAAATGCAATATTTTTAAGTATTTTATATGGAACATTTTGACTTTCTTTACAAAAGACAAAAGGAATATTATAATTTAATATATACTACATCAACATCCTTTCACAAAATAGTAACTGTTATTTTAGGTTTTGAATTCATTTATATGATTTCGTTAATTATTAAAAAGAAAAACCATCTTTTCATTGGTTCTCAGTATTTTAAAAGAGGGTTTTAAATGAAATTGATATATTGATATCTAGAAATGTTTTTCTTATGTGTAAAATGAATATTTTCATAATTATAAAATAACTAATGTGTTATGATTATGTAATGGCTATTGGGAATTATTTTTTATGATGTTTAGTGCTGTTAAAATCCAAGGATGGGTGGTTACAATATAAATCAAGGATGGTTGGTTCTGTTATGAACAAAGGATGGGTGGTTATATTATAAACCATGGATGGGTGGGTCCATTATATCCCTATAGTGAATTTAGTAATGGTTATATTTCATGGATAATTATAAAAATATTTTGTTGTATTGGTCATTCCATTAATAAGAGTTATATTGAAAATTAGTTCCCAAGTTACCTACATGATTTATTTATTCATTATATGGTTTCTACGTAATTTTAAATACTTCTTAGGGCAAGCTATTGAGATTATATGTATAGGAAATCATATGATGCTTCTTATAGATGAAATATATACCTTTTTAAAGAAAATAATTGTTTTTCAGGATTAAAAAGATACCTTTTTATTTTAATTTTCTACTTCAATTTTTATTGTTAAATGTTTTATTAAATAATTTTTGTTGAGAAGGTGATTTATTGGGTATGAAAATGTTTATTTTGATACCAAATTATATTTTAAAAAAGGTTGATTTTATAAGTATTCATAAACTAACAGATTTCATTATTAATTTTTTTTACCATTAAATAGATTTTGTTTTCATCCAACATAATAATGACGAAGACTAATCATGGGAAAGGAAATGTTACATATAATATGAATAATTCTTACTTAAAGGCATGGGTATCGTTATGTAAGTTGTTTTCTAAATTCTCTAAAACTCTAAACCTAACATATATTTGGGAATATAAGCATATTTCTTATTTAATTTTTATGTTTTGGATGGTAGAAATTGTGTCACATTAATTGGTATCAAATCCTAAAATTTAATGTTTATGATTCTAGCACCGGATTTCAGAGGGTGGATCATTGTTCTCTATAATTCATACTAGAGAAGGTTTTATACGACATTATAGATTATGATGTTTTCATGAGTGGATATCTTAAGAGTTATAGATACTATAATGGGATTATGAGTTTATGGTTTATAATAAGTTCAAACTCTCATTAATTCCTTTTGATGTTTTAAGTGATGTGATTTTAATGTGATTAATGACATTTTGGGTGATATGTTATTGGGTTATGGAATATGTATCCATTAGGTTTAACATAAACTATTATTTGAATAATATTTCCTTTTGATTTTGTGAACATATATTTAAAGGTATTTATAACCTTTAGGGTTTACAAGATATTTTAATTTAATTTCATTAATGTGTTATTACAAATTAGGATCCTATGATTTATCATTTATATGACCATGGGATCTAAAAGTGATTTGTAAATTAAGTGATCAATATAATTTTGAAATAATATCACTATGATTTTGCAGAATAATATATGATATAATTGAATTTTATTTTAGGAATCAAGGAGGAACCATATTTTATATTCATATATTATTTTAGTGCATCTATATAGAGATTTTGAATATTTATGAAAGTTGTTATAATATTTTAGAGATTATATGATTATGGAATATATAAATTTTGGTATATGACTTTCTGAGTGACTAATGATAATTAGGGATAAATTTTTAATAAATCTACAATGAAATTAGAACCAAATCCTTTTTTTCTGTTTTGAACTTCCTCATAAATATTATGATGAATTTTAATGTTAATTTTTATATAAAATGAAATGAGTTAAAATTTGGTATTTATTATAGAGGCATTCGTAGTTAATTATTTATTTCTTAATATGACTGTTCATTCATTTTGATAATTATATTTTCATAACAATTTTTGCTTCAGTTAATGTATAAATATTAGAGGAATATATTTTTACCATTTTTTGGATTATGTGATCCATTATAAGTTTATGATAGTAATTTAAGAATAAATAAATTCCATAAGAATAGTCATTATTTGGAGAAAAAGTTGATATTATGGGGGAAACTGATTAAAGGTTGAAATTATACTTATCATGTATGTATATTTTCTTAATGTTCTAACTCTATATGGTAAAGTAATTATTTAACTAAAATAAATGGGTCTTGAAATAATAATTTTATTCTAATAACATAATTTTAGACTATGATCTTTCTCACAACCCTATTTTCTAGTATTATGGTCATGAACATTCTCATGACCACTAAATTTCTCATGATCAATAATCTATGTAATTATTCATCATTATTTATACATTATATTTTTTTTATCCATGTCTATATATTCACATCTCACTAATTTTTCCACATTAAGAATCCTATTATGTGTTATTCCATATAACCTTTGTACATCCCTTTTTCTCTCTTTTCAAGAGTATTTTTTAGTAACCCTTCTTACGATATCAGATTCTTACCGAGGTATTTTTTAGAAGTAAAATCTATTAGTTCCAAATCAAGTTAAAATTACAAGGATATAATTTACTAATGGGGGAGAAGTTAACTCCCAGATATTTTAAACGGAATAATTTCTTCGATAGCGTATATGACATGAAATATCAAACCTAAACGAACAATGAAATTTTATTATTTAAATATAATCAATATAACATAACCATTATATTTTTGGTTTTGAATGGTATTAAAAAAACATTATATATTTAATTTTCATACTCTATATAAATGTATTTATAAATTCATATGAAATAATTACTCAATTTGTTCCAAGTCATTTTATTCTTCAAAAAAAAAATTTCTTCAAAAGATGTTTTTATTTCATTTTGTTAGAGAATATTATTTTAATTTATAGAAATTGTATAATTTTATTTGATAAAAAATATTTTTTTTATAAAATTTTAAAAATTAGTTTAGAGTAATATATTATGATTTTTCTAAAAATATTTATTCTCTAGTGTAGAGTGAATATACTGATTTTTTCTAAAAACTGTATTTTTTATTCAAAAGTTTAAAAAAGTTCCATTTTAAATTGGTTTAAATGTAATATTAGTTATAAAATATTAGTAATAATACAATTAATTTCATTATACAAAAGTTCATGGTCTAATTTGGTATAAATACATTTTTATACATAAAAATGTATTCATAAAAAATCGTTCAATTTGGAATTTTAATATTAAATTAATATATACTTCTTCTATGAATTGAATATAGAAAACTAAAATCCATATTAGCAACCATGAAGTCCAAATTTTATAAATTGATCTATTTACAAAAATATGAAGAGTAACTATAGTACATAATTATTACAATGGTAAGGGTAAATTGGGAAATTAAGGTTAAAAATAATATGATAAGTACTAAAAAATGACCCTAACACTTGAATTTATACTATTGGATGAGTAGTGTTTAGCCATTTCCATCCCCGTTTTGAAACTATGGACCCTGGTGCTATATTTTTTTTATTTTGACCATTATATTTTGATATGTAATGAAAATTTAAAATTCCATTCTCTTTTCTTTATTAAATTTTATTTTTTGACATTTTGATAAATGGAGAACAATTTTATTTGTAATATGTTTATTTGAAATTTTAACTAATTTTTTTATCATGACTATTTATTTATAATTTTTAGTAAAAAATTAATTAGCTTAAATTCTTACATAACGTCAATAGGGTATTTATTCAGTTAATAGAAAAATAAAATTAATGATACCAAAAATATTTAAACTAATATAATTTCAATGAATAATTTTTTTCAAATAATGTTTTGGAAAAATAAAATATTTTAGGAATTTTTTAATTTATTATATTAAAATTATATTTTTTCATATTGTTTTCAAAATAAAAATTAAATAAATAGTTCTAAAAATGACATTAATGTTATTTTATAATAATTAATATTGTAATAAATGATTTATAAATACTAAAAAGTTTTTTTTACAAGTGATTGTTATATAATTATAAATATAAAATATGGTCCATTTATCGACCAATTTTCCTTTTTTTATTAACTATATTGACCCCTTAATAATAAAAGCATTTTTACCATGGTAATTGTAAAAATGGGTTAAGGTGAGTTAAAATAAAGAGATAAGGGTAGAAACATAATCTAAACATATAAAAATTTTATTGGATGATTATATTTAGAGTCACAGTAATCATATATTAAAATTATATTATTTTTTATCTTATTTTAATTACAATTTATTTATATTATTTTCATACATTATGGAATTCCTATAGTGTCCCTATTCTCACTTATAAAATGGAACCCCCTCTCCTCTTTTATACACAAATAAAAAAAGATTTTGGTTCCATCAATACCTACCCGAATCCATTCCAAAAATACCTCAACATATTTTGGAGGACTTATTTTCGGTGTAAATCTAAATTTTGGGGGCTTAAGTTGATAATCAAATGTGGTAGTCTAAAGGAGTGGTTTTGATTTTTACCAAATGTTTCAGTATTATTTCTTTTTCTACATCCTTAAAATAATCCTAAAACATTATGAAATAAAAATAAAATTATCTTCCATATACTGAGATGTTATTATGCTAATGAAATAACCAATATCAATCTACTCTTCAATAAAATGTGGAATGAAACTTTTATTCATGTGTATGGAGAACTACCTCCTCATGAACCAAAGTAATTTGTTTCCATAACCACATCTCACAACTGTTTATATTTAAATATTTAATGTAAATATAAAATATTTATTACCTATTTATCATTCTATAAAATTAATATATCATATATTTTTATACATTTCCATTCACTAAAAAATAATAATTTCGTATGTGTGTATGTGTGGGTAACCACCTCAACCTAGTGATGGGACTTATGATTCATAACTGTACTACATGGATGGTATATATAACTATATAATATGGTATTTATGATATAATTACCAATTTTTAATGAAAAAATAATACTTAATTTATTTCTGTATCGATTTTTAAAAAATGGAAACATTTCTCATCTGTACATATGACCTATCGCCTCCATGAATGTAATATAGACCATTTTTTAGAACCATATTTAATATTTGTATTTAAAAGTATAATTGATATTTAAATGATTATTATCAAATGATTATTATTATTTAGAATATATAATAATTGCCTATTTTATGATAGTTAACCTACTAAATTCATTTTCAACGTGACAAAATAATGTCGTCAAGACATCTAACGTCAACTTAATTAGTAAAATAATTGTATATTACATGTTAATTAGTGAAAACAATAAGAATAAAATTTTAATTGGTTTTTATAAAATTAAAAAAATTAGGATAATTTTATTATTTAAGATGATAAAGAATACTTGTGATGAGTCAAACACGATGTCAGAAGCACTTTATCTTAAACATCAATCTAAATGGTTTAATGATTTATTTTATAAATATTTTCCTTCTATGTTCATATTCATAAAATTGATTTTTAGATGTATTTATATTGACATAAATGAATTATAAATTTAATTTTATTTAACAATTAAATTTCATAAAATAATTCAGAAGGAATCTTTTTAAGTTTTTTTACTTTGAACATTTTGACATTTATTGAAACATTTAAAAGGAATATTCTATTTTAATTTATACATTGTCAATGTGATTTCTTGTTGTCACAAATATTAATTATGTTTTGAATTCTTATATAATTTTTCATGATTTAGTAAAATAAGAACCTTATTTACCTTTGATCTTTGTATTTTCAAGAAGGATTTTAATGGAATGGATATTTTGAAATTTAAAAATGTTTTTATTATGGGAGCAATGTAACACCCCTGGAAAAAGTGAGACTTAAAAGGCTAAATGTTACTACCCATGTCAATGAGGTGGACCTTTCTTTTCGGGTACCTGCCTCATTAAAACATCACAGTTAAGCGTGCTTGGCCTGGAGTAGTGATCAGGATGGGTGACCTTCTTGGAAGTTTCCCAGGATGTGTGTAAGTGAGGATAAAACCCACTGGAAAGGACATGTGTTGGCCTTTGGGGACATTCATTAGTATGATAAATGACCCTAGTGTGTAAAAGCCTATGGTGTGCTGGGTAGGTAACCAAGGTATTATAGGAGACCCATGGGGTCTGATGACAAGGTGCATGGCCCAAAGAGGCAGGTCATGACAAATGGTATCAGATCCGATACCCAGCTAGAAGTGCTTAGGCACTGCCTGGGTTTCAGGCTCGGGATCCACAACGAGGGTGTTGTGCTTTAATGGGGTGGATAATGTAACACCCCTCGAAAAAGTGAGACTTAAAATACAAAATGTTACTACCCAAGTCAACATGGTGTACCTTTCTTTTTAGGAGCCTGCCTGGTTAGAACTTCACAGTTAAGCGTGCTTGGCCTGGAGGAGTGATCAGGATGGGTGACCTTCTGGGAAGTTTCTCATGGTGTGTGTGAGTAAGGACAAAACACACTGGAAAGGACTTGTGTTTCCTGTGAGAACTATCATTCGTCAGATGACCAATTCATACATGTGGGTGGGGCTCAGGGTGGAGACCACGTATCTGCGGGGAAACTGGTGGTACCTGGTGGGCCAGGACCTGACGATCATGTTAAGGCTGGGTGGTTGTGCTGTCACTGGGACATAGTTGTTACATGAAAGGAATATTTTGATAAGTATATAATATTTTATATATTATGATTATTTTATGTTTACTGGGATTTGTGTATGATGATGGGTGGTTTTGTTATAAACCATGGATTGGTGGTTCTATTATAATCAGGGTGTGTGTGAGGGTGAGGACCTGGTGTCTGCGGGGAAATTGGTGGTACCTGGTGGGCCAGGACCTGACAGCGATGTTAAGGCGGGGTGGTTGTGCTGTCACTGGGACCCAGTTGTTACATGCAAGGAATATTTTGATAAGTATATAATATTTCATATATTATGATTATTTTATGTTTACTGGGAGTTGTGTATGATGATGGATGGTTATGTTATAAACCAAGGATTGGTGGTTCCATTATAATCAGGTTGTGTGTGTGTGTGAGGACAAAACACACTAGAAATGACATTTGTTGGCATGTGGGAACTATCATTAGTCAGATGTCCCATTAATGCATGTGGGTGGTCCCAGGGTGGGGACCACGTGTCTACGGGGCAACTGGTGGTACCTGGTGGGCCAGGACCTGACGACCATGTTAAGGCGGGGTGGTTGTGGTATCACTGGGACCTATATGTTACATGCAAGGAATATTTCGATAAGTATATAATATTTTGTATATTATGATTATTTTATGTTTATTGGGAATTGTGTATGATGATGGGTGGTTATGTTATAAACCAAGGATTGGTGGTTCCATTATAATCCAAGGATGGGTGTATCCTTTATCAACCAATGATGGGTGGTTCCTTTACTACCCAAGTCAACATGGTGTACCTTTATTTTCAGGAGCTTGCCTGATTAGAACTTCATAGTTAAGCATGCTTGGCCTGGAGTAGTGATCAGGATGGGTGACCTTCTGGGATGTTTCTCATGGTGTGTGTGAGTAAGGACAAAACAAACTGGAAAGGACATGTGTTGGCATGTGGGTACTATCATTAGTCAGATGACCCGTTCATGCATCTGGGTGGGCCTCAGGGTGGGGACCATGTGTCTGTGGGGAATCTGGTGGTACCTGGTGGGCCAAGACCTGACGATCATGTTAAGGCTGGGTGGTTGTGCTATCATTGGGACACTATTGTTACATGCAAGGAATATTTTTATAAGTATATAATATTTCGTATATTATGATTATTTTATGTTTACTGGGATTTGGGTATGATGATGGGTGGTTATGTTATAAACCAAGGATTGGTGGTTTTATTATAATCAGGGTGTGTGTGAGGGTGAGGACCAGGTGTCTGCGGGGCAACTGGTGGTACCTGGTGGGCTAGGACCTGACAGACATGTTAAGGCGGGGTGGTTGTGCTGTCACTGGGACGCAGTTGTTACATGCAAGGAATATTTTGATAAGTATATAATATTTCGTAAATTATGGTTATTTTATTTATACTGGGAATTGTTTATGATGATGGGTGGTTATGTTATAAACAATGGATTGGTGGTTCCATTATAATCAGTGTGTGTGTGTGATGAAAAAACACACTAGGAATGACATGTGTTGGCCTGTGGGAACTATCATTAGTCAGATGACGCATTCATATATGTGGGTGGGCCCTAGGGTCGGAAACACGTGTCTACGGGGCAACTGGTGGTACTTGGTGGGCCAGGACCTGACGGCCATGTTAAGGTGGGGTGGTTGTACTGTCAGTGGGACCTAGTTGTTACATGCAAGGAATATTTTGGTAAGTATATAATATTTCATATATTATGATTATTTTATGTTTACTGGGATTTGTGTATGATGATGGGTGGTTATATTATAAGCCAAGGATTGGTGGTTCCATTATAATCCATCGGATGGGGGGTTCCTTTATCAACCAATGATGGGTGGTAATTTTATTATCCATGTATTGATGATTCCATTATACCCCTCTAATCAACTTGGTAATGTTTATACTCTCTATATGATTCTGATGGAAGTTGAGTATATTGGTTATTCAATTTATATGAGTGATATGGAAAATCATTTCCAATGTAACCTACATGATTTATTTATTATTTCTATAGGTTTGAAGAATGTTTAATTATTCCACAAGGTATGTGATTGAGTATATGTTTAAAGTATATTATACTTATTAATGGAAAAATAAATAAGTTTTTGAAAAAGTTTTTATAATTTTTTCATGATTGAAATGAAGCCAATATGTTATCAATTTTTTCATTAAGATTTATTATGAAATGTTTTATGGAAAACAATAGGTATAATAATTGATTTCTTAGGTAAGAAAATTATTATTTGTTAAACATTGTTAATTTTGAAAAAGGAAAATAATTATAAGTATTCATGGACAAATTGGTTTATTTATTTATTTTTATGTAACTCACTGAGCTTCTATGTTCATCCAAAATTTTGAAATTATTTTTGTAGGGTTTTAAAGTTGAGTGGGAATGATAATGACTATATAATATGGGAAAAGAAAATATGGGTATAGGGGGAATGGTTCTCACTTAATGTCATGGATATTTATATGAAAGAGTTTTCCTAATTATCTAAAACTATAAACCTAAGATATCATTGGTTATATGTGATCCCATATTTTATTTTGAACTTCTATGTTTTTATGGTTAAAATTTGGTCACATTTATTGGTATCAAAAAAAATCTAATGTTTATGATTTTGGAATCGGATCTAGGAATTAATATCATGGTTATCTATAGTAACAAAATTAAATGGGGTGTACTGTGTGTTAACTCTATCATCCCTAATACACAATGGGTGGTTATATAATTTAACACTTGGATAGACACTATCATGGTATATGATTGTGTTAATTCATATTTTCATAAGAAGTCATTATAATGTATTTAAATAGATAGTGGTTATGAATAATCTAACATAAACACAAAGTTTCCTAGATTTGAGGCATCATATAAATATTCTTTCGTGATTATTTGGTTTTTTCAATTATTATTATTGCTCATGGTTTTATTTTTTAAACAATAAATGGAACAAAAAATAATCATGTTCACAGAGATTGTGATGGAAATTACAAAAACTATCTTCCTAATAAACCAAATTTTATGGGATTTGTAATACCAAATGTCATTTATATTATTATGAAACTTCTTCAATCCTTGAATCGTGTTGCAATTTAAAATATCTTAAAGAGTGAAAAACATTTTTTTAGTCCTTCAAGAGAAAACATCCACCTTATTTTAGTGGATTGATTGATCATATAGTTCTAAGAAATGGATTAGTACCAATAAAAAGATATTTTCCATTTACCTATGTTCAGAACATGAAAATTTTATTTTAGATGCTTATTGTTTGTAAGGTTAAGTATATCAATGGTTGACTTTAATCTAGGACATGAATCATAATAAGAAATTTACTCTGTGGAGTGTAAATATTTTAGAGTTTCATTTTTTAATATGTCCATTCCTCATATTCATCATATGAAATCTTCGAAAGAATTACTTGTGCTTAATAAAAAGGTTGATGAATCCATTAGTTCCTATATGGAAAATTTTACAAGACATAAAATCTATGCTTCTAGTATTATCATCCAACCTGAATGTTGTATTGATCAATTATTTATTTTCTTAAAACCATGTCTATGAATGGAGTTTTCTATAATGTAATTTAGTATCTGTGAATAAATATTTCTATGTGATATCAAGGTTGAAATAGATAGTGAATATACTCACCTATATCATCATTTTGATAAGAAAATAAATAAGGAGTTAGATGGAAATTATAATAATAAAACCCAAGGAGAGAAGAAGATGATATTTTCTTTATGATCAAAGTGTTGAATAAAATAGGGAGGAAATTATCTTATTGTGAACATTAAATGTTTTAAGTTTTAAAATAATTGTAATCGGGTAATATAATGTCAAAATGGTGGGAATAAGTAGTTAGCTAATTATTAAATTAAATATTACCACATAATGAACCACCCATACTATAGTGTTTCAAATACAAGGAGTGTGGGAATTATAGTAACCAATTCCAAAATATGAAGGTTAATAATGGTGATATATTTCATCATCCTCTTAAGCTAAATGAAAAAGTAAAAGTCTCATTTAACCACAACTATCGATGTTGTGTGAGATAACAAAGTTGTAAAATGTTCACATACCATCCACTCTATAACTACTAATGTTTTATATGATTATAGATCTAACCACTATTTTATATCAGAAGAATTTTATAATCTTGTCGCAATACTACATCAATTATTTTTTGTTGAATTAGTAGTAAAACCCTATAATAGTTTGATGATTGCATTTCAGGTCTATGATTTTTATTTGATTGATTGTTTTGGGAATCCTCTTCCTAAAAATCTAGTTATTATCATTTTAGTTGAATTTGAAATTATTCTAGGAATATATTTTCCTTATTTATATAAATCCCACAACAATTAATGAGGAAAATAAGTTACATTTGATATTCACAACTAACCTAAAATCATTTACTGGAGAAAAATAAATACTAATCTCTATGGAAATTTCACCTATTATATAGGTCTTGATTCCAATTAAAAATGGATTTTACCTAAAATGTTCTGGGGGAGTCAACAACAATTATATTTCTATTATAAAGGAATTTTTTATGTATTTACTAGGATTTTTTATTCATTATGTAAATCATGAAGTTGAGTTTTCAATACAACTCAAACCAAGTGATACACCTATTTTAATGACTATATATTGAATTTACCATATTGAGTGGCAGGAATTAAAGAAGAAACTTCCAAAGAACCGTGATAAATGATTCATTTAGGAATGTGTGCCACCATGGGGTGCCCGTATTCTTTTTATTATAATATAAATATGGATTGATGTGACTCTGCATTGATGATTAGGAATTGAACAAGATCTCAATCAATAATAAGTATCACCTTCGTCATATTGATGACTTGTTCGATCAATTTTAAAGAGCTCAATATCTTTTCAATATTGACCTCTTATTTAGATACCATCATTTGAGAATCAAAACTAATGATATAACCAACATATCCGTCTATATGAGGAATAGAAACTCTGAATTTATGTTGATTCCGTTTTTTCATAGAAATTCTCCTATTATCTTCATGAATTTAATGAATAGATTCTTTAGCGATTACAGTGTTCAGTTTGTGGTATTTTTTATAGATGATATTCCTATATATTCCATCAAAAAAGATGATCTGGAAGATCACATGTGTACATTAGTAAAGACCCAAAGGAATGAACATATGAATACAAAATATTCAAAGTGTGTATTTGTAACACCTGAGATTTTTATGAGTAATATTTTGTTTTTATATATCATCAAAGGAATATTTCACTACACACTTTCTTGGCTTACATTACACGCAATCACGACCTTCCTCGATAGCTTGCGTCGTACGCAATACCGAGTTTCACTAAACAACGATATGCTATTAAAATATTATTAAAACTAGCCATTATGAATAGTAATAACCACTTTTTGAAATTTTATAAATTTTAATTTTCAAAATGGACTTTATTTTTGGATTCGGAATACCAAAATTAGCCTAGGGTGAGATTTTGGTATTTTTCTGAAAACATTCAATTTTTGATGAATAGTGAAACCACTAAGTGGTAGGTTAAAAACTGAATTTTTGCATAAAACATAATTTTACCGCTTCTGTGAATGAAATTTCGAAAATCTGACAGACACGGTTGATATTAGTAAGTAAAATGTGGTTTAATGAGATAAAAATAATTTTTTGGTGAATAGTAACTTTTTACTTTTTTTTACCGCGGTTAATAGTAAATAGGGTAACTAAGGGTAAAAATGATATTACTATTATCCTAACACATGTCCTAATTCTATTGGATAAGTTTAATTCGACCAAAAACAAACTTAGGAATAAAAAATGACCATTTAGGCCCACTTGGGTTAGATTAGGACATTTATTATTAATTTATTTAAAGAAGGGTTAAAATAGTTAAAATCAAAGTTTAATAAGTAAATAATTTTTAATATGGGGTTATACATACGATAAATTCGACTAAAAATATTCATTAGAAATCAAAAATGATTTCCTACATAATGGTATTTTATTTGTAATTTTTAGACATTATATAATTTAATTTATTTATGACACAATGATGATGCAGTAATTATCTTATTAATGAAATATTGACATAATTGATTTTATAAACACCAAAATAAATGTAATTTGAGACTTTTTATGAATTCCACTAATTTTCTAGGTTACTATGATAAATTATTGTTGATTTAATATATTTTGTTTGAACATATAATTCTGTTATGACTTTCACAAAAATCATATATCAAATAGTGTCAAAATTGACACAAAATAGTTTTTAAATCAAATATTATATTACTAATTGTTATTTTTTTCCTAAAAATCTAAGGTTCGGCCAAATGACTTAGATAGGGATATATATATTAATAATATACAATTTGGGGTTCGTTTATCATGTTATAGTATGTGTATTAACCATATAGTGAACGAAAACAAGAAGACATGGTAAAAGTTAAATTATTTAACTTAGAGTTAAATCAAATTGATAAGGTTAAAATAATACCCGAAACTTGTCTAAATCCTATTGGTTGATAGGATTTCGACCCATCCCCACTTTTGCTTCGAAATAAGACCCTTTGGAACCATTATAAACCGATTTTGACTTTAATATAAAATAATATTTTTGAGATATTCCTAAGGTGCCCCTCTCCTCCCTTATAAAAGGGCACCTCCTCCCCTCCTCCTCACACCAATTTGAGCACTCAAGGTCGTCCAAACCCTGCCATTTTCTCCTCTCCACTTCCCTAGAATAATCCTAGAGGTACTGGTCTTCTTCAAAGACAAATCTTAGTTCCCTAAGTGGAGGATTCAAAGAGGCGTTCCAAAGAAGAGGAAATATCCATTACCAATCTTTTCAATTTATTTCTTCTTAAACTTCTTCTTCTTTAGTTGTTTCGTGATAAAGTAATAACATCAGTATTACTTACATACTGATATGTTATTATAAATATGAAACAACCCTAATTTACCTTCTATCCATCATACGGAAAAATGAAATCACCGCGCGTGCGTACGTACGGAATACCGTCTCCACGTCGTGGTGTAATCTATTTTCCACCCTCACCATACAAGGATGGCTATAATGGTGTAATGAGTAACTATTTATGATTATTATAAAGTAATATTGATACTGTAATAATATATATATACTCCAATACAGTTCCATGATCATAGGAACGATATCATCACTCGTGCGTACGTACGGAATACCGTCTCCACGATGTGATGCGACTCGTTCTACATGATCATCATTACATAGTAATTATATAAATGAATTGAATGAATAAATATGATATATGTTACAATAATACCATTCTGGATATAAGGTATCTATAACCTTAAAAGAAGAATAAGAATTTATTCGGAAAAACATGCATAAGAACAAAAGGCAATAAGGACCCGAGTAACAAGTAACAATGAAATATTACTAACAAGAAGCTAATAATATGACCATATATGATATCATATCAATATTTATGATGCTGTAATAAGTCAATAACATTATTTAAACCATTATACAGGATCTTCAGACACGTACAAAGAAAATCGGACCTAAGGTAAGGGAAATATCACAATCTCATTTTTATCCAAGATTGTTTATTCGTAAGTATTTACTGGGGTGTATTTTATCATCCACATCCATGTTACCTCAATATGTAATATTGTTTCCATAAACTTACAATAGTTTAAATCCAATTTTACCCTTCGGTGAGTTTTTATTAAAGAATATGAAAGGAATCTTTTGTCGTTTTTTCGTACGAGGTACTTTTTGACTTTTCCGATAAAAGTACGAAGAATGTTTTTTTAAAACTTATATGGCATGAATGGATTTTTATAATAATTATTTCCAAGAAGATTCCTTTACAAGTATTCAAGTTTATTTTTAATCAACTTCTTTTAGTTTATGACATGTTAAGAAAAGAAATGTGTTTTTGAAGAAGAAAGGATATTTTCCTCAAGAATGGAGTTCAAGTGTTTTATCAAAATTATTTTCCATCTAAGATAATATAGGGTTCTGTTTTTATCCCTGTTATTACATTGATTTGATTATGTTTTGAGGGAATTATTTTTATGAAGTCATTTACCTTATATGATTTGTTTTATGATGTCATGATGTGTCAAGAATCCCATTTTTGTTACATGTGTTATGCGATGATGTATGATTTATGATTATGTGGCCCACATAAGAAAGGATACTTTATAAGATGGGTGGGACCTATATCTCCCTCCAATGCATTGGGTAAAGATTTTATATCTCATGAGATAGACATGGATGGTACGGTAGGTTATACCGGTTCAGTGAAACAGGACTGGAACAAGGGTGACTCGGTTCCGAAAGGGACTCTGTCCACTAAGATAGTCTTGGCAATGAGTCATGACTTACATGAAATGATGATCCATGATTATGTGTGCATGCCACAAATTTTCAAGTTTTATGTTATGATTATGGGGATCTCATTTTCACTTCTATGATTTATTCCATGTTAAGATATTATGATCTCTTTTGCAGGTTATGATTTTCAAAAAGATATGATATGATTTTTATTTCCTTTATTTGCCCTTGCTGAGCATTTTAGCTCACCATTTTATGTTTTATTTTCCCCAGGATATAAATAAAAGTTTTAGGTATAATAAAAAGGAAGAACTTTATGGGAGATGTTGAAGATCTTTCACCATGATTAGAGGATTATATTTTGAGTTTCCGAAGACACTAAACTATTACGATCCTTGTGTGTGTGTTTTTGTTATGTACTAAGTATTCCTCAAATGTAATGTAATGTCAATGTACGTCAAGCTTCAGGTCTCTACAGTTGGTATCAGAGGAAAGGTATAGTCAACCTTTGGAAACTAGGATGTGAAAGCCTTAGTAAGAACCCTAAGGATAAGTCTAAGCATAGAACACAATCTTAGTGTTTTAGAAATGGCCATGAATAACCTAGGATAAGACCTTAAGCATGAAAATTTTATTCTTGAATTATGTGGTTTTCCTATTATAATTAGTGTTGCTCACACTATTCTTCTTGGTTTTAGTCAATGGCTGGAACCCGAAGGAACCGTGTTAATGCGCAATGCGATGGGCAATGCAATGATTGTCCCCCTGAGCAACCAAACGATATGGGAGCTAGAATGAAAAATATTGTAGCCATGCTCACACAACTTTCTCAAGCTATGAATCATGCAGGACTTCCAAACAAGCAAAGGAAGGAGCAACATTCTATTGAATCCTTCATGAGGCAGCGTCCACCTTCTTTCAGCGGGTCTACTGATCCATTAGTTGCTGAACAATGGATTAGTACTACTGAAAAGATATTTTCAGTTCTTCAATGTTCTGAACATGATAAAGTCATCCTAGCAGTGTATCGTTTGGAAGGAGATGCTGATCAATGGTGGAATCTTATTAAGAATACGAGGCAAAGGGATGAAATTGAGTCTATGGAATGGGACGAGTTCAAGAACTTATTTTTCAATAAGTACTTCCCTCGTATTCTCCGAACAAAGATGGAGAAAGAGTTTCTTGAACTGAAGCAAAGGGATGATGAATATGTTGGTACCTATGAAGCAAATTTTACAAGACTTGCAAGGTACGCTTCTGGTATTATTATCCATCCTGAGAGTAAGATCGATCGATTCTTTAGTGGATTAAAACCAAGTCTTCGAAGGGCGTTAGCCATAAGGGACTTCAATAGCTACGAGGAAATCGTTCTATGTGCTCTCAAAGTCTAGATGGAGATTGGAGTAACCCATCAGTCACATGGGTTTGATAAGAAGAGGAAGATGGAATTCAAAGGAAAATATAAAGAGCACACTGAAAAGAAGATGAGATTTCCCTTATGCTCAAAGTGTGGAAAGAAACATGGAGGGAGTTTTCTTAAAGGGACAAGTAAATGTTTTAAATGTGGAAAGGAAGGTAATCGGGCATTTGAATGCCGCTATAATGGGAAGAAGATGTCTAATGACGCAAACAAAGGAATGGATACACAGAATGAACCTACTACACTTCAATGTTTCAAGTGCAAGGAGATGGGGCATTATGCCAATCAATGCCCAAATCCAATGGTTGATGATGATGGTCGACGTCAACAAAATCTTAAGGCTAAAGACAAAGGAAAGTCACATGGAATTTCTATCAGTGATGTGGAGTACGATAACGAAGTGGTGAAAGGTACACTTACCATCCACTCTAAAGTATCAAATGTTTTATTTGATTCTGGATCCACCCACTCTTTTATTTCTGAAAACTTTTCTAATGGTATCACCATACTACCTCAATAATTAGATGTTGAGTTAGCTGTGACAACACCTAATGGCACAATAGTCACATCAAAAGTTTATAATTCTTCTACGATCGAATTTTGTGGGAAAGTGCTTCCTGAAAATCTTCTGATCCTTCCTTTATTGGAATTTGATGTGATTCTTGGCATGGATTGGATTTCTCTACATGGATCTCATATCAATTTCCAAAGAAGGGAAGTCACATTTCATATTCCAGATCAATCTACGATCGTCTATCAATGCAAGGATGAACATAACCTTCCAGTGGAAATTTCTTCCATATTATGGGTATTGATTCCACTAAATGAAGGTTATTTATCTCAAATTGTTGGTGAGAAACTCATGATTAAGAATATTCTCATTGTACGGGAGTTTGATGATGTCTTTCCGGAGGAATTACCGGGTCTCCCACCAAATCGTGAAGTTGAGTTTTCAATAGAACTCGTACCGGGTGCTTTTCCAATTTCAAAGACACCTTATAGAATGGCCCCAATTGAGTTGCAGAAATTGAAGAAGCAACTCCAAGAGAATCTTGATAAGGGATTCATACGCCCTAGTGCGTCACCTTGGGGAGAACCTGTTCTATTTGTTAAGAAGAAAGATGGATCAATGAGACTCTGCATTGATTATCGAGAACTTAACAAGATCACTATCAAGAACAAATATCCTCTCCCACGCATTGATGACTTATTTGACCAACTACGCGGAGCTCAATACTTTTCCAAGATTGATCTTCGTTCAGGGTATCATCAATTAAGGGTCAAAAGGGAGGATACACCAAAGATAGCTTTCCGTACAAGGTATGGACACTATGAATTTATAGTGATGCCATTTGGTCTTACTAGTGCCCCTTCTATATTCATGGATCTAATTAATAGAGTCTTTAGAGACTATCTTGATCAATTTGTGGTAGTCTTTATAGACGATATTCTTGTCTATTCAAAGAGCAAGGAAGAGCATGAAGATCACTTGAGAATTATATTAAAGACCCTACGAAAGAAGAAGTTTTATGCCAAATTTACCAAGTGTGAATTTTGGCTTCAAAAAGTTGCATTTTTGGGTCACATAATCTCAAAAGAGGGGATATCTGTGGATCCAGAAAAACAGAGGTTATCGAAAGATGGTCAAGACCAACAACAGTAACTGAGATCCGATGTTTTCTTGGTTTGGCTGGATATTATCGACATTTTGTAAAAGATTTTTCACGATTATCTAATCCACTCACCAAGTTGACTTGAAAAGTAGTTAAGTTTGTCTGGACAGAGGAATGTGAAGAGAATTTTAATGAGTTGAAAAGAAGGATATCCAGTGCACCTGTGCTCACAATGCCTTGTAGTGGAGAATGGTTTGTGATCTATAGTGATGCATCCAAGAAGGGATTGGGGTGTGTTCTTATGCAAAATGATATGGTGATAGCTTATGCCTCACGACAGTTGAAAATCCATGAGCAAAATTACCCAACACATGATTTGGAGTTAGCTGCGGTAATCAGTGCATTAAAGATTTGGAGGTATTACCTTTATGGTGAAAGGTGTGATATTTATACTGATCATAAAAGTTTAAAGTATATTTTCACACAAAAGGAGTTGAATACGTGTCAAAGAGGATGGTTGGAGCTGATTAAGGATTACGACTGCTCAATCCATTACCACCCTGGGAAAGCAAACAAGGTGGTAGATGCATTAAGTCGACAAGACCATGCTAGTTTATCCATGATGAGGATCACAAAAGATCCAATATTTATGGATTTACAAAGGATGGATCTTGGAATTATAATGGAAGGGGAAAAATCTTATCTTTCTCAAATGAATGTTTAACCATCTATACATGTGAAGATTAAAGAGGCACAAAAAGAAGATGTCGAGTTACAAAAGAAGGTGAGAAATTTTCCTGAATTCAACATTGATTGTGATGGGATAATAATGTTCAAGAATCGGGTTTGTGTTCCTCCCATCCCCGAATTATAGAAGGAGCTGCTGGATGAGGCTCATAGTTCATTATTCTCTATTCATCCTGGAAGCACGAAGATGTATAGGGACCTGAAAGAGTACATCTGGTGGGATGGAATGAAAAGAGATGTTGCTGAATATGTCTCTCGATGCTTGGTTTGTCAACAAGTTAAAGCTGAGAGACAGAATTCTAAGGGGATGTTACAACCATTACCCATACCCTAATGGAAATGGAAAAACATCACTATGGACTTTGTCACAGGACATCCTAAAACATCCAAAGGCAATAATGCTATTTGGGTCGTAGTTGATCGTCTTAAAAAGTCTGCACAATTCATTTCTATTAGAGAGGATTTCTTTCTAGATCAGCTTGCCAGGATATATGTAAAGGAAGTGGTAAGATTACATGGAGTACCAATTTCTATTATATCTGATCGGGATCTGAGATTTACCACGATGTTCTGGCGAAGTTTTCAGCATACTCTGGATACAGAGTTGAGTTTTAGCACTGCTTATCATCCCCAGACAGATGGTCAGTCTGAAAGAACAATTCAAACCCTAGAAGATATGTTGAGAGCTTGCTCTATGGATTTCAAAGGAGGTTGGGATCAACACCTACCATTGGTGGAATTTTCTTAAAATAATAGCTTTCACTCCAGTATTCAGATGGCTCCTTATGAAGATCTCTATGGAATGAAATGCATGACTCCAACTTCCTGGGATGAAGTTGGGGAAAGAAAGCTATTAGGACCTGATCTCGTTGATCAAATGGCAGAAAAGGTCAGATCTATTCAACAACACATAAGAGCAGCTCAGAGTCGATAGAAAACTTATGCCGACAACCGAAGAAAATACCTAGAGTTTGAAGTGGGTGATAAATTGTTCTTACGAATATCTCCCTGGAAGAGGGATATGATATTTGGAAAGAAGGGGAAGTTGAGCCCTAGATATATCGGTCCTTTGGAAATACTGGATCGTGTTGGCAAGGTAGCATACCGATTGGTGCTTCCACCGAATCTCTCTCATGTTCACGATGTGTTCCTTGTATCTTTCCTGTGAAAGTACATACCAGATCCTTCACATGTACTCAGCTCAGAAGTTGTACCGCTGGAGCAAGATCTTTCTTATGAAGAACAGCCGATAGAGATTCTGGATCGTAGCGAAAAAGTCCTACGAAACAAGACCACTCTCTTGGTGAAAGTTTTATGGAGGAACCACCAACTTGAAGAAGCTACATGGGAGCTTTAGGATATGATGAGGGAGAAGTACCCTCATCTGTTTGTTACAAAGTGACAAATTTCGATGGCGAAATTCTTTTTAAGGGGGGTAGAATGTAACACCCGAGATTTTTATGGGTAATATTTTATTTTTATATATCATCAAAGGAATATTTCACTACAAACTTTCTTGGCTTACTTTACACGCAATCACGACCTTCCTCGATAGCTTGCGTCGTACGCAATATCGAGTTTCACTAAACAACGATATGCTATTAAAATATTATTAAAACTAGCCATTATGAATAGTAATAACCACTTTTTGAAATTTTATAAATTTTAGTTTTCAAAATGGACTTCATTTTTGGATTCAGAATACCTAAATTAGCCTAGGGTGAAATTTTGGTATTTTTCTGAAAACATTCAATTTTTGATGAATAATGAAACCACTAAGTGGTAGGTTAAAAACTGAATTTTTGCATAAAACATAATTTTATCGCTTCTGTGAATGGAATTTTGAAAATCCGACAGACACGGTTGATATCAGTAAGTAAAATTTGGTTCAATGAGATAAAAATAATTTTTTGGTGAATAGTAAATTGTTACTTTTTTTACCGCGGTTAATAGTAAATAGGGTAACTAAGGGTAAAAATGATATTAATATTACCCTAACACATGTCCTAATTCTATTGGATAAGTTTAATTCGACCAAAAACAAACTTAGGAATAAAATATGATCATTTAGGCCCACTTGGGTTAGATTAGGACATTTATTATTAATTTATTTAAAGAAGGGTTAAAATAGTTAAAATCAAAGTTTAATAAGTAAATCATTTTTAATATGGGGTTATACATAAGATAAATTCGACTATAAATATTCATTAGAATGATAAAAGGATTTCCTACATAATGGTATTTTATTTGTAATTTTTAGACATTAAATAATTTAATTTATTTATGACACAATGATGATGCAGTAATTATCTTATTAATGAAATACTGACATAATTGATGTTATAAACACCAAAATAAATGTAATATGAGACTCTTTATGAATTACACTAATTTTCTAGGTTACTATGACAAATTATTGTTGCTTTAATCAATTTGGTTCGAACATATAATTCTTTTATGACTTTCACAAAAATCATATATCAAATAGTGTCAAAATTGACACAAAATAGTTTTTAAATCAAATATTATATTACTAATTGTTATTTTATTCCTAAAAATCTATTGGTCGGCCAAATGACTTAGATAAGGATATATATAATAATAATAAACAATTTGGGGTTCGTTTGGCATGTTATAGTAAGTGTATTAACCATATAGTGAACGAAAACAAGAAGACACGGTAAAAGTTAAATTATTTAACATAGAGTTAAATCTAATTGATAAGGTTAAAATAATACCCTAAACTTGACTAAATCCTATTGGTTGATAGGATTTCGACCCATACCCACTTTAGCTTCGAAATAAGACCCTTTGGTACCATTATAAACCGATTTTAACTTTAATATAATATAATATTTTGAGATATTCCCAAGGTGCCCCTCTCCTTCCTTATAAAAGGGCACCCCCTCCCCCTCCTCCTCACACCAATTTGAGCACTCAAGCTCGGCCAAACCCTGCCATTTTCTGCTCTCCACTTCCCTAGAATAATCATAGAGGTCCTGTTCTTCTTCAAAGACCAATCTTAGTTCCCTAAGTGGAGGATTCAAAGAGGCCTTCCAAAGAAGATGTAATATCCATTACCGATCTTTCCAATTTCATTCTTCTTCAACTTCTTCTTCTTTAGTTTTTTCATGATAAAGTAATAACATCAGTATTAATTACATACTGATATGTTATTATAAATATGAAAAAACCCTAATTAACCTTCTATCCATCCTACGGAAAAATGAAATCACCGTGTGTGCGTACGTACGGAATACCGTCTCCACGCCGTGGTGTAATCTATTTTCCACCATCACCTTACAAGGATGGGTATAATGGTGTAATGAGTAACTATTTATGATTATTATAATGTAATATAGATACTGAAATAATATATATATACTCCAATACAATTCCACGATCATAGGAATGATATCATCACTCGTGCGTACGTACGGAATACCGTCTCCACGATGTGATGCGACTCGTTCTACATGATCATCATTACATAGTAATTATATAAATGAATTGAATGAATAAATATGATATATGTTACACTAATACCATTCTGGATATAAGGTATTTATAACCTTAAAATAAGAATAAGAATTTATTCGGCAAAACACGCATAAGAACAAAAGGCAATAAGGACCCGAGTAACAAGTAACAATGAAATATTACTAACAAGAAGCTAAGTATATTACCATATATGATATCATATCAATATGTATGATTCTGGAATAAGTCAATAACATTATTTAAACCATTATACAGGAGCTTCAGACACGTACAAAGCAAATCAGACCTAATGTAAGGGCAATATCACAATCTCATTTTTATCCGAGATTGTTTATTCGTAAGTATTTACTGGGGTGTATTTTATCATCCACATCCATGTTCCCTCAATATGTAATATTGTTTCAATACACTTACAATAGTTTAAATCCAATTTTACCCTTCGGTGAGTTTTTATTATGGCATATGAAAGGAATATTTTGTCGTTTTTTCGTATGAGGTACTTTTTGACTTTTCTGACAAAGCTACGAAGAATGTTTTTTTAAACTTATATGGCATGAATGGATTTTTAAAAACATTATTTTTCAAGAAGCTTCCTTTACAAGTTATCAAGTTTATTTTTAATCATTTTCTTTTAGTTTATGAAATGTTAAGAAAAGAAAATTGTTTTTGAAGAAGAATGGATATTTTCCTCAAGAATGGAGTTCAACTGTTTTATCAAAATTATTTTCCATCTAAGATAATATAGGGTTCTGTTTTTATCCATATTATTACATTGATTTGATTATGTTTTGAGGGAATTATTTTTATGAAGTCATTTACTTATATGATTTGTTTTATGATGTCATGATGTTTCAAAAATCCCATTTTTGTTACATGTGTTATGCGATGATGTATGATTTATGATTATGTGGGACACATAAGAAAGGATTCATTATAAGATGGGTGGGACCTATATCTCCCTCCAATGTATTGGGTAAAGATTTTATATCTCATGAGATAGACATGGATGGAACGGTAGGTTATACCGGTTCAGTGACACAGGACTGGAACGAGGGTGACTCGGTTCAGAATGGGACTATGTCCACTAAGATAGTCTTGGCAATGAGTCATGACTAACAAGAAATGATGTTCCATGATTATGTGTGCATGCCAAAAAGTTTCAAGTTTTATGTTATGATTATGGGGATCTCATTTTCAGTTCTATGATTTATTCCATGTTAAGATATTATGATCTCTTTTGCAGGTTATGATTTTCAAAAAGATATGATATGATTTTTATTTCCTTTATTTTCCCTTGCTGAGCATTTGAGCACACCCTTTTATGTTTTCTTTTCCCCAGGTCAGGAAGATGGATATTAAGTATAATATTCTAAAAGGGACCCTAGATATGATGAAATAAATGGGAGACACTATAGAATATTTATGAACTAGTTGTTTATGTTTCCCAGTTTCTAAAGACACTATACCTATACGGTCCTTTGTGGTTTTGTCATATGTTGTAATAAGGGTGCTTCAATTTTGAAGTGTTAACAATGTTTGTAAAGTATGGTTTGTTATAGTATTTTGGGTATAGAATGAATCATTTTGATTAATATAATCTCAAGTGAGGGAATATCGATGGATCCATCAGTGATGGATGTTATTGTATATTTTCCTAGACCAAACATAGGGGCTAAGATCTATAGTTTTCATGGGTTGGATGGTTATTTTTTATACATTTTGGATAATTTCACACAATCATATAATCCACTACCAATGATACCTCGAAAGGTAGTCAAGATAATTTGGATAGATGAATATGAAGAATATTTCAAGGAAATAAATAGATTTTTTGTCATTGTAACTTTTCTCATATTACCTTGAAGTGGATAAGGGTTTTTGATCTCTAGTAATTCACCTAATAATGGAATGGGATGAATCCTCATGCAGAATGATGTCGTTATATATTATACCTCATGACAATTGAAGGAAAATGATAAAAATTCCCAGAATCAATATTTGAAATTTGCTTTGGTAATTTATGTATTAAATATTTGAAGTAATTATATTTATATATAAATTTGTGAAATATATAATAATAATAAAATTTTATACTATATATTCACTCGAATAGAGTTGAATATGTTTCAACAAAGATGGTTGGAGTTTGTTATAGATTATGACTCCTCAATACATTACCACCATGGAAAAATGAACAAGGTGGTATATTTTATAAGTCAAAAGGATCATTCTAGATTATCTATGATGGGGATCACAAAAGATCCAATATTAATGGATTTGAAAAGATGTATCTTAAAATCCTAATGTAATGGGAGAAATATTATCATGCTCAAATGAGTGTTCTACCACCTATCCATGTAAATATTAAAGTGGTATAGAAGGAAAATGTAGAGATATAAAATAGTGTGATAAATTCTTCAGAATTGAATCTTTAGTGTGATTGAATAATATTATTTATAAACTATGTATGTGTCCCTCCCATACCATACATAAATAAATTTCAATTAGATGAACCTCACAGTTCATAATTATCTATTCATACGAGAGGTAAGAATAAATATAGACTTGTGAAAGAGAATTTATAGTTGGATAATATGAAAAGTGATATTTTGAGTATGTATCTTGGGTATTGGTATGTAAAATATTAGAAGATGATAGAAAAAATTTTATGGGGATGTTACAACCATTGGCCATAATATAAGGAAAAGTGAAACCATTCAGATTTTTTCTTCATACTCCCGAAAACATCTAAAAGACATAATGTTATTTGGGATTTAGGTGATCACCTTAGTAATTCAAGACACTTTATTTAATATATTAATATTTTATCTCTTGATCATCTTTCACTAAAATATTTTAATAATGTGGTATGTATTCAAAGATTACCACATTATATTGTATCTGATCGAGATCTAAGGTTTACCTCAATGTTCTTGTGAACATTTTAGTAAACTCTAGATACTGAGGAGTGAGTCATTAATGTTTATCATCCTGATATAGTTGGTTAGTATGATAAGACCATTCAAGCCTAATAGGATATATTGATATCTTGTTCTATATATTTCAAAGGGATTTGGGATCAACAAATTTATCTTTTTTATTCCTCTTATAACAATATCTTTCACTAGAGAAATGAAATGGATCATTATGAATCTCTATATAGAATAAATTAATGAACTATAATGTGTTGGGTTGAAGTTATATAATGAAAGCTATTGTTTCCTAATATTTCTGAGAAAATTTAAGGGAATTTTAATTCCATTCAGCATTACGTCAAGGCCATTTAGAGTCTGCAAAAAGTTGGGCTAACAATCATAATTGAAATATACAATTCTAAGATGGTGAAAAGGTGTTATAATACATTTATCTATGGAAAAAGATTATGATATTTGAAAAAATATATAAATTTGAGCCCACGATATTTCATCCCCTTATAGATTCTAGATCGATTAAGGATGGTTGATTATTTCATGGTGTTCTGCTCAAACCTCATTCAAGTCTATGAATTGTTATTTATTTCTCTTTTGAGGTAGTAAATATATAATCATATACATGTAATAAATATATTGGTTTTTCAACTAGATCATGAAATTTCATATGATGAAAAAATGTTATAAGTCTTGGGTCATAGTGATAATGTTTTAAGGAAAAACACAACTCATGTGGTTAAAGTTATTTGATGAAATTAAAAAATCCACGAATATACATGTGAACCTTAGGATGTAATGATACAGATATATCCTAATTTTCATGTATCGGAGTTATTGAATTTAGATGGTGAAATTTATTTAATAGATGGTAGAGTGTAACACCCGACAATATTATACGTATTTCCTTTAAAATAACCATGATGTATTTTATAGATTTATTTACACACAACAATGACTCTAAAAGAACTATAATGTAGTATTACATTCTAATAGAGTAGTTTGACTAGAAGATATAAATATGATTCAAAAATTTATTATAAATATTTATAAATTGTTTATATAGTAATTTTTTTTTATTAAATCTTAATAAATAAGTACACAATTTTAGGTAATGTCATTTTATGATTCAAAAATATGTTTTCATCAAAAATGGGTTTTTATTTGTTTGTGTGTGTATATAATAATAAATTTATATAATTTTTAGTAATTTTATTTCAATAAAAGGATATTTTTATAAATCAACATATGAAAATTAGTATAAGGTAAAAATTTTAGATTTTTATGAAAATATTAAATTTTTACTCTATAGTGAAAAAATACCTATTTTATAGAAACTTTTTTTCCATTCAAGTATTTATAAAGATCAATTTTGTTCTAAATTAAATTTTAAATTTTGATTAATTAATTTTTTTAATATTAATATTATAAATTTAAATTTATTTCACATTAGGTTTAATTTTATTATAAAAATATTTTTAAACATAAAAATACATTTTTTATGGAAATATGTTTTTGGATAAGGTTTTATGATTTATTTAAAAAATAATTTATAAAAAATATAGAAATTTAATTTTTAAAATTTATTACATTTTTTTAATTATAATTTATAATATTTTCATGATTCAACATCCATTTTCGGCCATATTGAATTATAAAAATATTAAAATTTTGTAACCATGTTTAATGTAAAAATTTATCTAGCAGATCGTTAAACCAAGAGCTAAGGGTAATATTTCCAATTAAAGCCTTCTAAAAACTATTTTATATCCCTTTTATTACCAAATATTAACCTTCCTTTTAATTATTTTTCATTTTTATTCACTTTGATTGAATAAAACATTATTATATATTAATCCTTTATGAAATTTCATGTGTGTCGTCTCCGCCACGTATAAAAGAAAACCCTTCCTATCACATATTTAAACCAATTTGAGATAACTAGATTAAAAAAACCTACCCAATTATATTATAAACTAAAATATCATTTTATTCTAGTTTCTTGTCTTAATAAAAAGAGATTCCAAGGGTAATTAAGAAAGGATCTAAAGGAGGTCTACTGAAAAAGTGGTATTCATCCTACCTAATCTCTTCAAATTTATTTCTTCTTATACCTCCACTAAATATATGATATTAATCATAAAATTAAATATTTAGTATCTTAAATAAATATAAATTTTATTATGATTATGGAACCACAACTTTCAAACCTCTTTTCTAACATATTTAAAATTAATGTATTGCTTGTGTGTATATGTGGACAACCACCTCCACATAGAGATATAATTAATTTTTATTAATCATCATTCTTGGTTGTTTAGTATTATATATTTAATGTTTGTATAAGATATTTATGATATAATTATGGCTCTATGAAGATAAAATATTATATATATTTCTTTCTTTCTTTTGAAAATGAAAACAATGTCCATGTGTACGTATGGATAATTGTCTCCTTAAAAACATTAATTTATTCTTCTATATATACCTTTTATGGAAAAAATTAAATATGTATATAATAAATGTATATTATATTTATATTAAAATTAAAATTTTATATATTATGGAAAAATGGTAAAAGTATACGAACCAAAAATGTGGAATAAAACATTCATGAAAATTGAAACAGTTAACACCTGGAAAAATGATTTTAAAAATGAAATATTAATAAGTTGATATTCAAAAAATTTTAGTTGATCATATATGGTAATATAAGTAGTTAAATTAGTATATTATAAAACTATAATATATTTTATTTTATTTTATATGAATTTTGATATCTTTCAATGAAATTTGAACTTGCAGTAAAGGATTTATGTCATAATATCATTATTTATCATGATTGTTTATGATCAAGTTTCTGATGATTAAATTTTATGATCTTCCTCTCAATAATCTCCTGAATTTTATTATAATCTATTTATTTCTATAAATTACATTTCTTTCTTTAATTTTACTAACTTTAAGCACTCAATAAACTAATGGAATATTTTACAGAAAATATACTTTATTTCTCTCACTAGTCAAAAATCCATTTCTCTCTATGCATGTTTTATAAAAAATGTTTTCATAAAACTTTTTTATATTCCTAAATTACTTTTTAAATTAATATTTATACATATCCTAATTCTGATATTAATTTTTAAAAGTAATATTCTTACCAATTTCTGAATGAGGAACTTTTTTCTTTTTACCAAAAATGTGACAGGAATATTTGTTTTAACGTATACAACATGAAAGGAATTTCTCACAATAATGACCAATCAATTATTTAAATATTCTTGTATATGATTCCTTTTTTATATTAAAATGAAATTTTTACCATAATATTTAGGAAATGTTTATATTTTACATAATTCTATTGAAAATGAATTGTAATTTTCCACAAGAAATATTCAAATGATCTTATAAAAAAATTCATATATCACAACATCCTTTAATAATACTTATACATAACTAGGGAAATGATCTAATGATTCCATAGATACTCATTCTATGATTTTTTGTGATTATGATGATGATAATATTATGAAACCCTTTTTATTTCCATGGGTTATTGAACTATTAAATTGTAAAATATTTATTATTCACATTTATTTTCCATGGTTTATTCTATGATGAAATAGTGAAATGTTTATGAAACATGTTTCCTTTCCATGGGTTATGATATAATGATATATTGATATGATAAATGTTTTGTGATTATGCAACACACAAATGAATTGTTTTCATTGTATTACTAGTGGATCTGGAATTATATAACCCTCTAATACATTGGATAATGATAGATTTATCATGAAATAATAAATATGAGAATGGGGAGTGAACCATGTTTAGTAAGGTACTTTGCCTACCATGATAGTAATGGAAGTGAACCATGAATAATGAAATTATGAATATGGAGGAACCCAATCCGCTATGATAACCTTGGTATTGATCCTTGAATAAGGAAATGATTTTCTAAACTAATATATATATCAAAAACCTATGTCTTATAATTTAGATATGTTCTCACGTATCATGTTCTTTGATACCTTTAGGATTCATGTATTACGATCTACCATGATTTATGGAATTCCACATGTTTAAGATCTATGATTTTATGGGTATGGTTTTAAAATTTTATTTTATTATTCTCATACCCTTGTGCTAATGTAATGCTTCAATGATAATTGATATCTTCATTTTTTTACCCTTATTGAGAATTTATTCTCAAAATTTATTATATTTCCATTCCCCATATTATGATTAAATTTTTTGAGTATAATTTTTTTAATAAGGGTGACATTAATGAATAAATTAGAGGGATATGATGTATAACTTTTAAATATTATTTTATTATGTCTCCATATTTCCAATGAAACTAAAAATTTATGGTCTTTGGATGGGTATTATTTTGAAAAGTATTGAATGTTATTCTAAAATGATGAAATATTTATGTATGAAATGTTGGGGTTTTTTATTAATATAGCATCTAAAAAACATAATTTCATTATTCATGATGTCCTACACATTTGTATAAAAACCCTTGGACAAGTTCATTGTTCCCTCTTGATTCAACTTCATTAATACATGTTTTAATGTTATTCACCATTTTCTTATTTAAATGGTGTATATACATCCCAAAAATATATTTCAAAATAATCAATTATTTAATGAAAGGGATTTATATAAAATTATGAATTTCAATCCTCCAATTACATTTTTTCTTAAATTTGATTAATACATAAGGGTTTCATCTTTATGTTTTCTTCTTTGAGCCACATTATCATTTATGAAATTATGTTAATTTAAATGGTGTGTATTCTATGAATTAGATTATTATTAGCATGTATTATCATATTTTTTGGGTGTTTTAACATCAACTTATATATCTATATCTATTTAAAATTCTTTTTATTAGAATGTTTCATAGTTTCTATGGGTTTCTTGTTTCAATTTTTACCCATTAAAAAATATTTCAAATTATACAACATGATTTTTTAGAATGTTTTATCTACTAACCCTTAATTTTTTTGATTCATTAATCTCCTAAATTTCATGTTATTCAATGTTCTATTAAAGAGAGTTAATATCAGAGGGTATTAAATCTAAATTTTCCAAATATTTATGGTTTTTCGACTCAAATTTTTTTATTTGATACGTGTATAATTTTATGCATTATGATTTATTTGTTAAAGTGTAGCATCAATTTAAAAAACAATGAATGTTTTATTTTTTTTATTTAATTACAATTAATGGGATATAATAATCCAAATAATGTTATTTTATTGAATTGGATGTTGAATCATTTGTTAGATCTTGTGTAAGGGATATTTTGTACCTCCATCATGTCTTGTGAATTATATTCTTTCCTTATTTTTATCCATTTTTTGATATTTATATACTATTTAGTAACACACTAATATTTATGTACAATTTTTAAAAATAAATTAAGGATTTTAACTATATTATAATCACTATTCACATATATTTTAATGTTTTGTTAAAAATTGTGAAATTTTAAATTTTTCATTAAAATAGTTTAAAATGAATTAATAATGTTTAATTCTGGTTGTCAATTTTAATTATGAATTTTGATTGATAATTTTTACATTGTTTTTTTTTGAATTGATCATAGACAGAAAAGTTGGCCAATTTAGAAAGCCCTCAACCAACAGGCCTATATTCCATATAGATATCATGCAAGGGTGTTCCCATCCATGTAATCCTAAGGGAGGGATATCACAAGTGGATGGGTAATAAATGGGATTAGACCTGTACGGTGGCCCGTGGAGTGAATTTCTAGGTCAAGGACTAGGTACCCAAGTTAACAATGGTCATTTCCACACAGCTATAAGAGGAAATATTTGTTGATATGGTGTGGTTTAAAGTGTTAGTTTGCTTATTCTGATGCCCATCTGACTTCTCTTCTATTCAAATACCCTAGAGATTTTGTAAATGATATCTATGCCAGGGATCATTTTCGAAGTTTGGCAACCATGCCCTAATTCTATTAATCCATTTACCAAAATAGCATCATCCAAACTTTAACATGTTAAATCCTCCTTATACACCCTCTCATTGACAACTTCTCCACTTTTCACATTCATCCTCAACCTACCATATCCAGTTATCACCAAAAAACCACCATTTTGACAACCAGAGAGCTTGGTCCTGAGCTCAGCCTCCAATTTTGTCTCCCCACACAACCTATGTTTAGCTCTTGGGCTCCATATAACTTCTATGAAGCCCAATTAAATGTTTTGACTCCTTTTATGGTAATTATAGCTTCATCCATCCATTGTGAATGTAGGATGGGGTAGGATCTGACACTACCTTCACTACCAAGTAGGACATTCAACCATTGTTCCAATTGTAGATGTCATATCCCATTAATCCAATAGTAGATGTGATATACTATTGAGATTGTAATATATGTGATTTAACATCATTCCAATGGTTGATATGCAGTCTTCTGTCACTTCCTTTTACCACTCTCTAACACCATCCCCCGCTCATATCCACCTATTCCAATTAAGAACCACCATGGGAGTTTCCATAGAAGATATACTCGAGTTCCATTTAATCTATAAGATCCCACTTTCAAAGAGGATCCATTTCTACCACATATACTAATAAAATATCAAACTTCACCAATTCTCATACATGTAAATAATGTGTATTTATAAGATACCCTTGCCAACCACTAAAACTACTCAACACCAGCCCACTACTAGAAGCTCTCACCAGAGAACACATTTAATGCAAGAATAAAACTAATTATCCACTGATTCTATAACTAACTAGAGGTCACCGCCATAGAGTTAAAATAGAGAAGAACCATTGTGGGTAGAGTAAAATCCCACTCCAAGCTTGCTGCTAGAGCTCACTCTGACCACTTTTGAGGCCAGAGGGTTTCATAGAGGCTAACTTCGCTACTTTCTCCATATCCCTCACCAATACTGAGCACCACCCATGAATTCCTTACGTTAATATATTTTATATAGTACCATGAAATAGAATACATGTTGGAATCATTGGATGAATTAAAAATCATCCAATGAGGAGGCTAAGGATGTGGATAATGACACAGTTGAGGCCAGATAAAAGTAGAATAAGACGCTAGGATTAATGATATAATGTTTGACACCAGTTTCTGAAAATGGTAGATGTGGTATACTAAAAATAAAATGGTATATGTGAAATATCATATAGACAATGGTGGATGTGATCTACAGTCAGTACCAAAAGTGAATTCCTGACGGTTGATAATGCTACCTTTACTATGGAATTGCTTCTCACTACTGGAATTTGGAAGCACTTAGGAATTCAACAGAATCGACATAGAATATCTTTTAAAAAGTTATATTAAACAATTTGACATATATATAAAGATAAAATTTAGTGATAAAAAGATATTATCTCCTATTATAAATAAATGTATGATGTTCTAGAGAAATGCATTGGAAGATCGTAAGTGTATAGTTGTTCGATTCTCAATTTTAATGGTTTTATTTTTCTTCTATAATTTTTTTATTTTACATAACTAAATATATTTCTTTTAATTAAAGTGTTCCATCGTTTTTCTTTTTACCAAAATTTCATTCTATGAATATTTTTCTTATTTATCTCATTCTATTCCTCTTATCTCATCCACTCTGACCTTTTTCACTTGACAATGAGTGACAAGGCCAACACTTGGCGTGAAGGGAGGATTGGGTACACCTGAATTTTGTTCATTAATTTTAAATATTATATTTATGTTTATGGTGATAAATAATGAAGTTTATGAGTTTAGAAATTTCCCACCATGATATGGAACTCAAAGTCACTTCTACTCATTTATTTAATTATTTTCCCTTCCTTTGAACATAATCTCTTCACACTATGGGATTGAGATGTTCAATGGATGAAATAGTAGATGATGGAGTTGGTTCATTGAAGGTTTTACACTGTTGATTGAGGCTTTCTATAAATTTTTATTATAGGAGGAGGTTGAACCCGATTTTCATAGGCATTCATGTATTCACAATCATAAAATAATTGAGTATTAATCCAACAGTGATATTTCATAATTGGGTTGTCAAACTAATTTTTATAAATCATCATGAATAATGTAATGAACCTAAATCCAAAACCTAAAAGGAAATATTCTTTCTCCATTATATTTTCATTACATTTTAATCAAGATTTAAATTATTTTATCCTTTCTTAAAATATTTTTTTTAATGGAATAAATAAAAAATCGTATTGTCTTAGGTAAATTTAGTTAACTGAACAAACTATGAAGCTCCTCAAGTGAGACGACCTTGGTCAGCCACTGTGACACAGTAGTAAAACATGTATAAATTTTCTTTTTCCATGCTCTTTCATAGGTGAACCATCAAACTAATGTTTTTTCCTTGTAGAAAATCAATTGTTTTATTACCTTTTCATTTTAACATACTAGTTACGTTTTTGTTGATTTATAACCCATAAGAACTTATTTTTCCATTGTGAATCAAATAATACCAGATCTTTGTGTATGGAACAACTACGCAGAGATGAAGGATCAAGATAAAGTACTAAATATAGTTATAATGGACCTATTAGAAAGGATTGATGAACTCAGAAAACTAGAAAACATTTTTTAATGGTTATGATATAGTAATTTCATTACAAGGGTTAGAAGAGATTCTCAATCAAGTAAGGTCTAATATTAAAAGAATGAAGACTGAGAAAGTAGTACTACTATAGTATCTTAATTTTTATAAATATATCCAAGATATTAAGGATAAACTCGAGGAACATAAATTGACCTACCATTTGAGGATCCATATCCAAGATGACCATTGGATGCTAAATTGGATTCAAGATGATGAATACTTTCTTACTGAGATACATGTGGTAGATGAACAAGATTTAGAAAATTTTGGAATATGTATGAGGTACATAATGATCTCCTTATTCCTTAAAATTTATAAGAGTAAATAACACTCTATTTATCTATATACAAGGAAGATTAGGAAGCAACCCAATTGGTGTAATTTGTAGAAAAATTGGAGGATCCCGACAACCTACTTATATCCACTGATACCCAACTTAAATAGGAACTTCAAATAAAGAGGTTATTGAATCAGAACCAACTACAGGAGATGATCATATTCTAAAATCATTATTTTATGATTTTATTGAATATAATTTTAGTATCACTCCAAAATAATTTCAACATTAAGATTTTTTTCAATTCATATTTTTCATTAGAATTAGAAGTTGAAACAACACATACACCTACTGAGGAACACATGGAACTCACTAATTTTAATGAACATGAATTTGAGGAATCCCATGAGGATGTCCAAGTTGTTGAAACTATGAAATATAAGCTATTGTCTGGTCATCTTGAAAAAAATAATTTTCATATTGATAATTCATATTTAAATTTTATTCATATAAAAATAATTTCCATATAGTCACTCAATTCATGAATCCCCTATTATGAACACACTAAAAAATAAGGAAGATATTAAACAAGGTGCAACTAAGAATGGGGATAGTCATTACTTCATCTTACCCCCTCCATGAAATCCTTACTTATTTATGTAGTGGGTGGGGGTGGATTTGGCATACAATGTCCATAGATCATTCCTCACCAACAAATAAGATGTGGAAGCTAGGAAAATATAAATGTGATGGTTCAAACCCAATATGATCCACCCACCTTCAGACTATGGATGATACATAGTACTTCCGTCTGGTGGTATTAAAAATTCATGTCCCACATGGGGGATCATACCAAGACTCATCCTTTTATTTTATTTTTTCAGAATTTATATTTCTATTTCATTCATAGGATTGGTCCTGTATGAATCCACACTCAATTAATCATTTTCTAGTTTTAATGGAATGATATCTATGTTTTAGTAAAGTGATCTAATTTTCTAGGACCATGATTTCACAAGGAACCCCCTTGGAAAAATTTGAAGGAAGATAAAAATCTTTATTTCAAAATGTTTTCACTTTTATGTTTACATTTTATACTCCTTTCTTTTTAGTGCTCTATGTGAGAATTAAATTAAAAATTGCATGTAAATTCTTTGATTTAATGTTTTTATTTAATTTTATAAGATACATTAGTTTTTTGGTTACATGGTTTATATTTCAATGATAATGATATTTAATATGAAAAGGGAAAAATTTGATGATTAAAATAACGCATGGATATTGAAATTTGGGATAATCATTTGATGGAATTAGTTGATTTATTTAAATTAAATTACCCCACCATTTTTCATGATTTGAATTTATGTAATTTATGTGAATTGATTTGATATTTTTATTCATTTAATGGGTGATATTTCTAAATAATACTTTCATTCCCAAGAGGATTTATAGTCTAATTAATTTTTATTTCATCTTGAGCATATTTTTGGAGTGATCTTGGGACATGTCACTAAATAGAACTTGTATTTAAGCTTTTAAAATATAAAAACTATGAAAAAAAATATTTAAAATTATTGAGTAGTATTTTATTAACATCGTATCCTTAAAACCGCCTTATGAATTAGTCCTTGTTTATCCCATAGAGACCATGAATGGCCTTTATAGGGATTGCCCATGTCTCAATCCATTTTTTCCATTAATTTCATACTCTTAGTATTTTCATGATATCATGAAATTGAACTATGAGGGTTGGAGAATTCATGTAAGATAAGATAAATGAATTTTAAGAAAAAAAGTTTGGGTGTTATCTAGGATTTTGAAAATTCTAAAAATGTAATCTTTTCGTATATTATTCTCTTTATTGTTTTATCCTATTGAAAAAAATAAATGAAATATGAATGTTTCGTGGCATGGAGGAATAAAAAATAAACATTACTAGATATATGATTATTTTCATATGTGGTTAGGTGGTGGATTTGAGGTTTATTCTATGTATAACATTTGAAAAAATTAAAAAATTAAAAAAAGTAATTTGAAAAAAATAAAAAAGAGTGAAAAGGTATAGAAAACCCAAGAGGGTTCACATCATTCATTATGATTTCATTTTTCATAATTTTTATATTGATCAAGGTATGTGGGAGTTTTAATATTAAGAGGATATTTTCATTGAGATTTTACTTTTGATATTATTCTTTATAAATTAATAAATAAACCTCCTCCTTTGATCCTTAATTTATAAGCATCAATTCCTACCAACCTTAAGAATAAATGTCATATGAACCTTAATTGAAAAGTCCAGATGATTTTATGTGCCATTTTTATTTAAAATGTTAATAAAAGAGTTCCTTTACAAGCCTGTGGATAAGGGTCATTATCTCATAATATGAGCATAACTATATTTTTATTGTATTATGAGTGATGATTGGAAATATTCAAAGGATAGGTAAATCATGATTTTTAATGTTTAATAATAATGAGTTATATAGATTGAATGAATTAAATAAGAACATTTGTCATATTAATTGGGTAACGTAAAAATACATGAGTTGATTATCTCTTTGAAAATTGAGAAATTGAATTGATATTTTATGTTGATTTTTGAAGGATTGATATATAAGTGATAATTATTTTATTTTAATGCTTTATTATTTGAATAATGGTAACATTTGTTATGTATAATTTTAATATTTATATTCTATACTTGAGGACATTCATAGTTTAAATGTTGGGGTATTTGACGCATAGGTATTTTTATAAAGGTTTTTAAACAATTAATAAGGAATTTAAATGGATTTTAATAAATATTCCGATATATTTCAATGTTATATTAAAAAGTGTTAAATATTAAATGTGTAATTGAAATGGTATAAAAAGAATGAAGAATTTTTCATTTTTGTTATTAATATTATTAGGAAATTTTTATGGATATCTTTTAATTACTTGTTTTTGAATGATTTTAAAATAAAAAAGTAGGCCAATATGGCCAACCCTCAGCCAAAGGGTATGCATTCCCCATTTTTAGTCCAAAAAGGACCACCAAGCCATGTAAGACTATGGGAGGGATTACACAAGTGGTAGGGCCACAAGGGGGATTAGGCAATGAGGCGTCATCTAGGTTGTATATCTGGACCTGGGGTTGAGTGACCATGTGCATTGTGGTTAGACCGACATGGAAATAAGTGGAATGCTTCACCAAGATAGAGTGGTCCAGAGCATCATTGTGGGTTCTCTAACCCCATATGATTCCACAAATAATCAAATTGCATAGAGATTATTATAAATGAATTCCATGTTAGTGTTTATTTCTAATGTGGGACAACAGTTTTCTAGCGCTATTAAATAATTAATTAAAACAGCATCATCTTGACTTTAACTCATTTGCTCCACCTCAAACACCCCACACCACTGAATCCACCACTCACCACCTTCATCCTAAGAGCACCATCACCTATTGTGACTAGAAACTCACCATTTTTTCACTTGAGAGCTCGATCTAGATATAAGCCTACAATGTTGTTTCCACAAACCAACAATAGTAATATCCTAGACTCCAATCAACCTCCATGAGGCCCATTTTGAAGAGGGAACACCATGAAGAACAATAATATCACCATCCATCCACTATAAAGGCCATATGGGTTGAGGAAATTCAACTACATTTGTTTTCAATCATGATTTCTACCATTGTTCCAACATTAGATGTGATATAACATTGATCTAATGGTATATTTGATATACCCTTGAGCCAATAGTGGATCTTATCTACCATTTTTTAATAGTATATTTTAAGGATTTCATCATAGACTGTCACTACTCACCATAGCCTCCCACTACATATAGCCTCCTACTACTATCATGAACAGTCATTAGAGCTATCATGAATGGAATACTCGATTACTTTATAAACTATAAAATCCCACTATCAATGAGGATCATCCACTACAACATCCACCAATCTGATATTTCTCCTCATGTAATGACCATGCACACATGCCTATGGATTTTGATGATAACCTCTATGACCACTGTTATTTCATGTCACAACCTACTGATAGCGAGAGAATTACATTTTTTATGCATATTGGGATTTTTAATAACTATTTACACTTATTGTGAGCCACCATAATATAGTTAAACTAGAGGATAAACACAATGGGAATAGTCATATCCCACACCCTTCTCTCTAGTGGAGCTCCCTTCGACCACTATAAAGGTAAACATGTTTGATGGAGGCCACCTTTTCCACTAACTCCACTACCCTCACCAATCATGTAAAACACTCAACCATTACTTTCATAAAAAACGATGCCCATACTACCATGAAATACTATTCACTGAGGAATCACTGGTTGAACACATGATTTTTCAAGGAGGATGTCGAGGTTGTTGATGATCCAACTACTGAGATCGAATGAAGGAGGAAGATAAAAGTAGGATGAATGATAAAATTTTTGATGTTGGTTTCTTCCCATAATAGTTGTGATCTAATGATACTATGGTAGTTGATTTTATCAACCGTTGAGACAGTGGTGGGTGTGATCTACTATCCGGACCAATGGTAGATGTCCAATTATAGATGTTTCTACCATCACTATTGAATTTCTTGTCAGCATTGGAATTTAGAAACACCATAGAATTAAGTAGATTCATCACATAATATATTTAATATATATATATTCAGCAATTAAGAAGATAAATAATGATAAAAATGAGTGACATAAAGTTATTACCACCCTCTATAAATACAAGGATGTTGTACCAAAGATATCATAGGATTGAAAGTGGACAGTTATTGGATGCTCTATTTTTCTACTTTTATTTTTCTTTTGTAATATATTTTATTTTTTATAACTCATAATGTATCTTTTAATTAAAATGTTGAATACTTTGTATTTAAAACACTATTTTATTCCCTTAATCTTATTTCGTTCTTCCTCTCATTCCCTTATTCTCATATCTTACATTGTGACCTCTTTCATTTGATAATGAGCGACTAACTTGAGGGTTGGCCTTATCGGAGGATTGGGTACACATGAATTTTTTCTTCAGTTTTAAATGTTGTATTTATTATTGTGGTTAGAAGGAATAAAGTGTATATGTATAGAGATTTTCCACCCCAACATGGAACTCAAAATCAATTATACTCTTTTCATTAAATATTTCCCCTTCATTCCGTTGAATAGAATCTCTTCCCATAATAGAGTTGAGACATTCAATGGATGAAATAACATATTATTGAGCTGAGTCCATGAAGGGCTGACACTCTTGATTGAGTTGTGCTATCAATATTAATTATGGGATGAGGTGGAGCATAGTTTTCTAAAGCATTCAATGTTTCACAATCACTAAATTAAACCATGTCAGTAATAGTATTAGTCAATTATGAAATTGTTGATGTGAATGTATCACATGTTAAAATGAAAGTATTATTAAAGAATTCACTTTAGGATTTCACTTTCATATTCATATACTTCTGTTGTTTTGGATATTATCATAACCATTTGGTTTCAGTATTTGGTTGATACAGGATCACATGAATTAAGCTAATAATGGTATTTATTAAAAACCCACTTCTTCATATAACTGAAAATGGTATAAAAATTAAATAATCTAAATTCATGGTATATTCATATAAAGAATTATTAGGGGAGTTTCTTATTCATACCTATAGTAGTGGAGTTAATATATTAATAAAAATAAAATCTTGATACAGTAAATTATTTTTATTTTGATGTGATATTGATCAATGGTATTCAATCATTTTATAACATTTATGAATGTTATGAGAAACATATAAGGGTTGTTCTTCTATTTGGTTTTTTAATGGTATCTAAACATATATTAAATGGTATAAATAACCAGAAAAAATGATTTTATGACATGGATATATTTTTGGGGATTACTATTTAAAAACACATGATAGAGGTGTGGATGAATTTTATATTTAATATATTCTTGTATTCGAGATAATAAAGGTTTTATTTATTTTGAAAAGGTAGGATAGAAAGTATTTTTAACCCTGTGATTTTTAAATAATTCATGGTATTTTTAGTGAAGTCTATCTCATTTTTTGGTATTTTGATATAAATATATATACTGGAGTGAAAATGTTTGATGTAGTGGCAAATATCATTTGAGTGTAAAAGATAATGTTAAATTTTAAAGGAATATGTTATTTCACTATGGTTTAATACATTGAAAAAACAAATCATTATGAAAAAGATGTGTAATAGAGAATATATGATTAGGTAATATACATAATAGCGTTCATTATTGTCTGAATGATAAATGTTTTTAAGGATAGAATAATAAATCTATTCAGCCTAAGAATGTTAGGACAATTTCATATTAGAATCTATATCTTGAATGATGAACATGTTAAAAACAATCTTACATAACTTTATTTGTTTTGAGTAATTAAAATTAGGATGATGCAATTTATTTAATGGGGGGAATGTAACAAATCATCCTTTCAATTAATTTTCTACTTAAATAAATAATATATTAAATATCTTATTTCACACACTATACCAAAACAAAACAATGATATGTTGTGAATATTAAATATAATCATTGAAACTTATCTATTAAATAAGATTTCAAAATTTGAAGATAGATTATTGACAAATAAATAAATAGAATAGAATTACAAGTAATTAGGAAGTGAAATATTACCCAACAAAGCACATTTTCAAATATTGGATTGGAGGTAGCTTCATTAGGGTTTCCCCGAGACCAATTCCAAGTCAAACATGAGAAGTTACAGTTTGAGTGAATTTTTTTGCATTAAAATATTTATATTGTTAGACTACCTATGAAATATATGCTAGTTGAATCACTACACTTCACTACCACTTTTAGTTATCTTAACCTTTGATCTTAAGTACATGTTATAAGGGGTTTTTGTAAGTAGAAAGTAGTTTTATATCAATATTTGTTCATTATCTATAGAATCAAATTATTGTATCAATATAAAAGTCATCTTAAACATAAAAATATTTTTTTACTTGTGTGTTCCTATATTTAAATAAACTTATATAACTTTTAGATATTAATTAATTATTTCTTTACACTAATAAGATTACATTCACATTATACTTAAAAAAATTTTCTCAAAAAACTATTGTTCAGCACCTTTATATTGTAAAAATTATCCAAAAATTTTATAATTTTAAAATAATAAAATGTACTTACTTTTTTAATTCATCATATCAACATTTACTTATTTTCAAAATTTTGATATTCTTCTAAAATAATCTATTTTCATGTGAATAGATAATAATATTGTTTTTGGGAATAAAATCACTTTTTTCAAACTTATATATTTTTGAATGATTGTTGATATACAAAATCTATAATTTATAAATAAAATAAATAATTTCAGAATTATTTTTCCAATTTATAAATCTTTTGAATATCATTTTAGAACATAAATTAATATTTTATGAGAACTATTACTTATATGGTTCTTTAATTAAATTTTTACATGGAGAAATTATAGTTATTGAGTTTTTTTAATTTCAGAATAATATTACTTTAAAAATAATTATGTTATGAAGATAATTAGAACCAATAAAATTTATCATTTTGTCCTATACATAAACATTATCCTTAAAAATACACATTTCTTAAGAACTTGTTTTTACATTATAAAATTATGATTAATTCTATACACATAAAAAGTTAATTTGAGAAAATCATTCTAATATTTTACGTCATAATTTTCGTATTATATAATATTTATTATATCATTTTTAGGTATAAAATTTATATTATTAATATTAATTATAATTAACATGATATTGTTGAAACAATTATTCTAAAATTATAATTTTATTAATATCATGGAATTTATATCAAAAAAATTAAGATAAAAAACTTTAAATAATGAATATTATATAATTTATAAAAATATAAATAAATATATTAACACTAATTTAATTATTTATTTTAACTAAATAAGATCAAAAATCCACAATGGTCAAAATTTAATTATTCTAGTGACATATTTTTACTACAGATTTTAAAGTTAATTTTATAACTATTAAAAATTGAATTAGATTAAATATAAATTAATTTAGTCCAAAAACAATAAATTTTTTTTATATTGTTAATGTTAAATTTTTTAACAAAATGTAAATTCAATTAGTTAAATACTAGTTTGTTAATTTAAATTTAAAAGAGTAAAATATAAAATCATAGTGGTAAAAGTTCTATAAGTTTTTTAAAACATGTTCATAGAGATTTCATTCATTATTTATCGACCTAATTACACCCCAAACTCCACTATTTATAATCATTAGATCCTGTGACCTTTCAATAGTGTAATGGCATTGTTAAAATAAAAATGATGGTTCCAAAAGTGTCATTTTACTCAGTTAAAAAGGGTGTCACTTAAACCAATTCAATAATACACTTCAATCATTAAAATTGGAAAACATTGTAAAGAATAAAAAACATAGAAAGTAGGAAATAAAATAATATAGAAATTTTATGGGGGATAATGTAGTGGATGCCAAGGGAATCTTCCCACAAAAAAGATGTGCAATTTGTGGGTATGGAACCCAAATTCAAATAAATGATGAGAGATTTGTATTGGATACCCATTAAAGGTAAAAAAATCAAAACATGATTACCTTTACACCAAATATGGGTAATTATTTCATGGTTAATATGGGTCTGTCACCTTCATATGAGATAGATAATGGGCTTCAGAGTGTCACACCACCCTTGGAGGGAGTTGAAGAGGAAAATGGAACCGTATTCAATAATTGTGATGGTGATGTTGTAGGATTGAAATGTCTCAAACTCTTTAAGAAAATCCTTAAACTCTGTCAAAAAAGAGTTACTTTTCCCATAGAATCCACTTAAATATAGAAACACTGAATTATTTCTATCACAATCAACACCAACCCCCATCTTAAATACAAGGTTACTAGAGCCATCACATTTGATGTTGAAACCATTTCTAGGGGGACTCCACTAAACCCATATAGTTAATAGATCCATTATTTATAGGTTAGACTCATAACCTATATAATTCATAATCAACCTCAATTAATTATCATTATTCCAATGTTTCAAAAGAAAACCTAACTCAGTAGAAAATATCATCAATGAAGATTATAAAGAAAATATATATATTGGGAAACCTTTCACCCATGATTTATTCATTAAATTCTAGATACACCAACAACTTTTCAAAACCATAGTTTCATTTTCTTTACATTATAGTATATTTTCCTCCACCCCTAGAAACCAAAATTTTAAATGAGTATCACCATTTACTTCCAAAAACTCAATGACAATGATAATTCCAAATCCACACCACATAGCTTTAGCTCAATTTCATTCAAAGAACAAGTGATCAATATTTTCTTCTATATAGTATCAGTAGCATTATCACTTGGGTACATCAAGAATAACTTTATATCTAAATAAATCATCAATAAGAATAAACTGATTCTATATATTCCAAACAAAAATTAATAATTAATTGGAATATCATTACACCATAGAAGTTTATCCACTCTCACATTTGGACAAACCATGAGGGGAAGGTTGTACTCATTAGCTGAATATCCCCATGACGAGACACTAGTGAACACCAATTTTTATAGATCATGAGAAAGAAAGTTGTTATTGAACATATCACATTTTTGTGGGTTGAGCATTTCCTGCATGAAAACAGGGAAACCATAAGATTGAGAAAAGGTGATTTTGGGATTTAGGTAGCCTGGAAATACTAGTGAAACTCCCACATAGTTTTTCTTCCATTTTCTTAATTCACTGCATTCAACAATACTCCATGTCCATAGATTCGAATCTGGTAAGATCCCATGAAACATTATTTATATGGTGTACAAAAGACCTTTCAAATTACTTAAATTTTCCCCATATTTTCCATAATAAAACTAGACCATAATAACCAACCTTCCGGGACCTCCCATGCCAATTTTCCTAGGAGGATATCCATGGTTTCCACCAAATTTCATAGAACAGTATAACTAGAATCCACCAGATTTTCCATTCTATCCGAGAATTACCAATTGAAATTGCATTCCTTATGGGAGTCACTGAAAAATAAATCCAAATATTTTTAAATTTTATTAACCACCGATTTTGCAACATTAATAATAGAAAGAACAAACGTCTTAATAGAGGTATAAATGGAATTAACAAACATGAAACGACCCCAAAGGGTAAGAAACAGATCTTCTAGTTAACAATGTGACATGTGATCCTAGAATCCATACTCTCATAGCACTGAATATGAAGGCCCCTTAGAGAAATCAGAGCTCCAAGGTAGTTGAGAGGAAAATATTTTATATTAATTATCAGAATTTCCTCAATATTTTTGGCTCGATGCTCTGAACATTATTTCAAACAATAAATTATACTCTTTTAATAATTAATAAATTTTCTGCTCTAATTTAAATAATCATTCAAAACATGGGTGATTACTTGGATATATCTCTTATTACCTTTAATGAAAATCCTGATGTATTCGGAAAAAAAGAGGTGAGAAAAACAAATAAATTTACTCCTCCATTTAAAAGGGAGTATACTTCTATCATGGATGTGCTGTAAATAATTTGGTTGGAGGACTATTGAGCCAAAATGATGAGGCATGGAGGAATGGGATCACTCATCCTAGTTCCATGCACTATTTTTAAAAAACCAGACCTCTTTCCCCTGAAATTCATGAATAAAAATGATTAACTGAAAGATATGAAGAAAATATCAGAAACCTCAATAGAATACCCATACTAGATTTCTCATTCAGGATGAATCCCCATTCAAGCTTGTCATAATCCAAGTCCATATCAATTTTTATCTGATTATTATAACAAAATAACTTCCTATTAACGTCTCCAATCATCTCTGGAGTAATAGTGATAGAATATTGGGTAGAACATAAACTAAAAAATCCATGTTGTTCCTCCAAAATCTATTATTGGAGATGGGATGATAGCCTCATATTAAGTACACCAGCAATCATCATGTAACAACCATTTTACTTTATAAATGTTATATAGTTTTTAATATAGGTAGGATTACTCAAATTTTTAAATATAATGATCGTAGTTTCATAAGACAACTGGGTAAAAATAAGCCCATGAAAAAAATTCCTGAATGATTTCTAGAATATTGTTTTTAATAAGGTCCTAGGAAGCCAAATAAAAAGAGCTTGGTAATTCATTTGGACCTGTGAGATCTCTTGTTTGACCAAGGTCACCACATCCCAAATATAACACTCCTCTAGTATTCTTCTAAGACCCAAGTGGACATCCTTGGAAACCATAAAATTAGTAGCCTTAAAAAGAACCAAATGATCACTTGGTTGACCCTCTTGTATTTCGGATTGGTACCTACAAGTACAGGCCAAAAATGATTCTCCACAGTACTCTCAAACATAGATAGATCTCTAGTGAAATACCCATCCTCCATGAGAATATTAGTTATCATAACTATCTATTCTTTAATACAAGATTGAAAAAACGTTATGTTTCTATCACTATCCTTCAACAAGATCTATTTAGGTTTCCCTGATCCAATCATTCTTACTCAAAAAGAATGTAGAATAAAAAAATTATTTTTAAGGAGTTCATGAAAATTATCTTCATTTAAAATGTCTTTTATACTTTCCTAGTCATGCTCGATATCATGTTTCATAGAATCTGACCCAATCAACAACAAAGGACAATGACTGGACTAGACTTGAAGATCACCTTTCGGCCTTCTGAGCTTTTTATTGAATCCAATATTTGAAGGATATTGCATGAGACTTATTCTAGGATACATGTACCATTGAATTATAATCATGATAAAATATCTATCAATAGGATAATAAGAAATTACTCCTCATGTCTCTACTAGTTGATTGGCTCACTAGAATGGGGGATAGGGAGACAACACATGCACCAGGTGAGTAACACTGTAACAATGAAATAAAGAGATATCATAAAGGATGGCAAATGAATGATCAAGACTACACCATATAGAATGGAAAAATATTTATTGTTACACCAAGTTAACATTTCCTTTAATAATACAAAATAATCTAATCCCTTCCTTGCTTTGAACTTTATATTATCATGCACTTCATTCCAATGAAATACCAATCCACCCTTTTTTAAAGGATTCATAATAACAACAATGTATCCACTGATAAACCAGGCCGCATTACCCAGATCAAAGCCTTCTAATTTTATTCCATAGTTGAGATCATAACCACAAGTCACACTTGGCATATAAAAAATAGATAAAATGAATATAACTCCCTAGGAAAAATTTCATTGTAATATGTTGTTCATAAGTTTTTATAAGATCAATAAAGATATGGTTCATCCAAAAAAATATTTTGATTCAGGGGATCATTATGAATGAAATAACATAACCCCATAATATGATAAAAGTAATATATCTTCAATGGATATTTTATTTATTCTAACATATTGATAATGGAAGCCTTTTTCTTAGAGGGTTCACTATAATGGATATCTAATTGAACCTGGGCTTCAAGGATAGGAGTTTCAAAAATTCACCTACATTTAAAAATTTCATTGATCCAATCCCCAAGTATCCACTACTAGAATCCTATCACATTTTATTAATCCTATGTTAAGACTAAGATATCATAATCCTTTTAATTCTATTAATTTTTCTATGATCATTCCTTCACCTTGATCAATATCACCTTCAAAAAATTTTCTCCTTAATATTCCACTTCCAATTATCTTATATGAAAAAAATATAATAAATTACGTATCATTATTATACTAATATGTTATTATATTATTTTTAAACCCATTATTTATTTGTATTTATCTGTTAAGAATAACCAAAGTGTTGTTAGTGTTTTGTGCGGACTGTCGTCTCCACGAACTAGCATCATCAATTTTTCATCTCCACCATTAAAGGATGATAAAACGGATGTAATGAATGAATTAATATTATATAGATAATAATTATATTATTATTAAATTTTAAAATATAATATTCTTTATTTCCTTTCATTAGTTTAGAAATAGAAACATTAATCATGTGTGAGTACGAATTATCACCTCCATGAGAAATGAGTTTCATTTTCATGATAACCCATCATGGTTGGATATAAAAATATAATTTAATATATAAAAATTATTTCCATAACACTATTAATATTAATGATATTATGAAGTAATTTTGAAATACATTCTACCATGGTCACCATATGAGTTATGAAAAATTGACAGAATAACCTCTAGTAACTGATATAGGTAAAAAACTATATAATAAATAAATAGAATATGAAAATAAATGGTCAATATTAAATTAAATAAAGAAGAATAATTTTTCTAATAATTAATATAACAAATAAAATTTTACCATTTAAGATGATGGTCATTTTTTGTAGAACAAATTTAGAATAAGGTAAGGGTTTTCCCAAAATTTCTCTTCATTGAGACATGTTTTAATGTTATGCACCATTTTCTTATTTTTATAGTGAATTTACCACCAAATAGTGTATAATTAAATAATAAATTATTAATTTATTGTTTTTTATAGAAACATATGATATTCTATCCTCTAATTACTTTTGATTCAAATATTACTTATGTTGTAAGGGGTTCGTTTGAAAATTTCTTCCATTGAGACACTTTTTATTTTATGTGCCTAATTTTGTTTAAATAGTTTGTATACTAAAAATTGGATGTTTAACATAATTTATTTATCTTTTTAATGGAATTTCTACATCATGTTAAATGTATCTGTATTTCATTGGTGGGTTTTGACTGTTTCCAACACTGTTAGGGTTTCTTGTCTCAACTATTACCCATTGATACATATTTCTTATTATATACCATGATTTCATTGGAAGGTTGTATCTAATGAGGGATAATTATTTTTTTGAATAATTATTCTATTATATATCATGATATTCAGTTTTCAATTCAATTTTCTTTATCTCATGGGTTATTTATACACATATGTCAATATAAATAAGGTTTTTCATCTCAAATTCCTCTCTTTGAGACAAGTTACATTCTATGAAACAAGGTTTATTCTGTATGGTATAGATTTTATTTACCATACCATGAATATATTATACATTATTTATTTATAATTTTTAATATATACTATGAAAAATCAAGTTCTATTCTTTAAATGATCTTCAATGAAAGTGGTGTCTCTGTTGTAAGGGATCTTTTGCACCTTATTTTTGACTTTTTGATTATAATATCTCTTTATTTTTCTCCCTTTTATGCAGTTATATTATCATGTATCCATTATATATTTTTATATATGTGTCTTAAATATATACCTAGTTATATTATATTTTAATTAATTGGGTTATACATGTTTCTAGTTCCCTTATAAATTCCCACTTTTAACTAAACCATGTTTAAGAGATCATTCCAATTTATTGTCTCATGTTAAGAACCAACCCAATAAAATAATTTCAAAAAACAAGAAAATATTATAAAAAATCATTATTTTTTTATGAAACCTCTTGATTTAATTCTAGTTTAATGTAAAATGATAAGGTGTTTTATTTTTTAAAAATATCCTTTAGTTATTTCAGAAAATATTCACCTATGTGGTATGTTTTTTATTTTCTATTCTAATAGATCCTTCCATGAATTATCCATATTTGAACTCCATAGTCAATAAATATGATTCATTCTCAAATATTAAAATTTAAAATGATTTAATTTTTTATTATCTTATGGATTTTTATAATTTATCATTTTTATTCAATGAATCATAATTATGAAACCCACTTCCTCCTCATGGGTTTGATCAATCATAGGATTTATATATGGTTTATTTTCTTCATGCAGCACAAATGTGTATTTTTTTAATTTTTTTAATTAATGGTATTAGAATTATATACCATTATAATGAATTGGGTAAATATTTATATCTCTTATGATATTATGTAAGGTTTTGTGGTGTGAACCTAAACCACCATGGGACTTTACCCGCTATGTTTATGGGAATAGGTATTGAAACCAAACCACCATGGAAATTTGTTCACTTTATGATGATTGTATTGGGCATGACCCTTCAATTAGGTTTATGATATAATGTTTTATGTTATTTCAAGATATTTTTTATCATATGAAATATTTTCCTTTTTACATGTCTCCATTCATATTATCACCCTCTTTATAATATATTGTTGTACCTCTTTACTATCATTTTCTACTATATTTCCAAGTTTATTCATGTACCTAGAATTCTAGACTACCCTTTTCCTTATGTATTTCCCAAGTATATCCAATGAAGTTTTAGAAGATATATGGAAATTAGGATCATAATGTGAAGTCTTAAATAAAGAATATGGTTTCATGTTTATGTTAACCTAATTTTATGTCTAATAATTCAAATACACAAGACAAGTAGATTATATGTTTGAATTTTTTTTGGAAACAAATGTTATGAATTATGAAATATTATTTTTTTATGTCTTGGGTAAACATAATGTTTCTTCGAGCATTCAATAATGTTAATTAAAACCTAATGTATATGAAAATAAGAAAGGTTAATATATCTATAGGATTGAATTATCTAGGGTACCTAAAGATGTTGGAGAAACTTCATGGAATGACTATGTTAATTAATAGTTTTATAGGATCAATAAATTTATTTAAATAGTATATAATACCAAACTTTTATTTTAAAATTATTAAAAAAATACATTAATTCAAAAACATGTTGTGGAATGTGAAATAGTTTAGATTATATTGAAGTGACAAAGAAAATAGTTGTTAAGCCAAACATAAAAATGAAAAGAATGGTTCAAGCTAATATAAAACTAAATAAATGATGTGTCTTTCCAATTTACTTATCTTTTATGATAAGATAATTTATTTTTAAAAAATTATTTTTTATCAATAAATTATACGATACCCATGATTTAGGATTCATCAAAATATATAATATATTTTGGAAGAAAATAAGGATGTATGGTTTTATAACTGAGAGAAAAGTTTTCATTCATCTATATGATTTTAAATAAGAAAAATACAGTTCCCACCATATTATAGTGTAATAATTTAAAGAATAATGTCTTCTTTTATGAATAATACTCTAAACACATAGAATACTATACAATATATGTATATAATATATTTTTATTAAACAATTCCACAAAATGAAATTATTTTCATCTCTTATATTAAAGTACTTTATGTATCCTAGCATTATATTCTAGAAATAATATATTTTCTAAGAGGCTAGTGGCGGTATGTTTAGTCTTTGAGAATTTCAAATTGTAAAAAATAAAACATTAAACTAGTCAATATTTATAGTAAATATCACTTAATATCCTATAACAGTATAGAGTATAACTATTAAAATAAAAGTAAATAGTTAGATTTCATTACCATAATGATATTAATGTCTCTTTAAATCCAAATATAGATTACACTATTTCATTAAAGAATCAAATAAGGTGTTACATGAGTTAGAAAATGTTCTGAAAGAAATGCATTTTTTCTATGATGATGATGAAGGTTAAAATTTCTCTATGTAAACAATATAAGTTTCTAACATCATAAATTTTGATGTCATTAAATAAAATATTTTTACTAATACGTTTATATATTTTCTCAGTAGCAATATAATTCCATTATCTCACCATTACAAAGACATACATTCCTCATTGATGTAATTCAATAAAGGTATTTAGTGGGTTAGTTTATTAAATGGTCTCATATAGATGTGGCACAAATTAATTGGATATATAATGATTTTCAAATAAACCTAAAAGATTATAAAATGTAATCTTTTTATGGTAGTCTAGTATATGGGGTATAATTATATGGGTGATTAACAATAGTTTTGTTATTATTCCTAAAATAGTTTAAAAATCTAAAATATCTCATGTTATAAAAAATTTTATCTCTAAATTGTTATGGATTCATTTTAGATGAATATATTTCATTAAATGAAATGATAATTAACCTCATAAAGTATTATTTTGAGTTTTCTCTATATTATGTTCACTGTGGAGTATTTTATTTTATAGAAAAATCTAAAGGTTAGTGTGGGAAGTATTTCCTATAGAAATATGTAATATTATGATGAGTTTTAATATGAGTTTATTTAATTTTATGTCTTAATTTATATACAACATGGATTTTCATAATCTATGATGGTTTAGACCTTCAAACCTATTAATGTTTGGAAATTTTGGTTTGGGTGATTTGTGGAGGAGGTTTTGAGGTAGTTGGAAGAAAAAAGTAGGATGTATCTAGAAAATCTATATAAATATTATTACATGATATAGAAGCTTGTTATATGAAATGGAGGAGATAAGTTATGGTTTATATAGTCTAAATTATTTATTGAGACTTGGTGGAGTTGTTTGGGGGGTTTTTTATTTTTGGCATGGCGACATCATGGAGCAGGGATCTAGTGTAGCCTTCTATGTTTTGTAATGTGGAGGTGTTGGAGTCATGGTAAGGTCTCAAGGTGATTTTTTGGTGATATTTCCATTTTTATTATAATAGGGAAAATATACCATATCCATAGCATGGAGTACCATGGGTGAGTTATGGTGTTTCTGCCGATTTTGGGGTAGCTTCACCATAGATATGGGTAGCGACAAAGACACCTTTTTTGTTATTTGGTTTTTCACTGTAGAGATATTGGTTGTGTTATGATTTCTTCTTCTATTTTATCATATCTATGGTGTGTATATAGTATTAAAACATTTAGGATGCTTTAATACAAGATTTATTGAGGTCCTTCACTTTTTTCCATAGTCCATTTTATAGAAATTATTTAAAATGTTGTGTGAGGCTATGTCGTGGTTTTGCATTTTTAATATTGTGTATAAAAAACCAAAATCCCCTAAACCCCATCATTTTCCTAACATTATTCTTAGTTATTGGGATACCAAGCTTCATCCTATGAACTTATTTAATTACAAATTCACTTGACATCAACCCCGAACATGGGAGATCGATCCTTGGTTGTTTTAGGTGAGTTCCCCTATTTTATTCTCCCCATTTCTCCTTGTTTTTATTTTAGAGAGGTTGATTTCAAAATTATCCTTTTAAATGATTATTTGGTCAGAATATCTTCTAGGGTGTCGTGTTGTGGTTGATCAAGATATTCTCCCTTTTCTACATTCTCAGTGGTGGTCTCCCTCACATGCTACCCTTGTGCTATGGATTGGAAAGCTTTGTTTGAGGTATGGGATCCTTAATTTATAATCAAGATGTATCATGTGGAGGGGTTATACTATTTTTGTATTTTTTTAGATACTATATACTATTATAATGAAGATAATTGAATGTTTTTATTGAATTTTTAAGGGAAATAGAAATAAACCTATATGATATAGAGCCTTTGATATTATTTGATATTTATATTACACAGGATTGATGCCTTAATGAAAATGATATTTTTTTAGAATGGTTCCTATTTTTTATATTTCTTTGGAACCTTAATTTGTAGTTGTTTGATATAACTTTGAATAAAATTGGATAAAAATGTAAATTTAGAAAGTAAATTAGATTCAAATGGAAGTTATGGATTGTGTAAGAATTACCTTGAAATAAAAAAGTGAAGGTGATGAAAATAATTTGTTAAATTTGAAGAATAATATGTGAAATATGTGGAAATTTTTGTGACATGTGGTTGTATTGTGTGGTAATGATGTGTGTTTTTTTGTATGGTGGAGATATGTGGTTGTGATATGGGGGATGTGGTGAGAGGTGAAGGTGATGAAAAATGGTTGAAATGTGCATCTTGATGGCATGAGGATGATGGTTCATTTAGATGTGTTATGTTGTTCTAGATACCCCAATAGTAACGAGATTAAATTAAAAATGATGAATTGAATTGGAATTGGTTGAAATGTTTAATTAATTTTTAAAATAATATTGAGTCTTCAGTTAAATATAGTGGATGGTTAATTGTGAAATAAATGGATTTTCAATGATAAATATAGAAATATAATTAGATTTAAAAGAAATGAATTTCTCTTGTGCCTTGTTCCTTATTTTAAATTTATAGGTGGAAGAAAAAGTATTAATTATTATGGTGTTTGGTAGTGATGTTGTGTGTTGATTGGTGCTATTTTTGTGAACCCATCAGTAGGTCTTGTTTTTGGGAATATATATATATATATATATACATTGAATATTTCATGGGATTTCTATTAGAACCCCACGTATGTCGAGAACTCTGTGTTGAGAACTAGATGTTTTGGGGGTGTTTTTCAAATATACTTGTTAACAATATGGATGGATGGTTACCCACTCATCCCAATTGACTCTTCCTGGAAATATTGACATGCATGGGATATGATGCCCAGATCTCAAAAGTGATCTATTGTGAGGTTTGATGAGATAGATTATGGTGGGGTCGTTAATGGGAGTTAGGTGGCATGAGGTTGATGTCCTCCATGTTCATGATACCATACTCTTTGAAATATAGTTAGAATGTGATGTGATATGATGGAATAGAATTTTGTGAGTGAGATTTGTCAAAATGTAATTTTATGGGATAAGTGTCTGTGGGTGATATGTGATGTGATGTGATGTGATGTAAAGGATCATGTGTCTATGGGACAAAAGTGATGTGTTGTGATTTTATAGCCTAGTTTTCTATGGATAATAGGTGACGTGATTTTTTTTATGGCCCATATGTCTATAGATAGGATGTTATGTAGCAATTATGGGAGTTCTAGGACTTACAACATTAGAGGGTGAGTGAGGACTACTAGTGGGAAAGAGAATAATGGAACCTTTTTATCTCTATGTTTCTTAGTATGTTACATTAATTGGATGAGTTATTTGGTGAGAATAACATGGTGATGATGGGATTTAATATTTGTCTTATTTAAGAGATATTGGTTCTATTTTTTTATCATTGGTGATTTAATATTCTCTTTTCACATGCAAATGAGAGTCTTTGGGTATGATCTTACTGAGTATACATTTATTATCACCCTATGTATATACTAACATTTTTTATGTTTCTAGAAAGACTATATATATTTTGTTGTACATTACAATCTCAGACCTTATGAGTTATTATTGAGTTTCTTCTATTGGAATTTTCTCTTGGTAATCTTTAGAGACTATTGAATCTATTTATTTTACCTTTGTATTATGGCATGGTTTTTGTTTCTATTTTTATATTTTTCGTAAATTATATTGATTATTAATATCTTATATCCCAATACTATATTTTTTATAGGGTAATGTCTTCAATATTTGATATTTTTATACCCTTTGTGATAGTGTTCATCCCAAATCCTACTGGAGGTAGGACTTAGGGGGTCATTTTCTTTCTTCCTTCATTAATAGAACAAGAAGGGTGCTCATAGAGGGATGTGATCATGATAGAGTGGTATCAAAGGTTTTGGTTGAGAGATATTATGGATTTTGGTGTTTGGAATGGGGAGGATTACATGGGTTGGTTGTAAAATTATGTGATATTATCCTTGTGTCTGAAAAAGGATAGGAAATATTGTCTAGAACACATGATTTTATGCCCCCCCCCCCCCCCCGTGATCTGACATAAGAACTTTAAGCCTATAGAATGTCCAAGTTATGGGGTGAAACTTGTTGGTTAGAGACCTTGTAGACATATTTCCATCATGATTTACATGCCTTATTGGTTGAATTAGGTGGTTCTAGGAAGGTTAAAATTAACTAATTAAATCTTAACAAAATTCCATACTACCAGGATTAGGAAATCCTTATTTACGTTCTCTTCTATGGGTCCTGGTCATTATCTACATGTGAATCAAGAAGTGGAGGTTTAGTAGGATGATCTGATTGATCATTTAATGGTTGATCCGGTTGAGTATTATGATCAGTGGAAGATTACATTGTGTGAATTTCAGGGGTATGATTTGGGGAATTATGAGGGCAGTGCCTCTGATCTGGGGAGAAAGTGGTAGTTGGAGGATCTCATGATTTCCTTCATTGAGATATTATCCAATAAATATTTCTAGGTTTCTTTGGTAGTTATATATATATATATGGATCTATACATCAATGGAGGATGTTGTATCTTGGTATGTGGAAGGAGGCATATGTTTTGTGGTTCGACATTCAATAGAAGTTTTGAGCAGAGTTCCTTTAGTTTAAAATGAAGGTAGTAAAGTGGAAATATATTCTCTCTATTCATTAGGGGAGTATTCATATTTGGGGTATGCGAATCATATTCAAGGACCTTTTATGTTTCACCTATAATATTTCCCTAAATGGGGAATCACGAGCATGATGTCTTGAGGAGGCACTCCACCCCTCTATCTGGTATGAAGTTACTCCTTTTATGTTGACAATGTAATTGGAGGTTTAGAATAATGTAGAGGTTATCGATCATATTTACTGACATATTGGATTACCATGATATGGTAACCAATGGGATTCCTTAAGGAGAAGAGTTATTAGTGGAATATTTTAGGCACCGTTGACTTTATGGTTTTTAATAGTGGGAATTCGACCTCAGCAGCATCCTTTTCAGACTTATAAATCCTATAGTTTTTGTAGCTTTCCTAGGGTCCCCAATCTATTGTTCTTCACATATGGGTATACTGATCATCGTCATATTGATTTCCCATGTTTTCTTAGTTCAATTCATGGTGTAGGTTTTCTATATTAACATCATCCTGACAAGAATCCACCAATGATGCCATTTTAGTAGTAAGGATATCATGATAATGCTCTTTTGAGAGGATATGTTGAAGGAAGATTTTAACCATAGTATGTTCCTCATCTTTAGGGATATCATCCTGAGTATGGTCATACATTTGTTTTTCATCAAAGATACAGAGGAGCTTGGTGTGGTTAGTTTCATGTAGTGGGGGAGACAACACCAAATGGGCCATAGATCATTATAGGTACGACAAGTTTATCATATACCCATATTTGTACATTTTTTTATTCAGAAACTCCAAATTTGTTTTTTGAACCATCTAATGAATATTCACCAATAATAGATTTAGTGAGTCTTCTAATTAAACTAGTGTTTATTTCTCTCATTGGAGGCCATACCAGCATGTTTGATGTTTGAATTGGGTTTAGACTATTGATAGTAACACGTCAGTTGAATACGGATCATTTAATACTATAGATGAAGTCATACGATATCATTATTAGCATTGAATTATTATATTTTGTGTGATCTATTATTGACTACATCTATATGAGATTGGTGTTTTATAATATGGATGGTGTGATTTCGGTTTTCAATAAAATTTTGGGATTTCAATTGGGTAGTATATGTGTGGAGCCACTTATTTCCATGATGAAAGATTAATTTATAGAACTAGCATGTACTAGGTTAGAGGTTGCTCATAGTTTCTTCAATGAGTTTCCTTATGTTTTTTTAAGGATTTTGTGATTATTCCCCTTTAAAATGACGTTGATTTCAGGATAGACTTGCATTTTGGTGCTTCTATAATTTTTATTGAGCCATATTAGATGGAACCTTATATGTTTTGGGAGTTATGGATTCAAATATTTGGTCTAATTTTAATGGGTACCATCCTACCCAGTTTGTCACCATGGGGTTCTCTAATTTTGTTCTCTATGAATGTCGATGGTAAATAAAGGTTGGGTATAGACTATAGAATGTTCAATCAAGTGATGATAAAGAAATTTTATCCTCTTATATGGATCAAGAAAATTTTTGACTAGTTAAGGGGTGAAAATTGATTTTTAATGTTTTATTTATAGTCTGAGTATCACCATTTTAGTGAAAATGAAGATAATATCCCTAAGAATACCTTCAAATGTAGGTAAGGGCACTTTGATTTCATGGCTATGTCATTTAGTGTCACAAACACACTAGTTATATTCAAGGGGTGCATAAAATATGTGTTCCATGATTTCCTACCCTAGTTTGTACTTTTGTTCATCGAAAACATATTAATATACTCTAATAATGAGAAGGAACATGTTGATAATATCATAGCTCTCTTTTAGGTTTTTAATTCCACTGAATCTATGGAATGTTGTTTAAGTGTGTGTTGTAGATATGAAATGTGTATTTCCTTGGTAATGTGGTGTCCCTAAAAGGTGTGGTTGTAGACCTATAAAATATTGAGGTAGTTGTTTCTTATGAAGAACCAAATAATGTGGAGGGGTTTCGTAGTTTCCATGGAATTTTGTGCTATTAATGAAGGTTAGTATCTAATTTCTCATGGATTATCTCCCCATTTATATCTTTGACCATGAATTATTGGGATTTTATCTGGACTGATCAGTGTCACATTGCTATTGACTACCTAAATGGGTGATTGATCAGTGCTTCAGTGCATCAATTTCTAGAAAAGTGGTGAAATTTTGTATTTTTTGATGAAGCATTTATTTTCTTGGGATTAATATTGATATAGAAATAGGAAGTGATCATTTATTGGTTTTGGAATAAATTTCCCCATGAGAATAAATATGCCACCCTTTATTTGAAGCTATCATTAGTTGTGTTTATATTTAAGTTGTGGTAGAATTACCTCCTTATGGAGCACTTTGTAATCCTCATGGATCACAATATCATTAGGCACATAATTTCTCATCATGATATGAATCTATGTTAATGAAGTTGGGTGGAGTTTATTTAATACTATGACTTTGAAATCTCATACACCACCAGAAAGGGAAACATCATTGTTTATTCTTTAAGGAAAATTTAAAATTAGTATTTTTAGGAATTTGGAGATCATTGGATGGAGATAGATGAGGTGGAATCCCTACACTTATATCTAATGTTGGATGGTTGTAGAGGTCCATTTTTTTAAAAAAACATTAGATTCTTCTCTGATGAAATAGGTGGATGAGTCTCCATAAGGAGACTCAGAGGTAAAGGTGATGCACACTCATGTTGTCTATGATGACACTCCTGAGGGATAGCTAAAGTATGTTCAAAACCATATCTTGTTTAAGTGGTGGTTTTTATTCAAGTAGCGATGTATGAATGATTCCTTTAAGCATTTCAAAGAAAACCTTTTGTAGTACACTAGGGAGTGTGCATGATACACAATGTCTTGAAGGCATAGTTTTAGTGGCCCAAAATGAAATGGGAGGTGATAGATTTTATTGCTTGGTGCTCATTTTTTCAACAAGTAAAGGTACACCATCATTTTACTAGAAGTTATTTACAGCCCTTGGATGTTCCCTAGTGGAAGTTATAGGAAATATTGTTGTATTTATTCATAGGGATACCCAAAACCCAAAGTTTTTTATGAAATCTGAATAATCATGGATATATTGACAAAATACTCTCACCTTCAAGTAATTAATGAGTCGAGAATCATGGATGTTTTAGAGAGGAGTATGTAAATTAGGTGGGGTGGCGGAATAGAATTCCAAAGTCCATTATCTTGGATTGAGATTATTGTTGTTCCTCCTGAGATTATAGTGGATTTTATTTTTCATTTGGTACTCAGTAATGTCTCATCAGTACATTACACTCGCAAAATTATGTTCAAGATAGAATGTAAAATCCATTCATTGGGGATATGTTGTGAGCATGTGTCTTAGACAATGATGGATCTTGGAAAAATAACATTCTATTGGTTGATTTTTCTTATAAAAGTTATCATTTATCAATTATAATAACACTATTAAGGGATTTTTATGGTAGTTTGTATCAATCCCCATTATGATGGAATGATTTTTGGGAGCTTCCATTTCTCAGTACCATTGTAGTGTAGAACATGACAGAGAAGGTTCAGGTTGTTCATGAGAGGATGAAGGTAGCGTAGGACTAAAAGAAGTTTTATTTTGATTGTATGAGGACACCCTTGGATATAAATGATAGAGACTATGTTTTCTGGAGTGTATCCATTTTTCATGGGAATTAGAGTTTTGGTACTAGGATGAATCTCTCGCCCTATTTTTTGGTCCTTTCATGGTGTTTGGTGTGTTTGTGTGGTGGATTAATGGATCACACTCCCATCATGACTATATTCGTTTCACTAAATCTTACACATCTCTTAACTCCATTAGTATATTTATGATGACTCCCATTTTATTTACTGAGAAGATTTTAATATAAAGGATGACACAACATCCATGGACTGGCCAATAGGGATCTAGGATCAATGAGAGAAGCTTAAACATGGAAAAAAAATTCATTTGGTTCTTGTATTTTTGAGACATGGTGGCCTAGAGGAGAGTACATGGGATCATGAGATGTGTATTAATTCCCAATATCATGAGTTTTTTTGAGTTTTTTATTATTAAAATTTTACTTTTTGTGTTATATTGGAATCTTGTGGATATGTGAGGTATAATTTTTCCTTGATATTGTTATGTTTGTTTAAACTTCAAGTATTTAAATAAGGAAAAACACAATTAAAAATAATTATTTTTATATTACTATAATAATTAAATCTATGAGGGTGAGTATGTTCCACCCAATGAGGATAAAATCTTGATATGGAAAATTTAATTCCTTGATTTTTGTACCAAGGAACCTATTGTGTGATGATTGTGGTAGTTGTTGGATTGGCCTATGTGGGGGTTGATATGGTAGTGTGGATGGTTATGTGGATATGTTTTAACATACAACATAGATAAAAATTTTAGTTTTTTAGGATGTTTGGTGAGTATTTGTATCTCATCTTGGTGGGTTAGGTTGGTGGTAGTGTCCAGTTGTAACAGGATCCATTAGAAGTGTCTCATAGGATGTTTTTTTGGAAATTTTCCTTCTTTCTTCCCAAGTTGGTTTTAATTCTTGAGAATGAATATATGTTGAGAGTTGGGTAATGTAATATTATAGACCTTATAATCCATTAATTTATTGTAATTCTAGTGATGGAGATATTTAGATAATATTCTGAGGTAGTTGTATGGAAAAAGTAGGTTGCTTCTTGAAGATATAGTTGTTGAAGATTATGTGTTTTGGTGAATTAGGTTGTATCATGTATGATATAAACAATTGAGTAAGTAAAATGTCTATAGTATAGAGTCTTAGAGGAGTTTTCTTGGGGGGGGTCTCCAATTTTTGGCATGGTTTCATCCTAGAGTGGTGCTATAGTGTAGCCTTATAGGTTTTGCGACATGGAGGCGTGGGTTGTGTCATATGGGCTTGAGGTGAAATTTTATCACTTATTATATTTTTATATATCATCTACATGGTTCCCCTAGATACAACATGGAGTCTTGGGGGTGTATTTTTGTGTTTATTTCAATACTGGGGTAGCTGCACCAAGGATTTGTGTTGCTGGATAACCCCTTCCTATTATTGGGTTTTTGTGGCGTAGCAATCATGATTGCATTATGGCCCCCTTCCCCTAATTTATTAAATACATGGATTGAATATAACTATAATTATCAAAGTATATTTTTACTATAAAGGTTATGGTATTTCCCTTCCCATTATGTTGTTGTCTGTTCCATTTTAAGTAATTTTATGGCACGGTGTGTGAGGTTTCATCTTGGTTTTTTTTACAAACATAATATAAAAAACCAAATCTCCTCAAACCCCATAATTATCTATAATTTATTCTCATTTCATGGATGACACATGTGTATCACAATAATTTATTTAACCCTCTTTATATGGTTTCAAACCAAAATTTTAGATATCAACCCTTTGTGGTTTTAGGTGTGTTTCCTCTCATTTTTTTATCCATGTTTCTCCTAATTCTTCATATAGAGATGTTTATGTCAAAGGAGACATTTTTTTAATGATTTATTGTTAATTATATTATTTGGGGTGTTTTTAGGGTGATCAAGGTTTTATCCTTTGATGAGGTGCTTGGGGGTGGTCTCCCTCTCATTATAAACTTGTGCAACATTTTGGATAACTACCTTTGCAGTATGGGATGGTTCATTTCTCATATAGTTGTATCATGCAGGATAGGTTATACTCTTTTTATCTTATGTAATGATATTATTTAATATCCTAATGAAGATAATTAATTGGTTTAATTGAGAATAAATAGGATTTTGATTGAAATCCCATGCCTAAAATCATTTCATATTATTTAATATTAAGTTTGTATCATCTCAATAACTTTCTAAAAATTATGGTTGTTGGGGTCTCAATTTAAACACTAGTTTATATGTTTGTGGAACCATGGTGTTTTTATTGTTGATTTAAAATTAAATAAATTTATCTAATAATTTAAATTCGGTTAATAAATTGGTTACACATAGAAATTATTCTTTGTATGAGAATACCCTCTAAATAAAGTGAAAGTGATGAAAATCTATAGTTAAATTTTAAAAATTTATAAATGATCAGTAAATTGTTTTGATGTGTGGTAGTTTTGTTTGGTAGTGATGTGTGTGTTTTATATGGCAGTGATCTCTGGTTGTGATATAGAGGTTGTGGTGAGAAGTGGATGTGATGTGAAATGGTGAAAATGTCTGTCTTGTTGGCTTGAGGATGATTGTTTGTTGTGATGTATTATATTGTTCTAGATTCCTAGATTGTAATGGAATTAAATTATAAATTCTAAATTTAAATTGCATGGGGTGATATGGTTGATTAATTTTTAAAATAATATGGAATGTTTGGTTAAATGAGGTGGATTTTTAAATATGAAATAAATGGGTTGGTAATGGGAAATCTGTAAATTTTATTAGATTCAAAAGAAATAAATCTCTCTTGGGGATTGTGTCTTCATGAGTGGTGTTTTGAATTTAGAGGTTGAAGCGAAATTGGAAAATGTTCTGAGGTTTCGTGGTGATGTTGTTTGTTGGTTGGTTCCCTTTTTATAAACCCATAGATAGTGTTTGTTTATAGCCTTATATATAAACTATGTATAATCCTTATGTTTTTTATAAGCACCCCACCTATGTAGAGCACTCGATGCCAAGAACCAAATATTTTGCAGATGGTTTTTCTAATATCCTAATGGTCAATATAGATGGATGGTTACCCTCTCTTCCCAACACTTTGTTTCAGGATATGTTGACATGCATAGGCTCTGATGTCTATAAGTCAAACGTCGACTGTGGTGATGTTTGATGAGATGGATTATGGTGGGGGTCATTCATGGTAGTAGGAAGACATGAGGTTTATGTCCTTCGGGTTCATAATACACTACTATTTTGATTATGTTTGGTATGTGATGTGATGTGTTGGCCCATATGTCATTGAGTGAGAAGTGACCAGATGTAATTTGATATCCCCAGTGTATACAGGTGATATGTGATATGGTGTGATGTAATGGATTAGGTGTCTGTCGGAGGGAAGTGATGTGTTTTGATGTGATAGACTAGGTTTATGTGGATTATATGTGATGTGATGTGTTGTAATGACCTAGGTGTCTAAATTAATGACATTGTGTAGTAATGATGGGAGTGTCAGGACATACAACATTGGGAAGTGAGAGAATAAGTCTAGTTGGAAAGAGGTGCATGATACCTTTTTATCAATATATTTATTATTACGTTATTATACTTGTATTCTTTATTTACTAATAATTCCTTGGTGAGGATGGGATTTCTTAGTTGACTTTTTTGGTTCTATTGGTTTTTTTTTTGATCATTGGCGAATTAGTATTATCTTTTCACATGTAGATGGATGCCAGTGGGTTTGATATTATTGAGTATAATTGTATGGTAACCATACTAAAAGTAAAAAATATATTTAGATTTATAGAAGGACTATGTGTATTGTGTATTACATTACTAACTCATACCATATGAACTTTTATTGAATCATAGTTATAGGAGTTTTTTTATATATTTAGTGTCTCTTGTATCTATTTATACTACACATGAATTATGGGATGGTTTTAGTTAAGTTATTTTATAATTTTTCATTGATTTTATTGATCATTAGTATCTTATATCATAATCCTATATTTTTATAGCAGGTAATGTCTTCAATATGTGTGATTTCTTTACCCTCGATGCTAGTTTTCATCCCAAGACCTACTCGAGGTGGGACTCAAGGGGTCATTATCCTTCTTCTTTCCCTGTCTACCCAAGATGGGTGCATCTATATAGAGGGGTCTTGATAGAGTTATATCAATGGTTTTGGTTGAGGGATATGTTGGAGTTTACAATTATTCATGGTGAGTATTACATGGGTTAGTCGAGGAATGATGTCATATTATCTATGTGTTTGACATAGTCCTTGGATGATCAACAAGGACACATGATTTTATGGCCCCTTAGGATCTGACACAAGGACTATAAGCCTACTGACTGACCAAGTGAGGTTGTTCCACACATAGGGTAGAGACCTAGGAGAGATATATACATCATGATTGACTTGTGTTTTTGGTTTAATTTGGTGCTTTTTTGAGGGAAAATATTAACTAATTAAAACATACAAAATTCCATACTACCTTTTTTAGGAAATATTTTCATTACATTTATTCTATGGATCTTGGCCATTATCTACATGTGGTTCAGGAAATATAGGTTCAGTAGGATAATCTAATTGATCATCAGAGGGTTGATCTGATTGAGGATTATGATCTGAGGTAGGAAACATTGTGCACCATTTAGTGGTAGGCTTTTGGGGATTATAAGGGAAGAGCCAGTGATTTGGAGATGGGGATCTAGTTAGAGAAGTTTGATATTTCATTCATTTGGATATGAGCCAATAAATATTACTAGGTCCCATTAGTAGTTAGTCAGATATAGGGATCTACAAATCAATGGTGGATTTTGATCTTGGTTATTTTAAGGAGGCTTCTGTTTTACGGGTCGACTTTCAGAAGACGTTTTGAGAAGAGTTCCTTTATTTGGATATTATGGGAATAAATTGGAAGAAAAATATCTCTCTTTAGTATGGGAATATTTATATTTGATATATGGGAATCATATTTGAGGACCTTTTATGTTTCACCAAAAATATTTTTCCAAATGAGGAGTCTCAAGCACGATGTCTTAATGAGGCACTCTACCTAGATATCTTGTATGAAGTTACTCATTTTATGTTTCCAACATATTTTGTGGTTCAAAATAAGGTAGAGGTGATCGATATTGTTCAATCACAAGGAGCATTATTATGAGATGGGAAGTAGTAGGCTTCCTCAAGGAGAAAAGTTAGTAGTGTAAGATCTTAAGAGCTAAGGACTTCAACACATTTACTAATGAGGAGTCGACCCCAGCAATATCCTCTCCAAACATCTAGGTCCAATGGTTTTTGTCCATTTCCAGGGTAACTTGATCTAGTATTATTCACTTAAGGTGATTGTGTTAATCATAATAATCAGTTCCAAATGTTTCCTGGATCAAATTATATTCGATGTTTTACATTACTAATTTAGCCAGTTCCTCATAAGCATCCACCAGTGAGGCTGTTTTATTAGTTGGGGAAGAATGCTTATGATCTATCGAGAGGATATGTAGAATTTAGATTTTAATCACAATATATTCTTCTTATTTAGGGACCTTTACCTGATTATGGCCACATAGGTGGTCATCATTAGACAGTAAGAGGATATCAATGTTGTCAGTTGCATGTATTGTGGGAGACAACACTAGATTGGCTAGAGATAAATATAGGTATGATCAATTTATCATCTACCATTTTTTATACATTTTTGATTTAGTAAATCCAAAATTATTTTTTGATCCTCCTCTAACCTATTCTGTAAGACTAGATATAGATAGGCTTCTCATTCCTCTAGTGTTGATAGTTCCTTTTGGAGGATAAACCATATTGTTTGATCTTGGTAGGGGGTGTAGACTAATTATGGGAACACATCAGTTGCATATGAATCATATATTACTAAATATGCAGTCGTGCAATGTCATCATTAGCATCAAATTATTATATTTCATGTTTATAGTCGAATACTTCTAGAGAAGAGTTTTTTCTCGAATATGGATGGTCAGTATGTGGTTTTCATTAGCGAATGGTGTTGTCAATTACATAGTAGATGTGTGAATACCCTTATTTATTTCATGGGATATTTATTAATAAAAATATTGGATATTGGGATAGAGGATGATCCTTTATTTGTTAAGTAATTTTGTGATGTTTTTCTCAAGGAGATTGTGATGATACCCCCTCAACATGATGTCGTCTTCCTGATAGACATATAGATTAGTGCTTCTCAAAATTTTATTGATCCTTATAATATGGAACCTTATGATTTTTAAGATAAAAGGATTCAAATATATGATCTTGTGTAGAAGGCTTTCATCAAACCTAGTGTGTCACCATGGGGTTCTCCAATGTGGTTCTATGAGAATACATATGTTAATTTGAGGTTGGGTATAGGCCACTAGAGGTTGAATTGTGTGATGATCCATAATCCTTAACCTCTTCTAAGGATCGATGAAATTATGAACCAGTTAAAGGGAGATGTTCGGATTTCAATGATTGATCTATAGACTTGATATCACTAGTTTAGGGTAAGGGAGGACGATATACCTAAGAATACCATCAGTTGTAGGTAAGGGCACATTGAGCTCGTTTTCATGTCTTTTGATGTCACAAACTGTGCAATGATATTCATGGGGTCCATGAACTATGTGTTCCATGAATTAATACACTAGTTTGTACTTATGTTCATCAAAAACATATTGATCTACTCTAAGACTAAGAAAAAACATTTGTATCATATCTGAGATCTCTTGTATGTTACTTGATGCCACTGGATCTATAGAATGTTCTTTAAGTGTGTGTTATACATGAGAGGTGTATTTACATGGGAATGTGGTGTCCTAAAATGGTGTGGTTCTAGACCCATCAAATATTTCTGTAGTTGTTTCATTGGAAGCACCCAAGAATGTGGAAGAGTTTCATTTTTTCCTTGGTCTTATTGACTATAATGATGTTTCATATCTAATTTCTCATAGATTTTCCACACGTTGATATATTATACCTTGAATGATCCAGATTTTATGTGGACAGATCACTATCTAGTAGTGTTTGACTAGGTAAAGGGTTGATTGATCTGTGCTCCAGTGCTTCGGTTTCCAATGGAGGGGTGATGTTTGATATGTTTTTTAAGATTCCCATATTGTGTTGGGATGTATATTGATGTAGAAGTATGAAGTGATATTTTATGGGTCTAGGAAGTTACATCCCCATGAACATAACTATGCCACCCATGATCTGTAGCAAGAATCCATTCTGTTTACACTAAAGCTGTGGAAGCATTACCCCATTGGGGAGAACATTGCGGTCCCCAAGGATCATAAGATATTGAGGTATGTCATTTCTAATCAAGATATGAATCTATGGTAATGAAGGTTGGTAGAGTAAATTTAGGACTATGACATTGAAATATATTACCCCTAAATAAAGGGGATAATAAGGTATGTTTCTTTAAGAAAGAATTTATAGAACAACATTTTTAGGTATTTATATATCCTTGGAGGGTGGTGGAAGAGCTGGTAACCTTGTGAGGGTGGTTAATTATGGAGGTTAATTTTTTCAGATGATAGTGTTGTCATACCTGATGTAACTAGTGGATGGGTCTTTGTAGGGAGACTTGGGGGACGAGTTGATGCATGATCATGTTGTCCATATTAACACACCCAAGGGATATATAGAGGATTTTTAGAACAAGATATTATTTCAGTGGTGGCTTTTTTCAGTAGATATATATGAATGATTTTGTTATGAGTTTCATAGAAAAACATTTTATAGTACACTAGGGAGGTTCCAAGATGCATCGTGTCCTCAAGTAATAGTTTTGGTGTCCCATGATGAAATGGTTGGTGATAGAGTTTACAGATTGTTTCCTAGTTTTCCAATAATTAAGGGAAGAACATCATGTTCTTAGTATTTAGTTATAGCCCTTGGATATTCCCAAGATGAAGTGAGATGATATATTTTTGAATTGATTCACATGGGTAACCTAGATTAAATGATTTTTTGTTTCTATCTTGGAAATCATGAATCAGTTGACAAAATTATATCACCTTGAAGAAGTCAATGATCCAGGAATCGTGGATGTTTTGGTTGGGAGGTAGGTGGACGAATTGTTGTGGCTGCATAGAGTTTAAAATTCAATTATCTAAGATCATGATTTTTGATGAACGTAATTAATTTGGAGGGTATTTTAGTATTCTTTTGTATCTCGATTATGTGTCCGCACTACTCCCCAACCTCAAATGGATGGTCAAGATATAAATAACCATCCAGACATTGAATCATATATTGCAGGCATGGGTCTTGGAAATGGATAGATCTTGAGAAAATAACGTTCCTTTGGGTGATTTTGACAATAAAAAGATATCAATCATCATTTCGAATAGCCCCATTAGATTATTTTTATGGGAATTCATACCATTCCCCATTATGATGGACCGATGTTGGGGAGCTGTGATTTCTCAATCCCAATGTGGTGTACAACATGATAGGAGAGGATTAGGTTTTTAATGGAGGATGAAGGCGGTGCATGAATAATATAAGTCTTAGGTCGATCATAGGATGATGCACTTCGAGTTCAAGGATGGATACCTTGTTTTTTGGTGAGTATTCCCTTGATATGGGAAATAGATGTTTGGAAGGGGGAGGAAGCTATCACCCTATTTTTGGGGCCTTTCAAGGTTTTGGGTACATTGGTGAGGTGGGTTAATGGTTGAAACTTCCACCATGACTAGATCAAGTTCATGAAATCATCCATATCACTTAAATCCATTGGTATAATTATGATGAATCCCATTTTATTGACTGGGAAGAGTTGAATATCAATGATGAAACATTATTCATAGAGTGGAAAGTACGGATCTACGATCATCTTGGGATGGTTCCACATAGAAAAAACATTCCTTTGGTTCATATATTTTGTAGGAATAGTGTCCTAGAAGAGAGTAATTGAGAGAATGATATGTAGATTCATTCCCAATAACTTGATTTGTTTTGATTTTTTTATTTTAATTTTCCTTATTTGTGTGATGATTGGATATTCTTGGTCTATGAGGTATTCATTTTCATAGATAATGTAAAGCATGTGAAATCATCAATCAAACGAAGAAGGAAAACCTAGTTCCAAATCAAGATGTTTTATACTATAACAGGCATTAAATACATGTTGGTGAGTTAGCTCCTCCCTAAGAGGAAAATATTTTGATATAGAATATAGAATTATTTTATTTGTGTTCATGGGGCATTAAAGTGTAAAGATTTTAGAAGGTGGTGGATTGGTCCATGAGTGTTTGAGATGGTGGTGTGGATGGTTATGTGGAGAGGTATTAACATATGGATTACATAAAAAATTTAGTTTTAGAGTTTGTTTAGTGAGTATTTTCATCTTTTCTTGGTGTGTTTGGTTGGTGGCAATGTTCATTTATAAAGACATCCTTGAGAAGTGTCTCACGATATTGTTTTCAAACCATTTCCCTCTTTCCTTCCAAGTTGGTTTTTATTATCAAGGATGAAAATAGGTTGAGTTGTATCTGATGTAATGTTCTATACCTTCGAACACATTACTTTATGAAAATTCTAGTGATGGGGTATTTGGAGGAGATTTCTAGGTAGTTGTAGAAAAAAAACTAGGTTTTTAATGTAAAATCTATCTGATAAAGATTATGTGGTGTGGTGACATGGGATGCATCTTGGAATAGAGAAACTATATAGTAGTGAGGTTTGATAACTATCTAGGAATAAATGAGGTCTAATGGGGGGTTCTTCAATTTTTTTCATGGTTGCATCGTGGATCGATTCTATAGTGTAGCCTTCTATGTTAAATGATGTGGAGGTATCAGTTGTGTCATATGGGATTGAGGTGCAGTTTAAGCACTACATCCATTTTAAGCATAGAATTGACATGGGGACCCTACTTTATCACTATTTTTTTCGGTTTATGTCAATATTGGTGTAGCTGTGTGATGAAGCTGGGTTGCAACATAGCCCTTCCTATTGTTGGGTTTTGTGGCATAGAAATCTTGGATGTTTTGTGTCCCCTTATCATATTATATAAGATTCATGGAATTGATATAGTTTTAGTTCTAAAAGGGTAATTTAATTATCTAGGTTATGGTAGGATTCTTCCCTTAATATTGTATTCCCTTCCATTGATATTAATTATGTGGCATAGTGTGTGAGGTTTCCTCATGGTATTTTTTTACAGACTATGAATAAAAACCCTAAGGTCATCAAACCCAATCATTATCTTGAATCTATTATTAGTCCATGCATGAAATAAGTGTATCCAAATGATTTATTTCATCCTTATTTCTATGGTTTCAACCCCAACACTGAGATATCGATCCATATGGTTTTAGGTGTGTTCTCTCTCATTTGTTCTCCATGTTTCTACTAGTTCTATATATAGAGACGTTTCTGTCAAAGGGAACAAATTATTTTAATTATTTTTTCAAAATAATATGTTTTGGGGTGTTTTGTTTAGGTTTATCATGATTTTCTCCTCTTTTGAGGTGCATGGTGGTGGTATCCCTCTCATTATAACCTTAGGCAGCGGTTTGGAAAGCAACGTTTGTAGTATGGGACAGTTCATTTATCATCTAGTTTTATCATATTGGAGAGGTTATACAATTGTTATCATATGGTAAGATAGTATATAATATCCTAATAAATAAATTGAATTTTTTTAATAGAGATAAAATGGTAAGGGGAATGAAATCTCATGATTTATAGATTTTCATATTATTTGATATTGACATTATACGAGCTCGATTCCTTGATAAAATTAGTGGTTTTAGGGGGATTTTTGTAATATCTAGTTGATATTTTTGTAGAACAATGTTGTTTTTTATTTGATAACACATTAAATATACTTGGATAATAATGTAAATTTTTAAATAAATTTCTTTCAAAAGGAAATTATGGCTTGTGTGAGAACTAACATGATATAAATAAGTGAAAGTAATGAAAATCTCATTCTTCAATTTAAAAAATAATATGTTGATGATGTGAAATGTGTTTTGATGTGTCATAATGTTTTGGGGTGGTGATTTATTTTTTTTCTGGGGATGTAATGTGTGGTAGTGATGTGGATGTTATGGTGAGAAGTGGAGGTGATTTCTAATTATGGAATGTGTACCTCATTAGCATGAAGAGGATGGTTTCTTATGAAATATTTAGTTTTTCTATATTTTTGTGTAGTAATGGAAATAAATTTAAATAATGAATTTAAATGTCATGGGTTTAAATCATTAATGACTGGTTGAAATAATATGGGAATTTTGGTTAAATTTAGATCGTGTTAAAATGTGAAGTAAAATGGACAGTATGGCGTAATATGAAAATTGGATTGACTTTAAAAGTAAGGAATGTGTCTTGTGTCTTATGGTATGTTGTGGGTGGTTTTTCATTTAAATTTGGTACAACGAATAGTTGTAGTTGTGAGGGTTTTTGGTGACGTTTGGTTTTGGATGGTTCTCTTATTTTGAACCCATAGGAAGGTATTGTGTGTTGTTATATATATATATATATATTAATTCCTCATTAATTGTTATATATATATGAACCCAACCCATATTGAACACTCGGTGTAAATAACCTAATGTTTTTGGGGTGTTTTTTCCAAAATCATGGTGGTGAGTATGGATGGGTGGCTACCCACTCTTACCCTCTTCCACTTCCAGGTGACATTGACATGTATGGGTTTTGATGGAAAGAGATCAAAAGTGAACTTTGGTGTTGTTTGATGAGATGGATTATTGTGGGGTATATGCATGGTATGAGTAGGGTGCAAGGTTTATTTCCAACATGTTCTTGATACACCAATATTATAGTTTTGGATGTGATGTGATGTGATGTGATGACCTATGTGTTTTCTAGAGTGACGTGACATGATGTGATGTGATGTGATGTGATGTAATGTGATGTGATGTGATGTGATGTGATGTGTTGTGATGTGATGTGATGTGATGTGATGTGATGTGATGTGATCTGATGTGATGTGATGTGATGTGATGTGATGTGATGTGATGTGATGTGATGTGATGAGATGTGATGTGATGGGATGGGATGTGATGTGATGTGATGTGATGTGATGTTATGTTATGTCATGTTATGTTATGTTATGTCATGTGATGTGATGTGATATGATTGAATATGTGTTGCATTTGGGATGTAATTTGATGTCCCAAGTGTCTATGGATGAGATGATATGTGATGTGATGTGATATACTAGGTGTCTATGTGAAAGATATTTTGTGTTTTGTTGTGATTACCAAGGTGTCTATGGGGAAGAAGTTATACAGAATATATGAAAGCACCATGAAGTATGAATTTCGGGTGTGATTGCATCAAATAACTTTGAAATAAGTGTAGGCTACATTTTATCAATATTATTCTTAATACATTACTATACATGGTTGAGTTATTTAGTGAATGTGCTATGGTTAGGATAGTATTTGTTTGTTGGTCTGTTTATGTGTTTTTGGTTCTGTTTATTGATCCCTATTTCATTAGTTTCTCTTCTCAAATGTACAAGAGAGACATTAGATATGATCCTTATTAGTATACTTGTATACTCACCCTCTGTATATACAAACTATTTTAAAGTTTTTAAGAGGACTATGTTAACTATTCTGGGCATTACTAATTCAATCCTTTATAACTCTATTTTGTCACTGCTATAGAACATTTATTTTGGGTCTTTTTTGGATATTCGTGTATATATTTATTATATACATGATTTATCTGAGGATTTTGGTTACATTATTATATATTATTTCATGGATTTGATTGATTTATGATATCCTATCTCTCAATCCTATAATATTTTAGAGCGAAATTCCTTCCATAGTTTATATTTTTATACTATTGCTTCCAATCACTAACTCGAGGCCAACTGGAGGTAGCACTTAGTGTCATTATCCTTCATCCTTCATAGCCAGTCTATGAGGGGTACCATTGGAGGTATGGTGTCAGGACATACATTATTTATATCTTATGCTCTAATTTAATGTTTCATACTAAATCCCCATAATTGAGGCTAGACAGATACATAGTATACAACCCTCTAGACATTGATACTTACTTATAAAAGCCTCTAGTATTATCTAATCATGGAGTTTTTTGGGTTTATTCTCGATCATGTCATCAGTTAAGGATTAACCAATATAGTATTTATCCTCTTTTATGATTATTTTGATATATGTGCCATTAATTTAGAAAAAAATGAAGATATTTAGGTCTATTCATAGATAATTTACATGTGATGTGATTATCTAATTTGATTATATGTATTTGGTATTCTCATCTTCTCATATGAATGACATGTGATGTATTTATGAACATGGTTAGTATATACTTAGATAATCAATATTGAATGAGTTTTCAATATGATATTGGTTTACTCTATATATTTTGGCCACATGATGTCATGTACATAGAGATTATATGGTTATGAATAATTACAATATATAGTAGGTGGATGAATGTGTAGAGATACATGTGTTTTATTGTGATAATGCTTGATTCCTTTGTAGTTTGAGTAGTATTTATGTTTTTATATAGGCCACCCATTACATAAATATGTATTCTATGCCTCGTAATTCTTTCATTAATATAATGTACCATGGGGACAAAAATTGTGGTTGTGAAAATGGGGATAATGTTTATAAAACATTAAGAGTTAACCCATATGTATTATAGAGTATTTTTGGATGAAAATGTGGATTGATTTTTACATGTTTTTATATATGATGTAACCTATTTTGAAAATGTATAATACCATTTAAAAAATTATTTCTATATAAATATTCAAAAAAATCATATGTTGTGACAAAACATGAAATTCTGATATGTATATGATGCTGTAGTTTAAGTATGAGATCTTTAAGTTTGTTCACTCAACGACCCCCCAATAGCATGGTGGTTTAAATGACTCCATGATATATCCTTGTGTGCACCACAGTGTAGTGTAAGGAACTATAAGAAGTTATACCATGTATGGTGTTATCCTGTTACGAAATTACTTTTTCAAATTTATCCTATCTATTCTAAAATTCAGTAGTAATTGGTTTTCCATCATTCCATGATGAATTTTTTGTGTTTTAATGTTAAAAAGGAATTTTAAAATTTTAAATGAATTATTGAATGATGTATATAATTGTCTGTAACACCCGAGACTTTTATAAGAAATATTTAGTTTTTATATAAATCATCAAAGGAATCTTTCACTACACACAAAACTAGCTTGGCTTTCTTTACACGCAATCGCGACCTAACTTGGTAGCTTGCATCGTACGCAATACTTAGTCTCACTAAACAAAGATATGCTATTAAAATATTATTAAAACTAGCCGTTATGAATAGTAATAACCACTTTTCGAAATTTTTTAAATGTTATTTTTCAAAATGGACTTCGTTTTTGGATTTGGAATATCGAAATAAGCCTAGGTTGAAATTTTGGTATTTTTCTGGAAACATTCAATTTTTGATGAATAGTGAAAACACTAGGTTACTATTTAAAAACCGACTTTTTAATTAAATAATTATTTATTTTATTTAAATTTATTTTAGTTCAAAATTGAGACATAATATCTATATAAGTTCAATGTAATTCATTGGAGTAATTTTATAATAATTTGAGATATATATAAATTTTATTGAACTTTTCACTGTCTTTTACCCACCTCCTAGGAGAATTTGAAAATTTACATAAAACATAATTTTACCGCTTCTGTGAGTGGAATTTCAAAAATCCAAGAGACACGGTTGATATTAGTAAGTAAAATTTTTTTCAATGAGATGAAAATAATTTTTGGTGAATAGTAACTTTTTACTTTTATTTACCACGGTTAAAAGTAAATAGGGTAATTAAGAGTAAAAATGATATTACTATTACCCTAAAACATGTCCTAATTCTATTGGGTAAGTGTAATTCGACCAAAATCAACCTTAGGAATAACATATGACCATTTAAGCCCACTTGTATTAGATTAGGACATTTATTAATAATTTATTTAAAGAAGGGTTAAAATAGTTAAAATCAAAGTTTAATAAGTAAATAATTTTTAATATAAAGTTATAAATAAGATAAATTCGACTATAAATATTCATTAGAAAGATAAAAATATTTACTACATAATGGTATTTTATTAATAATTTTTAGACATTAAAAAATTTAATTAATTTCTGACACAATGATGATGCAGTAATTATCTTATTAATAAAACATTGACATAATTGATATTATAAATACCAAAATAAATGTAATTTGAGACTTTTTATGAATTAAAATTATTTTATATGTTAATACGACATGTTAGAATTGATTTAATGCACTTTTTTGAACTAATCTTTATGTTATGAGTTTCACAAAAATCAATTACCAAATAGTGTCAAAATTGACATAAAATAGTTTTTAAAACAAATATTATATTATTAATTGTTATTTTATTCCTAAAAAACTGTGGTTCGGCAAACTGACTTAGATAAGGTCATATATATCAATAATAAACATCTTGTGGTTAGTTTGTCTTTTTATATTATGTTTATTAACCTTACAGTGAAAGAAAACCAAAAGACACGATAAAAGTAAAATTATCTAACTTAAAGTTAAATCTAAATTATAAGGTCAAAATAGAAACCTAAACTTGTCTAAATATTATTGGATGAAAGGATTTCAACGCATTACCACCTTATTTTCGAAATAAATCTATTTGTAGCTATTTAAAACCGAATATGGCTTTATAATAAAATAATATTTTTTGTTTTTCCAAAGGTGCCCCTCTCCTCCCTTATAAAAGGGCACCTCCTCCCTCCCTTCCTCACACCACATTGAGCCTTCAATCTCGTCCAACCCCTTCCAATTTCTCCTCTCCACTTCCCTAGAAACATCCTAGAGGTCCTTTTCTTCTTTAAAGACAAATTTTAGTGCCCTAAAAGGAGGTCTCAAAGAGGCGCTACAAAGAAGAGGTAATGTCCATTACCGATTCATTCACCTTTATTTCTTCTTCCACTTCTTCTTCTTTAGTTGTTTCATTATAAAGTAATAACATCAGAATCACTCATATACGAATATTTTATTATAATTATGATACAAACTTATTTCACCATCTATCCATCCTATGGAAAACGAAATCACTGCGCGTGTGTACGTACGGAATACCGTCTCCATGCCGTGGTGTAATCTATTTTCCACCACCACCTTACTTGGATGGGTATAATTCTGTAAATAATGAATATATATGATTATTGTAAATTGATATTTATTCTTAAATAGTATACATACACTCCAATACAATTCCACGATCATGGGAACGATATCATCGCTTGTGCGTACGTATGGAATACCGTCTCCACGATGTGATGCGACTCATTCTACATGAGTTTCATTGCATAATGATTACATAAATGAATTTATTGAATAAATATGATATATATTACACCAATAACATTTTTGAAATTAGGTATCTATATCCTAAAGAGAAGAATTAGAATTTATTCGACAAAACACGCATAAGAACAAAAAGTAATAAACACCCAAATAACAAGTAGCAAAGAAATATTACTAATAATAATGTAATAATATGACCATATGTGATATCATAACAATGAGTATGATTCTGGAATAAGTCAATGACATTATTTATATCATTATACATGAGGTTCAGACACTTATGAAGCAAATCAGACCTAAGGTAAGGGAAATATCACAATCTCATTTTTATCCAAAATTGTTTATACTTTTGAATTTACTACGGTGTATTTTATCATCCACATCCATGTTTCCTCAATATGTAATACTATTTGTATCCACCTACAACTGTTTAAATCCAATTTTACCCTTCGGTGAGTTTTAGTTAAATATTTGAAAGGAATCTTTGGTTGTTTTTCTTACGAGGCACTTTTTGACTTTTCCGACAAAAGTACGAGAATAATGTTTTTTTAACTTATACGACATGAATGGATTTTTAAAATATTATTTCCAAGAAGCGTCCTTTACAAGTTTTCATGTTTATTTCTAATCAACTTCTTTTAGTTTAGAATTTTTTGACATGTTAAGAAAGGAAAAGTGTTTTTGATGTAGAAAGGATATTTTCCTCAAGAATGGAGTTCAAGTTTTATTCCAAAATTATTTTCCATCTAAGATAATAAAGGGGTATGTTTATATCCCTGTTATTACATTTATTTTATTATGTTGTGATGGAATTATTTTTATGAATTCCTTTATCTTATATGAATTGTTTTATGATGTCACGATGTTCAAGAATTCCATTTTTATTACATGGGTTATGCTATGATGTATGATTTATGATTTTGTGGCACACATAACAATGATATCATTATAAGATAGGGGGACCTATATATCCCTCCAATTCATTGGGTAATGATTTTATATCTAATGAGATAGACATGGATGGAATGGAAGGTTAAACTGGTTCAGTGAAACAGGACTGAAACGAGGAGTGAACTCGGTTCAGAAATGGACTTTGTCCACTAAGATAGTCTTGGCAATGAGTCATGACTAATAAGAAATGATTCTTTATGATTATGTGTGTATTCCACAAAGCTTTATGTTTTATTTTATGATTATTGTGATTACATTTCACTTCCATGATTTATCCCATGTTATGAAATTATGATCTCTTTTGCAGGGTAAGATTTCCAAAATGTTATGTTCTTATGAATATGATGTGATTGATATTTCTTTTGTTTACCCTTACTGAGCATTTGAGCTCACCCTTTTGTATGTTTTATTTTCCCGGGTCAGGAAGAAGGTTATTAATTATGATATGCTAAAAGGGACTATATATATGATGAAATAAATGGGAGACAGTGTAGATGCTTTATGAACCAGTTGTTTATGTTTCCCAGTTTCTAAAGACACTATACCTATACGGTCCTTTCGTGGTTATGTTATATGTTGTAATAAGTGTACATCAATATTGAAGTACTAATGTTGTATGTAATGTATGAGTCGTTATAGTTGGTATCAAAGGCAAAGGAGGTAGGAATGTATCTGATCCTTGGGAACTCTCACATGTGAGCCTTGGACAAAGCATGTCTCTTCGCCCAAGGGCTTCATGAGGAAATGGATGCCACTGGGGATGGTGGTGTGACTCGCACAGGGGTTGTAGCCGCCCATGGAGTGCCCTGATAGGTATCAATTATAGTCCACTAGAAGTAATTCCAGACTGTTATAGATGGTATCAGAGGAAAGGTATAGTCAACCTTTGGAAACTAGGATGTGAAAGGCTTAGTAAGAATCCTTAGGATATGTCTAAGAATAGAACACAATCTTAGTGTTTTAGAAATGTCCATGAATAAGCTAGGATAAAAACTTATGTGTGAAATTTTATTCATTATTATGTGGTTTTCCAATTATAATTAGTGTTTCTCACACTATCCTTCTTGGTTTTAGTCAATGGCTGGAACCCGAAGGAACCATGTCAATGCGGAATGCGACGGGCAATGCAATGATTGTCCCCCTGAGCAACCAAACATTATGGGAGCTAGAAGGAAAACTCTTGTAGCCATGCTCACACAAATTTCTCAGGCTATGAATCATGCAGGGCTTCCAAATGAGCAAATGAAGGAGCAACATTCTATTGAATCCTTCATGAGACAGTGTCCAACTTCATTCAGCGGGTCTACTAATCCATTAGTTGCTGAACAATGGATCAGTACAACTGAAAAGATATTTTCGGTTCTTCAATGTTCTGAACATGATAAAGTCATCTTAGTAGTGTATTGATTGGAAGGTCATGCTAATAAATGGTGAAATCTTATCAAGAATACGAGTCCAAGGGATGAAATTTAGTCCATGGAATGGGACGAGTTCAAGAACTTATTTTTCAATTAGTACTTCCCTCGTATTCTCTGGACAAGGATGGAGAAGTAGTTTCTTGAACTAAAGAAAAAGGATGATGAATCTGTTGGTACCTATGAAGAAAATTTTACAAGACTTGCAAGGTACGCTTCTGGTATTATTATCTAACCTGAGAGTAAGATCGATCGATTCTTTAGTGGCTTAAAACCAAGTCTTCAAAGGGCATTAGACATAAGGGACTTCAATAGCTACGAGGAAATCGTTCGATGTGCTCTCAAAGTTGAGATGGAGATTGGAGTAACCCATCAGTCATATGGGTTTGATAAGAAGAGGAAAATGGAATTCAAAGGAAAATCTAAAGAGCACACTAAAAAGAAGATTTGTTTTCCCTTATGCACAATGTGTGGAAAGAAACAAGGAGGGAGTTGTCTTAAAGGGAAAAGTAAATGTTTCATATGTGGAAAGGAAGGTCATCGGGCATTTGAATGCAGAAATGATGGGAAGAAGATGTCTAGTGATGCGAACAATGAAAAGGCTACACAGAGTGCACCTCCTACACTTCAATGTTACAAGTGAAATGAAATGGGGCATTATGCCAATCAATACCCTAATCCAAGGATTTTTTATAATGATCGACGTCAACAAACTCTTAAGGCTAAGGAAAAAGGAATGTCACATGAAATTTCTATCAGTGATGTGGAGTACAATAATGAAGTGGTGAAAGGTACACTTACCATCCACTATAAAGTATCAAATGTTTTATTTGATTCTGGATCCACCCACTCCTTTATTTCTGATGAATTTTCTAAGGGTATCACCATATTACCTCCAAAATTAGATGTTGAGTTAGCTGTGACAACCCCTAATGACACAACAGTCGCATAAAAATTTTATAATTCTTCTCCGATTGAAGTTTGTGGGAAAGTGCATCCTGAAAATCTTGTGATCCTCCCTATATTGGAATTTGATGTGATTTTTGGCATGGATTGGCTTTCTCTATATGGATCTCATATCAATTTCCAAAGAAGGGAAGTCCCATTTCATATTCCAGATCAATCTTTGATCGTCTATCGATGCAAGAATGAACATAACCTTCAAGTGGAAATTTCTTCCATCTTATGGGTCTTTATTCCACTAAATGATGGTTATTTATCTCAAATGGTTGGTGAGAAACTCATGATTAATAATATTCCCATTGTACGGGAGTTTGATGATGTCTTTCTGGAGGAATTTCCATGTCTTCCACCAAATCGTGAAGTTGAGTTTTCAATGGAACTCATACCGGGTGCTTTACCTATTTCAAAGACACCTTATAGAATGAACCCAATTGATTTAAAGGAATTGAATAAGAAACTCCAAGAGAATTTTGATAAGGGGTTCATATTCCCTAGTGCGTCACCTTGGGGAGAACCTGTTCTGTTTGTTAAGAAGAAAGATGGATCAATGAGACTCTGCATTGACTATCGAGAACATAACAAGATCACTATCAAGATCAAATATCTTCTCCCACGAATTGATGAATTATTTGTCCAACTACACGGAGCTCAATACTTTTCCAAGATTGATCTTTGTTTAGGGTATCATCAATTAAGGGTCAAAAGGGAGGATACACCAAAGATGGCTTTCTGTATAAGGTCTGGACACTATGAATTTATAGTGATGCCATTTGGTCTTGCTAATTCCCATGCTATCTTCATGGATCTGATTAATAGAGTCTTTAGAGACTATCTTGATCAGTTTATGGTAGTCTCTATAGACGATATTCCTATATATTCAAAGAGAAAGGAAGAACATAAAGATCACTTTAGAATTATATTGAAGACCCTGAGAAAGGAGAAGCTTTATGCCAAATTTACCAAGTGTGAATTTTGGCTTCAAAAAGATTTATTTTTGGGTCACATAATCTCAAAAGAGGGGATATCTGTGGATTTGGCAAAAAAATAGGTTATCGAAAGATGGTCGAGACCAACAACAGTAACTGGGATCCGATGTTTTCTTGGTTTGGCTGGATATTATCGACGTTTTGTGAAAGATTTTTCACGATTATCTAATCCACTCACCAGGTTGACTTGTAAAGGAGTTAAGTTTGTTTGGACGGAGGAATGTGAAGAGAATTTCAAGGAGTTGAAAAGAAGGTTATCCAGTGCACCTGTGCTCACACTGCCTTATAGTGGAGAAAGGTTTGTGATCTACAGTGATGCATCCAAGAAGGGATTGGGGTGTATTCTTATGAAAAATGATATGGTGATAGCTTATGCCTCACGACAATTGAAAATACATGAGAAAAATTACCCAACTCATGATTTGGAGTTAACTGCGGTAATCTTTGCATTAATGATTTGGAGGCATTATCTTTATGGAGAAAGGTGTGACATTTATACTGATCATAAAATTTTAATGTATATTTTCACACAAAAGGAGCTGAATATGAGCCATAGAAGATGGTTGGAGATGATTAAAGATTACGACTGATCAATTCATTACCACCCTGGGAAAGCAAACAAGGTTACAGATGCATTAAGTTGACAAGACCGTGCGAGTTTATCCATGATGAGGATCACAAAAGATCCAATATTTATGGATTTACAATGGATGGATCTTGGAATTATAATGGAAGGGGAAAAATCTTATCTTTCTCAAATGAATGTTCAACCATCTATGCATGTGAAGATTAAAAAGGACATAAAGAAGATGTATAGTTACAAAAGAAGGTGAGAAATGATCCTGAATTCATCCTTGATTGTGATGGGATAATAATGTTCAGAAATTGGGTTTGGGTTCCTCCCATCCCCGAATTAAAGAAGGAGCTACTTGATAAAGCTCATAGTTTTTCATTATCTATTCATCCTGGAAGCACGAAGATGTATAGGGACCTGAAAGAGTACTCATGGTGGGATGACATGAAAAGAGATGTTGCTGAATATGTCTCTCGATGCTTTGTTTTTCAGCAAGTTAAAGCTGAGAGATAGAAGTCTAAGGGGATGTTACAACCATTACCCATAACTGAATGGAAATGGTAAAACATCACTATGGACTTTGTCACAGGACTTCCTAAAACATCCAAAGGCAATAATGCTATCTGGGTCATAGTTGATCGTCTTACAAAGTCAGCACAATTCATTGCTATTAGAGAAAATTTTTCTCTTGATCAGCTTGCCATGATATATGTAAAAGAAGTGGTAAGATTTCATGGAGTACCACTTTCTATTATAACTGATCAGGATCCGAGGTTTACCTCAATGTTCTGGAAAAGTCTTCAGTATACTCTAGATACAGAGATGAGTTTCAGCACTGCATATCATCCTCAGACAGACGGTCAGTCTGAGAGGACAGTTCAAACTCTATAAGATATGTTGAGAGCTTGCTCTATGGATTTCAAAGGTGGTTGGGATCAACAACTACCTTTGGTGGAATTTTCTTATAATAATAGATTTCACTCTAGTATTCAAATGGATCCTTATGAAGCTCTCTATGGAAAGAAATGCCGGACTCCTACTTGCTGGGATGAAGTTGGGGAAAGAAAGCTATTAGGACCTTATCTTGTTGATGAGATGGCAGAAAAGGTCAGATCTATTCAACAACACATAAGAGAAGTTCAGAGTCGAAAAAAAAGTTATGCCGACAACCAAAGAAAATACTTAGAGTTTGAAGTAGGTGATAAAGTGTTCTTATGAATATCTCCTTGGAAGAGAGTAATGATATTTGGAAAGAATGGAAAGCTTAGCCCTAGGTATATCAGTCCTTTTGAAATACTGGATCATGTTGGGAAGGTAGCTTACAGATTGCCGCTTCCACCAAATCTTTCTCATGTTCACGATGTGTTCCATGTATCTCTCATGAGAAAGTTCATAGCAGATCCTTCACATGTACTCAGCTCAGAAGTTGTACCACTGGAACAAGATCTTTCTTATGAAGAACAACCGATAGAGATTATTGATCGTAGTGAAAAAGTCCTATAGAACAGGACCACTCGCTTGGTGAATATTTTATGGAGGAACCACCAATTAGAAGAAGATAAATGGGATCTTGAGGATATGATGAGGGAGAGGTATCCTCATCTATTTGTTACATGTGACGAATTTCGAGGGCGAAATTCCTTTTTAGGGGGGTAGAATGTAACACCCGAGACTTTTATAAGAAATATTTTGTTTTTATATAAATCATCAAAGGAATCGTTCACTACACACAACACTAGCTTGGCTTGCTTTACACGCAATCGCGAGCTTCCTTGGTAGCTTGCGTCGTACGCAATACCGAGTTTCACTAAACAACAATATGCTATTTAAATATTATTAAAACTAGCCGTTATGAATAGTAATAACCACTTTTTGAAATTTTTTAAATTTTATTTTTCAAAATGGACTTCGTTTCTGTATTTGGAATATCGAAATTAGCCTTGGGTGAAATTTTGGTATTTTTTTGGAAACATTCAATTTTTGATTAATAATGAAAACACTAGGTTACTATTTAAAAACCAGATTTTTATTTAAATAATAATTTATTTTATTTAAATTTATTTTAGGTAAAAATTGATACATAATACATATATAAGTTCAATGTAATTCATTGGAGTAATATTATAATATTTTTAGATATATAAAAATTTTATTGAACTTTTCACCGTCTTTTACCCACCTCCTAGGAGAATTTGCAAATTTATATAAAACTTAATTTTACCGCTTCTGTGAGTGGAATTTCATAAATCTGAGAGACACGATTGATGTCAGTAAGTAAAATGTGGTTCAATGAGATGAAAATAATTTTTGGTGAATAGTAACTTTTTACATTTATTTACCACAGTTAAAAGTAATTAGGTTAATTAAGAGTAAAAATAATATTATTATTACCCTAACACCCGTCCTAATTCTATTGGATAAGCGTAATTCGACCAAAAACGACCTTAGGAATAAAATATGACCATTTAGGCCCACATGGATTAGATTAGGACATTTATTATTAATTTATTTAAAGAATGGTTGAAATTGTTAAAATCAAAGATTTATAAGTAAATAATTATTAATATCGGGGTATAAATGAGATAAATTCAACTATGAATATTCATTATAGAGATAAAATGATTTACTACATAATGATCTTTTATTTATAATTTTTAGATATTAAATAATTTAATTTATTTATGACACAATGATGATGCAGTAATTATCTCATTAATGAAATATTGACATAATTGACGTTATAAATGCCCAAATAAATGTAATTTGAAACTTTTTATGAATTAAAATAATTTGATATGTTAATATGACATGTTAGTATTGATTTAATTTAATTTTTTCGAACAAATATTTCTGTTATAATTTTCAAAAAAATAAATTACCAAATAGTGTCAAAATTGACATAAAATAGTTTTTAAAATGAATATTATATTTTTAATTGTTCATTTATTATTAAAAATATAAGGTTCAGCCAAAGGATTTATATAAGGTTGTAAATATTAATAATAAACAAATTGGGGTTATTTTGGCTTGTTATAGTATTTTTATTAACCTTATAGTGTAAGAAAACAAAAAAGACACGGTAAAAGTAAAATTATCTAACTTAAAGTTAAATATAAATGATAAGGTTAAAATAGAAACCTAATCTTGTCAAAATTCTATTTTATGAGATTATTTCGACCCATACCAACCTTATCTTAGAAATAAATCAATTTGGAGCTATTTAAAACCAAATATGGCTTTATAATAAAATAATAGTTTTAGTTTATCCAAAGGTGCCCTTCTCCTCCCTTATAAAAGGGAACCTCCTCCCTCTCTTCCTCACACCACATTGAGCCTTAAATCTCTGCAAAACCCTGATAATTTATCTTCTACACTTCCCTAGAAACATCCTAGAGGTCCTGGTCTTCTTCAATGACCAATTTTATTGCGCTAAAAGGAGGTGTCAAAGAGGCGATTCAAATAAGAGGTAATGTCCATTACTGACTCTTTCAACTTTATTTCTTCTTCCACTTCTTCTTCTTTAGTTGTTTAATTATGAAGTAATAGAATCAGTATCACTCATATACTTATATGTTATTAAATTATGAAACAACCCTATTTCACCATCTATCCATCCTACGGAAAACGAAATCACCGCACGTGCGTACGTACGGAATACCGTCTCCACTCCGTGGTGTAATCTATTTTCCACCACCACCTTACATGGATGGGTATAATGGTGTAAAGAATGAATATATATGATTATTGTAAAGTGATATTGATTCTTAAATAGTATACATACACTTCAATACAGTTCCATGATCATGGGAACGATATCATCGCTCGTGCGTACGTACGTAATACCGTCTCCATGATGTGATGTGACTCGTTCTACATGATTTTCATTGCATAATGATTACATAAATGAATTGAGTGCATAAATATGATATATATTACACTAATAACATTCTGTAATTTATGTATCTATATCCTAAAAAGAATAATAACAATTTATTTGACAAAACATGCATAAGAACAAAAAGTAATAAACACCCAAATAACAAGTAGCAATGAAATATTACTATTAATAAGGTATGAATATGACCATATGTGATATCATAACAATGATTATGATTCTGTAATAAGTCAATGACATTATTGAAATCATTATACAGGAGGTTCGGACACTTACGATGCAAATCGGACCTAAGGTAAGGGAAATATCACAATCTAATTTTTATCTGAGATTGTTTATACTTTGGAATTTACTGGTGTGTATTTTATCATCCACATCCATGTTTCCTCAATATGTAATGTTATTTCAATCCACCTAAGATTGTTCAAATCCAATTTTATCCTTCGGTGAATTTTATTAAAATATATGAAAGGAATCTTGTGTCGTTTTTCGTACGAGGTACTTTTTGACTTTTCTGACAAAAGTACAAAAAGAATGTTTTTTTAACTTATACGACATGAATGGATTTTTGAAACATTATTTCCAAGAAGATCCCTTTACAAGTTTTCAAGTTTATTTTTAATCAAATTATTTTAGTTTATAATTTATGATATGTTAAGAAAGTAAAAGTGTTTTTGAATTAGAAAGAATATTTTCCTCAAGAATATAGTTCAAGTGTTTTATCAAAATTGTTTTCCATCTAAGATAATAAAGGGTTCTGTTTCTATCCCTATTATTACATTGATTTGATTATGTTATGATGGAATTATTTTTATGAATTCCTTTATCTTATATGAATTGTTTTATGATGTCACGATGTTTAAGAATTCCATTTTTATTACATGGGTTATGCTATGATGTATGGTTTTTGATTTTGTGGCACACATAAGAATGGTATCATTATGAGATGGTTGGGACCTATATCTCCCTCCAATGCATTGGGTAAAGATTTTATATCTCATGAGATAGATATGGCTGGAACGGGAGGTTAAACCAGTTCAGTGAAACAAGACTGAAATGAGGAGTGAACTCGGTTCAGAAATGGACTTTGGCCACTAAGATAGTCTTGGCAAAGAGTCTTGACTACTGAGAAATGATTCTCTGTGATTATGTGTGTATGCCACAAAGATTCATGTTTTATGATTTGATTATTGTGATTACATATCACTGCCATGATTTATCCCATGTTATGAAATTATGATCTCTTTTGCAGGGTAAGATTTCTAAAATGTTATGTTCTTATGAATATGATGTGATTGATATTTATTTTGTTTACCCTTACTGAGCATTTGAGCTCACCCTTTTGTATGTTTTCTTTCCCCAGGTCCGGAATAAGGTTATTAAGTAAGATATGCCAAAAGGGAGAATAGATATGATGAAATAAATGGGAGACAGTGTAGACGCCTTATGAACCAGTTGTTTATGTTTCCCAGTTTCTAAAGACACTATACCTATACGGTCCATTTGTGGTTTTGTTATATGTTGTAATAAGTATACTTCAATTTTGAAGTACTAACATTGTATGTAAAGTATGGGTCATTATATTGTGACAAAGCATTATAATTTCAATAAATGAGTATATAATCTGTCATGATTATAGGTTAGTTGATTTGGTTCTTAGAAGACTATATAAACCCATATATATCATAATAGAGATTTCCACAAGTATGTGACACTCAATGCTCTAAAATTAACTCCTTGACTATCAGATCACTCATAGAACTTATTCTCTCATTCCTTAAACCTAAATATTCTAGATGAATGTGAATAAGATGGTCTTCCTACCTAAGGGTTGGGTGATTACAATTTCATGTGGATACCCTAAGATAGATAAATACTTTTGTTTCTCCTTATTGATCTGAGTAATATTTCTATTTAAATTTGGGGCATGTTATATTTTAAAGTTGAATGTTACATAATTGTATTATTTATTATTCATTAAAACTTTATATATAAAATATGGATATAATAGTGTTTTGTAGTTGTATATTTTTTTTTAATGTTTTACATCCCTATAAAAACAAATTTGGTTGATTATTTAGAATTTAAAATGGTTATGGAAATTGAATAAAATCATCATTAAACATGAAATAAGATGGTAGGAAAAATTTAATCAATAACCTAATCAATATGAATTACTAATTTCTAATAACAGTGTAATAATAATAATATAAGATTATATCATATCATTTTATGAGGTTGTGAAGATTTTTTTTGATGACAAATATTTGTCATACTAAGTATATTAAATGGTGAATATGTACATTGATAATATTTTTTATCTTGAAGATCCACCTATGTAGATAAAACCTACTGGGTTATAGTGGTAAATTTACAAGATGAATAATATAGATGATATTTTTTGTATTTGCAATTCTATCTTGGTAGATTATAGTTTTTAGAAACATCATGATATTGAATTGAAGAAACCTTTTCTCTAGTGTATATGATAAAATATATTCAATTTTTTTTTAAATATAACCATATTATGATTATAATATATATCAAATATATGTTAAAAATAAATTCATTTATGAGAATTATTTGATGATATATATATGATACAACATAATGTTTTTTAAAATACAAGAAATGATTCTAAGATTTATAAGCTTAATAAATGCATTTATTGGATAAAACAATATCATAATATTTGAATATATTTTGAAGATATTTATTAGTGTGTTTGAATTTTAAAAAAAAAGAGATGAACCTTTTGTATATAAAAATACCGATGAGGGAATTGATATAAGTATAGTGTTTTATATTGTTGATATACTTTTATATGATATGATATCATGGTGTTACAATCAAGGATATATATTTTTAGGTAATTTCATATAAATACAAGATAAAATAGAAAACTTTACATATTTTGGTACAAATACTAATAGAGTAAGATCTATTTTTTGATTATCCTTCGACAGAACACATAAAATGGTATTTTTTTAAAAATTAAATATCTTTGAAGAATGTAAAAAAGGGTTTTTTAGAAATTTATCATTAAATTATATCCAATACACACTATCATTCAACTAATAAAGGACACAAACACATGAATATGATTCCATATACTTTGTGTGTCTGATCAATATTTTATGCTCTGTTTTATACTCATAATGATGTATCTTTTTCAATATGTATAAGGATTTGATACCAAAAAAATTTCGATGAATTAAATTTTGTTATCATACAGAATATCCTTACATAATTGAGAAGAAATAAGGATGTAATCATAGTTCTTATAGGTGATTAATATATTATTATAATGGCTTTAGACTATTCTATTTTCTATATTGAAAAGGATAATTTTATATAATAGTTAATAGTAGTATTTTTCATATATAGTGGCGCTACAAGCTTGAAATGTTTTAAGAAACTAATATTTATTGATCCTATAATAGAATTTGATTGTAACATAGTATATTATATGACTAAAGAGGTGTTTGGATAAATAAGTACCTTACTGAAATGTATGTTATCCAAAAAATCATACATCCAATTCAACTCTATTATGATAATAATTGAGTGTATTCGCTAGTTAATCATCACACGTTTCACCAAAAATCCAAATAATTTCTATATATATTTCAACCCATTAGATATATAATTAATAATGGTGATATTAAGATGTTCTATGTTCCTAGATAGGGTAATATTATATATCCCCTAAAAAAATTTATGAAAAAAAGCAAGAATGCCACACATATTTTTGTGGTATTATATACGTGGATGATTTTAATATGTACAATTGGGAGAGTTTTAGTGTTTATTATCTAAATTTCATCATGTATTATTGGATTAGGGACATGATATATAATTTAATATACGTTAACGGTAGTAATTTATTGTTAATTTAAGTTTGTTATACTGAGCATAGGAGATGATATGATAAAAACCCGTTGGATTATTTGCATTACTTGGTTATCCCTAATTGATGATTTTCATATTGGATTTTGATGGATAATAAAATCAGATGTCCCCCCAATCTTTGGGTCATGGCTCTCCCCTCACACCGGGGTTTTCCCAATGCTGATACTTCCTCCTCGTCGCTCCCTCACAGTGAGAATCCCTTCTTTAGTGTTCATCCACTTATCTCCTTGGCATTCCATTTCTATCCTCCTATCCCTTGTTTGTTTCGACCTTTTCTCATGTTGTTGATACCATCGTGAGCAAACCCCACTCAGGTTTGACTTGATGCTACACCGGTGACTTGGGTTTTTGTTGGTGGTGTCTTCTAGTGAGATTATTCTATGCATTGTTCTTTGACCTCTTGGTTGTGGTCTCTATTCTTTGTTGTGACCTTCTATTTTTTTCTAGATGCTCTGGGCCCACTTTCTTTTGATCCTCTTCGATTGCAGTTTGCTCGGTGGTGGCTTTGAGAGTAGGATTTGGTGGGCATGGTGTCGATCAGAGCTCGATGTCAAGGACTTAGTCCACTTCTTTCTATGATCCTACTCCATGAATCCACTACTCTTATCCCAATTGAACTCGTGCAATGGTCTCCGTGGTGTCTTGGGTTATACGATTAGAGTGGACAATGGTGTTGCAGGAGACAATTATCATGGTGGATTCAACTTAGTCTATGGGTCCCCACTGGGCGTGTTCATTAGGTTTGTTGATAATCCTCTTCAATTGGGGATTTTCATCTTTCATATGCGGTTTTTTTCTATAGGATTCATTTGGTTGATTTGTTAAGAATTTTTTCTATGATGGATTGGTCTAGTTTGACATTCTAGATGGAATTTATTTTGTTTTTTTTAATTGATGGTGTGGTCTGCCACCGACATGTTGATGTTGAGGATGTGAGGATGACATTAATTTCTTTTTATGTGGACAATAATTCATTTGATATTGATTCTATGTGCCTTTTATTGATGATGGAGGTGACATGGGATCAGAATATGTGGCACAAGGTATGCTGGGATCGAGGATTATTTTTACAAATTTGAATATGGATTTGGTTTGATTTAGGTGTTTGTTTAAATTTTGAATTTGGATTACTGATGACTATGTTTTTGTTGTTTAATGCTGCTATTTTGTTCTAATTCACATTTTTAATATTTATTTCACACTTATCATGAAATTGGATTTAATAAAAAAAATGTACTTAGAATATTTTTCTATAATGATATGTTGTGATTAGTATGAATATGATAACTTTTATAGAGATATTAATAATCACCCATAAGATATATGTTGGTGAACCTATATTTGGAATAACCTACTTAATTAACACCAGATGAAAAATCATAATTTTTTTACTGGTGTTAATGAATTCGACATTAGATATTGACCCTTTTCCTCGAGGTTAAAAAATATGTTCCCTCAATGCAATGATTCATACTATGCTGCCTATCTAATTTAATTTTTTTAATTTTCTGAAGAAAATGTAATTGTGTATTCCACTTACTAAATGGATGGATTTGATTAAAAAGGATAGGTTTTTCCTCTCCATATGATCGGTTATGTTATCATGACCATAAATTGAGCTTTTAATAAGTGAGTTCTTAGACATGATAAGATAATTACATGTGATGTAATTATATATGATTAATTCAAATCAATTATTAATAAAAAGAGACAATCAATATGGGATTTACATTATCCATATATTTTTTACAATCCTAATCTCAATGAAAAAAATGAATATTTCTTATAAATATGTGGTGAATTATATAACACCAAATGCCTTTTTAATTTTGTTAGGTATTTTTTGATTCACGATACCTCTCTTAGTTTATGAATATGACTGAGATTCATAATTATTTAAAATTTTATAAAGGTCCCTTATGGGTATATATAAGATATGGCTAATTGGTACATTCATTATAATGTGATTAATTTTTCAGTAAATAAGTTTATGAATATTATAAACAAAAATAATTTTTTTTATATGCATTTGAAATATTTAATTAAATGATGTATTTTAATAAAATAATTAATGTCTCATTGTAATATAAATAATGATTTATTTATACTATTAAAATAAATACACGAGGAGAAGGAAATACCTAAAGGAGATTCAGGATTGGGCATGAATAATTGGGCTTCATATTTTCCTTAGAAATCAGAAATTCATAATTCCACAAATAGAGATCATTTAAGCACCTATGTTTTATGATTTAAAAAATTTTGAGACCCATTAATGCACCTCTAATGGTCTTATGGTACATAAGACACTTTTGGTGGCTATTTAATACTCCAAATAACTATTGGGGAATATTTATTTCATTTCGTATGGTGTAGAATGAATTTAGATTCATCATAGTAAATTGAATGAAGATTCTGAAAAAATATAAAGCATTTTTTGTGTAATGTTAATTCTATTAAGATAAATCGTAGGTGGTTCTTTGTGTTCTTTGGAGTTCCGCCTCTGATAGACTAACCCAGTTCTACTCATGTGAGAGAGTTTTATGGTATTTTCACATCCTCATTTCCATCATTTTTTTTCTTATTAGTGACTAGTATCACTTGAATTAGAATACTAATACACCAAGTAATTCATAATTATTGATATTTATGGATACCAAATGTTGATTGGGTTTGATAAATCTATCTTGATTTGAATATTCCAAACATTTTTAAATTGGTATTTTTTTACGGATTAATTATTTTTTTTCATTTACTTATTATGAACATGAATAAGTTTTATTAATAATAATTTTTTCCATACCAAGGGTTGGTAACATCATCAAAACCATGAAATCAATGTCATGAGAGGAGAATGTGGGGGCCTGAATTTTCACAGAATTAGTTTTTTATCATTATTATCTAAGAATTATTGAATGTTCAGATATTAAATAATAAAAATATAGCATACTAGGGGAGTATTATTATTATAAATTAATTAATGTAAATTTAATTATATTTGAGATTTAGTTCATGCTTTCAGTAGAAACATCATTCTTCTACGATGATAATTCAATTATAAAACACTCAAAAAAATTAATTCTATATGAGAGAACATAAAATATTGATTTGAGGTTTTACTTATTAAGAGGTATATGAAATTATAGGATAATTAATCTCATCCAATACTATTTTGACATGATTTTCTACTAAATACTTTAATTGAGGTGGTGTGAATTAGGGTGAATTGACATTTTGACTTCTCTTTTGAATTAGATGGAAAAATTATTTCTATTAGTTTTGAAACCTTAAGTTTGATTTTAAATCACACCCAAATTATGAAATATAAAGAGAATGAATATATTAATTTTATATTACACACCTATAAATGGATACTATAATGAGTTTATATCAATGGTGTGTTTATATATATATTAACCACTACTTAACTTGAATCTGATTAAAAAATTAGAAAGAGTTCACTGCTTCACCGATGTCCATGAAATCTTTTTATCTTTCATGCACTATTTTAATGATAAATAAAAATAAGGAATCAATATATTGGTTGATATTTATAGGATTTTATACAAAAAAATATTAAATATTAAGGGTGTTCTCTATGATTCTCTTTTCATTAAATTTATAGATATCCAATTATATGCACAACCCACACATAGTCTTCCAAACATGAACTTTAATGAAATTAATCCTCACAAACATACCTTCACAAATTAAGATATTCAAAAATATATGCTATTGATACACTGATTCCATATCTTTAATATTTCTCATCCAAAATTATTCACTATGTTTCTAAATTCTACACACTAACTTTTCTTTTCATATTTAAAGAATATTTAAATTTTATATAATTCATTATATACTTTTGATATGATTGTCCCAAGTGAATCTTATATCAGACAAGTACATGCCCAATGATGGATTTGTTTTTATTTTGATGAATAAAAGATAAGAACATAATGAAGAATGAAATTCCTCATGATTATATCTGATTAATAATTACCAAAAATCCAAAAACCACATAGATTTTATTCTATGTTAAATTCATAACTAATTAAATAATAAAAAAAAAAGAGGGTAGTGAGTTCCTTCTTCAATGATGACATTGATCAATAAAACAAACCTTCATGTTATTCCATTTTTTCTCAAAAGGATCCAAATTATTTTCCCACTTGTGGTAGTCTAAACATGCTCTTTGATCTTAAATCACCATTGATGGTACACTGGGTGCTAGAGTGGTGGTACTGATCACCTTCTGTTGTTTTACCATAATCACAATACAATTATTTATTATTGAAATTTTGATTATTTTTTATTAATACCGAGAAGAAGGATGAAGGTAGAAAAGATTCCTTGAATCATGAGACGAATCCCTAAGATGTTCTTTTGATAGATAATTCTCTAGATAGAAAATAATTATGCACAACCAAATAATTCATATCACCCAAAAAAATAATATAATCATGTATATATAGAACTAGGGTTAGAGGATTAGAAGTTTAAAAAATTACCTTATTAAATATCTTAATCCTTAGCGAACCCTATTTATAAATATAATAATATTGTTATTATTTTATTGAATATCACATGTCTCTTAGATAATATCAATGTCAATAAATAAATTAATATTTATTTACATGATATTTAGTATGTATTCTATGTTACTAGTTTCTTTTCTCATCCCCTCCACCTTCCACAAAAGTTACCAAAGCTTGAATAATAAATGTAATTCATTTTATTAATAAATAAATATAATATTTATGATCTTGTGAATTTAATTTTATTTTAACATATGAATCAAAAAAAATAGTGACTGAGTAATAACCCTAACTTGAGTAACCAGAGAAAGTGGTTACATTATTACATTATCACAGATACAATGGATATAATCATTGGGTACTAGTCTCTTTACTATCCTGATAATGAAAGATACATGCATGATTCCCATTTTACATTTGAAATAAAATAAGAAAACATACAAACATAAAACATTCAACATCCTTGAACTCATTCAAACAAATATTCTTTATATTCTGAAAAAAGAAATAAACATAAGGGAGAGCACAAATTCTCAGTATGGGTTACTACTGTGTAAGAAATCATGATTAAATTAATCATAACTAATATGAAAAAGTAAATAAATTAAAAATAAATTACATTTAATCAATAACATGAGAAAAAAATTTGTCCATGTATAATATCAATGAAATAAACTCTTGTATAATAACAACTACATTATAAATAGAGGAAATGATTAATATCAAATATCATGATATCTATATCATCCTGATTGTGTACCAATATTGTTCATAACTATGGGTATGTACACACTAATAACTCATTTTATTTTTTCAACTGATTTGTCTCATGAGACCTTTTGATTGCATTAAGGGGATATTTATAATTTTTCCCCACCTGTAACTACATGTCTAATACATTCCTCATATATTGAATGACCAACTTAATTCATAAAAAATATGACTCATCAATAAATATTCACAGTGAGTAAATAATATTGGTTTATCATGATTTTCCCCAATCAATGAATTAATATTCGTAATAAAACACCATATAAAAAATAGTATACAGTTTTGTAAATTATCATATCCATGAATCAAATAATATTTTTATTTAAGAAAAATGTAATATAAAATGATCAAAATAATTTTAATGTTTCAAGATAAAGTTAATTACCCACAAATTAATATGGGATATGATGTGGCCATTGGCTTGTAGAAAATACTAGTTTTGTAATAAAATCATTTCTTTTGTATGAATAAACAAAATGGAAGTGAAATATTAAAATAATATTTCATTAAAGATATTTTTTAAATATTTAAAACATGTAGGAGAAGATAAATATTTTCAAATGGTTACATCATGGGTGATGTCTATTATCGTCGTATATGTTAAAAACATTCCTTTTTTACATTATATAATGAAAGATGAAAATGACGCTTTTAGAAAACAAAAGAAAGCCTCCAATAAACCATTTTAAAATGTTATGGATAATTTAAAATGTATATAATAAATCAATTGAGTAAAAAAAGTAATTTTTAAATATAATATTGAATAACTTGAATAAGGAAGAGGAATATATATGATTAAAAGATAAAATAAATCATTTTCTCTTTGAGACATTTATTTTCATGATTCAAGTGCAAAAGTGAGGAAAATTAAATTATAAAATAGGGGAAAATCATAAATATATAGAGAATAAGGATGTATATGGAGGTTAAGAAGGATAGGTTATAATTTTCCTTCATATAAAATATGATCAATAAAAAAAATTGAGGTTGTATAGTAAATTCATACATCATAGGTAACTTCTAGATTAAAACACCTTGAATGAAAAAAAAAATTAATTCAAATATTAATCCTAATTAATAAATATTTATCCATGTAAAATATATCAAATGGATAGTCTATACACTACTTAGTAGTAAATTATTCTATAATAACAAATATATCTCAATGGAGTGTTAATTGAGATGAAATCTCTTACTTTGCAATTCAAATTAGTTGAACGTGGTTTAAAATTTTATTTAATGGTTTTAAACATGTTGTTAATTTATACCCGATTTATATTATTATATATAATTTCATATATTATCATATTATAACATATTATCACCCATTAATTAATATTATTTCATTATTACCATTGTTTTGGGTGTTAACTCCATCATTTTCTCATCTATGTTTCATCATGGAAATTTTGGTTATTTTTATAGGATATAGTTCGATTATATCCATAATGATATTGAATTTATAAATAATTTATTTTAAATTATATTCTTTTTTATAATCATTCTTGAAATTTTAACATGGAAAAGGAATCATAATGCTTTGTTGAGATGGTAGGACATACGTACGCATAAGCGATTTTACCATTTTCTTAATAGGTTAAAGGGTAAGGAATTTGATGATATATTAAATTTTATGAATAAAAATCATGTAATATTTATCATATATATTCATTAATTACATCATTATTACTATCTATGTGATTCAGTGATGGAAAAGAAATTAAATCAGCTCCCAAGCTTATAGATTTTGTGCACATGAGTGATGATTTTGTTTTCCATTTAATGGATAAATAGACGGAAAATTTATATTTCATAAACATCATAACATACCATTAAATGTTATATAGAGGTGTTATTATATTAGGATTATTAATATATACTTTATAGGGATACAAGAAGTACCAAAATAAAGATCTTGGTGAATACGATTACCTTCTCTTAGAAAAACCACCTTTAGATATATCATTAAGGACTCTAGGATTGGTCTTTGAGAAGAAAAAAATATTTAAATTTGGATAATTATATTTGTTGTAACCATGGCCATCTATGCATTAATTAGAGAATGGTGTCTGTTTTTTGTCAATCCTCAGAGGAAGTTCAGAATGTGTGCCAGAAAAGGACTCATACAGGTCAAGAAGATAATAGTATTGAAGGTGGAACCATTTTCCCGTGTTTTCCAGATTTATGGACCTCAAAACAGATAAAAGGTGAAAAACAATGCTTTTTGGGAGAGACTTGCATGTCGGGTATCTGTCGTGAAAGTGACTTGAACACCGAGAAAGGACTTGCACGTCGGTGCCTAGGAGGATTAAAAAGTTTCGTTCCATATGTTTTTCAATATTAAAACTTCAAAATATGGAAAAGGAAAGATTGTCGCGCAAGTATTGGTTTTTTCGAGCAAGTGAGTAGCGCAACAGAGGCTTGGGCGGTTGGAGTTGCACACTGGTACTTGCGTGCCGAGAGGAGGCTTGCGTTCCACTACGTAGGGTGTCTAGTTTTCCTATAAATAGTGAACCGCCACTCCTCATTTTTAATGAAGTTTGATACTTTGATAATTTCAGTGCTCCCGTCACGCAGGTGAAGTAGTTGTGAAAGTGGTTGTGGGTCATGCAAGTATAAGTTGTGCGAAAGTTGTCCTTTTCACACCAAAACCGATTTGGGTGAAAGGAAATGTGGTTCAGACAAGTTTAAAGTTGTATAAGTGAGTGTTGCGCAAGACGTTGAGGTGGACTTTCACACCAGTTATAACTTGCACACCATCATTGAAAATTGTGTGCCGTCTTGGGGAAGCACACCTGGTGTTATTGATGTACGCCCATCTTTTTGAAACTACACAAAAGCTCGGAGATTGCATGGTATCCTCTATCCAAAGTGAGATTCGTCTACTTGTCAGAGTTGGACTTAAACAGAGCATCTATATACAATAGAGGATACATTCTTTTGTAATTATGAAGTGACCTTCACATCTATAAACTGAGTGGGACATCACCGAAGGCAGTGATCCAGGGGGAGTCAATGGGAGTGACCCGAGGGATGTAGTGAGCTATCCCTGAAACTTTGTAAAGGCAGTGAGCCGGGGACAATGTGACTATGCCTGAACCAATGTAATCCACAACTAGTGAAGAATAATGGAATTTGGTATGACCAACAACCTTTCGGCATATACTCCTTTGACATAGCCCTTAGCGGTGAACCAAGTAAAAAGTGTTGTGTCATCTTTCTACATGTGAAGGTTTTCTTTCTGATATTTTTCATCATACAAGTTTAACAGGTTCCTACCAACGTGGGAACATGATCCATCTCTTTAAAAGAAAAAGTTTCCAGCCTGATTCACCCCTCCCCTCTCTGGGTGTCCTGGGGTTCTACAAGTGGTATCAGAGGGGTAGTTGCTGGTGTTGAATCTGTCCCTTGTCATCATAGAGAATGCAGTCAATGTCAGGGGAGTCCCTCTCTTTGATGGACGAAATTTTATGATTTGGAAAAATAGAATGAGATCTCATCTAATATCCCTTGGAATGGATGTTTTTGTTCCTCCATGCAAGGCATACATGGTACTGATCCAATAGGGCTGGCTATGACTGTTGCTGGTAGGAAAATTCTTGATGCTGATGTTAAAGCACAGAATGCTCTCACCACATCACTTTCAGATCATATCTATCTAAAGGTAATGAGTCGCACCTCAGTAAAGTCCATGTGGGATAAACTTGAAAATATTTATGAAGGAGATACAAATGTGAAGGAGGAAAAACAAAAAGTCATACACAACAGGTTTGACGATCTAAGGATGCATCCTAATGAGAATGCAGATTCATTCTTCAATCAAATAACGGAAGTTGTGGGAGAAATTAGAGGTCTTGGAGAAGAAATTAAAGACATTGATGTCCTAAAGAAAATTTGGAGAAAACATCCTCCTATATACAATGCAATGGTGTCATCCCTTGAAGAAACAGATATGTGTAAAATATCTCTAGATGATCTTTTAAGTAGTCTGGTGGCATATGAGATGAGAGTCAAACCTGAAGATGCCACAAATCGTGTAACCATGGAAATGGAATTCAATGCCATAGACAAACTTAGAATTTCAGAAGATAGTGGTGGTGAATATGAAGAGGAAAATGAAATTATTTCTCTCATCACCAAGAATCGGAAGAATAGAAAAGGTAAATTCAAAGGTAATCAACCTCTGGCATGTTTTAGTTGTGGAAGAGTCGGGCACATTGCCTCTTAGTGCCAATGAATGTTTGATGATGATGAAAGTGAAGTAGAAGACATTGAGAAGCCTTGGAAAAGGTTTTTCAAAAATAGAGACTACATATTTGGGAAGAAGATACAGAGGAAGAGTTTTTTCTGTGAAGAGGAAGATAATGATATTGAATTCTATGATGGAGAAGAACCAGAATTTAAAACTAGGAACCATTCTACCATGATGGCCACTGTTGAAAAATCAGAAGATACTGGTGGAGAAAATTAGTTGAAAACTAGTTCAAATCCCGAGTTGAAACATTAAGATTCTATTAGTAAGATCAATATTAAATTTAAGAGTGGCAATAAGTGAAAATAAATTGTAGAAGAATCAACTAAATATGTTGATCATCTTGAAGCTGAAATTGAACGACTGGAAGAATTGGTGAAAATATAGTCAAAATTACATAAAAATATGATGATGTAGTGGATATGAATCTGATAGTTGAAGAGCAAGAAAAGGCCATCAATGAACTCACCTCCAGAATAAAAGAAAATTCCAAGACTGTTGAGCATATTGAAGATGAAGTTGTTACTATTATGAGTAAACTTGAAAATATTCAATTTCAAAAGAATCAGGGAAGTAAATACAGTTTGGAAGGTTCTCAGATGCTGAGCTGTTGGAGAGAGAAAAGCGTTGCTCTAATGGAGTTGAAAATATTTTAAATGATCAAAGACCTACCTGCATGGGAAATAGTAAAATTGGCTGTGAGGTAGAATCGTCAAATGATTCAAATAAATGTGACTAAAATAAAGGCATTCTGAATGTGGGTAATGTTGGAAAGTCTAATGATGTGATAAAACAGAAACCCCCAATTCAATCTGAAAGAAGAAGAGAAGATTATCCTTGAGCCCCATGGAAAAAGGATCCCTCATACTATTATCCCACATAAGAAGGTATGAGGGGAAATTCATGTGAGAAGACATTTCCTCTCATGAAGTGTCAGTTAAGTGGCTATTTGGGCCATACCATGTCATATTGCAAAAAATAAAGGAGCTACATGAATGGGGAAGATCTTGGAAGTCAACAAAGGAGATCGATTTCATATCCTCCATCTTATGGAATAAATAGCTTCTCCGGTTACTGTTTTCATTGTTCTAACATTGTCCATAAAGCAATGTATTGCAGACAGAGATACGACAGGAGAAACTCATACAACTCTCAGAAACGGGTCGGTTATCACCCTCCTGATGGTATTGTTCTCACAAATAGTTTTTATCCTCTGAATGAAGATTATGGGTATGAAGAATCAGATTATGTAGAGGAAATTATTAAAAGGCCATCAGTATCTTATACCCAATGCAATATCTCATGGAAAGAAAATAAGAAGATCGATAAATCCAATCATACAGAAGTAGCCCTCAAAGCTACAAACAGTAGCAGTACCTGGATTCTTGATAGTGGATGCTCTTCCCATATGATGGTAAATGCTGACCTTTTTAAGAACATTAAAAAGAAGGCAGATAGAATAGTGAGGATTGGTAATGATGGTGCTTTGAATATTGAAGGTAGTGGGAATACTGCTCTCGCCAATGGAGAGCTAAAAAAGACTAAAGTTCTTTATGTGGATGGTCTACGTCACAATCTCCTCAATGTGAGTCAACTCTGTGATTCAGGGCACGTAGTAACTTTCAATCAAAAATGCTGCACTATAAAGGAAAAAATAGGCAATTCTCTTATGATAGGCTGTAGAACAGATAGAAACTTGTATCAAGTTGATAGAAAAGTGAACTCCTGCTAGTTGTCTGTTGGAGAAGAAAATAATTTGTAGCATCGAAGGCTAGGGAACATTAACCAACAAGACATGGAAAATATATCTAAGCTGGAGATAGTCATGGATATCCCAATTTTGAAGTGTGAAATCCAAAAGTCTTGTGATGCTTGCATTCGTGGGAAGCTGGTCTGCAGTTCATATCGGCCAAAGAAGAAAAGAGCATCTCATCTTCTTGATCTAATTCATATAGATGTGTGTGGGCCGATAAATGTTGCCGGAACTCATGGAGAAAGGTACATTGTCCTTTTCATTGACGATTTTAGTAGAATGGAATGTGTTATGGTCATTCATAGGAAATGACAAGTGCTTGACTGCATGAAAACATATCGGCGAATCGCCGAGAATGATACTACACGAACAATCAAAGTGTTACAATCTGACAATAGAGGGGAATACATGTCCAATGAATTTGAAAATTACCTAGAAAAAACATGGAATAAAATATGAGGTAGCTTCTATGAGAACCCCATAGCAAAATGGAGTTTTTGAGCCCCAAAATCGATAGGTCAACGATATGGTCAGGACTATGCTGATTGAGAGTGGCATCTCTCACCATTACTGGAAGGAAGCTGTTGAAGATGCAATGCACATTCAAAATCGAACAGGGCATTATATGAGAGAAAAAAGACACCATCTGAATTTTGGCATGGAAGGAAGCCTTAGTTAAAATACTTTCCTGTTTTAGAAAGCAAATGTTTCATCTGAAATAAAGAAGGAAATCAAGGAACGTTTTGTGACAATGCTGATGAAGGAATTTTTATTGGGTATCCAATGAACAGCAAAGCCTAAAACTGCTTCAACAAGCGATTAAGAAGGATTGAAAAAAGTATTGATGTTAAGATAATTTCAGAGAAAACCACAAATGCTTCAAAGACATCATATGCTAATGAGATTGAAATTGAGGAAGAAAGTTAACATGGAGAAAATACAAATACTAAAATAGAGGAAGCTATACAAAACACTCAGCAGACACATCATGATGTTAACTCAGAAGAATAATCTGAAGAAGAAACTATGGTTGGAGAGAACACACTTCAACCTCACAGAAGAAATCGTAGAGCGTAGATTGATCCATCTAACATAATTGGGGATAGGAGTGCACCCGCACAAACAAGGAGGATGAGTAATAACACACAATATGTATTTCTGTCAGTTGTGGAGCCATCCTCATTTAAAGAAGCTGCAAAGGATGAATCATGGGTGAAATCCATGAATGAAGAGTTAGATCATATTGACAAGAATCAGACATGGGATCTTGTCCAGAGACCCGAAGTTCATAATGTGATTCGTAAAAAATGGATCTTCAAGAACAAGTTTGATGAGAATGGAAGTGTTATCAGAAACAAGGTACAACTGGTATATAAAGGATACTCCTAGATTGAAGGTGTTGATGTTGAAGAAACCTTTTCTCCTATGTCTATACTAGAGTCAATCAGAATTTTCCTTTCCATGGAACTCCAAAGAGGATATAAAGTATATCAAATGGATGTTAAGACAACATTTTTGAATGGTGTCCTCAAAGAAGAAGTCTACATTGAACAACCAGTGTGGTTTGTTCATGGTACTGATGACACAAAGGTCTATAAACTAAAGAAATCTCTATATGGTTTGATGTATGCACCACGGGTGTGGTACTCCCGACCGGACTCTTATCTCAAGAAGCTATAATTCAAAATAGGAGGAGTATATCACAATTTATATGTGAATAATTCTCCAAAAGATCAATTCATGGTTCTAGTCTACGTTGATGATATCATATTTGGTGGCAGCAGGCAGAAATCATTGGATGATTTTTCCAATCACATGAAATTATAATTTGAAATGTCTATGATTGGGGATCTCACATATTTCTTGGGGCTACAAGTGATTTAAAAGAAGGATTACACTTTCATTTATCAGGAAAAGTATGCAAGAGAGCTGCTGAAAAAGTTAAAATACAAGACTCCAAACCAATTTCAAATCTGATAGCAGTTAGAACTAATCTTGGAAAGCATGAGGATGCGACCTCAATAGATCACACCATGTACAAGAGGATCATTGGAAGCCTATTGTGCCTGATAGCAACACAGACAGATATTGTCTTTGTCACATGTCTTGCGGCCCGATTTCAGAGTAATCCAAATGAGGAAGATATGGCTGCAGTGAAAAGAATCATGAGGTATATTCAAGGTACTCACAATTGTGGATTATACTTTGCTACATGAAGGAATAGTGAATTATCATCATTTTCTGATGCTTACTGGGCTAGTGATGTTGTGGATAGAAAGTCCACCAGTGGTGGAGCATTATATATTAGGAATAAATGTGTTTGGTGGTTGACCAAGAAACAAGAAAGTACTTCTCTTAGTAATACTGAAGTGGATTATTTCTCTACCACAACGGCATGCCCTCAACTGCTATAGATCAAGAAAAAAATTAACATATATTGGTGATGAGGTAAAGAAACCAATTGTGATTTACTATGATTACAAGAGCATAATTGATCTTATGAAGAATCAGGTTCAACATTCTGGTACAAAACATATTGAAATCTGGTATCACTTTATGAAAGATAACGTTGATCAAGGAATGATTAGAATGGATCATGTGGGAACTGATAAGGAAGTGGCTGATATCCTGACTAATCCATTCTCAATGGCTATATTTTTGATGCATCGGTTGAACTTCGGTGTTTAGCCACCTCCCAGTGCATAAGGAGGTTATGGAAATACCCTCTCCTCAGTTATGTTAATTGTTTTTAATTTGTTTATGGTTGTGATGAAGGTTTGTAGGGGAGATACTGTCTAGGGGGAATGTGGTTTGAGCCAAACAAGAAACAATTACCGGTCTCTAGGTTTATTGTCAATGGGGGAGAAAGGAATAAATTCAGAAATGTTTAGGCATGTAATGCTTCTGTGACACTGTAAGAGAATTTCTTTGGTGTCATTAATAATTCCAAAACTCAGGAACCCAATTCAAGCTTTCTCTCTTGTTTTCTACATCGATCATTTCTCACATAGACTTAGAGTTTTGGATGAGTTGATTCTTGCATTTTTTGTCTACATGTGGATGATGATCTATTATATTCATTTGGCGATTTCCAAAAAAACCAATGGGGGAGATTGTTGGAACCATGGTCATCTTTGCATGAATTGGAGAATGGTTTGTGTTTGTTGTCAATCCTTAGAGTAAGTCCAGAATGTGTGCCAGCAAAGGACTCATACAGGTCAAGAAGATAATAGTATTGATGGTGGAACTGTTTTCTAGTGTTTCCCAAATTTCTGGACATCAAAACTGACAAAAGAAGAAGAAAATGCTTTTTGGGAAAGAGACTTGGGCGCCGGTGCCTAGGAGGATTGGAAAGTTGTGTTCCATATGTTTTTCAAGATCAAAACTTGAAAATATGGAAAAGGAAAGAGGGTCGCGCACGTATTGGTTTGGTCGCTCAAGTGAGTAGCACAACATAGGCTAGGGTGGTTGGAGTTGCACGCTGGTACTTGCGCGTTGAGAGGAGGCTAGTGTGCCACCGCGTAGGGTGTCCAGTTTTCATATAAATAGTGGACCACCCATCCTCATTTTAGCGAAGTTCGAGATTTGAGAAGTTCAGTGCTCCGGTCATGCAGGTGAAGTGGTTGCTCAAGTGGTTGTGGTTCACACAACTATAAGTTACGCGATAGTTTCCTTTTGTGCACCAAAACCGGTTTGGGTGAAAGGAAATGTGGCTCGTTCCAGTTTTATGTTGTGTAAGTGAGTGTCACACAAGTCGTTGAGGTGGACTTGTGCCCTAGTTAAATCTTGTGCGCTGTCTTTGAAACTTGTGTTCCGGTTTGGGGAAGCTCACCTTGTGTTGTTGAAGTACACCCATCTTTTTGAAGCTGCATGAAAGCTGGTATATTTCTTGGTATCCTCTGAGCAATGTGAGATTCATCTACTGGTGATAGTTGGACTTAAATAGAGGATCTACATACAATAGATGTAGTAATGCGAAACGGGCGGGCCGGGGCGGGGCTGGCTAAGCCCACACGGGTTTGAGCCCGCGTGGGTTTGTCCGCAAAATCCCACATATAATCCGAACAGAAACTTTCAAGCCCGCCCCACCCTGCATAAGCCTGCAGGTTGCCCATGGGTTGCCCATGGGCTTACCTACATTTACAAAAAAAATACTATTTATAATCATTTAAATACTGTATTTTTTATCATTATTAAAGGTATTTGTGGGGTGAAGTATGAATTAAAAATACTAGAGTTTTAAAGATGTGATGGAACATTTTTTGTGGGTTAATGGTGGCAGGTGGTAAGGCTGATGTGGTGGTGAATTATTGCGATAGAAAGTAGGTGAGTGATCGTTGATGGGCGATGAATGTTAATGTTGGTTGTGTGGTGATGTGAACAACTAACCCTGTGAATGAATGAACTCTCTCCAGGTAACGACAAGTTTCAGAGGAAGTTATTAGTGTTTTCATGAGGTTCAATCTAATTATCTTAATAAAAAAATAAAATTAAATAATAATAAAATTAAATCGACCTAAGAAATATTATGATTATAATAATTCTTATAGAATTGAAACCATGCGCAGGGGCGATGAGTTCCATTTGTCAAGAGATCGGTTGACACACCATGTGAATATAGTTAATAATTACTATAAAAATAATATAATATAATATTAAATAAATAAATAAAAAACTATTAAAAATTAACTTGTGAATAAATGGTGAATTAATATGACCATTACGGTGAGAAATCATATGTCACCAGTTAACCATGATTTTTTATTAAAAAAATAAATGTTAAAGAAACATATATTGTAAAAATAATATATTTTTTCAAAATCGAGCATGCGGGCAAGCCCGCACCTGCGTGGGCTCATCCCGCATTAACCTGCACCCGCACAATCTCAACTCGCATTGTCCCACACTTTAAATGGTCAAATAATTTAGGCCCGCCCCACCCCACATCCGCCCCAAACCTGCAAAGTCCACGGTCCACGAGCGTGCTTTGCATCCTTAAATAGAGGATGCATTATTTTGAAATGATGAGGAGACCTTCACATCTATAAACTGAGTGGGACTTCACCAAAAGGCAGTGAGCCAGGGGGAGTCAACAGGAGTGACATGAGGGATGCAGTGAGTTATCCCTGAACCTTTGTAAAGGCAATGATCTTGGGACAGAGTGACTGTGCCTTAACCATTGTAATCCTCAACTAGTAAAGAATAGTGTAATTTGGAACGACCGACAACATGTCGGTGTATGCTCCTTGGATGTATCCCTTAGTGTTGAACGAAGTAAAAAGTGGTGTTCCATATCTCTACATGTGAATGTTTTCTTTCTGATCTTTTTCATCATATAGGTTTAACAAGTTCCTACCAATGTGGGAACAAGTTCCATCTCTTTAAAAGAAAAAGTTGCCACCATGATTCACCCTCCCCCTCTCAGGGTGTCCCAGGGTCCTAAAATATTGGGAATAGATTTTTTCATGGTATTTTCGTTCTATATTTCTTGATATTTGTGACTAAGTTATAGGAGGCGGTGCCCTTTTATAATTGAGTCTAGTTGCACATTTGTTATTTTTCAAATGTTCATTATATCATCATGTCACATTCTTGGAAATATGGATCAAAATTGGATTAAAATACAATTGGATAAGTTAAATGGAAAGATAAAACAAAAAAATGGGGTTTTATAATGTTTCTTGCATTTTATCTTTTATCATTATAGATTAACCCCGATAAACCTGGTGTGACCATAACTATAATGATTATTTTTTACTTTTTTTAATATTCATTATGAAAAAAATTATGATGAACTTATTAAATAATATTAATTATGATGACTAAAAATATGTCTTAATTTTATTTCATATTCAATTCCTAAAATTCTTAGAAATTAATTTAAAAAATAACCCTCAAAACGTTTCAAAAACAGTTTTTTATGCATTTTTCAAGCATAAGATAGTATTACATTAACTATATGACTTGTAATAATTATTATATAGATTTAAATTCATAAATTTAGATATATAATGATTATATTTTATTTTAATCATTCATCATTAAATTATATTTTAACTAGTTAAAATTGAAATACATTATGCATTTTTTAAATAAAACAATTTTCTGAAAAAAAAATCACTTTATACCTCCAAATGATATTTTCTGTATTTATATCAAATACATATTCAATAAATTATTTATTAAATATATTATAACACATTATTGTAAATAAAATTTTGAATAGTTAAATAATTCATTTTCAAATTTAAATAAAAGCTTATTTCTAAGGGATATATTTCAAAAATTCATTATATGATTATATTGTCCATGTAAGTTCACAATAGATAATCATCCTATAAAATTAGAGTTTTTTTAATAAAATTTTAAAAAATGTATTATATTATAGTTTTATTAAAATACCACATTAACTTACAATATTTTAATATCATGTGTTACATGCTTCTCTCCTTTAAAAATTCCATCCTCGATGTTTTCATGGATATTACATTCTAAAAAAATGAGGGTGGGTCTTCTTCATAACATTCTCTAGTTCCCACATTTCATCCTCCATTTTATGATTTATCTAATGTAACATTACAAGTCAGGAAAACTAATTCCTATAAATGTGTTCTCTAGTGTCAATAATCAAGATATTCTCTTCACAGTAAGATAGAACATGTTCCAATTTTATTTCATTATAGGTGAGCACATGTATTGGATTTGGCATGTACTTTATTAACAATGATATATATAACACATCTTGTAATTTAGAGATACTTTATGTAATTTCCAATCCGTAATCGATAACTCCAATTATATCCAAAATTTCAAAAGGTCTAATGTACTTGGGTCTTAGTTTCCCTTTTTTAACAAACCTTATACACCCTTCCATAAGCATGATCTCTAACTTGAAATTCTAAAACATTCTTCTGGTTAACGGTATAAATTTTTTACCTACATTGAGATAATTTAATATGTGGCTGAAGATCCATTTACTTTTTCCTTGTATCCTCAAAAACATCGAGGCCTACATGTTTATTTTCAGAAACATCATCCCAATATGCTAAAGTATTAAATATCTTTCCATATAATGATTTATATGGTTCCATTTTAACACTTTAATAGAAACTGTTATTATATGAAAACTATTCCATTGGTAAATAATGATCCCATATACCTTGAAAGTCAAGTAAGAATATCCTCAACATGTAATCTATCATTCGAATTGTACATTTTGGGTTATCCATCGGTTTGAGGATGATACTTAGTGCTGAAGTGATACTCGGTATAAAGGTTCTTATAAACACATTTCCATATTTTTTTTTGTAAATTAGGGATCATGATCAAACATAATTTAAATAGGTGCACCAATAATTATTGAAAAATCATTAATATAGATCCATTAATGGCACTATATAGGTAAATCTTATCCTATATAAATAAAATGTGTAGATTTGGTTAGGAGAACAATAATAATCCACAATGAATCGTACTTTCTAAGAGTCTTTGGTAGTCTTATGAAAAATTATATATTAATTTCATATCATTCCCACATATAAATGGGTAAATGTTTAATGAATCTAAAAGAATGTTTTATCTCATCCTTTGCATATTGAAAAACCAATAATCTTGATACATAACCTGAAATTTTTCACTACATGTTATCCCACTAAAAATATTCCCTCATATCCTTATATATCTTGGTGTTATAATTGTGTATTCCATGATTAAGGCTATAAGTATCATCCAATAATTCCATTTTTAGATTAGGTATAGATAAAATTATAGTCCCTTTCTAAATTTCGTAATTTCATTTTCACAAATGAAGTCTCTCAAATTTCCATCATTCATAGATTTAATTTTCTTCTAAAAATTTTCATCATCATATTTGGGACATTTTGTATTTTCTAAAAAATATGATTTCATAATCATTTTTAAATGGTGTTACATTTCCCCTTCCTTAATAATTCCCATAACCATGATTACTAAATTAATGGACATGGTATCCCTTTCATTCCCCATTGTGTCAGAACTCTATGCTATTTCTTGCTCAATACATTTTATTGTACTTCCCTAGGTAGTGTTGTATTGATAAATAATAATCCTTGAGTAATTTGAGCCATCTCTTTTTACTCATACTGAGATCCTTCTATTAAAATAATTATTTTATGCTCTTAGGTTCTGTATATATCTCACATATTTCAAAATAGAGATAATGAATCCATAACATTAGAATATTAGTATGGTTTCCAACTCAAGATCTTGAGTTTGATAATTTTTTTCATGATACATTAACTACCTTGATGTGAACGCAATAACTTTATCATTCAATATTTGGACACAACCAAGTCCCCTCGTTGTTGAATCACTATATATCATAAATTCATCATTTATTAATGGTAGAGTCAAATTCAAATGATTGAACAATATTATCTTCAATTATTCAAAACATTCTTCGTATTCCTTTATCCATTTAAATGTAACCCCATTATGTGTTAGCATGGTTAATTGGTTAGCCAGTCAGGGAAATTATTAGAAAAATCAAAGATAGTAACCTATCAATCCAATGATTCTATATACCAAGTATATGAATATTGGTGTAGTCTATTCTTTGAATACATTTATTTTTATAAGATCAACGGAGATTATGTCATTTGATATAGTATGGATAAACAAATAAAAATCCTAATGCCATAATTCTCAATTTCTATGTTTATAAATATTATGATTTTCCTATAAGGGTATTGATAATGATATTTATGTGATTATAATGGTCCTAATATCTATTATAATGTTTCAAGATATAAACAATGTATACACACACAATAAAATTGTAAAGATACTTCTTCAATCTTGTAATAATTAGATCCATAAATATATATGGTCATTTCTCTAATAAAAATGTAATTATAGAAAACTCATAATCTACATACCTTGTTCTAATTTTTTTCATCTAAATATCTTCCTCCTTTACCCCCAATCGTTGAAAAATATTGAGCTTGATGAAGTTGATCGAATAAGTCATCAATGTGTGGTAGATGATAATTTCCCATTATCATAGTATCATTGATTTCCCTATAATAAATAAAAGTCCTCATGGAATAAATAGGGGTTATCTAAGGTGAGACACTAGGGAATATAAATCCTTTATCACAAAACACCTTTATTTATTTATTCAATTCCACTAATTCCACAGTTTCTATTCTATAGGGAGTTTTCAATATAGATCTTCCATCAAGGATTAAATCAATAGAAATCCCAACTTCATGATCTAGTGGTTTTTAGGTAATTCCATTGGAAATAGTTTAACGTATTTTGTACATTAGGTATATACTCAATTATAAGAGTACCTTTTCCTATCTGTAGGTTGTTTCTTCTCTTCTTCCCCAAGAATCATGGTTAAAAGAGCTACTGTGTTTGGAACTACACATGACTTAGATGAAGATGTCCCTATATAAAGATAAGAAATTCTACATCATCATCATGGATCATAATTTCTTTTTCATATCAATAAAGTTTTTCATCATATTTTGAAAGAAAACCCACACCAAGGATTATAATAAATTCATCCAGAGGTAGAATAATAAAGTCAACACATAGATCATATTTGTGTGTAATAGTAGGAACATCAAAAAATATCCTTGTTGTAGTGATATTTCCTCTATTTTCTTTGACTTATGACTCCCTTCTTAAGGTTCTAAGGAAATATCACATTTTCATAGAAAACATGAAATATATAAAAAGTGTGATGATCCAGAATCAATTAAATAATTATCTAAATTTGGGTCCATGATTATAGTAACATCCACTAAATATTTATGAACTTCAACCTCATATGTAGTGATAACATTTTCATATCCTTATCTTCATGGCCTCCTTTATGGAATATTTAATTGATTATTGCTAAATTAGTTTAAATAATTCCATAATTATTTATATTTGAAGCACTATATAGTAGTGGTAACTTTATTTCCATTACATTTATGAGACAAATGAACCTTTTCTCTATACTTTAAACACCCTCCCATACCCTTTAGTCATTTTTTAGGATGTCTATTTCGACAACTTTTTCATGATGGAAATATATTCATTTTAATCTTCTTCTTTATTGATTTCCCTTTTATTTAATGTTCATACAACCTATTCTTCTCTAGATTTACATTAAATATATAAGATCTATAAAACTCTTTCTATATTTGTATGGTGTATAAAACTATTTCATCATATAAGTTAAAATAATGAGAAAGAAGTTCTCTTTAAAGGCTTAGATTAATACCTTCATAGAAATGGTCGATATTTCTTTATGTATTACATATGTTACCCAAAGAATACCTAGCTAGTATTATAAATGATTCCTCATAATCTGGAAAAATATCTTATTCCTTTTTTTAAAATGGGTAACCTTCTATTCATTTCAATTTTTTTTATCATGATGGAAATATTTTTTTAAAAATGTAACTTTAAAAGCTCTTTATTCCATATGTTATATTTATAATTCCTCCCTAGTATTCTGGATCAATGAACATCATTTATCAGTATCACCCTTGAGATAATATACTTCTAATAAAACCTTTTCCTTTTTATGGAATCCCAAGGCCAGAAATATATTTTCAAGGGACTTAATCCTTTGATCAACTACCACTATATTAGTAGTCCACTAAATTATGGGGGCTTCTATCATATAAAATAATCCAATATATGTGTATCATGAAATCAAAAAACATGTTGCTCTATAGGTACAATGTTAATAGACATAGTTTGGGATAACATCCCAAATATATACATGATTGTCTAAGCTCCAACATAATATGTATTGACTTAGCTAACAAGGAAATTTCTATATTGACCATGAGTATTGATACAAATATTTTTTCCAGTAATCGTTTCTAAAAAATGGATTATACTTAATTAGTTCCTAACATTATGAATTTTAACCCATGATTAGACACTAAAAGAGGATAATATTTTTTCTATATATTTTATTTTTCATGTGATTTATTATTCATAGAAATTGTTTCTTTTCATTTTAAAAGTTGAATATTATTTTGTGTCATGATTGAAATTAGTTTTAATGTGAATTATTTTACCGTACATTTTGAGGCATAATTTAAATCCCCTGATGATCATGATTTGAATTTCATATTTCATTTTTAGGATTCCCATTTCATTGGTAAGATTTCATTCTTCTTAAACACTTGACGAATCACATTGGAACACCACCAATATGGTCATTCATGACAACACATTATGGGAAAATTGAACTATATAGCATCCCAATAAAATGACTATAGAGATCAATATTCAAGCCCAATGATTCTGAAATTTTAAATTTAGATAGAGGACATCAAGGATAAAGTTTCATTCAACTGGGTAATGAAATAATTATGATTTTTCATGGAGTTCATTGTGGCCTAATTTGAATATGTAATTATGAGATAGATTCTATATCCTAGAAAAACATTGCCCCATCTCGATCATAACTCCAAAAACTACAATTGGGTTGAATTTTTATAGGATGTTATGGAATATCCATGACAATATTTTCCTCTTATATAAAACACCCACAATCATCCATTTAGATGTTTATTTTGAAAAATCTATAAGAGGCGTGTAAGTAGGATTCTATTTTGGGTCATGGGTGAAAATTTCCGTTTTCCACAAACGTTCCACAACCCTAAGACAACCATAATCAGGTGGTAAGACATTTAATTTTTGGCAGTCTTTATAGATGATATTCTGATATACTCCAAGAGAAAGGGGGAGCATGAGGATTATTTGAATATTGTACTAAAGACTTTATAAAGGGATAAAATTCATGAAAATAATAGTAAATATGAGTTATATATGGAAGAAGTATCATTATTGGGAAATGTTATCACATGAAAAGGGACATCTATAGACCCTTCCCAAACAAAGGAAATTAAGGAGTGGCTAAAATCAATATCTGTATTAGAGATAATATGATTCCTTAGTATAACTGGGTATAACTAATGATTTTTTAGAAACTTCTCATAATTATTATACCGACTAACCAAGATGAATTGGAAAGGATTAATATTTTTCTGGAGTAATGAATGTGAATAATATATCAAAGGGTTCAAAAATAGGTTTATCAGTACATCAGTACCTATAGTTCTCACAAGTGGGGAACTCTTTGTGGTATGCAGTGATGCTTAAAAGAATGGATTGGGATGTGTACTTATGAAAAACGAATAACTGATATCATATTCCTCAAGTAATTTGAATGATCATGAGAACAAGTATCCCAGATGTGATCTAGAGTTTGTGATTATGATATTCACGTTGAAAATGTAGTGGAATTATCTCTATGTAGAGAAGTGTGAGATATATACTGATTGCAAGATACTCAAATATATATTTACATAGAAGGATATTAATATGTGCTAATGAATATGGTTAGATATAATAAAGGATTATGGCTTCATAATCCACTACCATCCTAGTAATGAAAATAAAGTGGGAGCTGCTCTTAGTAGACAAGATCCTACAACATTATCAACGATGATAATTGATAAGAATCCAACCTTATAAGATTTGAAAAAGATGAACATTGGAATCATAAATGAAGGACCATGATTATTCCTTTCACAAAAGATTTATAAACCATACATTTTAGAGAAAATAAATAATGCTCAATGAACTGATGTAGAAATTTAGAAGAAGGTGGGGGATATAAAAAAGTGAAATTCTCAGAGTTAAAAATTGATGATTAGAGAGACCTAAGATTTAGTTCACTATTATTTGTACCATTAAATCTTAAGATAAATTAGGATATTATGAATGGTGCACATTTCTCCACCATATATATATACCCAATGAGAACCAATATGTATCGAGATTGTCAAGAAACTATTGGTGGGACAATATGAAGAAAGAGGTTGTTGAATATTCATCAAAGTGTTTAGTATTGTTAGGTCCACTAGGCTGGATACCCTGAGAGGGGGGGTGAATCAGGGTATGGCTAATTAAAAATTAATGCCCGTTCTGATCTAGTTTCGCTGTTAAGCAAAACACTCTTCTCTCTTTTTCCTACTGCACGATATAAACATAAAGTAAAGCAAGCACAGGACACAACAATTTTACTTGGTTCACCGCTAAGGGCTACGTCCAAGGAGCATACGCCGACAGGTTGCCGGTCGTACCAAATTCCACTAATCTTCACTAGCTGTGGATTACAAGATTCGGGCTAGATCACTTCTATGCCCAGGCTCACTGCCTTTACAATGTTTAGGGTCAGCTCACTGCTTTCCCAAGGGTCACTCCCTGTCTCTCTCTCTGGCTCACTGCCGGTGGAGAGGATCACCTTCTTCCTCTTCCTAAGCTCACTGCTCATGGAAGGAATCCACTCACAGTTTATAGACCTGTAGGTTTCTTCATTTTCATGAAAGAATGCATCTTCCTCTGTATGTAGATGCTCTGTTGAAGTCCATCTTTCACCAGCAGACGAATCTCACTTTGCACCGGATGTACCGGGCAACCTCAATTATTACGCGCAACCCTTACGATGTGTTGCGCGCAATTTCTAAGATTTGCGCGAAATTCCTTTTTCGCGCAACCTCCAAATATTACTCGCAACCTGGAGACTGCCTTGCGTGCAATTCACTGCTTTTGCACGATATCCACTTTTCGCGCAACCTTCCTTTTACGTGCCAGCACCAACTTTTTGCACAGCCTTAGCTTTTCGCACAACCGCTGACTTTACGCGCAAACTTTAAGTTTACGCGCAACACCCTTTCTAACTTCAATTTCGCGCACCAGAGCTCGGGTATTTTCTATGTCTTGAACTCCCTCGAATGGAGGAGGGTCACTTCATATTTATAGGCAAAATCGACCCCGCGCGAAAAACCCTCCTTGAGCGTGTAATCCTCTTTGATCGCGCAATACAAATCTTCCGCGCACAACCATTTTCCACGCACTGCTCCATAATTTCACGCACCTTATGCCTTTGCCAGTTTCCGAGCTTCGGACCTCGAAACACCTTTTGCACGAAAAACTTCATCCACTATTTCGCGCGCCACTTCAATTTTGCGCGCACGCCTCCAAAATTTCGCGCGCCTCATGCCTTTACCGATTTTCAAGATTTCGGCCTTGAAACCTCTTTTGCGAGAAATACAATTTCGCGCAACCCGCTGTTCTGCACGCCATACTTCAAGATTTCGCGCAACCCGCTAATTTTGCGTGCCACGCTTAATTTTTCGGCGCACCTCTTTCATTTCTCTCTCCTCAACCTTTGCCAAAACCATATCACTCCATTTTCCATTGGCTTTTTTCAGGCCCATAAATTTGGCAAACACTGGAAAACAGCGCCACCTTGTATCTGCTCTTTTTGTACCGCCTCCAGATCATCCATTCCTTGGTCAAGGTTCTTCAATCAATCATGGATTGTTGAAAGCATCCCTTGAACCCGACAAATCACCATTTAAACCCCCTTTGCCAACACACTCATTCACCATGGTTTCCTTTGTCAACAAACACAACATAGATGTCTTCTTTGTCAACAAACACAATCACCTAAAAAATTCTTCAATGATACCTTGAGGGATTTTTTCCCAACAATCTCCCCCTTTGGGTTTGTTGACAACTCTTCTATGGAAAGATACATCATTAATTCTTCATCCACCATTCACCTCATTGCGATTCAGATAGCGATCAAGGATTTACTCAACACATACTCTAAGCCCACATGAGCAATGCTCATCTTAAGAAACAAGAGTAAATGGGAAGTTCATCAATGAATCACTTCATCTATGACATCCACTGCTGACACCACACTGATACCAATTTGTACTAAACTGATACCAATTGTCGATGGACTTGTTGGAAGACCAATGTTTGGTTTGGAAGTATTCTTACCACATTCCAACACCTCTCTTCTGCTTTTATCACGATCCTCGGCTATTGTGATATCTATTCTTTGATCGATCACTCCTAGCATCGTCAGATTTAAAAATCTCTCCCCCTTTCTCATTACTCCCCCTTTCTGGCTGCTCCACCTGTCAGCTTCTCCCCATATCAATTATGATTTATCAAATCTCCACACTGTCTCCCCCTTGAACAAACACTTTTCTCCCCCTTTGTCATGCACTTGTCAAGCACTTTTCTCCCCCTTTGTCAATGAACCCAAAGGTCACGCCTTTGTAGTCTGTAACATAGTAGAGAACTCAGATCAGCATAGTAGGGAAAAACACATCATACCTCGGGGAGAGGGGGGGGGGGTGTTCCACATCCACACTATTTCAAGTGCCGGGAGTCGACTGAACTCCCAGAGCCAGTCGATGCCTCTCAAAAGCCTCCTTGGGTAAGGCCTTTGTCAGAATGTCTGCAACCTGCAGCTCTGTAGGCACATACTTCAACTTCATGATTCCCTGCTCAACCTTCTCCTTGATGAAATGATACTTGATCTCAATGTTCTTTGTCCTTGAGTGATGTATGGTATTTTTGCTGAGATTTATAGCACTCGAGTTATCACACTGGATTCCGATCGGAGACTTCACTTCAACTCCCATATCTTCAAGCTGCTGCTTCATCCACAATAACTGTGTGCATGCTTGAGTGGCCGCAATATACTCAGCTTCTGCGGTGCTCAATGAAATGCAATTTAGTTTCTTGCTTAACCAAGAAATACACAATCCAGCAAGATAGAATGCACCACCTGACGTTGATTTTCTATCATCTGCTGAACCGGCCCAGTCTGCATCAGTATATGACAATAACTCTGTCTGAGATTTGTCATTGTATGTCAAGCCGAAGTCCACCGTGCCCTTGATATACCGAAGTATTCTTTTCACTGAAAGCATGTGACTTCCCTTGGGATTAATTTGATATCTCGCTACTTGGCATGTGGCGAAAACAATATTAGGCCTTGTCGCGGTCAAGTACAACAGACTTCCGATAATTTGCCTATATTCTGTGATATTAACTTCCTTGCCATCCTCATCTTTTGATAATCTCATCCGGGTAGAAACCGGAGTCTTCATCTCCTTGGAATTATCCATTCCAAACCTTCTTAGAACCTCCTTGGCATATTTGGATTGGGAAATAAAAGTGCCATTACTTCCTTGTGTCACCTATAGACCAAGGAAAAACGTTAGCTCTCCAATCATTGACATTTCAAACTCATTTTTCATGAATTAGGAAAACTGTCTGCACTGAGCTTCATCTGATCCGCCAAAAATTATGTCATCGACATACACTAGCACCATCATCCTTTGATTACTGTCATTGCTGAAATAGAGGTTGTAGTCAACTCCTCTACGCTGGAAACCAAGCATCTTCATGTACTGATCAAGCCTTGAGTACCATGCCCTTGGTGCTTGTTTCAGCCCATACAACGCCTTCTTCAGCCTGCAAACATTGTTCTCATCCTCATGAATGAGAAAACCATCTGGCTGCTCAATATACACCTCTTCTTCCAGAACCCCATTCAAGAATGCGGATTTGACATCCATCTGGAACACTTTGAACTTTCTTTGCACTGCTATGGCCAAAAATAATCTGATTGTCTCCAGTCTTGCAACCGGTGCAAATGTCTCATCAACATCTATTCCCTCTATCTGGGAGTATCCCTTGCACACTAGTCATGCTTTTTTCCGAATCACTGTGCCATCTTCATTCATCTTGTTGCGATAGACCCATTTAGTCCCGATGACATTCTTGTCTGCTGGCCTCGAGACAATCTCCCATGTCTGGTTCTTCTCAATCTGATCAAGCTCTTCGTTCATGGCATGAACCCAGTTTTCATCTTCAGCTGCATCAGAAAAACATTTCGGCTCCACTTGAGACAAAAACGATGCTTGCTGTGATGATTTCATTCTTCGAGTCTGAACTGGAGCTGTTTGATCACCAATGATATTCTGCCTATCAATTTCAGCTCGACTCTTTGGCTTTCTCGCAGACACTGACTTGACACTTTCTACTTCATCATCAGTATCTTCTTCTGAGTCGGCTTCTGCCACTTCTGCTCCCCCTGGGTTGCTTACCTCATCATCACTTTCATCCAGGAACTGTTCACTGGATTGTTGAGTATTCTGCTCATTTTCAACTATAGTGACATCATTGCTTTCAATGATTTTTCCCAGCCTTTTTTTGAAACATTTATACGCTTTGCTTTTCCCAGAATAGCCAAGGAATATCCCTTCATCTCCCCGTTCCTCAAATTTCCTATGATGTTCTTTGTTGAGAATGAAACACTTACTTCCAAAGATTCGAAAGTACTTCAACGTTGGGTTCTTTCCGTACCACAGTTCATATGGAGTCTTTCCTTGCTTCGGACATAACAGGGACCTGTTTGAAACATAGACCGATGTCAAAACTGCTTCCTTCCAAAATTTCTATGGCAGGTCCTTATCAATAAGAATTGTTCTGGCCATGTTGTTGATGATCCGATTTCTCCTTTCAACTACTCCATTATGTTGGGGAGTTCTTACTGATGAAACTTGATGCCTTATCCCATGTTTCTCAAGATCGTTTTCAACCTGACTGTTTATAAATTCCGTACCGTTATCAGTACGAAACTTCAGAATTTTCTGCCCAAGCATCTTTTCCGATTCCCTCCTGTACTGTTTTATGCAACTGAACACCTCTGTCTTATGGGTTATGATGAATACCCAGGCCATTCTGCTATAGTCATCAATGAAAAGAACATAGTACATTTTCCCATTTATAGCTCGTGGTGAGATAGGTCCACATACATCAGCATGCACCAATTCAAGTACTCTAGTTGATTTCTGTTCCTTTGGCATGTATGTCTTTCTGATGATTTTCCCTTGTTGACAAGCATCACACGTATGAGTGCGATCACATGATAGTTTGGGAAAGTCTCTAGTAGCATCACATTTAACGATATCCTCCATAGATGGTTGGCATAGATGACCAAGTCGCTTATGCCACAGCTGGTTTTCTTCCTCTCTGGATAAAAGACAAGTATCTTCTTTCCCACCTACAAGATAGAGATTTCCCTTTGACCTTTTTCCCTGCAGAACAGCTGCTCCATCTTTTCCTTTCACAACACACATCTTCTTGGTAAATTGGATAGAGTGCCCAGAGTCACATAGTTTACTGACACTGAGTAGGTTATGAATGAGACCCTCTACTACCAAGACATCAGCACATCTCATCTCTTTGCCCCCAAACTTGGCTTTCCCTGAGCCAACAATCTTCAGGCCTTCATCATTTCCAAATTTGAGAACTCCTTCTCTGTCATATTTGATGCCTGTAACAAGATCCTTATTACCCGTCATGTGGGATGTGCAACCACTATCAAGGATCCAAACACCAGATCGATCTGATGCTTTAAGGGCAATATCCGCCACCACAACCTTTTAATTTTTCTTCTTCTTGGTCCATACTTTTTCTTTCACACTCGGCATGGATTGAGGCTTCTGTTCTTTCTCAGAGTATGATGGACCACCCTCATCTTGCAGAGCTGCAAATCTGTTCTGAACTTTTAACTCACTTGTTGGTTTATTGATATGCTGCTTGCGAACATTTTGATTATGCTTTGACACATTTCTCTGAATGGTTGAAGTGCAATACCTAGCCATGTGTCCAAATACTCCACACCAAAAATAGTGTCCTTCAAAATGTGTTCTGAAAAACCGTTCTCTGTTTAGCTGCCATCTCTGTTCATGTTCTCTTTTGTATCTCTTGGCTATGGAACACACATACTGTGAATGTCCCATTTTCCCACAGCAATAACACCTGATATAGGATGCATTCCCTCGTGATATTTCAGCACTATGATTTCCGCTTTGGGATCTCGGAATATTCTGATTCTGTTTTGTGCCCAAATCAACCTTCACTTTCGGGATGAGTACTAGCGGTCTGACTGCAATTGTAACAAATTTTTGTTCTTGACTAAGCCCAGAAACAACCTTAACATCTGAGCTCAATTGCTGCTTCTTCCCTACTGAACTTCTAGGCTCCGCTTTCATCTTCTCTGTCTTCTAAATGGCCTGCTTTTCAGATATCACATTGGGGGTCAAGAGTTTATCTTGATCCTTAAGTTTTTGTCGCAGACTGACAACTTCTTCTTCAAGCTCTTTGATACATCTAACCTGTTCCTTTCTTGTGTTAGTCAAACAATCAATTTACTTCTTTTGTTCCTCAATTTTAAGCTTATACTCAACAATATTTTCTGAGCTCTCTGGTGTTGAGGATTTTAGTCTTTCAATTTCTTCTAACAGCTCAGACGTTTCTTCATCCTATTGTTGCATATAGAGTTTGGCATCACGAACCACTTTATTGGATTTCTTCATTTTGGCTCTCCAAACATCTATCTCCTCAAGAGCTGCTTCCAGTTCTGCTTCCATATCAATTCTCCCTTCAATTTCTTCTTCTTCTTTAGCATCAGCTTCTTCCACCTTTTGAGAACTACATACAATTGACACCAATGAATTTACCCCACGATCTCAGCAATTTTCTATTTTCTCAACTTCTTCATCCTCAGATTCATCTGAACTTTCAAATTCTTATGAAAGAAGATTCTTTTTCTTGAAGAAATTTCTCTTGAATTGTTTCTTCCCTTTTACAAAAGCTGAAGTCTTCTTTTTGGGAATTTCAACGTCATCATCATCATCATCTTCTTGAAACTTCTTGGGGAATCGTGCCGCAAGATGACCAACCTTTCCACATCTAAAGCATGCTAGTGGAAGTTTACCTTTAAACTTTCCTCTTCCTCTTTGTAGATTTGAAAAAAGGAATGACATCACCTCATCTGTCTCTTCATCTTCATTAGAATCTTTAATGGTGAGCTTCTTCATGGCCTTAAATGCCACCTCTTTAGACTTACCCTTTTCCACAGCCTCATTATCATCGTTCCTCATTTCATATTCAACCAAGGTACTGTGCAAATTGTCCAATGTCAGCTCTTTTGGATCTTTATCTTCTAGTACTGAAACTTTCGGATTGAACCGAGGTGGAAGTTTCCTCGAGATGCGCTTTACAATCTTTATGTCTTCAATGACTTCTCCAAGACCTCGCATATCTTCCATAACAATGTTTACCCTGTCAGAGAATGCGTCAACAGACTCATTCGGGTTCATTTTCAGATCTTCATATTTGTTCCACAACACCTGCAGCTTTGCCTCTCTGACTTTTGTGTCCCCTTCATATATATTCAAAAGCTTTTCCCACATGGAATGTGCCGTTTTTCATGAAATTACCTTTGTGTAGATAGGATTGGAAAGGGCTCCCCTTGAGGCATTGATTGCTTTGGAATCAGCATCCAACTCTCTATGCTCAGCTTCTGATAAAGCACCACTATTAATATCAGCTGTGATACCTTGCATAGCTGCTGAAAACACATCCATTCCCAAGGATCGGAAATAGTGTTGCATCCGATTCTTCCATATCTGAAAATTATATCTGTCGAAGATCGGAATCCCTTTATGATTGGTTACCTCCATTTAGATAAGAACAACTTTCAACCTTTCTCTCTGATACCACTTGTTAAGTCCACTAGGCTGGATACCCTGAGAGGGGGGGTGAATCAGGGTATGGCTAATTAAAAATTAATGCCCGTTCTGATCTTGTTTCGCTGTTAAGAAAAACACTCTTCTCTCTTTTTCCTACTGCAAGATATAAACAGAAAATAAAGCAAGCACAGGACACAACAATTTTACTTGGTTCACCGCTAAGGGCTACGTCCAAGGAGCATACGCCGACAAGTTGCCGGTCGTACCAAATTCCACTAATCTTCACTAGCTGTGGATTACAAGATTCGGGCTAGATCACTTCTATGCCTAGGCTCACTGCCTTTACAATGTTTAGGGTCAGCTCACTGCTTTCCCAAGGGTCACTCCCTGTCTCTCTCTCTGGCTCACTGCCGGTGGAGAGGATCACCTTCTTCCTCTTCCTAAGCTCACTGCTCTTGGAAGGAATCCACTCACAGTTTATAGACCTGTAGGTCTCTTCATTTTCATGAAGGAATGCATCTTCCTCTGTATGTAGATGCTCTGTTGAAGTCCAACTTTCACCCGCAGACGAATCTCACTTTGCACCGGATGTGCCGGGAAACCTCAATTATTACGCGCAACCCTTACGATGTGTTGCGCGCATTTTCTATGATTTGCGCGAAATTCCTTTTTCGCGCAACCTCCAAATATTACGCGCAACCTGGAGACTGCCTTGCGCGCAATTCACTGCTTTTGCACGATATCCACTTTTCGCGCAACCTTCCTTTTACGTGCCAGCACCAACTTTTTGCACAGCCTTAGCTTTTCACGCAACCGCTGACTTTACGCGCAAACTTTATGTTTACGTGCAACACCCTTCTTAACTTCAATTTCGCGCACCAGAGCTCGGGTATTTTCTATGTCTTGAACTCCCTCGAATGGAGGAGGGTCACTTCATATTTATAGGCAAAATCGACCCCGCGCGAAAAACCCTCCTTGATCACGTAATCCTCTTTGATCGCGCAATACAAATCTTCCGCGCACAACCATTTTCCGTGCACTACTCCATAATTTCGCGCACCTTATACCTTTGCCAGTTTCCGAGCTTCGGACCTCGAAACACCTTTTGCGCGAAAAAATTCTTCCACTATTTCGCGCGCCACTTCAATTTTGAACGCACGCCTCCAAAATTTCGCGCGCCTCATGCCTTTACCGATTTTCAAGATTTCGGCCTTGAAACCTCTTTTGCGCGAAATACAATTTCGTGCAACCCGATGTTCTGCGCGCCATACTTCAAGATTTCGCGCAACCCGCTAATTTTGCGCGCCATGCTTAATTTTTCGGCGCACCTCTTTCATTTCTCTCTCCTCAACCTTTGCCAAAAACATATCACTCCATTTTCCATTGGCGATTTTCAGGCCCATAAATTTGGCAAACACTGGAAAACGACGCCACCTTGTATCTGCTCTTTTTGTACCGCCTCCAAATCATCCATTCCTTTGTCAAGGTTCTTCAATCAATCATGGATTGTTGAAATCATCCCTTGAACCCGAAAAATAACCATTTAAACCCCCTTTGCCAACACACTCATTCACCATGGTTTGCTTTGTCAACAAACACAACATAGATGTCTGCATTGTCAACAAACACAATCACCTCAAAAATGCTTCAATGATACCTTGAGGGATTTTTTCCCAACAAGTATATTATCAAGTTAATGTTGAAAGTAAAAAAGTATAATTGGATGATTCAACCATTACCCATACCTATATTAAAATGGGAAAACATCAATGTGAACTATAGAAATGGACTTATAGAGATATCCAGAGGAAATATTTCTATATGGGCGGTTGTGGATTGTCTAACAAATAATTATCACTTTATTACAATTTGATAGGACTTCTCACTCAAACAAAATAAATAGACATACTTCAATGAAGTGGTGAGACTACATAGAGAACCATTATCAATTATATCTTATCATGATATTAGAGTTTCCTTCTAGTTTTTAAAAAGTATCAAATATGATCTAGAAACGGAGATGAACATCAGTATGGTTTATTATACTCAAATGGATGGCCAATCCGACTGTGATATTAATACATTATAAGGCATGTTGAGAGAAAGTTCCAAGGTCTTAATCATATGATGGGATAAAAATTTTCCACAGGTTGGGTTCACTTACAACAATAGATTCCACTCAAGCATCAAAACAGATCCATATTAATCCCTTTATGGGAAAAGATGTTGAGAACCAAGATTAGGGGATGATGTTTTTGAACATAAGATGCTGGAAATTGAAATGGTCGATAAAATAGTAGAAAATGTGAAAACCATTCAACAACACATCCAGGAAGACCAAAGTCGATAGAAGATCTATGAATACAATATTTTATGGGACCTCATGTTTCAGGTTGGAGATATGGTATTCCTCTATATATCTTCATGGAATAGATTAATGAAATTTGGGAAGAAAGGAAATATATTTCGTATGTATATTTACCCCTTTGAGATTCTTGAGCACATCAGAGCTATGTAATATTGACTATAACTTCCAAAAACCATCTCTCTAGTATATGATGTATTCTATATATCTGGCTTAAAGAAATACATAACATATCTCTCACACTTACTAAATTCATAGGTGGTATAATTGTAAAATGATCTCCCTTATGAGGAGTTGCTAATAAAGATCTTGGACCATAAATATAATGTTCCACGCAATAAGACTACTCAACTGGTCAATGTACTATAAAGGAACCATAATTATGAATGGGGAAAATGGGAAACATAGGAAGTAGTAATGAATAATTACCCTCTTATATTGTCACTTTAGTTTTTAGAATGATATTTCATGTGTAAAATTTTATCATGGGGGAAGAATATAATGACAAGAAATTTTATCAATGAAATTTATCTTCTAATTATGATTCCATGGAGTATAAATGACATACCTAACATAGAGGACCTAATAAAAACATTATTTTCATAAAATTTTAATGATACATTATTCAACATAAAAATAATAATTCTAAATGTTAACATGGGAGAATAAAAATAAAATATGATAAACCAAATAGGAAATTTTGGATCTGCTCGATCCACTGGAATGACCACACTCACAATAAATGTTTTATAAATAAAACATAATGTTAACAAACAATATTTTTTTAAGTGGAAAGTATATATAAACTTGGGATAAAATACAAGTGACTAATAAATGGAATTAGTGGAATTTATAGTAAGTAGTAAACCATTGTGACCTTTAAAAACTTGACCGTTGGAATAATACGAAAGCCATTTCAATAGTAATGTGACCAATTGGAATTGAAATCTGTCTATTTGAATAGTAACCTCACATATGAAATTTGAAATAAAATTTAGTTATTTATAAATGAAAATATGATATCTTTATATCATGGAATAAGCATATAAATGTTTTAAAAATTATAAATTAAGTGTTGGTATTTTTGGGAAATGTAATTGTTTATTTAAAATTTTATAATTAATATAATGATTTAAAAGAAATTTTTTTTTCATAAAATAGATTCATAAATTAATATTTAGTTTTATTATAATTATATTATAATTTTATAAGATCATGATAAAATTTTCAAAGTGTCATAAAATCAGGATTTTTCAAACCCATGTTAATGTTTATTAAAAAATTTTCATATTTAGAAAATTATTTTCATAAATTATAGTCCTTTTTTTAAAATATAAATTTCAAAAATCGTTTAGGGTTAATTGTTTTGGATTTGTATTGAATATTTTAAATTTTTTGGATAGTGGAATATGGTTGTTTTTGGTATTTAACAAATACATTAATCTTTTAGACATGGATGTTGTATGGATAATTTGAGCACACATTAGATTGAACTCAAATGAACAATTTACTATATTTAGTTATAAGAATAAAAAATATTGATATTTTTGAGCCAAAATAATAAACTAATGAATATAATATTCAAAATCACCCCTCTCCTCCCCAATAATTACCCCTCCTCACTGCCCCTTATTCTCATACCACCAAAATATTATAACTTGTCTAAATTATATCTAATTAACTTCATAATAAACATCCCCACATCCAAGATAATTTGGTCTTAATAAAAGAACAAGACCAAGTTCCTTAAGGAGGTTCTCAAGGAAACTGTATTCAAGTGGTAAAATCAATCAACTTCCTCTTTTAAATTCATTCATTCTTCAACATCATCCTTTCCCCTGCTATCCTAAGTTACATGATAAATCTAGTAACATAAATATAGTATAATTTTATTATGTTAATGGAAAATTAATCATCAAATATATTCTATTATTTATTTTATCTTAAAAACAAAAATATCATTCATTAAATGTCGATTCAAAACCTTCATGGATGACAATTTTTTGTTTTCCCTTAATGACTTCAAGTCTTCTCATAAAACTATTATAAGGGTTAAATAATATTTGAAAGTTTAAATTATAAATTTTTCCATGTTGTGTATAATATATATATATATACATAATCTTTAATAATAAAATAAAACTTGTTTGTGATGATCGAAAAATCTCCAAAATAAACTACATGTTGGTCTTTTACATTTTATCAAATGAATCAACCTAATGTCAAATAAATAATGATATATGGGACCATATAAAAATATGTAAGCATATTAATACCGTATAATTCCACATTTTTAGTTTTTCTTTCTTTTATAAGAACTCCCATAATTATACTCGAGGAATTTGACAATAAAACCATGAAATGAACTCTCCTCAAATAAACAAATTAAACATATTCTTCATTTTAATGCACATAAATGTGATTTATAAAATTTTTAAAAATCATATATAGTATTAGGAGGTTATAAGATAATCTATTATTGACTCTAATTTGTTTATACAAGAAATTAAGTGCAAGTGAAAAACTATTTTAGACATAAGGTAAGGGATATCTCTAAACCTCCAAATTTATCATTGGGTCATGTTTTCCTCTCTCTACCCCAATGTATATCTCATTTCCTCTTATATAATACTTAAATATTCTTTGTATTTATTATAAAAATATTCATCATGTTCAAATCATCCTTATTTTATGGGTAATTACATGTATTAAATGGTTCCCTTCTTAATTCCTCCCCGTAAGCAAGCACAGTTAAAGGGAACTTACCAATTTCTTAGCCTTTTCAAGTATACACAATAATCTAATTTAATCAATAATTATTTTTCTAAAATCACTAATTTTATCATGAAAAACTATCTTATTTTATTTTTTAATTTAGATATACAATTATTCTTTTTCCCTCGTTAAATTATTTTTAATATTTTTCCATAAACTGAACTAAAGTTGATCATTTCTAAAGATTCCTAAACACTATGTTTGGATGTTTTAACATTAATTGGACATAATTTATCATGTTTTATTAATATTTTATATTTTTAATGTCTAATTATGATTTAAATCCATTATTTATTTTACACCATTATGATACACCCATTTGTTATTTCATATGACATGATTAAGATACATATTTCTTTCCATGGGTAACCCATGTGTTTATTCCTCAAATTTGATTCTTTATGTGGTACACAAATTAATAAACATGTTATAATGGGTACACCAAGATAGCTCCCCAATTCATTTGGTAATTTTTAGTCTCATGATTCATCATGTATGGGATTAGGAAGTAATCCTAATCCTTTATGTGACTTTGTCTACCATATGATATAGTCTTGTAAGTTAGTCTCGACTCATGTTTATGAAATGTAACATACTTCTTCCAAATTCCAATGTTTAAATGATAAAATTATCCAATTTTATGTATATTATTCTTCCATATGTTAATTAATTTTCCATGCTTTTGATTTCATTATGTTATTCCATCAAACTCAAGTGATATACATTATTCCTATGTTTCTTCCCATACGCAGATTTTTAGCTCATCCCATTATTATTGTATTCCACAAGTTATAAAATATATATATAAAAGCTAAAATGATGTTTGGGAAAGATTATATATGATTAATAAAGATTATTATTATTTATGTCTTGTATTTTAAATTTTAGGAACCTACTCTATCAAAGACACTGGACGTTACAATCCTTAGATTGTACTTTTTTTATAAATATTCTTAAAATAATCTAGGAGTACTTTTAAAAGGTTAGGGTTACTATACAATTCCTCATATATTTAATGATTGAATAAAGTCCTAAACAAAATTTCTTATAAATAATTATCTGTATTGATCATTGATTGTGGATTTATTTAGATTTTCTCAAGTCAATCCTATGACATTCAAAATAAAAACCTATTTGGAAAATGGTATACTGTATATTAAATAATCATTTCAAGGGTAAAAATAATATTGATATTTAAAAACAAATAAAATTTTCAATCATCAAAAGAAAATTAATGTTTCAATAGAATGTTAATGGACACAAAATTAATGAGGGATAATAGCTGACCATCAGTTTATTGAAAATATAGGTTTTTTAACATAATAATGAACTTTGGAAGAATAATGAAAATGGAAGTAAAATATTAAAATAATACTTCATTAATGAGTTTTATTTATTATACAATTGAAAATTTTTAGAAGAAGATAAATATTATAAAATGGTTATGGTGGTGGGGAAGTCTAGAATCACCATATACGTTAAAAACATTCATTTTAGCATTTTATAAGGAATGATAAAAGTTCAAATCTCCTAAAAAATTATAAATATTAATTTATAAACATTTAAATATTAAAGGATAACTTAAATTTTCCGTAACAAGTCATTTTTTAATAAAAAGGACTTTATGAAATAATTTTAAAATAATATGGACATAGTAGAAAAATATATCCAACTAAAAAAGAAATAAAATATGTTTTTCATCAAATAATTTCTCTTGTTGATTAAAGTACCAAAGATATGAATATTTGGAATAAAATATTTAATTTCCGTAAATATTCAATGGATAAGGAAATAGATTGTTTTTAATATGGAAAAGTTATAAGATTCATTTAAGTAAAATATGAGCAATACCAAAAAATGATATTGCAAAATAAATTCTTACATATTTGATAACCATTAAAATTCAACCCCTTGAAATAATAAACATGAATTGAAACATTAATAATCATTAATTAAGATTTATTCATGTTAAATATATCATTGGGTCAATTTATACACCACATAAAAGTTAATAGGTGCATAATAACCAATATGTATCGATGGATTTTAAATTGATACAAATTCTCATAATTCACGCTACACTTTTGTTGAATGATGTCATCCTTATCGTGAGAATGGTAATTTTTATATTTATAAAACCCAAGATATAGTAAATTTTCTAACCTCAGGGTCTCTCCCAAGGAAGTAATGTCAAATTCATGAGTGGTTTTTCCAAAAATCTTTTTGGATTTTAATGTTTTGATAATAGTAAAAAATAATCCTAAGAAAACTCTAATCAGTGCTAAAAAACAATGTAGATATAGATGAAATAGTGACTGAATAGAAGTATAGAATGCATTTAAGACACAAAATAAAACTAAAATGAACAAGAAAAGAAAGCATACACTGACATAATAGAAGGAACAAAGAAACTCACAGATCAAATTATTGACAACAAGACAGAAAACCTGGTTCTGTGAGAACAAGGCCAGACCCATGTTCATCCACCCTCAACTCCCTATCATTGATCACCTAAATAAATGAACCAAAAAATTTCAACTTTCCTCAGTGCATGTCTGATGACATGAATCATACACCAATCTCACCTGAATATTGAATACTAAATAATACAATTTCTTCACTACTCAAGCATTCCTCTTAAATGCACGGTGACTCACTCAATAGAGTCATCTCAACCATGTATTTTCACTATGAATAAATATCCTACTTATTTATTCAATTCACACAACAATGTTTGATTATCATTTATAGAAATAAAGACAATATGGGGAGAAGAAGTAAAATGAGAGAGTAGCAAACTATTACAGTGCAAGGATATGCTCCCGTGTATCCCAATTCACTTTCACTATTTACTAAGGCTAAGAAGAAAAAAGTGATTGGGATGATAGTCATATCTCCAGATTGTATCGGGTTTCATATATGGGATCTGGCCCCGCAAATTAGTTCTCCATTTCTAGATATTCATGATCATAATACAAAACAAAGAAAGAATAAGAAAATATCATCACAAAACAATTGAAAAAAACACCACAATTCAATAAACAAAACATGCATATCGATATTTAAATACAGAATTTAAAGTAGAAAAATAAACTATGAGTAGAGGATAGAAGATGGAACAGATGATGTAGTATAGTCATGTCTCCGAAATCGAAGATGATTCCCCAATCTGGGATGAAGTGAATGGTGTATGAATGGAATATTGAGGTTCCCTCATGCTCTACAAAGGAGAGGAGTTCTTATTCAGAGATTAAAAAAATTAGAAACCAAACTAACAGGAAGTGTCGGTATCCACATGGCATGTTCCGATGTACTCGTCACTAGCTCTCTAGTAAACTCCATGTATGTGAAAACAATCCCCTTGTAACAACCTCAAGAATATTCTTGTGTTTTTCCATTGAAAATATTCTCATTTTAACACCCATGATCAACCCCCGGTGTAAAACAATGAAAATAAAACACAATGACGTCAAATAAAAAATAAAATGAAACAAATATTAAATAACTATATATTAATATTATTACCTAAATTAGTTGATAAAAATATTTATTAATAAAATATATCCATATAAAATACCTAATATTATTATATATATATTTTTGATAACAATTGTATTTAATTAATAACATATATTATTATTATATATAAGAAATTAATAGTATATATATAATCTTGTAAACTATTATTAATATGTGTATTATTTGTATTATATAGTATAATATATAATATATATAATATATGTATTATATTATAATAAAAAAAATAAAAAATAAAGAATTGGGGGGGGGGATTCAGCGTGGAAGAGAGGGGAGGAATGGGGAGAGGAAGAGGGCTGGTTCAAGGTAGGGAAGGGGACACTGGTGGCCTCGGCTGGTTTGGGTTTGGAAATCCCACAGGTAAGGCCACTGATAATGGCTTCGGTCCGGAGACTCAAGGTGGTAAGGATAGGAAATAGAAGTGTTGTTGGCTCGTGGTGGTGTGGGATAGGAGCTGATAAAAGGGGGTTGGTCACCGACTACCACAGAGGGAGCAGGTTCGATAGCTCACAGAGGGGAATACATTGCTCATATCCTACGGCGTGACGAAGCAGTGGCTCGGGTTCGCTCACCACACAGTGAGGACATGGCTGCATAAGGGGTTAGAGGCCTTGGATATGATGATTTTGGTTCTGTTTTGCTATGGAATTTGTTTTTGTTTTTGTTTTTATCTGATTTGGTTTGTGTCGAGTGTCTCATCCAAGATTGACCGCTGATGGGAAAGGTGTGAGGATGGTGAGTTGCTTGGGTGGAATAGTGGGATGAGAATGGTGTCACCATTCCTGAATCAATGATAATAGCAGTGACACATGAAACAATGAACAATATAAATTAAATAATTAAATTAATCCAAATAAATTAATAATTTAATAAAACTAAAACTAAAATTAACTAATTATGTTAATAAATAAAACACACAACTGTAGGATAGATAACAACAAAAATTAATTACACAATTTATTCAACTTCATAATATTTTGTATTTGCAATTAATTTAAAACACAAAATTAAAAATAAAAAAGTTAGTTAGGTAAGTTAATTAACAACTTAATTAATTAAAGAACTAAAAAAATTAAATAATTAAATTAAAAATAAGTAAAAACAAAGTATTAAAAAATATTTAAATAATATAATATAATTGTTAACATTAATGAAAAAAATTAATGAATAAAAAACAAAATCAATTTATTTATTTGTAAATATATTAAATAATTAATTAATATAATGAATTGAAAATTATTAAATTGATAATTAATTACATAAAGAATTAATTAAATGAAACTGAAATAAAAAATTAATTTTATTATTTCAAAACAACAAAAATAAACACTAAAAACTCATTTTTAATACCAAAACACATTTGTTAACAATTTTTCACAAAGTTGAAAATAATTGTAATTATTTTACAAAAAACATGAATTTAATAATAAATAGAGGAAAAGGTGGAAATGATGTGAAAAAAATGAAATAGAGCCACATCAAACTCCCCCAAACATAAATATTTGTTTATCCTCAAACAAAGGCATACTTTTTTCATTTTAAAATAAGAGGACTAATTTATTAGTGATCTAAAAAATGATGCATGTTTGGACTTTAAAATTAGAGGCATATAATCAAAATAGGGTCTCTATAAAAAAAATGCTCAATGAAGGTGGTCCTAGCTAGTTTCAATTACAACCTAGAAGCCAAGAGTAAAAAAGATTCATCCACTAATAAATATGGCATGCCTCCTATTTGAATTCCACTAATTGCCCTCCTTCAATTCCTATTCAAGTTACAATTCAAAAAGTCATAACATGTTAGATAAAAGGGGAAACAAAACCATAACCATTGGAACCTTAAAGTTTAACAATACCTAGTTTCCAAAAAAAAAATTTAATCACTTCACTAGTACCACTCAAATGATCATTAATTAAGTGAATTTTTCCTTTCTTTATCTTGGTTAAAAATTCACCTCACCTAAATGAGCTGATTTTTTTGAAAAGAAAATGTATTCTAATCTTTCCCAACAATATTTCATGTTCAATTCAATGTGTATATCACATATTCAAAGTAAAATTGGTATTTTTTTATTAATTGAGATTCCCCTAGTGCGACTTTCTCTGAAACTCACTGTGGGATCTCATTTTCCCATTTTACTCCAGTTACAAAAGACATAAAAATTTATCATTTTTGTAGGCTCAATTAGGTGATTTTATTATTATTATATAAAGTTAGTCACCTTGGATCCAATTATTATTTCCATCTTCCTAAATTCATGATCTTAATTCCACAAAAATCTATCATATATCACCACCTTCCTTAGTTCCTAAACATAATTTATATAATGTCAGTCTTCTTCATCACTCAATAATAATTCATCCCCAATAGTTTTAGACTCAGAAGTACCCACAATAGCTAACTTGAATATATACTCTAGTTAGGAATCACATTATTTTCAATGGTAAATCCAATATACCCTTAGTTTGTGAAATAAAATTTTAATATTTTTTGGAGGAATTTAAAAAATGTTTCAAAATTTTTGATTATTTTTTTACAAAAACAATTAGGGGGTGATTGAAGAGGTAAAATGAGGCCTCTACCCATCACATAAAACTCATCATTGTCCCTGATGTTGACTTTTAAGGTGGGATATAGATTAAATCAATACAAATGGACAATTATTCCTGAAAATAATTAGGAGGCATATCATGAAGTTCGACGTTCACTTTGCCACACAAAATGAAAAAGAGAAGAAAAAATATATATATACAAAACATCCCACCAGATACCAACAACAAATCAGGTGATTTTTTTGAAAAGCTTCTTTATTTAAATTTGTTAGAGAAGACAAATATATTACAATTCATTTAAAATTTTATCATTGTATGAAAGTTTGTGCATCTCCATCACACTGAAATTGAAAGCAATGTGTGCAATTATGGTTCACAAATCAACTCAAAATAATTTTTCAACTCTTCATATACTAGAAACTAAACACAGATGCCAGGAAAGAGATTCACTCTTTCCACAAAAACTAGGGTACTACCCCATAATTAATTAACAATAGCAGACATCCTGAATGACCAGATTGACACAACATACAGAATTAAAATAGTACTTCCCTGAATGAACATTTCTCAATTCATTGTTTAAAATTCCTCCCTTTGTTTTCCTTTTTTGGACTCTTAGCTGCTCCATTTAATCACCTAATAATGTAAACATATTACCATTAGTCCTCAAAATTTCATTCTCAAAGTAATAAAACCACTAATTATGAGTTCGGGACTGTTATCTTATGGTCTCCAGTGTACTGTCCCCTTCAGTCTTGAATGATACCCACATGGAAATAACCGTCTTATTATTGATTTATAAAAAAACAAACTAAAAGAAACAAGTATTAAGAAAATAAAGCAAGAAATGAACAAGGTTAATCCGAGAAAAACCCGCCAGGGGTACTGTAGTTTAATTGTCTATAGCTGGACAGTCGGTAGATCAACCCCATTCTGATGGGGGATTGATATTTTTTCTTAATAACTACCAGGTGTGCTTCTTTTCACTCTCAGTGACTTTCCACTATCATAGTACCCCTATACAGCTTCAATCAAATCCCACTCCTTGGTAGTGGAATACATCATGTGAGATGATGGAGGGGAAATAAAATGTAGGGGAAATTCCCTCCTTCAACTTGAGGGTGATGGTTTACATGTACGAGAACTGAAAGTCTTGGTTGATACTTATCCTCTATTTTTGTCATAATAATAAATTCCTCTTTATTAACAAAATATGTGTCATCATCCACTTCTAATACTATGCATAGCTCAAGAACGTCCTCTTCAAGAGTACCTCCCAAACTAGATTCTTCACCCGGAATTGGGAGTACTATTAGCTCCTCAATAGACTCAACTTCAGCATCCTCAACCTCTAGGATGTCCCAAAAGAGAACTGCATATTCAATACCTGTAATAGGACAAACATAATTAAAATCATCTTTAATGTAATCAATGTGGTATAAATATATAACTTCTTTCATAAAATTATAAACTACCTTTGATTGTGTAGATTTTTCCTCTTGGTTGTACAATGACCCTAGAATTGTGGTCGGGTCAGGAGTGAGGTCTTCAACCTCATTTAAACTCTATTCAAAACACACCACCTCACTTTCTAAATCATCCTTGGAAAAAGGGAGGATTTCTTGCACTGCAGAAACCTGTTGAATCAGTGAAAAATCATTAGACAAGTACTAACTATTAAAATCATCATTTTAAACATCAAGGAAATAATTATCATCAAATAAATGTCCACCATCTTGAATTTGACTAAATCTCATCTTCTCCCAGCCCTTGAAAACATCCTTAGAATGTGGTTCTATAATTTCCAATCATGATTCTATGGGAAAATCCATATCAATGTTGGGTAACTTTATCTAATTCTTTCTTCTCATTCATTTCTCATACCTTCTTAATTTCTTCCCAAAATATTGAGATTCAATGGGTGGTGGTGCTACTATACTATATTCTTGGTTGCCTTTGGCTTATCCATGGATTGTTGTATCAACTTCATGATCTAATGAGCATATGTTGTCTCATCATTAATAAGGACTTGATTTTTTATGCATCCAACATTGAAATTTAGCAACAACCACCTCATGGTATTGAACCACATCAAAAAGTGACACTATATCAGATTTTTTAGAGTTCCTCACTATTTTGTGTGTGTGTCATTTTATTTTTTTATATGAAATAAATGTAAAAACAAATTCTAAAAAATCACTCTGGTGCATGTTTCTTCCCTGGTAACAATGCTGAAAACTTGTATCATCCTTGTCATGAGTATGGTCGAGTTTACATTTATGAAACCCAAGATATAGTATAGTGAATAACCTTGGGGTTCCTCTCAGAGAAGCAGTGTCAAATGCATGAGTGGTTTTTCTAAATTTTATTTTTGGATTTTTATTTTTTGAAAACATTAAAACAATTCTTCTATGAAAACTCTAATCAGTGATGAGAAACACAGTGGAGATTGATGAAACATTGAATGAATAGAAAGAGATAAATCAAAGAATACACAAAACAAAATTTCAAAGGACAAAAAATAAAGCAGATACAGAAATAACCCATTGAACAAAAAAACACACACAGATCAACGAAATGACAGCTAGAAACATAAAAGAGGTTAGTGATAATAAGGCCAGACTTAGGTTCATCCACCATTAACTCTCTATCATCAATCAACTAAATAAATGAATTAACAAATTTCAAATTTGCTCAGTTCATGACTTATGACTCGGATCATACACCAATCTTGCCTAAAAATTGAACACTCAAGAAAATAATTTCTTCACTCATCATGCATTCCTCCAAACTGCATGGTGATTCAATAAACAGAGTCATCCCAACTAGGTATTGTCTCCAAGCTGAATGATTCTAATAATATTGTAAAATCACACAACCAAGATTGATTCTCAGTTCAAGAAATCGAGACAGGAAGGAGGGAAGAAGTAATACAAGAGAGTATTAAACTGATCCAGTGCAAGGATATGCTCACGCACACCCCAATTCACTTTCACGATTTACTAAGGATAAGAATAAAATAGTGATCGTGTTGATGCTAAGATATCCAAATCATATCGGGTTTCATAACCTAGATCTGGCCCCATATATTAGTTCTCCATTTCTGGATATTCAAAATCACAACACCAAATGAAGGAAGAAGAACAAATGAGCACAATAAACCAATTGAAACAAAAAACTCAATTCATTAAACAAAACATGTAGATCAATATTTACAGAAAAAATTTAAAATAGAAAAAAAAGAGTAAGAGCAGAGGATGGAATATGGATAGGATGATGGAAGAGTAGGGTCTCGTCTCTAAAATTGAAGATGATTCCCTAGTTCGGGGTAAAGTGATTGATTTATAAATTTAATTCTGGATCCCCCCCAACTCTCTAGAGGATAGTTGTTATTATTCAGAGATGAAGAAATAGAAAACTAAACTAATAGGTAGTGTTAATATCCACATGTCATGTTTTGATGTACTCATCACCAGCTCTCGAGTGAACTCCCTATAAGTGAAAAAACCCCTTATAACAACCTTGAGATTCTTCCTGATCTTTTCCCATGCAAATTTTCTCCTTCAAACACCCATGATCAACCCCCTGTGTAAAACAACAAAAGGAAACCAGAATGACATCAAACAAATAATAAAATTAATCAATGATTAAATAACTATATATTAATATTATTACCTAAATTAGTTAATCAAAATATTTATTCAAAGATATATATATTTAAAATACATAATAATATTCTTAATATATATTTTATAACTATTTTATTTAATTAATAATGAATATTATTATGATATATAAGAAATTAATATTATATATATAATCTAAAAACTATTTTTAATATCTGTATTATTGTTATTATATGGTTTATTATATAATATATAATATATCTATTCTATTATAGTAAATAAATTAAAAGAAAAAATAATGAAGTGGGGGAGCGTTTCATCATGGAAGATAGGGGAGAAAGGGGAGAGAAACATGGCTGGTTCAAGGTAGGGAAGGGGACACTGGTAGTTTCAGCTGGTTCGAGTTCAGAAATTGCATAGTCAAGGTTGTAGATAGTGTCCTCAGTCTAAAGGATCAAGGTGGAAATTAGGGGAAATAGAGGTGGCATCGGCTTAGGGTGGTGTGGGATAAGAACATATCCAAGGGGGTTGGTTTCCAACTATCATGGAGGGAGCACGATAGATGGATCATAGAGGGGAAGGCGGTGCTTGGCTCTTGCGGTGACATGAAGTAGTGGCTCGGGTTCATCCAACTCATGTTGAGGAGATGGGTGCATAAAAGTGGTTAAAGGCCTCAGATCTGATGATTCGTGTTATGGTTTGCTTTGGAATTCGGTTATTTGGATTTTTTTCATTTGAGTTTTTTGTGTCCAGAGTCTGGTCCAAGTTAATTGCTCTTACTGTTGGTGTTGAATTTACAATTTTTGTTAATTTTGATTTGATTTTGATTTTCTATCATGAATTTGCTCTCTGTTTTTTATTTTTTGATGTGTTGTTGGAGGTGTGATGAAGAATTGGTGTGACAGTGATTCTAGAGGGGTGATGGTGAGATATTAGATGAAGGAGTGAGACAAGGGTAGAAATAATCTAATCGTGAGACATCTCATCATTGCTGGGACAATGAGACTGTCGGTAGCTTCTTATTTCGTGGATGGCACCGCCCGCCATTTTGTCAAAGGGGGCTGGCAGTGGGGTAGATGGTGGGTGGCCAACCCCACCCATCCCACCAGTAGGAGAGTGCAGTGGGAAGAGGAGAACCGACCTATAAATGGTACTCTCTCCCAGTAGATCTATCATTCACTTGAAGCTTCAATATCCCATCACCCATGATTCATATTTGATTGGTTTAGTGAGCCAGTTTTCCCCTTTATTCATGAGATAATATTACGAGGGTTTTCTCCTTGTAATAGGTGAGGGAGTGTGTACCCTATTTTACCCCATAGAGATCCTTCTATTTTCCCTTGGTTTTTTACCCCGCCCATCATGGGGGTTTTTCCACATTACATCTGGTGTCCCATTTTTTTCCGAATTCTGAACGTTATTTTTATCTCATGATTATCACTACACCAGTGGGACAATCATTTATGGTCCCAACAAGTGGTATCAAATGAAAGGTTCCGGCCCAGTGCTATTCATGTTTTTAGGTATTAATAATTCTCATAAATTTGAGTATGCTCTGTGATTGCAACTCTGGTTGATCTGTCACTTTAGAAAAAATTTATTGAGATTATTAAATACACCATTTTGAAATAGAGGAGGTTCTGGACTGATGGTGTGTCTAGATGGCTTCAAAATTTGAGATTGAAACATTCAACGGGAATAATTTTTCATTGTAAAAAATGAAGAGACAGGCAGTGCTATTTAAGGATAATTGCCTACTAGAAATTGCTGAAAAGTCAACGGGTGTGACCGAGGAGAAATGGAATGATATGGATGGGAATTATATTTCCAACATCCATTTGTCTTAGGAAGACAGGGTCCTATCGAGCATTGCGGAGAAAAAGACGGCAAAAAAAATATGGGATACTTTGATGAAGCTATATGAGGCTAAGTCACTACCAAGAAATTATTTGTGAAGAGAAAATTGTACACTCTTCGGATAGGCAAGTCATCATAAGTGACCGACCAAATCAACAACCTTAACACCTTGTTCGCTCAGCTCACAGTGTTGGGCTATAAGATTGTGGATACTGAATGTGCGGAGATTGTACTCCAGAGTTTTCTAGATTTGTATGACCAACTCATCATAAACCTCACCAATAATATAATGACGGATATGATTCTCTTTAATGATGTTGCAGCCGTGGTTTTTGAAGAAGAAAGTCGGCACAAGATCAAGCAGGATAGACAGACAACTTCACACCAAGTAGATGCTCTGTCAATGGAGAGAGGAAGGATGATGAAGCATGGTTCCAGTGGGATCCAAAATCATGGCAGGTCCAAATCAAGGAGTAATAAGAATAACATCACATGTTTCAGTTATGGAAAGAAGGGGAACATTAAGAAGGATTGATGGAATAAGAAGAGTAGTGAAATGAACTCTCAGGGGAATGTGGCAGATACTTCTGGAAAAGGAGATATATTAGTCCGTGAAGCGGCAACTACTACTGGAAGCAGGAAGCATCTCTATGATGCATTGATTATCGACTCAGGATAAACACGGCACATGAATTCTTGAAGGGAATGGTTTGACCAATATGAAACCATCTCGGGAGGACTTGTGTACATGGGGAACAATCACACATTGAAGATTGTTGGAGTCGGTACCATCAAACTGAAGATGCATTATGGTATTGTTCGAACCATCCAATCAGTACGTCATGTGAAGGGCCTGAAGAAAAACATATTATCTTTGGGACAATTTGATGACATCGGATGCAAGACTCACACCAAGAATGGAGTGATGAGAATCGTGAAGGGCGTGCTTATGGTACTGAAGGCGGAGAAGATCTCAAAGATCTTGTATGTGCTTATGGGTGAAACGTACAAGGGCGTGGATATAGTTGTTTCATACCTCGACAGAAGCAATGATGATGTTATGGCATCGAAAGCATGTCCACATGTCAGAACTAGGCCTGAAGATTCTTGCGGATCAGAATTCCCCACCTATGATAACAATGGTATCCTTACCATTGTGTGAGCATTGTGTTTTGATCAAGCAACATAGGTTAATGTTCTGGATTTCAATAGCAAGAAGTCAGGAGATCGTGGAGTTTATCCATTCCAATGTTTGGAAAGCACCAGTTATATCCCTTGGAGGAGCAAGGTACTTTTTATCATTCATTGATGATTATTCCAAGAGATGTTGGATGTACCCAATTAGGAGGAAGGTAGGTGTTTTTGAAGTCTTCAAAACATTCAAAGCGCAGAAGGATCTTGACTCTGGAAATAAGATCAAGTGTCTGAGGACAAACAATGATAAGGAATATACAAGAGAGTAGTTTGATACTTTTTTTCCATAGGAAGGGACCAAGAGGTAGTTCATGGTGGCGTACACTCCTCAGCAGAATGGAGTGGCAGACCGGATGAACAGAACCCTGTTGGATAGAACAAGGGCGATGATGATGACTGAAGGTCTTGCCAAAAATTTATGGATAGAAGCAATGAATAATGCTTGTTATGTAATCAACCGATCTCCTTCAATAGCGATTGAGATGAAGACATCGATGGAGATGTGGACTGGTAAACCCACTGACTATTCTCGGTTAAATAATTTTTGATGTCCTATATATGAAATATTTAATAACCAGGAAAGATCAATGTTGGATTTGAGATCCAAGAAATGTATCTTCTTTGGGGTACGCTGATGGTTTGAAGGGGTATCGTTTGTGGGACCCCACATCCCACAAATTTATCATCAGCCGAGATGTCATTTTTGCCGAAGATAAGGTGAAGATGACAACAGATCAAGACACAATGAAGTAGAATACAAAAACTACAATAGTCAAAGTATAAGATAGGTCCAAGGAAGAACCGGTTTCCTTTGAGTCATTACTAGAGCATGATGATCAAGAACCGGTTGAGTGTAGACCATGATTGTCAACTCGGGAGAAAAGAGCACCAATATGGCCCTCAGACTATGTTATTGAGAGAAATATTGAATATTTCTTATTGACGGTGGATGAAGATCCATCTTCTTTTATGGTGGTGACCCAGAGTCCAGACGTATCCTCATGGATGGAGGCAATGCAGGAGGAACTCGAAGACCTGCATAGGAACAAGACTTGGGATCTTGTTTCTTTACCTCATGGAAGGAAGGCTATCGAAAAAAATGGGTCTTTAAGATAAAGAGGGATGAAAAGGACCATGTGGAAAGATATCGTACAAGATTGTCGGTCAAAGGATTTTCTCAGAAGGACGGTATTGATTTCAAAGAAATATTTTCTCTTGTTGTTAGACTGACGACTGTTCGGTTAGTTCTGGTGATGTGTGATACATACAACTTACATCTAGAGTAGCTATATGTGAAGAATGTTTTTCACCATGGTGATCTTGAGGAAGAAATCTATATGCTCCTGCTAGAAAGTTTTTTAGAAGGAATTATTGAGAACATGGTTTTCAGGATGAAAAAATATTTTTACAGTCTCAAACAGGAACTGAGGTGTTGGTACAAGAGATTTGATTCCTATATCATGAGCCTTGGATACGAAAAACTACATTAAGATCCTTGTGCATATTTCAAGGCTTTCGATGGTAATTATTTCATCATTTTTTTGTTATATGTGGATGCCATGTTGGTTGCAGGACCGAACAAAGGTCAGATCTAAGAGAGGAAGGCACAGTTGGCTAGGGAGTTTGATATGAAGGACTTGGGACCAGCAAACAAGATTCTTGGGATGCGGATTTACCGAGACAGAAATAATGGGATGATTTGGCTATCATAGAAGAGTTAGTTTCAGAGAGCATTGAAACGCTTCAACATGCAAGACTGTAAGCCAATATCTACCCCTTTTCAAGTAAATTTCATGTTATTATCCATGATGAGTCCATTTAGTGACGTAGAGAGAATGGAAATGTCTCATGTACCATATGAATCAGTAGTGAGCAGTTTGATGTTCTCTATGGTTTGTAATAGACCATACATTGCACATGCAGTGGGAGCAGTAAGTCAGTACATGGTGAATCTAGGATGGGAGCATTGGAACACAGTGAAGAGGATCCTGAGATATATCAAGGAGACCTCAAATTCTGCATTATGTTATGGAGGATCAAATTTTACTATCAGAGGATATGTTGAATCATATTTTGCAGGTGATTCGGACAGGAGGAAATCTACTACTGGTTATGAGTTTACTCTTGCAGGAGAAGCTGTGAGCTGGATTTCAAAGTTACAGTTAGTTGTGGATTTATCCATGACAGCAGAGGATTATATAGCAGCTACACAGGCTTGCCAAGAGGCGATTTGGATGAGAAGGTTTTCGGAGGAGCTCGGGCATAGACATACGTAGAATCCTTTGTTTTGTGATAGTCAGAATGCCTTTCACATTGCAAGGAATCCATCTTTTCATTCCATGATGAAGCACGTTGGGCACAATATCACTGTGTCCAATATGTGGTGGTGGAAGAAAGTGTGGACATTAAGAAGATTCACAGTAAAGAAAATCTATAATATTTCCTAATGAAGGAAGTTAACTCTAATAATTTCAGATGGTGCAGATCCCTAAGTGGCCTTGCAGAGACTTGAGAAGCATGTTTTTCAGATAGAAAGGACGTGGAGATTTGATTGGTTCTCAGTCAAATCTCCATGTGGTAGATTTGTCAGTAGCATCTTATTTCCTGGACGGCACCTCCCCCCTTTTTATCATAGGGGGCTGGCGGCAGGGTAGATGGTGGGTGGCCAACTCCACCCAACCCACCAGCAGGAGAGTGCAGGGGGAAGTGGAGAAACATCTTATAAATGGTGCTCTCTCCCAACAGAACTATCATTCACTTGCAGCTTCAATATCTCATCACCCATGATTCATATTTGAGCAGTTTAGTGAGGTAGTTTTCTGCATTATTCAAGAGATTATATTAAGAGGGTTTTCTCCTTGTAATAAGTGAGGGATTGGGTACCAACATTTACCCCATACTGATCCTTCTATTTGCCCATGGTTTTTTACCCCTTCCATCAAGAGGTTTTTCCATGTTACACCTGGTATCCCATTTTTTCTGCATTTTGAACTTTATTTTTATCTCGTGATTATTGTTGCACCAGTGGGCCAATCATTTATGATCCCAACAGATACAGCGATGTGACAACAGTGATAGAAGTCACTGTTGACAGAATGGTGGCAGGACGTTGAATAGTGGCTGAGGAGGGAAGTGGTGACATGATACACTGTTACTAGAATGGTGGATGAGGAGGGAATCAATGAAACAGGAGCTTGGGTACAACGGTGATTAGGGAGAAGTGGTGAGATAGGTTGAACAAAAGAATGGTGACATGGAAAAAACAGCGGTGGCCTAGGAGTCATTGGTGAAGGGAACGGTGGGATAGAGAGCAGATATGGGATGGTGAGTTTCTTGGGTGGAATGGTGGGATTGGAATGGTTTCACCATTACTAAAATAATAAGAACAGTGGTGGTAACTGTAAAAATAAACAAAATAATATAAATTAATAAATTAATCAAAATAAATTAATAATTTCATAAAAATAAAACTAAAATTATCTAATTTTGTTAATTAATAAAACCAAAAAATTTAGGATAGTTAATAATAATAATTTATTACACAATTTATTCAACTATATAATACATTTTATTCATAATTAATTTAAAACAAATAATCAAATATCAAAAAATTGTTTAATTAATCTCATTAAAAACTTAATTAATTAAAAAATTAAATTAAAAATAAATAAACACAATGTATTAAATTATATTAAAGGAATAGAATATAATTATTAACATTAATTAAATTAAGCACATAATCAAAATCAAAAGTCAGTTATTTATTTTTAATTTAATTTAATAATTAATTAAATTAATAAATTGAAAATTATTAAATTGAAAATTAATTACATAGTGATTTAATATTTTTTAAATAACATATTAAATTTATTTTTGAAAAATAATGAAAATAAACACTAAAAACATTTTTAATATAGAAACACATTTTTTAACAATTTTCTACAATGTTGAAAATAATTGTAATTATTTTACAAAAATACAATTTAAATAATTAAAAAAAGTTGAAAAAGTGAAAAATGATGTAGTAAAAAGTAATTAAATATTACCGCATCATTGAACATGATTTAATCTAACATATAATGGTTTTACAAATGGTATTATTTTATACTAGAACCATATTAAAATTTATGATATTTTACAAGATAATCTTATAACATGTTATTATCCTTCTGTTAATAATATATCATTATAACCATTTTTCGTGTAAACTGCTTGGTTTTCTCATACCTGTTTCATTATGGAAGCTTTTTTTTATTAATTTAATATAGCTCCATCATCTACAGAATTATATTATTGTTATAAATATCATATTTTTATATTTCATACCATTTTCGAATGATTCATCAATTTTAACAAATAAAAGGAATCACATCGATTCATGGAGACGGTTGGTCATACGTACGCACAAGAAACGTTATCATTTCCTTAATGGATAAAAGGTTAAGGAAGTAGAGGATATATTGAATCTATTAAATATATTTCTGGTCATTATATTCATATTTATTCATTACTTCCATCATTATTACTATCTATGTGATTCTTTGATGGAAAAAAATTACATTGGTTCGTAAGGAGATAGTTTGTTGTACACATAAGCGATGGTTCTGTTTCCCATTTTATAGAGAAGGATATACATAAATGTTATTCCATAAACATAATAACATCTTAGTAATTTTTGTACACTTTTTCTTTTATATTGAAATTGTTAATTTATAATTTATTCTGATTAAAGAAATAGTAAAAAATAAAGAGTTGGTGAATATAATTATAGTCGCTTAGTAAAAACTCGTTTGGAACTCTTATTAAGAACCCTAGGATTACTATTTTGGGGAAAAAAGATCTAGAATTTTTATAAGGATTTTTGGGATAGATTATTTTGTTTTATTTTCACCAATTTATATGGATTTATAAGTGTTAATAACTGAGGGGAGGAGGTGCCCTTTTATAATTTAGGTGAGTGGCACATTTGTAATCTTTCAAAAGTTTATAATAATGTCAGGTAACTTTCTTGTAAATATGTCTAAAAATGCTCATATTTTTCTGGGATAGTGGTATGTAAGAAATCCAACCAACCAATGCGGTTTCAAAAAGTTTTTTGTCCATTTTACACATATCATTATTAATTAGCCTCTGGTAAACCTGTTTTGACCATAACAGTATTAGTATATTTTTACTATTTTTACTATACTTAATGAAAAAATATTATGTTAAACATATTAAATAATATAAATTTCTCTAATTAAAAATATTTAACCAATTTTATAAAATTTAATTTAAATAAGTGTCAGAATTTATTTTTAAAAATAAACCCACAAAAGTGTCAAAATGGTTTTTCAAGAATTGTTTTTTTCAAGCCTAAGAAGATCTTACATTATCTATATGACAAGTAATCATAATTATATGTAATTAAATAGATATATTTTGATATATATTCTATACATTTCATGTAAATCATTTGAAATTGAATATTATTTTTAATATATTAAAACAAAGAGACATTGAGCTATTTTTAAAAAAACAATTTTCTAGAAAATATCCCTTTTCCTCCAAATGATCTTATCTTTATTTCTATAAATTTTGTAGTACATAAAAAAGTAATTAATAATATTATGAAACATTATCATAAATAAAAGATAAATATTTAAATACTATATTTTCAACTATTCATGAAAACTTATTTCCAAATGAAAATTTAAAAATTCCCACAAGGATAATTTTGACCATGAAAGATCAAAATTGATATTAGTCATATAATATTATAACTTTTATTCCATAAAATATTAAAATGTAAATTTTATTATATTTTTCATGAAATATAATAGTCACACACTATATTTGAATCTAATGTGATACATACTAAATATATAATATCAATAAATCCCAAATAAATATTATTTCTTTGTTTGGAGAAAAATATTTATTCCAAAAAATTAAATTTCAAATAAAATTTATTTGAGATCAATGGAAAAAATTGATTGTTTTTTCACCTATGTGTCTTCCTTTTTGGTATTATATTGGTTTTCCTAATTTCGATTATGGGAATCCTGCAACATATAAAGTCATTTATATAGGAAGAAGTTATTGTCGATGCGATGACAACCACATAACAATTCCCACTATGTAAAATAATTCATTTATCATGTTATCACATCAAGTAGGTTTAATACTCATGTCACAAACCTATATTCTCAATATATAATTGTTTTATTGATTGAAATTAACCAATCAATAATCCATGTCCATTAAATTTTATATGATGATTCCTTTTCAATCAAATGTATTTGATATCTACTTCCATAAATTTGGAAAATTCAAATCATTTCTCAACATAGTAATTATTGTTATAACACTCATGATGCACCAAATGTAATATACCTTGCTACGAGAAAATTACATGATTTTTTATCTTAAATAAATTGAATCACATAACTCATGAAATTTATTAATAATAATCTCAAGTCTAAGGATCATTTCACATATTCATATATAGGAATATCTAATAACATATTAACATGTGGAATTCCTACTGGCGGTTCCATCCTTATAATCAATCATATATGAGATTACCAAGTGAACAATTCTTGAGATAAAGTTCCATCCTTCTACTAGTATACAACACTTGATAGTAAGTATTTTTAATGTCCCCCCAACAATTTCACATGACTATTGGACATAAGTTTAACAATTTTATCATTGCATATTCTTGTTCGAATCATAGTGAGGAACTAATTATAAATAATTTAAAGTGGAAAATAATCTAAATCATTATCAAATTAAATTCATATATGATAAAAATAAACATATTCCATGGAATTAATTTATGTTATTTTTAATTAATATATAAGTATTCTAATGTAAAATGTAGTTGGTTATTGGGAACTAACTCCAACAAACTCCCTCTTACACTATATCCAACAATAAACAAATATTATTCTAACTCTCATAGGATATTCATTGTTATTCTAAGATAAGTATTTATTAAAAGGTTCCATAATATTTTTTTCCATGTAAATTTTACTTAGAGTGACTTAACATATCTATGAAAATTCCCTCAAGATATGATATTTTTAAATTATATTCGTTTTCTACTAATATTATCTAGGCTCCTTTGCAGGAAACCACACATTTTATTATCTCTATAGATTTTGATATGGTCATTACTACTAGGAACCTAATAAATATATCAGATAATGTTATATATCCAAACCACTATTTGAGTTTCATTGGAGGCTAAAATATACTCAGACTCTACTATAAAACTTTCAATAACATATCTCTTTGTGTTCACCATCTTAAAACACCTCCATTAAGGGTAGAGATATATAATATCCAAGATTTTTTATCATATTGGTGTATTTGGAAACTATAATATTTATACCCTAATTAATACTTCATCATATCCTTAATAATCCAGAAACATATCGTTAGTATGCCTCTTATACTGAAGGATATTCTTGATAACCATCCTACGGTAGTATCCAAGATCAGAATGATATCTAACTACTATGTGCAAGTAATAGCCCACATCCTAACTAGTATAATTTATAGAATAAATGAGTAAGCCTATATTTGATTTGTATGTTATCCTAGTCATTTTATGTATCTTCATATATATCTAAGGTCATATTTTATAGAAAGTCGTATTCCATGGGACATAAAAAAAAATAAACTCTTGGATTGATTCATACTGAATCTCTTTATGGTCTTATCAATATATGAACCTTGAATTAGTCTATGTATCCTCTTGGAACTATAATAATGAATCTTGATCCCTTGAATGTATATTTCTTCACTAAATTTTTTTATGGACAATCATGTTATTAACCACATATTAATAGACTATAATGCAGGTATTTTGTTTCTAATTAGTAACATATTTTCAATATACACTCTTATGAATATTATTTTTCTCCCACTAAATGGTTTGTAGTTAAAAGGATCACGTTCATTATTTATAAAAATAAATTTTGTTAAGGTTTCATCAAATTCAAAGCTATATGACCTAGATTATTGGTTTGATCTATAAATAGATATATCTTTTTTATATACCATATTAGCATCCTTTGGATCCATAAAACATTTTTTATGTCATATATATATCATCCCAAATATTCTTGTTTGGTCATGTTGTTTTTACTTTTTTTGTTGTGCTTATTTTTCATTTGTTTGGTTACAAATGATTTTTTATTACATTTCCTTTGTATTTTGATGATATCTCAATCTATGAAGATTATATGTGTGTTTATTATATCACATTGGATAACTAATAGATTTATAAAGTTACTTAATTTATGAGGAAGTATGAAAAATTGTTTTTTATTATTATAAAAATTCAATGACGCTTCTTCTACAGTTTTAGAGATTCTACTGCTTATATATTTAAAAAGATTCTATATTTATTTTACTGCAACCTCTAACAATATTTTATTCACATGGAAATTTATTTGTTAGAACAAAATAATTTTTATATTTATTTAATTATTTTACATAAATTTCTAAAATTTTTTCTTGGATAGTGAATAAATTGCCTTAAGTTATGCTTTGATTTTTTAGAAATGCAGTTTTCCTAGAATGTTGTTGCTTCTATAATTTGATCTTATTTGGGGTTTTCAATTTCAGATTTATTTGATCCTGATTTGTTAGAAAGATAATAATATTTTATAAAAATAATTATTTTTGACCATAGTCTGAATCTATTTTTTGGAGACATTAAAAATTCATTGAAGTTTGATAAATTTCAATGTATAGTTTTTCACAAAGTATGGGAAACCCTACTTACATGAATAGTAAAAATTATGGTTCATCAACCCTATATTACTATTCATACCTTATGCTACATTACAATTCAAACCCTACTATACCTTACTATTCATACCCTATTCTACGTTAACATGGTTGATGAACATTCCATTTTAATATAATAATATAAAATAATAAATAGGAGATTTATATGATTATAGAAACATATAAGCAGAAATAAATTTGATTATTATTCTCATATTATATTTTTAAATAATAATATACCTCACCATTTGATTCCAAATATCCTATCGTGTAGATATTATAGTTGTAAGGATCAATAATTCCCTTCTCATAGCTCATGCACTGTCCTGACAAGTTATTCATGGTTAATTAGATAGTCAGTCTTTCCAATAGATAGTTCACTGATCTTTAAATCAATAAGTAGACTCCCCAATCCAGGAATAATAATTCAAATTTCCTCAACACATGACTATAAGTTTCACCAAGTACTACTTTACAATTCATCCGTTAATGTAACTTTGTTAAATCAGCCTAAAACAACAGTTATAACTCCTTGATAACTAAAACCACTCTAACTTTTTTTAGACAATCACTTTGATCTATGGTTCCGTTTATAGCTTATGTAATGGAAGGATTTTCAAACTTAATATTTAATTGTTGGATTTTTTATTATGTGTAAATTTCTTTCTTTTATTCTTTTATTTTCCTTTTTAATATTATTTGGATTTAACATAATTGATTTACCACATCATAATAGAATAATTTGTCTATAAAAAAATTTATTTTAGTTACATATTCCATGTTTTTTAATTCATTTACTCATGTGATCATGATAATTAATACAAAAAAATTAACTAGAAATTATATATAAATAAAATAAATAATGTTTCATGGTCATGAGAATTTTAAAGACTAGTTTATCAAGTTGTTTATTAACTAACCCATTATGCTAAATGAATAAACTCTTTGATACGGTTCTGTAATTAATTGCAACATTCTAACTTCAACCATTTTTTCTTATAAGTTGATTTAACATAATCATGGGTCTTAAACCACCTCCTCTCCATGGATATCCTACCATTATATATTTTTACTCACACATTGGTGAGGAGAACCATTGGAATGATCAAGGGGTTTACATAAAATAAATTGTGCTGACATAAGTCCATCATAATAAAGGGGGAGTATGACTTGCAAGGAATCATTTTAATTTAAAAATAATAAAATTTATGAAATTAAATAAGAATAAATACAACACATACATTGGTTGGTTGAAGCTCATAATAATCAATTCATGAAATTAATCTTCATTTTAAACAACTATATCGATTTAATTTCAATCATTATTCATTATGATAAATTATCTGAATAAATTAATTATCTTACTAATTAATTAACTGATTTATCTTATGTCCCAAAAATGAGTCGTGGATATTCCCATACATTATAATTTAAAATAATTTAAATAAATTAATTGTATATAAAATAGATTATGTACATGTGGTGTACATGGAGGCAACACAGTGTATACCCATATGAATAACCCATCATGGTACTTATTGCGAGCTGTGAACTCACACGAGATATAGAATACATGGAATGTTACATAATTACATGGTGTGTACTATCAATAAATGACACATGGACACATTTTTTATGTTATGATCCAGATCAGGGTCAAACTAAACTTGTAATCGAACTGATCACCACTATCGCTAAAATAATTTTCAATCCCCATGTGATGGAAACAAGCGCCTAGGAATCCAAAAAATAAAATTGGGAATGGTTTTCCCAAAAATTTTTTTATCAATAATCAATTTTATTCTGCAAAAAAAAACATCAGATAAATAAATAAATATTACCATATTATGAACAAAGATACTATATAAATACTAAAAGTATATCATAACTACCAAAACTCATCTCCTGGTGGTCCAGGTGCACCCACCATGTCCTAAAATATCCTCCTTTGGATAACCAAGTATGAGATGAAAAAATAAGTCTAAAGGAACATGATCAATTACTATAAAAACATAAAGGATGGAAACAAAAAATAGTACAATCTAGATGTGAGATATTGAGATTAATATGATTCCACCAAAGAGACTATATAGTTACAACATAAATTAATTAAAAAATTTGAAAAGTGGGTATAATAAGGAGGGAACTGTAAGAACCCAGGTTTTAGAACGGGTCAAAATCCCGACCCTGTTTGAATTTTGGACTGGTTTCTGAGGGAACTGGGGAGAATGTGAAGTTTCTGGAAATTTTCAGACTACATGTCATGTACTTTTAAGTATACGCCGTGTATATGTTAAGCAAGTGTCGGCCGTGTGCTCACCAAGTACATGTCGTGCGATGACCGTTCAGAATTTTCATTCTAAATGACGTGTAGTTTTAAACACACTATGTAACCTCTGACCATGTGGTGGCCATACATGGCGTGTAGGCCTGTTGGCCGGGTAGAACCAGGTACATTCCGAGTTCCCATTGGACATGCCGTGTAGTATAGCTGTGTATGAGGAATATACATAGCATGTGGGTAAGTCGGGGAGGAAGAGAAGAGAACCCTGGTACATGCTGTGTACCCATAGGTACACACCGTGTACTCATGTCGGCTGGATGGCGGAATCCTAGCCACCAAATGAACAGTTAAATGATATATACATGGCGTTTAGTCATGAAGTACACGCCGTGTACTTTCTCATTTTGTGTTAAAATAGGAAGTAGCCTTGCATTGAGGCAGAACCTCCATTTTTTATGCCAGTTTCATGAACCAAGTCAGTCAGACCCCTTTTCTTCTCTTGATCGTCCGTCTGAACTCCATGTCGATCACAGATTGATGTGTTGGAACCCCCACATTAAGGCCTCAATTCCACTTTGGCCGTTTTGTTTGATTTTTGTCCTAGAATGAGTTGTAGGCATTTGAACGGTATTGAATCTTTTGTAGATTTACCATGGTTGAGACAGAATTGGCGGCTGTTACCAGAAAAGTAGCATTGTACGAGTATCAGGTAGGTGGTCCATGCCTCTTTTCATGTTTTCATGGTTGTTTGGGTGATGCGGCCTTCGACGCATTTTTGGGTATTTTGATCAGGACCCGTTTTATCTGCTATTTCATATTAAATTGCTTGTGGGACCTATGGGGTGCCTTCGGGTTTTCCCTGTTACCAGTTTTCATAAGCGAGCCGGGTGAGGGGTCTTGGATCATCGGGGAATTTTGGTCAGAGAACACCAAAATGGTTTTAATTGAAATATTATTGTGTTAAACTGTTTAGTTTAATTTATTAAATCCTGTTATAAATTGTTAGAGGCATTGAAGACCTCGATGCTGGTATTAGACAACACCTTGCATAGTGTGATTCAACTATTTAGTTTGTTTTCCGGTTTATGTTTTCTGTTTAAATATGTTATATATGAAATTGCTTAATTGCTTCTGCTAGACCCTTTGGGTGGTGTTGGGCATGACCCGGATATTCTTGAGCAATGCGAATCATAGGTTGGGCTTGTCCCGGTTTACTTTGGGTTGTTTTTGACCATGGAATTTGGCGTCATGGACATCATCTTGGGGTAGTACAACTGTCATGTTGGGCATGGCTTGGTTTACTAGGTTGGTGATGCCATCAGACTTGAGTGGCATGGTCATAGGGACAATAGGTGTCAGATGAGTTGGTGGCTTATGTACTATTTTTGTGATTACCACTCACCTGGGACTTTGAGTAGTGTTCACACAGAGATACTCTGTGATGAGGTGGTTTAGACCACTCGTGTGGGTAGAGGCCCCCGTAGCTGCAGTTAAGTACTATGGTTAGGGGTGATTTCCTTAGAAAGCCACATGGTAGGTGAGGAGACTTCAGGGGATAGATTGAGACACGAGGTGTCCGGAGGCACATGGTGTTGGGTTACTATTATTGGCCATGCCTTAAAGACGTCGGTACTTGAGACACGAGGTTTCAGAAGACACATGGTTCCAGGTTACTATTCTTGGGCGTGCCTTCGAGATATCGGTACTTGAGAGATGACGTTTCCGGAGGCACATGGTGCCCGGTTACTATTCTTGGGCGTGCCTTCGAGACGTCGGTACTTTAGACACGAGGTGTCAGGAGGCACTTGGTGCCATGTTACTATTATTGGGCGGGCCTTTGGGATGTCGGTACTTGAGACACGAGGTGTCAGGTGGCACATGGTGTCGGGTTACACGACAGAGATTCCAGCGTTGGCCAAAGGAGGTGACACTCCATGGTGGATGTTGAGCACCAGTGGAGTTTGTATTTACTTGTGCACTGTACTATTTAATCATTTCCTTGTAAATGCATGACTACTTAAACACATATATTTGGTACGCACCATTGGGTGGTATCCTACTATGATTTGTCTTACACCCTACATAGGCCCTTCGGGACATGTGCAAACTTTATGGATTTATGTGCAGGAAAGAGGCCAGATTCAAGAGCTGGGTTGCATTAGTAATTTCATGGAGATGGTATGAACCTTGAGGTCATACCTTGCTGGGGTTACTTGGTTTTGTTTCCATTTCTTTAACGACATGCTTACTTGTTGTAGCTACTATTGGTTAGCCATTTGTGCCCTCTTTATATTCAGTTGTGTATGACCTGCTTTGGATGCATGTTTTACTATTCAGTAGTAGTTACATGTTACCAACATGCTGTTGTGTTTTTTTCCGCTGCTGTTGTTATATTTATTTCTTCCGTTGTGTATCTATATTAATTATTCTTCCGCTCTGCGGGTCTGGTTCGAGTCTGTTGAGTCTTTTTTCGCTGCATCTTTACTGTTGTACTTGAACCAGTACCCTTATTATGATCCTCTGAGAGGTTATATCCTCTGCACTATACCTAACAGACCCTCGCTGCTAGTCGGAAGCCTTTGGCGTTCAGTGAGGTGCACCTAAGGTAGTGACACTCGACCCGTTTGGCACTGTTCGGGTGGCTGGCCGGGTTCGGGTTGTTACAAAGTGGTATCATAGTAGTTCTTGACAAGGATTTAGTAGCAGTGTTTTTATGGCTACTAATGAGATTGAGACTTCTCTTTTTATTTCTTCTAGTTTTAGTATTTGGGATATGGTATACTGGAGATAGGTTGTTGTTACTAGAACTGGGTTTATAGCTTGTGCTTGGCTGCCTGCAGCCCCAGGTACGAGGGATGGACCAAGTTTCCATGGGTGGGAATTACTGTTTTTCATTTGCTCAGAATACAGTTTATATGATTTCCACCTCGGTGGATCACTTTATGTGTGATGTTAATGATTGTGATATGTTACCCTTGACTTGGTGTGGTAAGGGAAAATTGGACCTTGGCCTGGTATGGCAAGGCTTGTTGTTGGCTTTTGATAGGTACATTTTTAGTGTATTTCAATATCACAATTGTATGTATGCTCTGTGAAGTGAAAATGAAATGTGAAGGAAATATCAATTTCCATGATTTACATGCATTGAACTGTAAAAGATGAAATTCATGATAGAATTTCTTGTTGTTGCAATGTGATGTTCAATGATTTATATATCTGTAGAATTTCATGTTGTAGGATATTGGGTCTGGATCTTATGAGATCAGGCAGGTACTATGGCTGAGGTAGTGTAACAGTCAGGATTGGTCATCTCGGTCATCGGTTTGAGGCAATGTGAGTTTTCGGGACGGGCATGGCTCGAGGTACATTTGATACTTGGATATGTTGAGGGTGGGTAAGGAGGCCATGAGGCCGGGATGACGTGGGGCATGGGTTGCGGTGAGGGGGAGTAAGGGTAGTTGTTATGCACTGCCTTTTACTACTTTTCTTATCTGCGTAGAATATATTGTTATATACATATATGGTCTATCTGACCATTTATGGTATTCAGTGGGTTACTCCTTCATAACATGATGGGGCGTCAGGCATGAGATGATACAGTGCCGTAGTGTCAGGGTCAAAATTCGGTACAGGCAGAGCACGAGTCGCAGGTACAGGCTCTGGGACAAGATCAGGTTCAGGATCCAGTGCAAGCAGGATAGCAGTTGGGTTTAGGAATGTTCGGATTGTGGCTTGATGAGAAGCTCCGAGCTAGCCTGGTACGTGTCTTGCAGGGGAATGACAGAGGCGCGCAGGGTACAGAGCCTTCTATGGCATATGTAATGTGGGAGTTCCAGTCACAGTACCCACCACTTTTCCAGGGTGAGGGTGGTCCACATACAGCTGAGAACTGGATAGAGAGTATGCAGATGATTTTCAAGCAGCTCGAGACACCTCTAGGGTGGAGGTTCAAGCTGGAGATGTACATGCTGAGAGGACCGGTGAAGCGTTGGTGGAACGTATAGGTTCAGGCTCATAGGCACAAGGTACTGGCAAGGAAGGAATTCGAGGAGAGGTTTTTCAAGAACATCTACCTGGAGACACTGAGTGCAGAGAGAGATCAGGAGTTCTTAACTCTTCATCAGAGAGATATGTCTGTCATGGACTACGCAGATATCATCAAAGATCTTTCTCTCTTTGCACCTGGTATGGTGAGACATGATGCGAATAGGGTGAGGTGCTTTAGGATGGCTTATGGCATGCCATTCAGGTCCAGTAGAACATCTTCAGGCTAGGTTCTTTCTCCTATGCAGTGAATCAGGGGCTCATAGCCGAGGGAAAAGAGAGAGAAAAGTCTCACTTGGGCAGGGTGACAACTTCAGGTGATGGTTCGGATAGCAGGAAGTGAGGACGAGATGAGTTCCAGTATGGTAGTCAGGCCAGGGATTTAGCTAGACCACCTGGTGGTAGTTCTTCGGTGATTTTCTTTTAGTGTGGACAGCCGGGACATGTTCAGGTGCAGTGCGATAGGTCTCTGAAAGAGTGCCGAGCATGTGGATAGGATGGGCATCTCAAGAGGTTTTGCAGGCAGCCTTCTCAGATAGCCGGTAGGCAGGGACCAGGATAGACTGTAGTGTCTGGAGTTGGTTTGGGTTCGATACCCAGAGAGGGTAGTCATGGTTCAATTGTGCGCGGAGGTCGCGACAGAGACGGTGGGACCCAGCTGAGGGGTCAGTGGCCCGTGACTGGGGTAGCAACGCAGGGAGGTCAGGCATTAGGTATCTGTGTTTCAGGCATGGTGCATTCCATGGAGCTGCTAGAGGCTGAGTAGGCTGGTGAGTCGACTATAGTTAGAGGTACACCGCAGTGTGGCCACGATCCCCATGTTTCCTTTTTGGCATGACCTGTAGAGGAATGTCTGTTTTGAGTGCACGTGGTGCAAAGGATCTATGTGGACTGACTAGATTCTAGTAAGTGGGATTGGCACCATATCAGGTGTCTGGTATATACTATAAATATGTATGAGGTGACGTGGGAATTAGGGCATTAAGGATGCAGGTTACTTGAGGTGTCGTGGGCATCGGGGCATCAAGGATGAGGGTTACATGAGGTGCCATGGGAATCAGGGAATCATGGATGCAGGATATTTGAGGAGCTAGGCACCAGGACCTCGTAGAGGAGGACACCGATACGGTGCGGGCTACGTTGGGTGTTGGAAGCGACACAGAAGCACCAAAGGGGGCGCAGGGGTGATGATGCGTCACGAGAGGACTATGCGTCTGGGAAATAGGTTAGTAAACCTTGGTTTCATTGAGTTTTGTTGGTTTGAGATCGGGTTACGCAATTCCTAAGGTGGGGAGCCCCTTGAGAAGTTTAGCTAGGACTGCTGAGACCAGGGAAGTTTGGGTTACTTTGAATGGAGTGGTATTTTTGGTTCCATCTTCGGGATTTATTTGATAGCTTAGGGATGAGCTATGTTAAGGTGGGGAGATTGTAAGAACCTGGGTTTTTTTGGAACGGTTCAAAATCCCGACCCTGTTTGAATTTTTGACTGGTTTCTGAGGGAACTGAGGAAAACAAGAAGTTTATGGAAATTTTCATACTACACACCGTGTACTTTTAAGTACACACCGTGTATATGTTAAGCGAGTGTTGCTCGTGTGCTCACCAAGTACATGTCATGTGATGACCGTGTAAAATTTTCTTACTACACAGTGTTTAGTTTTAAACATGCCATGTAACCCCCGACCGTGTGGTGGCCATACATGGCGTTTAGGCCTATTGGCCTAGTAGAACCAAGTACACTCAATGTTCCCCATGGACACGCCATGTAGTCTAGCCGTGTATAAGGAATATACATGGCGTGTGGGTAAGTCGTCGAGGAAGAGAAGAGAAACCCTGTACATGCCGTGTACCCACAGGTACACGCCGTTTACTCATGTCGGTAGGTCGAAGGAATCCCAGGCGCCAAATGAACAGTTAAATGATATATACACGGCATGTAGTCATGAAGTACATGCCATGTGGTTGCGCCCAAATTTACCCTACTGGTAAAAGTGGTCGATGTAGTACATGTAGTGGTCAAATCCACAGGGACTGAAGAAGTAACCTTGAGACACTATGATTTATTGATGGATTGGCTATGAAGTGGCAAACATTGAGGTAGATTTTAATTGGAGAACTAAATATATAATTTAAATAAGCTATAATAAAAAATGATTTGAACTAAACAATTATTGATGGGGGGTTTATCTTAGGGTTTTGCTTGGGGTGGATTGGATGAATTTCTTTTCTTAGAAAATTTCATGTCATTAATTCAAGACATATCCAAACAATGAGATAATTCTTCCAAATCATTCACTAATTTAATCCCTACACAATTCTAAGGCCAATCACCAATTCACTTTGAGGATCACTTTAATTAGCACTCAAAGAAAATATATCGTACTAGCACTCAAAATGTGTCATCGTTAAAGTTGGAAAATATGAGAAAGAATGTAACTCATCAAATGGAAATCCTAAAATAACGAATAGATTTAAATATTAAGTACATGAAATAACATTAAATACCAAACCTTGCTACTCCCTTGGATCAACCCTTAAGAGGTTATCCCTCCATTGATTCTATTCTACCAATGGAAGCAGGATTTAGACTTATGGGGGTGGAATTGAAGAAGAAGAAAATTATTAAAAGAACGAACACTCCACCGTTGAGTGATTGAAATCTCAAGTGCTCATGTGAATAATATCACACCTTGATTGAACGGTATCAACGTGTGAAGAAAAGAAAAGTAAAAAATGAAGAAGAATAAATTTTATTAAAATACTGAACGTGAATGAAAGACAAACATTAGATTAATTGACGATGCCATTACAAAACGAAAGCGGGAAATTACAATTGAAAGAAAAGAACATGGATTTAAAGAAAAATGTTATATGATTATTCCATTCACCGCCTGCTCCTTATATAGGTATATTAGGAGCCTTAGGTCCATTCCACCACAATTAATTCACCCCCCAATAGTTAATAGATTCAAAAGGATGGTGAATAATCAAAATGAAAATGATTTTTCGAATTTGACCTGGAAAACTGTCCAGATTCGTCCACCATATTGATGTGTGAATTTGTAATTGAAGAAGGCCAAATCTGGAGGGGTTGTATAAGAGAAATATCTTCCTCCTTCTGTCCTATATGAGATTTGTTTTATGGGCCTTAGTTTCATTATGCTTTTTCCAGCAAGTTTCTTCCTTGAGGCGCAAAATTCATCATCTTCCTTTGGGATTCATCCATCGGACCTAAAAGATAAATTGTTCCAAACAAATTGATCAATCATATCCCAAAAATTTCAAATTAAGAAAATTAATATAATGTTGTCCACAAAAAAATTATTGACTGGTCCCAAATTTTCATTTTAAACATGAATTGCATTTTAAATGAGAAATGAAGTTCTATATATGTAATACACTAAAAACAATGTTTATGGACTTTAGAACAATGAATATAAAGATATTAACAATAAATATTAGCCACTTTTAGTGACTAATCACATCCCCCAACTAGAGGTTTTCTAGTACCAAGAAAAATAAATTACAAATACGAAATTCAAATCCACTTTTCCAAAAACATTTTAATACACATTGCTCGCCCAAATATCTAATACCAAAAAAAATTACGAAAACCCATCAAAATCATTAAAAACAAGATAGTTTTATAAGCATATCCCAAGCCCAAGCCCATTCCGTTGTTCAAATTCATTGCCACATTTCATCCAATTCCAATTAATCATGTAAAGTGTTGTGCATCATAAAAGATATGGGGCCCATTTTATTGTTCAAGGGGAAAAAATGGAAGCACTAGGTGGGAATCACATTAAACCTTAAGATGGGTATCCATTTTTTTTGATTTTTTTGATTTTATTTTTTTAACCACAATAGATATGAATAGACTAACTATGGGTAAGACAACTATGGAGTCACGATCCACAAGTGCTGAACACCACACATATTGTCAATTTCATTCTCTACAATAGAGATATAAACCCAAACTCTGGGCAAGAAAACTATGGAGTTACGATCCCCAAGTGCAGGATGCCACACATTTGGACAAAACATTGCTCAATGTGGTCAATTGTTTTTTTGGATACTCAAATTAAACTAAAAGTGACCCCCGAACCCTATTCTATAATGAAAGGGACCCAATAACTCAAATTTACACCCACGATCTAGTAGATGTGCATTTTGGAATTTTTATTAAGAGGATGAAAATGTAAACATTGAAAAATCACATCGTACAACCTCACTTTCCAAAAACTATGCTCATGAACTTAAAATTGCACTAAAATCATAATCAAGGCTTTCAAAAGTTATTTGCTATCCAATTTTAGAGTTTTCAATGTGTGTTATCATGTTTATGGTTAATGGAATTTTTCTTTTCACGCATGTTTTTATTCACAAAATAAAAAAAATCATTTTTATCTCCCCCTAACTTAGAATAACAATGTCCCCGATGTTTAAAGAAAAGAAAAGTTAGAAGGGGTAGGAGAGGAGTTCAATGATGAAATTGAAAATGATAATCATAGAATGAAGTCACCTGGTGGTTGATGATGATAGCACATGCCATAGTCTCCCTTCAATCCTGAATTTGAGTCTCAGCGGCTTGGATAGTGGTGAATGGATTTTCCTTATGACTTACGACATGCCCTTTTATTTTTTTAACCTATAAAAACATAAAAATAAAACAAATCAAAATAATCTAATGAAAAAATATCTTCTTTTTAGATTTCTGGGTAAGGTATTACATAGAGATCACGCCACGTGACACATATGAATATGGAACTCCCTGTTCATACCCATCCTTCATCATAAAAGAAGAATAGGGCAACAGGCTATGGTAATTTATTATATGAAAAAAATGATTCAAAATGTTTAGAGACATGGAGACCATGGGTTTCTTCCCATGAAGCACTTTTGTTTAACGTCATTGGCTCGACTTGTACCCTCCAACTTATCCAATTCCAACATTAAACAATTCTAGGACCCCATTTTTATACACTTCAACTTGATTCAGATTGATTTTTTTATAATTTGATTCATGTGAAATACCATGGTCAATAATGAGTGTGGAAGTCCAAGGAAATTTGGTAATGGTTGATTCGGTTGAATTTCTAGTCTTTCCAAAGACATCAATGACCATTCCAACATTATTGGTTTCTTGATAAGAATTAACTACAAATACAAGGTCTTTCTTATCTCCTATAGTGGGATTCTTGAGATCGGAAGAAAGTAAAATAATTTTGAGCTTGGGTTTATTGAAATTTCCTAAAGGAGATTGAAAAATTAATTCAAAATCAGTTTCTTCTACAAAACATTTAGAAATAATTGGTTCATTTTAAAAATAATATTCATCTTAAAATTGTCCAGTTGAATATCAGAAGTGTGTATGGGATCACTATTCATTATATCTCTCAATGGTTCAATGATCGGTGACTCTAAAAAATGTTATTGGAGCAATATTCTAAACAATCAATCTGTGAAGACAAATTTTTCCCTTGTGAATCCAAAAAATTAATTTCCTCCGGATTTAAATACCCTTCATCATTTCCTTGATCTTGTTCAGTTATCCCATATCCAAAGTTAGTTTTTTTTTTCAATCCATGGGATGTTTTTGGGATAAAAGATTCATCTATCAATGATGAGGAAAGAACATCTTGAGTGGGAAAGGGTTCCTCAAAAGTCATAATGATTTGTAATTATAATCTGAAAGATGAAACTTCTGAATTCATTTTATCCATTTTTCCACACAATTATTCAAGAATTTTTTCGGGATTAGTTTTGATATATGTTTGTACATCAAGGACTTCATCATTATATATCATTTCAATCATTCTTGCTAGGTATGGAAATTGATCTTTTAAACATTCATCGTCCCATTGATTGTTCATGTTATCGGGTGTGGGGTAATCATTCAAGTGTTGATCAAAGTAATTTTCTATCTGAGGGGATTCCCATTGTTTATTTTCTATTTGATTCCAGCCTGAGTTTATGAAAGGATATTGTTGATGATACTCCATTGGAGTTGAATGAAATTTGGATTTATATTTTTTTTGGACACACAAAAATAGAAAGGGGAAAAGAAAAGAGAAATATTGGTGAGAAAAGAGATGTTATGTGAGAATAGAAGGTGGGTGTCTACGAAAACTTACTTTGGTCCCTAGAAAAGGCGCCAAAATTTGGTTGTGCCCAAATTTACCCTACTGGTAAAAGCAGTCGATGTAGTACATGTAGGGGTCGAATCCACAGGGACCGAAGAAGTAACCTTGAGACGCTATGATTTATTGATGGATTGGATATGAAGTGGTCAACATTGAGGTAGATTTTAATTGGAGAACTAAAGATATGATTTAAATAAGATATAGTAAAAAAATATGTGAACTAAACCATTATTTATGGTGGGTTGATCTTAGGGTTTTGCTTGGGGTGGATTGGATGAATTTCTTTTCTTAGAAAATTTCATGCCATTAATTCAAGAAATATCCAAAAAATGACATAAATCTTCCAAATCATCCACTAATTTAATCCCTAAACAATTCCAAGGCCAATAAACAATTCACTTTGAGGATCACTCTAATGAGCACTCAAAGGAAATAGATCGTACTAGCACTCAAAATGTGTCATCGTTAAAGTCAGCAAAGATGAGAAAGAATGTAACTCATCAAATGGAAATCCTAAAATAATGAATAGATTTAAATATTAAGTACATGAAATAACATTCTATACCTAACCTTGCTACTCCCTTGGATCAACCCTTAAGAGGTTATCCATCTATTGATGCTATTATACCAATGGAAGCGGGATGTAGACTTATGGGGGTGGAATTGAAGAAGAAGAAAATTATTAAAAGCACGAACACTCCACCATTGTGTGATTGAAATCACAAGTGCTGGTGTGAATACTTTCACACCTTGATTAAACGATATCAACGTGTGAAGAAAAGAAAAGTAAAAAATGAAGAAGAATAAATTTTATTAAAATAATTAATGTGAAAGAAAAACATACATTAGAGAAATTGACGATGCCAATACAATATCAAAAGTGGGAAATTACAATTGAAAGAAAAGAACATGGATTCAAAAAAAATGTTAGATGATTATTCCCTTCACCACCAGCTCCTTATATAGTCATATTAAAAGCCTTAGGTCCATCCCACAAAAATTAAATCACCCCCAACAATTAATAGTGCCAATAGGAGGGTGAATAATCAAAAGGAAATTGATGTTTTGAATTTGACCCGGAAAACTGTCCAGAGGGGTTGTAGAAGTGAAATATCTTCATCCATCTGTCCTCTATGAGATTTGTTTGATGGGCCTTAGGCCCATTATGCTTTTTCCCGCAAGTTTCTGCCTTCAAGCGCAAAATTCCCCATCTTCCTTTAGGATTCATCCATTGGACCTAAATGATACAGTGTTCCAAACAAAGTGATCAATCATATCACAAAATTTGAAATTAAGAAAATGAATATAATGTTTTCCACAAACAAATTAATGATTGGGCCCAAATTTTCATTTTAAACATGAATTGCATTTTAGATGTGAAATGAAGTTCTATTTATGTAATGCACTAAAAACAATGTTTATGGACTTTAGAATAATGAATATAAAGATATTAACAATAAATATTAGCCAATTTCTGTGACTAATCACCATGTACTTTATTTTTTTGTATTAAAATGGGTAGTAGCATCACATTGAGGCATAACCTCCATTTTTTACGCTGGTTTCGTGAACCAAGTGGGCCGGACCTCTTTCCTTCTCTTGATCATCCGTCCGAACTCCATTTCGATCATGGATTGATGCATTGGAACCCCCTAGGTAAGGCCTTGATTCGTCTTTGGCCTTTTTGTTTTATTTTCATCCTAGAATGAATTGTAGGCATTTGAAAGGTATTGAATCTTTTGTAGATTTACTACATTTGATAACGAATCGGTGGTTGTTACTAGAGGAGTATCATAGTATGAGTCTCAGGTAGGTGGTGCATGCCTCTTTTGTGTGTTCGTGGTTGTTTGGCTGACGCGGCCTTCGTCGCGTTTTCGGGTATTTTTGAACGGGACCCGTTTTATCTTCTATTTCATATTAAATTGCTTATGGGACCTATGGGGTGCCTTTGGGTTTTCCCTGTTACCAGTTTTCATGAGCGGGCCTGGTGAGGGGTTGTGGCTCATTGGGGAATTTTGGTCGGGGAACACCAAAATGGTTTTAATTAAAATATTAATGTGTTAAACTAATTAGTTTAATTTATTAATGCTTGTTATAAATTGTTAGAGGCATTTAAGACCTCAGTGCGGGTATGGGACAACACCTCACATAGTGCAATTCAACTGTTTAGTTTGTTTTTCCTGTTTATGTTTTCTGTTTAAATATGTTATATATGCATTTGTTGAATTGCGTCTACTGGACCCTTTGGGCGGTGTTGGGCATGGACTGGATATTCTTTAGTGGTGGGGATCACAGGTTGGGCATGGCCCGGGTTACTTTGGGTGGTTATTGGCCATAAGATTGGGCTTCATGAACATCAGTTTGAGCCATTACAACTGTCAGGTTGGGTATGACCCATGTTACTAGGATAGCGGTGCCATCAGACACGAGCGGCATGGTCGCAGGAACACGAGGTGTCAGATGAGTTGGTGGATTAGGTACTATTTTGGTGATTACCGCTCACCCGAGACTTTGAGTAGTGTGCACATAGAGATACTTTTTGATGAGGTGGTTTTCACCACTCGTGTGGGTAGAGGCCCCTGTAGTTGCAGTTAGGTATTATGGTTGGGGGTGCTTGCAATAGAAAGCCACATGGGAGGTGAAGAGCCTTCAGGGGATATATTGAGACACGAGGTTTCAGGAGGCACATGGTGCCGGGTTACTATTCTAGGGCGTGCCTTCGGGATGTCCGTACTTGAGACATGAGGTGTGAGGAGGCACATGGTGGCAGGATACTATTCATGGGTGTGCCTTCGGGATGTCGGTACTTGAGACATGGGGTGTCAGGAGGCACATGGTTCCAGGTTACTATTTTTGGGCATGCCTTCAGGACGTCGGTACATGAGACACAATGTGTCCGGTGGCACATGGTGCCAGGTTACATGAATGAGATTACGGTGTTGGCCGAAGAAGGTGACCCTCCATGGAGGCTGTTGAGCACCAGTGGAGTTTGTGTTTACTTGTGCATTGTACTGTTTACTGCTTTCCTTGTAAATGCATGACTTCTTAAACACATATATTTGGTATGCACTATTGGGTGGTATCCTACTGAGACTTGTCTCACACCCTGCACAGGCCCTTCAGGACGCGTGCAGACTTTATGGATTTACGTGCAGGAAAGAGGCCAGCTTCAAGAGATGGGCTATGTTAGTTATTTCATGGAGATGTTATGAACCTTGAGGTCATACCTAGATGGGGTTACTTGTTTTTTTCCTTTCTTTAACATCATTCTTACTTGTTGTAGCTATTATTGGTTAGTCATTGTGCCCTTTTTATAATTAGTTGTGTATGACCTGCTTTGGATGCATGTTTTACTATTCAGTAGTAGTTTCATGTTATCAGCATGCTGTTGTGTTTATTTACGCTTATGTTGTTATATTTATTGCTTCAACTATTTATCTATATTGATTATTCTTCCTCTCTAGGGTCTAGTTCGAGTCTGCTGAGTCTTTCTTTCCAATACATCTTTACTATTGTACTTGGACCAGTACCCTTATTATGATCCTCCGAGAGGGTATACTCTACCCACAATACCTAACAGACCCTTGCTGCTAGTCGGCAGCCTTTGGCGTTCAGGGGAGGTGCGCCTAAGGTAGTGACACCCGACCCATTTGGCACTGTTCGGGTGGCTGGCCGGGTCCAGGTCGTTGCATGAACAAGGACTTTCATTTAAAAAATAGAAAAATAAATCCATCAAGATTATATTATAACAATATTGGGTTCTTAAACATAACATTATGTATTTCAAAATAATTTATGAAACCAATGATGGAAACATTCCATTTTATCATTTACAAACAAAATCCATTCATAGAAAACTATGAAAACCCATTTATATTACTATAGAGAGGTAAATAAAAATACAGTAAGAACATGAAACATATATAAACAAGATGTACAAGAGAAAATACAATTTCTTCAACATGTAGCATCTTAATAAGTATATCAATCATGAATAATAATAAATCATGCAGGAAAAATCCACAACCAAGTGTTAACAATGAACATTGTGTAGTATCAAGTATCAAATATAAGGATTTCATGGGTATGACCTAGATACGATAGTGAGTCGTCCATATTCTAGCCAATTAATAAAATAATCACTAGTCGTCAGGCTTACATCAAGTCTCCCTGGTCTCAAGGAAACCTACTCTATAGACACCTTCATTCTTTCCTATAAGTCATTAACCAAAACCAATAACGTTCTATATTGATCCACTAGTAGAGGTGTGATTCCACTATAAAATCATAAATTTGGGTCATGTCATCTAACTACCTATGATACCATGAGTAGTTAAATAAGGTTAGTGAGATAATAAAGTTATGAGGATCATAGATTGAATCACCATCAGTATCAACATGGGATGATTCCCTCAACATGTTATCTCAATTTTAGTATACATATCAGTCCACTCCAAACTCTGTCAATGTGAATGATCTCTTTATCCACACCCATAAAAGAGAACTTAATAAATAAGTAGTCCACATCAAGGGATTATCACATTAAATAATCATCAAAAAGTTTCAATCTGTTCATCAAGAATAATATATTTCAAATCAGATCATTTACTTAAAATCAAAATTAAAAATGGTATTAAAACCCTATTCCTTTTAGAAATCATCATTAAAATTCTAATCAATACATTAAACTAATAATTTCTTTCAACAAACCCTAAGGAATTCAAAATTATATTTTATTATTTAAAATAATTCAATTCATTTTGAAACATCTGTCAACAACCTTTTTGAAAATTAAAATTATTCATTTCAAATCACCCAAGAACCCTCATTCATAAACAATGTTAACAATAAAATCAAAATGGATAATGGTCATTTCATAAACCAAGGAATCCAAAAACATGTATAAAGCATTACATAAATTAACCCCTTTCATTTAATTCATGAAATTTCACTTTAAAAATCCAAACCCAGCATAGGAACTTTATTTCAACAAAACACCCATTAAAATATCTTTGAATAGAAATAAAAAATATTATGACAGTCACAAAATTGTAAGCAGTGAGAGAAATCAAGATCATAAAAATTAAATCCACATCATGTTCAACTCATAGAGAAGAAGTTTAAAGAAGATTTCATGTAGAATTTCAATGTCACAAGTCATATAACATGTTTTAGAAAATTAGAAACACATATTATGAATTCTCAAGATAAAATGAATTATTATATGAAGAAAATTTATAGAAACATCAACCTCAAAATTACTTGGAAACCCAAAACAGAGAAAAGAAAACACAATAGAGAAGGAGAGAAACAAAATAGAGAAAACCATAACTAATCCAAAGTGACCGAATAGCATTTTATAGTACCTTGATGTTCAGAAATCTCCTAAAAAAGATACTAAAAATGATGGAATAAAAGGTTAAAGTGTTTTTTTTAATTCTAAAGGGTTATGGTTCACAAAAAACCCTAAATTAAAAAAATCATTTAATTTTCCAATTTAATTAAATATTGAATGTGGATGGTTTAAAACATTAAATGTAGCTATTAAAACATTAAAAAAATAATTATAATTAATTTCATATGATTTTGATTTTTTATAATCATCAAAGGGCATTATAGAGGCATGGTGTGGAAGAATGAATAAAAAATGGTGTTTTAAATACAATTTAATCAATATCAATGTATTGTTATAGAAACATGGATTTACCTTTACACAGCTCATAGGTATATTATAATGGTAAGGATAATTACCCTTACACATGAAACATTCCTAGAATTACCCTTACGTAGCTCTTATATTAGCCTTATACATCCTTTAGAAACACAGGGTTACCCTTTGGAAACTCATATAAAAAGATATTTACCCTTATAAAGAGGCATGTTTACCATCTTGAAACCCTAATAAAATTGGGGTTACCATGACTAGTTTCATATAAATCCAACATTACCTTTACACAACTACGAGATACTTATCATTATCCTTATTAATCCTTCATAAAATACAGGTTTTTCTTACGTAAAGCATAGGTTCTATATAAGGGTAAATTTTACTTTAAAATGTATTAATATTTTCATCAGAAACTGTAAAAATAAAATCAAAAGGTATTTATTTATTATAAAAATGAGTATGTTGCAATTTCCTCTCCTAAAACATTATGTCCTTAGAAATATTCCAGTATTAATGATATAAAAATATGTGACTAAAAGAACTCCCACACTCCACCCAAGAGGTGGAAAATCCATGATAACAAAAAAGACTCATCCAAACGTATCCACTCAGAATTATTCCATGATAATGGCCTAATAATAGTTCCAACTAAAACATTAGAAAAAACCACTAATATTAGCACATGTATCAAAACAAAAACTCAACAATACCAAGAGGAACTAAAAAATAGGTGCAAAGAACAATATAATTAGCATTGATCTACCCACCATTTAAAGATTCAAAATAATAGTGGAACATGAGGAAAATGTCTTCCAAAACAAATCTATTAAACTCAAATAAGTCATTTCATAAACACATCACAATGAAACATTAAAGATAAAAAAATAAAACCTCAATTAATGTGACCTATAAAAAACATTAATGATTATTGAAATTTTTTATAAATACATATCAATGATCATACCATCCACAAGAATATCATAGAACTAATAGGGATTCCTACCCCAAGAATGAACTCAATTGTAAACTATTATTTTCAAAACCAAGACACATCCCTTTATGGTATCATCAAATCAACCGACATCATGTTGGGGTGCTTAGTTCATCTTGAATTAGCATCATCCAATTTACATGACAACATTCAAAAGTACTATTCAATTCCAACTGGAAATATTTTAATATAAAAAAGGCATGTTCTCAAACATTGAATTACACTCTCACAAGGGAGACCATCTATTACATCATGATTTATCTCTATATATCTAAGAAAAAATGAGATGAATATGAAGAATATTAAACAACCGAAATGGTATCCAACATTGACAACTAGTGAAAATTAATCCACAACATGAAAAGATTCACTCCATGCCCTATTGGTAGCGATATTTTTTTTTGGAACATCTATTTCCAAAAATTTAGGAACTAAAGTTCCATGATCAAAACATCCCATTTTAGTATACCAACATATATATGCTCTTATAGTGACCCATGAAACCACACCATTTACAAACTATTGGACATTTCAAACATGAATACTTTGAATGTTCAGGTCCTCTACACTGGAATCGCACAAAATTCGTCTTTTGTTCCTAATAAAATTTTACATACTCAAAAAATCTCTTCAATCTATCAAATGAAAATTTTTAACTTAATATAACCATGTACAGTGAATTAACCACATCATGTCTCTTTTCTAGCTCTATATCAACTAAAAATATCTTTTAAAGATTTATACATATAATAAAGAATCAAAACTTCCCATAACTCATGGATATGTCCCTAAAACAATGAGTTGATAGAATATACCATTAGAGAATCAAGATTCTGGAGAGAATCAATGATCCCTTAAACTTCTTCAACCCACTATGCTTCTTTATAATAACCCTTCTCACCATTGTAAGAAGTAGGTTGATGATACAAGATAACCATGGTGGGGTCTAATGTATATAAAGGCTCCATCTCCAGCACTCAATTCAAAGTCAGGGTTGAGTCATCAATTGGAGATGCCAACTCTAAAAGACATGAACGAATACTCTTTATGATGTAGAAAAAAACATTCAATCTTTCCTAATAGACATTATAAGATTCATTTTGGGAAATCTAAAAACACATTATCAATAAATTAGGCATAAAACAAAACCCAAAACAAAATAAAAATTGGAAAAAATATTTTAGACAAGACACAATCAACTTTTATCAAACCAACATTGGTTTAATGCATGAAATATTTCCCCATTAACTAAATATTAAACATTAATTTTAGAATGCGATATATTGTTATAATTTTACCAAAACATTAGATTATTTTACTATAACATGGATCATATTCCATGGTTTCAAAAAATTAATTCAATTTTCAAATTCCAATTCCATTTTTGATTTTATGCCGATTAAAAAATTCTTCTTAAAATAATCCTTTGTCACAACACAGTAGAGTATTTAAAAATTAGATTTCCAACACATGATTTCTATAAAAAGCACCCCTCTATATTTTAAAACACTTATAAAATAACTGAAATAATTTTTTATGTTACACAGTTAGTTTTTCAATGGATTTAAATACATTAGCAAAGGGATTAAGTCAATACAACTAAACAAGGACATAAAAAACACTCACATAACCCTCCAAACTAACCTCAAATAAATGACTTCACTTTGAAGAAAATGGAAAATGTGGAAGATTTGGAGTCAGAATATAATTATACATTTCTTGGATGCATGTGTAGTTAAACCACACACCAACCTCACAAAAGTTCCTAGATTGACTTCTAGATCAACCACACTAATACCTCATAGTTTACCATACCATGAAGGCACAATGCGGCTCTGTTAATCTTTAAATTCGAACCCAAAACTCATAATAGATTCCCAAAATCAAATATAATATCATTTGGAATGAAAATATAATTTTTCTTCAATAAACAATTAACCCAAATGAAATACCTAATTCCCCACGTTCTGTAGTAACTCATGTCTCATCATGAATAGGTGAAAATCATGAACTAGCTCATGACCTACCTATTGAGTCCGAAAACATTCATAATTTTTTTCAACCGTAACTCACTCCAAATAAAATAATTTTTTTACAAGTAAATGTACTTTATTTTAAGAAAAAACACATTTATTTTCAATTGTAACAAAACATCCTTGGATACCATCTAAACCAGTAATTGAACTAATCGTTGCTAGTCTGAATTGAATTCTTGATCCCCAAGGGAAGGTGACAAGTACCAATGCATCTACAAAAAGCCGTTGAAAATGATTTAACCCAAAATAAAAGATAAAAATTATCAAATATACACTATACAGACATTATCGAATAAATAGATCAACACAACCATATCATGTATTAGGAGAAGATACAATGAATGTAACCATAACTCAACTACCAAAACGTATCTCCTTGTGGTCCACGACTTCCCAACATGTATCAAATTACCAACCCTCATCGATCCAAGTATGAACCCACAAAAAAAGACAAAATTATCATGATCACCAGCTATAAGAACATAACCGGTGCAAACACCAAGCGGTACATGTGTGGTGTGATCTATAGAGCCTATTTGGATTCCACCAGAAACTATATAAAGCTACATCACAAGGTATTTCAAAAATTATAAAAGGGAGTTCAATAAAGAGAAAAAATTTCAAACATTTAATAAATTAGAAACTAAATCCACTATGATAAGAATACTAAATGATTGGATTTTATATTATAATATTAATCTTATGAAAATGATTTAAAAAACAAAATCTTGAAACATGCCATTTCATCATTCAAAAACAAAATCTCTAATTAGAATGATTTGAAAAATAATGCTAAATACTAAATTAACTAAATCTTTGAAATGTAATAACATGCACTAAATATCATCATGTTGTACAAGATTCAAAACAATAGATACAAGGTGCATCATCTCTATAATAATATTAATCAAGAATAGTAATTAATCAAGAAAGGAAAATCTGGTGATAAGTAGTGATAATAAACGCAATCATGTTTTGAGTATCAAGTATGTCATCAGTATAACCACGATATGTTAATGAATATAATCATGTCTAGTCAGTAGTCTTACATCAAGTATCATGGGTCACAAGAAAACCAAATTCTTGCACACTTTATTTCCACGATGCCCGTATGTAGCCTAATCCTATCACGTTCTCTATAGATCCAATAATCAGGGTGTGACCCAACTAGAGAAGCATAAATATGGGTCATATCTTCTAACTACCCAAGTTATTATGACCATTAAAATAAGTTTACTGATATAATCAACTTACAGAGATTACAAATGTAATCCCGATTAGTATCAACATGGGCTCATGCCCTCAGTATTCCATATCAATTTCAATTCACATCCCACTCCACCCAAAACTTTCTCAAATTTTATAATCCCTTTATAAACACAAATCAATGAATATCATAAAAATCGAGTATTCTACCTCAAGGGATTATCACAATATATTATCCTCACAAAGTTCCAAATGGTCCATCAAGAATCATCAACATCAAATCAAATAATTTACTTTAAATCAATATTCAAAGGGAATTCATACACAATTAATTTCAAAAATCATCATTAAGATTAAAAATAGTAATTTAAACTTATTATATATTTTAAAATATCCCTTAGAAATTTAAAATGAAGTTTCACAATTTAAAATACTTGAATTGATTTCAAAACATGGTTCAACACCCTTTCCACATGTATAAATACTACATTTAAAATCTACTATGAACTCTCATTCATAAATAAGTTGATGAATCATTTGAAAAGTGATCTTAGTCATTTTATAAATAAATGAATCCAGATTCATGTGGAAAAAATTCATAAATCAACCCCCTTTATTAAATTTATGGAATTTGACTTTAGAAATAAAAAATGGACTAAGCCCTTATGTTCATCAAAAATTCCGTTAAAATATAATTGAATAGAATTCCAGAACAACATGGAATTCACCAAATTGTAATCATTGATTAGATTCAATATCATAATAAATCATTCCACACAATTATCAATTCATGTAGAAGTTGATCAAATAATCATTAACGAGGAATTTCAAGGTAAATATTCATTAAAAATGTATCATAAAATAAGAAACACATATCTAATAATTCTCAAGAAATAATGAATTATAATATTAAATAAAATCATGAAACACCTACCTTATAATTACTTGGAATCACAAAACACTATAAGAAAAATGCATGTCGGGGAGATAGGAATAACTTGAAAAAAAATAGAATCAATAAAATGTAACTACATCTCCTTTTATAGTAGTTGGATACATAGAAATATCTTTAAAAGGATATAAAATTTTAGAGAAGAAAAGTATAGAGTATTTTAAAAAATACCAATGGTTTTTTGTTTTCAGAACAAATATGCCAAATTAAAACAACTATTTAATTTCTCATTTTAAAGAAATGTTGAATTTGGAGGTTTTAAATCCTTTTAAGACAGTATTTGTAACATTTAGAAAAAAATTATAATTAAATTAATATTATTTAAATCTTATAAAATAACTAAAGGGTGTTACAAAGGCTTATTATGGAAGAATAAACAAAAAACATAGTTTTAAAAATATTTTTCTGAAAAAGGGAACTATTTAAGTGTAACATGGATTTATCCTTACACAGTACATAGGTTTCATGTAAGGGTAATGTAATTTAACCTTATATTACCCATATTTCAAAAATCACCGTTTTATATATATATATCCTATATTATATTTATACATTCTTAAGGAATACATTTTTTCCCTTATGAAACTCATACAAAAAGATCTCTGCCCATATATAGCAACATGTTTACCCTTACATAAACCAATGAAAATAAGAGTTACTCTTACCTAGTGTATAAAAATATTTTATTAACTTTATGAAACAAAGGGGTGATCCTATATACCCTTACATAGTCATTAAATAACATAAGTTACCATTATGCATATCATAGGTCCAATGTAAGGGCAATGTTTACATAAATATTTGTTAATTTTTTCACAATATGTATTACAAAATTAATCCAAAAAAGGGTCTATAATTATTATAAAATTTGGATGTTATAGATAATTATTTAATTTTTACTATATTAAATTCATACTGAGTATACAACGTGTCTAGACAATACACGATGTGTTGTGAGAAATTTACATAGAATTTTATTAAGAATTTAATGTTTTTTTAAACGTGTCTCACAATGTGCACTATTAATTAATTAAAAATAAACACATATTGAATGGATTAAGTGGTGTAATAAATTAATTTTGTTCCATGTATATAGGTATGGAATGAATTGTGTGAACATTCTATCTACATGTTTTCTATTTCATTCACCATATATCTATGATACATTCTTTAAAAAAATAGGTGTATTCCTATGGAAAATAATGAGGTGTATGGTTTTTAAAATAACTAAAAACTATGTAACCTCTCTATTTCATTGATTTAAATCCCCAAAAGATGAGTAATAATATATGTTGAGTATTTTAACATGTAGTTTTCATTAATTTCAAAGTGAAATAATGTTTATCACACCCGTAGTGTCACTTTCTCAAATAATTTTTTCCTTTTTAATTAATTAATTAATTATCCCTCTATTTCATAGTCCATAATTTTGAAATTTAAATATATTTAAAACAAAAAGTGGGTGTCACATGATCAGAATTTGGTTATGAGTTTCTAGGTGGTAACCATGTGCATCAGTATGCGACAATATAGTTCCATTTCACATGATTTAATAAACCATGAAAACCAACTATCCATGTTCCCATGCGAGGTAGTATAACCCACAAAATTGGAACATAGTATGGAAAATCATGTGTCTAAACCATGTCGCCTACCCATTACAACCCTGCATCGAATTAAATCCTCTTGTTGTAATTTACAAATCCTCTCTAACCAGTAACCTCCCCAATGTCTGATCTCTTTCTTCATTTCTTATTAGTGTCATTCTGTTTGGTAATTCACTTTGTTTATTATTAACCCATGTAAGTGTATCTTATTACACCTCTTTGATATTACCTACCCCTTTGACTATTTTATCTCTTTTATATAGTCCTCATGAACTAGTACATGGGTTTTTATGTTTATAGTTTGTTATTATTTCTCTAGGATCCTTGTTGGTATTATAAGTGGGTTTTCATCATAACTGGTCAGATTACCTTGGTGAAAGTTATGTGGTTCCACATCACACTCTTGTTTTATGAAAAAAAATGTTCTTATAACTCATTATAAAGGGTTTTATAATTAATTTACTATATACATGTAATTTTATACGGTTAATTATGTATGAAATAAATTTTATATTTAATTTTCTATTGGTTTGAAATGTAAAATGATTTTAAAGGAATACTTTAAATATATTGAAAGGAAATATCTTGTGATTGCTTAGGTAAATCCCTTTGAAATGAAATGTGATATGTTTTTAATTTAAATAGAACATAGGAACTGAGTATCAAATGGACATATACTAGTGATAAGTATCCTTTTTGGATTAAACAACTTATCCTAATTAAATAAAATCTAGAAGAAGGTTACAGTGTTAGGGAGGGGTGACATCACACCACTAGTCAAAGGAAAAAAATACTAAGTGGATGATTGGATGTGGTGTCATGTGATTGGAAAAATCACATCATTAGCCTGATCCATAACCTCCCATGGTTAATTTTATATGAAATGTATATTTTTATGGAATTAGTTTTCATTTATAAATTGTTTATCATTTTACTTGATTCCATACCTCTAAAATTTTAAATAATACTTTTATATTCTCTAATTTAAAATAGGATACGTGTTTATCTAATAATATTTACACATGTAACATCTTGTGGTATCCTATAAGGATAGTTTTTCTCACTCCCTACTAAATCCCAATGGGTTTATGTAGACCATGATTTGATGGGTTTAGGTAAAGGAAAGGCCATGTATTGAGATATCAATTTTTATCTAGTTGATATTAGGTTGGAAAGTGTGACTTAGTGTGGACTTGACCATCATGTCACATAGATATGGGTACCCCTTCTCTCCATTTTTCAGGGATTGATGTTTTATACCACCAATTTGAGATCTATCCCATTCCTTTATACCCATGTATATTTTTTTTCTCTTTTTTAGTTACCTTTTGGATGTTTTGTGAATAATATTTATCGATGTCAGAGTTTATCTTCTCTTTTGTATTTTATTTTGAACTATTGTTATATTATGGGATTTCTATATAGTGTAAAATTATTATATTATTCTGGAAGCATGAATTTCCATGTTAAGGAAATTTTATTTCGAGTACATTATATGGCCCTTAAATTGTTTCATTGGGATAATTATTTCCCAAGGTACATTCTATGATGTCCATGTGATGGTGGAATAAGGGTAGAAACTTGGAGAACTAGTTACTCATGAAATATAAGATGATTTGAATGGGTAAATCACATTATCACATATCAAAACCCTATTAACTTCGATCATCTTATCCAAAAAAGTAGTATTCCTTCTTTTCATGAATAGTAAACCTTCAGTAAAGAATAGCCCTAATTTTGATGCTTCAAGGATGAAGAAAAACATTTAGAAGGTGGTTAAATTAGTTACGAATGTCGCTTTATTCAATTTCAATAATCCCTCCCCATGTCATTTGATTGTGAAGGGTCATACAACATGTGTTGTGACTAACCCGGTTGATATCAAATAAAGAAAAAATCTCTATATATATTCCATCATTTCCCTGGTTATTACACTAAAAGTAGAAAGCCTATAGTGATTCAATGACCTATAAGAATAAACTGTAGAAATATGGGGGTTTGAATTGTCTAAGGTGATAGAAATTGGGAGAGGATATAATCACATAGTCTTACCATGTAATACAAAAAAAATGAAGTTATGGATCTTAAGTTATATCATGTTGAAATGTGGGTTTCTATGTATACAAGAGTGGGACTAGATATTTGAACTTGGTAATAAGGAACACCCTTACTAAGGTATGTATTCGCATAAATAGGATTAATTTACTCTACTAGAATCCAAGAATACGTTGGGATATTTATTCCTTGATGCATAATATGATTAAAATGGATTTAAAAACAAAAAATACAAGGATTGGGCCTTATTCTATAGTTTTTATGGAAGTTTATATGTCTAAAACATTGGTGGAGAAGGTTTCTATCACAAAATGGAATGACATTATCAATCTTCAAATCCAATATGAGTGAAAATCCAAGTTCTATTTAAATTACATCTTCTTTGTCCATATATCTTCAAAGTGAGTCATGGAAACAAATTCTAATTTTTATAAATTAAAGGGCCATAAAGAATCATTCTATGGAAAAAAAATGTAAGGATAATGTAGTGGCCTTCATCCCCATAATATGGAATCATCTGAACACTCCCCCTATAATGTCTTTTGCCGGGACCATGTCAAGGATGATAAATAGGTTGTTGAACCTAGAACATAGGAATAATTAACTTCATCGTATAATATTGTGGACGAGAGACTTGACACTACAATATTAGTATTGGATTGAGTTTTTCAAGTTAACGAACCATACAAGTTGTCACGAACCAACCCGGGTCGACCCTGAACCGGTCACCTGAGCCAGTCTGTGACATGGCCCGAGAGGTGTTCCTGATCCTCCTGGGTTGGCGACAAGTACCAGGGCATCAAAAGAGATCAAGAGGGAATGATTTCGCCTGATAAAATAAATAAATTAGTGGAAAGAAAATAGAACAACACAAATTAATTAAACAATACGAAATGAAAGAATGACCAACAACAACAAACTAACCTGACCACGACTAAAACTCCTCATGACCCTGAGAGTCACTCACCAAACCACAAATAACTCTCTCCCCAGTGATCAAGCTTGAGTCAACCTGCAACATACACTAAAAACATGAAAACACTATAGGCGTGAGTATTCAAACTCAGTAGGTAGTCCAGACTATTTCTATTCCCAATGCACATGCCATTAAATAAATAATTTATCAATTACAAGTTTGAACTAAATTATATAAAATATTGGTTTCCACACATACTTTCATTTCTAAAACAAGTAATTGTCCATTTCCATTTTTAATATAAAAACAAGTTCAGTGTTCGAAAGGAACAGGTGCATTGCTTTTTAAAACATTTTTGCGAACAATTTAGAAAACCCAATTTTAATTGTTAGTCAAAGGGAAAACCACACACAACACACACTAAGAGATATAGAAAAGGTGCTACATAGGGGCCAGCAACTAAACTAGACCACTCAATCGTCTACCACATACAAATAAACACTAAAGGAAACATGGGTTGAACCTAGGAGCTTGTGAACAATCCAGAACATACTATACATCTGACTAATCCGGAAGGCATGCCTACTCTTGATGACGTCATAATTCCCTAACACCCAGTGTTTCCCTACATGGCCTAACCGAGTTGACCAATCCCTAACAGAGTGTCATCCGTACTAAGGGCCACTAGACAGTGCATAATCTAAACTAGTGCAGCAATCATTCTCAGAAGATTCACTTACTATGCCAGGTTCCCATGTCAACACGTGTAATAAAAAGGAAAGGGGAGATTCAACAAAGTCAATCAAGTAGTAAAAACATCACCCACAAATCATGCAGTCAATGTACACCAAATATCACTCCTCGGTCACCCAAAGAGAGTTTTCCAAAATAATTTATTTTATTAAAGTGCCAAACAGGCCTTCACCAATTTTAAAGGAAATCCACATTTCTCAAGAAAACAAAATCACTTGTTCACATTTCAAAATAAATTATTTATCAATAAACCTGAACAACATTTGAAATTCCATGAATTATGTTTTAAGGCCGAATGTGCATTCTTTCACTACTGGGTGTCCGTCTTCAAGAAAATATATCAAGTGTTGTGTATAAAATATACGACTCTTTTTACACCAAATAATAATTTAAAAATTAATTATCTCATATTATTTCTCATTCATTAAAATTAATAAAATATAAATCAATTAATAAATTATCAATTTAAAGGCGAGTGCAATGGGGGACCTACCTCGACTCGCAGACTTGTCACGATGATACGACACGCAAAAACACACAAGCTGACGATCACATGATCGTGGAAAAATCTTGTCAACATGCTGCAACCACAATGATAAATAAAATACATAAACACAGACTTAAAACAATCCAAACAAAAAAACAATGCAAAAATAACTTGCTCGACATGTTTTCAAAACATAGTTCGCACCATCTACACTATCTAATAACCTACTTTACGATTTAATAAACAATTTCCAAAAAAGTAACCCACAACTTTACATTAACAAAAACAGATTCAACAGACATATATTTTATCAAAATCACACCTATGTCCTACTAAAAAAGAATACGCACCAATTGTATGGTCAAATAAATTAATTTCATAATTTATAAAAAAGAAATTAAACAACTCTGGATTAGCTTTCATAAAAACACATCTTAATCCACATGAGTATGCTATAAGATATAAAATGCAACTATGTTCAATTAAAAACTAAAATTTGCACTGAGCTAATTAAACAAAGTCAATTATTTTAAAAAAACTATGTTCTCACCAATTTTAATTAAACAAAATACACACTAAAATATTTATCTAACATTCAAGAAATAACAGCGCAAACCTCACCTCAGATCGGATACACGCTCGACCAGTGGGGTTACACGACTGTCAAAAAGGGGCAGAGAGGACACTAGAAGTGGGTGTGATCTGATTGGAAGGTCACGTGTGTGTCAGACAAGAGGCGCATTGGCCGAAAGCACGCACGTTGCACTAGTAGGGCCCGCTAGACCGCTTGTGGTGGGTCGGAAGGCGCGCAACTAAATAGCGCACGACCGGAATGTGGTTAGGTGTGTGCACAGGTAGATGCGTTCCAACCGGTGGTTGTGGGTGTGGGCCTCCGGATAGCAGCGGTGCGAGGTGGCCGATAGGCCGTGTGCGAGTGAACCGGGCAGTGGTGGGCAGCATGTGGGTGAGTCGGGTGGGAGACGGGGTGCCAGTCATCACTGCCAAAAGGGATCGAATTGCAGAGGGCGCTGCGGGTTCCGGTCAGGGCTATGAAGCAGGGGCCGAATGGGGGATATTTTGGCGGTCCTGGTCATGCTGCAGTAATGGGAAGCAGGAGGTCGGATAGCGGAAATGGGAGTTGGTGGGTGTGCTGGTCGGGCACACAGAGAAGGGAGCAGGCCGGTTGGCTGGTGCAGCGTCAGAGATCCGACCAGGGTGTACAGCACTGTGTAGCCGAAGTAGGAGGGCTTGGGTGCTGGTTGACTGGGTGGTGCAGGCTGAATAGGGTGCGGGGGATCTGGGGAACTAGGCAGTGAAGCTGGAGGGGCGCATGAGGCATGCTGGTGTCTGGAGGTGGAGGCTGGTGCTGGCTAGCCATGGCGGTGTGAGGCCGGAGTAAGAAAGGTGGTCACCGGCGTGCAGGCTGAAGATGGAAAGAGGGAATGGGAGGCAGGGTGCAAGTGGCACTGTTGGGCGCGGGGTGGCGGAGTGATGAGCGGAGGCAGCAGGTCGCAGTGGGTGTTTCACAGTTGCTGGGTAGGAGGCGGCTAGCATGCTGGGAGGGAGAGAGATGTGTGGTGAGGGAGAAGAAGGGAAAGGAGGGGTTGGCGGCACGCGGGGAGAGAGGAAGCTGAGAACTACATTAGGGTTAGGGTAAAAAAACAAACTAATGGAAAATAAATTAACATTAACCCATGATAAAAATGATACACATAAAAATAAAAAAAATGATGATGATAATAATAATAATACCTCAATTAAAATTATAATAATAATGGTAATAAATATTTATTAATAATAAAACTAATTGGAATAATAATAATCATACTCATTAGGTTATAAATAATAGCAAATACTCATTTCATTTTAATAATAATAATTGAAATTATTAGTAACCATTAAAAGTATTACTAACGCAATAAATTACAAAGTTTATTAATTTTAAAATTTCTGAAGATAGGAGGATGGTGGAGAAGCCCGAGCGGAGCAATGCGGGGTTTTCAAAACGCTCCCCACCTGTGTTCCTAGCGATGTCAACTAAAAAATGCGCATTTTTCTTGAAAAACTCAAAAATCCTATTCGGAATTCAACCCAAACCTTGACAAATAATTTTAAAACGATTGAAAATAATAAAATAAAATAAAAAGATAGGTCAAGGTTTGACAATTCTCCACACTTTAACACTTTACACCCCCAGAAATCCATAATAAGGTCAATACCCAATGGTGATGTTCTTTAAGTGTCACTCACCCCCAAAAGTTTAATCACCTTCAGTTGATCGATCCAAACGAACACCAAACTCCCATGGCATGCAAATAATCCTCAAAACACGAACACTCTAAACACCACCAAAATGGAACCGAAAATGAAACACTGATACTGACACGGGGAGTCTCAAATAGACTTCCCACCATAGGAATCAATCCAAACTGAATTCAACGAGACCCGCGATAGGTCTCCCCACCAAAAGGTCTGGCGAGATTAACCGAATTTGAAGGCTTTCCACACGGACCAGAAACCCCACCACAAGGGTAAGGGATGGAAGGGATCAACCAATTGAACATCAAAACTACCTTCACCACTACCTCAAGGATGTAACACCCTCAGAAGAGCACAATCTATGCCACACCAAAGACTGTGATTAAACCATGCCCCTTCTTCACATATGGGGTTCTCTTAGTGTTGCGGAAGCTTCACTCTGGGGCCTATGGCTGGAGCACTGATGATTGAAGCATCTCCTGCCTTGTAGTCAGCCTTCAAATATCCCCAAACATAACACAAAAACTAGAATCTCACCAAACACACTTCCAATAGAATAAAAGTTTCAAAGAGGATCAACCACAAAAATTTTTACAACTGAAAGAAAAGAAACACCGAAAAACTCTATGGGAGATGATTACTACACCAAAGAAACACTACAAAGAGAAAACATCAAAATGATCCCCAAACATTGCCCTACTCCTGCTGATGGGCCAAGGTGACCTTCGACGATCCAAGTCTAGATTCAGCGTGCTTCATGGAAACACCACAGCAGAGTCGATGCAAGTGGCCCCAACATCCACAGGTGTGGCAGGGTCTCGGAGCACTCGGACACGTCAACCTCTTGTGACCCTGCCTACCACACTGGTGACAGATCAAAACATTGCATTGTGGAGAAGCAAACTGAAGGTTTTGAGGCCTCTTGATTCCTCTACCAACACCACCAACATCATGTCTCTTCTCATTCTTCTTATCAGCATACTCTTCACTTCTTCCCAAAGCTAGAGGATTCACCACCTCAAGTCCTCCTGCTAAACTAGCTTCAGCCAAAAAGGCTTTCCCGACAACATCCAAGAAGGTGGTTAGGTTGATCTCTTCCACTTTCGATCGCAGCTCTGGTCGGAGTCCAGACTCAAATTGTCGAGCCTCCCCCGGATCATTCTCAACAATCCACTGATCATACCGAACTAGGTCTATTAAACGTCGATAGAATTCCAGTACCGATTTAATGCCCTACTGAAGAAAACAGAACTCCATCCTCTTCCTCAGCTTCATCAACTCAGAGAAGTGTTGTTGGATGAACGATGACTTGAAAAACTCCCATGTTATATTTTCATGAGGCTTATTCCGAGATATGGAATTTTACCATTTTTAAGTTGGGCCTTCAAACATAAAGGTAGCCAACTTCACCTTTCACGACTCAGGAACCCCACTGAAACTGAACTTCCTCTCAATATTCTACAACCACTACTCTTCTTCAGGAGGCTTTTCTTGTCCATAAAAGAGAAGAGGGTTCATCTTCTGAACTCCAGAACATAGTCTATGGGCTGATCAACTGCAGGATTCGCTAGGGGCGCACCACCTGAAGCTCCACCTTGGGCATCCATAAAACCGTCGTGGGGGTGAACACTAAGGAACAAGGAAACAAAGAACATAATCAAAACATGTTAATTTCAATTTCAATTTCAACTTTTCACAATTTCTAAAATAAAACTTTAAAAAACAATTTTTCAGAATGAAGGAAAACTCAAAGGATTCAATAGGGGGAAACTAGTGATGATGGGTGACTTGGACATATGGTTGGCGGCCATACGCCAGTCACACCACCGTCACAAGGAGAAATCTAGGGTACCATCTCCGGCTCCACATGGCTTGCCAGATCATGCGTGCTCACAAAGGTCACTTTCTTGGTTGCCACTAAATTTTCCAACATAAAACAATTCAAGAGAACCAAAAGTCACCAACAGCCTGAATATACCATGGTAACCTGAGGTTTAGAACAAGCAAGGGTTCATGAAGTCCTTCTCGTCCGTACACCTCGAGTCCCAACAATTCTACTCCTTCTACCATGACAACCCCAAATAACAATGGGCACTCTGAAAAACAAGGGTTGCTCAAGAGCTGATCTCCTTTGATAACATTTTGTCACAAACCAACCCAGGTGGACCCTAAACTAGTCAAACGATCTAGTCCACGACATGGCCTTAGAGGCGTTCCTAATCCTCCCTTGCTGGCGACAAACACTAGGGCATCAAAAGAGAGTAAGAGGGAATGAATTCTCCAGATAAAATAAATAAAGCAGTAGAAAGAAAACAAAACCACACAAAGTAAAAAAACAATATGAAAAGAAAGAATGATAAAAAACAAAAAACTAACCTGACCACGACTAAAACTCCTTGTGACCCCGAGAGTCGCTCATGAAACCACAACCAACTCTCATCCACAGTGAGCAAGCTCGAGTCAACCTGCAACAGAAACTAAAAACAGGAAAACACTATAGGTGTGAGTATTCAAACTCAGTAGGTAGGCCCTACTAATTCTATTTCCAATGCACATACCATTAACTAAATAATTTATCAATTCCAGGTTTTAACTAAATTATATAAAATATTGGTTTCTACACACACTTTCATTTCTAAAATATGTTATAATCTATTGCCCTTTTTAATATAAAAACAAGATTAGTGTTTGAAAGGAATAGGTGCATTTATTTTTAAAACATTTTTTGCGAACAATTTAGAAATCCAAATTTTAATTGTTAGTCAAAGGGAAAACCACACCCAACACACAATACACACTAAGATCAATAGAAAAAGTGGCACACAGATGCCGACAACCGAACTAGACTTCTCAATCATCTTCCACATACAAATAAAAACTGAAGAAAACATGGGTCGAACATAGGAGCTCGTGAACAATCCATAACGTACTGTACATCTGACTCATACTGAAGGCATTCCTACTCTCGATGACGTCATAACATCCTAATGCCTGGTGTTTCCCTAAATTTCCTAACCAAGGGGCCCAATCCCCTAACAGAGTGTCATCCTTACTAAAGTCCACTAGGTAGTGCGTACTCTAAACTAGTGCCGTAATCGTTCTCAAAATATTCACATACTATACAAGGTTCACATGTCAACACGTGTAATAAAAAAGAAAGGGGTGACTCAACAAATTCAATCAAGCAGCACAATCATCAAATACAAATCATGCAGTCAACGTACACCAAATATCACTCCTCAGTCACCCCAAAGAGAGATTTCCAAAATAATATATTTTATTAAAGTGTCAAACGGGCCTTCACCAACTTTAAAGGAAATCTTCATTTCTCAAGAAAACCAAAACACTTGTTCACGCTTCAAAATAAATCATTTATCAATAAACACAAACTACATTTGAAATTCAATGAATTATGTTTAATGTCCAATTGAGCATTCTTTCACTATTAGGTGTATGTACGTCAAGAAAATATTTCAAGTGTCATGTATAAAATAAACAGCTATTTTTACACAAAATAATCAATAAAAATTAATTATCTTATATTATTTATCACTCATTAAAATTAATAAAATATCAAGAAATTTATAAATTCTAAATTTAAAGGCGAGTGGAATGGGGGACCAACCTCGACTCGCAGACCAGTCATGACGACGTGACACACCTCACACGGGCACTCAAGAACATTCCATCTGATGATCTCAGGACCATGAAAATCCTTGTCAATGTGCTACAACCACAATCATAAATAAAATACATGAACACGGACTTAAAACAATCCAAACGAACAAAAAATCCATAAATAACTAGCTCGTCATCTTTTCAAAACACAATTCGCACCATCTGAACTATCTAATAACCCACTTTAAAATTTATTAAACAATTTCCAAAATGTGACCCACAACATTACATTAACAAAAACTGATTCAACGGACACATATTTTATCAAACACAAACCTATGTCCTACTAAAAAAGAACACACCCCACTTGTATCATCAAATAAATTAATTTCATAATTTATAAAATGAAATTAAACAACTACATATTAGCTTTAATAAAAAGGAATCTTAATCCAAATGGGTATGCTATAAGATATAAAACTCAACTATGTTCATTTAAAAACTAAAAATCACACTGAAAAAATTAAACAAAACCAATTATTTTAAAAAAACTACATTCACACCAATTTTAATTACACGCAATACACACTAAAATAATTATCTAACATTCAAGAAAGAATAGAGCAAACCTCACCTCATCTTGGATACATGCTCGACCAGTGGGGTTGCGCGACTATCTGAAAGGGGCGGCGAGGCAACTAAAAGTGGATGCGGTCCAGTTGCAATGTTGCATGACTGTCAGACAAGAGGCACGTTTTCCGAAAGCATGCACGTTGCACTAGTAGGGCCAGCTGGACATCACATGGTGGGTCGGAAGGCGCGCAACTAAACCACACATGGCTGGAAAGAGGTTAGGTCGGTGCACAGCTGGATGCGGTCTGACTGGGGGCTGTGTCTGAGGGCCACCGGACAATGGCAGTGCGAGGCGCCCGATGGACCGGGTGCGGGTGATCAGGGCAGCAGCGGGCAGCATGCAGGGGAGCTGGGTGGGAGACGGGGCGCTGATCATCGCTGCAAGAAAGGGATTGCACAGTGGAGGGCGCTGCAATTTTCGGTCAGGGCTATGAAGCAGATGATGGATGGGGTAGCTTGTGGCCATCAAGATCATGATGCAGTAAGGGGAATTAGGAGGTCAGACATCAGAAAGGGAGTCAGTGGGTGTGTTGGTTGGGCGCACTGAGCAGGGAGCAGGCCGGTGGGCTGGTGCAGCGTCGGAGATCCATTCAAGACGTGTAGCGCTGTGTAGCTGATGTTGGAGGGAATGGGTGAGGGTTGTCTGGGTGGCACAGGCGGAACAGGGTGCGGGGGATCCGGGGCACCGGGCAACAAAGCTGGAGGGGCACAGGAGGCGCGCTGGTGTTGAGAGGTGGATGTTGGTGCTGGCCGGTCAGGGCAGTGTGAGGCCAGAGCAATCAAGGTGGTCACAGATGTGTGGGCCGAAGCAGGCAAGAGGGAATGGGAGGTGGGGTGTGTGTGGTTCTGCTGGGTGTGGGGTGGCGGAGCGATGAGCGGAGGTAGCAGGTCGCGGAGGGTGCTACGCGACTGCTGGGTAGGAGGAGGCTAGCACGCTGGGAGGGAGAGAGGTGCGCAGTGAGGGAGAAGAAGGGAATGGAGTGGGTGGAGGCGTGTGGGGAGAGGGGAAGGTGAGGGCTGCATTAGGGTTAGGGTAAACAAAACAAAACAAATAAATGGAAAAATAAATAAACATTAATCCATAATAAAATTGATACACATAAAAATAATAAAAAATTGATAATAATAATAATAATAATACCTCAATTAAAATAATAATAATAATGGTAATAAATCCTTACTAATAGTAACACTAATTGGAATAATAATAATCATACTGATAAGGATAGAAATAATAGAAAATACTAATTTCATTTTAATAATAATACTTAAAATTATTAGAAACCATGAAAATTATAAGTAACAAAATAAATTACAAAGTTTATTCATTTTAAAATCCTCAAAGGTAGGAAGTTCATGGAGAAGCCCAGGCAGAGCCGCATGGGGTTTTAAAAACCTGCCCCGCCCATGCATCCCACGACATCAACTCAAAAATGCACGTTTTTTTGACAAAACTCATAAATCCTATTCCGGATTCAACCTGAACCTCGACAAATTATTTTAAAACCAATGAATATAATAAAATAAAATTTAAATATACGGCGGGTGTGACACAAGTACTTCTTAATTCAACAACTCAATTCATATCCTATTGATGAGTTCTTGATTATGGGTTGTATATAATTAAGGGATGAATATGGAGTACACAATCTAGCAACTTCAACTAAAATTAGAATCAATAGGGATGTGGCGCTAGGCCACCGGTCTATATATACTTTAGGATCTCTAGCCATGGATGTTCCCCTTGCACCAAATGTGTTTTTTATGGAGGGAAACATGCATATAAGGGTTAAACATAGAAAACCTATTATAACTATTTCAAATTAATTCATAAAAAAATGGAAATATATTTGGAAAAAATACTACTACTATTTTAGGTTCTCTAGATATGGATGCCTTCCCCGGGGAGAAGAAAAAGAAAGAAACAGTAAATGACCGCCTCCGCTTTGAGAAAATTTAATTTATCAAAGAAAACCTTCCAAAGGGGATGGTACCACAGAAATATGTAGAGGATCACTTTTTCTAGATTTATTTATCCAATGTTATGAAAATCAGGTCTTGGGATGAATTAACTAATACAGTTCATTCAGGTAACTAGTTCACTCACATGAATATCTAGTTCTCTAATGATGACACAAAAGGGTTGAAGCATACTGATGAAATTTATGATAATGGCGAGCCCTCAAGAAGCAATGAAAATCTAATGGAGACTAAGATAAAGAATGTGATTGGTAGGGTAAAAGGGAAAACTTTTCATGGAGAAAAGTAATACCAGAGAGGGCATATTAGAAGTGTCTTGTCTCAAAAGCAATGAATCTCGTTTATCTGAATTTTCAAGGGATTGGGAACTCCCCCATGGTCACACCCCTTAGACATAATCTAGTGACCTAAAACCCCTAGTAATTGGGCTTGTAGATCCAAAAAAGTAGTTTTATAAATGGAAGGAATTTAATTGGGCCTCAATTGGGTACACATTTGTCTGACAAAATATTTATGACGCTAAAATGGATCACTTATAGATTTTCAAGCATAATGTCATTAAGAATTATAAATATAATAAGGACCCCCAGAGAAAATCAACATATTTCCCATTTAATAGATTTATTATCTTTATATCATTTTTGTATGAATAAACCCCCTACATAATGAAAACATAGTTATATAGGGAGTTAGAAACATCATCTAACAAAATGACACACAAAAAAACTGTGTTGGGGGATTTTAATTCTCTTTTGAGACATGAAAAAAAAGAATTAACATAAAAAGGGAATCCTATAATGAACTATCCCCCTATATTGACTCTTTTCATCTCACTGAAGTATTGATTGTTGAAGATTATTAAAAAATTAGTAGGTCCACTAGGAATGGAGGATGGGTGGGAAAATTAAAAAGATACTCTATCCAAATGGATGATTGAGGTGCTTCTATTGGGATGCATGGTTTCACCCTCCCTAAATATCATTTACATCATAATCATATCATTATTTTGTTCTATTAAAACCTATGAAGGTCAACCCCTCTCCCTCTTAAATTCAACAATGAATGATTTTTCACTTCAGTATGAAGATAATTTATCTTTGAGTCTTGAAAGTTGGTACCTCTTGGAGTCCACCTCTATACGCTTTCTAATAAACATAATCACCCTAATGTTCTTCTAAGGTTTTGTAGAAAAAAATCATTTTATAGGCATGATTATGACATCAAATCTATTGAAAACCACCTTCAATGCTATCAAAATAGGAATCAGTGACACTCACTGAAATTTAATATTTATATTTTCGAAGCACTTTTGAGGAAAATGTGAGAAACCAACAAACACATTTGAGGAAAAGTGCTAAACCATACATGACTACACAAAATACTTCAAACACAAATGTCCGGAATATAATGACCAACCAAACAACTCAATAAACAAAAAAAAATCAACCACACCATCATTCAAACAAAAAATATTCACAACCGGAGACAGAATCATTCAAGAGAAGCCCAAGGAATCACCAGAAAATAGAAATCATGAACTTCTAAGAAGCATGAACAAACCTCAAAACTAGTTTCCTCGAACGCCACTGATGCGACCATCGACACTGACCCAAATCCACCAAACCACTAGTGAACTCTAGTCAAAGGTTGCCCAAACCCTCCAACGAATTGAGATAGACTCCCAAAAATCCTCCGGGAGGAACACATCCATAGAAGACCAACGAAGAATCCAGATCAAGGAAGAACATACTGTCCTGACACTGCATCATACTCTACAGAGAACCGCAACCCAAGCTCTAATGCCAAAGACAACCCCTTGTTAGACAGATGCAGCACCAACAAACCTCAAACCACAGAGACCCAAAAATGCACAATGAAAATTCCAATCCACGGATTCAACACATTCGACCAGCCAATCCATCAATCTTGTTCCTTCAACACATTAAAAAAACACCAAAGCCAGACCTGCTATTCACATATCCTCTAATATTGGAACATAAAATCATTCGATGTTTTCAGCTGCTGATGTAACCTTTTTTACCCACAGAACCACTCAACAATTAGGCGACTCAAGAACCACGTACCAAATATCCAAAATCCAATATCACAAACCCAACCAAAATAATGAAATCCAAGATAATCAGTTTCCAAAATAAGAAACATGTTAGATCACCAGAACCCCACAACAAATCAACTAAAACCAAAAAAATAATCCAATAACTCAAGGGATGAAAACTATCAACTTAGCATTCCACATTAATGCCAACCATCCGGAAGAAGGTTCCAGACATGAGTCAGAGATGTGATCCCTTCATCGCCTCCACAACCGCACTCCAGTCCATAGATAACCTCCCTACGCACCCATCGGTGACACCAAAACGAGGCTACGAGAGACGTAACTCAACCTCGAACCTTCATCACACCGCCGCGAAAATCCCTATCAGATTTGGCGGTAGGGCACAGAAAAGGAATCCAACAGTGGAATCAATGGGTTTAGCCAACAATGTCTCGAGCCGCACTCTGCAAGGCACCGAGCAGGTGACATAATTACCCTTCTTGAGAATAAATTAAATCCTTTTTCAAGCTGGATTACCTCCTAAAAGTGAAAGAATGATTAGATACAAATTTTCTCAATGTTTATGGTCTAGAATATGATGAAACAAAATCTAAATTATTTCACCAGATAGACAAATATAAAAGGATTTGGAAAGGGAATAATTACATTAGCATCAACGGCTGTCTCCTTACATATAAAGGTGACATATATAATGTATTGGTGGGATATTTTCAAGTGATTTATGGTGATAATGGTGTGTAAAATACCCAAATATTGGTTGAAAACATTCCCCAAGGCTTTAATGAATAAAAAATTGAAGACCCACTGCGACTCCATCTGAAGAAGTAATGTGAGACATTTTTACCTTAACATAGAATGAATTGCTTGGCATGATGGATACTAAAAAAAATTCATCACATTCTTTTGATAAATATTTCATGATGTGGTGACCAATTTTTCTTGAGAAATTTTAATACATGCCTCCATTAATTTTGTATTTAATTCATTCTTCAGTTCCCTGATACCCAAGATGGATAATTCCATTAATATTAGATAACACAATTTGATTGCAATTGGGAATACAATCCCCATAAATTTCTATAAGATTCACTGTGACTAGACTGGGATTGATGAGTAAAGACATTATTTCACTAAATCAGTTTGGTTTTGTTTAATGGAGGTTTATTAAAAAAAATTCACAAATTCAGAAAGTCTCAATCTCATGTATATGAAAAATGAATGATATAAAATTTTCCCTTCAAATTGACATATCTAAGTCTTTTCACACATTGAGTTAGAGCTTCATTATTATTGTTCATAGGATGTATATATTCTATAGTGGATTCATAAAAATAATTAGCCACATTTTTATCAATATAAGGATCTTAATCCTCATTAATGGATGTCCAATAGGGATCTTTTATTGTACCAGGGGGTGTAATATAAGGAGACTCACTATCAGGTCTTCTCTTTTCTATTTTTAAAGACTATTTGAGTAAATGAATCAATGAACTTGCACAAATAGGTATTTATAATAAAATCAATTGTAACAACTAAGGGTTTATAAATGATATTTGTTTCTTGAAATAAATCTGTGTTATATTATACTATATATTATTTTACACATAAATCATATAAAGGAACTGAAGAAAATATATTAACAATTATATTACATTAATTAGTAACTAATTAAATTGAAATTACAAGCATTACAATGCTACAAAAAATATGATTTTTTTAGAAAGGTGGCTCTTTGGTCAAAATACCAAATCAATTTTATTTCCAAAAAAAGGGATTACATTAGTTTAAATTACGGAATCATATTAAAATCTTTTACATGAAAAGGAAGAAAGATGTCTAGGAGCTCCTCTATCCAGGTTATGTCTTGAGCAACTCCTTTATTGGTGAAACCATCTGCAACCATATTCGCTTCTCAATATGTATGAGTTGCAATGTAGTTGATGTCATGGACAGAGTGGAGGCAATACATCCAGCGAGTAGTAAGCGGCCAAGCTAGATGAATCACACCATTACAAAAAATATGAATTAAAAAAATTATAATGGGAAAATATGGATCACCCCAATAAACTAGAATCATCGCCCTTATGTCCAAAATAATATAAAAGAATAAAAATATTAGTAAAATAATTGAAAGTATAGAAAATAAAAATTTGGAACCTTGATAAGAATTGAGGTTAATATTGAATGAAAGAATGAATTGGAATTTGTGGTAGAATGTGGGACTTTTTTAACAGTAAGGTGGTTAATGGAAATAGTACCATGGCCATTAAAATAGTAACATTGTCATTATAAATATTAACATGACTATTGGAATAGTAACTTGACCACAAAATAATAAAATTTAATATAAATAATATCTATCAGTATTAATTTATGTAAATATAAATATTATAATTCCAAATCATAAATATCATGATTAAATTAAACCTAGAGGAAATATAGCTACATTTTTTATAAACTGTATTTTAAATGATTTCACAAAAAAACATTATTTTTATATTAAAAATTAAAATCAACTTTTTTAGAAATTTATTTTGATAAAATGGACATCATTTTTTTAATCATTACATCAAAATTTTCCATGTGTGATTTTTTGGTAATTGTTTGAAATACTTCAATTTTCATGTGAATAGTAAAAATACAGTTTCTCTTGTAACTAGTGTTTCTTAAATTACATAATTCATGATGTAATAATGAACTAATAATTTTTAGAACTTGAGGTTTGGCCAAATTATACTTAATTTCATAAATAGGTCATAAAAATAATATAAAATTAATTTTTAAACATAATAAACATTTTATAATGTCTATAGTAAAAAAATGATCCCTTAAAATAACAGTTATTTCCACTCATATTTTTAATAAATCAATTAAGTATATTTAAAAATGGGATTAAAGTCCAAAGAACAATATATTATATTTTTATTATATTTATATTTTAATGAAATCACTATTTAAAGTTTTACGTTGGATATAGTATTTTATTGAATTTTTTATTCTAAAAATACCTCTCTCCTATAGAGCAAAATAACCCATTTCCCACCCCTTATAAAACAACTACTCCCACCCTTGAAAAAGAAAAACATCTACCCATATAAAATCTATTATTCCTCTTATAATCAATAAGGGTATTATAGAGTAATCAATCTTTGATCATCATGGGATTCAAGTGTTGTACAAGGGAAGAAACATCAAAAATAGGATATGTTTTCATCACACATCTTTTTGTTTTCCTCATATCTTCCTATATTTCCCTATCCCTTTCAAAAACAAATATTATAATACTAATTAGGTAGTATGGTAACATTATATTAATGGAGTTAAACTAATATAAAAAAAATACATTTTTTAATTATATATATTTTTAACTCTTTTCCCCGTCCTTCAGACAATGTTCCCAATAATGGTTAGTTAACCACCTATGAGGACTTTTCCAACTTATTTACTTGACACCAACCATATGGATGATTAAAAGAAATTATTTATTAGATATAAATGTGTAAATATATTTATTTTAATCTTATTTAGTTTATACTACTTATGTATAAATTACCTTGATAAAAATATAGGAATCTAAGTGATATGGGAAATTTTTAAAGAAAACCTGATTTGAAAATATATTCCCTTTAACCGAGGAAATTAATAAATGTAATGAAATTAATATAATTAATAAATTTTGGTAAAACATTAAATAATTAACTTCTGGATCAATTTATACATAATCACAAGTTTATTATTTAGGTGTATTAAAAGTTAGTAAATAAAGGTGGATTTAAGGTAAGGGGATTCTCATACCCAACATCATTTATTTAGGTTATCCCACTTTCATATAATTTTTATATGAATGTTTCTCTAATGTTCTCTTAACACTTTTCACTATTATAACCTTTTATTTTAGGTATATATATGTTTCCACCTTGATTTATAATCCAAATAAAAATATTTTCCCAAAATATTTTTCTTTCCAAAACACAATTTTACTCCACTTTAGTTGTTTGTTCATCAATCGAGAGTGATGATGTTTATTAAGACTATTTTTACCTTATTCATTTGGGAGAAATATTTTTTTTCGTGAATTCATTGTTTATTTAATCCTTATGAATCCAATACATTTCTATGGGTCATTTTAGGACTATGATTGTTATATATTCTATATTGATTGTATTATTGTTTAAATATTATGATTTGAATGGTGGGACCAAAATTATATATACTTATAATTCATTTATCAATGTGATTTATCTCATGATAATAAGTGAATTATGTTTTAACATCATTAAATAATTTTTCAAAATGATGATGTTATGATTTATGCACATATGTTATTCGTGGACATGATGATAGCGTTGTTCACAACTATGTGCTGTATTTGACCACTAGGACATGATTTTTAATTTTTATGCATGTGACACATTACATGTCTTTTTAAAATGAATTTCTCATTTTTATAATGATAATCCCACACATATGACAGGATTATTAGGATTACGATCACCCATGTACTGTTGATTCATGTCCCATATTTTTATTAAGTTATCCTTTCCCTTAATGAGTTTTTAGCTCACCCATTTCTTTTATATATATCTTCAGGTGATTATATGAACTACGGATAATTTGGGAACTTTTATGTGGTAAAAAATTCTGAATTTTAATAATTTTTCTGTTTTATTATTTATAAGTGTTGTATGATCCCAATTTTCTAATAAAAAACCTTTTGATCCTTGAATTTATAAATATTATGTTTATATTATTAAAATGTTGTAAAAATCATGTAAAATATCTTGATCTCTATAGTTGGTATTAGAGGTACAGTTTAGTAAATTTGGGGTTATGATTAGGGATAATTAGTAATAACCCATAGGTTAACTCTATATATCGGTAAAAATCTTTGAATATTTGTTTTAGAATAATTCTAAATAAATGGATCCCATAATATATGATTTTAGATTTTATTTTCTCATAGAAATAAATAATTTATTCATTTTTTTTAATTATGCTTTGTTCAAACATTTTATATCATAGAAATTGGTGGGATCCAGGAGAAACTACTCCAATAAACTGTGAGAGGAATAATGCAACGATCATCCAAAAGACAACCCCAATTCCACGGGAGTTGTAGTTCAGAACATTATGTAAGTCTTTAACTATCTCTCTCAAGATATTAACAGTGACCTGAACCATTTTGAACTTTTGCCTTTTCCCAAGAAGAGGAAACTGCCAATCGAGTATTTTATGAAACAACTACCACTATATTTAGTGGTTCTTTGAATCCACTTGTTTTTTAATAATGTTTTATCTCAATAGATAGAATATTTTCTATGGTCCACTTTTTTGAGAAGGAGAAGGTGACACTAGTTGTCTATTTCATAGATTGAGAGATCAATCAATGGTAGTCATTGATAAAGAACAACAAGTTGAAGGATTAAATGGAAGAGATGGAGTTGGAATACTTTATAAAAATATTTAGTATTAAGTATATCCATTGAACTCCTAAAAAACTATGGAGTGATAATTATTAGAGATAAAATAAAATGAAGGTAAATCATTCACAACTTATGAGGAAAACATCATAGTTCTTGCACGATATGCATTGGGTTTTATTATCAAAGGGTATAGAAAAATAGATAGATTATTTAGTTGATTAAAATTACATCTTCAATGCTCTATACCTATCTGATACATTGAGAGTTATAATAAAGTAGTTCAATGATCCCTCAAATTAGAGATAGAGTTTATTGAGTAGTCTCATGATTATAGTGATAAGAAGAATAGAGTAGAGTTTTAAAGTAGTTAATCAAAAGAAAAATGAAGAAATTGGATCTAACCACCCATGTTGCAAAAATTTGAAAAGAAGCATCAATGGAATTTCAACAAAGATGTGGGGTAATGATTCAAGTTTCGGATAGAAGGCCACAAAACACAGGCATGTTAAAGAGATATGAAGAAAATAGTCAATGCAATGATGGAAAGTAAAGAACCTCCTAGTGCAGCACACATCATTCAATGATTCAATTATAGTTATCAAGGACACTATGCAATATAGTTCAATGAACCCTGGGTCATTAATGGTAATCAGAATGAGCGAACACTAAATCCAAAGAAGTAATGTAATGATTATACCATCACTAATATTGAATTGGAGCATGAAAAGGAATTTTTACATGGTAGAAATTCTATTAATTAATGATTTTAAAAAATTATTTTATATAGTTATATCCATTCCTTTGTTTCATAAAAGTTTTATAGAACTATTGAATTTAATCCTTGATTCCTTGATGTATAGATGATTTTAAATTGCTTATAGTTTGATCATTGCAACCCAAGTGTTAAAATATTCTCATATTAAAGTATGTGGGATGATTCTCTCATTGAATATTATAATACAATAAATGGTAGAATTTGATGCTATATTGGGCATGTATTGGATCTCATCATATATATAACACATTAACTATTAGGAAATGTAAATATCATTACATATTTCAAACTATCTCATGTTCCTATAAAAATTCTTGAAGATCATGAATATCTTTTAAAAAATACATCAATAGTGTGGGTGTTGATACCTTGTGAAAAATCATACATTTCTCTAATGGTTGAGTCAAAGAAAAGCATCAAACTTGAGGAAACACCCATTGTTAGGAAATAAACTGATTTATTTCCCAAATATTTTTTTAGACTTCCACCAGATCATGAGTTAGAGTTCTCAGTTGATCTTATACATGGATCCACTACTATCAAAAAATTCAACTACATGATAGTCGCTATTCAACAAGACCACTATAAAGAAAAAGTATCTTTTACCAAGGATTCATGACTAGTTAGATCAACTATTATTAGATCAGCACTTCTAATATGTGGATATTAATTTTGTATATCATCTACTAAAGGTTATGAAGGAAGATATTCCAAAGAGAAACTTTCTTACAAGGTATGAGAACTATAAGTTCATATTGATTAGCTTTATACATAATAATTCTTTTGAAATATTGATGTATTTTATGAATAGAGTCTTCAGTTACTACCTCAATAAATTTATTGTAGTTTTTATTGATGATATTCTCAATTATTTTAGGATCAAGGAAGAATGTAAAGAGAATCTAAGTACTATAAAAGAAACATTAAGGAAGGATTTTTTTTTTCAAATTTCAGTAATTAGGACTTTTAGATATAGTAAGTCACATTATTTGGGATCATGATCATAAGTGAGGGAATATATATTAATCTTTCAAAGAAAAATGTAGTTGATGGATGGCCTAGACCCACTAGTGTAATGGAAATATGTATTTTTTGTGGCATAGCGTGGTACTACCGATGTTTTGTGAGAAATTTATCATGATTTTATATCCCACTAACTAAGTTGACATGAATATGGGTAAATTATATTTTGAAAAAAATGTGAGTAAATCTTTAAGGATCTAAAGAAGAGGCTACTAACTATTGTAACAGCCTAAACCAGGTTCCACTAAATGGTGCCCCAAGATGGTGGGTCTCATGGTCTCAAGAATTCCTCCTCACACGCTAGAGGCTGTCAATCTTCATTGAGAGTCTAGGGTGTGTTTATGAGGAGACTGTTCCCTCAAGTGAGAGTTTAATGTCGTGGTAAAATAGATAGATCAATAGTGTAATCATGATATAAATCACTTTTCAAAGATAAATCATCCAGAAGACTATAATAATAATAAATTCAAAAACTATGTCTTGTAAAATATAATGATAATTTTATGTCTCCATACAAAATTTTTGGAAATACATGGAAATATCCAATAAGTATGATACATGTATCAAAATACAAAAGGACAAAAAATATTATCTCTAGATAGAATCACAATCATAGCTTAGTCTTGTGTTCCCCTAATCCTAAGAAATGATCAAATAAAGAATCATATTGTGTGTTCTTGCCTTGATCCCTACATGCATCCATGAAGTTTATCTAGGTACCCTATGGTGGCCCAAACATTATGAGATAACACTCAGTAGTCCACCACTAATGGTATCTATAACGTGTCCATTGTGTGTATAATCATAAAGTAGTGTGCAATATATCATAGGTATAATAGTAATAAAAGTAACATGTCATAAGAAAATGTGATCATTTACAACTAAACATTGCTCCCTGTGAACAGTAATCAAGAAACTGTAATCACTAGATAACATAAATCATAAATAAACAAGTGAAAATCTATCCATTATAACCACTGTAATTGGATACACATACAAAGTATGTATATAATAATATCAAATTATACTCAATGTTTACACTATGTAATGATGTGTATATCATCCACAATGGACTATACCATGTAATCAACTATATAACATCAACAACAACATATATTGTGTAATAAAGTATATAACATAAACAATGGATTATACCATGTAATCTAGTATCAGATCAAAAAGGGCCAAATCCAAAGTATAGAAGACAAAGGCATGCTCATCGATTCAATAGAGCATCTTGATGAAACTATATGACAATGTGGGTGGATTCCAATGATAATTTCCTCATATCATGTCTAATGCGAGTCCACGTAAGCCAGATCTAAGGGTAACAAGGTCCTTGGCATCATATTGAAACCAAATCCATGTAGTAGAAATTTCCAAGGCACCCACTACTATAATAAATACTTATTTATGGCCTAGAAATTTCCATGTAATCTAAAGGAATCATGATCCATTGATTAAAATTTTTAATGGAATCCACTATAATTGTCGATACATCAATCAATTCATTAATGATTTCATAACCAATCACAACCCAAGAGTTGATCAAACTCTTTTCTATTTTTTTCATGTAACCAATTTAATCAATTCAACATTATATAATTACATGGATAAAAAGGAATAAACTCTATCATAATATGTCATATAATTAAATAAGGCTCTATCTATCAATGTTAAAATCATAGATACCTAATGGGGATGTATGATGTAGGTAAAATATGTAAACACACCACATAGGTGGTAAAAACAATATTAATAAATGGTGTAATGCACCCCATGGGTGGATTAGATTGGGTTGAAAACCATCCAACCATATAGTAGTACTCATAGAAATCCTAGCAGGTTCCAAAAAATTATATCATGTCATTTAATAAATTGTAGTGGAAATACCAGAAGTTTTGGTGTGCAGAACAATGGAAATAAGTTATATAAAACACCAAACATTCTAGGAAAGGTATAGACCACCTATTGAATACTCTTGGTATAACACATACCCAATATTAGATCATAACTCATGCTGGATATGATGAAATTAGAGAAATAGATGAATACCATACAAATAAAGCAAATTATCTTACACCAAAATAAATCTGTCGATACAGAGAAGAAGAAGGAATGGCATGAAAGGACCATAGAACATACCAGCATGCATCCAATGAAACCAATGGTAGATGAAACAGAGTCTAGATCATGAAGAAGCACCAATGCCTAAGTTAGTACCCATTATGTGCTCCTAATCAAGTGATAAGGTAGGGGTGAGGTCCTATCAAAATAAGAGGCCTTGTATCTTATTTTAAAAAATTAAAACTGAGAAATTACATAGTGTATAAATTATTTACACATCATTTAAAGCATTGGAGCTTCCCCTTGGGAAAAAATACTTTACATGTCATTAATTTTCCTATCTATGAAATTACCTTTTTTGTATTTATTTACTATTCTTGTAATACAAATACATTTAATGTACTTAGACTACAACCAACCTAAATACCTCATGTCTATTCCTTTCCAAAAAAAACTTGACCACCCATGGACTCAACTTTAGGTTCTATGCCAAAAAGAGAAATACACAAGATTTTAACCAAAAATAAAATACTCTATGACTCAATAAAACCCCATGATCTTAAAATAATTCATACTTAAAAAAAAAATCATCCGTTAATTTCTCTACCAAGGGTGGTCATGTATTTCTTGATTATAACTCTAGATATTGGGCATGTATGTCGGCCTCCCACTCCAAAGTCTCATCCTGTAATCATTCGTTCATCTATAGAACGCATAATATAGGATCTGATCATCCTCAGACAACCTTCATGCTCCTGTTAGTGATACAAATAGGATAATAATTGAAGGAAGCATCTACCTACTACTCAACCTTATCTGAGTAAGGAATATGGGCTATTTTTTATATGATAATCGCATCAATGTGATACATGGAAGACATTGTTCATGGATCGGTAACTCTGAGGTAACTACAAATGATAATATATCATCATGACCCTCTCTAGAATCTCGAATAGTCTAATGTATCATGGTGAAGGGTTACCCTATATCTAAATTTGTCTCTTTACCAGCTTCGGTGAGATACCCAAAAGACCCAATCCCCATCCTCAAACTATTGAGGATATCAGTGGCTATGATTATAATATTTGTATCTATACTATGCAGTAGCCATGCAAACTCCTATTAACTCAACCTTATCTAAAGTATCATGCACAATATGAGGTCTATGAAACACTTTATCTCATAACTCTAACCACCACATTAGTGATTGGCATATACTATCATATAAATCCACATAGGGTTCTATCTGTATAGTCTCCTAATAGTTTTTGTAATAGGTGAATTCAACTAGGGATATATATGCCTCTCCCAAGAGACCCCAAAATCAAAGACGAATGCATCAATCATGTCCTCTAGAACACAAATAGTGTGGTTTGACTGACCATCAGTCTAATGGTGGTATGTCATTCCTAGAATCACCTATGTATACTATCCCATGTGAAGAATCTACTAAAAAGAAGACATAAACTAGGCATCCCAATCAGATAACATGGTATGGGGAATCCCATGAAAGTGTAATATCTCATGGATATAAAGTCTCTAAAATTCATCTTCTGAGAAGTAAGCACTAATTTGAAGAAAATGAGAGAAATTTATGAGCTTGTCCACAACAAACCGTATAGAATCACTACCATGAGGTGACCTCAGAAACCTGATCAGAAAATCCATTATGAATTCAGACCATTTCAACTAAGTAATTGGAAAATTATGTAAAATACTAGTTTTTTGATGATGTTCTACCTTATCTTACTGATAGGTGAAAGACCATGTGAAAAATCCAGCTACTTCCCATTTCATCCCTGGTCACTATTATTGATGGAGCAATTCACATAACATCATGGTAAAAACATTATGTACTTCCCCGATGGAGGTATGAAACCATCCATCAGATCTTTTTGTATTTCTACTAAAACCCTAATGGGACCATGTATATAGAGAATTTAATCATCGACCATAGTCCTACAAAGAGTTAAGTCCTCACCTTCCACACTCTTCTTTAGGACTGGGTCCTCAACATTAGATAATTGTCTAATCCTCACTCAATCCAGAAGAGTGGAAGTGACTTCTAAAGAATAAAGGAATGTTTTTTGAGACTATCTTGAACCTAAATGTGAATATTTAAAAGAAATTCCACATTTTTCAACTCACAATGGGCCTCCTAAACTACCTATATTAGAGTCCTCCTACTCAGTACATTAGTAACTACATTCCCCTTTCTTGGTATATAGTCAAGCGATAAGTAAAAAAGATAATAGGTACTCAACCAACCATCATTGTCTCAAATTCATATCACACTATGTAAAAATATATACATGATGAATTTTTGTTCTATGTACTCCATAAAATTCTCTCCAAATAAATAATTCCTCCAATATCACAAGTCATATACACCTGTGGCTAACTCAAGATCATGCACTGGGTTGTTCTTCTCATGTGGACTCAACTAATGATACCCATATTTCATGAATCCATCCCCCTGCATCAGAAAAACTCCTAGACTAATACATGATGCATCACAGTACATAGTGTATCTTATTCCAGGCTCTAGAAGAATTAGGACCAAAACACAAGTCAACCTCACTTTCTGCTCCTGAAAGGTTGACTCACAGGTATAAAACCATACAAACATTACACCCTTCAAAGTCAAGAATGTAAGATGTACTATTAAGGTTGATAAGTTCTATATAAAATTACTATAATATCCATATATCCCCAAGAAACACCACATGTAAAAGATGTTCTTAGTTTTCTCCTTGGAACCTACAGCTCACACCATCTCTAGGTCAACCGATACTACTGTATCTGAGATAATATGACCCCAAAAATGAATCTGATCCATCGATAATGGCACTTTGTGAGCATATCTTATAATTGAACATCTCTCAATATATACAAAATTATCTAAATATATTTTTCATAGCCATGTTGATTATTAGAATGCACCAACATATTGTCCAAGAAAACCACCATAAACAAATCTAGATATGGATGGAAAAAAATTCTTCAAAGACATAAAAACTGTTGGTTCGCTCATAAGACTTAATGAAAAAACAAGATAATCATATAGACCATTCCTTTTACAAAATGTTGTACAACACATTTATAAAGGTTGAACACATACCTTGTGATAACCAGACCTCTACTCAATATTTTATTAAACTAGATATCCTCAAAGATGGACGAATAGATCATTTATATGAGGAAATGGATACTGGTTCATAATAATAAATTTGTTAAATATTATATAACCCACGTATAAATGTAGGGTATCATCCACATTTTTCAAAAAAAGGACTAGAGAACCCATTGGAGAAGTAGTTGTTTATATAAACACATTTTCTTACAATTCATATAGGTGCCTCATAAGCTCCTACAACTCCATAGTATCCATCCTAAAAGGAGGAATGAATACTAGTACTGCTCCTAGGACTAGCTCAATAAAGAACTCCGCCACTCTCTCAGGAGGTAATCCAATAAAATATTTGAAAATATTTCTAAAATTATCATACACAGGAGGAAAATATTTCTGATGTGTTTTCTGGTCATCCATATATAAAATATGTATCTGGTCTATCATCCAGCCTAGCCCATGATGCTTGGGTTCATCTCGCCTCACCTGGAAATCCCATTCACCCTTTTAAATAAAATCCCCACCCATTGGTGATGAGGTGGTCACCCACAGATGATAGAAATCAATATATTCTCGATAATAAACCAGAAAGTCCATCCCAATTATGAAATCAAACCCTACCATATTGAGGAAAAAAATATCTATTATGAAGTGGAACCCTCCTACCTAAAGGGGTACACGCTACACTAGCAGACACAATCCATTTTGATTCCTATTAGAGTATCCAACATCATAACGCCATTAGAAAACTAAACAATGATCATGTGGCTCTCTAAAATAGGTATAGATATGAAACAATGTAAAGAACCTATATCAAAAACAACATATACTTGATTAGAGGCTACTAAGATCGTATCTCTCACCATAGACTGGTCGGTTCTCTATTCCCCATCTGTAGGATGTACATAATATATTATTCCTAAACCAAAGCCCTGTGAAATAGCCTTTGTACCCAGTTTTGGCCCACTATACTATGGTTGTACAACTGGTGCCTAGCTACCCAGCCAAGACCACCACCTCATTCTGAATGATCGGAAAAACTCCAACTCCAATCCTAACATAGAGTTGTGAATCCCTCTCATAAAACAATAGTCAAATTCATTCTCCTTATATTCAATAAGGGAGGGATATTTCTGAAAAATTGTTGTATGTGTCCCATATTGATATAATCTTGGCACTTGTCCAAGTATCTATCATACCAATTTCTCATTTGACCTCACCTCCCACACTAATGAAAGAAGAAAAAACTATATGTACTAACTTATTGTCTTTTATTTCTCTCATTAGAAGACAAAAAATAGTGCTTTCTTCCACAAGATTCTAAACTACTAGGTTGAGAGGATGCACTACCCTACACCGCGCACCCATCTTCCCTAAGTTTTCAATTAGAAAATAGCTCCTAATTCACTATATTTGTAATTGTAGTTGACTGAAACACATTGAAATGTAATCAAATTTCATTCTTGATACCATACTAAAAGGATCATTCCTTCTATGGCTCAACAAAATGATAAATCAGTTCAGAAAATTATAACTACAAATCATGAAAAATACTCCATAATAGTCATTTAACCATTCCCCAAATAAATAAATTCACTATCCATTTCATCTCTCAATGTCTATGGAAAAAAGTAGTCATAATACACAGATTGGAAATCACTTCAAACCATATCATAAAGCATATCATCTTGGTTCAAAAAATCCCACCAGTGCATAGATTCTCCTCATACCATATATGTCACAATCATAATTCTCCTCATAGGAGGTGCCTCGAGAAGCTCAAAAAATGAAAAAACTATCACAATCCACAATTGAATAGCCTATGGTCCATTTTCCTATGAAAATTATAGAGGATTATATTATTGGAACACATGAATCAGCACTTCCATAGACATGGTAGGTTGTGGGTTTCCCTAAAAAGTTTACAAATACTGTAGGAACCCTTTAAAGAACTATAAATGAGCCCTCGTGTCCAACATAATCATTTGTGCTACAGCTAGAACTAGAGGAGGATCTATTTGTACCACATGGAAAACCACCTCCAAATAATTATTGCTGGAACCCTATTAGCGCACAACTGGACTTCTTCATTGTAGAATGTCTCTATAATTATGAGAAAACACCCCAAAAAATATAAACTAGAAACCAAGTTAATGATAAAAAATAGAGGAGAGGTCAAAGATTTCCTATACACAAACCATACCCCTCTGCCTTATCCTACAGCCTAGACTAGGTAAAAATTAATAGTAATAAAAAGAACCAGTGACACTACCTACTACCCACTATAAATCTATTCTACGTAAAGTTATTTTTTTCAGAATTTCAATTTCATTTTAATTTCATACTAGTTTACAAATTTTATTCAAATGGTTGAACCAAATTTTTCACCACTTCCAATCTAGATGGGACTATACACCTCATTAATTGAAATGTTGCTTCCAATTAATCCAAGACATAATATATTCCATCCCATTTGATCAAGGGTCCATAGCACAATGTTCCATATTTGACAACTTGGGGTGTTTAATGTAGACTAAGTAGGAAACACTATTTAGGTTAGGATAGGAACACTAAATAAAAAATATGTTTCTTAATTATCTACAAAATTCATTTATCAAAAAACTATTATATCACTCAAGGAACACATCATAAAAGTAATGCAGTTAGGAAATGCATCATATATGGAAGGGTACAATTCTTGGCATGTGAATCCTATAAGGTGACTAAAATGATGCTTCAAATGGAATCCCATCATATTATTTGAAAAAAATTGAAAATCATTAACAATAAGAAACACCAAACATTATGTGGGTCACCCAAAGGTGGAATAAAATCCACTATAATAGGAAAATTATAGAAGAAGAATTTTCTCTATCTAGAGAATTTGTATTTTTTATTCATGTGTGATAGCTAATCCCAGGCATCGCTCATTACCAAATTCGAACAAATCCTAATCTCCTCTATATTATCTCAAAATAGTAAAATAACCAGAAAAGAAACTGCTTTGATAAGACTTTGTAACATCCTGAACTGGGTTCCACTAAATGGTTCCTCGAGCCGGTCAGTCAGATGGTATTAGGTGTGCCTACCCATATGTCAGAGGCTTCCAACTAGTAGTAGGGGCCAAACGTATATATATGGGGAGACTATTATGTAACGACCATAATTTTTATCAATGGAAATTACCTTATTTTAAATATGTAATGTGGTATACTAACATATATAACACAATAAAGTCTTTATTAATGTTGAATTAATGAAATAAGAAGTGTTTCTAGATGTTAATGAACCTATACCGATGAAAAAGTAACATGTCCTTTGGAATAGTAATGTGATTATTATGGATAATAAATTGTACAATTTAATAGTAACCTCACCAATGGAAGTATAAATAATATTTATCCATCTTATAAGTGATAATTTCATATGATTATATTATAGAATAATTAAATAAATATTATAACAATTTTTTATTATGTATTTGTATTTTTATAAGTTATAAATATTTAATTACAATTTTATGACAAATTTAATAATTTTAAAAAAAACTTGTTTTCATAAAAATAATTTAAATTTTATTTTTTATGTCTTATGATTATAATATAATTTAATGAGTCCTTAATAAATTGTTCAAACTGTTAGAAATGCAGTTTTAATTTTAAAAATTTCATTTTCCAAGTAAATAATGATTTAAATTAAAAATTAAATTTATCAAATTTAGAAAATTATTTCCATAAAAAGGATCTGACATTATAATTCTATACGTAAAAAAATGGTTAGGGTTATTTTTTTTGGGATTTTTCTAAAATACTTGAATTTTGGGTGAATAGTAAAATATGGTAATTTATATTGTATTTAAATAAATGAATTTTTTATTTATTATTGAGTCATGGATGATGTAAGTGACCATTTTTTCGAATTAGAATGATCATGTTACATTATTTTTTCTCATGAATAATCACTATTTCTTTTCTTGAGAAAAATAATAAAATAATGAATAAAATAATGACAAAACACCCCCACCACCACCACCACTATAAATACCACCCCTCACAATCTCTTCCCCTCACACCTCTCAAGAATTTTTCCATGTACAAATTCTAATAAAATATCATCCCAAGACCCTCCCCAACTTCCAAGATCTCTTTTTGTTATCAAAATGCAAAAACTTATTCCCTATGGAGGCTCTTAAGTAGAATAAATTCAAGAGGTAAATTCCTCATTCCGATTCTTTTATTTTCTTTTCAATTTACTTTATTTTCATTTACTCATATAAGACCCTCTCATTCAAATGGTATGATAACTCCAGTAACTTACATATACTGTAATTATGTTATGATAATGGAATAATTGTTCATCATCTCTTCTTCCCCCTTTTTCTATACTAAAAATGAAAACATCATCCAAGATGTTATAATTTATCACATTTAAGGATGACGATGTTTCCAATTTCCTAATCCTTATTCATGGTCTGGTTGTGAAAACAATTTTATTGTAAAAACAAGTTAACATACATGTATTATATCTTATTTAAGGTTTTGTAATCATTTTTTACTCATGATTTGAATTTAGAACACAAATTGAGTTTATTGTGATCGAAAACCCTCCAAAATAAACCCAAATGATTATTATTAACTATTTATCTAATGATTCATCCTCTTGTACTACAACAAAATATATAATATCAATTTAAATATTTAAATATAATTAATATCATAAAGGTTCAATTCTGGATATGTAACCCCACTTTTCATGACCCTTCATACATATATACAAGTAAACTGATCATAAAAACCAAGAAAAAACAACGCTACACAACAATGAAATTGAATCTATCAACCCATAAAAATGGAAATAATTGAACTTAATTATGTTATAATAAATAAAATTAATCTAGAGAGGTTATTTAATAATTTATTAATGAATATAATTTTATTATCAATGACATTAAGATCACTTGAAAGGCACCTTCAGATGTATGTACGGGATTCTACCCGAACATCCATTATTCCATTGGGTTATTATTTATATATATTTACCCAAATAAAATTATTTGTTATTTTTATGGGAATATTCTAAATATTTATTATATTTACAAATATCATGTTCCATGATCCATTCATCCACCTATTTTGGGATATACATGTTTTTAAAAGGTTTCCTATACTATTATTCTGAATAAGTAAGCCTGGTTTAAAGGAACTTCCGGAATTCTTACCCATTTTAATTTCACTCTATAATTTGATTTGAGACACCATATCTTTTCCAAAATAACTATATTTATTATTTAAACCTTCTTGTTTCACTTCTGGTTTTATATAAAAGATTGTACCACAATTTATTTTAAAATATCGTTATTATTTTCATTAAACCATGCTAAAATGTTATCATTATAAAGATTATTAAATACTATTTTTACATGTTATCACTTTATTTTGATGTCACTTATCATGATATATGCATATTTTACATTATTAGTGTCCATGTATGTTATAAATACATTCATTGTTGTACAATTTTATTATATTCTCATTTCTAATACCTTATGACAAGATTATAATACCCATTTATTTCCATGGGTAACCATTATGTTATGTTTGATTACCTATGTATGATTCTTTATGTGGAAGAAATATTCACCAACATGTTATGATGGTTAATCCCAGATTGAACTCCAATAATTTGAGTAAATTTTAGTCTCATGAGATGTTAGGTGTAACAGTTTATGTGGTTAGCCTTTACTCATGTTCCATATGAAACGGTCTTGGTGGATAGCCTAGACTCGTGTTCCTCTACATGAAAAAATAATTGACCCATGCTAAATTCAAGGTTTATGATGAATCCACATTATTATAATTCCATGACTATATTATTCCATGTTTCATATGTTATGATTCTTTATATAATGTTCCATTTCTTTTTGTATCATTATGTAATTCCTTCTAACCCATGTGCTTCGATTTATTCTTATGATTATTCCGTTACTATGATTTTTAGCCCATACCTTTGTTCATGTTATCCCCATGTTATCCTATATATATGTTTAAGCATAATGGATGTTAGTATCTCAAATTGTAGATTTAATAAAATATGTTTTCATGATGTTTAATTATGTACCAAATCCTCCATGACACTAGAATTTATGATCCTTGACTTGTATTATGATGTTTAATTATGAATAAAATCATGTAATGATATGTGTAAAAGGCTATGGTCTTTATATTTGGTATCTGAGGAAGGTTGAGTTATTTTTAGATATTAGGAATAGACCACTTTAATAAGATCCTTAGGTATAAGACTAACTATAAGAAAAAATCTCTAAATTTCGGTAAGTGTATAGTATGTTGTTTATCGAAAAAATATATCCATGTCTAGATACTACAAGTGGAAATGGTTCTGACACTGATGTACCTAGGAGGGAAAACTCCGACAAGGTGTTTCGAGCCTGACTTGGGGTATCATGGGACACAACAATGTGCCTTACTGGGAACCTATTTTGACACTCTCGGGGGATATGTTTTGATAAATTTGTAATATCATTATGAACCATTATAAAGGGAACAAAAAAATCCCATAAGAATATATTTTAGGAAACAAATCGTGGATTAAATAGATTAAAACCTGGGGAATTAAAAGTTAGGATTTACTTTTCCTTTAAGATATTATCCTTATATGTTTATTTTTTCCTTTTATACTTATTAGTAAAGTATTCAAGCCCCTTAATTGAAATTTATTTTTCATAGCTAATGATAGGAAATAGAAGAACATGTGCCAACAATCAATATGATAGGAAATGTGATGATTACTCAGATGAAATTCCAACTATGATGGGAATGGGAGCTCAAAACATTATGACATCACTTGGCTCAACTAGCACAAGTTATGAATAATAACATAAATCGTGTTGAATTCCCTCCTCTAAGGAAAGTGAAATTCTCCGTAGAATCCTTCATGTGGAAAAGGAAACCCATATTTAGTGGATCTTATGATACCTTGCTCCTATAATATTATATTAACTCCATTGAAAATATATTCTTTGTCCTCCAGTTCTCAGAAGAAGGGAAATTTGTGCTAGTACTCTATAGTTTTGATATGAAATCTGATCACTAGTGGAAACAGATCAAAAATATGAAGTCCAAGGAGGAAATTGATTCCATTTATTGGGAATAATTCATGAAATAGTTTTTCAATAAATATTTTCCCTAAACCCTCCATCTCAATATGAAAATATAGTTCCCTATACTTACGAAAAAGTAAGATGAGTCTATCCGGGCATATGAAGGAAAATTCACAAGGATTGAATGATACACCTCTGTCTTTGTAATAAACATTAAATGTAAGGTGGATCAATTTGTTAGTGGACTAATTCTGATTCTAGAAAAATTATTAGTTATTCATGACTTTGACATTTATGAGAATATTGTCTATTATTCCCTCAATGTTGAAACAAATATTAGAGACTCTCAATGGTCTCTTGGTCCTTGTGAAAAAAATAGGAATATAGAGTCTAATATAGTGTTTTAGAAAATAAATATCATTATGGAATAAAGTTGGAACATCCACTACTACAAATATAGCTTTTATCAGAACTAAAAATGGTATTTAACAGTGCTAGAAAAGCATTGTTAGTGCCGACAAAGATAAAGGCGGGGGGGGGGGGGTCCCTATTATCAGTACTCTAAAAAGTGAAAATAAAGACCCCTTTTATCAGCATTAAAAAAAGCGCTGATAAAAGGGGTCTTTTATCAGCACAAAAACGAAGCACTGATAAAAGGGTATTTTATCAGCGCTATCTTTTTAGCACTGATAAAAGACACCTTTTATCAGTACTTTTTTTTATCACTGATAAAACTAAAAAAATTATAAAAAATAAAAAAAAATACTGCCAATCTTGGGGGGATTTTTACAGTGCTTAATCCCCCTTTATCAGCGCTTTGCCGCTCCTCCAGCACCCACATGCACCGACTACACCCTTTATTACTGCTAGCCCCTCTAAATCACCCTTGCACGCGGGCCCCTTCCTCCACCCAGTATTTATCTTGATACCTCCCCTCTGCGCACCTAAAGCCTTTGCCACTCCCCTATATTGATTTGTTCTCTTATTTATGATATATATATTTAGATATAATTATTCGTATAGTAATATATATTTATATTAATATATATAGTTATATTAGTATATATATAGTTATATTAATATATATAATTATAGTTATATTAATATATATATATATAGTTATATTAATATATATAGTTATATTAATATATATTTAGTTATATTAATATATAGTTATATAAATATTCATATATTTGTATTTTTAATAAAATGGGTATTCATTATTATTTAGATAAAGTTAATATATTTTATATGTAAATATGTTTAATTATTTATTTAAAAAATTAAAATTTTAGGTGTGCATATATAAAAAATATCTACATATAGTTATATATTTGATTATAAATAGTAGTGAATTATAAAAAACGATAAAATTTCAAAGACATAATATCAATATGAATGTAATACCTTGGAATAAATTCAGTCCCCATAAAAAAAAGCCAATAATACCCCCTTAAACGAGGCTGAAAATCCACAAAATGTTAAAAAATTGTTGTACCCCAACAAAAAACATAGTTTTAGAGGCCTTCTGGGCCTTTTTTAACCTCGAAAAATCCTTTAACGGGGAACTCCCTTATTATATAGACGTAGAAATCATCGCAAGCTTCGATTTTATATGTGTTAGAGTTTAAACGGACACCCAGATCAAAAGTTATGGTTGTTTGATGTCCGAGTTGCGTTTTCAACATATTTTGGATCTTTTTTTATTTTATTTTATTTTTTTAGTCTTCAATTTTTTATTAAATTACTATTACTCCATAATAATTAGAAAATTATTAATTTAAAATATTTTTTTAGATTTTTTATAAGCCATTTTCACTAAATATCTTATATATTAAGTATATTATCTGTAAATGTATATCTATACATATCTAAAATATATTTAAAAATTATATATTATATTTATATCAATATAACTATATTAATATATTAATTTATTAATATATAATTTTTAATTAATTTTTTTTGAAGTCTAACCCTTTATCAGCCCTTTTTAAAAAAGTGTTGATAAAGGCCCCCCCTTTAACAACGCTATTAAAAAAAGCGCTGATAAAGGGGGTCCCTCTATCAGTGCTAAAAAAAGCGCTGATAAAGGGGATACCTTTATCAGCGCTAAAAAAAGCGCCGATAAAGGGGGCACCTTTATCAGCGCTAAAAAAAGTCCTGATAAAGGGGTACTTTTATCAGTTCTTTTTTTAGCACTGATAAAGGGGTGGTGCTGGCCTTGTCCAGTTTTGTGGTAGTGATCCCACATGTCAAAATTGTAGGAATAAGCATCTTGAGAATTATCTAATGGGAACAAGAAATTGCTTCAAATGTTAAAGAATGGGACATCTGGCTAAGAAATACCAAAAGGATATAAATAATTCCACTAATGTGGAAGATGAAAAGAAGGCACAGATCAACACTTATCATGTAGTGTAGTGTTTAACATGCAAGGAACAAGGGAATTATTCAAACCATTTCTCTAAGCTAAGGGTTTTCAAATTCAATCAACAACATCCTACATGGAAACAAAGCAGGGCTTATTCCATCACTACTGTTGAGGTGGAGATGGACAATGAAGAGGTAACAGGTATGTTGGTTATTCATTCTAGAATAGAGAATGTGCTATTTTATTCTAGTTCATCACATTCTTTCATATCATGAAAGTTTAGTATAACTATTCAAACACAACCTCAAAATATGGAGGATGAGTTATCTATGATAATAGTTAATGGGATAATTATTGTTTCCATGTTTTATAAATCCTCCCTGGTAAATTTTTGTGGACAGAACCTCCTAGAAAATGTTGTCATACCCCCTTTGGTAGATTTTAATGCAATTTTGGGCATGGATTGTCTATCTTTATATAAAGAAAACATCAATTGTTGGGAAAGGGAGATCACTCTTAACATCCTTGAGTATCCTCCAATATTTTACAAGTGTAAGGAGGAAGATGGATTTCTTTTAGAATCATCATCTTAAGTGTTGATATTATTGCCTTATGAAAAAACATATATTTATCAAATGATTGTGATAAAGAAGAGAATCATTATCAAAGTCATGCCCGCTATGAGGGATTATAGAAATGTATTCCTAGAATAATTGACTGGTCTTCATCTTGATCGAGAGGTTGAGTTCTCAATTGAGATTATTCTTTGATAACTACATATATCAATAAAAACTTATAGTATGGAAACTATAGATATAGAAGAGCTTAATAAGTTGTTATAGGAGAATTTGGAAAAGGATTTTATATGCCTGAGTTCTTTACCATGGGGTGAACCAGTCCTCTTCGTTAAGAAGGATGGATCGATGAACCTCTGTATTAATTATCGTGAGCTCAATAAAATCACGATTAGGAACATGTATCTCCTACCATGGATAGATGACTTGTTCAACTATCTATGTCAGGATTTTTATTTTTTCACTCCAATATTTTCAATTCCATTCTTTGTTTCAAATCTTCTTTTTGTTCTTAGTTCTCGCTTTGTTTCCAGGTGTTCTGGGTTTAAATTTTTCATATCATGCATTCTTGATCTATGTCGTTAGTATTAGATGTCTTGGATGATATTTGGACTTTTAATTTTTAAAAATGTAAGGTATAAGTATTAGGTATCTTGGAATTGAATTTGTCACAATCCTAATGGAACATTTTGTGTGGTATTTTTATAGGTGTGGTTCTTTAATGATTTGGGCCAAACTCTTAAATCATTTCCATATTTAAAAAAAATCGTTTATAAATCCTTTAATTTTTAACAATTTTCACCCATTCAACTTCCCACATGGCCAACCCTGACCGATTCAAGACACCAAATCTATTTGGACCCCATAGGAACTCATAATCATGGTAGATTTGGGTGATTTATTTAGGCATTGATTCAACCCATGATCCCATTTCTAGTTTTTGAAAAAAATATTGTTTTTTTATCCATTTAATTTTTTTACATTTGTTGGTCATTCAACCACTCACTCAAGCCCAATAACCCCAGGTGTAGCCCCGTGTTTTTCTCTCCCTCCTTGGAGCTCATGTTCATCATGAATTAGGGAGAATTTTCTCCATGTTTTTGAAATAATCAAAACATTCAAAGGTAATTTGTTTCTTTCATAAATCATTAATTTTTCACTCTTTTCCCCATTTCAGTCCCCACTTGAACTCATAAACCATATCCGAACCTCTATTTTAATTTTTTCTACTTGGAGATTCAAATATAGGTGTATTTGGGTATATTTCTACAAAGTTTCCAAAGTAAGAGAATACATCTCTTATTTCTTCCATTCTCCTTAGGGTTTCATCCCTCTTTCTTGATGTTTCAAATGTTAAAAAAATAGAATGTCGTACCTAGTGTTTATTTTTTAGTTTCTTGGTTCAATATTATTTGATTAGGGTTCATTTTCATTCTCTAGTGGTGCGGAAGTGGTGTGGTTGATGTTTCCCACAATGATTTAAGGGACGTGACCAAAATGGTAGGTGATTACATTTTTAATCATTTATTAATGAGTTATATTTCTTTATTTACTTATTTATCATTTTTCTTATATGTTGTTTGTGGTACAGAATCTATTTTTTTGGAATTGGTTATGAATTTAATTTTAGTGTTACATTTATTCTTGAAATGGTGTGTTTTTCTTGTGAAACTCTTGTGGTATCATTTGGGGTCATTTTATAAGTATGAAAATGGTTTATTAAATGTGGATTGGGCTGCCAAATCCGATTTGGTAGGGTTTTGGTGTTCTTTTGTCTGAGAAAGTGGGTTTTTGAATGGGTTTTATGTTAAAAAGATTGTTATACTCCTTGAAGTTGTTTTATAAAAATATCAAATGGTTTATTGAGTTACATAAAGCGAGAAAAATATAATGAGTTATTATTTAGATTTTGTATGTTCTTAAAATGTGTTTTTGAAAGATAAAGTGATGATTTTTGATTTCAAACTTTTTGAGAATATTTGATAAATTGTGGGATTATTTATTAAATTATGAGAAAGGTGAAAGACATGTTTATTGTTTGTTTTAGTGTGAGTATGGTGTAAAAATGAATTTTAATGTGAAAGGGGGTATTTTTTGGCTTATGTGTGGTTTCTCTGACGTTTGTATGATTTATGAATGGAATTTCTATGTTCAATGGTATTTTATAATATGTGGAACTTGTTTGAGAACAAAAAGAGAAACTCAGGTATCTAGGTGGGCAGACGTGTACTAGTATGCTAGTAATCTTGAGTGGACTTTTCACTATTTGACATTGTAATTTTGATGATTAAAACACTAACTAAACTATGATAATGATATTGGGGACAACTTGGTTCTGTTTTATTCCCCTACTAGTGGATCTTTCATGATAATAGATATTTTTTATGGTTAATTTTCACCAAGATACGAGGTACCTGGGATCATAACTAAATAGTGCCTAGGGATGTTCCTATAACAAGTGCTCATTGGATATAATGTACTTTATATCATGATATGGTGTGTTTGGGTTGGAAAATTCAGTATCATGTGAATTTTCTTTAAGAGTTTTCATTATCTAAAGTTTCCCACTTGAACACTGTTGTTATTGAAAGTTACATCCTGTAAAAAATGATTATGGCATTTCCTATTTATAAAACCTTCCAAGGTTTTTGTCTCATAATTTCTAGTACATGGAATATATTTAGGGTGGTATCCTATTGGTATTATCCTTACACCATACGTACACCTTTGGGTTTAAGTAGGCTTGTAAATCCTTGTCACAAGTTTGGGTAAAGCATTCGTAATCAGTGGTTTGAGTTGTTAGCTTCCATCCTCAATGCGGTTTTGTGTAGAAGGTTTGGGGATGATAACCCCTTTCCTTATAGTGGTTATTTTGCTAATATTTCTGATACTTTTGAGCTTTATCCCTATTTATATTTGTCTAAAGCCATGTATTTAAAATCTGAAATTTTATTAAAGGCTTGTTTTGATTAAATTTTCAGATTCAGATTATTTATTGCAGTTATTGTCTTATGTTTATAAATGAAGGTAAATCATTCCCAACATTTACTTTATCATACCCATCCACTTATGCCATCCTCTAGAGATCCGGAACACCCTTCGTGCCTTACCATGGACCGTGTTGAGTGCTGGTTTTGATGGAAACCAGACCTAGTTCGTGACAAAATGTTATTATAGGCAGGTTCTATATTTTGGGTCATGTTCTTTTAGGAATGAGTCTAGGTAGACTGGATCTTGGATTGTCAGAACTCAATGTTATGGTTAAAATTAAGGTGCCTGGCCAGAACACATTGTGTTGGGAATTGATTTACTAGGGGAATTCAGGTTTCAAATGAGTCTCTTGGTTCTGATGGTTGTTCATTATTTGGTAAATGAAATGTGAGTTAGGTCAATGTTCTCAGTGAGCTCGCATAGCCTGGAAATCCATGTGTAGTTGGGGATATTTTCCAAGAATACTCTCTATGATGGTGGTGTGAATGGTGTATTGCTTCCAACCATATGTCTTTGTCAATCATTGGCACTTGTTCCCCATGATACATTCATCTTATTTATGTGTTTTAGAAAATCATTCTAGAAAGCTCTTGTCTGAAAATTGTGTAAACTATATTTTAAAATATAAATGGTTTTGAGAAAATGGTGTTGATTTTATTGGAAGTTTATTTTATATATTAAAACATGTGTTTTAGTAAAATTAATTTTTGGGCAAGTGTAATGTATGTTAAAGAGGGTTTTGGAAATCTGTTTTAAATGGAATTTTTAAGTGGGAATGGTTTGATTTTCAAAGGGATTGAAAATGGGGTTTCAGAACAGTTTTGATCATGTTTTTCAAAAAGTGGATTTTCATGAAATATTATTTCTGTAATATCATATTTTATTTTTTTAATCCAAAATTTTGTATTCACAAACTCAATGGTTTGGAAAACATGTATAATTTTTAAGTTGGTTTTGAAATTCCGTTTTGAGTGGAATGAAATGTTTTGGTTTTAAAAAGTGTAAAGAACATTGTTTTGATTTTTAGTGTTCTCATGGGTGATAACATTCATGGGTTATGTTTATGTAAAGTTGGATGAGTACCGAGGTTGGAACGAGGTGTGTGCCCTTTGTGGCACGAAAACATGTTTGTTTGAGGCCCATGAGATACCATTGGTGAATGCGCTGACCGCCAACCCCGATAACTTATAAGGAAATGATTTTATTCAAGGAAATTTGATTTTTTGATAAACAATGTTTGAGGTGGGGTGTATTATCTATTTTTTCAAATGTTGTGGTGCAGTGTATTGAGTTAGAGAACCCCCTGTTTCAATGATGTTTTGAGTTTTGTTTTGTCAGAAATTAGGGTTGTAGAGTTGATTGGTGTCCCTTTGTGAGAAATGTTTATATAATCCCTTGTAGTTTCTCCCCTCATGCGTTAGGTTTGGATTTGTGGAATGTTTTTACTAAAGTACAAACATGGTTGAGTCTTTGGGTTGTCTTTTTGTCTAGGGTACGCCCCCATAAATAATTAATTCACGATTGAAGTGTAGCCATGGGTGATTTGTCATTGGAAGATCCTCCAGTTGATCAACATAAGGACTTTCTTCATAAAATTTTGATATTGAGTCTACACATATTCTTTTTTAGTTAACTTGGTTCTCATGTACATGTAGAGTGGTTGTGGAATGTTGAAATACACCTTGATTCTCTTAGTTTCCTAAATCATCAATGGTGAGGTTTGAAACCATTATGTCTATTTGTTCTATCTGGAAGTGGTGAAGGGGAATCTAAGTGAGGAAGGTGAAAGAAGCTTGGTATTGATATTGTAGAATGATGTCTTAAATGATACTTGGGTCTTTCATCAGTCTCATCAAATCAAGATTTCATGTTATCCACTAGTTTGGAAAATATGGTCATTTGAGTTCGTAACTGTCACTTGCATAAATATCATGTTACATGGAACTTTTTTCAAGGTTCCAATCCTGGTAATGACTTTGTCAATTGAAATATTCATTTTTTGTGGTGTCTTGTTGTGTTGTGTCTTATTTTAAGGGAAAATGTGGATGTTTCAGAACCATTCAAATGTTTCCTCTTAAATGTATGTGTGTTCCAATTCTGATAATTTTGAATTACTTGTTCTATGTGAATATGTCCTCCACTTGTTATCCTTCTACTATTTTATGTTATGGGTGAAATAGGTGATTCTTGTTCATATTCCAAGTACATGTTTGGGTAAAGGTGTTTTTTAGCAAGTGAATTTCATGCTGTGTTGTGATCATTAGATTATAACTGCAGCAAGGTAGATGCTTCAAACATAAGGGCTTCATCCATTTGCCTCAAAGTGAAGCATTTCACACAGTCATGAAATCACCAGGGGTGTAAGGGATCTTGGTTCAAATTCTATCTCTAGTGCGGGAGGTGGAGATAGTTTGAGGTTTTGATGTGGTGGTTTCATTTAAAGTTGTCTTAGGTGGGGGAAATGGACTTTGGGACCCAATCCCTTAGGGTTGTAATCTGCATTGGTGGAGAAGTCCCTACTTTTTTATAGGGAGGATTGGTTGTTTTGTTTTTTAAAACATAGTTCCTGAACCCTTGTGAGTGAAAATATCATTATGTTTGTTAATGTATGAATATCCTTGTAGGATGTTTTCGATCTCAGTTTTGGTTTGACTCATCCGACAATGGTAATGTTCACCAGAGTGATGTACCGCTTAGTGTATCTGTTGGTCTGGAGTTTTGTCAATCGATACCCCATTGTGGTGGGGATTGGGTCTTATGGGGACTTTTTTGTGTCGTTCCACTCTAGTGGGTTACAACGGTTGATTTTTATGGTCGGGAGACCCACTGTGGGTTTCATGTTGGTTCTCTTCGAATAAGTCCAATGTTTGTCTATCCCTTATTGTGGGGAGTCCATTCGGGCCTCCCCCTTTCGGTTTTGAAGTTCTATATTGGGAAATAAAGATGGATATTATGGTGGGGAGTCTGTTTGGGTCTATTGATATCAGTGAATCAGTTATGTCCTTGGTGTTGGCTTGGTGGTGGGTAGGCTTGTTCAGAGCTATCTATCCACCAATTTCTTCCTTGGGTAAATGTTGGGTTTGGAGTATTCCCAATAGTTCTTTTGAAGTATGTATGTGGTAATGTTGACTATTTTAGGATAATGGTGTAAATCTTGGTTGCTGTGAGTATCCCTTCCTTTGTTTGATCCACTAGAGGTGTTTCAGACTTTTGGGGGCGTGCGAAACATAGTTAGGTCATTCATATTGGTCTATCAGTTGGGTTTTGTTTTTCATCTGGCATTATTGTGGCTTTACGAGGGTAGATAGATTTATGGTGGGGAGATTTTTCACACATGGATTTTCAATTCCATGATTTTTTTCGAATCTTCTTTTGGTTATTAGTTTTCTCTTCATTTCTAGGTGTTTTGGGTTTTAATTGGGTGTCTTAGGTGTTCTTGATCTATGTCTTTAGTATTGGATGTCTTTGATGGTATTGAGACCAGTATTTTTTCTAGGGAATTTATAAGGATGATGTGTCATGGAATAGAATTTGTGAAACTCCTAGTTCCACATTTTGTGGGGTATGTTTATTGGGGTGGTTTCTTTAAGATTAAGGCCAAACTATGATCCCATTTCTAGATATAAAATGAAACTTTATTTCTTTTATAATTCCTTAATTGTTTAACATTTTTCACCCATAACACTTCCCATATATCCTAACCTAACCTATTCAAGACACCATATCCATTTTTACCCCTTAAGAACTCATAATCATGGTGGATTTGGTTGATTTATTCAAGAATTGGTCCAACCCATGATCCCATTTCCAATTTTTAAAAGATATTTTATTTTATTTATATATCATTAATTTTTTTTAACATTTTCCAAAAATTCTACCTCTCACTCAATCCCACACACCATAGGCATACCCCCATGTTTTGTTTTCCCTCTTTGGAGATCATCTTCATCGTGGATTCCAGTAAATTTTTCCCAGGTTTCTCAGATCGTACATATTTTAAAAGGTGATTTTTTTCATTCATAAATCAATAATTTTTTACTCTTTTTCTCTCATTTTAGTCCCCACTATACCTCCTCCTCCTTATTCAAACCTCCCATTCAATTTTGGCTGCTTGGATATTCGGCTATTATTGTATTTGATGCGATTTCTTCAAAGTTTGTCAAGTAAGTAAATCCCTCTCTGGTTTCATCCATTCTCTTTAGGGTTTCTTCCCTCGTCCTAGAAATTTCAAATGTCCAGAAACTAGGGTTTCATTCCTAGGATTCATTTTTGAGTTTCTTGGTTTAATATTCTTGGATTGGTGTTTATTATCATTCATTTGTGATGCGGTGGTGGTGTGGTTGATGTTTCACACAATGATTTGGGTGTTTTGACACAAATAGTAGGTGATTACATGTGTATGAATTTCTTGATGGGTTATCTTTATTAATTTACTTATTTATAACATTCCTTAAATGTTTGTGTCGTGTGAAACCTATTTTTGACGGAATTGGTTATGCATTATTTCAAAAGTTACATTTTCACTTGAAATGGTTTATTTTTCATGTGTAACTCTTGTGGTATCATTTGGGGTATTTTTATAACATGTGAAAATGGTTTATTAAATTTGGATTGGGATGAGAAATCTGTTTTGGTAGGGTTTTGTTGTGATTTTGGCCTTAAAAGGAGGGTTTTTGAATCAGTATTATGTTCAAAAGATTTGTATACTCCTTGAAGTTGTTTTATAAAAATCTAAAATGGTATTTTGTGGCTTTTTTGTGGGTTTTTTGAAGTGTGTGTGATTATTAAACGTCATTTACATGTTCAATTGTATTTTATAATATGTTTAACTTGTTTGAGCACAAAAGGGAATCTCGAGTATCTAGGTGGAAAGTCATGTGTTAGTATGCTAGTGATCTGAAGTGGTCTTTGTAACATCCCAGGTAAATAATGAATAAGACATTTTCATGTATATTAATATTTGTGATTTAAATATTAATTTTACTTTAAATGGGATGCTAAGTTTGATAGAATACCTGATACACAACAACGGGTTTCTTTGGCGGGAATGAAGAAAACTAACTACAATATTATTATACAAGTTTTTAAAATGTATTTACATTTATCTAATAAAATGTTAGAGGCATAAAATATGAATGAATATAATTTTAATCATAATTTACATTAAAAGGTCGATTTACCACCTTTTAATGGAGAACCCTCTTTAAATCTTGTTCTGGTCATTTTTTAATACATTATTTTTCACAAAATTAAATTCTTATTTATAATCGGGAAATCAAAATTTACTTTAGGTTAAATTTTGGTATTTTTCTCACAAAATTTATTTTTTGATGAATAGTGAAAAATACTGTATTTTAATTCAAAACTACCTTTTAATCTAATTTATTTATATGGTTAGATTATCTTTTCAATTCGTTTTAAAGTGTAATTGGAATATATTTTTACCATTTAATCCAATGGTGGTCATTGGATTTAATTTCACTTTGAAACTGGACACAAACAAGTGCCAATCTTTTGATAGATATTGTTTCTTAAAAACACACTATTTGTTTTGACGATGTAAATTAATTATAAAATTAATTAATGAAAATTATATGTTTTGAATTTAGGAAAATAGACATCATTTTTGAATTTAGAATATCAAATATATCTTAGGCTGAATTTTTGGTATTTTTATGAAAAACTTCAACTTTTGATAATAGTGAAACCACTCAGTAGTAGTTAAAAAAATTTAATTTTTCATTTAAATGAAAATTTACCACTTATGTTAATTGAATATTGATAATCAGACATATATGGTTGATATTAGTATGTAAAATGTGGTTCAATAAGATAAAAATATTTTTTAGTGAATAGTAACTTTCGACATATTTACCGTGGTTAATGGTAAATAAGGTAATTCAAGATAAAAAGAATATTATAATGATTCAAAATTATCTTAACACTTTTCCAAACCTTATTTGTTGAGTCATTGACAACCATGTGCATCTTTGGGTCTATTTTGGGATCCCATTGAGCCACTTGGAAGTGATAATGACATTTTAGATTAATTAACTTAAAGTAATGGCACAAATGACAAAAAAAATATCTTTTAGTATATAACATTTTAAAATGGGTCATATAAATTATATTTTAGACTATAAATATTCATTGGATAGATAAAAATATTTCCTACATCATAGTATTTTTTTATAATTTTTATACATCACATAAATTAAAATATTTATGACACAATAATGATGTAGTATTTACCTCATTAATAAAATATTTAAATAAATAAGATAATAAAAATTAAAATGACATCCAAAACTTATATAATTCTTATTGGATGATTTTATTTCAACCCTGAGTCATTATATTTTTTACTCTAATGATTTTTGGACCTTTAGAGACCGAATATCATTATATAATAAAATAATATTATCACACTTTCCTAAAGAGCCCCTCCCCCCTTATAAAAGTAGACCACATCTAACCAATTTCACACACCTCTCTATCCTTTAGTCTCGTCGAAACTATGCCCAATTAAGCTCCATATATCCCTCTCCTCATCCTAAAAGAATTACTTTAGGAAGAGGGCACTTCAAGAAGTCCTTTTGGTTCAAACCAAAGGAAGTTACCCAAATTAAATGTAACGGTTCCTCTTAACTTCTTTTATTTTATTTTGCTTCTCCAACCTCAAAACTCCATTTTTCTTTCCTTTTATAACAAAAAATGTATCATCAATATACTATGATGTTGTTATGAGAAGTATTTTAACTACACTTACACACACCTCCATCTAATGGGTGAAGAACATAGTGTTTCTGGGGATTGAAAACTAACGTCTCACGAAACGATGACTGTTCAATTAAGTTCTACCGCCTCTCATGGTGGCCATTATGATGGAACTCTATTTATAAATGATATATATTACGTTTATGTTTTCTTTATGCTTTGGTATTTTCCATTTATTTCAAACCTTTATGGTTTCTATTATGGGTAAACGCGATAATTTCATTTGAGGAAGTGCGGACTACCGCCACTCAAAGTGATACGACTCATTAATGCCATATTTGGGACATATAAAGGATGGAGTTAATGATATTATATATGATGTTATACTGGAATTTTAATATACCTATGTATCATTATGTTTTAATTCCATTAAAATAAGATATAGAAATGAAAATAGCGTTCATGCGTACGTACGGCTTACCGTCTCCCTGAGCGGTGCATTTCATTTCTTACGTCCAAATGATATGTACTATTATATATATATATATATATATATGATATATATTATATCTAAATAATGAATGTCATTCTGGATATAATGGAATATTGGCCACATAGAAAACTTGTAAATATAAAGTGTCCATTTTTTTAGTCAAGTACCAAATATTCACCAAACAACCATTATTAACCTAAATGATTGCATAATGTTTATAACATGGTAATAAGTTATATAAAAATGGTAAAAAACATGAAAAAAGATTTTAATCAAGTAGAAATTAACATTATTTTATTATTCAGGAAGAACAAGGAACAAACAAGTCAAGTCGGACACGAGGTAAGGGATTTCTAATCTCACTTTTAATTCTGTGAGATTTCCATTGTTCGCCACTTATTTATTGAATGTAGTGTAATGTATACTGACATTGATATATATTATCATTATTATCTTTATTTTCATGTTATTTTGTGATTAATTTTGTGGTTATTATCTTTTGGTCATACGACTCGATTGATTACAATGAAGTAAGGGTTTTTCATCTCACTTTTTATTCCCGTGAGATTCATGAAATATTTGTCACTACTTCTTTTGGGTTGTCTATGTAATGACCATGATTATACTATTTGTGTAATATATTTTCATTTATGGGTACTTACATCTACATTGTATGGTCCTTCTTTCATGTGGCGTTTGTTTTCTAAGTTACCAAATCGGTAAGGGAACCTTTCACCCTCCTCTTTTTAAAAGGCTTATTTTTTATGTCTTTTAATTTACATATTATTATGTTAGGATATGTTATTATATATCCTAATTTTTGTAAAATTTATTTATAAGTGATTATATACCCTTTTTATATCATCAAATCATTTTCTTAATTTTAATGTGACGTCGTTAGGCTGTCGAATGTTTACAAGGAAACTTCTTAACACAATTTCAATTCTTTGGGTTCAACTTGTACTCATTGAATATGTCATCCTATGAATATGTGTGAATGACCTCTGATTGTTTTAAACATAATATCCACTTATATTGGGTGTATTTATATTTGTCTCATGTAATTGATTTATCCTTAATTTAAGGATACCGTCTTTATAAGGGATTTCATCTCAATTTACATTTCCATTGGGTCTTCATTATTGTTATGAAACAATTCAATTTTATATGGTTCATATACTGTCCTTTGGAATATTATATCATAAATACCTTTATTCTCATGATATAATAAAGTTCTGATTAAATTTTATTCCTCAATTATTTGTATTATAGAGTCTCTCATTTTGTTAAAAGCTCTTTAACTAAAATATCATTTTAAATGTTTTAATGATTTATTCTTCTATATATTTATCATTAATGTCCATGTTTTCAAAATGGGTTTTAGTATTTAATTATATGGACATTAATGTATTCAAATTATAATTCATTTAAAATCTTCAATGTGGTATGGGACACTTTGATTTAAAAATCTCTTTTTAAATGGGTTTGAAAATGATTTGATAAAGAATTGTTTATTTCAATATCTTGATTTGATATATTGGAATGTGGAAATTTTACATTTCCTTTATACTTTTGTTATGTTTTATGATTATGTTATGGTTATTTTTCATTTTTTACGTATACAAGTGGTTCCGTGATAATCCTAGGGCCGGTGATCCCGTGATAGCTCTTCAATGAATTGGCTAACGTGACGGAGGTAAACATGATGTTTCTCCTAAGATATTTAGGGAATATACTGTGATATGTATTCCAAGTTTAACTCCCTACATAGTTATGAGAGCTATTAATTTTGATATGGATGCCATAAGTAACCTTTATGCTTTATTAATTGTGTGTGTTATTTATAAATCTTATGATTTCGTAAGGTATGTTATGATTGAAAAGTATGGTTTCATTGATTTGTATTTATTGATGGGCTAATATTTTCCAACCATATGTTACAAACCTTATTGATATTTTTATGCTCATCCCATGTTTTTTAAATGTTTTCCATAGGACTTATTGATGAATAGGGTTAAGGATTGGATCAAAGAAAAGTCATGCAATCTAAAACAAGGAACTAGACATGTTTCTTTTTAAGAGTTTTTATTTTATGAAAAAAATGGATACTAAGTAGTAGTGTCTACATGTAATATTCATGTTGTAATATAATTGTTACGCCTAATTCTCTAAAACTCTAAAACTGAAAAGATCTTCAATTCATTTAATTCTAAATTATGAAATGTTTAAGGCTTGGTCCTTATAGTTGGTATCCGAGGTCAGTTTAGACAACATTAGGGATTAAGAGTTTTTTTAGACACTTGGTTAGTCCCGATTACTATTATTTCAGTTAATTATTTTCTTTATAACTTTTTCAGATCAAGAAAATTCAGTTACAAATGGAAGGAGGAGGATCTCAAACGACATTCCTATCTCTTCTAGATGACATGATTTCAATATTTATATCAAAGTCATGTTCGGATGATTGTGACAACCCGTCGCATCTGGTAAGGCCGTAGGAATCGAACCCACAACTAAAGGGTGACAAGGGCGTATCACCTACCACTAGCCTACATGAAGTCCCTGATTAGCATGATTTATTATATTAGTAAAGTGTTTTTATGGTACAAGAATAAGTTGATTTTTGAAACATATGTTTTATAAAATGGATATACATATTATAGAAAATTCATTTAGTGATTAATTGATAAAGGTTGTTGTGGAAACATTATATCTTTTGAGAAAACACTATATGCCTATGGAAGATAGAATACTATGGATTTCAATTGTGGAATAATGTTTGAAATTTTAGTTTGGAAGAATCTATGTTCTTTTTGTGAACATATAATGATTTGGTTTATTTATGAAACTGTTTAACCTATCATGGAGAATATGTGATTAGGTTAATTACTTTTCAATATGAGATTTTGTGAGTAACTAATGTTATATGGTGATAAATGATAAGATTTATCTTGGAAGACTATGTAATTTAATCCTTATGAGATTTGGGTTTCAATCTTAGTTTGGGTTAATTTTGAGGAATTTTATGGATAGTTGTTTATTGAATGGTCTTGGTTGAACTTTGGGTATTGTTTTACAAATTTTGGAGATTAAAAATAGTTTTTCTTTTTGTAAAAGATTATCCTTTTTGGGTATTATCTTATCTCGCACTAACCATTTTGGTTTTAACTGATGTCTAAAGAAAAGGGAAATATAGAGTTATTTTTTTTTGGATTATGTGATTATTAAGAAGATGATACCTTTGCTTTTAATGTGACCAAGTCTTTTTGAATGATATTTGCTTGGAGAAAAGATTAGTTTTTCTTAGAAACTTATTAAAGGACGAAACTCTACTTAAAGGTAAGTATATTTCCTTAGGTTCTTATTCTATATAGTAAATGAATTCCTCTAAATTATGAAAAGGAATGTAAAACAAAAATGTTGTTGTTTTACATTTCCTAATGGGTAATCAAATACCGTTTAACACATCATATGTTTGGGGTTTTCAGGTGGTTAATTTTCTCCTAATCATGTTTTCTATCACTCTCCATCAGAACATGACCATTTGTTCTCTCTTCCATATCCATGTTTTCCTACATGGAATCCCAGTACGGGTTATCTTAGGTGACCGTTGTACTTTTCATTCTTTCTTATAAAGTGATAGTTTTACTAACTCTTTTCTGATGTGGGACTTTCAATGAAGTTTCCAAGCCCAAATTTAAAAAAATTGCAAGGATGCAATTCCCAAAAGGGGGGAAGGATGTAACATCATGGGTAAATAATGAATAAGGCATTTTCATGTTTATTAATATTTGTCACTTAAATATTAATTTTACTTTAAAGGGGACGCTATGTTCGATAGCGTACCCGATACACAACAACGAGTTTCTTTGAAATCTTACATTTCACACTAATAATATAATATTATTATTTTAAATGGTAGTTAACTCCTAGGAATTTTATTGACAAGAATGAACAAAACCAACTACAATATTATTATATGGGTTTTTAAAATTTATTTATATTTATCCAATAAAATGTTAGAGGCTTGAAATATGAATGAATCTAATTTTAAGCATAATTTACATTAAAAGGTTGATTTACCACCTTTTAATGGTGAACCATCATTAAATATAGTTTCAGTAAATTTTTGATACATTATTTTTGAAAAATAAAATTCTTCTTTAGAATTGGGACATCATAATTTACATTGGGTAAAATTTTGGTATTTTTCTGATAAAATTGATTTTTTGACGAATAGTGAAAAGTATTGTATTTTAATTCAAAACTGCCTTTTAATATAATTTATTTATATGGTTAGATTATCATTTTAATTAGTTTTAATGTGTAATTGGAATATATTTTTACCCATTTAATCCAATGGTGGTCATTGGATTGAATTTCACTTTGAAATTGGTCACAAAAAAGTGTCAATCTTTTGATAGATATTGTTTCTTAAAAACACGCTATTTGTTTTGACAACGGTAATTAATTAAAAAATTAATTAATGAAAATTATATGTCTTGAATTTATAATTATATACATCATTTTGTAATTTGGAATATCAAATATATCGTAGGCTGAATTTTTGATATTTTTATGAAAAACATCAATTTTTAATGAATATTGAAACCACATAATAGTAGCTAAAAAAACAAAATTTTTCATTTAAATGAAATTTTACCACTTATGTGAATTTAATTTTGAAAATTCGACCTACATGGTTTTTATTAGTAAGTAAAATTTTTTTCAATAAGATAAAAATAATTTTTGGTGAATAGTAACTTTTGACTTATTTACCTCGATTAAAAGTAAATAAGGCAATTCAAGGTAAAAAGAATATTTTAATAATTAAAAATTACCTTAATAGTTGTCCAAAACATTTTGGTTGAGTCATTTATGACCATGTGAATCTTTGTGTCGATTTAGGGACCCCATTGATCCACTTGGGAGTGATGATGACAATTTAGATTAATTAACATAAAGTAAAGGGAAAATGAAAAATAAAATATCTTTTAGTAAATTAATTTTTACAAAGGGTTATATAAATTATATTTTCAACTATAAATATTCATTGTAAATCTAAAATTATTTCATACATCAGGGTATTTTTTTTATAATTTTTAGACATCACATAAATTAAATTATTTATGACACAATAATGATGTAGTGTTTACCTCATTAATAAATAATTTAAATAAATAAGATTCTAAATATTAAAATGACATCCAAAACCTATATAATTATTATTGACTGATCTTATGTTGACCAAGAGTCATCTTATATTCGACTCTAATGATTTTTGGACCTTTAGAAACAGAATATCATTATATAACAAAATAATATTATCACACTTTCTTAGAGAGCCCCTCCACCCCGTTATAAAAGAAGACCACTTCTAACCAATTCCACACACCTCTAAATCCTTTAGTCTCGTCCAAAATCTGCCCAATTAAGTTTCCTATATCCTTATACTCCTCCCAGAATCCTTACCTTAGGCATAATGCACTTCAAGAAGTCCTTTGGGTTCAAACCAAAATAATTTACACAAATTAAAGGTAACTGTTTTTCTTAACTTCTTTTCTTTTATTTTACTTCTCCAACCCCTAAATTTTTTCCCAATATTTTATAAAAAATATTTATCCTCATTATACTAGGATTTTGTTATTAGAAATATTTTAACTACAATAACACACACCTTCATCTAATGGGTGAAGAACATAGTGTTTCTGTGGATGGAAAACTAACACCTCACGAAACGATGATTGTTCAATTACCTATTACAACCTCTCATGGTGGACATTATGATAGAATTATATTTATATATGATATATATTATGTTTATATTTTCTTTATTCTTATGTATGTTCCATTTATATCATACATTTACGGTTTCCATTATGGGAAAACACGATAATTGCATTTGAGGAAGTGCAGACTACCACCCCCTCAAAGTGATATTAGTCGTTAATTCCATATGTGGGATGTATAAAATATGGAGTTAATTATATTATATATGATATTATACTGTAATTATAATATATATATGTATCATTATGTTTTAATTCCATTAAAATAAGAAATAGAAATGAAAGTAGCGTTCATTTGTACGTACGGCTTACCGTCTCCATGAAAGGTGCATTTCATTTTATACCTCCAAATGATATGTACTATTATAAATAAATAAATATATATATATATAAAGTATATATATGATATATATGATATCTAAATAATTAATGTCATTTTTCATATAATGGACTATTGACCACATGGAAAACTTGAAAATATAAGGTGTTCATTGTTTTACTCAAGTACCAAATATCAACTAAACAACCATTATTAACATAGATGATTGCATAATGCTTATAACATGGAAATAAGTGATATAAAAATATTAATAAACATGAAAAATGTTCTTAAGCAGGTACAAATTAACTTTAGTTTATTATTCAGGAAGAACAAGGAATAAACAAGTCACGTCGGACACGAGGTAAGGGATTTCTAATCTCACTTTTAATTCCGTGAGATTTCCATTGTTCGCCACATATTTATTGCATGCAGTGTAATCTATACTACATTGATATATATTATCATGATTCTATTTATATTTATGTTATTTTGTGATTCATTTGGAGGTTATTATCTTTTCTTCATACGACTCGATTGATTACAACGAAGTAAGGGTTTTTCATCTCAGTTTTTATTCCCGTGAGATTCATGTTATATTTGTCACTATTTATTTTTGGTGGTGTATGTAATGACAATGATTATACTCTATGTGTAATATAATTTCATTTATGGGTATTTTCATCTACATTGTATGGTCCTTCTTTCATGTGGATTATGTTTTGTAAGTTACCAAATCGGTAAGGGAACGTTTCACCCTCCTCTTTTTAAAAGACTTATTTTTTATATGTATTTTAATTTATATATTTATATGTTGGGACATGTTCTTATATATTCTTATTGATGTAAAACTTGTTTCAATGTGGTGAGATACCCTTTTAATCTCATCAACTCATTTTCTGAATTTTAAAGTGAAGTCGTTAGGCAGTCGAATTTTTACAAGGGACCTTCATAACCCAATATCAATTATTTGGGTTCAACTTGTACTTATTGAATATTTCATCCTATGAATATGTGTGAATGACCTCTAATTGTTTTCCACTTAATATCCATTTATACTGGGTTTATTTATATTTGTCACATGTAATTGATTTATCCTTAATTTAAGGATACCGTCTTTATAAGGGATTTCATTTCAATTTACATTTCCATTGGGTCTTCATTATTGTTATGATCCAACTCAATTTTATATTGGATATATACTATAATTTGGCATATTATATCATGAATACCGTTATTATCATCATATTATAAAGTTATGAATAAATTTTTTTCCTCAGTTATTCTTATTCAAGATTCATTCATTTTGTTAAAAACACTTTAACTAAAATATCATTTAAAATGTTTTAAATATTTATTATTCTAAATATTTCTCATTAATATTAATGTTTTGAAAATGGGTTTTAGTATTTATTTATATGTACATTAATGTATTCAAATGATAATTCATTTAAAATATTCAAAGTGGTATGGGACACTTTGATTCAAAAATCAATTTTTAAATGGTTTTAAAAATGATTTGATAAAGCATTGTTTATTTTAATATCTTGATTTGATATATTAGAATGTGGAAATGTTATCTTTAATTTATAATTGTGTTATGTGTTATGATTATGTTATGGTTACTTGGCATTGTTTACTTATACGGGTGGTTCCATGATAAACCTAGTGCGGGTGAGCCCATGATAGCTCTCCAATGCATTGGGTAACGTGACAGATGTAAACGTGGTGTTTCTGCTAAGAGATTTAGGGAATATACTGTGATGGTTATTCCAAGTCTAACTCCCTACTTAGTTGTGATATATACAATGTAAGTTTGATATGGATGCCATAAGTAACCTTTATGATTTATGAATTGTGTGTGTTATTCATAAATCCTATGATGTCGTAAGGTATGTTATGATTGAAAAGTATGGTATCATTGATTTCTATTTATTGATGGGATAATGTTTTCCTTCCTGATTTTATAACCCTTAATGAAATTTTTATGCTCATCCCATGTTTTTTAAATGTTTTCCACAGGACTTAAAGATGAATACGGTCAAGGATGGGATATGGGAAAAGTTATGCTATCTGACACATGGAACTAGACAAGTTTCTTTTTAATAGTTTTTATTTTATGAAAAAATGGATACTGAGTAGTAGTGTCTACATGTAATATTCAAGTTGTAATGTAATTGATATGCCCAATTCTCTAAAACTCTAAACCTGAAAAGATCCTCAATGTGAATTATTCATTTAATTCAATATTATGAAATGTTTAAGGCTGGGTCCTTATAGTCTTGTCCATGTTTCACGTAGTAAGTTAGATGATGAAAACACTATCTAGACTATGATGATGATGATGATGGGTACCACTAGGTTATGGGTGATTCCCCTGCTATTGGCTTGTGCAAGAGAACAAATATTTTATGTGGTTACATTTCACTAATATACGAGGTACCCGGGTGCACAACTAACTAGTTCATAGGGGTGTTCCCCAAAATAGTTCTCATTGAATATTTTGTACTTACCATTGGTAAATAGTGTTTTTGGGATGGAAAATTCAGTAGCATGTGCTTTTTCTTTAAAAGTGTTCATTATTTAATGTTTCCTACTTGAAAACTATTTTCATTGAAAGTTGCATCCATTAAAAATTGTTTATGGAATTTCCTATTTATACAAACATGCTATATTATTGTCTTATATTTTATATAACATGGAATATATTTTGGGTGGAATAATATTGGTCTTAGGATCACACCCTACTTACATCGTTGGGTGTATGTAGGCTTGGAAATCATTGTCGCATGTTTGGATAAAGCTTTTCAAATCAGTGTTTCGAGGTTCTAGCTCATATCCTCAGTGAAGTGTTGTGGAGAAGTCTTGGGGATGATGACCCCTTTCCTAGTGGTTGTTCTTGGGTTCTGTTTTCTATTAATTTCTAGTTGTGATCCTATTATTATTTTTCTAAATCCATGTATTTCAAATATGAATTTTTTTTAAAGGATTGTTTGGATTAAATTTTCTTAGATATTTTATTTATTTTGGTTTTTGTTTTCTATTTATAAATGCAGGTAAATTAATCCCAAAATTTACTTTATAATACCTGAGCACTTGTTCCAGCCTGTGGGGATTTGAAATGCCCTTCAGGACATGAAACAGACCGGGTTAGGTGCTGGTTCTGATGGCGACCATATATGGTTCTTGTTATATTTCAAAAAGGTGGACCTTCGATCTTTATATCACTAATTAAATTTGAGGAAGGATGATATTATCAATACATCCTTTTGAATGAGGTATGGACACTATGAGTTCATAAAGACTCCCTTTTTACTCATAAATTATCTTGTAATTTTTATGGATTTAATGAATATAGTCTTTAGGGACTACCTCAACAAATTTGTGGTAGTCTTTATCTATGATATTCTGATATACTCCAAGAGAAAGGGGGAACATGAGGAGAATTTGAATACTATGATGAAGACATTGCAGAGAGAGAAACATTATGTAAAGTACAGTAAATGTGAGTACTGGATGGAGGAATTATCATTCTAAGAACATGTTATCACCAGCAAAGGGATATCAGTGGACCCTCTAAGAAAAAGGCAATTGAAGAATGTCCCAAGACAACATCTGTAATAGAGATACATAGTTTCCATGGACTAGCTGGGAAATATCAATGGTTTTTGAAGAAAATCTGATGATTTTAAAACCCAATAACCATGATGAAAAAAAGGGAGTAAATTTTTTCTATACTCACAAATGTGAGTAATGTTTTAAAGAGCTCAAAAAGCGGACAATCACTATGCTAGTACTCACAGTCCTGAAAAGCGGAGAAATCTTTGTGGTGTATAGTGATGCTTCAATTAAAACATTAGGCTGAGTAATGATTAAAAATATAATATTGATAGCCTACACTTCAAGCTATTCGAAAATCCAGAGCATAACTATACCATGCATGATATGGAGTTGGCAGCTATTATGTTTGTGTTAAAAATATTCCAGCATTACATATATGGGGATAAATGTGGGATATATGCTATTCATAATAATCTTAAATATATATACAAACATGACGAGCTTAATATTCACCAATGAATATTGTTAGATCTCATCAAGGACTATGACTACTGAATCTAATACCATCCTAGTAAGGAAAAAGGGTAGCGGATTCTCTATGTTGAAAGGATCTTACATCGTTATCAATGATGAGATTTTAGAATGATCTAATATTCTTCGACTTATAAAGGATTTAAATGGGAATAATTAAGGTATGAACATCATCAATATTTTCTAAAATGATTTGTCAACCATCCCTATGAAGGAAAATAAAGGATGATCAAAGATAAAATGTGGAAATTCTGAAAAGGTTGGAAGCTATTAGAAATAGGAAATCCTCTGAGTTAAAGAATGGTGATGGAGGAGTTGTAATATTTGGGTCACTATTATGTGTACCATCTAATCCAGAGATAAATAAGGATCTTCTAAATTAGGCACATAGTTCAACCTCTTCTATTCACCCAAGGAGAATAAAGATGTATCGAGATCTCTAAGAGAACTATTGGTGGAACAATATGAAGAAGGAGATTACTGAATATACATCAAAGTGCATGGTATGACAACAAGTGAAGGCTGAAATAAAAAATTATAATGGGATGATGAAACTACTAACCATAACAACATGGAAGTGGGAGAGCATAACAATAGAATTTTTCACTAGACATCCAAGGACATCCACAAGAAATTGTAACCACCCAAACCCAGTTACCCAGAGTCGGTGCATTATTACATAACATTGGCATGATCACAAAAGATCATGTCTCGAAAGACTGATTAGTTTAGTAGCCTTAGAATCACTACATACATTCATAAGTCTTACATTACATCATAAATTGAAAAACTACAACAACATCTTGTCTCCATAGACGACGCTCATATCCCCTCATACTATCCCTATTGGTCATTCATAAAATACTTCCTCACATCCTAGAAAAAATAAAACATAGAAAGTGGTGAGTTCAGATGCCCAGTAAAGATAACAATATAGCGGAAACTTTCATAAATGAGAATAAACATTTAAGGCAATGTATAACTAAAACAAATGCCTTTTAAACTTGAACTTCATCATAATATGGCAGAAATAAAATGAAATAATGCCATTTAATTATTCACATGGATATTCTACTTATCTAATAATCACATGCAATATCAATAACCACTTTCATAATGATGGAATGCATAATGTCAGACTATAATAACCACATAGTCAAGGCCCTGTGCCAAGACACTAGTTTGTCTCATGTGATCTACCAATGCATCAAGGAGCTATAACGGGCTGCACCCGTCACTTATTAAGTCCAATTAATTCCTCAGATGAACACGTTTATACCAAACATAAACATTCGTATTAAAACTAGCATATGAAATGTCAATAATTTTTCCATATACCACGAGTGGTATAAAAATAACACATCCATTGTCAAACATATCAAAAAACCTTCAATAACATTTGGAAATTTTGTATCATAATAAATCAACTTCAAATAAACTTAAAATCCATCAAAGGATGTTGGCATAGATGAAAAAAAACTATTTTAGAGAAATACATATTTTTTATCATTTAAAAGTCACATGATTATAAAAGAAAACATTTAATTTGAAAATATTCTTATAATCATGTAAGGGAATCTTCAATGATTTTTATAACGGTGGAAAATAGCTCCCCCCACTGTATAAGTTAAAAAAGACATTCTTACCTTTATTTTGTCGAAAAGGTTAAAAATGACCTTATTTGGAAAACGATAGAAAGATTCCTTTATAAAAATCTTATAAAATGTCAAAAAAGGGTATAAATGGCTTTAACCCATAGTCTGTGAAATAGTAAGAATAATTTGAAATACATTTTTAAGAAACATTGATGTGGATGATAAAGAGGTCCTAGTAGATAATTACCTATAAACAGCCTCAGATAATGAAGAGATTGTGAAATAAAAACTTACCTTGTATTTTTCCTTGGTCAAGGGTAGTTTAACCTCTTGTATAACGGTGAAATAATTGTTATTAAATTATACAAGAATCATATACATTAATATGATATCATATATAATCTTTTAACATCGCTTTGATAATAATATCTTAGTATTATCGTCGTTTCGGGTGTTAACTTACTCGTTTTCTTTTATATGTTTTGTTACATAAGACATGTTTGTTATGGATAGGTTTTATCTTATTCATATCCAGTATGATATCAAGTCCTTAAACATTATTTTTAATCATTAAATGATAATTATACTTGAATGGATACGATGGGGAATGAATCTCATCGCGTTCATAGAGACGGTAGTCCGTACGAACGCACGAGCGATAATATCATTATTTTGATATTAAAATAATATATAATTGGATGATATACCATATACACAGAACCATTATAATGTTATAGTTATTATTTACTTCAATTACACATCATTATTATACCCATCCAAATAATAATGTTTTGAATAACAATTACATCACAAAGTGGAGACGGTAAGCCATACGTACGCACGTATGGTGACATGTCATTCAATGGATAGATAGAATAATGAATATGGTTGCACCATATTTATAATAACAACAAAATATATAGAATATACTCTATTTATTATTTTTGAATTTAAATTACATATAAAGAAGAAGTGGAAGAAGAGAGGAACTTGAAATAGGGTGGTGAAAACATTACATCTTCTTCGGGTTCTTACTTTTGATTTGATCAAAAGGGATCCTTAGGATGGATTTCTGATCAAAATAAGGCCTCCAGGTTTAATTAAGGTTTGTTGATCCAATATTTGGGTAGGTTTTTTCCGATACAAAAATCTTTGAAGGTGTGAATTAGAGAGAAGGGGGAGTGCCCTTTTATAAGAGGGGTGAGGGGCACCTTTGGAAAAGCTAGAAATATTACTTTATAATAAATTAATATTTGGTTTTTAATGGCTCCAAAGTTAATTATTTAAAGGTTAAGTTGGGGAGAGGTCGAAAACCACTCAACCAATAGGTTTTAGATAGATTTGAGTCACAATATTAATTTTATCTTTTTGATTTAACTCTTAGTTAAATAGTTTGACATTTACTATGTCTCTTTGTATTTTTATATTATATAGTTAACAAAATTACGATATACTTCCATGCGACCCCCAAGTTGTCCATTAATAATACAGCTATAATTATATAAGTCCTTTGTCTAATATTATATTTTTAGGAATAGAATATAAATTAATAATATAATATTTGTTTTAAAAACTCGTTTATGTCAACTTTGACACTATTTAATAATTGGTTTTTTTAATGACTTAACAACTTTTTTAACACGAAATAAATTCATTTAAGTAATCATAACATGTAATATTAAAAAATAAAATTTGTTGATGTCATCAAAACATTCAAAATATTTTTATTTTAACATTTATAATACCAATTATTTGATTCTTTCATTAATAAGAAAAATACTGCATCATTATTGTGTCATAAATAAATTTAATTATTAAATGTTTAAAAATTATAAATAAAATCCCATTATGTAGGAAATATTTTTATACTTATGATTAATATTTATAGTTGAAAATATAACACATATAACCCTATGTTAAAATTGTTTTTCTAAAGGATATGTGCTTATGTTATTTTTGTACTTATTTTAACTTAATTAATATAAAGTGACATTGACACTTACAAGTGCCTCCATGGGGTCCTAAAATCGACCCAAGGATTCCCACGGTCAGATATGTATCAACCCATAGGATTACAACATGTTTATGGATAATTTTATATTATTATTATACTATTTTGTTACCCTTATTTACCTGATTTACCCTTTAACCACATTAACTAACATATTTACCAAAGTAATTATTCATAATGTCTAAAAAAAGCTACCTATTTACACAATTTGGACATCCTTATTCCAAATATGGATTCAATTTTTCTAAAATCAAAACACACAAGTGGAAGAAATTTATTTAAAATTCATTCCCTCTGTAAAAACAAAAAAGTGTGTTTTTATGTAATAATAACTACCAAAAGATTGACACTTGTTTATGTAAAATTTAAAAGTAAAATTACTTATAATGACCTGAGTTGTATTAAATGATAAAAATATAATCTAATTAAACTTCTAAATAATTAAAATTCATAATTTATCACTATTAATTATGTTGATTAAAAAAGTTGTTTTTAATTAAAATTTAGTAATTTTCACTATTCATCCAAATATGAAAGTTATCAGAAAAGTACCAAAAAATCACCCGAAGCTAATTTTGATATTCCGAGTCCAAAATTGAAATCCATTTTGAAAGATAAAATTAATAAAATTTCAAAAGGTTGGTATTACTATTCATAAGAGCTAGTTTGTTTGGTTGTGGTGTTTTAGAACTCGAAGTTGCGTACAACACACGCTACTGCATTATTAAATGTATTATCCAAAGAGAAGAGTACCATAAAAGCATGGGGTGTTACATTCTCCCCTCCTTCAAATAATTTCATCCTCTAAATTTCTAGAATATTACTGCGTAAAAAGACACGGGTGGTTTTTCATCATAAGTTCCTCGGGTTCCCACATTGCCTCTTCCATCTTATGGTTTCTCCATAGAAATTTGAAAAAACCAGTCATCCGTTTTCTTAGCAATTGTTCTCTAGTATCAAGAATCCCGATGGGATCTTCACAATAAGAATGATCGGGTTCCAGTTCTACTTCCGCATAGTTGAGTACATGCATTGGGTCTGGCATGTATTTTCTCAACAGTGATATGGGGAACTTATCATGAACTCTAGAGAGACTTGTCGACTTTTCCAAACGGAAAGATACAGCCCCAATTCATGCTAGAATTTCGAAAGGTCCTTTGTACCTGGGACTCAATTTACCCTTCTTACCGAAATGTATAACACCCTTCCATGAAGATACCTCCAAGAAAACATGATCTCCTACCTGAAATTTCAAATCCTACTTTCGGTTATCAGTATATCTCTTCTGCCTACTTTAAGCTACTTTGATGTGGGTTTGGATTACCTTCACTTTTCCATTATTTCCTCAACATGTTCTGGGCCTACAAGTTTTCTTTCACCAATATCATCCCAACAGGTTGGTGTGCGACATCTCTTTCCGTATAACGCTTTATATGGTTCCATCCAAATACTTGAATGGAAGATATTGTTATAAGAAAATTAAACTAGAGGTAAATATTGATCCCATATACCCTAAAAGTCAAGTGAGAATGATCTCAACATTACTTCTATGTTTTGAATAGTTCGTCTTGATTATCCATCAGTTTGGGGGTGGTAGGCAGTGCTCAAACAAAGTTCAGTATCTAGGGATTTCTGAAGACTTTTCCAAAATCATGAAGTAAAATGGGGATCACGATCAGAAACAAGTGATAGGGGTACTTCATGAAGACTCACAACTTCATTAATATAGAGTATTTCTAGATGTTCAAGTGGTAGATCTTCTCTTATAGCAAGAAAATGTGATGACTTGGTAAGACGATCAACAATGACCCATATTGTATCGTTCCTTCTAGGAGTCTTTGGTAGCCCCATGACAAAGTTCATCATAATATTATCCCATTTCCACTTAGGTATGGGAATAGGTTGCATGACTCCTCCAGGCTGTTGCCTTCTAGCATTCACTTGTTGACAAACCATACATTTTGACACAAAATCAGAAATCTCATTCTTCATGTTGTCCCTCCAAAAATGTTCTTTCAAATCCCTGTACATTTTGGGGCTCCCAGGGTGTATATAGAAATTGGAACTATGAGAATCATCCCACAATTCCATTTTTAGATCAGGTATATTTGGAACACAAAGCCTCTTTCCAAATTTCAAAATTCCATCGTCATACAAAGTCACTCAATATCCCATCATTCACAGATTTAATCGTCTTTTGAAACTCTTCACCACTGGTATGAGAATTCCTTATCATTTCTAGTAATGATGGTTTGGAAACCATTTGAAAAATTATTGATGTTTCACCTTCCATGCTGATTCCCATATCCATCATTACTAGATCCATATATATAAGATCTTTTTAAACTCTGATCTTGTTCAAAACTCCATGATCCTTTCTACTCAAAGCATCTGCCACCTTATTTGCATTTCCTGGGTGGTAGTGTATTGTGAAATCATAATCCATGAGTAGTTCAAGCCATCATCTTTGCCTCATGTTGAGTACTTTCGGTGAGAAAATATACTTCAAACTCTTGTGATCAGTATATATCTCACATTTTATCCCATAGAGATAATGTCTCCATATCTTCAAAGAAAATATTATAGCTGCTAACTCAAGATCATGATTAGGATAGTTTTTCTCATGAATTTTTAGCTGTCGTGATGAATAGGCAATAACTATATCCTTCTGCATAAGTACACAACCAAGTCCTTTCTTAGAAGAATCACTATAAATAACAAACCCATCATTCCCCAATGGTAGAGTCAATATAGGAGCATTGAATAATATTCTCTTCAGTTATTAAAAACATTCTTCAAACTCTTTTGTCCAAACAAATTTAACCCCTTTTCGTGTGAGCTTTGTTAATGGGTAAGCCAATCTGGAAATATTCTGGCTGAAACGTCGATAATAACCTACTAAAACAATAAAATTGTGTACCTTAGTTATACTCATTGGTGCTTGCCATTCTTGGATTTCTCTTGTCTTAGAAGGATCAATGGAGATTCTATCCTTAGAGATAATATGGAAAAGAAAAGAAATCTCCTGGAGCTAGAATTCACACTTGCTAAACTTCCCATATAATTCATGTCTTCTAAGAGTCTTCAGGATAATGAGCAAGTGATTTTCATGATCCTCGTAGCTTTTGGAGTATACCAAGATATCATCAATAAATTCTAATATAAAATCATCTAGATATTCCTTGAAAACTCTGTTAATTAGATCCATGAAGACAGAAGGTGCATTAGTAAATCCAAAAGGCATTATTGTAAACTCGTAATGCCCATACCTGGTTCGAACTACTGTCTTTGGAATGTATTTATTCATCACACACAACTGATGGTATCCAAATCTAAGGTCAATCTTTGAAAAGTATTGATCTCAGTATAGTTGGTAAAATAAATCATCAATGCGAGGTAGGGGATACTTGTTCATTACTGTTATAGAATTGATCTCCATGTAGTCGATACATAACCTCATAGATCCAACTTTCTTCTTAAAAAAGGATAGGGGCTCCCCATGGGGAAACACTAGGGTGATTAAATCCCATATTACTCAATTCCTCAAGTTGTTTCATTAGTTTAACTAATTCCACATTGGCCATTCTATAAGGGGTCTTTGATGCAGGCATTGAACTAGAAATTAAATCAACGGAAAACTCAATTTCTCATTCTGGAGGATGCCTATGTAAATCTTCCGGAAACACATCTACATATTCTTTCACAATAGGTACATCCTCTATTTGAACATTCCTTTCCTCACCCAAAGTTATTTCATTCTCTTCCCCTCCTATAATTGAATTTAGTTGATCTACAGGGGGTGGATCTAGATAAGAATAAAGTGGTGACGATTCGGCTCTAAAGATAAGGTGTTCTTTATCACCATCATCCAAAATCGTAACCTGCTTGTTCTTACAATAAATATTCACATCATGGTTCGATATCCAATCCGTACTGAGGATTATATCAAATTCAATCATGGGTATGATGATGAGATCAACAGATAAAGATCATTTACGTTCTCTAATGGGGACTAATTCACAAAACTTTGTTGTAATGATACATCCCTTAGAAGTTTTTACTGACAACTCTGTTGTTAAATAAAATTGTAAATATCTAATTTTCTTAGAAAAATGGGAAGATATGAAAAAATGTTATGATCTATAATCAAATAAATCATTATCTAAACATGAGGAAACCACTAAATTACCTGCCCCCATGCCTTTTAGAGCTTCTACCTCCGTACTAGTGATAACATAAGCTTGGCCTTGATCCCTTGGCATTTTCTAAGTTAATTTCCCCTGAAAATTAGGAAATTCATTCGCATAATACCCCATATCCTTACAATTGTAGCATTGATCATCAGTATCTTCCTTCTTCCCCTTGCAGTCACGAGCTTGGTGTCCTTTTTCACCACACTTTTAACAGACTCTTATTCCCTTCAAGCAAGTACTGGGTTGTTTCTTCCCAACTTTACTGTAGGATGGATATTCAAATTTTTCCTTCTTCCACTTATTTCCATTTATAGAGTGTTAAGAAGATCTATTCTTCTCTTGATTTTCTTTAAAGTCATAAGACATAGTGAATTCATTTTCTGTCTTGATAGAAAATGAGACAATGTCTTCGTATGATGAGAAGGATTTTGAGACTAATGCTAGATGAAGAAACGGTTTTAACCCATAAAAGAAACAATCAATCTTACTCCTTCAATTATGTATAAAGTCTACAGCATTCCATCATAACCTTGTAATGTTAGACTCATACTTTGCAACATTCTCGTACTCCTTTTTCCTCAGACTCAGAAATTGCCTTTCCATATCTGCTTGATGGTCACGAGGAAAGTATTATTCTATGAAAAGATATTTAAACTCCCTCCATTCCATATTTTATAATTCATCGTCTTCCTTCGTGTTTTAAATCAATAAAAACCATTGATCAACATCTCTAGTGAGGCGGTAAACTACCGTAACTGCTTTTTCCCTTTCACTACTCCCCATGGCATGGAATATTTTCTCTAAGAAATTTATCCATTTCACAACCACTAATGGATTTGTACTCCCAATGAATATTGGTGGTTTTTTCCTAATTAAGTGGTCTAACATTGATCCTCCATGTTGGGGATTAGGGTGCTCCATACGGGTAATGTTATTATTCATAACCTGTGTGAGTTGTCCCAGTATAGTGATAAGTTGATCAGCACCAGTTGTATCATCAGCTCCACTATAATTATCATGATCAAGAGGGAAATCCCTACATGGAGTTTGTTCATTGATACGGTTTCCATTCCTTCCACTGGGCACCATTTCTAAACAATGGCATACAGTAGATTAGTTTAGAGATAGCAATACATAAATCCAAACAAGTAAAACACTTAACATAAATTTAATAGTTTATGGATATAATCCATAATCATAAAAAAAATGTTTTCTTCAAGGAAGAATATACTCATAAACTCTTCATAATGGTTTGTAAATAAAATGATAATTATCTTAAGCACATCCCTCGGGAGTGTCGTAACCAAGAGTGCATCAAGAACCGTGGTCGTGCACCAGTTCCTATTCGAGTCTAGGTCAAAGTGGTGTTTTCGGGGTTTACCCCTTGGTACATATGTTCCAGATACGCCTCTACCTCCTCCTATCCATACAACGATGTGTTTCTTATAAAACACACAAAATCACTACAATACCAAAATTATTGGAAGTTCTTATATACTAATCCTCAATGTGCATCTTAGGTCTATGTTCTCAAATAAGAGTTTATCTAAATATAGCTTCCAAGATTTGTACTAAACATCCTCTGATACCAACTATAATGCCCCAACCCCAGTTACCCAGAGTCGTTGCATTATTAAATAACATTGGCATGATCACAATAGATCAAGTTTCAAAAGACCAATTAGTTTAGTATCATTGTAATCAATAGATACATTCATAAGTCATACATTACATCATAAAGTGAAAAACTACAAAAATATCTTGTCTCCATAGAACACACTCATATCCCCTCATACTATCCCTATAGGTTATTCATAAAATACTTCATCACATCTTCGGAAAAATAAAACATAGAAAGGGGTGAGCTCAGATGCCCAGTAAGGATAACAATATAGCAGAAACTTTCATAAATTTGCATAAACATTTAAAGTAATGTATAACTAAAAAACTCCTTTGAAACATAAAATTTAGCACAATATGGCATACATAAAATGAAATAATTCCATCTAATTATTCACATGGATATTATATTAATCAAATAATAACATGCAATATCAATAACCACTTTCATAATGATGGAATGCATAATGCCAGGCTATCATAACCACATAATCAAGGCCTTGTGCCAAGATTACAAATAATATTATGTCAAGTCCGTGTTCCAAGACACTAGTTTGTCTCATGAGACCTACTGATGCATCGAGGAGCTATAGCAGGCTCCACCTGTCACTTATTAAGTCCAATTCTTTCCTCATATGAATAGGTTTAAACATAACATAAACATTCGTATTAAAACTAGTATATGAAATGTCAATACTTTCTCCATAAACCATGAATGGTATAAAAATAACACATCCACCTTAAAAAAAATCACAAAACCTTCAATATAATATATATTTTCTGTATCATAATAAATCAACATAAAATAATCTTAAAATCCATCAAAGGATGTTGACATAGATGAAAACAAAACTATTTGAGAGAAATATCTATTTTTTTAAATCATTTATAAGTGACATAATTATAAAATGAAATATTTACTTTGAAAATATTCTTATAAGATTGTAAGGGAAGATTCGATGAATTTTATAATGGTGGAAAATAGCTGCACCCACTGTATAAGTTAAAAAATACATTCTTACTATAATTTTGTTGAAAAGGATAAAAAGGACCTTGTTTGGAAAACAATGGAAAGATTCCTTTATAAAAATCTTATAAAAAGTAAAAAAAGGGTATAAATGACTTTAAACCATAGTCTGTAAAATAGTAAGAATGATTTGAAATACATTCTTAAGAAACATGGATGTGGATGCTAAAGAGGTCCTAGTAGATAATTATGTATAAACAACCTCGGATAATGAAGAGATTGTGAAATAAACCCTTACCTTAAACTTTTCCTTGGTCGAGGGTAGTTTAACCTCATATATAATGGTGAAATAATTGTTATTAAATTATAAAAGAATCATATACATTAATATGTTATCATATATTATCTTTTAACACTGCTTTGTTTGTAATATCTTAGTATTATCGTCATTTCAGGTGTTAACTTACCCATTTTATTTTATATGTTTTGTTACATAAGTCATGTTTGTTATGTATAGGTTGAATATTATTCATATTCAAGAATTATATCAAGACCTTAAAAATTATTTGTAATCATCAAATGAGAATTATAATGAATGGATATGATGGGGAAGGAATCTAATCGCATTCATGGAGACGGTAGTCCGTACGTACGCACGAGCGATAATATCATTCTTTTGATATTAAAATAATATATAATTGGATGGTATATCATACATAAAGAATCATTATAATGTTATATTTATTATTGTAATCAATTACAAATCATTATCATACCCATCCAAATAATAATGTTTTCAATAACAATTACATCACAACGTGGAGATGGTAAGCCGTACGTACACACGTATGGTGACATGTCATTCAAAGGATGGCTAGAATAATGAATATGGTTGTACCATATTTATAATAAAATCAAAGTATATAGAAGTTACTGGATTTATTATTTTATGTTGGAAATAACAAAAAAAGAATATGTGGAAGAAGAAAGGAACTCGAAAGAGGGTGGTGAAAACATTACCTCTTCTACAGGCTTTTTCTTTTTGATTTGATCAAAAGAGCTCCTTAGGTTGGATTTTTGACCAAAATAAGGCCTCTAGGTTGAATTAAAGTAAGTTGAGAGAATATTTGAGTAGGGTTTGGCTATGAAAAAAGGCTTTGAAGGTGTGAATTAGAGAGAAGGGGGAGTGCCCTTTTATAAGAGGGGTGAGGGGCACCTTTGGAAAAGCTAGAAATATTATTTTATAAAAAATTCATATTAGGTTTTTAATGGCATAAAAGTATATTATTTAAAGGATAAGGTGGGGATAGGTCTAAAACCACTCAACCAATAGGTTTTAGACATATTTGGGTCACAATATTAACTTTATAATTTTTATTTAACTCTTAGATAAATAGTTTGACATTTACCATGCATCTTTGTATTTTAATATTATATAGTTATTAGACTTACTATATATATATAAGAGACCCCCAAGTGGTTCATTAATGATAAATCTATCATTTTATAAGTCCATTGGCTGATCAATTTATTTTTAGGAATAGAATATCAATTAAGAATATAATATTTTTTTAACAACTCCTTTATGTCAATTTTGACACTATTTAATAATTGATTTTTTTAAAGTTTTAACAACTTTATTAATTCTAAAAAAATCATTTAAGTAATCCTAAAATTTTATATTAACCAATGAAATTTTTGTATGTCATAAAAACTTTAATATATATTTATTTTAACATTTATAATACCAATTATATGATTCATTTATTAATAAGGAATATACTACATCATTATTGTGTCATAAATAAATTTAATTATTAATTGTCTAAAAATTATAAATCAAATATCATTATGTATTAAATCTTTTTATATTTCTAATGAATATTTATAGTTGAAAATATAACATATATAACCTAATGTAAATTTTATTTTTCTAAAAGATATATGCTTATGTCATTTTTGTATTTACTTTAACTTAATTAATATAAAGTGTCATTATCACTTACAAGTGGCTCCATGGGGTCCCAAAATAGACCCAAATATACTTATGGTCGGATATGTATCAACCAATATGATTAGTACACATTTATGGGTAATTTTATATTATCACTATATTATTTTTTTACCCTTATTTACCTGATTTAACCTTTAACCACAGTAACTAAAATATTTACCGAAGTAATTATTCATAATGTCTAAAAATATAAGTTATATATTTACACAATTTGGCCATCCTAATTCCAAATATGGAATCCATTTTTCTAAATTCAAAACACATAAGTAGAAGAAATTAATTTAAAATTAATTCACGCTTTCAAAACAAAAAGCGTGTTTTTATGAAATAATAACTACCAAAATATTGACACTTGTTTATGTCAAATTTAAATGTGGAATTACTTATAATGACCTAAATTTTATTAAATGATAAAAATATAATCTAATTACACTTCCAAACCATTTAAATTCAAAATTTATCACTATTAATTATTTTTATTAAAAAGTTGTTTTTAGTTAAAATTTAGTAATTTTCATTATTCATCAAAGTATGCAAGTTATCAGAAAAGTGCCAAAAATTAACCCTAAGCTAATTTTGATATTACGAATCCAATAAATTATGTCCATTTTGAATGATAAAATTCATAAAATTTCAAAATGTGGATATTACTATTCATAACAGCTAGTTTGTTTGGTTGTGGTGTGTGTTAGAACTCGAAGTTGCGTACAACACACGCTACTAAATTATTCAGTGTATTATTCAAAGAGAAGAGTACCGTTGATGCTTGGGGTGTTACAGAAATAGTTCTATATGTTTCATTATGGATCATCTTAAAAAGATAACTCACTTTATCAAAATTTGAGTAGACTTATCATTGGATAATCATGCACAGATATATATTAAATATTTTGTAAGGCTCCATGGAGTACCACTATAAAATGTACTTGATAAAGATTTGAGATTCACCTCAATGTTCTATGAAAATCTCCAATATACTCTAAGCACTGAGTGGAACTTCAGTATGACCTATCATCCTCAAACTGATTGCCAATCTGAGTGAACTATTCATACATTGGAAGACATGTTAATAGAATGTTCTATGGATATCAAAGGAGGATGGGACCAATATCTTCTACAGGTTCAATTATCCTACAATAATAGCTTCCACTTAGCATCCAAATAGATCCATATGAATCCCTTCATGGCCGAAGGTGCAGAACACCGACATATTGGGATAAGGTCGAGGAATGTAAGATGCTAGGTCTTGAAATGGTCGAGGAAATGGGAGATAATGTAAAAACCATTCAAAATCACATCAAGGCATCCCATAGTCGACAAGAGATTTATACATAAAATCATCAATGGGACCTCTATTTTATAGTTGGATACATGTTATTCCTCTGCATATCTTTATGGAAGATGATCATGATATTTGATAAGAAAGGGAAGATAAGTTCTAAGTACATCGACCCCTTCGAGATCCTTGATCATGTCAGAGATATGGTCTATCAACTAGTACATCCACCAACTATGTCTTAATTACATGATTTATTCCATGTATTTATCTTAAGGATGTACATACCAGATCTTTCACATCTACTATCTTCAGAGATGGTATAGTTAGAGATGGATCATTCTTATGAGGCGCATCTAGTGAAGATCTTGGATTGTAGAGACAAAGTCTTACCCAACCAGACTACTCGCCTAGTAAAAGTACTATCATGGAACCATAATTACAAAGAGGCAATATGGGAACCAAAGTATGTGATTAAGGAAAAGTACCCACACCTTTTTTCACCATAGTATGTAAAACGAAATATCAAGGGTAAAATTACATTAGGGGGAAGAATGTAACGACCCAAAGATTTATCAATGGATATTTCCTTATTATAATTATGTCACATGTTATAAACACACATAGAACACAAAAAAAATTATAAATGATGAATGAATTAAAAAATAAGCATTTCTAGAAGTTAAAGAACCTATATAGATGAAATAGAAACTTAACCTTTTGCATAGTAATGTGGCCCTTAGGAATAGTAAATAGGCCAATTGAATAGTAACCTTACCAATGTAAGTATCAATAAAATTTATCCATATTATAAGTTACAATATTATATGATTATATCATAGTATAAGTAAATAAATATTCTAAAAATTATTAAGTAAGTGTCGGTATTTTTATAAGTCATAAATATTTAATTACAAATTTATGAATAATTTAATAATTTAAAAGAAAATTTATTTTGAAAAAATTTATTATTAAATTATATTTTTGTGCCTTATGAATATAAGATAATTTTTTGGGACCTTAATAAATTTTTCAATGTGCTAGAAATGAAGTTTAAATTTTAAAATTTGTATTTTCCATGTAAATAATTATTTTAATTAAAAAATAAATATATCTATTTTATTAAAATTATTATCAATAAATGGAGTTCATTATTGAGTTATACACATTGAAAAATTGTATGGGTATATTTTTTGGCATTTTTATGAAATACATGAATTTTTGGTTAATAATGAAATACGGTAATAGAAAATATATGTAAAGAAGTGAATTTTTGAGTCATGATTGAGTCAGGGATGATGTAAATGAGCATTTATTCTAATTAATATAGACACATTACATTTTTTAATTTCAATAATCATCACAATTTCTTTACTTGAGAAAAATAATAAAATATTGAAGAAATTAATGAGAAATCACCCCTCCACTATAAATAACACCCCTCAACACCTCTTCTACTGACACTTATCAAAGATTATGCATCATCTATATTATTATAAAATATATTCCCAATACCCTAACACATTTCTAGGATCTCTTGGTCTCATAAAAAGACCAAAACCTATTCCATAAAGAGGCTCTCATTGAGGATAAATTCAAGAGGTATATCCCTCTTTCCGATTCTTTTATTTTCATTTCATGTTCCTTTATTTTCATTTTCTCTCCTTAGATACCCTCATAAAAATTGTTTGATAACTCCAGTAACATAAATATATTTTAATTTTGTTATTATAGTGGAATAACTCGACATCATATCTCCGTAACACTCATTTCATATTAAAAATGAAAACATCATCTCAGATATGATAATTTATCACATTCTAGGATAACGAAAGATTCAACATCCTATACCTTCATCATGTTATGTTTTGGAAACTATTTTTATGGTTGAATTAGGTTATAATATATGAATTATATTTTATTTATGGTTATGTAATTATTTTTTAATCATGATATTAATTTATAATGCAAAATGAGTTCGTTGTGATCAAAAAACCACAAATATAAATCTAAATGATTATCATAAACTATTTATCTAATGATTCATCCTCATGTAATAAAACTATGTTATATAATATAAATATAACCACTGGTGTATTATTAGTAACATAAAGGTTAAATTCTGGATAATTTACCACACATTACAAGAGCCATCTTACACGTATACAAGTACACTGATCATGAAAACCAAGGAAAACAAATGCTCACAAGGAACGAAATTGAATCATTTAACCCACCAAAATGGCCATAAATGAAATTAATTAAGTTATAATAAATCAAATTCGTTTAAAATAGTTTATTTAATTATAAATTAATGAATATAATTTGATTATCTAAGACATTAATAACATGTGATGGACACCATTAGACATAAGGTAAGTGATTCTACCCGAACATCCATTATTCCATCAGGTTATTCTTTATCTCTATTTACCCAAATGTAATTTGATTATCTTATTATTTTAATATTTTAAATATGTTTCATATCTTCCAAGATCATGTATCAATATCCATTCATCCTTATTTTTTAGAGATATACGTGTTTATAAAATTTTTCATACTGAATTTTTTTCGATAAGCAAGCCCAATTTAAGGGAACATCCCAAATTCATAGCCATTTATAAGTGCACTATATATTATATTTTGGGCCACCAAATATTTTATAAAATCAACCCTTTATTATTAAATCTATATTGGTTTACTTATGGTTTTATAAAAAATATTATCCCATATTTTGTTTTAAGATCTCATTACTATTTTCCTTAAAACCAAACTAAAATGTTTTAATTATAAAGATTCTTAAATAATATTTTTACATGTTATCAATTACGTTTGACATAACTTATCTTGATATGTTCCTATTTTACCTTATTAATTTCCATTTATGTCCTAAATCCAATCTTTCATGGACACTTTTATGATATTAACATTTGTAAAGTCTTATGACATTATTATGATACCCATCTCTTTCCATTGGTAATGTTTATGTTATATTTGATTACCTGTGTTTTTTTATCTATGTATAAATAATATTCATGAACATCTTATATTGGTTACTCCTATATATTTATCCAATTCATTGGGTAAATTTTATTCTCATGAGACGTTATGTGAAAAGATAATGGTGGTTATCCTTGACCCGTTCTCCATGTGCAACGGTCTTTGTGGTTGGCCTAGACTCGGGCTCATCTATGTGAAACAAGCATTGAATGGTTATAAATTCATGTTTTATGTCTCTTACACATTATTATTATTCCATGAATATATGATCCCATTTTTTATAATTTATGATTCCTTATATAATCTTTCATTCATTTTTATATCATTATGTCATGCCATCTAACCCATGTGAAAAGATTTCTTCTAATTATTATTCCCTTAATGGGTTGTTTAGCTCATCCCGTTTTACATGTTATCACCAGGTTATCCTATGAATATGATTCAGCCCAATATAATTTAGGAACTCAATGTGGAGATTTAAGAAAAGATGTTTTTATGATGTTTAATTATGTACTTAATCCTCCAAGACACTATACTTTATAATCCATGGAATGTATTATGATATTTTATTATTCATAAAATCAAGTAATTATACGTTTAAAAGTCTAGGGTCTCTATATATTCCCTCAGTTAATAGTTTATCATAGTGGTAAAATAGATTAATCAATAGAAGAAGTATAATATAAGTCATTGACAGAAGATAAATCATCAGGAAGATTGTATTAATAATAAATCCAAAAGAAGTGTCATATAAAATATGCTTATCATGTAATTTATCTGTAATTAATGGTAGGAAATATATATAAATAAACAATCAGTACGAAACATGTATTAAAATACAAAAAACCAAAAATTACTATCTCTAGATATCATCATATGCCTAGATTGGTCATGTGCTCCCCTTCTGCAATGAAATGGTCAAATAAAGCATTATATAGTTGGATCATTCCTTGGTCCATACCCACATCTATAAACTCTATCTGGGTACCCAATGGTGGCCCAAACAGGGTGGGAGATAACACTCATTAGGCCACCACCAACGGTGTCTATAACATATCAAATTTGTGTATAAATAATGAACCAATGTGAAATATATCATAGGTATAATAGTAATAAAAGTATAATTTCACATGTAAAGGTAATCCTATCTAGAAAAATATGGATCATTGAGAAAGATATTCAAGAAAATATAATCATGGGCTAACTCTAAATCATAAATAAACTAGTGAAATTATTTCTAGTATAACTATTGTAATCAGATACCCATACCAGGGCTATCTATAGGCATATCAAATTATCCACAATAGCCACACTGTGTAATCAGATGTATAACATCCAAAATGGCCAATGTCGTATAATGGATTGTATAACATCCATAATGTTATATTAAAAAAAATCAAGTTTGTAACATACACAGTTGAATATGTTGTTTAATCAAGTTTTATACCATGGGGGGATAGATCCAAGGTATAGAAGACCAAAGAATCTTGCTCAAGTCCCTCAAGAATCTTGATGAAAACACAGTAATGACTTGGGTGGAGTGTAAAGAGAATGTATGTAGAACATTTACAATGTGAGTCTAAGGAAGACAGATCCAAGGGGTATAAAGGTCCTCTAAATCATATGTAATCAAGATATAAGTATTAGAAATGTCAAAGTAATCCAATTCCATAATAAATTAATATCCATGGAGTAGAAATGTCTATAGAATCAAATGGAATCAAGATCTAAGGAGTTGAAATGTCCATGGAATCCGTTACCGTTTTGAATACATAAAACAATTCATTAATAATTTCGTAACCAATCACAATCCATGAGTTCATCCAACTCTTTTCGACTTTTTATAGTCAATCAATTTAATCAATTTAACATCATGTAATCACATGAAAAAATATGCATCAACTCACTCATAATATATCATTTAATTAAATACAGAACCCTATATTAATGGAGATCACTCACACACCAAATAGAGTGGTATAAAATATGATAGATACATAAACACACCTCATCGTTAGTCAAAATGATAAAAAGAGTGCAAAATGCACAACATGGGAGTCTCAGGTTGTGGAAAAAAACCTCCAACCATACAATGGTACTCATGGTAAACATAATAGGTTCCAAACTATAATATCGATGTGTCTAATTAATTTTAAGGTAAACACTTCAAAGTCTAGTATGATTCACAATAGAAACAAGTTATATAAAACCTGAAACTTTTAAGAAATGTTATAGACCACCTACCATAGACGTGTGGTAGAAAAATTATCACGCATTGGCTTCTAACTCAGTCTGGATCATAAGTAATTGAAGAAACCGATGAATACCCTAGAAATATGTCATTATATATTTAACCTAAAAAAATATATAGATATGAAGAAAAAAAAAGAATAGAGAAAAAATGACATTGAACATACCAACATGGATCAAAAGAGACTTCTTGAGGAAGAAACAAAGCCTGGATTGTGAACCAGAACCAAATTCTATGTTAGGATCCCTCGGGCGCTCTTTCATGAGACATAAGGGAGGTTGTGAGGTTCTATCAAAATAAGAGGTTCGGTATCTTATTATTGAAACTAAAAATATTACTTTACATGGGATTTATATTCTTTACACATCATGTAAATCTTGGGGTCTTTCCCTAGGAAAAACACTTCACACATCAAAAATTGGACTGCCTATGAAATTATACATCATTTATTGATTTAAAAGTCATGTAATCCAAATACACATTGTGTAATTAGACTGAAGCCACCCTATATCTCTCTTGGCTATTCCCTTCCAAAAACAACCCAATATGATCATGGCCACATCATTAGGGTGTTATACAATAAGAGAATTTAAAAAAAAATTAACAGAAAATCAAATAATTTGTATCTAAAAAAATATGGTATCATAAAACTACACATGTACTCGCACCAAAAACAAGTGTCGATGGTTTTGTAATATACATTTATTCTTCAACGAAGGTATTTGGTTTTTTTCTCACACAGAATGAAAAATTGACAGCCTACACCTCATAAAAATATAAGATCTGTGAGAAAAACTACCTGACAGATGATCGTGGGTGGTTTTTTTTGATATTTTCATTCAAAATATTGCGATATGAACTCTTTGGTGAGAAGTGTTAGATATATAAAGATCATAAGAGTCTAAAGTATATATTCATTCAAAAGGATATTAACATGTGTCAAAAAATATTAATAGATCTATTCATTGATTATGATTTCTCTATTTATTTCCATTTCAGAAAGGCAAAAAATGTCGCTGATGATCATAATAGAAAAGAACATACAACTTTATCCATGATGCCGATCGACGTAGACCCTATATTCATGGATTTTTAAAGGATGGATCTAGAAATCATAATGACAATGAATAAATCCAACCTTTCCCAAATTATTTCCCAACCATCTATCCAAAATAAAATCAAGGTGGAACAAATGGATTATATGGTAATTCAAAAGAAGATGAAATTGGTATATTAAGGGAAGTAAGATGTGTTCCACATTGATGAGGATGGTTTCATTCAATTTGGAACTAGACATTACGTTCTTTTATAACCTATGTTAAAGAATGAGATATTTGATAATGCTCATAGATCATCTTTCCCCACCCCATCTTGGAAGTTCCAAGATGTATCATGGTCTCTGAGAGAACTTCTACGGGTACAACATGAAGAAGGAGATAAATGAGTACACCTCAAGGTTATTGGTATGTAAGAAAGTTAAAGTAGAGAAAAAAAATTACAACGGGATCATGTAACCATTTACCATACCCAAATGGAAATAGGAGAATATCACAATAAACATTGAAGCTAGTCTCCCGAAGATATCCAATGTTACCAATATGAAATAGTTTTTAGTGTATCGACTCACCAAGACTTCCATATTAGTCAAAATTTAAGAAGATTTATTGTAGAAGCAATTTTACAAGATATACATTAAGAAAGTGGTGAGGCTACATGGGGTTCCACTTTCAATCACCTCAGATCATAGTCAATGGTGAACTTCTAAATTCGGGATAATTATTCAATATTATTTAAATATTGATTTCTGTTTTAGAACAATCTATCACCCCAAACTAATGGCTAGTATGAAAGGCCTATTTAGTTGCTCGAATACATTCTATGGTCATTCAAAATGGAATTTAAAGGAGGATGATATCATCATCTCCCATTGGTTGAGTTTTCTAACAAAAATAGGTTCAACTTGGGTATTCATATGGCCACATATGTAGCTCTATATGGGAAGAAATGTATGAATCCTACATGTTGGGATAAATTTGGGGACTACATATTTCTTGGACCAGATCGTCTACAAGAGATGACAGAGAAGGTTTAATCCATCCAACAAAATATAAAATATTCTATGATTCAGTATAAGAATTATGCAAACGAAAAATGAAGGGACTTGGAGTTTGATATTGGAGACAAAGGCTTCCTTTTAATATCACCATGGAAGACAGTCATTGGGTATGAAAATAAATAGAAGCTTATCCCTAAGTAAATTGGCCCCTTTGATACCCTTGATCGCTTTGGATTAGTGGAATATCTACTTTCACCTCTATAAAATATGGATCAAGTAAATGATGTGCTCCATGTATATATCTTGAAGAAGTATATACCTCATCCTTCAGATGTAATGAATATATAGGTGTTATAAATGGAGAATGACCTCTCGTATATATAGTAGGTGGTGAATATCATTAACCATAGATAAAAATTTCTACCCAACAAGACAACTCACCTTGTAAATGTGTTGTGGAGGAACCATAAGTATTAAGAGTAATTGTGATAACTACAGGAAATGATGCCATAAAAGTATCCTCACATATTCTCAACCGATAATATGAGTTGAGATTACTGGGAGTAAATTTCTAAAGGGAATAATAATGTAACAACCCAGAGTCTATAAATGATATTTTTATCTTGAAATTAATGTGTCTTATATTATACAATATAGTATTATACACATAAATCACATAATGAAAAAAAATGTATTTCATTAATAAATATTATTACATTAATTAAAAACTAACCCAATGAAATTTCTGAATATTACAATAAGGGAAAATATAAATTAATAGATATAGAATGGAAAAATAGGGATCACCCCAATCTTTTAGATTCTTTTCCCCCGTGTCCAAAACTATTGAACAGAAACAAAATACTACTAAAAATTGACATTATATAAAATGGAAATATGGAACCTTCAGAGCATTGATGTGAATAATTAATGATGTAATGAATTATAATTTATGCATGGAAATGTGACCATTTTAATACTAATGTGATCGATGAGAATAGTAAACTGGCCCCTTGGAATAGTATCCTAAGTATTGGGAATAGTAACCTAACTATTGGAATAATAATTTGACCTAAAAATAATAAAATTTAAATTAAATAAAATTAATTGTGATTAATTTAAATAATTATAATTATTTTAATTCTGAAATATATATATCATGATTAAAAAAACTCAATGACAATATAAGCACATTTTTTATAAACTGTATTTTAAAATATTTCAAAAAAATAATAATTTTAGATTAAAATTTAAAATCAAGTATATTAGGAATTTATTTTTATGAAATTAATATCATTATTTAAGTATTCTCAAAAAAAATTTCCAAGGATGGTTTTTTAATAATTTTCTGAAAAACATCAATGTTCAGGTGAATAGTAAAAATATAATTTGTCTCATAACTGCTGTGTCTAAAATTACATCATTTATAATGTAATAATGATATAATAATTTATAGATCTTTTGGTTCAGGAAAAATATATTTAATTTCATAAATTAGTCATTAAATAATATATATATATATAATTTTCCATCCTCAAAATCATTTTCCAAAGTCTAAAGTAAACATTATTCCCTTAAAATAACAATTTTCCATTTTCCACATTTATTTTAAAAAAACTAATTAATCCTAATTATAAATGGGTTTAAAGTATTCAAACCCTTAAATTATATTTATATATTTTTTTTCATTGTATAAAATTTACTATTATTAGGTATACCTTGGATATAGTATTTTATTTAATATTTTATTTTAAAAATATCTGTCACCTCAAGTATAAATAATCCCTCTCCCTCCCCTTAGAAGAACACTCATCCCACACTTGAAAAAGATTAATATATACACATATACACTCTATTAATCCTCTCAGAATGAATAGGGGTACTCTTGAGTAATCCAACTCTAATCATCAAGGTATTCTAGGGATGTACAAGGGAAGAAACATCGACAAGATTGTATATTTTCATCGACTCATGTTTTTGATTTCCTATTCTCTTCCCATATTTTTTATCCATTTAAAAACAAAATATTATAGTATTAGTTAGTTATTATATTAAAATTATTTTAATTATTTTAACCTACTATAAAAATTATATTTTTAAATATTTATTGTAACGACCAGAACGTTTATAAAAAAATTCCTTTGTGATTGAATTAAATTCACTACTATTGTTATAGGAAACACATGAACTTATTTGGTTTTATTATATCCTATATTATTTTAAAAAACATTAATCATATTAGGATTTATAAAATATCCATTTAATAGTTATTAAATTATTATTATAAATATAGGGTTATGATAAATTCAATTTACACAAATGAAAGAAGTAATGGCCTCAACTAACAGGATCATACCCTATGAATCACATTTAATGGATCTTTCTAGGGAGATATAATAATTGTGATATTACTTTCAACAATACCAAGATAATATAGAATAAAAAATAATGATTAAAACCCTTAATAAGAGAAGTTCAAACTCATCGAGATCACAGACCAAACCATGTACACTGAACCACCATATGAAAATATCATTATCATACACATTAACATAATATAATTTTCTAGTGTTATATTGTTATATGTATCGAATACTAATTAATATAAATCCTTTTATTTAATTTTCAATATAATAATAATTATATTTACTTCTAATTATTTTTACTTTAAAAATCATTTTGGATTTTGATACGATAAAACCAACTTTGTATTTTTTTGTAATATATAATTTCAATTAATACATTCCTTTTAGATGAATTCATGAATTTCAAAAATAATGAAATTTTTAGAAAATAATACTATCAAATAATTTTTATTAAATATAAATTATAATAAATTTTTTATTAAATCCAATGTAATTGTTATAAGTACTCCAAAACCGTTATTGTTGAAAATACCATCTTCCATCAAGAAATGTCTACTATTATGTTAAAAGTTATATTTAAAATATTTAGAATATTATATTGATAAAGTATATATTATTTTTTAAATCATAATGTCACAATTATCCAAAATTGAATTTTTCATCATTTTCTGAGATAATCAAATTATCAAGTAAAAATTAAATACGGTGTAAATATAAGGTATGTATTATGACGTCATAGTGACCTAAAATTGATGTAATAAATGATATAAAAGGTATCCACTAACAAATATATGTTTTAAAATTAAAATAATTTTTTTTAGGTTATTTTATTCATTTTATATATCCGTTATGAATCCACCAAAACCTATATTATATTTTATTGTTTTAAAATCATTTCATTATAAGAATTACTCATTCCCACATTACCAAGGGTAATATTTTTTTGAGTTCGGACCTTGAAAATATAAAATAATTAAAACCAGTCCTATTTTGAAAAACATTTGGGAAAATACCATGGTATGTTTTATGGTTTTGATTACATTATTATATAAAATCCAAAACATATGATTGGGGAATAATAAAGATCTCCCCTCCCTTTTACTATATTACACCACCCAAAATCTGAATCCTCTTCACTAAAAATCATTGCAACACATAATTTATTTGTCTTATCTTCTCTATATTTCTTCGAAGGTTCCCCCACTCTCTCAAAAATCTCCTTGAAATATTTCAGAATCACCATCTCAAGGTAACAGGTCCTCCCTTTATCCACTTTATTCAAGCACCATATATGTGTAATGCCTTTTTCATCCAATTAATATTTATGGGATATTATTTTCCACATATGTTTTAATATCCTAATGATATTTAATTTATTATTTAGCCCTTTAACTCTCATTAAAATCTCCCATGGTTCATTATGTACCCCTGTTATGCTACCCAAATTATCGTATGATTTTCTCATATAAGTTTTCATGCAAGTACCCACCATGAATTATAACTATTACTTCCAAAATGATCAGGTTGAATTTTGTTCTTAAATATACCTCATACTATATTTTTGACTCTTAATTTATTAGATTCCCCTTTTTATATTATTGAACCATTTTATGAATCTTCTTGAATTTTTGTTTTGATTCCAAAATGTCACTATAATTTTTCATGATAAACATTTGTGAAGTGTATACCCATACCCATTTCTGCTCAAGTGTGTTCACCTATTTGTACTTATACTTTTTTTGTTGGAGACATCCATGTATGTAACCCACAATCCTTAATTTTGGTATTAAATGTGATCAAATATGTTCATATGTTACATTATCTATGTGGCACACTTATGCGTGTACATGATATTATTATGATGGGTGCACTTAGATAATGATATAATGCCTTGGGTAATGATTTAGTCTCATGATATGTCATGTCTAGTTCATGGATGGATATTATAATCACATTATTTTATGATTTCATATAGTTTAACATTGACATATTCTTATGATGTCATGTTTAAGTTTGTTTTCGCATTCCCATGTTGCCTTTATATTATCATGCTATATCATGCCACATTTTTCATGTTTATGATTCTAACCCCCTTTATATACCATGGATATACCTATTTTCTTACATGTAATAATATAGTGATGTTATACTTTTTTTATTCCATTAGTGAGATTTATATATCATCTCTTTCTTATGTATGTCCTAAGATTATCCCATATAATTTTAAGAACAATAGAATATTATGAGCATAAGGAAGTTTTCAATATTACCATGTAACCCCTATTTTATGTTTTTATATGACATACCTAATTACCCAAAGACACTAGTATTATTTTTATTTAGTATTTTATTGGGTGTATTCTTATGTAATAAATCATGAATTATTTTTAAATAAAGATAAGGGTTGTCATAGTTGGTATTAAAGAAATGTATAGATGTTTTTGGATTAGGATGTGAAAACTCTAGAGAAAGAATTAGGAACATTACTTAAGATAAGAAAAAATCCATGAATTTTGGTAAATTATAGACTAATTGGTTTCCAAGAAAATGAATCACATTATAGATACTACAAGTGGATGTGGCTCTGGCATAGAGGTACCAACCAGTAATAATCCATAAAAGGGTGAATTGAGCTAAACCTGATCGTCACCTAGTGCATGAAAATGGCCTTTTTTGCACACCAATTTTGACACTCCTAGGGTATATGATTTGGTAAATTCTCAATCTCATTATAAACCATTATTAAGGTAACAAAAATTCAATAATATTTTTTGATAAGAAGTAGATCATGGATAACAAATATTGAATCTTATAAACTCATATGTTAAGGAAATAAATTTAATTTATAAATAATCTATTAAATTTTATTGGTTTTTTGTGTTTAATAGTTTAATTGTACTAATCCCTAATTTTCACTTTATTCTAGCCAATGGGTGGAAATATATGGAAGTGATTAAAAAACCAATGTGAGGGGAAATGTGATGACTACCCAAATGAGTTTCCCCAGCTGAAGGATGTTGTAATCATGAAATTTATGATGATGTAATTTCAATTGAAAATGGTTCGGAATAGAAAACCATAATTAGGAAGAATTATAAAATCCCATTAAGAAATAATAACAATTAATTGATAACTTTTTATGAAAAAGGTCTCCAACATTCAATGGAACATTTGATCCTTTAAATACAGAACAATGGATCAAATCCATTGAGATGATATTCTCTATCGTTCAATGTTTTGACCAAGAGAAGGTTATACTGGTTAATTATCATATATCAGGAGAATCTAATCTGTGGTGGATATTGATCAAGAATTTGAATCTTGATGAAATATATAGAGGTGATGGTATGGATGGAATTCCATAAAATGTTTTCTAAAAAATATTTTCCTTGTACCCTCCGACGTAAAATGGTATGTGACTTCATTTCCCACTAGAAAAAAGATGAAGAATTCATTAGGGAATATAGGGAAAACGTTACAAGACATGCATGGTAAACCAATAACTTTATCATTACCCCCAAATGAAAATTTTACCACTTATTTTGTGGGATAAAACTCAGGCTAAAAAAATCCTTGGTGATTCGGGACTTTGAAATCTGTTTGGAAATTTTCCGAGGTGTCATGGAAGTCAAAATATATATGGAAAAATAATAAGGATCTTATGAATATAATATAAGGAAAATGAAATTTAATTATGGTGTTGTAATGGAGAAATCTAATAGTGGTAGGAAATTTCAACATCCCACTATCAAAATTGTGGGATGAAGAAACTCAAAATCTCCAATAGGGGATAAAGAAATGATTTTGGCTTGGAAAGGAAGGGCACATATCTATCGATTGTTGATAAAAGAAACCCACCAATATAATGCTATAAAAGAATTCTATATTCAACCCTTAACCTGTTTTATAATGTTTCAAATTCAAGGAATTAGGAAACAATGTTAACCCCTTACCAAATACAAGGGTTTTCAGAGATAATCAACACCAACAACCTATATGGAATAAATGGTGAGATTATGCATCACAACTATTGTGGTGGATATTGAAAATGAAGTGGTGATTGATAAACTAGTTATTCATTCAATAATTGTGAATGTACTTATTTATTCTAGTTATTTGCATTATTTCATATCACATATGTATAGTAGAACTATTTAATGACCTCCAAAAATTAATGATGAAATTTGTTAGTGCAAATAAAAAATGGGGAAATTATTTTATACCATGTTAATAACACCTCCCTCGTCGAAATTTTTTCTCTAAACATACAATTGAACCTTATAATACTGCCTAAAATGGAATTTGATGAATTTATGGTTAGGGATTGGAATTATTTATATATATACAATATAAATTACTATGAGAAGAAAATCACTCTCTGTATCATGAATCATCCACTAAATCTATACAAGTATAAGAAGGAGGATGAATCATTATTGGTGCTAACATATCATGTATGGATATTACTTCCCAACAAGAAGGAATATCTGGCTCAAATGATTTAATTCAAGGAAATTTTCAACCTTTAAGACATTCCCATTATGAGGGAATACACTGATGTGTTTCCCAAAGAATTTCCTTATCTTCCTTTTAGTTTAGATGCTGAACTTCCAATCGAGCATATGCCTATTGATTTTCTAATATCTAAAAATCCATATATAATGGCTATTGAGGATCCTAAAGACATAAAGAAACTACAGAAATATAATATGGATAAAGGGTTCATACACCCGATTTCTTCACCATAGGGTACACCTATCCTATTAATTCAGATGCAGGATGGGTCAGTGTGTAGATCCCTGACCCCTTTTTCCACAGAAAAAGTGCTCATAGATGGTTTACCATTGGCCATTAAGAGCTCCTCATCATTCACCAAAGGCTACCTACTAGAAGAGAGGGTGTAAAAAGGTGATATAGGTGAGACTATACCCTATGGTGAGGATAATAATAATGTTCTATATATAAATATAAAGTAATTAAAGAAATAACATAAACACGGGCCTGTAACCTACTATTCTAGAAGCAAAGATAACCATCAATAAATAAACATAATTCTCAAAATAACCATTAGGATAATTAAAACATTATATGATACCATTAATATAACATAAATCGAATATAGGTCTTAAAAAAGAACAAGAAAAGAGGTATCCAATGTTTGACCTTAGTGCAAACATATGTAGAAGCATGTTGATATAGAAAATAAGGAGTCAAAAGTAACTTTAGTTGGTTAAGTGACCTACAATATCCCTTTCCATCCATCCCACGCAAAAAGGTATGACACTATGGTCTAAATCCTAATCCTGAACCTTTACCAGATTAAAAGACCATAAGGTCAACACGTGTCCCAATGGTGCCTTGTAGGGGGTGAGACACACTCTCATTAGGCGACCACCAATGTGCTCCTATCTTACATCTATTAGAATATAGGTGTGTATAAATAGACATATAATAGTACATGAACAATTTGTAATATGCCTTTCTTTCCCTATTCTCAAAATCCACAAGGAAGCATTCACATGCTTCAACCATCACTATTATAATGGTAGTGGAAGGATCCTCATCAAATAGCCCAAGGAATCCTCTATCAGAAATTAGTCTAGGTGAACCCTCATGTTCAACCTTCAAAACATATCTTGACTCCTCATGCCAACATCAAGTATCTGATGTCCCAAAGGCACGCCCAATAAAATACCTGTTCACTCAGACCTCATCTCATATTCCTCATCAACCCAATCCTAACATCCAAGGAATGGAAACATTTTTCCTACCAACTAACCTATCCCATAGGCCTCATTATATGGATAGCCTCAACCCCCAACCAACATTCACAACACCATCAAATAATAACCCCTCACCATCCATGTCGATTTCTATGGAAATAATCTCCAATCCTCATTGATGGTCAACACCATCCTTTGTCACATCTAATAGAAGCCTCTAACCACACAATTATACAACACCACCATATCATCTAGGTCATGTCTATGTTAAAATGACTCCAAATGGAATTTCGGCCAATCATGATGAGCGTCGATTACAAAAAGACATTAGTTCACACCAATCCGAAACTGTGTTGCCCTTTGACCTTTTCGGTCAATATGATATATGTCTCCAACCAATTTCAAATGATCCATGCTTGTAACATGAAGATCACATTGCATAATTCTAATGACCATTTCATCCAATTGGTGATCAACATCACCACAATGTATCCCTCATGCCAATCCTATCTCGGAGAGCAATGTCACCACAAGCTAAGTGGTTATAAAAACGACATTTCACACCAGTAATCCTCACTTGTATTCCCATGGGACTATTTTGAGCATGAAATATATATAAATATATAACTAATTTAATTAAATAATTAAACACCCTACCCTAATATCATAAGGTCTGATGCCTCTACCCCATTCTTTGACATAATAACATGGATATGCCTTTCCTAAAGACATCCCATAGAATTTGTTTATCAATTTAAAAGAAAGTAATTAGTTAATTTTGGTCTCTATAAAACTACCCAATGACATGACCAAGAATGCTCCCCTAAAACACTCATGAAATCATTGAGAAAGACAAGCACTACCTACTTTATGTTGGTAGACGCCCGCACTATAACACCTTGAGTTTTTATGATTCTTTTTCTAAAATAAATTAATTGTTTTTTGAAGTATTGAATTTTAAGAAACACCATGTCAGGATTTCATTATTTAATACAATAATATAATCTTGTGTTATAGGAAACATCGTCTTAGCATGCATTACATGCAACACTGAGTTTATATGAAACAAAATTTTATTCATATAATTAGTTAAATGAGATAGTTATAATATATCCATTAAACATAGTAATATGAATAGTAATAACTAATTTTAAAAAATTATTTATAATGGTTTTATTTAAATAAAGAATATTGATAAAAATACATATAATGTTTAGTAAGGTCTTTATATGTTTGAAAATCTTATTTACTTAAAAGAACTGATTTTTATGTCCTTTTGTGAAAAATAATAAATTTATTTTTAATAAATTTTAGTTATTTAATTTCATAAAATAACATCATTTTTAATTTTATAATATCAAAATTATATTAGGGTGAATCTTTGGTATTTTTCTGAGAAATTTCATTTTTTGATGAATAGTGAAAGAATGAATTTTAATTCAAAACTGATTTGTCATAAAATTTATTTATATAATTAAATTATATTTTAATTTTGTTTTAATGTATATTTAGATAAATTTTACATCATTTATTCCAATTTAGGTCATTTTAACCAAATTCATATTGAATTTTGAAATAAAAACATCCCAAAATTTTATACATTTTTTCTTAAACCCCCCATGCCACGATACGTCTGCAGGATTAGTTGTAAATTAATTTATGCCATTTGTTTAATTAGAATTTTTAAAAGTGGATTAAATATTTATAATAACAATAATTTCTAATTTAAAAGAATTTTAAATTATTTTTGACTAAAAGTATTAGTGAAAGTGATTAAAATTAATTACAATGATTGAGAGAAAATTTAACATAAAAAAACTAAAACCTAAACAGATCATCCAAAATGACATATAAACATGTCCAAAATGTATTTAATGTTCATATTTAGAGCCTATACCCCATTTTCGTGTATTGTGAACATTATTTGATCTACCTAATGTAACATCTCAGGTAAATAAAGCATATGACATTTTCATATTTATTAAAATTAGTGAATTAAATATTAATTTTACTTTAAAGATGATTCTATGTGTGATAGCATACTCAACACACAATAATGGGTTTCTTTAAAATATTATGTTGAACAAAACATTGAGTTATACCAAAACATAATATAACAATATTATTATTTTAAATTGTAATTAACACATAATAGTTGTATATGAAGAAATGAATAAAACAAACTAAAATATTATTATACATGTTTTTTAAATGTCTTTACATTTATCCAATAAATTTTAGAGGCTTAAAAAAATAAAGAATCTAATTTTAAGCATGAAATACTTTAATATTCATTAATAGGTCAATTTACCGTCTTTTGATGGAGAACCAATTTTAAATCTAGTTTTTTTCAATTTTATATATTCTATTTGACAAAATAAATTTATTTTTTAGAATCGGGACATCAATATTTACTTTTTTTGAAATTTTGGTATTTTTCGGATAAAGTACAATTTTTAATGAACAATGGAAAATACTACGTTTTAAATCAAAACTACTTTTTAATCTAATTTGTTTATATGGTTATATTATCGATTTAACTTTTTTTAAATTGTAATTAGATTAAATTTTTACCAGTTAATCCAATTTTGCTCATTAGAAGTAATTTCACTTTGAAATTGTACATAAACAAACATTAATATTTTGATAGGTATTTTTTCTTAAAGACACGTTTTTTGGTTTTGTCAATGAGAATTAATTTTAAATTTATTTCTGCCACTTTTGTGTTTTGAATTTGGAAAAATGGATTCCATATTTGTAATCAGAATGTCCAAATTGTAAAAATAGGTAACTTTTTTTTGACATTATGAATATTTACTTCAGTAAATATTTTATTTACCAAGGTTAAAGGGTAAATCTGGAAAATAAGGTTAAAAAATAATATTATAATAATATTGAATTACCCTTAAACTTTTCATAACCCTATTGGGTGAGGTATTTCCGACCAAGGGTATCATTGGGTCGATTTTGGAACTCCATGGAGCCACATGAGAGTGTTAATGACACTTTATATTAATTAATTCAAAATAAAGACAGAAAAAACATAAACATATATCTTTTAGTAAAACAAATTTTATATGGGGTAATATAGGTTATCCCTTCAACTATAAATATTAATTTTAAAGATAAAAATAATTCCTACATCATTTTATTTTATTTATAATTTTTAGACATTAAATAAATAAATGTAATTATGACACAATAGTGATGCAGTAATTTCTTCATTAATAAATGATTCAAATAAATGATATTATAATTATTAAAATAAATTTATTTTTAAACTCTTTATTCCATCCATGATTTTTATAGATAATAATGACTTTTTTTATTTTAATTAATGATGTTTATTAAATAATCAAGTTGTTATAGATTTTTTTTAAAGTCATGTTAATAATAGTTTATAAATTGACATAAATGAGTTTTTTAAAAAATTAATATTTTATTAAATGTTAAAATAAGAATAAAAATAAATTATATATAAAACTGACATATATTCTGTAATAAATGTCATTAATGATCTATTTTGGGTTTCTTGGCATTTTATTATAAATATTTTAACCATATAGTATGAATATGGTAAAAGATAAATAAGTTAACAAAAGGTTAAATAAAAAAGATACGAATTAAAAAAATAGCCAAAACTTGTCCAATTTTTATTTGATAATTTTATTTCAAAATATATTCATCTCATATTTATATGTAATGAGTATTATTCCTTTTTAAACCTAAAATAGTTTAATAATAAAATAATAATTTCAAACTTTTCTAAAGAGCCCCTCCTCCCCCTTATAAAAATCCATCATCTCTAACCCTTACTCACACCTCTCACCCCCATTGGATGATCTAAACACTATAAAAATAAGCTCCCAACATCCCTATATTCCATATATGATCCTTAAATTAGGTAGATGACACTTCAAGAAAGCCTTTTAGTTCAAACTAAAGGGAGTTACCCAATTTAAAGGTAACTTCTTCTCTCAAGTTCTTTTCTTTTATTTTCCTTCTCCAACCCCATAAACTCTCTTTATTCCATTTTATTATGAAAACATAATTATATTAAATATACTAGGTTTTTTAGGAGAATAATTTGTACTACAATTACACACACCTTCATCTAATGGATACGAACATACTACTTTTGTGGACGGTGAACTACTGCCTCACGAAATGATGATTGTTCAATATTCTTCTACCACCTCCCATGGTGGCCATTATGATGCAAATGTAATTATATATGATATATATTTTATTCTATTCTATTTTATCAATATTATTCTATGATGATCATTTATAACATACCTTTATTCTTTTCATATTTTATAAATACGATAATTTCATTTGAGGAAGTGCGGACTACCGCCACCTCAATGTGATATGACTCGCTCATGCCATACATGGAACGTATACAATATGAATTTAATGAAATTATATGTTATATTATACTGTAATTATAATATACCTATTTATTATTATGTTTTCATTCCATTAAATACAAAATATAAATGAAAGTAGCGTTAATGCGTACGTACGGCTTACCGTCTCCATGAACGATGCATTTCATTTCTTATCTCTAAATGTTATATACTATTATAAATACATATATCTAGTATATATATGATAAATATGACATATAAATAATGAATATAATTTTATAGATAATGTAATTTTGACTTCATGGACAAATGTTAATTATAAAATGATCATTTTTTACTCAAATTCCGAACATCGACAAAATGTCTGATATTAACTCAAATAATTAACTAAATATTATTACATGGTAATAGGTTATATAAAAAAGGAGTAATAAACATGAAAAATTTTCTAAATCATGAATAAATTAACATAAGATTATTATTCATGAAATTAAAGAACGAACGAGTCAATTCAGAGATGAGGTAAGGGAGCTTCTTAACCCAATTTCCATTCTTTGGGTTAATCTTCTAATTATAGATTATGTAATTTTGTGATTATGTAAGAAATAACCTTTTATTTCATATCTTATATTTATAAATTAATTATGTATCCCTATAGTAAATAAAAAAAGTTATCCTATTTTATTTACAAAATTATCTTTGTAAGGGACTACGTCTCAATCTCCTTTCATGGAGGCATGTCTTGATATTGTGCACCTTTATTATCCTATAAGGTGTATATACTAACCTTTTAAATATTATATCATGAATCTACTTATTCTCCTGATATTATATGTTTTGTTTAATTTTATTCTTTAACTATTTTTATTCATGTGTTTCTCAAGTGTTACGAGATACTTTCACTAAAACCCTATTTTAAAACTTTTGGAGATTTATAATTCAAAATCATTCTTATTAATGTCCATGTTTTCAAAATGCTTTTAAGGATTTATTTATATGGACATTAATGTTTCAAAATGATAATTACTTTAAAAAATTTCAAAGTGGTATGGGATACATTGACTCAAAAAAAATCTTTTTAAATGTTTTAAATGTCTCTTTTAAATTTGATGGATTATATCAATATGATGAACTGATATCTCTTGATTTTAATGTGGAAATGTTATCTTTATTTTATTATTGTTTTATGTGTTATTATTATGTTATGGTTCTTGGAAATTTTTACATATATTGGTGGTTTCATTGTAAACCTAGGGTAGGTGAGCTTGAGAATGCTCTCCAATGCATTGGGTAACGTGATGGAGGTAAATGTTAATATTTCATCTAAGAGATTTTGGGAATATACATTGATGGGTATTCCAAATGTAACTCCATATATAGCTGTGAAAGATACAATGTAAGTATGTTTTTGATTCTACAAGTTACCTTTAGGATTGACGATTTCTATATGTTATTCATAAAACATATGATTTCATGAGGTATGTTAAAGAGAACATGTTTTGTATGTTTTGATGGGATAACATTTTATTTCATTATTTTATAAACATTACTGATCTTTTAATGCTCATCCCATGTTTTGAAATGTTTTTTTACAAGACATAAAGATGAATATGGTCAAGGATTTGATCAAGGAAAATTCATGTTTCTAAAACATGGAACCAGATATGGTTATTTGTTTAAGAGTTTTTATTTTATAAAAGAAATGGAAACTGAGTAAAGGTGTCTACTTTGTAATTTTTGAGATTTAATGTTATAGGTATGGCCTAATTATCTAAAACTCTAATCCTGAAAAGATCCTCAATGTGAATTCTTGATTTAATCAATATTATGTAATGTTTAAGTCTGGGTCCTTATAGTTGGTATCAGAGGTCGGTTTAGACAACTTTAGGGATTATGATTTTTTGTTAAACACATGGTTAGTACCTATGTCTATTATTTCAGTTAAATCCCTATTTTATAACATTTTTAGATCAAGGAAATTAATTTATAGATGGAAGGATGGGAATCTTATACAACATTCCTATCTCTTGCTAATGACATTCAATAATTATTGAAAAGTGATGTTTGGATGATTGTGAAACTTTTTCTAACATACAACTCACTTGCAAGAAATTGTTTGAGATATCAAACACCTCTACTATACCATGATATCATTGTGGATCATGGGTTGTACTTAATCATATCCCATTTTCACAAAATTATAATATTTTCAAGAAAGGTAAATATTATCAAGGAAATTTCAAATATTTTACCTTATCACAAGATTTTGAAGCATATTATGATTTTGAAAAAGGTGTTGAAGAAGGAGACCCTTACGCAAACTATTTATATTTTCTTTTACAATATAGTCTCTCAGCACATACTTACGGTATTTTAAAATGACCATTGATTGAATGTTTCAACTCAAACACGGTCTAACTATTCTATAAAAATCCTTTTTTATTAGATGTTTTGAAATTATATGTCATACATCATTATTTTCTGAAACTATTTTTTTGTGAACACCCATATGACCCAAGTTGAACAATGTGTATTTGGATGAAGTAAGTAAATGATTTTAAAGGATCTATAAATCATTGTTTCAAGGCATGGACCTTCAACCTATGTGAACAAGATGATGATTAAACCATATGGACACCATGATCAAGGCATGATGTTCTTTCTATTGGGAATCATTTTATTATATTATATGGAGGTGAAAAAATGGAAATATATAAGATGTTGAGGTATTAATGTATTGGGATGAAAAAGAAATGTATAATAAAACCTTTGAGGTTAAAACATGTTAGGGTTGTTTCTGAGTTTTATAAAAAGGAGAACCCGTATGATGGGTGAAAACCCGTTTCTTCTGAAAAGGCTGTGGGAATCGAACCCACAATTGAAGGGAGATAAGGGCACATCACCTACCACTAGCCTATGTGATGTCTCTGGTTAGTATGACTTATTTTTTTTAGTTAAAATATTTTATGGATCAGGAATAAGTTTATTTTTGGAACTTATGTTTTATAAAATGGATATCCTTAATATAGGAAAATGATTTGGTGATTATGTGGTAAAGGTTATTTTGAAAGAAGTTCTCTCTTTTGGGGAAAATTTTATGCTTAAGGGAAATAGAATACTATGGGATCTCATTTGTGGAGTAATGGATGAAATGATTTTTTGGAGGAATCTATGTTTGTATTGTGGACATATGGTTATTTGGGTTATTTCTAGAAATTATTAACCTATAATAGAGAATATGTGATTATGTTAATTATAATTCAGTATGAGACTTTTAGTGTAGTAAATGTTTTTAGAGATAAATGTTAATATTTACTGTGAAAGACTATGTGATTAAATTCTTCTGAGTTTTTGGTTTCAATCATAGTTTGGATAATTTTGATGAATTTTAATTAAAATTGTGTATCGAATGGTATTTATTTAACTTTGAGTACATTTTGTTCACTTTTGGTGATTAAGAGTAGTATTTCTATTTTTAAAGTGTTATCCTTTTTGGGGAATATCTGATATCATAATAACCATTTTTGGTTTTGGTTAATGTATAAAGATAGGGGAAATATATATTTCTTCTTTTGTGGACTATGTGATTCTCTAGAAATTGATTATAGCACTTCATGTGAGACCTAGTCATATTCAATACTCATAGTTTGAAGAATAGATGAGTTTTTTAGAAATTTATTAAAGGATCAAACTCTACTTGAAAGGTAAGTATCACTCTTTATGTTATTAGTAAATTTCATAAATAAATTCCTCAAAATTATGAAAGGTAACTTAATACAAAAACATTGTCTGTTAACTTTTCTTTCTAGGGAATCAAAGACCTTATAAACCATCATAAGTTTATGGTTTTCAGATTGTTTACTTTCTCCTGATCATGTTTTCTATCACTCTCCATCATAAATTGATGGCCAATTTATCTTCCATATCCATGATTTTCTACATGGAATCATAATATCTGTTATCTCGGGTGAAATTTTTATTTCTCTTTATTTCTTTTAAAGTGATAGTTTTTTTCACTCTTTTCATATGTGGGACTTTTAATGATGTTTCTGAGCCCAATTTTAAAATTATAAGGATGCAATTCCCAAAAGGGGGAAGGATGTAACATCCAAAGTAACCAAACAATATGAATTTTCATATTTATTAATATTTGTGAATCAAATATTAAATTTACTTTAAAAGGGATGCTATGTTTGAGAGTGTACTCAACCCAGAACAATGTATTTCTTTGAAATCTTATGTTGAACGCAACTTTGAGTTATGCGAAAAATAATATAATAATATTATTATTTTAAATGGTAGTTAACACATAGTCATTTTATTGGAGTAAATGAAAATAATTAACTAAAATATTATTATACATATTTCTTAAATGTCTTTACATTTATCCAATAATTTGTGGTGTCTTAAAATAAGAAAGAATCTGATTTAAACATGAAATACTCTAATATTCGTTAAAAGGTTATTTTACCATCTTTTGATTGTGAACCCTTTTTAAATCTAGTTTTTGTCACATTTATATGTTTTATTTGACAAAAATAAAATTCTTCATTATAATCAGGAAATTTTTTTTACCTTGGATGAAATTTTGGTATTTTCTGAATAAAGTTCATTTTTTAATGAAAAGTGAAAAATAGTTCATTTTAATTCAAAACATGTTTTTAATATAATTTATTTATATTGTTATATTGTCCATTTAATTGTTTTTAAAGTATAATTAGATTATATTTTTACTATTTAATCCAATGTTGGTCATTATATGTAGTTTCACTTTTATATTAGACATAAAAAAATGTCAATCTTTAGATAGGTATTATTTCTTAAAAACATGCTTTTTGGTTTTGACAATGGGAATTAATTTTAAATTAATTTTTGCCATTTTTTTGTTTTCAAATTGGAAAAATTTATTCCATATTTGGAATCAGGAGGTCTAAATTGTGTAAATTGGTAGCTTTTATATTTAGACAGGATGAATATTTACTTCGGTAAATAATTTATTTACCATGGTTAAAGGGTAAATATGGTAAATAAGGATGAAAATAATATTATAATAATATTATATTACCCTTAAACTTGTCTTAAACATATTTTATGAGGTATTTCCGACCAAGTGCATCCTTGGGTCGATTTTGGGACCCCATGGAGTCACTTTGGAGTGATAATGACACTTTATATTAATTTATTTAAAGTAAAGACAAAAGTAACATAAACATATATCTTTTAGTAAAACAAATTTTATATGGGGTTATATAAGTAATACCTTTTAATATAAATATTAATATTAAATATAATGTTATTTAAAACATCATGATATTTTATTTATAATTTTTTGACATTACATAAATCAATTTAATTATGACACAATAGTGATGCAGTAATTGCTTCATTAATAAAGGACTCAAATAAATGATAATATAATTATTAAAATAAATTTATTATGAAACTTTTTATTCCATCAAATATTTTTATAGATAATAATGACTTTTTATATTATAATTAATGATGTTTTTTTGAAATAATAATGTCGGTATAGGTTTTTTAAAAGTCACGATATGAATAGTTTTTAAATTGACATAAATGAGTTTTTAAAACAATTAATATTTTATTAAATGTTAAAATAATCCTAAATATATAAGATTTGGTCAAATGTTATTTATTATGTTATAAATTTCATTAATGATCCATTTTGTGTCTCTTGGAATTCTATTGTAAATATATTACCATACAGTATGAATATTATAAAAGTTAAATAAGTTAACTAAAGGTTAAATAAAAAAGATAAGGATTAAAAAATATCCAAAACCTTTCCAATTATTATTGGATAATTTTTTTTCTATTTATATTCATATAGTGTTTAAATTTATTGAGTTTTGGACCTTTTAAAAAAAATACTTTTATAATAAAATAATACTTTCAAACTTTCATAAAGAGCTCCTCCTCCCCCTTATAAAAAGTCATCACCTCTAACCCTTACTCACACCTCTAAAACCCCCTTGTCTCATCCAAAATCTTCCAAACTAAGCTCTCTACATCCTTATCTTCCACTTATAATACTTATCTATGGAAAATGGAACTTTAATAAATCCTTTTGATTCAAACCAAAGGGAGTTACCCAATTTAAAGGTAACGTCTTCTCTCAAGTTATTTTCTTTTATTTTCCTTCTCCAACACCATAAACTATATTTATTCCATTATTTTATAAAAACACATGTATATTAAATATACTAGGTTTTTGTAATAATAATCATTAGAACTACACTTACACACACCTTTATCTAATTGATACGAACATATTGTTTCTGTGGGCGGTGAACTACTACCTCACGAAACAATGATTGTTCATTATTGTTCTACCACATCTCATGGTGGCCATTCGGATGGAACTATAATTATATATGATATTTATTTTATTTTATGTTATCAATATTCTCTTTAATTATCATTTATAACATACCTTTATGATTTTCATGTTGTATAAATCCAATAATTTCATTTGAGGATGTGCAAACTACCACCCCCTCAAAATGATATGAATCGTTCATTCCATATGTGGGACATATAAAGTATGGATTTAATGAAATAATATATGATATTATACTATAATTATAATATATATATATTTATCATTAATTTTTAAATCCATTAAATATGACTTATAAATGAAAGTAGCATTCTTGCGTACGTACGGCTTACCGTCTCCATGAATGGTGCATTTAATTTCTGATCTCCAAATTTTATGTAATCTTATAAATACATATATATCTAGTATATATATTATATATATGATATATAAATCATGAATATAATTCTATAGATAATTTAATTTTGACATCATGGACTAATTATATTTATAACAAGATCATTTTTACTCAAATTCCGAACATCGACAAAATATCCGATATTAACACAAATAATTATCTAATTGTTATTGCAAGGTAATATGTGGTATAAATAGGAATAATAAAATTTAAAAGAGTTCTAAATCAAGTACAAATTAACTTAAGTTTATTTTTCAGGAAATTAAATAACTAACGAGTCATGTCAAACACGAGGTATGATAACTTCTTAACCCAATTTCCATTCCTTGTGTTAATCTTCTACTTTTAGATGATATCGTATTGTGATTATGTAAGAAATAACCTTTGATGTACTATCTTGTATTTGTACATTACTTATGTGTACCTATAGTTAATAAACATAATCAGCCTAATTTATTTACAAAATGATCTTTTTAACGGACTATGTCTCAATCTCCTTTCATTGAGGCATGTCTTGATATTGTGCACCTTTACTATCATATAAGGTATATATACTACCCTTTCACATATTATATCATGAATATCATTATTCTCATGATATTATATATTTTTAATAATTTTATTCTTTAACTATTTTTCTTCAAGTGTTTCTCAAGTGGTATGAGACTCTTTCACTAAAACACTATTTTAAAAATTTTGGATATTTATTTTTCAAAATCATTCTTATTAATGTCCATGTTTTCAAAATGGTTTTTCGGATTTATTTATATAGTAATTAATATTTTAAAATGTTAATTACTTTAAAATTTTCAAAGTGGTATGGGACTCTTTGATTCAAAAATATTATTTTTAAATGTTTTAAATATCCGTTTTAAATTGGATTGATTATGTCAATATCATGAACTGATATATCTTGATTGTAATGTGGAAATGTTATCTTTCCTTTATGATTGTTTTATGTGTTATGATTATGTTATGGTTCCAGGGAAATTTTTACGTATATGGGTGGTTTCGTGATAAACCTTTGGTGGGAAAGCTTGAGATAGCTCTCCAATGCATTGGGTAATGCGACGGAGGTAAAATTTAATGTTTATCCTAATAAATTTAGCGAATATACTTTGATGGGTATTCCAAATGTAACTCCCTATGTAGGTGTGAAAGCTACAATGTTTGTATCTTTTGGATTCTACAAGTTACATTTATGATTTATAATTGCAATGTGTTATTCCTAAAACTTATGATTTCATGAGGTATGTTAAAGAACATATGTTTTTTATGTTTTGGTGGTATAATGTTTTATTTCTTTCTTTTATAACCCTTACTGAGATTTTTATGCTCATCTGAAGCTTTGAAATGTTTTTCACAGGACATAAAAATGAATAGGGTCAAGGATGAGATCAATGGAAATTCATGTTGTCTAAAACATGGAACTAGAAATGTTTCTTTTTTTAACAATTTTTATTTTATGAAAAAATGGAAACTAAGTAGAAGTGTATGCATTATAATTTTTGAGGTGTAATGTAATAGTTATGAACTAATTATCTAAAACTCTAAACCTGAAAAGATTCTCAATTTGAATTCTTGATTTTAATCAATATTATGTAATTTTTAATTCCGGGTCCTTATACCTAACATGGGAAAACATGGGTGGAATTCCTTTTCCAAAAATTTACAAGAATGCCACTCCTCCTCCACTATAAAACGGTACTCACCCCTCCCACCTATTCACACCTATTGTTCCCTTTTTATCAGAAAAAATACACTCTAATAAGCTACAAAATTCCATCCCTTAATATTATAATCCTCTCTTCGAGATGAATTATATACAATCAAGCCCTTTGGTGCAAACTAAATGGATTTACCCAAAGAATAGGTAGTATCCTTCCTCAAGCTCTTTGTTTAACTTTCATTATCCAACCCCACAAGAATTATTATTCCATGATTATATAATAAAATAAGTATCCTAAATGTACTTATATTTTATTTATTCTTTGTTTTATACCTACGCATACACACACTACCATATAATGTGTAATGAGCTTACCATTCTAGTGAATGGTGAACTACCACCACATGAAATGATGTTAGTCGTTTTTTCATTACCGCCTCTTATAGTTGGGAATGACGATATATAGTATATTTTTATATGACATATTTGATATTTATGTTTTATTTATGAATATTTAATTAATATATTAAACATAACTTCATGCTTTAAATTTTTTATAAACATGATAACTTCATTTGTGGACGTGTAGACTACCACATCCTCAAAGCAATGTGATTCATTCAGACTTTACATGGAATGTATTAAAAATAATTTTAGTGAAATTATATGATATGTATTAAATAATAGTGATATTTTGATGATATTATATATATATATATCTCGTTTATTTATATTCTTACAATACGATAATAGAATGGAAACAACATTCATGCGCACATACGGTCTACAGTCTTTATGAATGGTGTATTCCATTTCATATTTCTATATTTTATAGATTTTTATAAATAAATGTATGCATAATATAGATGATATTTATATCATGATTTAAATTCTTAAAATAATTAAATCATGATTTTATTTAGAGGATCAAGAATAACAATTCAAAACATGTATGAAAAACAAAGCAGATAATACCAAAATAAACAAAATAACATGGAATTGTTAATAAATGGGAAATATGAAATTTTAATCAAATAATATATGGTATTAGGTAAAATAATATGATTATTTTGTTGATTTATAATAAATTTATATTTATTATATGGGATTTTTGTATGAGTTATTTGAAAGTAATGGCATAATGTAAGGGTATTCTTATCTCACTTTTATTTCTGTGAGATTTATAACTTATTCACTATAATGACCGAAGATTGATGTACAAATAACTTAAATTTCTTTATTGGAATACTTAATACATTACATAAATAGACGCCCAGAGTCTGTATTAGTTTAGTGTCTTCGAAAACTCATAAAAAATTCTTTTAGCTTGGAGAAATATCTTCAATATCTCCCACAAAGATCTTCCCTATTAGTTTTTCTACCTAAAAACATTCTTTATATAATGGGTAATATAAAAAAAGGTGATATCAAATAATCAGTAAGGTTAAACATCAATAAAATAAGAAAAACCATAAAAATTAAAATATAAAAACATGAACATAATGTTTAAATATCAAAATCATGAGTCATGAAATAAATCATGGTAGTTCGTAAGGTATAAATTATAAGTGAACATGACTATGAAAACATAGAACATAAATAAAACATGTAATTGTGGAAATAAAATAATCACATAATATGATTTCTATAGTAGCCAAGGCATCGATTCCAAGACCATAATAGTGTAAATAGACCATTACTAAATCAGGTTTACTTTCTCTTCTAACCACGTATTACTAAACATGAGTTACTTATCATTCTAGTCATGTCTATCCCATGAGATATAAATCATTATACAATGGATTGAAGGGAGATATAGGTCCCACCCATTTCATAATGAAATAATTATTACATGTTTAAAAAAAATATTAATCATTCATCATAACATAACTTAAGAAATAAAATGGGTTTCCTAATGTTCATTCTATCATAACATAATCAATATAAAATAATGGATTTCATAACAAATAATTCCATCATTAAAACAATCAAATAATAGTAATAATAGGGAAAAAAACATAACCGTATGTCATATTAGATGGAAAATAATTCTTTTAAAACACTTGAACTTAATTCCTGAGGAAAATGTCCTTTTGTTTTCAAAAATGGTTTCTTTTATCAAATTTTTGTTCAGTTTTTAAAGAAAGGAATTTAGTTGAAAATACACTTGTAAATGCGTTGAGGAAGCTTCATGGAAATAAGGTTTTATGAAGGTGTAAAAACCCATTCATTCCATATAAGTTTAAAAACATTCTCCTTGTACCTTTTATAGAAATTTCAAAAAGTAACTTGTATGGTAAACAAAATAAATATTCATTCTAAACCATGTAGTAATAGTCAAAATGGGTAAAAATTACTTTAATCATACATAGAAGAATAGTAAAAATTTTATGATAAAAGCTTTAGAAAAAATAGAATTGGATGATAAATATATCCTCAGTATATACTTACAAATAACCAATCTTAGATAAAAAAATCTTTGAAAATGTCTCCCTCATCTTGTACTTTTCGTTAGTAGAGGGTGTGGTCACCTCCTCTATTTCGCTGGACTTTATTTGGATCACTTCTTAGAGACATTATGGATAGAATTTTTGGAAAACAAGTAGCATGAAGAAGTTAAATAATAATGTTTATAAGATAATTGGTCAGGGGTTTGTCAAGCTAGAAGGATCAAGGTGGTGTGAGGAAATGTTGGAGGATATGCCTTTTTATAAGAGAGGATGAGGGGCAGTTTAGGAAGGTATTGAAATATTATTTTATTATAAAATGATTTTCAATTTCAAAAGGACCAAAAATAATTTAATTCAAAGATAATAGGAATATTGTTCTAAATCCTCTTGGCCAATAGATTTTATAGAAATTTAGGTCTAAAATTTACCCTTATCTTTTAGCTTCAACCATTAGTTAACTAATTTTACTATTACCATGTCTTCTTTACATTCATACTATATGGTTAATATGGTTACTGTAAAATGACAATATAAACTCATGTGATTAAAAAATTTCATGTTAAACATTATCTAAGTCATTTTTCTGAATATTAGATATTTAGGACTATTATATCATTTAATAAAACAGTATTTATTTTAAAACTCATTTATGTAAATTTTTATACAATTCATATCATAAATTTTTTAAAATATATAATGACTTGATTATTTCTAAAAAACCTCATTAATTAAAATATAACAAGTCATACTCATTCATAAAATTATTGGATGGCATAAAAAGTATAAAAATAAATTAATTTTAATATTTATAATCTTATTTATTTAAATCATTCATTAATAAGGTAATCACTACATCATCATTGTGTCATAAATAATTTTATTTATATGTTGATGAAAAATTTTAAATAAAGTAGAATGGTATAGGAAATCATTTTATATTTCCAATTAATATTTACTTTCTAATTTATATTTTGTATAACCCCATTGTAAAAATTTTTTTATTAAGAAGATACAAGATTATGTCATATTTCTCTTTACTTTAAATTATTTCTTATATAATTTCATTTTCACATCCAAGTGGTTCCATGGGGTCTCGAAATAGACACAAGGATTTACATGGTAAGAAATAACTCATCCAATATGATTAGTACATGTGTTATTGTAGTTTAATATTAATATATTATTATTTTTTACTACTATTTACCAGATTTACCCTTTAACCATGGTAAATATAATAATTACTGAAATTACTATTCATAATGTCAAGAAATAAAAGGAACCTATTTACAAAATTTTAAAATCATAATTCCAAATATGGAATCCATTTTACAAATTCAAAACATTGAAGTTATAGTAATTAATTTAAAATTAATTCTCATTGTCCAAACCAAAAAAGTGAGTTTTTAAGAAGTAACAACTATCAAAATATTTACATGTGTTTATATCCAATATAAATGGGGAATTACTTCCAATAAGAAAAATTGGATTAAATTATAAAAACATAATCTAATTATACTTTAAATTTAATTAAAAAGATAATATAACTATATGAATAAATTATACTAAAACGCAGTTTTGAATTAAAATACAATATTTTTCACTTGTTATTAAAATATGGATTTTATCAGAAAAATACCAAAAATTCAACCAAAATAAATTTTTATGTTCCTATTCAAAATAAAAAGTTTTTTTTAAAAATAATATATATAAAAGTGTTAAAATATATTTAAAATGGTTGTTCCATCAAAAGGCGACAAAACTTGATTTTTTAAAAAATACATATTTTATCCGAAAAAATTGAATTTGTTCTTATATCATGTCTAAAAAATACATAAGAATAATTTTAATGTTATATAAAATTAAAAATTTTGTTAATAATATTAATAATATCTAGTTTAAATCCCATAAGAATATATTAATAATATATCGTTGTTTAGTGAAAACTTGGTATGGCGTACAACACAAGCTATTAAGGAAGGTCGATCTTGCATTTAATGCAAGACAAGAATAGTGTTTCATATACTGAATGCTAATATGGATTTGTGTTTATTGGAATATAATATTTTTGTAGCATACAACACAATACATCAATGAGAATAAAAGGAATCTATCCCATAAAATCTCAGGGTGTTACATTCTACCCCCCTTAAAATAAATTACACCCATGAAATTCGTTGGGGATATAAAAGTATTACTAGTTGAAAAGTTTCCTTCATGGAAACCCACATCATAAAAAAGGATACAAAAACTTCATTTTAAAAATGAATGTTATAAAAATAATAGTTACATGATGAAACACATCACTGGGTTTCCAAACATAAATGGGAAGTGAAAACATGGATATTGAAGAGAAATCTAACAATCATGGTCTGATGGATAGTGATAGAGAACCAGGTTTGGAGAAAATTAACTACTAAAGAGCCATAAATCTGTGATTATTCAATGGACCATCTGATTTTTTAGATAATAAGGTACTATGATAATATTTTTTTTCAAAATCCTTTTACTAAAGTTGAATAATTTGTTAATGAGAAAAAATAATTGCTTGATTTCTGTACTGTTGATTGTTCCCCATAATAATTCTAATTCATCTCTTATTTAAAGAAATGAAGTTGAATTTTTCATTCTTGATTTGTTGGAAAATCTTTTAAAAAAATGATAGGTCATTCCGTCTATCTCAACAAAAATCCTAGAACAGGTTATCAAATATACACTTGTCTACAAATAGTTAGATAATATATTAATCTATGAAACCTAAACTCGAATATAATGTATAATATCCATAAATGGATAACATTAGAATCCTTAAAAAAACTAAAAATATAATAATTTATAAATAATCGGACTAAAAAATCTTAACATTTTACTCCCATATCTCATTTGGTAGTTCTTGGTTGTCACAATCCAAACATGTGAATACCTTAATCATGTATTTTATTAAAATATGATAATAACATGAATTACAATATAAAATTAGTGAAAACATGAATTCTGTCCAAATTAACACTTTCCCAACTCCAAAAATACCATAAATTCTATATAGTCAAACTATGATATCACGTTGTCCTTATAATATTCATGAGGTCATTAATACTATCAAACATCTCCTTATCTAATTATCCTTTAATTATGTGCATATCATGTGCTCTCCAAAAAAAATTCAATCACTTTTCATGGTTATCGGTATCATATAATTTTTTAATACCACAATATACCAATACATAGACTTTCCAATATTTTATAATAAGAAAAATGAGATTCCTCCACATTATTTTGGTTTCCAATTACATAAACACTTAATCATTCCACCACTTCGTTTTCATACACAACATCACCATTAGTGATCGCATATGATTTGACATTGTCTTTGGCTTTAAGAGGTTGTTGATTTTCATAATCATTAACCCTTTTATTAGGGAATTGGTTAGCATAATTCCCCATTTCCTTTCAATTGTAGCATTGATGTGTTGGTGATGCATTCTCTATAGTCTTTTCTCTATTCACTTCATTAGAAACCTTTTTCCCATTACTTTTTCACTCAACTGCTTAATGTACTTATTTTCCACACATGAAACATTTGATATTCCCTTTATGAAAATATCTGTCATGCTTCTTTCTACACTTTTAGCATAAGGAAACATTCATCTTCTTTTCAGCATTGTTTTGAGATTTTCTACTAAACTCCATCTTTTTTTTCTTGTCAAAACCATGAGACAGATATGGTACACCAATATTAATTTCTACCTTGATAGAATAATGCACAATACCTTCATAGCTATTGAAGTATGTTATATGTAAATCCCTTCATATACTTGGTTTTAAGCCACTGAAGAATCAATCAACATTACTTTCAGGTTGGATGATAAAGCCAGAAGCATACCTTGAAAGTCTTATAAAATTTTCCTCGTACGTATCAACAGATTCATCATTGTTTTTCATAAGATAAATGAACTGATTTTTCCTCACAGTTCAAAGAATAAGAGGGAATTATTTATTAAAGAATAAGATCTTGAGCTCATCCAATTCCATGGATTCAATTTTATATTGATGCCCTGTATTCTTAATTAGATTGCACCACAGGTCTGATTCACTTTTTAACAATAGATATCCAAAATTACTTCTTCATGTTCTGAATAGTGAAGGATGGAAAATATCTTTTCAATGGTACTGATCCATTCTTCAATAATAAGTGGATTGGAAGACCCACTGAAATAAGGAGGACATTGCCTCATGAAGGACTCAACAGAATGTTGTTCCCTTCTCTACTCATTTGGAAGTCCATAATGATTCATATCTTCTATAAGTATAGAAATTATTTTTTTCATTCCATCTCCCATAACATTTGGTTGTTTTGGATGAAGATCATTGCATTTTTTAGTTCATTTATCATTAACATGGTTCCTTCACATTCCACCCATCATATAGAACCCAAAAAGAATAGTGTGAGAAAAAAAATCATACCAATAAAACAACATAATCAAGGGGGAGTACTTTCAATATCTAAAAACTTAGGTTTAACCCTTGGTTATTCATGATTGTTAACAAAATTTGAGGATCGTAACCTATAGTTGTAATTATCCTTAGGGAACTCCCTAATCATACCATAAATCACCTTTAGGGATCTCACTAAAGATTTCACATCCTAGTTTCCAAAGGTTGACTAAACCTTTGCTCTAATACCAACTATAACGAACCAAGATTGACGTACACGGACATTACATTAATTTTGACGAATAATTAATAAATTCCACAAATAGACACCCAAATACCATATTGGTTTAGTGTATTTGGAAACTCGAAACACATTGTTATATCTTGGTGAAATTTTGTCAATATCTCCTATAAATATCTTCCCTGTTAGTTTTACTACCTAAAACCTTTCTTTATATCCTCTGGAAAATAATACAAGAAAAGGATGAACTCAAATACTCAGTAATGGTAAACATGAAGAACAGAAGACAAATCATAAACATCATATTGTACAAACATGAACATAATGTTTAAATATCAAAATCATAAGTCATGAAATAAATCCTGGTTGTTCGTAAGTTATAAAACATAAGTGAACATGACCATGATAACATAGCATTGACAAAAAACATGTATTTGTGGAAAACAAATAAGAATATAAAATTCTTTCATTATTATCAAAGGAATTGATACCAAGACCATCATAGTGGAGAAAATCCATTACTGAACCGGGTTTACTTGTCATTCTAGCCATGCATTATTGAACAAGATTAACATTTCCTTCCAGTCATTTCTATCTCTTGAGATATAAATCTTTATCCAATGCATTGGAAGGAGATATAGGTCCCACCAATCTTATAATTAAATTATTCTTACATGATTCAAAATCATATAATCCATTCATCATAGGATAACCCAAGAAATAAAATGGGTTTCTTAAACTTCATTCCATCATAACATAATCGATATAAAATAATGTATTTCATAATCATAATTCCATTATAAACACAATCAAATCGAATTAATAATAAGTAAAAACACATAATACCATATTATATTAGATAGAAAATAATTTTAATAAAACACTTGAACTTAGTTCCTAAGAAAAATATACGTTATTTTTCAAAAACGTTTTCTTTTCTCAAAATGGCGTGCACTTTTAAAAGAAAAGAATTTAGTTGAAAATGCCATTTTTAATGTATAGAGGATGCTTCATGGAAATAATGCTTTATGAATATGTAAAAACCCATTCATTACATATAAGTTAAAAAAAATTCTCTTCACACTTTCATATGAAAATTAAAAATGTACCTCGTATGGTAAACAAAATAATGATTCCTTCCAAACCATGTAGTAAAAGTAAAAATGGGTAAAAATGAATTTAAGCATACATAGAAATATAGTGAAAATTTTATGTGAATAGTTTTAGAAAACATGGAAATTGATGATAAATATATCCCCATTAGATACTTATGAATAAATAATCTTTGATAAAATGAGATTTGAAAAGTTATCCCTTACCATGTACTTTTCTTTAGTCGAGGGTGTGGTTACATCCTCTTATTCATTGGACTTACTTTGGATATATTTTTAGAGAAACAAGGGGTGAATGTTTTGAAACCCAAAACCTTTAAAAGTTAACTAATAATGTTGATAAGAGAATTTTATAGGGGTTGGTAGAGTTAAATGCCTCTAGGTGGTGTAAGGAAATGTGAGAGGAGATGCCTTTTTATAAGAGAGGAGGAGGGGCACTTTAGGAATTTATTGAAAAATTATTTTATTATAGATGATTTTCGGTTTCACAAGGTCCAAAAATCATTTAATTTGAAGATAATATGAGTATTGTTATAAATCCTCTCAACCAATAGTTTTTATATAAATTTAGGTCTCAAATTTAACCTTATCTTTTATATTTAACCCTTAGTTAACTAATTTAACTCTTACCATGTCTTCTTGTATATTAATACTACATGGTTAATATAGTTACTAAAAATTTCCAATATAACTTCAAGTGGTTAATTAATGACATGGAAATCATTATCTATGTCATTTTTAAGAATCATAGGCTTTTAATACTATTATATCATTTAATAAATAGTATTTGTTTTAAAAACTAATTTATGTCAATTTTTATACAATTAAAATCACGACTTTTTTAAAATCCATAAAAACTTCATTATTTCAAAATAACATCCTTAATTCAAAGGTGACAAGTCTTAATAATTCATAAAATTCGTGGATGGCATAAAAAGGTTCAAAATAAATTTATTTTAATATTTATAATCTCATTTATTTAAATTATTCATTAATAAGGTAATCATTACATCATCATTGTGTCATAAATAAATTTATTTATTTTGTTTATAAACATTAGAAATAAAATATCATGATGTAAGAAATATATTTATATTTCCAATGTTTATTTACAGTATACATTATCTAATGTATAACCCTATATTAAAATTGTTTTATTAAGAAGATACAAGATTATGTCATATTTCTCTCTACTTTAAATTAATTCTTATAAAATGACATTTTCACAACCAAGTGCTTCCAGTGGGTCCCCAAATCTACCCTAGGATTCCCATGGTATGTAATATCCCATCCAATAGGTTTATGACATGTGTTATGGTAGTTTATTAATAGTATAATATTAATTTTTACTCATATTTACCATATTTACCCTTTAACCATGGTAAATAAAATAATTACTGAAGTTACTATTCATAATGTCCAAAAAAGGTACCTATTTAGAGAAATTGAACCTTATAATTCAAAATATGGAATCCATTTTTTTAAATTCACAACATAGAAGATGAAATAATTAATTTAAAATTAATTCTCGTTGTAAAAACCAAAAGGCGTGTTTTTAATAAGTGATAACTATAAAAAGATTCACATGTGTTTGTGTCCAATTTAAATATAAAACTGTTTCCTTTGACAAAAATTGGATTCAATTATAAAAAAATAATCCAATTATACTTTAAAACTAATTAAAAATATATTCTAACTATATAAATAAATTAGATGAAAACGCAGTATTGAATTAAAATGTTGTATTTTTCACTATTCATTAAAAATGAACTTTATCCAAAAAAATACCAAAAAATCAACAAAAGTAAATAATTATTATTTTCTTCATAAGAAGAAGTTTATTTTATGAAATAGAATATATCAAATAGTTAAAAACTATATTTAAAATGGGTGCGCCATCAAAAGGCTGCAAAACTGCATTTTTTTTTTGAAAAATACATCTTTTATCTGAAAAATTGAATTTTTTCATATATCATGTATATAAAATATATAAGATGAATTTTATGTTATATAAAATTTAAAATTTGGTTAATACTATTTATAATGGCTAGTTTATATCCCATAATATTATTTTAATAATATATCGCTGTTTAGTGAAACTCTGTATGGCGTACAATGCAAGCTATCGAGGAAGGCCGCTCTTGTTTGTATTGCAAGACAAGAATAGTGTTTGATATACTTCAAGATAATACTTTGTTTTTTAGAGTAATATAATATTGGTGTAGCATACATCACAAGACATCAATGAAAATAAAAAGAATATATCTCGTAATATCTCGGGGTTTTACATTCACCACTCATTTATTAGGGTGGTGAATATACTAACCATGAAAATATTATATGACTATTATCCTTAAATTTATTTTTATTTAAATTTCTATTTGATTATATCTATTTCATGTTGTTTTGCGGTTCAAATGTTACCAAATTTGTAATGTAGTTTTGTCTCAATTTTCCTTCTTAGAGGAACATGTTTTGTTATACACCTATGTTCTATTAATATGTGTATGTAATTCCATTTGACATGTTATATCATGAATATAATTATTTTAATGATATTTTAAACTTCATATAATTTAATTTTCTTACATGGGGAGTATAATTCAATGTTATCAAATGGTAAATGTTTATTGGAACAATCTCATCATTTATCGGCATTGTTTATGATTATTCTTACACTAATAAAATCCTATAATCCATATCTCAGGAAAACTTAGGACTTTTCTTATCCTCTCATTATGAAATATATTTTCTTGTATTATTACCTATTTTACACACTTTCGTAAATAATATAATTATAAAAATATGATCTCGTTTCTCTTTTTGATCAGAAATGAGTTTTATTCAAAAACCAGTTTTTCACAATGTTTTTGAAAATGTTTTTTTAAATGTTATTTTAATATAATTTTCAAGGAATAAGGATTTTAAAAATTATTTATTATTTTTAAATATTCCTTTTTAATTTTTCAATTAAATTTTCAAAAAAAAGTTTGTTAAAAATGTTTTTTTAAATATTTTTTTCAAAGAAGAAAGGATATTTTCCTCAAGACATGTTTTTAATGGCTATTTCAAAGTTATTTTCCATCTAATATGAAATAAAATGGTGTTACACATTTCATTCTAGGAAATGATATAATATTTTCATTCTTATTCTTTATCTGAATGGTTTATCTATTTATTGTAGGATGTTTATAAAACATGTTTCTCTACCATAGGTTATATGTTTATAAAAATCATTTCTCTTCTACAGATTTTATACATTTGAAACACGCTTCTTTTCGCAGGATATGATTTGATGAGATAATTATTAAACATGTCACATTTTCATAGGTAATGATATGATTACATGTTTTTAAAACCTTTTTCATTTCAAGGGTTATGATATTAATGTTTTATTTTTTTGTGGAACATGCATGTATGATTTAATTATGTGACCGGTGGGAAATCCCAGAAAGAGATGGTACACAAGAGGGAATCTCAAGACCAAAATAATAGGGTACATGAAAGGGAATCCTAATCCCAATAAAATAGGGTACATATGAGGGAATCCCAACCCCAAAACAATAGGGTATAAGGGGCAATCTCAATCCTGAAAAAAAATATGGTACACTGGAGTCATCCCAAGCCCAAAACTAGTACACTGGTGATTATCCCATGACTAAAATGTTATAATGGTTTTCATAGGTATCCTTGAAATATTATTTTCTATAATTATGTGACATACACAATTCCATGTATTATTTATATTTTATGATTTCAGCAATTATGATCTTGATTCCATTTTGATTCATTTCTTATGAACTACCAATATTTATACCATGATTCATGTTTATGATATTTTTTATATAGGGTATGATCTTCTAATTTCGTGATCACATTATCATACCATTATTCTCATGATTATGCTTACACATATCCTTTTTTACCATTACTAATCATCTTAGCTCACCACTTTTTATGTTTCCTTTCCTTAGGTTGTGGAGATATGTATTATGTATGATGTTTCTAAGTAGGGTGATTTTTGTAAAGAACCTAGTAGGAGATAATGTATCTCACTTATGTTCTATGGTTTAATATTCCATGATTCCAAATGAACTAGACTAATAAGGTCTTTGGGAATAAATTTTTATAATGTATTAACTATTATTTAAGAATTATATCATGTTAATTTTTGTCAAGTGGAGTTTTTTATAGTTATTATCATATCAAAATTTTAGTTAACATTTAGAAAATATAATGAGAAAACCATAGTGAGTACCATAAGTACCTATCTCAAAGTAAGTCTACGGATAAAGAAAACTATAGGAACAGTTCATGGAATCTTGTTATAGGATTGAGTGAGTGTTTTCTTAGTAATATATTAATTTATGGATACTAAAAGTAGATGTGGATCTGAAAAAATGTACATAGGGGTAACAACCATGAATTTATTTATTGATCTAAACATGATTGAAAATTGTTTCATGACAAAAGGCCTTATTGAACGCGTAGTTTCACACTCCTAGGGGATGCGCATTGCGTATTAAAAATATCTTCGCAATCCATCATGAAGGATTTAAATATATATTGGCTATGAATAACCTAGGATAAACATAATGTGTCATAGATTAAAGGAGGTTTCATAATTTAGACATCCTAACTTTTTTTTCATGATTATGTGGTTTCCCACTATGATTATTGTTTCTTACTCTATGATTTTTGGTTTTAGTCACTAGTTGGAACCCGAAGGAACCGCATCAATACTAAGTGTGATAAAAAATGAAATTATTTTTCTCCTGAGAATTTGAATTCTATGGGAGATTAAATAGAAAACATCATTGGTATTTTAACATGGATTTCTCAAGCTATGAATCATGCTGGTCTTCTAACTAAGAAAAAGGGGGAACAACATTATATTGATTCCCTCACGAGGCAATGTCCACCTTCATTCAATGGGTCTTTTGATAAAATTATGGCTGAAAAATAGATCAGTCCCGCTGAAAATATATTTTCCAATCTCCAATATTTGGAACGTGAAAAAATCACTATAGTTGTTTATCGTTAAGATGGTGAAGTGTACTAGTGGTGGGCTCTAATCAATAATACAAGGTATTATGATTAAATTGAATCCATGGATTGTGACAAGTTCAAGAAATTATTTTTCAATATATACATTCCTTGGATTATATATACATATATGGATAATGTGTTCCTTGAGTTAACAAAGGGATAATGAATCATTTGGTACCTATGAGGATAATTTTACAAGTCTTGTGAGGTTCACATCTAGTATTATCGTCAACCAGAAATTAAAGTTGATAGGTTCTTCAGTGGCATAATTTATGCTCTTAGAGGGGCATTGTCCATAAAATAATTAAGTAGCTACGAAGATATTGGTTGTTATTCAATCAAGATTGAAATGGAAGTTGGATTTATGTATCAATCTCATGGTTTTGAAAAAAACATGAACATGGTGTTCAAAGGAAAATTGAAAAACCATAATGAGATGAAGTTGAGATTTCCTTTATGATTTATGTGTGAGAATAAATATAGAGGAACTTTTACTAAGGGGTCTAATAAATTTTTATGTTTGGAATGGATATTCACCAAGCATTTTATTAATTAAGTGATGGGAATAAGTCATCTAACAATGTGAATGGAGATAAAACTCTACAAAATGTACCTTCCCTGCATTAGTGTTAAAAGTGTAACATGATTGGCAATTATATTAACCAATACCCAAACCCAATTTTTAGTGATGATAAACTATGTTAGAAATCTCTTAATCCAAGGGACAATGTTAAATCTCCTTTGATCACTATTTTTGATGAGGGTTTTGATAATGACATTGTGAATGGTACACTTACCATCTACTGTAGAAATTCTAATGTCATATTAGATCCTGTATCTACACACTCTTTCATATCTAAAGAATTTTCTATGGGAATTAAGATTCCAAAAACAATATTAGATGTGTAAGTATTATTGAAAACCCCTAATGGTAAAATAATTGCATCTCGAGTCTTTAATTTCTCTCAAGTTGACTTTTATGGGAATATGCTACCTGTAAATATTTATGTCCTTCCTTTGGTTGAATTTGATGTTATTCTTGGCATGGATTGGATTTATCTCCCTAAATCTCACATAAATTGTCAAAGGAATTAAAATTTGATATTTTAATCTAACATATGATCTTCTATCAATATAATGATAAATGTGAACTTCTTGTAGAGATTGTATCCACTATATGGGTCATAATTTCCATTTATAAGGGATTTCTATCTCAAATAGTTGGGGAGAAAAACAGAATCGATGATATGCCTATTATTAGGGACTTTGTGGATGTGTTCTCAGAATATTTTTCTATCCATCAACCAAAATGTGATGTTAATTTTTTGATAGAGCTCATACCTGGTTACACACCAATTTTAATGACTCCGTATAAAATAAACCCCATTTAGTTTTAGGAATTGAATAAGAATCTCCAAGAAAACCTTGATATGGGATTCATTCAGCATAGTGTGTCACCTTGGGGATCACATGTTCTCTTTGTGAAAAATAAATATGGATCAATGTAACTTTTCATTGATTTTAGGAAGTTTAACAAGATCATGATCAATTACAAGTATCATATTTTCCATATTGATTACCTTCTTGATCAACTACAAAGAGTTCAATACTTTTCTAAGACTGACCTTCATTATGGATATCATCAATTGAGGGTCAAGAATGGGGATATACACATGATGGAATTATGTAGAAGGTATGGAAACTATGTAGATATAGTGATGACTTTTGTGTTACTAATTCTCCTACTATCATCCTAGATTTGATGAATATAATCATTAGAGACTACCTCAATTAGTTTGTGGTAGTCTTTATAGATGATATTTCTATGTATTCAAAGATCAAGGTAGAGTAGGAATACAACTTAATAATTGTACTAAAAACCCTAGGGAAGGAGGATCTATATGAAAAATTTTAAATTTTTTAATTTTTTCTACAAAAGGTTTCATTTATGGGTCATATAATCTCAAGATATGGTCTGTCAGTATATCCAATAAATATAGAGGCTATTAAATGTTGTCCTAGACTAACCACGCTGGCAGAGATCCATAGTTTTCTAAGTTTACCTAGATATTATTTATGGTTTGTGTATACTTTTTCATGAAAATATATTCCTATGACCAAGATAACATAAAATGGTACCAAATTCCATTATACAGATTAATGTGATGAAAATCTCAAAGAACTGAAGAGAAGGTTGGTCAGTGCATATGTGCTTACATTACCCTGTAGAGGAGAAGGGATTGAAATCTACAGTGATGCATATAAGAAGAAAATGGGATGTGTTATTTTGAATAATAATATGGTTATAGCATATGCCTTGGGACATTGGAAGATTTATGAAAAAAACTGTCCAAATAATGATTTGGAGTTAACTTCGTTATTTTTTTCATCAATGATATAGAGGAATTATCTTCATTGAGAAAATTGTGATATATATATACTAATAAAAAAAATTCTACAGTATATATTATGATATAAGGATTTGAAAACGATCTAAATAATATGGTTAGAGATGAAGGAGGATAATGACTGAATAATACATGACCACCCTGGAAAGAGAATAGGGTCATCAATGATTTGAGTCGAAATAATCATGCTAGATTAACCATGATGGGGATCTCAAAAGATCCAATATTTCTAGATTTGAAAAGGGTGGATATTTAAATCTTGAAGGGAGGGAAAAAATATTTTCTTAATAAATTGAATGATCATCCTTCCATCTAAGAAAAGATTAAAAAGGTGAATAAGTAATATGTAAAGCTGAAGAAGAAGGTTAGAAATGTTCTTGGTTTTAACCTTGATCAGTATGGAATAATAAAGGTCTAGAACCATGTATGTGTTCATTCTACTGTAGATTTCAAGAAGTAGATATTATAGGATGTTATTAGTAATTAATTCTCTATTCATTAGAAGTATGATGATGTATATAGACTTGAAAGAATACTTTTGGTGGGATGGAATATAGAGGGAAGTCATAGAGTTTTTCTCTCAGTGCTTAGTATTGTGGTATGATATGGATTAAAGATAAAATTATAAGGGGATTTTTCACACATTACCCATACCAGAATAGAAAAGGGATAACATCACTATAGATTTTTTACATTAGACTCCCAAAAACCTCTTATGTGTTTAATGTTATATGGATGGTATTTGGTCACATTTCAAAGTATGCACACTTCATTACTACCAGATATTACTTCTTGTTGGATCAGTTTTATAGGATATACATTAAAAAGGTGGTAAGGATTCGTGGAGTACCACACTCTATTGTATTTGATCTAAATCCGGGGTTTACCTTAATGTTATGGAAAAGTATTCAATAAGAACTTAATATAGAATTGAGTTTCAAGACTACGTATCATGCTAATATGGAGGGTCATTCTATGAGAACAATTAAAACTCTAGAGGATATTTTGAGATCATGTTCTCTAGATTTCAAAGGTTGTTGGGATCAAAACCATACTCTAGTTTAGTTTTTATACAAGAATATCTTTCACTAAATAATTTTGATACATCGTTATGAAGCTCTCTATGGGAAGAAATGTAGATCTCCACTGTGTTGGGAATATGATGAAGAAATAAACTATTGGGACCTTAGATAGTTGGAGGAATAGCCAAGAATGTTAGATCCCTTTAGAATCATATCAGTACATCTCAATGTTAGAAGAAAAGTTGTGCAGATAACCGACGGTTTCATCTAGACCTTGAAGATAGTGACAAGGTTTTTCTATAAATATCTCCATATAATAAGGTTATGATATTCATAAAGAATAGGAAACTAAGCCCTAGGTATAGCAGTCCCTTTAAAATTATTTATTGTATTGGGAAATAAGCCTAAATCATGGAACATCTGCCAAATATTTCTCAAATCCATGATGTGTTCCCTATATCTCCCTTAAGGAAGTATATACCAAACCCTTCACAGGCACTAAAATCAGAGGTCACACATCTTGAGCTGGAACATTCTTAAGAGGAAAAACGAAGTGAAATTATGGATCATACTAAGAATGTTATATGAAACAAGACTAATTTCCAAGTCAATGTTTTTTTGGAGGTATCACTATTTAGAGGAAACAATGTGGTAACTTCAGGATACGATGAGGCATATGTATCCTCATTTTTGTATCAGAATATTGAATTTTGGGGGAAATATCATTTTAGGGGGTGTAGAATGTAACCACCCAAGTTTTTATAACCCTTTTTTCAAATAAATTAATCTTTATTTGAATTATTGCATTGAATTCTACACCATTTTGATTATTCATTAAATTATACAATAATATAAGTTTGTGGTACACACAACATCATCATAGCTTTTGTTACATGCAATACTGAGTTTCTACGAAAAAACATTTTATTCTTATAATTATTTAAATGAGATAGTTATAACATAGTATGAAAATTTAGAAATATCAATAGTAATAAATACTTTTTAAATATTATTTATAATTTCTTTATAAAATAAAATATATTTTCATTAAGAAAAAAAAATTTAGTAAAGTATTTATATGTTTGAAATACAATTTTCATAAAAGTTCTACTATTTATATCCTCCTATGAACAACAATAAAATTAATTATTGCCACATTTAGAAATTTAATTTGATAAAATAAATATGATTTTTGAATTCTCCGTGTCAAAATTTTATTGGTGTAAATTTTAGTTACTTTTTGGCGAAACTTTGTTATAGGATTAATTGTGAAAAATACTGAATTTTAATTCAAAACTAATATTTAATATAATTTATTTATATAGATAAATTTTATTTTAATTTCTTTTTAAATTATAATAAGATCAATTTTAAATAATTTTATTCAATTTAGGTCATTTGAAACAATTTTAACATGAAATTGGAAATAAAATCATCCCGACCATTTAATACAAATTTCCTAAAAAACCTAATGTCGTGACACGTTTGCGGGATAATTTTTAAATTAATTTTTGCCTCTTTTGTGACTATAATTTGGAAAACTAGATTAAATATTTTCAATCATGATATTATATAAATTTTCATAAGGTTAAATTAGTTTTTTACCTAATATATTAGTTAAAGTGATTAAAATATAATAATGGCGATTAAAAGAAAAATTAGTTTAACAGAAGACCAAACATTAATCATAAGGCCCAAAATGACCTATAAACTTATAAAAAATCCATTTTATGTTCATATTTATTCCCTATAATCCCATGGATCAGATTTGGACCATTATTCGAGACACCTGACATGTTAAAAACTTGGGTGGAATTTCAATTCAAAAACGTTACAAGAATGCGACTTCTCCTCCAGTATAAAAAAGAACACAACCCTCCAAATTATTCACACCTCTCAATACCTTTTTATAAACAAAAATCTGATAAAATAATCTCCCCAAATCCCTCCCTTGATCCTATAATCCTCTCTTTAAAAATAAATCCATACAAGGAATCCCTTTGGTGAAAACAAAAAGGAGTTACCCAATGAAGAGGTAGCACCCTTCCGTAAACCCTTTTGTTTTATTTTCATTATCCACCCACTAAATTATTATTATTACATTATTATATAATAAAATAATTATCATAAATATATTAATCTTCTTTTATTTAATTTTTTAAACTGAATCTTACACACACTTGCATCTAATGGGAAACGAACTTACTGTTCTTATGTACAGTGAACTACTGCCTCACAAAACGTTGTTGTTCATTTATACTTTACCACATCTCATGGTTGGGAATTATGATAGAACCATTTTTTTATATGATAAATTTTATATAAATGATTTATTTTTTCTTAATTAATTATTATATAAAACATACCTTCATGGATTACATTTTTGGTAAACAAGATAACTTCGTTTGTAGATGTGTGTACTACCGCCTCCTCAAAGCGATGTAATTCATTCACACTTTACATGGAATGTTTTAAAGATGGGTTTAGTGAACATATATGATATATATTAAATAATAATTATAATGGTATTAAATTATATATATACACATATATTTTATTTATTTTCTTTCGTAAAATATGATAATAAAATGGAAGCAACGTTCATGCATATGTACGACCTACCGTCTCCATGAATGATGTATTTCGTTTCATATTTCAATATTTTATATATTATTCTAAATAAATATATATAATCAATATATATGATATTTATATCATGTTTTAAATTATTTAAATAATTATATCATTATCTATGTAAGACGATCAAGAATAAAAATTCAAAACATGTACGAAAAACAAAGAAGATAATACCTGAAACATAACATTAAATGAAATGGTTAATAAAAGGGTAATATAAAGTAATAAGAAAATAATATATAGTATTATATATAATAATATGCTTATTTTTTATCTATATTATAAACTTATATTTATTATACATGAGTTCAGTACAAGTACAATGAGATTCAAGACATAAGGTAAGGGTTTTCTTGTTTCACTTTTATATCTATGAGATTTATGCCTTATTCACCAGTCATTTTTTTGTGGTGTATATACATCTCATGAATATGTTATATTAATATTACATGTAAATTTATTGGTATTTACATTTCCATTTTACAATATCTCTTTCATGGGGTTTTACGGTTTAAATGATTCTAAATATGTAATGTAGTTTTTTCTCAATTAGTCTTCATAGAAGCACATGTTTTCTTAAGCACCTATATTATATTTAAAGGGTTATATACATCCAAATGACATGTTATATCCTGAATATCCTTTATTTAATGATATTTTAAGCTTAATTTAATTTTATTTTCTTACATGGGGAGTATGATTCAAAGTTATCATGTGGTAAGATTTTATTGCAATAATCTCATCATTTATTTGGATTGTTTATGATTATGATTACATTGATGAAATATTACAATATATATTTAAAAGAAACTTATAAATTTTCTTCTTCTATAGTTATCCTTTATGTATTCATATTTATAAATTTTTCACTCTTTGTTACTTAATATAATTAATAAAAAAAATTCATGAAAATATCAACTCACTTACCTTTTCAGAAAGAAATCTATTTTATTCAAAAACGATTTTTTCAAAAATGTTTTTATAAAATATTTTTTCACATAATTATAAAAGGAATTTTTTTTAAAAAAAATTGTTTTTAAATATTCTTATATACGATTTTTTCATACTCTCAATGAAAAATGTTTTGAAAAATGTTTTCTGTTCTTAAAAAGAATTTTCCAAATATGAATTGATATTTTCCTAATGATTTTTTTTAAAGTATATTTCAAAATTATTTTTCATATAAGATGAAATCCCTTGGTGTTATTCATACCTTTCCTAGAAATGATCCAAACATTCCATTTATATTCTTTCTCTTAATGGTCTATGTATTGATGTAATAATATTTATGAACCTTGAATATATTTAATGGGTAATATTTTTATGAAACATGGTACTCTTCCATAGGTTTTAAGATTTTTTTCCCTATTCTTTTCATGGGATATTCATTGATTAAATTATTATGAAACCTTTCTCTTTTCCATAGATACGAATATTATTATATGCTTATGACACACATTTCATTTTAGAGGTTGAATGTTAATTTATCTTGTGGCACATGCATGTATGATTTAATTGTGTGAAAAGTGGAACATATATCTCCCTAATATGAATTGTTTAATGATAAATATTTTATGATCTAAAAGGGTACATAGGAGTTTATTCCATTCCTGAAAATAGTTGGTACATGGGAGGGAATCCCAAGGATGAAATAATATGGTACACATGAGGGAATCTTGAGCTTGAAACAAGGTGGTACACAAGAGGGAATCTAAAGCCTAAAACAATATGGTACAAGGGGGGCTTCCCAACTTGGGAACAATAGAGTACATGGGAGGGAATCCCAATCTAGAAACAAGAGGCTACACAAGATTACTTCAAAATCCCAAAGCAGTTACATAAGTGATTATCCCAATACCAACCTGTTATGAGGGTCTTGGTAGGTAGCCTTGATATAGGAATTTATATGATTATATATCTACCACAACTACATGTCTTATTCCTATGTTATTTTTTCATAGATTATTCTCTTAATTCCCTTATAATTCATTTTTATGATCTTAAAATATTTATGGCATGCTTCATGTTTATGATCTTTGTTATGATGGGTATGATCTTATAATATCAGGATCATGTTCTCAATCCCTTATACTACTGATTATGCTTACAAATATCCATTTATACCCTTAAATAGAATCTAATCTCACCAATTTTCAACTTTCTTTTCCCCATGTTATAAATATATTTACTCTGTAGGATATTTATAAGAAGGTTGGTCGTCATGATGAACCTTGCGGGATATAATGTAGCTCATTTATGTGCCCGTTTTTATGTTTCTATGTTTCAAAAGGAACTGGACTAATATGTCCCTTAGGCATCTATTTGTGTAATGTATTGAGCATTAAAAAAAATGATTCAATGTTAATGTATGTGAAGTGAGGTCCATTATAGGATCTCCTGATATTGTACTATAACTCAATATTATTCGACTGAATTTGAAATTATAGATGAACTCAATAGGAATAGGGTTAAACAGCTTTCATGGATTTAGTGATCAATATGTTAATAGAAAAGAAAAGGAGAATAAAGAGGACTCGAGATATTGTTGTTCTGGTTCCAATGAGACATATAGATTGAATAACAGTGTTTGACTAGAGACATTGGCTCAACACCCACCAGAGAAATTTTTTAGAGAACCCCTACTATGCATAGATGGAAGGAAGAAAAATGGGCGGAAGAAAAAATAATACGGAGGTATGGAAAATGGAAATTTTTCTCTTTAATGAGGTTAATGGTTGGCTCACATGGATTGGATAATTGTGCACCAACTATGAAACACCATCAGTACAAAGGGGTCACCTCACACAGTTGTCCCACATTGTTTTTCAAACTGTATGGAAACCCTAAGAATCCCCATTGAAAAAAAATGAATGCTTTTATGCATGGTCTTGCACCCCCTCCATCATGGTTTTAAAAACCATTTCAGTTAGACCTTGAGGGACACAATTTTACACCTAGGATGCCACATAATTTTTCCAAACAGTGATCCCTAGTCTGCACACCCTGAACATTTGTGTTCTTAGCCTCCATTGAACCCAAAACATAACTAAAACCCTGATGAACCTTCAGAGACTCTAAAACCATCCAAAATAAGGTATATTGTTAATTAAAATCTCATAATTATGTTTTAATAATCAAGGAATGTTTTTTTACCCACCAATCTCCAAAAATTCAAAACAGGTGGGGAATTCAACCCACTGTAAAAACTGGGATGTTATAATCTCCCCCACCTTAACATAGCTCATCCACAAGATATAAAAAAGCGGAATTATTGTACCAAAAAGAACCATCTCATTTAAATCACCATGATGGAAACTAGTTATAATTGTAACAAGTTAACTAACTCAAGGGATCCCACATTAGGAGTTACCTACCCCGTTTGAATCTCGACCAAAAGCTCAAAACAAATTGATGGTTCAGAAACCATACCCATACTCAAGGTACTTTTATGACACATAATCACCCATGCACCTCATTAGGTTCTCACCTCATGCCTATATCACAACTTAAAGCCATCAATTATCACATCTCATCAGATGCCCACTATGTGCCCATGTCACACCTGGATCCTAAGAGGTCCTGCATCCCATCAGATTCCCACAAGTATTTATACTGATTCCCACCTCACATAGAGCCCTCATTATAATTATTCCTAAATTGAAATTCATCTCAAATAAACCTACATATTGTTCATTCCCAAATTCAGTCTCACTTATAGTAACTTTTAATGTAAAAACACCTCCTATGTATATATATATATATTTATATATATATATATATAACCTAATGCATATGAGAAAATTACAACATACTAACCATCTTTTGGTTAGTCTAAAATACATATTGTGAACCATGTTCACTCATATGTAGACATTCCATACTAATGGTTATATGACAAACAAAAAAAAGGAACCCAGTCACTCCCATAGTGTACCTCTAACCATCGTCAGCTCATCAGCCTGCTCTGCACCTAGAAACTCCAAGACATGTACCTAGCCTAAATCATGGCCTCCAATTGGTGTTGTAGCAGCCACTATCCCCTAACACCACTAATAGGTCCTGCTATTTTTGACATGACCTATTGGTGTAGCTGAATCCAGGCTGTGAACTCCTAGTAAGGCTCCCAATCCGACCTCAAATGCTTGATTCTGACCTCATATTCCTAATTCAAACAAAGTCCATAACACCCAGATAACCAAAAAGGCTTCCTCCTAAACCTCTCAAGATGTCCCATATGTGGAATTTCCTGACACTCATTTGGATGTCACACGCACTGAGTCTGGACATGTCATGATTTCTTTCACTTGAGGTACACCACTAAGGACCCACTCCTCAGTAGTCTTATTGAGTCCTTAGCCTCACTACCCTTCTATAACGCCTCTTAACAATTCTTTCTACATCCTAAAGCATCACCACTAATGTCACCTAAATCCAACACTCAAATTGAGTAATTCCGGTCTATCTTACTACCCTGGGCTATCAATGCCTATTTCACTTCCTTTAATAATGATCCCAACCTGAATATGTTTAGTTGTACCAGAATGGAGGGTAATAAACCATCCTTGTAATGCCTCACCATTGAGGTGTCTCTGCCCACAATATCAAGTACAAAATGATACAACATGGGAAATATAGATATATAGTCCATGATGGAGATGTATCTCTACTAATGGATTAAAAAATCTCAAGCTCTCTCCACCCTCAATGTCTCTGGGATAAAATTATCAAAGAACCTATCCTAAAAATATTTCTAGAATAGTCCCTCATGTATACCTACCTGAACTTTCATGACCCACAATCATTTAGCCAGTCCTCTAAGCATGTATGTCACCTATTTCACCCTACACCCCAAGGGTGTCACAAGATGCTCGAAGATCATCTTCATTGACTCTATATAGTTCTCAGTAACATATAGACCACCCTCCCTGAGAAATAGTGGTGGGTGTTGCGACTAGAAATCTCGAGTCAAGTATACCATATAAGGATATTCTCCCTGATATCCCCTATATATACCCTTCATAACATGTACTAGGATTTCCCTGAGCTGTTATTCAAGCCTAGACCTAATGGATTACAAATCTAGAAGTTGTGACGCATGCCTATCATGGGGATTGGTCAAAAGAATTTGTATTTTTTCCCTAGTGTAGCACAATGGCTGAAATGGGTCATCTCACTTGAGGAGCCTTTAAATTTGTTCACATAATTAATCTAAATCATCTATTATTATAATTTTTGTGGTTTTAACTATTTAATGAAAATGAGAGAATATTTTTTTAGTAATGACATGAAATAATGAAAATTCTTAATTATACTAACATGAATACGGGACAGAATGAGTTAAGAATAAAGCACTTGGTTTTGGGGTTCAGTTTTGGGTTCTATCATCATTTTCATTTAATTGTTGAATTTTAGTTTGATAATCCAAACTTGAAATATCATGATTGAATCACATTTATTTTCCTGAATAGAAATAGTTTTAGTTTTACATTATTGGGTGCAGTCACCACATATAGATAATTTACCTCACCCATGTATACAACTCAAATCTACCACAAACTTAAAATAAACTTTAAAGAAAATTCAATAACACCTTAACCTCCCCTCAGGCCAAGCCTTATATTTAGCCTCTCATTTCTGAGAGTAAGAGATCACAATGGTGGAAGTATTGGAAGAGATAAAAAGATATAGAGATAAATAATTTATAATGATTGTTAAAATTATTATTATTATTATTATTTATACATATTATTTTAAATATGAGAGAGGAAAATAATAAAATAATTTTAAAAAAATAATTTGATAATTATATTAATTATATTAATATTAATATTAATATTAATATTATTAATATTATTAATACTAATAATAATAGTTATACACATAATTAAAATAAGATAGTTGAGAAGAAGAATTGTGGGATGGATAGAGAAACAAAAATGCATGGATTAATAAAACTAATTTTAAAATTACAATTGGAAAACAAAAACTAAAATTAGAAAAACTAAAAAAATGAAAAAGACTAAAATTCGTAGATTTTTAGCCATCCTCCCGCAGTGTAGATCTCCTCCTTGGTTCCTCGGAAGGAATCATATGAAATTGAATGATTTGGGAAGGATGGCCTCTCATTATTTTATAATCCAAAATATATACTAGAATATTTTTCACATATTTAGATCATTAAATGGAAGGTTCTTGAATTCCATGATTCAAAAAATTGGTTGATAAATGTCCTCTACTTTGACCCTAAAAATTTCATCATAATTTTCCAATGGATTTATGAGTTATGGAATTTTTATTGGCTGTGTCTTTTTCTGTCTAAGATTTCAAGGAATCATCCTTTAATTTATTTCATTTAAGGGACACCTTAATGGATGAAAAACTTCATATAATTTAATGGGTGAACTCATAGTTGAGGCATATTTAATATAAAGGTTTAGTCAACCAAATTTGAGGTATGTATCCTAACTTATGCTTTAGTTAAGAAGGCAGGATCCATGATCTCCTCCCATAAGATTTTCCAAATTTAATGATTTTTCAGGCCTTTATATTTTCAAATAATCTCTTGGCCTTGAATCCAATGTTGAGTAAAATAAATTCATGAATCATACAAAAAGATAATCATTCAATTTTGATTTATAATATACACATAATGTTTCTCTATAAAATACCCTCACATATAAACCATGCTTATCCTAAAGCATAAAATCTCAAAAAAGAGTTATAGAAGTTTCTAATATTGTCAATGTTCAAATTTAAATGAAATAAAATCAAAAGATTTTCAATTTAAAATCACATTTTCAAATTCCATATAAAATATAAATTCAAATTACAATTTTTTAAATGATAAAAACAATCAATATATTTGAATTTTCCCCTTTGAAAAAATTATGGAACTTTTCCTTTCATGCATTAAAGCTCCAAGATGCCAAATCACGATTTACCTCACTTTTTATTCCTTTCCCTTATCCATCAATATAAAATTCAATTAGATTTATGATAATATAATGATAAAAATATTATTATCCATATGCATGTAAAATAACTAATTTCTCCACTGTTTAAATAAAAAAACACATAAAATCATGTGGAGTTGAAATTAAAGTTCTAATGACTCTATGGTTTATAGTTGTTTGGATTTGATGTTTAAAAATAATGCTCAATGAGTATGTGTAACTATTAAATATAAAGAATGATACTCAAAGTTAAAATGTATAATGATGTAATCCCCTTAAAATTGTAACAACTCCTAACATTCCTTAAGGCTCAAAGTAAAGATCATGATCAAATTAAGCATAATGAATGATTTATTCCCTCGAATATTTTTTTTACTTTTATTCATTTTTTTAAAAATTATTTTTTTTCATTTTTTTTGAATGTTATGATTTAGAATAAACCTCACATCCACCACCTAACCACATATGATAGAAGTAATTGGTCTAGTAACGATTATTTTTGGTTTACCCGAATCCCAACATTTTTTCTCTTTTTATGGTTCTTTTTGTTAATTTCATTTTTTAAAATTTCAAGAGGGGAAAAAATAGTGTACAATGAATAATTCCATAGCCTTTTAAAGTTACCCCAACAACCACCCACACACTTATTCTTTACATTATAAATTATCCCTTTTACCATGATTCCATTTATCCCCTCACTTCAACATTAAAATGTCATTCAATTACTAAGATTATGGTAGGAATTGATAAAAATGGATTGAAACCTGGATCATCCCTAACAAGTTCATTGATGGTAACTATGTTCTAATGATGGATTGATGTAAATGTGGTATTTTAAGGATAATTGTTTTATCATAATATTACTAAATCATTTTAAATTTTTTTTGTACATACATTGCTTTGATATGTTAATATTCAAGTTCCGGTAGGTGGCATATTCCAAGATCACTCAAGAAATACGCTCACGATAAAATAAAAAGTACATAGTAAACATATCCTCTTGGGAATGTGACATATGATTTGGTAAAATAACTCAAGGTATGATTAATAATAACAAATCAATTATGTTTAGTTTTAAAAAATCAAATCAAGAAATTTTGTAATGAAATTTCATTTACATGAATCAATTATTTTAATCAAATCACGAGTCCTCATTTTAATATACATGATTAACTTTAATCATTACGTTTTCGATTTTACTCATTCAATCACATTGAAATTGAAATATAAAACATGGAATCTCAAGATTCCTAAAACTTATGTCTCCTATATAAGTCAAGTGAAACGTGAATTCAAGTGTGGGCATGAAATTTCCATTTTAAAGGTCAAAAACAAATTCGATAAAAAATTAAGGAATTTAAAAGAAAAAAACTAGAATTGAAATCTCTTTATGAAATGAATGTTAGTTTTATTCCTTATCAAGTTGAGGCTTCCATATTCCAGATGAACATGTAAAATAGGATTACACAATTTAGCACACATATCATATCTTTTACGCTCAACATGATAGATGAAGGGGGTTGTATGTTGAACTACTTCCTAAGACTAAAATTAAAATATAAATTCCTAGAATTTAAGTTTGGGATAAGTCTTGGTATGATCCCCCATGTGTCCCCTAAATTTATACTACCTCTAGAGGGCAGTACTAGCTATTAGCTAATTTCAGATGGTGGATGAGGCTTCTTTGATTTGAACCACCATATGTGGCTTTTCCTAGATTTTGCATCATCCTTGTTCTTGTGGTAAGATCCATGGATAGAGTAAAAAATATCCTCCACCTTCACAATGAGTTATAGTATGGATGGTGGTGGTAGGATAATGTATGGCCTATCTTCTTCATTGGATGATACTTTTGAAACCTTCTTATATTTCAGTGATGGATTCATAGGGGCTTTAATAAGAGCAACCTCTATTCTGATTTCCTTAGGATCAGATACCTGGATCTCCTAATGGAACACCTAAAATGCATATTAATTGAAATAAGGGTGGTCTATGTGTTCCTTAGAAGGAGCATGTCCAATTTCTTCTTCCTCGTCCAAGGTATAAAAAACAATTGTTGATTCTATATAATCAAAATAAAAGGTAGTGATGTACGATTCCGATTAAATAACATCAGAAGAGATGGAGTCAAAAAATGGTTCAACTCCCTGAGTTGGTTCAACATCAATATCTACATCAGTGGTAAGTGCCTCTTAGAGTAGACTCTTAATAGATGGAGTTATGTAGTCAAGCTCCTCCATCTTGACTTCAAATTCCACCAAATGGGTGGTTTCTTCCTTCAGTGGTGTGGGATCTTCTTCTTTTCATTGTATGGGGGGATCAAGCAGATCCTCACATTTGATTCAGAATTCATCAAATCTAAGTTGATCCCCACTTGTAGTGAAATAGGTAAGTCTTCCTCCATTACCCCTCAGGTTCATCAATTTCAATGATATGTGGGGAAATTTATTCCAAAATTTTATCAAGTTCTTGCTCCAGCTTAGGGTTGGGTTTCTCCATTAATGAAAAAAAAGAATAAAATTCTCTGTCATCCTTTCTTGATAGTTTTTATATTCTTTCTCAAAGTTATTTAAACAGATACCTACAAAAATATTCATATTTTTCTTATTGTTTTTGTTGCACCTGCGAGTAAATTATCCATGCATAATAATCTGAATTTGAATACAAAATAGATTTCCTTTTTTATTTTATTATAAAAAATAAATGAAATCAACTAAATATGTGAAAATAGGAAAATTAAATGAACTATTGATTGTATCCTCGGCAACGGTGGTAGTTTTGACACATGCATATTGTGGGGCATAGTCAAAAGAAATTATTTTTTTTTTTTCTAGTGCAGCATAATGGCTGACCAGTGTCATCTCACTTGAGGAGCCTTTCACTTTGTTCATCTACATTATCTAAATCACCTATTTTAATTCTTTTTGGGGTTTTAAGTGTTTAATGAAAACAAAGATAATATTTCTTCTTTTTTATTAATGGTATTAAATAATTGAGATTATAATTTATATTAACATTAAAAGAAGGCAAGATTTAAGAAGAAAGCTCTTAGTTTTGGGTATCAGTATAGGGTTTAATCAACAATTTATTTTAATTTTTTAATTTTAGTTTGATAATCCAAACCCGAAATCTCATGTTTGAATCACTATAATGTTCCATAATGAAAATGGATTGAGTTGCCCATTATTGGGGGTAGTCACCACATCGAGGAAATTCTCCTCACCCAAGAAAGCTACTCAAATCTACTATAGACATAAAATAAACTTTAAATAAAATTCAAGAACACCTTGACCACCACCAGGCCAAGACTCAAGGTAAGCCCCTCATTTCTGAGACTAAGAGATCACAATGGTGGAAGGATGGGAAGAGAGAAAGATATAGATAAATAATTTATAATTAATTTTAAAATAATAATAATAATAATTATTATTATTATTATTAATTAAAGAAAATTTTTTTTGAAAAAAGAGAGAGTACAATAAAAAAATAATTATAAAAAAATATTGTTATAAATATAATAATTATAATAATAATATTCTAATTAATAATTATATTATTATTAATATTAATACTAATAATAATAATAATTAAAATTAAAATAAGATAATTGATAAAAAGGATTGTGGTATGGATAGAGAAACACAAATTCATGGAATAGTAAAACTAAAATTAAATTATAATTAAAAAACCTAAAATTAACATAACTAAAAAAGATGAAAAAGAATAAAAGGGGGTTATTTTCATCTGACCTACCTCGGTGGAGTTCTCTTCCATTGTGGCTCAGATGGAGTGAGATTGCATTGAATGATTTGGGAATGAGGATAACTCATCCTTTTTTAGTCCAGAATATGTCCTCTTATCGCAATCCAGGTTCCTAATGATAATCGTAAGTAATTATCACATCACATATATACATATATAAATCATATGTGTCTATAAAGAAAATAGAATGAAACATCCCTTTACATACCAGGACAAGGATCATGTACCATAATAGGTAACAATCATATCTATGTGTGCCACTAATTATGGAAATCATATAAATTGTAATAGAGTAATGCAAAATAGTAATTCACACCCTTGGTACTTTGGTTTGTCCTTCATGCATAAGGTTGAAGGAATCCAAACATGATCTATTAACCCAGTTCTACTGACATCATAATATTTGGTGTACCATACCCATGTATTATGACCCAAAAAAGTAAAATAAACTACTCTAATACCACTTGTAGAGACCCAAACCAATTTTCTACCCAAACAGTGCTGGGGTCCGGTTTACCAGTAGGCCTTAAGTGCGCCTTCCCATACTCCAAATGTTGTTGACTATTAGTGAGGGTGTAAAGAGGTGATAATGGGGAGACTATATCCTCATTTGATGATAATAATAATGGTATATAGATAAATATAAAGTAGAAGAATAAGTTCCATAAACACATACAAGTAACCCACCAAATAGGAAGAACATATAACTTCTAATAAATTAACTGCATTCTCATAATAACCATTTTTATAATTAATACATTATAAAATACAATTTATAGAACATACATCCAATAAAGGTCATACAAAACAATATTAAAAGGGGTGTCCCATGGAAAACCTCAGTACATACATATGTATAATCATGATGATATAGAAAATAAGGAATAAAAAGAAACTCTAGCAGTTGCAAGAACCTTGATGATCCCTTACCATCCATTCCATGAAAAAAGTTCATACACTAAGTGTATTGAATAGAACATTTGAATAATATTTGTTTCTTAAATTTGAGTTTTATTTCATTTTATACTCCAAAAAACTATATCCTTTAATTAATGAAGTGAGTATAATTAAATGAGGTTGTTGGGTTTCGAATGTTATATGACTGTTGGTCAATATGATTGTTGGTCAATATGATCGTTGGTCAATATGACTGTTGGAAACTGAACTATTAATGTTACAATTATTTTTTATAAATAAAAGTGATCATGGTTAATTAATAAAAAAATAAGAGTTTATGGCCTCATCCAGTAGACTCGGGTCATACGAAGCCCATCTGTCAGAGCTTGTGAAGGAGGTAGCATCTCTGGGCTTTGCTCTGGGCCAAGCCCAAGCTGAGCTTCAACATGGGAAGCTTGAATGAAATCACCTAAGGGTGAAGTTCAAGCTGATTGAAATCACCACACAGGAAATGTTGTATGAGCTGCCCCAAGATTCTATCACCAGAGCACACCAAACACTTAGGTCCTATATATGTGTTATAAGGGGCTATGTAACGCGACCTTAGTTACTTGTGTAAACCTTTTGTATAAGTAAAATTGTTACTTCTTATTATGGTAAATTTTTCTAATTTCAAATGTCCGGATAAATATAGGAAGAATTTATAAAAGTTCCATATTATTAATGAATTTTGGCATAAAAGGGTATTTTAAATTTTTTTTTCATAAAATAATTAAAAATGTGAATTTATTTTCAAAAAATAGTCTTATACAGTTGTGTTCATTATGAAATTTAGAGTCTAATAAGTTCAACTTAATTTTTAGTGAATAGTAAAGTATGAATAGTAACAAACCCATATGAATAGTATATAAATAGTATTGAATACTATATCAACCAAAAAAAATAGATGCTTCACCCATGAATGTGTAAATACATTTTAGACATCTTAAATGTGAAAAAATGATCATAGTATAAGTTTTGGTATTTTTGTATGTCATAAATATTTTATTTACAATTTTATAATTAATTTAATAATTTAAAATGTAAATGTATTTTCATAAAATGTAATAATATATTGTTACTTTATTATGTTATGGTTATATGATAATTTTATGGGACCTTGATTACATTTTTAAGGTATTACAAAATGAATTATAGTTTTAAATTTGTATTTTTGAAATAAATATTGATTTTATTTAAAAAATAAATTAAAAATAATTAGAAAATTATTTTCATAAATTATAGTTCATTTTTTTTAATTCAGAGCATCAATATTAGGTTAATGTGAATTTTTGGGATTTTTCTGAAACAGTTGATTTTTCAGTGAATAGTAAAAAATACAATTTTGAGTTTTGGGTGTTTAATGACATCATTGATAATGTAATCATGATGTAATAAATCTTGTCAAGTTGTGAATATTAAGATATGTTTTGAGGTGTCCCATGTGTCCAATACCATGGGCAAGACCATGGTTTTTCAAATACCACCGATGAGGTGTCCCTTGGAAATTAGTTAAATATTCCCACTTTTTTTATATAAATATCAAGTCATTCCCTCATTCGTTTCATTCCAAAATCCTACTCAACGAAGTTCTAGTATTTTTACCTCCCAAGGAGTCCTCCCAAGGTTCACTCAAGCCTCCCAAGGTCCCGACCTTCAAGCTTTTGAAGTTACTCTTCAAGGTGAGGGAAACTTTGACCCTCCTCTTTTAAGTCATGACTTCTTTTATGTTATGTCTTATAGTTCCATTTTATTATGTGGGGGACTATTATTCTTTATCTTTACTACTTTCCATTTCATTTCAAAATGATGAGATACCCTTTCTGATCTGATCAATTTATTTTCCGAATTTTTAAGTGGCACCGTTAGGCTGCCTAATTTTTTATAAATGAAATTACATCTTCTCTTTCCTTTCATGTTTCCTTTTCATGTGGTATAAATTTCAATTATCCATACCTTGTTATTATCTCCATGTTATTCATCCTTTATAATATATTACGAGTTATTTATAAGTGGGTTACCCGTGTACCATCTATTTTGAATTTTTTCTAAAAGGATGTTATGTAGCTGTTATGCTGCAGATTGTTCATCTCAAAATTCCTCTCTCTTTCTCTCAAGAAATTATCTTGTTTTATTTATGTGAATACCCAAACCTATTTCTTTTCTATGGGTGTTCATAAATACAAAAAATATATATATTTTATTTTGTAATTCACATACATATAACCCTCACTCCATTTCTATGTGTTATAAATGACATAATGATCTTATTTTTAAGAACTTTTAAAACGTCTCAATTTTGAAATAAAACCCATTTATTTTGTTATCTATGTGTTATTTATGAGATTTTTCATTTTTATATATGTGGATCACATGAAAATAATACATATTAAGGGTTTTCCCTAACAGTTCATCAATGCATTTGGTAAAGAATTTAATATCTAGAGATGACAAGTTTCACGATACCTTGGTGGAAAAACTTGGTATTTTTTATAACACCTTAGGATGAACCTTTGTGATATGTTCATGAGTGTCTAAATGAAATTTTGTAGCCACATATTCATGTTGTGATTTATGTTCATTTTATTATGATATTCCTATTTTTACTTTGCTCATGTCTTATGGTTTTCATCAAGTTCTTATTGATATCTCATGTAAACTGATTCCCTTGGTTTCCTTACTGGGCCTTTAGCTCACCCATTCCTTTGATGTATGTCTCCAGGTTGTGAGAAACAATAACTGTACATAGGATAATAATTTCAAGAATCTTTTAAACGTAATTTAATATATTTTTCTTAATTTTTTAAGTTTTATTGTTCCTGATTTCCAAGACACTAGACTTTAAAAATACGCTGTTTGTAAAATGTAATGAAAAGTTATGTAATAAAAAGGTGGGATGCCACACTACACTTCAGCTCCTAATCCATATCCATTAATTTAACTTAAAACTGTAAAGTATAAACGCATCCTAAAGTTCCCATGCAAGGTGTGAAAAAGAATATTAGTATGCCACCACCAATGTGTTCCTATCTTATATCTATGAGAATGTAGGTGTGTACAAATACAAATAAAATAGTACAAGCACATTATGTAATATGAAATGCTTCCCATGTTCTCAGTATCCACCAAGAATCACCCACATTATTTTTTCATCACTGGTAAAATGGTAGTAGGAGGATCCTTATCATATACCCAAGGAATCCTCTATCATAAATTAGTCCATGTGAACCCTCCTGTTCCACCTTCAAAATATAACTCAGCACATCATGCCATTATCAAGTATCTAACCTCCCAAAGTCACACACAAAGAAATAACTGGTCCCTCATCCCTTATGTTACATTCCCCATCAGCTCAAAACCCAATGTACAAGGAAATGCAACATCCATCATCCCAAATAAACTTGTCCCATCAACTTTAGTATATGGCGAGCCTCATCCCCAAACTGATGGTCTCAACATTTTCAACCAATGGCTCCTCACCATCCACATCAATTTATATGGAATGAAACTCTAAACCTCACTAATGTTCAACACCATCCTAAGAAAAATATAATAAAGGAATCTACCCAAATTAGTGTTTAACACTACCACATCATCTAAGTGCTATCTTTCACAACACTATTCAATATAGTACGTCATACATTCATAGTGAGAAATCATCACCAAGAAATTCCTAAGACAGAAAACTCTAGAACCATGTGCCCCAAAAACCATATTTCTCAATCTTATTTCCATCATAATCTAATATCACAAGATCCATTCTCAAAACATGAAGATCACATCACCTCATTCTGAGTACCGTGTTATCCAACCAGTGATCAACATCACCCCAAATAATCCCTTAGTCCATTCCCATCTTGGAGATCAATGTATCCTTAATAGAAGTTGTTATACAAACAATAATTCATATCAAAACCTTTCCCATTTTATTCCCATGTGACTATTTTGATATATATATATATATATAATTTAACTAAACAATTTAACACCCTACCCTAAACTTCCCAAATTTTGAATCTTCTATCTTTGCCTCACATGAAACAACATGCCTAGGTCCCAACTAGAGGCATCCCAAATAATATTTTTATCAATTTATAATAATGGTGTTAATTATTTTGGATTTTTTTTTCATACTAACTAATTGAAAACTCAAAAACACACCCCCAAAACGCTCTAAAAATCACAGAGAACGAAAAAACCACCTACCTCATGTTGGTAGACACTCGCATGCCCGATATTTGCCTATAACTAGATCCAATTCAAATGAAATCAGAATTATAGGTGATTGATATGAAAATAAGGTAAAAAAACTCACACAGATTTAGTACTTAATATGGGGAGTGAAAAAAAAGTGACGAAAGAGGGCTTGAGATTTTAATAACTCGGTTCTAATGAGACTGGCAGCCTAGAGATTGGTTTTTATATAGAGAGTGTGGCTCAACACCTAGTAGAGGATATGTTTTAGGGAACCCCTTGATGAGTATGGATGGAATGAGGAGAAATGGGAGAAATAATGGAAAAAGGGGAGGAAGGAAAAATGGTAATTTATCCTCTTTAATCAGGGGCATGGTTGGCACACATTGTTTGGATAACCATGCATTAATTGTGCAAAACCCATTATCCAAATTGGTCACCTTACACGGTTGTCCCATACAGTTTTCCAAATCGCAAGGAAATAGTGTGAATCACCTTCGTTAAAAACTACAAACTTAGCCACATGGATGTGTTCCCCCACCATCGCAATTTTAAATTTTTTTTCCAAGAGACATGGATGACTACCCAGTTACACCTAGAAGGCCGCAAGGTTTTTCCAAACTATGTGCCCTAAGTATTCTCACAAAGAAAAGTTGGTTTTTCATCCTTTGATGCACCCTAAAACATTCCAAAATCCCAAGGAACATTTTGAGCATCAAAACCCATCTAAAAAAAGATTAATAGTCAAAGTAACTCTCATAATTAAGTTTTCATAATCATGGAAAGAGTTATTATACCCCCCCCCCAAACTCTAAAAATTCAAAACGGGTGAGGATTTTGACCCACTAAAAAACCTGGGCCTTTACACAAATGCTCCATTACAATGATTATCATGAGATAAATATGATCATGATAATGAAAATTTATTATATATCATGGATTGATGACTTGTTCTATAAGCTATGTAGATTTCAATACTTCTCTAAGGTGGATCTTTGAATGGGGTATTATCATGTAAGGGCAGAGGAGGAGGATGTCCCCATGATAGCTTTCCTTACAAGGTATGGTCACTATGAGTTCATTGAAATTCCATTTATAATTACTAATGATCCATAAATATTCCTGGGATTTATGAATAGAGTATTTATAGATTACGATGAAAAATCTGTCTTAGTCTTTATAGAAGATCATCTAACAATCTCCAAAAGAAAGAAGGAGAATGAGGAGCATCCAGGCATTGTTATAAAGAACTTATGGTAGTTGAATCATTATGAAAAGTATATTAAATTTGTGTTTTGGTTAAAACAAGTCTCATTACATGTTAATTTATTCACAAGTAATGGGATATCTATGGACCCATTGAAGATATAATCAATTAAAGGAAAGAAAAATCCAAAATTTGTGAGAGATATCTATAGTTTCCTTGGACTAGTAGGGTATTATCAATGATTTTTGAGAGATTTTTCGTGATTTTCGAACCCTATAACCACTCTAACATAGAAGGGAGTTATGTTTTTTTGAATAATTAATGTGAATTGAACTTATTGGATTCGAAAAGGAGGCTTATTATTATACTTGTACATATGATACCCAAAAGTGGGGAAATTTTCATGCTATACAGAAATTCTTTATAGAAGGGTTTGGGCTCTATAGTAATGAATAATAACAATGTTATAGCCTATGCCTCAGGGAAATTGAAATTTCATAAATATAACCACCCAACACATGATCTGAAGTTAGATGCATTAATCTTTACAATTAAAATCTAGCACCATTCTCTCTTTGGGGAGAAATGTGAAATATATATGGATCGTAAGAGCCTCTAGTATATATTCACTTAAAAATAGATGAATATGCACTAGAAAATATGGTTAAATATGATTAAGGACTATTAATACTCAATAAAATAGTATGTTGGGAAAGAAAATAAAGTTATAGATGATCTAAGTAGAAAGGATCTGGAAATTTAATCATTTATTAGAGTTAAAAAGGATCTTATCTTCTTAGAATTAAAAATTATGGACATGGGAATCATAAAGGAACATTATCACTATTTTCAAAACAGATTTCTTAACCATCCCTTTTAGAGAAGATAATGGATGCTCAAAGATATTATATGGAAATTCAAATGAAGGAAGAAGCTATAAGAAAATAAAAAACCTTAGAGTTCAAAATTTATGAAGAATGTGTTTTCAGATTTGGGTTTGGACTATGTGTACCCTCAAATCCCGAGTTAAAGAAAGAGCTATAGGATGATGTAAATAGCTTGACCTTATATATCCACTCATAGATCAGAAATATGTATTGATATCACTAAAATCACAATTGGTGTTACAATATGATGGAGGAGATCATGGAATCTACATCAAGGTGTCTTATATGTTAGAAAGTTAAGGCAAAAAGAAAAAAAATACAAGGTGATGATGCGACAATTACTCATACCTAGACGAAAATTAGAAAACATGGCCATAAATATTTCCACTAGTCTTACAAATACATCAAGAGGAAATAATGATATATGATTATTTTATGTCATCTTTCAAATAATGCACACTTTATTTCAATTTGGGATTTATTATCACTTGATATACTTGTAATGATTTACATTATAATAGTGGTGAGGCTACATATAACAAAAATATCGATTATATCTGATAAATACCTATGATTTACCTCTATGATCTGGAAGAGTGTCTAAAATGCTCTAAAAATTGCGTTGAACTTCATCATGGCTTATCAGCCTCAAACTGATGTCCAGTCTATCTGGACTATCCGGACACTCAAAGATATGTTGATATCATATTCAATTGACTTCAAAGAAGGAAGAGATCAAAATCCCCCTTTATTATAGTTCTCAGAAAATAATAGTTTTCAATCATGAATACAAACGTCTCCCTATAAAGCCCCTTATGGGAAGAGGTTTAGAAAACCAAGATGATGGGATGAAGTTGGTGAACAAAAATTGCTTGGTCGTGAAATGGTTTATAAAATGGTGGAAAAGGTCAAGACCATTTAGTAGGGCTAATCAGAGTCGATATATGATCTATGATAACAATATTTGATGATACATAGAGTTAGAGGTTAGAGATAAGGTATTCTTATTCACATCTCCACTAAATAATTTCATGATATTTGGGTGGAAGGGAAAGCTTAGTCCAAGATACATCAGTTACATTGAGATCCTTGATCGCATCGTATTAGTGTCCTATCGACTATAACTTCCATCTAACCTATGTCAAGTACCTGATTTATTCCATGTATCCATCGTGAGGAATCACATACTATACCCTTCACATGCTCTAAATCCATAGGTGGTACCATTGGAGAATTATCATTCATATTAAGAGTATCCATTGAATATTGAATATTATAAAGACAAAATTCTATGAAGTAAAATAATGAACCTAGTCAAAATGATTTTGAGAAACCACAATTTTAAGGTAGTAACATGGGAACCAAAAGAGATGATGTAACTGAATTTCCCTCATCTATTTAAGTGTTTGAAATTAAAAATTTCTATGGATAAATTTCAGAATGCGGGATGATTGTGATGACCCAAACATTAATAAATAAAATTCCTTTTATGATTGAATTAAATGCCATATTGTTGTTATTTAAAACACATGCGCTTTTTTCATTTAGTTATATCCTAACATATTTAAAAGACCATTTATCATCATAACCTTTGATAAAATAGAATTTTAATAGTGATCATATTATTATTATAGATTTAGGGTCATGATAAATCCAATTGACACAGAAAAAATAATCAATCGGCTCAAAGAACAAGATCATACCCTATGAAGCCCATTTATAGAAGATTATAAGGGATATAGTATCACTAGAATTTTACCATGACCAATTCCAAGCCAAGATCCAACAATTAAATCATGATAAAAATCTTTTATGGGATAAGTTTAAGCTTGTGAGGATCACAACCAAAACCATGTACGTCGAACCAATCCATGAAAAATATCACCATTGTACACCGTACCCTTAGGAACGATTTTGGTGTAATAAAGGGTTATCTATCAAGACCATAATAATATATATATTTTATTTTCTTTTCAATATTATAATGATTATATTTTCTTCTTATTTTTTTACTTTATAAATAACTTTTATTTTGATACTATAAAACACAAATTGCATTATTTCAATATTTAATTTCAATTAAGATATTATTTGTGGATGAAATAATGAATTTTAAAAATTAATAATATTTAAATAAAATAATAGTATTAAATAATTTTTATTAAATATAAATGATAGTATAATTTTTATGAAGTCAAATTTAATTGTTATAAGTTCTCAAAAAATGTTATTGTTGAAAAACCATTATTTCTCAATAAATATTGATTATTATTTTAAAAGAAATATTCACATAATTATAAAATTATTTTCATGAAATAAATTTTATTTTTTGAGTATTCACATTCAAATATTCCAACATTTAATTTTTCATAATTTTTTAAGACGATTATTTTTTAGGTAAAACTTAAACATAATATAAATATATGGTGTATATTATGACATCATAATGAACCAAACATGCTTTAATAAATTATATAAAGGATATCAATGAACAAATATATTCTAAAATTTTAAAATAATATATTTTTTATGTTATTTTTTAGAATTTATAAATCCTTTATGAATCCTCCAAAACATATATTATATTATATAATTTTAAAATAAATTCGTTATAAACATGACTCACATCGAATCATAAAAAGTGATATTGTATTAAGTTCATACATAGAAATTATAAAATAATTAAAACCACTCTTACTTGGAATAAACCATGGGAAATAATCAAGGGATTAATTTTTGTTTTTATTAGTTTATTACATAGAGTTAAAACCTATGTTTGGGAAATAATAAAGAATTCCCCTCTATTTTCCTATATAAATACACAAAATATATCATTAATATTCACTAAAATCCCTTTTATAACATCATTATACTCCAATACACTCTATATATTCCTCCCAAGGTTCCCTAAATTTCTCAATAAAATCCTCGCCATCATTTGGAATCACCCTCTCAAGGTAAGAGATCATCTCTTTCCCCTCTTTATTGAAGAACCTTACTTATGTAATGCACTTTTTCATCCAATTAATGTTGATGGGATATGATTTTCCACATCCATATTTCATTTCTAATGATTTAAAAGTTATTAATGACCCCTTTCAGTCTCATTAATCCCTCCTAAGATTCATTTTGTACTGATGTTTTGCTGTCGAAATTATCCCTTGAGTTTTTCCTGTCATGTTTCCATTAAATAAACCTCCTTGTAAAATGCCTATTAATTATAAAATATTAATGTTGTATTATGTTATTTCATATCCCTCATACGATCCATTTTACTTCCAAGTGATGAGAGACCCCTTTGTCTCTAATTGAACCATTTTATGAATCTATATGTACTATATTTATAGTGACAAAATGTCAATAAAATTTTACATGATGAACATTTGTGACATGTATACCCATACTGATTTATACTCAATGTTATTCAACTAGTTTTTCCTAAAATTCATTTATTAGAGTCATCCATGTATGTAACCCATGATCTTAATTTATGGTATTTAATGTTATAAAATATATTCTTATGTTATATGATCTATGTGGAATACATGGGTATGTACATGTTATGATTATGATGGGTGTGTTCAGATAGCACTCTAATACATTTGGTAATGTTTTTGTCTGATGATATTCCATGTATGATTAAATGTAGTTTATCCTAAACACAATATGTTATTATGTCTTGGTATTTAACCTTTACATATGCTAATGATTTCATGTGTAATGTTGTTTCTACATTCCATTGATTCCTTTATGTAATAATTCTATAAATTCCTCATTGTTCGTGTTTATGATTACTTCACTTTTTTATGTCCCATAGAAATACCTATTTTTCAAATATAAAAATTTATTCATTTTATGAATTTTTTATTCCCATACATCGATACATATCCCACCTCTTTCTTATGTATATCCCTAGGTTATCCCATTCTATTTTATGAATGATGGAATATTATGAGCATGTATATGATGTTTTCAATATTAATGATATACCCCTTATTTTAAGTTGTTGCGTAAGGTACCTAATTACCCAAATAAAAATATTATTGGTTGTATTATGTGAATTATTATACAATAAATCATGAATTAATGTGTAATAAATATAAGGTTTGTCATATTTATATTTTATAACTCTCTTTATCCTCCTTTAGGAAATGTTCTTGATAATGATCTGTTAAAGACTAATGAGGACATTTCCAACATATATCCTTGTCACCAACCTTATAGATGATTAAAATAAATTATTTCTTATACATAAATTTATATTTATTTTATTATTATGTAGTTTATTATACTTATGTTTAAATCACCTTGAACAAAATAGAGGAATCAAAGAAAAACGGTAAATGTTTTAGGATAAGATGATATCAAAATGTCTTTCCTTTAACCAAAGAAATTTAGAAATATAATAAAATATCTATAATTTATAAATATTGGTAAAAAATAAAATAATTCAATTCAGGAACAATGTTTTAATAAATTTTTTTTATTATTCCAGAAGTTGAAAAGAGGTAAAATAAAGCGGGATTTAAGGTAAGGGTATTCTTAAACCAAACTCTCTTTATTTGGATTATCCATCTTTCACATAATTTTCTGTATGAATATTAATATAATGTTCCTTAAAAATTAATTCACTATTATTATATTTTTTTAGGGATATACATATTTCCACCTAGATTTTTAAGATAAATACAATGATTTCACAAAAAGATTTTTGCTTCCAAAATACATTTTACTCCACTTGAGTTGTTTCTTCTTCACTCAAGAATGTTCATGTTTATACGAAATTTGTTTTCCATTTTCATTTGGAAAACCCTAGTTTATTTCATTAAATAATTATTTATGAAATAATTTTGAAACCTATAATTTCCATTGGTTCATTCATGACTCCAATTATTATATATTCTATGTGGCATTCAATATTATGTAAATATTAGTTTGTAATAAGTGGGTTTGGAATTATATATCCATAAAATTCATTAGGTAATGTGATGTATCTAATAAGATAATTTTTATTGTTGATAAGCATTATTATATGTGTGTTCACAATGGTGATGCTATGATTTATACACATATGTTATGTGTGTACATGATGCTACCTTTGTTCACAACTATATATAGTATTTAACCACTATGACATGATGTTTCATTTTTATTAATATTCCATAATCCATGAATTTATAAAATATCTTTCGAATTCTTATAATAATGAAACCATACATATGACATTATTGTGATCATTATGCTCACTCGTGTACTATTAATTCACGAATCTAATTTCTATTACATTATACTTTCCCTTACTAGGATTTTTTATCACCATTTTCATTGATGTATATCTTTAGGTGACTAAGTCTTCTAAGGAGAACATGATAGAATTTAAATGGATAAAGAAGGAGGATTCTGATAACGTGTATGCTTTATTATGAATAAGTGTTGTATGATAGTAATTTTCCCAAGATACTAATCATTTTGATCCTAGAATGTATAACTATTATGTTTTTTATCATTAAAATAATTTAATGTTGATGTAATAAAAAATTAGGGTTTATCTATCAAGGATAGAAGAAAATTCTTCACTTAATCCCACAATTAAAATGCTGGTGAAATTATTCTCTTTGGAAGATCTCCCTAAAAACCATTTATATCATCAATGTCATTTTTCATCACTATAAAGAGGTTATATCTCAATAAATTAGCTAGAATAAGTCCTTTATTATTTATGGAGATAGAGTTTATATCACCAAGAAAAACATGATCACCAGACCACTTAGTGTCAAGAGGGGATTTCTCCCTTTCATATACCTTTGTGTCCCCCTATTTTGGGGTAATGTAAAGAGTTTCTACCTTTAGAGTATTTCCCCTAGCATCATCAACCAAATACCATGGATGAAAGGAAATACTTTTTTTCCAAGATGGAAGAGTATGTTTAGTCAACTCAATGATCACTTATAAATTTTTTCTCTCTTTTACTCTATATATATGGACTAGAAGTCTCATCTAGGACCTTCTGATCATTGTCATGAATTTTATTGGTACTGGATCTATCCATGAAATGAAATTGATCACCATTTCATGGAAATATTTCACCAAGCCTATTGGAAAGGGGAAGGCCTTGGAATCAAGGACCTTGTGTATTTTAATGATGACCTTCCAAACAAATTTACTTGGAACCTTCTATCATCTAATTACACTTCACATTATTTTTTGTCCAACAGGTTTAATTCAAGGTTTCTAGAGTTATTATCTCATTATATTACCTCTTTTTTGTGGCCTTCCATCAAATCCCCTTTTAATGATCTCATGTATAAATCTAAATGGATGGTTTAAATGAAACCCAACCTCAACTTATGGACTATACTCTGGTAGGACATTCCCATAAAAGACATTTTGGGCATCCCTCAAAAAAGGGACTAATTGTACAACGCTAATTTAAACATCTATAATAACAATTATAAGGTATTTTTCCACCCCAAATATTTATTTAATTGAAATAATATTTCTTCAAATATTGAAACACTGTTATCTAGAATCAAAATAAGAATGAAAATTTTATTCTCATGGACTTTTAAAGGTTTAACTGTGATTCCTCTAATGCAAGAAGCCATTCTTTTGTTTGATATTAATCCTTTTCATTTTGGTTTATCTCCTTCATTCTGACCTAATAGAAATTCCTAGAAAGGATTTAGAGGAAATGAGGGATTTTAGGTCTTGTTAAGAACTTGAACCCCCAACCAGCAGAATAAACAACTGGGCCATATGGTTAGTAGAAATTGTGTTGCCCAGTTTTCACGATTTCTCCTAAAAATGTATGGAATTTAAGTGCTACAAAGCATCTTGCATAGTTTTCCCAAACCATGAAACCATGGGACATTCCTGTACAAAGGATAAAATGTTTTTAACAAAGAAAAATATCATAGTTGTTTCACAGTTTCCCAAATGGTGTGCATGAATTGTGAGAGTCCCCTCCTTGTACAGTACATGGCACACGGTTTGGCCAACCATGCGGCCATATCTTCAAAACCCTATTAGTTGGGTAAAATGACCATTTTTTAATTAAAGTATTATATGTTTTAATCATCCTTATTATTTCTTCCTCCAGTGGATAGTAAGTCTTCTCCTCCCTTGAGATGTCCTCAACATTCTCAAACTTGGATTTCCTCTTGTTTCTCCATCTGACCTCAAAATAGAGATCCATTCATCTCACTAGATTCCACTTAATAATTGTTTCACTTCTTAGGATTATTTCATCATTATTATTTCTATATATTTTTCTATTTTGGTGCGAGCTCATATAGCCTATTTTTAGGGTTCTTGAATATTCTTCCATTTTCTTTACATCCAGTCTATTCTAATGCCCCATACAGGATGATTCATCTATTATAAGAATAAGTTAGGTGGTATATGACTTATCCCTTAAAGTCTCATAATACATAGATTTTTTTGTTGTGTGTATGTCAGTTTTACCAGATGTTTCCCTTTAAATTCATTTTCCTTAAATTCAATCGACTAAATTGTAACTGTAGTCTATAATAAGACATATTGGGAATTGTTAGAGGTTGATACCTCAATATGGGAAACCCATATATGGTGCATTATTTATTTATGATTTCATAACCTAAATTTATATTATTTCAGACACCATCCAAGTGTACTATATTTTTCCTAATCAAGTTAACTGTTTCGTGAAAACTAAATAATGATTTACATAGTTATATGGGAAGTATATAGATCGATATCACATAGCCTAGTAAAATTATAAACTGAATTGATATTGTTTTCTTGTATTTAACTAACCTTATCATGCACAATTAATGGTGGTGGAATGAACCCATTAAATGATTATGTAATTGAAATTATAATTGATCTAATTTCCTTAATTCAAATTTTAATTTTTAATGAAATGGAATGGAATGAACCTTTTGAATGATTAAATGTCTTGAGTATTACATGCATGTCATGACATATATATAAATATATAAATGAAATGTATGAGGTGCCATTTTGTATATGACATTTTCATATATATAATAATGGTCAAACTTGATTCTGTCTTGTATTACCAAGGTAATTCCATGAGCACTCAGAGGATATAGTTCTGATTCATTTAGCCTATTTCCATGGGGGATACCCACCATAGAATCTAGTATTTGAATTATTACACGAATTCCATAGCATTGTATTGATGATTCACTTGACATTTTTTCTGTATATTTGAAAGCCTAGGATACACTCCTTAGATTTATCATGATGTATTTAGACTTGTTGAACCATGTATTCAGAGTATTGGGACAAGTACTTCTTATCCTAGGATTATCATAAATGATTTCCATGGACATATTAATACTCTTTTATAGTGAAATGCCTTGGGTATACCCCTTGTATTACAAAGAGACACCTATACTTCCAAACTTCATGATTTTATACAATGATTTGGATTAACCCCTAAGGGAAAGGATTTCGTGGTTTCACCTTGGATCCTCACTTATTATTAGTATGATTTTTTTCAGCGTTGTTGACACTTTCACTTTTTCCATTGATATAAATTGAATCTAAAAAAATTATATAAATGATCACATGTTCAGAGGAAGTTATAGTTAATTGTAAATCAGGTATGCATTATTTTTTTACCACTATTTTACTTTTATATATCATACACACTATTTCAATATATATTCATAGAATGGATTGTATAGATGTCGTTGGGGGTGGCCTACTAAAATTTATCTCACACCCTCGATGGGAAAACATTGGAACTCTGTGAAGACTATATTGTCATAGGTGTGGACATGGGGAAGTTTATTTCTTTGGAAACCTAACTTTCATACTTCATAATAGTAGTTTGGTAGCATATTTTCAAGCCATTTCTTATGTTGCTATGATTGCTTTTCTCTTTTTCATTATTAGGAATAGCATATATAGTATTGTCTTTCTGATTCCATGTATGCATGTTTTTTCCTTTTTTAGAGACATGAAATTAAATAATAATATTCTATATGGTTCAATTTACAACTATTGATGATTATTTCCTTCATGGATCATTATTCTTGTTTATGTTAATCTATTCATCCATTATACTACATCTGTTTTTTATTCATTTGTTTTATCTCCATTGTGCTCCACTACGACATGAGGGAATAGTCTTCCCATGGAAAAACCCTAGGCCATTTCTATTATCTTAAAGCCTATTGTGTATGGAGAAGCATGATTGAGGCCATATGGCTGCCTGGGTTCCGTTACATGGGAGTGAACTGGGTTCAGGATGTCACAAAATGGTATTAGAGAATTTATATTATATATTATTATTGTTCGGAAAATTTAGATAGGAGACTAGAAACATGTTGGAACTTGGTGATAATCCATTCCTAGGAATAGTTAAATCATGTTTGGGGTAAATACCATGTTTCCTAGTAATGATAATTGTTTTATCTATTTTCATTTATTACAATTGATATACTTTCATTGTTGGGTGATGCACATGACTTGTGGTATTTGTTTTCATTATTGGATATTTTTTCATGGCCTGGTAATGAATGGATCATTATTATATGCATCATTATAGACACCCAGAAATTAATATATCTTGAATATTCCATTCTATATAAGAGAATTTAACTTCTTGCATTGCATGTGTATCTTGTGATTGTTGATTGTTCCTTGGTTGTGATATATGCATGTGGCACTAACATCTTCTTCAGGGAAATTAAATTGGTCCTTTAAAATTTCATCATAAAGATAAATGGTTTCAACCTACATATATTTATGGTCACAAATTAAATATAAAATTTTGACACTTATATGATACGTAACTCTTGTTACATGATCTAGACATTGACTGTGATTACATGACTACCAATGTCTATTTATTAGGTTTATGGGAACATATAAATTATAAATGGTAATTCATTAGAATAAATCAATCATATCAGACATGTTATATTATAATGTCATATTTAAGGTACTAGATATAATTAAATGGGTATCAATTTAAATTTCTAAAGTTTATTGGCCTTTATAAACTAGGAATGATAATCTAGTTAATTGAAAATTGAATTATATATAAAATCACATATCAACTTAAATATAAATTCAGACTTATAAATAAAAACTTTTCTCATAAATGAATAGGCTAAGTGTAATTTAATTATCCTTTCCATCCATAAATTATGGTTTCCACTCTATATATTAGAAACCTTATAAATGAATACTTGAACACTTAATAATACCCTAGCCTTATAAGTGGGTAGTTGGGATATTATACCTTGGTTAGTGAACCCTATTCTTTTGTTCTTCTTCCATAAAGATCTTATATACTTTCAAATCGTGTTTCGAGGAGTGTGCTTGAAATTTGTAGATATATTCCACCACGATGTCCTCTAGTTATATTCTAGGAGGGTAGTGATGAACATGCTCTAGAGGTGGCAGGCCCTCATCCACCAGTGATATCTCCATTATTTTCACCTGAGGCACCACCTGTTATTCCAAAACTAGGAATAGACACTAACCTTTTAGAGAGTTTCCTCTATTTGATGCAGTCTATATAGGGTGCTCAATAACCTGCACCTACAATGTCTGATCTATCTCGTGAGTTCTAGTAGTAGCATCTTCCCATCTTTTTAGGTATGGATGTTCACAAGTTTTTGGTCCTTGGATAGAGTCCATCTTATCTATCTTCAATCATACATATACACATACATTGATGAGGGTAAATATCGCCACCTATATGTTTTGTGATTCTACCATGTACTAGTGGGATATGACTACTTAGGATAGTCATCATCAGGGAATGGTCTGGGAAGGCTTCTAAACTACCATGTATGATTACTTTTTCCCTAAAATGTTAAGATCTGACTGAGATAGAGAGTTTATGCACTTGAATCAAGGTTCTATGTCCATCATGGACTATTCAGTACATTTCATCAAGTGACAATGCTTTACACCACTTTTTGTCAGTGATGAGTTATCATGAGTGAGACGCTTCAAGGTTGGGCTTAGATATTTAATTTGTTCATAGATTAATTTCTTTACTCTATCTATAATTTTTGAGATCACAAACCAATCTCTTTTCACTATGAACAACTTGAGATGTTTTGATAATAACGGGAACACAAGTCCAGTGATGACATAGGGTAGTAGTTCTTCTAGTGTAAGGAAGCATGAATATGAGGATTCTTATCAGAGTAGTTCTAGTTAGAGTGTCAACACTATTAACTATTTTATATTCCATTAGTGTAGAAGGAATGGGGATGTGATGAATCAGTTCAATCAAGACCCACATTAGTGTCTTTATTGCAGATGAATGGGTCATCTTTAGAGGCTTTTCTGGATCTTTAGACCTATTTCTAGTAGAAGAGTTTTTACGCAAGCTCTACCTTCAAAAGAAAGAACATTTATTTCTTGTTAGGTAGAAAAATATATTAGTACCAGTTGAATAGGCTGAGGAGTACGTCCCTATCATGCTAGATGGACTTTTGATTATCAGCACCAGTAGATCAGAACTACTCAGGGTAGTCCAGCTATAGATTTAGTTTCTGGATCAAGCCAGTTGCATTCATTTTAGTTGATTCCTTAGGAGTAGAGTGCAAGATCGTCTACTGTAGGAGGCACTATTTGTGTAGCCTCTATGATTTTATCTTCTTTATTCAATATAGGTTCTTCTCTCACATTTATTATTTTATCGATCATGGAAATTATTGGGCTGGAAATTATTTACTTTTTTGGGGTGATGACCCTGGACACAGTGTTGGGTGTGAAGTCAAAGGGTTTATGGTAATTCATATATTATACCCTTGAGGTAGGTAGTTATCATTACATATGGTATCCTTATGTACTTAATATTGTGGGATTTGATTCCATTCTCAGGATATACTAGTTGGTTTTGCATCATGCCTATGTTGACTATTATCACTACAGGGTGTCATTTACATTGCCATAACGAGATAGTTATATTCATAAGGGTGAGTGGAATGTCTAAGAAATTAGAGATGAAAAAAATTAATCATGGTCTAAGTGGAGTGATATCGGAGATTTATTTCCTCCAATGGTAGATCATTTCTGGGATGCTTTTCCATAAAACGTTTCTTGACTACCTCTAAGAGAGTAGTAGAGTTTATGATTGAAATAATTCAAGGAGAAACTCTAGTATTTCTTCCTCCATATAGGATGGAACCTAATATTTTCCAAGACCTAGATAAATAGTTGAATTATTTTAAATCCAAGGGATTTATCCACCTAGTACATCATCCTAGGGTTCACCCTTGCTTTTTACAAAGAAGGAGGATGGGATCCTTAGGCTGTGTATGTATTAATAATGGATTAACTAGATTATGGTAAAGAATTGGTATCAACTTCCTAAAATATATTCTCCCTTAAAATAGATTTTAGGATCTAGAGTGTTCTCAAAGATCATCCATAGATCGAGCTATCATCATGTGCGAGTCATGCCTTCAGATATACCATGTACAAATTTTTTAGTTGGTATGGTTTATATGTGTAACTACTTATGTAGTTAGGTATTAAAAATGAACCCACTATTTTTATACCTTCTATGAGTTTTGTTTTCCATATCTACTTGGATTATTTTGCATTGGTTGGAGTGGATAATCAAGAGGGGGATGAATTGAGTTCCAATTAAAATTTCTGTTAAAATCCTTATAGTTAAGAAAAACCCCAATTTTAAAAATGGACCAGTTAATTAAGGCGGTGGAAATTTAAATGTTCAATTGGTCAAAAGGTTTCTCAAAGGGTGATTAATCCTCAGATGAATCACGGTAGAACACCAATTCAACTTTTAGAACAAATTTAATGAATTAAACAAATACAAGCACCAACCAAAACTAACTATCAAAGTGTAAGGAAAAAAAGTTTTATGTTTTAGAAAATATAAGCAGCAGATAAAATCAAAATGGAGTATATGAAGATTTGCACAACAATATAAACAATACTTTCAGTATTAAGATAAGACATAATCCTCTCCACTTAGAGATCACCTGCCACCAAGCAGTTTATATTAAAACTTGATACACATCATGTATCATTCTTTACAATAGTTATCACAAACTGTCCAGGGAACACACCCTCTACCACAGTTATTTATGGGAAGGACAAACAAAACAGACCACACATGGTCTCTTCCACAGTTATACGTGGGAAACACAGATAAGGTGAATTTTGATGTGAGGATAGTTAATATCTTCCGCTTCAAGCACAGGAGATAGTGTGTTATATAAACAGACACACACAATTCTCAAATATGTAAAATAAAGAAACAAAATAGATAAGTTATGATGTGAAACAGTTTTGAAGGCTCTATGTGTTTTCATTTCATCTCTTGACTACTTGGAATAAGAAATGTTTATGTTCAAGTCAATCTTTGGAAGTTATTTCCAAAACAGAGAGTTTCATCTCCAGGTTCAAGATTACAGTGTTCTGGTTTTGATGTTGATCAAGAGTTTTTGAAGCCCAGATGTCAAGAATGAGTTTATCACAAAACAATCTTCATGATGCTTTTGGGTTCAGGATCATAGTGCTTGATGGTTCAGCTTTTTGATTTCGAAAGTAAGATCTATCACACATCTCATGAAACCCTTTCTTCATGTCTGTGTATTTGCTTTTCTTCTTGTTTTTATCCACAAATATCATCTTATTTCATGGTCTTTTTATTTATATTTGAGTTTTGACAATGGGAATGAGTAGATCACGTGCATGCGTTCACATACCTCGTACTATCCACGATATTGTCTCCTGAAACATTTACAATCAGCATTAATTAATGTCTGAGCATTTATTTTATCAGATATGACTGTTAGAAATGTATTGAGAAATTGACAAAGTATGTAAGAATAGAAATTGTTAGACCGGTAATGGTAGCCTTCATATCGGTAGGCTTCAATAGTAGATGGACATCAGCAATATCCAACTGTAACCTTTAACAGTATGCTCACACCAGTAACAATGTAACAATGACCTTGTCATGGTAAACCTATAACGGTGACCTTGTAGAATTAAACCTATAACGGTGACCTTGTAGCGGTAACCCTGTAACGGTGACCTTGTAGCGGTAACCTTGTAGTTGTAACCTTGTAATGGTATGCTTGTAACTGTAACATTGTAATAGTAAGTTTGTAACTATAACCTTGCAATGGTGACCTATGTACTAAGTTAAATTCATCACTGTAATCTTAAACAATCAAGCAGTGAGATTGAAAGTATATGAATATTACTTTATAGGAATAGGAAATGTTAATGAAGCATAATTAGCAAAGAATGAAGAGATGGTTCTCATTTAAATTAAAACAAGATTTGGGATTTTCAAAATATGATTTGAGATTATAAAAATATGATTTTGGATTATAAAAATATGATTTAGGATTATAAACATATGATTTGGGATTATAAAAATATGATTTGGGATTATAAAAATATGATTTGGGATTATAAAAATATGATTTGGGATTATCAAAACAGGTGAGTTCAACAATCTCCCCCTTTTTGATAATCACAAATTATGGCATTGATAAGAGTTTAAAATCAAGGTAAAACACATCTGATAATGTCATTGAATCAGAATATTTATGTTGTGAATATTTTCTCCCCCGTGAGAATGATATCTCCCCCTTTTCTCCCCTTTAATATTTTCTCCCCTGTGAGAATGACATCTCCCCTTTTTCTCCCCTTTAATATTTTCTCCTCCTTTTTGATTAACAAAAAGCGTACAGAACAAAAACAATAGTGGAAGCAGAGAATCCTTATTAATAAAATAGGAGTACATAACAACAATTGATACACCAACACCTATCAAGTAAGACAGTCCACACTCAATTCACATCAGATATGCCCATAAGAGCTTTCTCCATGGAGGTTGAGGATGTAGGTGCTAAAGGTGGAGGGATAGGCTGAGGGATGGAAGTTAGCAAGGTAGGAGGAGCTGCAACCGAGGCATCACCAGACCTATAATGAGTAGATCTCTGTGTAATCACGGGGGTCAATATTGTAGTGGCCTGGGTAGGAGTCATCAAAGGAGCAGCACTGCTTGAACCTGAAGTAGCTGAAGAAGCAGACAGAGCAAGAGGAACTATAATTAGAGTGCAGTCCATATAGAGGAAAGGAAAGAGAAGATTCCTAAAGTCAATAATGATAATGCAAATTCACTCCATAGAAAAAATAAAATCATCCTTATTATCCATGATTTTTTCCAAAGAAGGAGTCAATTCTTTGAGTCTGCTAATCTGATCCATAAAGACCTAAGTGACAGGTTGGAACATTAAGTTTTCCAACAACAACATGAAGTGTCCATCTATATGATGTTTGGTGTAAACCAGTTTGTAGTAGAATCAACTTTATCCTTAATGGCCTTCTGATCCTGAGAAGCTTCCCTTAATTAGTTGCCCAAAAGATTATGAATTTCCCTGGTGATGGAAATCACCTAAGAATTTGAGGAACTACCACAAGAGAGCATTGCCACTTCTCTGATAATGGTCCTAAAAGCTTCAATTTCAATTGGAGGAGAAGACGAAGTGGAACAGATGCAGCTATAGGAGCCAGAGAGAAGGCTACAGCTTCCTTGAAAGATTTTGTCAACACACTGATCAGTCTTTTAACATGATCATCTTTCCCTTTCTCATGTTTTTCTATATATTTCTAGAAATTTTCAAACACTATGACCATTTTTTTGAACAACACTTTTGACATATGCAAGGTCTCAATCCACTTGGGTCCTTGAAGCCGTATAAACATCTAATTTTACAATATACTGTTTCACAAAAACCATAGAATATATCAACTCACTGATTTGAATCTGGTATTGCCTTACTTCCTGGAACAGATTAGATTGAATACTAGAGTTTATTTTGGCTATGTCAGATGCTATATTCTCATGAGCTAGAGCAACAACCTTTTCCACTTTTAAAGACCTATCTCTAGACACTTTTTAAATGTCTGATTTTAGGGATTCAAGATATGTTTTTCTTAAATATTCTTGAGGAAAAGAGGTTTCTAAAGGGAAAAAAGTGAGTTTTGGCACTGAGGGTCTTCTGTTAGGCCTCTGATCTTATGATTCGTAATAGTCTAGACACAACACCATAAATCTATGGTCCTCAGAAAAGCCTTCAATTTCATGCAAAATAGCAACTGAGCCTGTAACAGCAGGATCCTCCCCCTCAATCTGAGCAATCTCTTGATCGGCCAAAATCATTTACTCTATACCTCCTTGATCAACTGCAACATCAGGAAGGTTCACTTCCACTTACACTTCACGAATCTTCATCTACATCTAAGACAGGTCCAACCTCAACTAAATCAGCAGATTCTTCTTCTTATTCAATTTGTACCCTTTATATATGTCCTATTAGAGGACTAAGGTTTAGACATTACTCTTTATTTTCAGTAGCAGCTATCTCAAGGTCATCATGACTTGATTTAGATTCAACATCCTCATCTGAGGTATCTCTAACTTCTCTTAAAACAATTTCTGCCCCTTCTTCTTCACTGGTTTCCTTATCACTGTCCCTTAGGATAGCTTCCCTTCTAGGAAATCTCTTTGGTGGGATATGCTCAACAAAGGATACAGTACTCATACAAGGATTGCAAGGAATTTCATATTCACTTATGTCATCTATAGGAGAGTACTCACTTCCTTTCACAGTAGCAACTTCCTATTATTCTACATCTGAATATGCATGCTCTACTTCATCAGGCTTAAGACCAGGGTCTCTCTTATTCTTAGGCCTAGTAGGATGAGTCACAAGATTAAACTCTTCATACACCTTAGCCTCATCATTCACCCATCTCCTCAGCTAAGGATTCTAGCTATTCTTCATTAGTTTGAAAATCACATTGGTGATGCGATGGTTGTCTGGCACAACAATAGTTTCTTCCTTAACTCTAGAAACTCCTTTCACTTTCAACATAGGTGATATCATCTTGGCATGGAATAGAGCATTTGATTTGGAACTAGACTTGATCATATCTTCCAACGTAGCCATCAGCAACCTACACAAGTTGATATTATGTCCATGCTTCAGCAAATACGAAATAAATATGTCCGGATATTTCCAAATAGTGAAGTCCCCTCTCCTGGGACTTATCAAATGCTGAACAAATTTAAAATGAAGCTTATCCTTTCCTGACATCTCAGCAGCAATGACCTTCCTAGATATTACATTCCCTGTCAATTCATCTAATATTTTTCATAGCAAAATAACTCACTAGTGGGAGTCACAACCTTTGAGTAATAGGCATAAATTCCATCATGAGGAATCCTTAAACACTCATCTCATTCTACAGAGGAGAAAATTACATTTGCACTTTTTACTATGGAAATTACTCTATGCTGATCCTCAGACTGGTGATACTTAAGATACACATAAAACTCCTTCACTGAATTTGTGTAATAGGGTCCATTGTTGTTTGCAAAACAATCAACCTGGACCTGAGCATCCAATGCCTTAAGCACTAACGACCGGCTTGACAGAAGCCACTCTGAACATAATTCCTTTTCAGCTACTATCACCTGCTTGGATAAATGTGGGTTCAGTAACTTTTCCAATTTCTATCTTCTTTTACTTGATTCAGCTCTAGGTTTATTTGGATCATGCATGTCTCCTTCATCACTGACCAGTAGCATCTTCAATCTATCCATTAATCCCGAGCAGTTCAAGGTTTCATTGGAGGTTTAGGTTCTGAGATTTTAGAGCAAGATGATCGGATTAGGGTTTGATGTGGATCATAATGTGGTATATGTTCTATTTTTATCATTTAGGGATCAAAAAATAAAACAGATAAAATAAATAAATAATAGCAGAAAAACGTTTCAGATTCTGGTTGAGAGCACATAAATCGCAACATCCTGGACATCGAATGTCTATCGGTAAGGAAGTATCTGTAAGGTCTAACGGTGAGGTCCTAACAGTGAGGATCTAACAATAAGGTCCTAATAGTGAGGTTCTAATAGAGATGTTTTAACAGCGAGGTTATAATAGTTAGGTTCTAACGGTGAGGTCCTAACGGTTAACAGTTTATCATACCTGATTCATGTCTAACGTAATTTAACCTCTCAGAATTCAAAGGATTTTTGACTATATCATCCAATTGGTGTTTACTACCAATGAATTAAAGAGTGATATCACCTTTTTGAAAATAATATCTCAAGAAGTGATTTCTTACATCAATATGCTTTGTTCTAGCATGAGATACTGGATTCTAAGAGATGTTAATAGCACTTGTGTTGTCACAGTTTATAGAGACATGTTTGAATTGATATCCATAGTCTAGTAGAGTGTGTTTCATCCACATAATTTGAGCACAACAACTACCAATAGCTATATATTCAGCCTCTGCATTAGATAATGCAACAGAATTATGTTTCATACTACACCATGATACTAGTGACTTGCCTAAAATTTGACATGTTACGGAGGTGCTCTTTATGTCTAACTTGCAACCAGCAAAGGCAGCATCTGAATAACTTATTAAATCAAAAGTCTATCCTCTTAGATAAAATAGTCCTAAATGTATAGTATACGTGAGATATTTAAAAATCTTTTTAACATCATTTAAATGAGACTCTTTGAGATTTTCTTGAAATCGAGCACACATGTATACACTGAACATAATATCAGGTCTACTAGCAGTAAGATAAAGTAGACTCCCAATCATACCTCTGTAATTTGTTTGATCCACTGGTTCTCTAGTTTCATCAGCATCCAATTTGCAAGTGGTACTAATAGGTGTATCACTACCTTTACAATTATCCAAACCAAAACATTTTAAAAGATCTTTAATATATTTATTTCGATTTAAAATAATACCATCTTTGTTTTGAAAATTTTTAAATACCTGGAAAAAATTAGTTCCCCAATTAAACTGCTTTCAAATAAATTTTGCATCATTGAAGAAAAATCAGTACATAAAGAATGTTTAAAAGACCCAAAAATTATATCATCTACAAAAATTTTCACTATTAAAAAATCCTTGGATATCCTATAAATAAAGATAGTAGGATCTGATATCCCTTTTCTAAAACCTTTTGAAATAAGAAAATAACTGAGTCTATCAAACCATGCTCTTGGAGCTTGTTTTAGACCATATAAGGCTTTAGATAGTTTAAAAACATGATTTGGAAAATAGGGATTTGTGAATCCTGGTGGTTGTTCAACAATTACATCTTCAATTATATATCCATTTAGAAATGCACTTTTGACATCCATTTGATAATGTTTGAAATTAAGATGAGCTTCACAAGCAAGTAGTATCCTAATGGATTTTAGTCTAGCTACAGGAGTTAAGGTTTCCTTGTAGTCTATTACTTATTCTTGACTATACCCTTATTTCACTAGTATATCCTTGTTTCTAACTATATCTCCATATTGATAAACTTTGTTCCTAAACACCCATTTAGTTCCTATGGTTAAGGTGTCCTTAGGTCTGTCTACTAGTTCCCAAACTTTGTACCCTTCAAACTGATTCAATTATTCTTGCATAGCCATCACCCAAAATTCATCATTGACTGCATCATTGATATTTTTAGGTTCAAGCTATGAAAGAAAGTCTTGATGTTCAACCTGGTTTCTCAGAAATGTCCTAGTTTGTGTCCCATGGTTTAAATCACCGACTACAGCATCATATGAATGATTACTTCCAAATCTAATACCTCTATAAAGAGTTGAACTAGAATGGTCATGGTTGTTTATTGTTTCAGACTCAACAGGTGAAGATTCTGGAAGATTCCCATAAAAGGATAATTTTACAGGAGGTTCACTATCATTATCATTAAGATCTAGAATTGACATATCTTCCTCAATATATTCAAGAGATTTTTTGGGTTCATGTGGATCAGTCTCATCAAACTTGACATGAACTGACACTTCCACACAATTGGTTTTCTTATTGAAGACTCTATAGGATTTACTCAAGATAGAGTAACCTAGGAAAATTACTTCATCACTTTTGGAAGAAAATTTTTCAATATTATCTTCAGTGTTAAGGATAATGAATTTGTAACCAAAAACTCTGATGTAATTTACCCTAGGCTTCCTATTGTTCCAATGCTCATAATGGGTCTTCTTAAAGATCGGTCTAATCAAGACTCTATTAATAATGTAACAAGTTGTATTAACAATTTCATCCCAAAAGTAAATTGGAAAATCATATTCATTGAGCATTTTCCAAGCAATCTCTTGAAGAGTCACATTTATTCTTTCTATGAGTCAATTCTATTGAGGTGTTGTAGGAGCAGAGAAGTTGTGAATAAAACCATTGTTAGAGCAATAAGATTCAAACTCTTGATTTTCAAACTCACAGACATGGTCACTTCTCATGGTTTTGTTCCTAAACCCACTATGATTTTCTATAGACTTTGAATATTTGATAAAATTTGAACAAGCTTCACTTTTGTGAGCCAGAAAGTATACCCAAGTGTACCTAGAAAAATCATCTACAAGAACATAAACATAGTGCAACCAATTTATACTTGAAAATTTTGATGGTCCAAACAAATCCATATGATCCAACTCAAGCGGTTAAGATGTAGAAACTTATTTCTTTGGTTTGAAAGAAACCTTGTGTTATTTTCCCTTTTGAAAAGTATTACACAATTTGTTAAGAGGGAATTCCAATTTAGGTAAGTCGTTAACTAAACCTTTCCTAGTTAGATTTCTAAGTGAGTACACATTACAGTGTCCTAGTCTTTTGTTCCACAACCAGGATTCCTAATCAAAATCATTCAAACAAGAAACATTTTGTTTAGATAAAGAATCTATATCAACATCATATACATTATCATTTTAGAGAGTAGTAAATATTAAATCATTTTTAGAATTAAAAACATTACATGCATCATTTTCAAACTTTACATTAAAACCATCATCACATAACTGAGAAATACATAGCAAATTGTATTTTAACCCATCAACAAAAAATACTTTTGAAATTAATACAATATTTGGGTTACCAATCTGGCCTAATCCAACGATTTTCTCTTTAGCATTATCACCGAATGTGACATATCCACCATTCAATTTAATCAGAATTTTGAAACATGAATAGTCTCATGTCATATGTCTTGAACATCTACTATTCAAGTACCATAGAGCTCTATAGGAACTCTTTAGAAAATTTTCCTACAAAACAGATTAGTATGGGGTAACTTTGGTACCCATTTTTTCTTGGGTCCAGAGAGGTTAACAAGTAATATTTTAGGAAACCATACTTGTCTCTCAAATTTCCTATAATCAATATATATATTTTGAGACATAAACACTTTGTTTGGTCCTTTAGAGAATTGTTTTTCAAAAAATTGTCCTGAACTTGAACTAGCTATGAATTGTTCATATTTTGGAACAAATTTAGTTTTAATAAACCTTCTATATCCTGGATGATATCCTGGACCTATTGTATATTTTGGGGAAATCTGTTTTCCTTGAAACTGAGGCAAGGTATCTCTACAAGTAGTAAATTTCTCAAGATCTCTCCTTAATTTTTCATTGGGTAATTTGAGTTCAGTATTTTCTTTTAACAGCTGAGCACATTTTTCTTTCTCAATATCTAGATCAAATTTTTAATTATTATTTAATGAATTATGTCTTTTAAATAATTTATATTTATCCTTGAGTTCATTAAAAGTATCCTCAAGCATTCCATAGTATTCAAATAGTTCATCTTTAGTCATATTTTCATCATTGTTTGATTCACCTTCATTCTCATAATAATATATGCATAGGGGAATTTCGTGTTACCTTAGATGTTTCTGTCATGAAGCACAAGTTGGAATAATTGTTTTTTTCACTATCAGAAGCATCAAATCCACTAGAGCTATCTTCTAAAGCACTCCAAGAGGATTTCATAGCCTTTTTATAACCTTTTCCCTAATCTTTATATTTCTTCCTAAATTTCATCTTGGGGAAATCTTCCTTCACATGACCTTTTCGTTTTCACTCATAACAGATTATTTCATTTGAATTGTCATTCCATTTTCTGTCTTAATTCAATTTTCCTTTACTATCATACATTAACTTGTAGTTTGACTTCCTAAATAATCTATTCTTTTGGTAGAATTTTTTGAATCTTCTAGCAAGATGATCCATCTCCTCATCACTATATAAGTCTTCACTTGTGGATGTATCTACAGGAGATTTAACTTTTTCTTTATCCTTGTTCTTTGAGGTAGTAGTCTTAAATGCTACATATTTCTTCCTTAGTTCTTCATCTACTTCTTGATTCACCTTAAGTTCTTCTTCATACATCATAATCTTTTCAATTAGTTCCTTCATTGGAATTTTTCCTATGTCACAATATTCTATTATAAAAATAGAATTCCCTCTCCATCTATCTGGTAGGCATCAAAGCAGTCTCATAATCTGGTCCTTGTTGTCCACTGGTTTCTTAAGAAGACTCATAGTATTCACTATCTCATTGAACCTGAGATACATGTTAAAAATGAGTTCATCATGCTTTATTTCAAAGTTTTCATATTTAATAGTGTAATTATTTAATCTCATTTCTTTAACTTTGGTTGTTCCTTCATGAGAAATAGCTAAAGTATCCCAAATTTCATATGCAGTTTTACAAGAAGATATTCTACTAAATTCATCAACACCTAGATAAAAGTACAATGAATTCATTGATTTAATGTTATTGTTATATGTGGATTTAGTCAACTGAGACCATGTGTCTCTAGCAGTAGTAGGTAATGTATGTTGTTCTTCAATTCTGTCCTATATTTCATTTCACATTCTCTCTAGATACATTTTCATTTTTAATTTCCACTGAGCATAGTTATTATCATTAAAGAAATGTGGCATTTTAGTAGCAGCACCCTCAACTCTATTTTCCATAATTTATTAGAATATTAAAGAACTGAAAATTTAGATATGACAGAAATTTTAAGATCATTACGATACAACTAAAATCACAGTTAAAAATAATTTACACACTGGATAAAAATCCCTCTAATACCAAATGTTGGTCGGAGTGGATACTCATGATGGGGTGAATTGAGTTCTAATTAAAATTTCTGTTAAAAATGTTATGGTCAAGAAAACCCACAATTTTAAAAATGACCCAGTTAGTTAAGGAAGTAGAAATGTAAATGTTCAATTGGAAACATGTTTCTCAAAGGTTTATTAATCCTCAGATGAATCAGTGTATAACACCAATTCAACTTTTAATACATGTTTAATGAATTAAACAAATACACACACTAACCAAAAATAACTCTCAAAGTATAATCAAAAATAGTTTTATATTTTAGAAAATATAAGTAGCAGATAAAATAAAAATAGATTATATAATGATTTGCATAGAAATGTAAAAAAGAGGTTCAGTCTCAAGTCGAGACCTAATCATCTCCACTTGGTGATCACCAGCCACCAAGAAGGTTATATTAAAACTTGATACATAGCCTGTATCAGGATTTACAACATTTATCAAATACTGTCCAGGGAACACACCCTCTACCATAGTTCTTCATGGAAAAGACAAATAACAGACCACACACGGTCTCTTCCACAGTTATATGTGGGAAACACATATAAGGTGAATTTTGATGTGAGGATATTTAATATCCTCCAATTCCATCATAGGATATTGTGTGTGATATAAACAGACACACACACTTCTCAAAAATGTAAAACAAAGAAATATAATAGAGAAGTTAGGATGAGAAAGAGTTTAGAATGCTCTATGTGGCTGCAGTTCAGCTCTTGACTCCTTGGAATGAGAAATGTTGAAGTTCGAGTCAATCTCTGGATGTTGTTTCCAAAATAGAGAGTTGCAACTCAAGGTTCAAGCTTCCATTGTTCTACTTTTGATGATGATAAAGATTTTATGAAGCACAGAAGTCAGTAATGAGTTTATCCCAGAATGATCTTTGTGATGCTTGTGGGTTCAAGATCTTAGTTTTGGATGGTTCGGCTTTTGTATCTGGCAAGTAAGCTTTATCACACTTCTCATGCAACCCTTTCTTCATGTCTGCGTATATTTTTTCATTCTTTTTTTTATCTTCTAATCTCTTATTATTCCATGGTCTCCATTTTTATATTATAGGTCTGACAATGAGAATTATTAGATCACGTGCATGCTTTCTCATACCTCGTATTGTCCAAGGTATTGTCTCCTGAAACGATTACAATCAGCGTTAATTAATGTCAGAGCATTTATTTTATCAAATATGATCGTTAGAAATGTATTGAAAATTTGAAAAAAGTATGGAATAATAAGCGTCAGTAGACTAGTAATTGTAGCCTTCATATTTGTAGGCTTTAACAATAGATTCACATCAGTAATCTCCAACTGTAACATTTAACAGTATGCTCACACCAGTAAACCTGTAATTGGGACCTTGTAGCAGTAATCCTATAATGGTGTCCTTGTAGTGGTAACCCTGTAACGGTGACCTTGTACCAGCAACCTTATAGTTGTATCCTTGTAACTGTAAGCTTGTAACTGTATCCTTGTAACGGTAAGCTTGTAACTGTAACCTTGTAATGGTGACCTCTGTTCTTAGATAAATTCTGCACTGTAATCTTAACCAATCAAGTAGTGAGATTGAAAGTTTATTAATATTACTCTATAGGAACATGAACCGTTAATGAAACATAATTAGAAAATAATGAAGACATGGGTCTCAATTAAACTAAAACAAGATTTGGGATTATCAAAATATGAGTTGATATTATAAAAATATGATTTGGGATTATAAAAATTTGATTTGGGATTATAGAAATATGATTTGGGATTATAGAAATATGATTTGGGATTCTAAAAATATGATTTGGGATTATAAAAAATGTGATTTGGGATTATCAAAACATGTGAGTTCAACAATTTTTCATGGTTTTTGTGGATAACATCTTAGTGTATTCTCATACTCAAAGAAACCGCACCAAACATCTTGAGATCATATTGAATGCAATAATCAATGATCATTTATATGATAAGATCGTGAAGAGCCACTTTTGGATTGACAAGGTTAACTTATTGGGTCATATTATCTTGTAATTAGGAGTATTGGTTGACCCAGAGAAGGTGAGTGAGTTGCTTCCTAGGAGTAGCCCAAGAATGTGTTTTATATATTGAATTTCATGGATATGGATGGATATTATAGTCATTTCATAGAAGAATTATTATTATTTTCTTCCCATCATAATGGCTTGACTATGAAGGGTTTGAAGTTCATTTAGTTTTAAGCATATGGGAGGGCCTTTTAGAAGCTGAAAGGAAGTCCAACATCATCCATGATCCAAAAACATCTAACACATAGAAGAGGATATACAGTGATCTATGATGCATTAGGCATAGGTATGGGTGTAGTACCAATGCAAGAGAGTCAATTAATTTAATTTGGGTCTCACTAGTTGAAGCCTCATGAGCATAACTACCTGATGCATGACCTTTAACTTGAATTAGTCATTAATCACATGTGTATCTAGAGGAATTATCTGATGGGTTAGAACCTTGTGTTTTATATGAACCACAAGATCCTCAAATATATATTTTACTTGTGTGACATCAATCTTAGATAGTGATTATGGATCGATCGTCTTTATTCCTTTGACTTTATTTCTTGTAAACCAGGAATGGGTAATGCGGTAATTGATGTGTTGAGATAGAAAACTCAGGCACATGCCCTTCAAGAATCTTGGGATGAATAAAGATTATCGTACCTTCTTTCAGATATGTATATGGAATGTCATTATATTAATTAGAGTCCTTTACTTATATCCTTAGTGGTTACCTCTTCACTCTTGGATTGGGTGAACAAAAGGCACTTCTAAAATCATTAAGGTTTTTGTCCTATTGTAAAGTATTTCTTGGGAGGAATCACATCTATATTATTATGTTTATAGAGATGACAACCTACATATACATGGTGTATCGGGGTTATTATAGACATGTGATAGGATATGATTTAAGGATCTCATTCTTCTCGGTGTTCAGTATATCTAGGTATCTCTATGATGTATTGAAATATGCACCATTAATGATGGTGCCCTGGAATGAAGTGTTAGATAGGAGGTTTTATTTCAATGTCTTCCACCTATCAGCAGGTGAAGGTGGAGTACCATTGACCTACTGACTTTTTAAGATCATTACCGATCCCAGAAATAATAGGGAATAAATTCATTATGAATTCTATGGTTGTTTTACTAAGGTTACCTAGAGGTAGTTATGTGGTTTGGGTAGTTATCAATTGAATGATAATTTTATCCCAATTCATTCCTATCCAAGAGACTTTCTAAATTTTTGATATGGGAATAATTTATGTATGTGACATATAATGACTACATGTGGTACCTTATACTATAATTTTAGATAGGGATTTTCATTTCACATCAAGGTTTTGGAGGGGGTTATAGAGATATTTGGGTACACTGGTGCTTTTTAGTGTAGTTTTTCACCCTCAAAGCATTGTCCTATCGAAATTTATTATACAGTTTTTCGAGGTGATGATCGAAGCATGTGTCCTTATTTTCAATGGTTCTTAAGAGAACTATATCCTTATCATTTATTTTTCATATAATAATATTTGTAATGAAATGATTCATATGGATCTATATGAGGCATTATATGGTAGTCCATTTCATTCACCCCTAGGATGGTTAGAGGTAGGAGACGAAGTGTTCTTATGTCAGCGTCGTTTTTAGGAGACATTCAAGTAGGTGTAGTTATTCAGAAACTATATCTCTATCAGTGTTGGGAAAAAATACCTCAAGGTGTCCCCTCGGAATATTTTGGGTGTAGCTGTGTTTGTTGAAAAATCCATATAGTTGTGAATGAGAATGGTTGGTGTTTTCTGAAGACATGTTTTTTAGGTGGCGCAGTTTCCCAGTGTTTTCCAAATTCTTGGGCCTCAAAATCGATAGTTCAAAGTTGGAAAATGAATGATTTATTCATAGAAGTGAACTTCATGGATAAATTTGAAGAAAAATAGAAAAGGATGGGAACTCCGTACCATAATAAATGGGTCGCGTACCATGTTCTGGGAATAGTACGCAGAGCGCTGGGAATGGTACGCCAGAGCGGTTCACGAAACTAAAAGCGGTATGCGGCTAAGTGGTGGTATAGTTCGCATATATATTGACATCGGTGGAGGAAATCGACCGCTTAGGAGCAAATCAAGTACATGGAAGACATGAAAAAAATAGTTCATGTGTGGCTTACAGTTCACAACATCAAAAAGATCGGTAAGGGGAGAAGGTTGGATTAATGATTTGGTAAATCTTAGGTTAACATATTTTGCGGATTTCTTTGCCAATATAAGAATCAAAAATAACACTAATTACAATAGAGATTTAATATCATAAAAATCATATTTTTTTCCAGGAATTAAGCAATGTATGAAAGTGATTCGCGCTGAATGTGTTTGTGGGGATTCGTAACCCGCAAAAGAAGTCGGGTACGTTGAAAAGGAAATCTAGTATACCGAAAACGAAGTCTGGTACGCGGAATGGGTTTACTTGGTACGCAGAGGAGGAATCTTCGGTATGAAATAGTGAGAGTTCCTCAAGTAGTAGACGGAGGGGGAGCACCGGTATGTGGAAGCAAAGGCAGTCCGCGAATAGAGAACAATTCATAGACAGGAGGGGAATCACAGAGGAGGTTCTTGGAGTCAGTGCATGGTAGCGATATGTGATCACGAAGGTGGAGGCAGTCCGCGGAAGAAGGGAAGTTCTCTATTGTGGTGGAATTATATGATGAATGTTTCCTTTTTACCAAACCTGGTACTAAATACACAGGAGAGGAGAACGGTTTGTGATATGCACAAGGAAGATTATAAGAGCTTCAAATCAGTTTGCGAAAGAATTTTCTGGTACCCGGAAGTACCCGGGAAGGTGGACTTCATCTATGGGTGAAATCAGAACTTCAATAGAGCATCTACCTATATTTGAGGATGCATAAATTCATGAAAATGAAGTTTCCTACATGTCCATAAACTGTGTTTGACCAAAAAGTCCATAAACTATGACTGGATTCTTTTCTAAGAGCAGCGAGCAAAGGAAGAGGAATACAGTGACCCCTTCTATTGGTAGTGATCCCATGAAAGAGGCATAGTGAGTGACCCTTGGGAATTCAGTGAGAAGACCCTAAACCTTGTAGAAGAAGTGGGCCTAGGAATATAAGATTTATCCCAAACATTGTACTCATTATTGGCAGTGACCCTTAGTGAATTTGGTAAATCGGCACATTTTCATTGTATGCTCCTTGAACGTAGCCCAGTGTGGGTGAACCAAGTAATACAATTTGTGTCCCATTCATGATTTCATATCTGTGCATATATTGCTATGGGATGAAGAGAGAATTGAGTTTTTTCTAGCAAAAAAACAAGATCCAAATGAGAGAAAGTTTAAATTTGTTATACCCCGATTCACCCCCCCCCCCAGGGTATTCAACCTAGTGGATCCAACAATTGGTATCAGAGGAAAAGGTTGAAACATAGTGTTTCAATATCAATGATAAGAAATGGAGGTCGTCAGTCATAAAGAAATTCTGATCGTTGATGGAAATAATTTTCAATTATTGAAGAATCTAATGCATCACTACTTTCGATCAGTATGGATGGATGTGTTCATAGCACCTATGCATGGAATATCAGCTGACATTAATAGTGGTTCTTTATCAGAAGCTGAATGAAGAGAATTGGATGTTGATGCTAAAGGGATCAATGCTTTAGGATGATCCCTAACAAATAATACTTATATGAAAGTGATGACCTCTAAAACATCACACGCAATGTTCGAAAAATTGTTAAACATTTATGAGGGAAACACAAAAGTCCGAGAAGAAAAGATACAGGTTCTATCGAACAAGTATGAGGATATCAGAATGAATCCCAATGAGACTTTTGATGCATTATTCAACAGGATAAATATTATTGTGGAAGACATGTGGGGCCTTAGATAAGTTATTTAAGATATAAATATTGTGAAACGTGTCTTAAAGAGACCTCCACCGCAGTTCAATTAGAATGTTTCAGTGCTGGAAGACAAATACAAGAAAGAGCTGACACTTGATGACCTACACAGTACCCTTGTAACATATGAGATGAGAAACCATGATAAGAATTCATTGGAAAAGGGAAAGTCTAAGGAAGTGGCATTCAAGGCCATAAAGGATCTCTATATTGAAGATAGTACTTAGGAGGAAAATATGGATGATGTCATGTCATTTATCTTCTATAATCAAGGGGGAAAGGTAAGATCAAAGGAAAACATTCATTTTCATTCTTTCGATGTGGATATATTGGGAATTTTGCAGCACAGTTTATTAAGAAGTCTGATAATGAACATGAAGAAAATGATGAATTCCGCAAAAATAAGTATTCATAAAATGATAAAGGGAGGAGAAGTATTATGAGAAATTTATTCAAAAAAGAATATGTTTTTAAAAGAGGATTAAAGTTCATAATAATCTGAGGGAAAAGAGTTGGAGGACTACAAGGATTATAAAATATGATTCTTTGGTGGCAGTCATTAGAAATTCATTGAAAAGAGATGAAATTGACAATGAAGAAAGAGAAATGGAAGGAATAGTTTATCTACATGATGAAATATAAGCTTCCCTTGAAGAGGTGGATATTTTGAGATCCAAAAGAATGAAATGTAAAAAAAATTGAAGAGAAACTCTTTATGAAACAACAAGTAGAAGAAAATTATGATCAAAATGCTTAAATTGAAAAGATGAGGTCTTCAATTCCAGAAAACTCCGAGAAGGTGGTTGAGTACAAACTCAAAATTGAAGAACAAAATATATAAGATGATAATTTGACTAAAACTAGAAAAGATCAAATCAGTCATATCTAACAACTAGAAGAGGAATTAGTAAGTCTATGATGAAAATTTGATGATTAAGAAAAACTACTTACTCTCGGTTCAACATCAGGAAAGAAGATCATGCATGAAATATATAGGATTAGATTTGAGTAGAGTGGTCTATAAGAATATAATAAAAAATTAATTCTAAATGGTTAATCTGGTATAGGACTTGATCTAAAATAGAAAGCAGTTATGGTTTAAGTTAGACCACAATCACCGACTCCAAGATTTAATATTGACTTGGGTATGAAGCAGAATCCAATGATTCACAGAATCCAAGGCATGGCTAGTGGTGCATTGCCACATAGGAATTTACCTCACATAAGATGCTATTATTGTGGTAAAATGGGAAATTCTGAAAATGTATGTTCCATATAAAAGAGGTACCAAAGGGAAAAAGACCAACAGAGGTGGTCGTATAGAGCTCATAATTCTAGGTCATCATTTGATGTTCATTATTTTAGGTGTAAAGGACTCGAGAATATGGAAAGATATTGCACATCAACAATGCAGGGGAATGTGCTGAGGCAAAGTGATTTTGTTCATAAAAAGAATCCAAATGTATCTTCAAGAGAGATCAAAATTTAAAATCGATTTTCATCTCTGCAGGTTGAATCTAGATCATTATATACTAAGAAAGATCAAGATTATCATTCCATATCAGAGACATGGGTCAAAAAGAAAAGGTCATAGAAGGTAGTTGTTTCATAAATTGCATTCAAGGCATCAGATCACACTGGGATATGGATCATTGATAGTGGATGTACTTCAAATATGATGAGAAATAAGGATCTAGTGACTAGAATCAGGCACGATAAAGAAGGTATTGTAATATTTGGTAATGATGAGGTCTTGATAATTATTGGTTTAGTAAAATCCAAGTTTTATGGAAAATACATGAGACGAGAATATGTCTTGTTTGTTCAGGGGATTAGTTAAAAATTTCTTAGTGTTAGTCAATTATGTGACTAAAGACATTCCATATGTTTTTCCAAGTAATTATGTATCATCAAGAAAAAGTATAGTGTTGTTGTGTTTCAAGGAAAGTGTGCGAAAGGGAATATCTACCTCGTGAGTGCAGAAGAAGATATGTGATTTATGTCCAAGGATGAAGAAAACAAGTTATGGCATAAGCATCTTGGCCACAGAAGTCAATGTTTCATGGATGATCTGGTGAAATATAATGCTTCTTGAAATCTCCCGAGATTATCATGTGACCGTACACATACGTGTGATGCCTACCAATATGGGAAGATCATTCAAAAGACATATAAACAAAAGTAGAAAATGTTAACATGATTGCTTGAGTTGTTACAAATTGATGTGGGTGCTCCCATTTTGTTGAGGGATATCGATGAGAGGAGATATTATGTTCTTTGTATTGATGACTATAGAATAATGGCAGGGGTTTCAATAATTACCCACAAATCTGAAGTTTTCAATTGCATTACTTGATATCAACGGTAATGTGAAAATATGCTTGGTCAGCAAATCTGAACGATTCGAATAGATAATGGAACATAGTTCACAAATAGCCAAGTGGAGGATTATCTCGAAAAACATGGGATAAGGCATCCTGTTTTAGTAGTAAGAACTCCACAACATAATAGAGTAGTTGAGAGAATAAATCGGATTTTAAATAATATAGAGAGAACAATGCTCATTAAAAAGGACCTTCCAGAGAAATTTTGGAAAGAAGCTGTAATAACAGTAGTATACACTTTAAAGAGAGATTTAATTTTTTCTAAAAGAGGAGAAGACTGCATAAGAGTTATGGTATGGAAATAATCCATCATTGAAGTACATTAGAATATTTGGAAATAATGATTCATTCTCAATAAGGAGAAACAATGGAAATTTGAATCATGTGGGGATGAAGGGATAATTCATGGTTAGTCAAAGAATATAAAAGCGTATAAATGCTTCAATAAGTGGCATGGAAGGATAGTTGAAAGTCATGATGTGACTATAGTAGAAAATGAACCGAATCTTCAGCAAATACATGACAAAAATAAGAACGATAGCAATGAAGAGATGATTAGATTAGAAGATACTCCAGCTCCAGAGGTTGATTCATAAGAAGACTCAGATGATGTGAATAAATCAATATCTTCCGAGCAACCAGCATGCGGAGTTGAAATTTATAGGTAGAACTTATTTGGTGATTAGACAACAATAGTTCAGACAAGAAGGATGAAATCCCTACAACGAGCGTCATAATTATCACATGTAAAGCCTGAAAACATTAGTGAAGTAGCTGAAGAAGAGAATTGGGTTCATGAAATGAATGAAATTCTTTACCAAATTGAGAAGAATCAGATGTGGGAAATTATTTTGAGACCAGCAGACAAGAGTGTTATCAGGAAAAAGTGGGTATTTTGCAACAAAATGAATGAATATTGTGTTGTCATTCAAAACAAAGCACGACTGATGTGCAAAGGTTACACCCTGATAGAGGGTATAGATGTTGATGAGGCATTTTCTCCCATTGAAAGGCTTCAGACAATAAGATTATTTTTGGCCATAGTAGTGCAATGAGAAATTAAGGTTTTCCCGATGGATTTCATGTTAGTATTTTTGAATGGAGTTCTGGAAGAAGAAGTCTACATTGAGAAACCAGATGTTTTTCTTGTTCATAAAGATGAGAACTAAGTTTGTTGATTGAATAAGGATTTATATAGCTTATAGAAAGCAACATGAGAATTGTATTCAAGAATTGATCAGTTTCAAAAGAAACTCAATTTCAAACGTGGTGGAGTTGATTGCAATATATATTTCAATAATGGAAGTAGTCAGAGGTTGATGGTGCTGGTTTATGTCCATGACATTATCTTTGGTGGATCAGATGAAGCCCAATGCAGACAGTTTTCTGAATTCATGAAAAGCGAGTTTGAAATGTCAATGATTGGTCAGCTAACATTTTTCCTTGGTTTACATGTGACACATGGAAAGAATAGAACATTAATCTCTCAATCTAAATATTCCAAAGAGGTATTCAGAATATTTTTAATGGATAATTCAAAAGATATGAAGACTTTGGTTTCTACCTAGTTGAAATTATCACAGGTTGATGATGGCAAGGAGGTTAATATCATAGAATATAGGAAAATCAGTAGAAGTCCGTTGTACCAGACAGCGACATGGCCTAATATTGTATTTTCCACATGTCAGGCAATGAGGTATCAAAGAAATACTAATGAGATCCACATGATTGTAGTAAAGATAATTATTCGGTATATCAAGGGACAATGGATTTTGGATTAATGTATAATGAAAAATCTAAGGCAGAGTTATTGGGATATACAGATGCAGATTGGACCGGTTCAACAGATGATAGGAAATCCATATCAGGATGTGCCTTTTATCTTAGAGGGTTTTGTACTTTTTTGGTTAATTAAGAAACAATATTTCATTTTATTGAGCGCCACAAAACTTGAATACATTATGGCTACTCAAGCATGTATGTAGCTCTTATGGATGAAGCGAAAACATAAAGATATGGGGATTGAAGTAAAATCTTTGAACGGAATCCATTGTGATAATTCAAGTGCTATAAATCTTAGAAGAAACCAGTCCATCACTCAAGGACAAAGCACATTCAAATCAAATATGATTTTATCAAGGAGAATGTGGAGTAAGGGCTTGTGAAGTTAGAGTATATGCCTTCTAAACAACAAGTTTTGGATATTCTTACAAAGGTCTTATCCAATGAAGCATTTGAAAGGGATCGACTGGCTCTATGATTCTAGTTGAATCCCCACACTTGAAAAGGTGTGTATGTGGGCCCCCTATCCCCATGGTATGATTTTTCCTTCCCTAATGTGATGATATGTGTTCATTATCCTATTTTAGACAACCTTGAAGTGCCTTCCGGGTTCATTGAAAAAGGGAGAGAAAGTGTAACTATTTCATGGGGAAGAAAAGACACAGGGAGAAGCTGTTAAGTGGTGAAGCGAGATAGAGGGAGTTGAAGTTGAGGTGAAGCTAGTTAGTGGAGCTATAACACAGGGGAGTATGAAATATGATGATGCAATAAGTGATTGATCAATGATTGGATATCATGGTGGCTGAGGTTCGTTATGAAAGCAGTTCATTTGTATCTGTTTATCAGTATAGTATCAGCAGATGGTGATAGTAATGAAGTGGTTCATTGATCAATTTTTCATTATACTCTTGTTTCTCAATCAGAGAATGACTCATGTGGGATTATATTATGTGTGTTTAAATCCTTGATTGCTATCTTAAATTGCATGAACCGAATGATGGTTGAAGATGGCTGGAGCTTTACCAAAATATCAAAATGCAAAGAATTGTTTTGAGAAGTGTTATCAAAAAACCCAAAGGGGGAAATTGATGCGAAAAAATCCCTGATGGTTTCCCCTTAAAATATTTTGGGAGTAGTTTTGTTTATTGACAAATCTAGATAGTTTCAAATGATAATGGTTGGTGTTTTTCGAAGACAGGTTTTTATGGTGGTGTAGTTTCCCAGTGTGTTCCAATTGTTTCGGACTAAATATCAGGAGTTTGAAGATGGAAATGGAAGGATTTATTCATAAAAGTGAATTGTATCGATAACTTTGAAGAAAAATAGAAAAGGATGAGAACCGCATATCATAATTCATGGTTTGTGTAGCATTTTTAGGGTACGGTACGCGGAGCGCTGAGAACAGTATGCTGGAGCGGTTTGCGAAACTAAAAAATGTTTGCGGCTGAGCGGTGGTGCGGTACGTGGATGGATGGATGTCGGTGGAGGAAATCGACCATGTAGGAGCAATTCCAGTATGTAGACGACGTTAAAAATATATTTTGCGGGTGGTTTTTAGTTCGCGGCAGCAGAAGGATCTACAAGTGATGAAGGTTGGATTGAAGATTTGGTAAATCTTCGGTTATAGGATTTTTTAGATATCTTTTCCTATATAAGAATCGAAAATCCCACCAATTACTATGGATATTGAACATCATTAGAAAGAATATTTTTTCCTAGGAATTCATAAAATTTCAAAAGTTGTTCATGTTGAAGGTGTTTGTAGGGATTCTTAACTCGCAAACGAAGTCTAGTACGTGGAAAAGGAAGTACAATATACAGAAAAGGATGTTTGGTATGTGGAAGGGGTTGACTCGGTACATCGAGAAAGAATATCTTGTACATGATAGGGAGTGTTCGACAAGTGGTACGTGGAGGGGGAGCTCCGGTATGCGGAAGAAAAGGCAGTATGTAAAGATAGAACAGTTTTTGGACAAGAGGGGTTTTATAGAGAAGGTTCACGAAATTCATACACAGTAGCGATAGGTGATCGTGAAGGCGGAGGTAGTTCTTAGATGAAGGGATGATCACGGTAGTGGAAGTGCAACATGAAGAACGTGTACCATGTACCAAACCCAGTACTAAGTGCATGGGAGATGATAATGGTTTGTGATATGCACAAGTAATATTGTGATACCATCAAATCAATTTGAGAAAGAATTTTCCGTTACCCAGAAGTACCCGGGAAGGTGGACTTCATCTACGGGTAAAAATGGTACTTCAACAGAGAATATATCTATATTTGGGGATGAAAAACATCATTAAAGTGATGGGATGTACATGTCCATAAACTGTGTTTGACCTAAATGTCCATAAAATGTGAGTGGATTACTTTCCAAGAGGAGAGAGAAAAGGAAGAGGAAGATGGTGGCCCTTTCCACCGACAGTGAGATAGAGAAAGAGGCATAGGGAGTAACCCTTTGAAATGTAGTTAAGAGACCCTAAACCTTGTAAAGGTAGTGATCTTGGGCATAGAAGATCTAGCCCGAACATTGTATTAATTATTGGCAGTGAGCCTTAGTGAATGTGGTATATCGGCACATTTCCATTGTATGCTCCTTGTACAAAGCCCAGTGAGGGTGAAACAAGTAAAAAACATTGTGTCCCATTCATTATTTCATATATTTTCATATATTTGTATCGGAGAAAGAGAGAATTGAGTTTTTTCTAACAACGAAACAAGATCAAAACAAGGGAATGTTTTAATCCGTTATACCCTGATTCACCCCCCCCCCCTCAGGGTATTCGACCTTGTCGACCCAGCAATTGGTATTAAAGGGAAATGTTGAAAGATATTATTTCTCTATCAAGAAGAAGAAATATAGGTGGTTAATCATAATTTAATTCTAATCTTTGATGGAAATAATTTTCAACTATAGAATAATCTAATGCATCACTACTTCTGATTAGTATGGATGGATGTCTTCACAGTAGTTATGCATGGAATATCAGCTGACATTAATAGTGGTTCTTTATCAGAAGATGAAAGAAGATAATTGGATGCTGATTCTAAAGGGATAAATTCATTAGGGGGAGCCCTATCAAATGAAATTTATATGAACATTATGTCCTATAAAACATCACATGCAATGTGGTAAAATTGTTGAAAATTTATGAGGGCGACACAAAAATATGAGAAGCAAAGTTTAAGGTTCCATGGAATAAGTATGAGGATCTTAGAATGAATCCCAATGAGACTGTTGATACATTCTTCGATAGGAGAAATATTATTGTGGAAGACATATGGGGTCTTGAAGAAGTTATTGAATATATAAAGATTGTGAAATGTATCTTGAGAAAACATCCACCGTTGTTCAATCCGAAAGTTTCACTGTTGGAATAAAAAGAACCGAAAGAGATGAAACTTAATAACCTATACAATAACCATGTAGAATATGAGATGAGAAACGATGGTAACGATGTATTGGAAAAGTTAAAGTATAAGGAAGTGGCATTCAAGGCCATGATGGATCTCTCTATTGAAGATAGTACTGAGGAGGACAATATGGATGATGTCATGTCATTTCTATCCTCTAATATACAAAGTGGAAAAGGGAAGTTCATAGTTTGACATTCATTTGCATGCTTTAAATGTGGAAGGATTCAGAATCTTGAAAAAAAGTGTCCTAAGATGTTTGATGATGAACATGAAGAATATGATGAAATCCCCAAAAAAGTATTCATCAAATGAGAAAGGGAGAAGAAGTTCTATGAGAAAGTTATTCAAAAAGATGAATCTTCTTTCAAAAGAGAATAAAATTTTAGAATAATCTATGATAGAAGAGTTCGAGGACTGCAAGGATTATAAAATAGATGCTTTGTTAGTAGGTGTTAGAAATAAATTGATAAGAGAGGAAATTGAAAATGAAGAAGGATAAATGGAACAAATAGTTGATATTAAGGATGAATTAGACGCTTCCCATGAATAGGTGGATATTTTTGGAGCCAAAACAGATAAAGATAACAAATTAGTTCATGAATCCAAACTCTTTATGCAACAACAGGTTGAAGAGAATCCTGATCTGAATGCAGAAATTTAGAAGCTAAGGTCTTTAATGCCAGAAAACTCAGAAAATGTGGTTGAGTATAAATTCAAAATTGAATAACCAAAAATATAAATTGATTAATTGAATGAAATTGGAAAAGATCAAATCAATCATATCAAATAGATAGAAGAGGAATTTGTCAGTCTACGATGAACAATTGATGATCAGAAAAAACTACTAACTCTCAGTTCAACATCAGGAAAAAAGATCATACAGGCAATATATAGGATGATATTTGAGTAGATTGGAACATCAGAATATAAGAGAAAATTAATTCTAAATGATAAGTCTGGTACAGGACTTCATCTAAAATAGAAAGCGGTTATGGTTCAAGTTAGACCACAAGAACCCACTCCAAGATTGAAGATTTACTTGGGTATGAAGAAAAATCAGAAGATTCAAATAATCCAAGGTAGAGCTAGTGGTGTATTTACACTTAAGAATATACCTCACATAAGATTCCATTATTGTGGTAAAATGGGACATTCTCCAAAGTTTTGTTCCATAGAAAAGAGATACCAAAGGGAACAAGACCAACAGAGGTGGTTGTATATATATCATAATTTGAGGTCATCATTTGATGGTCATTGTTTCAGGTGTAAAGGACTTGGGCATATGGCAAGATATTGCACGTCAACAATGTAGTGTAATGTGCCACGGAAAACTGAATTTGTTTATAAGAAGAATCCAAATGTGTCACCAAGAGATCACAAAATTCAAAATCTATTTGCAGCTCTGAAGGTTGAAGATGGATCATTATATACTATGAAATATCAAGATTATCATTCCATATCAGAGACTTGGGTCAAAAATAAAACGGTAGAGAAAGCAGTGGTTGCAGAGATGGCATTCAAGGCATCAGATCGCACTTGGATATGGATCATTAATAGTGGATGTACTTCCCATATGACAGGGAAATAAGGATATATTGATTGGAATAATGTACGATAAAGAAGTTATCATAAGATTTAGTAATGGTGATGTCTTGAAAATTATTGGTTCAAGAAAAGCCCAGTTTGGAGTAAAGGACGTGAGATGAGAAGATGTCTTGGTTATTGATGGGCTTCGTCAAAAATTTCTTAGTGTTAGTCAATTGTGTGACTCAGGACATGCCATAAGTTTTTCCAAGAAATTATGTATCATCAGGGTAAAGGATGGTGTTGTTGTGTTGCAAGGAAAGCGTATGAAAGGGGATCTCTACCTCATGGGTGGAGAAGAAGATATGTGATTTCTGTACAAGGATTAAAAAAATAATGGCATAAGAGTCCTGGACACATAAGTCAATGTTCCTTGGATGATCTGGTGAAATATAATGCAGCTCTAAATCTCCAGAGATTGTCATGTGACCGTACACATACATGTGATGCCTTCCAAAAGGTGAAGATTATTCTAAAGACATATAAAAAAGGAGAAAAAGTTAACAAGATTTCTTGAGTTGGTACATATTGATGTGTTTATGCTAATTCCACCGAGGTCTATCGATAGGAGGAGATATTATGTTCTCTTCATTGATTAATATAGTAGAATAGAATGGGTTTCAATAATTACCCACAAATCTAATGTGTTAATTTGCATTACAAGACATCGACAGTAATGTTAAATGTTGCCTGGTCAGAAAATATGGATGATTCGAATAGATGATGGAATAGAGTATACAAATAGCCAAGTGTAGGATTATCTCGATAAACATGGGATAAGGCATCATGTTTTAGCAGTAATAACACCACAACATAATGAAGTAGATGATATAAGAAATCGAATTGTCAATAATATGGACAGAAAATTTCTCATTGAAAATAACCTTCCAGAGAAATTTTAGAAAGAAGTAGTAATGACAGCAGTATACACTTCAAACAGATATTTACTTTACCCAAAAGAGGAGAAGACTCTATGTGATTTCTGGTATAAAAAGAAGTCATCATTGAATAACAATCGAATATTTGGAAGTATATTTTTCATTCTAAATAATAAAGAAACATAGTAAATTTGAATCCTATGGGGATGAAGGTATATTTCTTGGTTAGTCAAAGAAAATAAAATCACATAAGTGCTTCAGTAAGTGGTAGAGAAAGATAGTTGAAATTCATGATATGACTATAGTATAAAATCAATAGAATATTTAGCAAATACATGATCAAACTCATGATGATATAGGTGAAGAGATGAGAAGATCTGGATATGATCTAATTCTGGAGTTTGATTCATAAGAAGACTCTGATGATTAGAACAAATAAGTGTCTTCCCAGAGACCAGAAAGAAGAGCAAAAATGGATAGGAAAAACATAATTGGAGATCAGATAGCACCAATGCAGACAGGAAGGGTGAATTCTCAACAACAATCATCATACTTATCACAAGTGGAGCCTAAAATCCATGGTGAATAAGCTGAAGATGAGAATTGGGTTCAAGGAATTAATGAAGAGCTTGACCAAATTGAGAAGAATCAGACATGGGAAATTGTTTCGAGGCTAGCATGAAAGAATGTTATTCAAACAAAGTGGGTGTTTCGCAACAAAATGAATAAAGATGATGTTTTCATTCAAAACAATGCATGAATGGTGCTAAAACGGTACTCCTAGATTGATGGTATAGATGTAGATGAGACATTTCAACCTGTTGCAAGTCCAGAGACAATCAGATTATTCTTGGTCATATCAGTGCAAATAAATTTTAAGGTTTTCTATATGGATGTCATGTCAGCATTTCAGAATGGAGTTCTGGAAGAGGAACTATACATTGAGAAACCAGATGGTTTTCTTATTCATGAATATGAGAACAGAGTTTGTCAGATGAAGAAGTCATTGTATTAATTGAATCAATCACCAAGAGCATGGTATTGAAGGCTTGATATGTTTCTAAAGAAACTCATTTTCTATTATGGTGGAGTTGATTACAATCTGTATTTCTACAATGGAAGCAGTCAAAGGATGATCATTCTGGTTTATGACATTGACATAATCTTTGGCAGATTAGATGAAGCACAATGTAGATAGTTTTCTAAATTCATGAAATGTGACTTCTAAATGTCAATCATTGGTGAGCTAACATTTTTCCTTGGTTTACAGGTGATGCAAGGAAGGAATAGAACTTTAATCTCTCAATCTAAATATAAAAAGGATTTTTTTAGAATATTTGTAATGGATAATTCCAAAGAGATGAAGACTATGGTTGCTAGCCGATTGAAATTGTCACCAAATAATTATGGAAAGGATGTAAATATCATGGGATATAGGCAATTAATTTTAAGTCTGTTGTATCTGATAGTGACAAGGCCTGATATTTTACTTTCCACATGCCTGGCAGTGAGGTATGAATGAAATCAAAAAGAGAGCCACATAATTGCAATAAAGATAATTCTTCAATTTATCAACGGAACAATGGATTTTGGATTAATTTATAATGAAAAATCTCAGCCAGAGTTATTGGGATATATAGATGAAGATTGGTCTGGTTCAGCATATGATAGGAAATCAACATCAAGAGGTGCCATTTATCTTGGAGAGTTGTGTATTTCTTGGTTAAGAACGAAAAAAGATTGCATTTCATTGAGCACCGAAAAAGCTAAATACATTGCGGCTACTCAATCTTGCACGCATCTCTTGTGGATAAAGTAAAAACTTGAAGATATGGATATTGAAGTGAAATCCCTGATCGGAATCCATTGTGATAATTCAAGTGCTATAAATCTCAGCAAAAAACAAGCCCATCACTCAAGGACAAATCAAATTGAAATAAAATATCATTTTATCAAGGAGAAGGTGAAGAAATGGTTTGTGAAGTTGGATTATGTGCCTATAGAACAAAATGTTGCAGATATTCTTACACAGGTATTATCCAAAGAAGTGTTTGAAAGGCATCAACTAGCTCTGGGAGTCCAGTAGAATCCATGCACTTGAAGAAGAGTTGATGTGGGTCCCCCTCTCCCAAAGGTATGATGTGTCTTTCCCTAAAATGTCGATATGTGTTCTTTACCCTATTGTAGACAACCATGAAGTGCCTTTCAGGTTTATAGACAAAGGGGGTGAATGTATGACTATTTAATGGGAATGAAAAGACATAGAAAAGATATGGGGAGAAGCTGTTAAGTGGTGCAGCAAGGTAGGGGGAGTTGAAGATATGTTGAAGGTGGTTAGAGGAGCTATAACATAGGGGGAGCATGAAATATGGTGATTTTAGAAGTGATCGATCAATGATTATATATCACGACGGTTGAGGTTCGTAATGAAAGCAGTTCATTGGTATCCATTTATCAGTATGGTATCAGTAGTTTTTGATTAGCAGTGATGTGGATCATTGATGAATTTTTCATTATACTCTTGTTTTTCATGCCGATAATGACTCATGTGGTCTTAGAGTATGTGTTGAGTAAATCCTTGATCACTATCTTAAATTACATGAAGGGAATGATGGTTGAATACGGAAGGATCATTAATGAAATATAAAAATTCAAAGAATTGTTTTGAGAAGAATTGTCAACAAACCAAAAGGGGGATATTGTTGGGAAAAAATCCCTCAAGGTGTCCGCTCGAAATATTTTTGGTGCATTTGTGCTTGTTGAAAAAGTCATATGGTCATGAATGAGAATGGTTGGTGTTTGTTGAAGATAAGTTTTTAAGGAAGCGCAGTTTCCCAGTGTTTGCCTAATTTTGGGCCTCAAAATCAAGAGTTTGATGTTGGAAAATGAATTATTTCTTCATAGGATTGAGTGTTATGGAGAACTTTGAATAAAACCTTCAAAGAATGAGAACTGCATACCATAATTCATGGGTAACATACCATGTTCCAGGAATGGTCCACAGAGCGTTGGGAACGGTACGCCGGAGCGGATTGCAAAATTAAAACGGTTCGCAGCTGAGCGGCGGTGCGGTACGTGGATGGCTTAATGTCGGCGAAGGAAATCGACTATGTAGGAGAAAAGGAAGTACGTGAAAGATGTGAAAAAAATAGTTCACTAGTGGCTTGTGGTTTGTGGTGGCAGAAGGATCGATAAGTGGTGAAGGTTAGATTAAAGATTTGGTAAATCGTAGGCCAGCGTATTTTGCAGATATCTTTGCATATATAAGAATCACAAATCCCACCAAATACTATGAAGATTTAAGATAATTAGAAAGCATATTTTTCTCATGGAATTCGAAAAAGTCTGAAATTGTTTTGCTCTGAAGGTGTTTGTAGGGATTCTTAACTCGAAAAGGAACTATAGTACGTGGAAAAGGAAGTCTGGTACGAGGAAAAGGAAGCCTGGTGCGCTGAAGGGGTTGACTCGGTACATAGAGTAGGAATCATCATTACACAAAAGGAAGAGTTATTCATGTGGTACGTAGAGGGGGATCTATGGTAAGCGGAAGCGAAGGCAGCCCGTGAATATAGAACAATTTGAGGACAGGTGGGGTTTCATAGAGGAGGTTTGAAGAATCGGTACACAGTAGCGGTAAGCGATTGTGAAGGTGGAGGCAGTCCACGGATGAAGGGATATTAACGACAGTGGAGATGGTATGTGAAGAAGGTTTCCCACATACCAAACCCAGTACTAAGTACACAGAAGGTGAGAACAATTAAATTTTTTTACAAGGAATATTGTGAGAGTTTCAAATCAGTTGCGAAAGTATTTTCCGGTATCCAGAAATACCTGAGAAGGTGGACTTTATCTATGGGTGAAAATGGAACTTCAATAGATCATCTACCTATTGTTTAGGATGCATGAATTCATGAAAATTTAGAGACCTATATGTCCATAACTTGTGTTTGACCTTCATGTTCATAAACTATTAGTGGATTCCTTTCCAAGAGAAGTGAGCGGAGGAAGAGGAAGACGGTGACCCTTTCCACTGGCAATGAGTCAGAGAAAGAGGAATAGGGAGTGACCCTTGGGAATTAAGTGAGAAGAACCTAAACCTTTAAAGGCATTGATTCTAGGAATATAATATCTAGCCCAAAAATTGTACACATTATTAAGAGTGAGCCTTAGTGAATTTGGTACATCGGCACATTGTCGTTGTATGCTCCTTGGACGTAGCCCAGTGAGGGTGAACCAAGTAAAAATCACTATTTCCCATGCATGATTTCATATTTGTTCATATACTGATATAGGAGGAAGAGAGAATTGAGTTTTTTCTAACAATGAATCAAGATCCAAATGGGAGAAAGTTTTAATATATTATACCCTGATTCCCCCCCTCCCAGGGTATTCCACCTAGTGGACCCAACAATCAATCATTCAAAATAGAAATATTTTTGTTCATCTTCGATGGCCTATATAGTTCAAATTTAGTGATCATGTTTTCATGGGGGTATCAACCACAATTTTTTATAGATGGATACAAAGGCAAGGTAAGTTGTTGCCTCATATTATCGGAAAATCTGAGATCTTGGGTAGTCAGGCCATATCCTCTCAATTGTTACTACCATAGAGGTATCATTACAGGCATGAAATATTCCAAATTTTACAGATTTACTATTACTTTTCCGACCCATATTATAATTTTGATCCTTAGGATGTTGAGTTAGATGTTGATTCTTCCTTTTATGAGAATCACATATGCATCTTTGATCGGAGCACAAAGTATATATGAGATCAGAATCTCCCATTAGTATTGATAATATGGAATCACGGTCATGTAAAAGATTATACATGGGAGTGGGAGGCTGATTTACATGTTCAGAGTCTAGAGTTGTTCTCGAACAATGTTCTACCCCCCCCAGAAGGGAAGCTCATGGATGAATTCCTTTAAGGGGATAAGACTATAAGAACCCAATTTTTCTATGAGGTAAACATAATATTCTTTTTGTTTTTATTAATTGGTGTTGACCTAATTGGAATTATAAGTAAGTCTACGGATGAAATGGGGTTTTTCATGGATGGATCAGATCCTGGAACCCGCTATAGTAGGAGAAAAAATTGATTTATATGGTTAGTAGAAACCATGCAGCTGAGTCTTCATGATATCTCTTAACCATGTAGGGATTTTCAATGCATATAATTTGGAATCATAGTTTTATCTCACCATGAAACTCAGGTAACAATCCTATGAAAATGATCAATAGTTTTAATAAATTTAAATACGATGATTTTTGAATGGTTTACCGAACTATGTGCATGAACTGTGCAAGTCCCCACCTTGGACAGTGTATGTCGCATGGTTGGTGCACTGTTTGGCCAATCATGTGGACAAACAATGTGACCCCTGTAAGTTGGTTAAAATGACTATTTTTTCCATAAGGGACAATATGTATTTTCCTTCCTTATAATTTCCTTATATAATGGAAAGGAGGTCTTCTTCTCCTACCTTGATAGTTACTTGATGTTCTTAACCTATGATTTTCTCTTGTTTCTTCATCTGACCTCAGAATTGAGATTCATTAATCTTGTTAGATTTATCTCAGTAATTTCTTCACTCCTTAGGCTTCATTATTTATTCTGATTTTTTTAATGAAGATATTTTGGTGTGAGCTCATATGCGCGATTTTAGTTTGTTTTTATGTTATTCCATTTTTTTCCAATCCAGGATAAACTAAGGGTCAATGATGGATAAGGAATCCACTATAGGCATAAGGTTTGTGGTCTATGAATTGTACCATAAATTATTGTAATATTTAAATTGTTCCATTGTGAGCATGGAAGTTTCACCGATCATTACCCCTTTAAATTTGCCTTCCATAATTTCGATCGACTAAATTATAACCTATGTCTATAATAATACATCTTTGACATTATTGTAGGTTGATACCTTGACGCAAACCTCCCATTTAGTGCTAATTATTTATTTATGATTTTGTGACTTAAATTGATATTATTTTTGGCATTGTTCAGTTGTACTCTACTTTACCTTGATACGATAAATGTTCCATCGCAATTAAATGAAGCTTTAAAATGTTATATGGAAGTTATATTGATTGATACCACTTGGAATAGTTAAATTATAAATTGAATTTATATTGGATGCATATACATGACTAACCTTTTCATGATCAATTAAAGGTGATGGAATGAAACTATTAAATGATTATTTAATTGAAATTATAATTGGTTTCATGTCCTTAATTCACCTTGTCGTGTTTAATGAATGGGATAGGAATAAACATATTAAATGATTAAATGGAATGAGTATTACATGGCCTATGATGACATATATATATATAAATGAAATGTATCAGGTTCCTTTTCTTATATAGAAATTTTCATCTTTATTAGAATGGTCAGACTTGAGTTAGCCTTGGATTCTCATGTGACTGACTTGATCACTCAAAGGATTACATTCTAGTTCATTGATCTGATTATTATGGGACATACCCACCAAAAAATATCATATTTCTCTTCTTAAATTAATTACTTGGAATTGTACTTGTAATTCACTTGAAATATTTTATATATATTACAATTCCTTGGATACAGTCCTTGAATTCATCTGTATGTCTTCAGACACACAATTCCATGGATTCACCACATTGGGCCCAGTCATGCCTATCCCAATATTACCATGGATGAGTTCCATAGACTCAGTTAGACTCTTTTACCATGAAATATCTTTCATGTACCCCTTGGATTAAACTCAGGACACTTTTCTACCAGACTACATTTGTTATTACTATGAGTTAACTTGACCCCTGTGGTCAAGGATTCCTTGGTCTCACCTTAGATCCTCACTTATTTTTATTATGATATATTTTTATGTTGTTGAATAATTCACTTCTTCTATAAATAAAAAATGAATCTTAAATAATTGATTTAATTAACACATGTTTATAGAATGTTCCAGCTAATTCATAAGAATTTATGGATTTATTATTTTATCACTATTTTACTTCTACATATACCTGCACACTATTTCAGTTAAAATGCACAAACTATATTTTTAGACATTTTTTGGTGGTGGCACACTGAGATTTATATCGCACCCTATATAGGATTCCATTGGAAACCAAAAAAAGTGGAATCATCCCTCTATGGACACCTAACATGTATACTTTAGAATGGGAGTGTGGTAGCAGATGATTATGCTAGTTCATGAGATGCTAGGATAGTTTTTCCCTTTTTGAGTATTGTTTATATAATGTATCTTACTTTATGTTTTTTCCATGTATTCATGTTATATATTTTATAGACACATGACAATACTTCATTATTTTGAATATGGTTTAGTTTATAACTATTAAGGATTATTTAATTCTTGTATGCTTATGCTTGTATCTAATTCATTATTATTTCATTATATTGATTGTATTTTTTATTTATATGTTCAATATTTTTTGTTCTCCACTCTTCCTTAAAGGAATTGTATCCCCACAAACATTCCGTAGTCCATTACTACTAGTTGGGATCCTTTAGAGTACTTGGAGGAGCACTTAAGGCCATGTGGATGACAAGGTTTGGTTACTTTGGAATAATCTGGGTCCAAGATGTCATATATAACATCCTTCTAAAATTGAAATTGATATTTAAATCACACTTATTTCCACCTACATTAATCATACTTCTTAGGAAAATTTGGAATGGAAGACTGTACACTCATGACCAATTAAAGAAGTAGAGACAATAGCTTTTTTCATCTTGTTACTTATGTATGGAAACTAAAGAAAATTTAAATCAATTTTTTACATGATTTAGATTTGTTCTCAAACTTTTAGGATATGTACAAGATCTATTTTCAGTTCACATATGTAATGGAATCCAACTAGAAAATATAATTTTGTCATTTTTAATACTAACCTAAATAAACAGACCTATAACCTTCTTTTTGAATCCATTTACTTACTTATTCCCTTCACTTGGAGGGATATAAATGACATGTTATTTGACAGTCAGTCCCCCTCCATACATGTGGGAATCCTCACCATGCATTGGGATATTTTTCTACATCTAGTGTATAAATAGGTGTGATAATAAATAAGGTTAATTATCTTTACATATTACTGATTTTGGGTGTTAATGGAAGGCCCAAGAATCCCCTGGTGATGAATTTTGTGTATTGGATTTTGTTGATACCCACATTGATTAATGATCATGTTTATGGTATAGCCTCAGTAAGAAAATATCCTTTAGGTTTTGGGCGTGTATTTCACACCCACTATGGATTTTTAAGGTTAAAATTTTCATTATATTAGGAATGGGACTATATACAGAGATATTTTAGGGGAAATTATCTATATTACTAATCATGATTTTCATTATGAATGGAAGTCCTTTTTTGTTGAATCTAATTATAAACTGGATATTGATTCCCACAATACTAGAACCAAGAATGTACCTTAGAAGTTTCAACTTCACTGTATTAAATTCCTTTAATCTGCATCCAACATAATCTAGTTATCTCACATGCTTATAGAGAATTCACTTGAGTTTTAGATGATTTTTCCAAAATAGTGATCTTAAAAATGTATATGATGAGGTCCTTATAGATTCATGATTATTGTGAACCCTTGGTAAAGTTGAATATAATAGTTAAGATAATTTCCCATTATTTTAAATCTAATTTTAATGCTTGCTTTATTGTTTACTTATTTTTTTAAATTTTAGGATTGAGCACACCTAGATCTTGAAACTTTTTTATATGATACAAATATGCTTGTCCCCATCCTATGGGGATCAATAATTCTCTTCAGTACATTCAATGGGATGGTTTTTGTGCTCATATTAGGGGTAACCTGTGTTGTTTTATGAAAACATGATATAAAATCTCAGTTATGATTTATATTATTTTGGAAGTTGGGATAGGATAAAGATAGGATATTTGGGGCTCAAGTAAGAGGTTTTAAGGTTAATCTAGATAATAATATGTAGGAAAAAATCCATCAATGTTTCAAATCTGTATTTTTTGGGTGTGATTCTGTTTGTTGAAAAAACCAGATGACTAAAAATGTGTTTGGTTGCTGTTTTCCAAACACATGTTTTTAACGAGGCGTAGTTTCCCAGTGTTTTCCATATTTGGGCATCAAAATCAAGTCTTTGATGTTGAAAAAGGAAGGTATTCCTCATAGGGGTAAAAAGAATGAAGAACTTTAAAGAATGTCGACAAAATAAGGTAACCACGTAACTCATAACATAGTCCTTTTACCATGTATGGGAATGATTCGTGGTAACATACCAGGAAGTGAGAATGATTTGCAGGAGTAGTTTGCGTAACTGAAAATTGTTCATGGTGACATTTTTTTGGTGAAGGGAACGTGGTATGTAGAAGATGTGATGGTTTGTGAGATGATGAAATTGAATAGCACCGCACAAGAGTAAATAATGCATACAGACCACATATGAATAATGGTTCACAGAATTATTGTGTTTTGAGGTGGCAGAAGTGGTATGCGTTGAAGGTGGTGTTGAATCAATATATTGGTAAATCTAGATTTTTCAGATTAAGAAGATATATTTCCCTATATAAGGGCAAATAATCCCACCAATTGTATGGGAGATAAAATATCATTAGATAACATCTCATTGCTCTGGGAATTTGGTGAAGACAGAAGGATGTTCACGAGGGAGAATTCCACGAAGGCTCAAGTGGTTTATGTAGAAAGAATTTTGCCGAAGGCTTTTGTGGGGATTTGAAGGCCGCAAGGTAAGAACATCTGCAGAAGAAGAAAATGGTACATGGATGAGGAGATCTGATAAGAGAATGCGAGGGATGTCCATGAACATGGAAAAATTCGCAGACATAGGGTGGTTCGTAGAGACTGAGGCAGTCTATGGACAAACAACAGTATGTGGACAGAGGATTGTTTTTGGAGACTATTTTCCAAAGCTGTTCATAGAGGAGGTTTGTAGAGTCATTACATGGAGTAGATATGTGATAGTGAATGTAGAGGCAGTACATGAATAGAGGAAGGATCACGAATGTAAAAATGGTATGTAGAAGAGGTTTTCCACATAGGAAACCTACTACACAGTACGTAGGAGGAGCATGTGGTTCGTGAAACACTCATGGAAGCTTGAGAAAGATTTAAATCACTTTGACAAAGTATTTTATGGTATCTAACAATATCCAAAAAGGTGGACTTCATCTATGGGTGAAAAAGAGACTTGAACAGAGCATCTACCTATATTTGAGGATGTAGGCATTCATGCAAATAAAGGGACCTACACATCCATAAACTCTGTTTAACCTACAACTCCATAAAATATGAGTGGATTCCTTTCGCATAGCAGTGAGTGAAGGAAGAGAAATATGGTGACCATTTCCATCGACAGTGAGTTAGAGAAAGAGTCATAGGGAGTGACCCTTGGGAATGCAATGAAGATACCCTAAACCTTGTAAAGGCAGTGAGACTAGGCATTGAAGATCTAGCACGAACATTGTACTTATTATTGGCAGTAAGCCTTAGTGAATTTGGTACATTGGCACAACACCGTTGTATTCTCCTTGGATGTATCCTAGTTAGGGTTAATCAAATAAAATTTAATATGTCTCATCCATGATTTAAATTCTGTTAATACTTTGAAACAGGAATGAGAGAGAAGATGGGTTTTTTAAAGATGAAACAAGATCTGAAGGGGAAGAATTTTTAATCATTCATAACCTGATTTACCTCCCCACCGCCTATCGGGGTATTAGACCTGGTGGACCTAACAATTGGTATCATAGGGAAGGTTAAAATTCAGTGTTTCTATTATCAGAATAAATGGAAGTGGTCAATCATAAAGGAATTATGATCTTTGACAGAAATAATTTTCAATTATGTAAGAATCAGATGTAACACTGATTGTGATTATTAGGAATGGGTGTCTTCCCAGTAGATATGCATGGAATATCAGCTGACATTAATAGTGGTTCTTTATTAGAAGTTGAATGAAGGGAATTGTAAGTTTATGTTAAAAGGATTCATGCCTTAGGTGGTCCCTATAAAATGAAATTTATACGAAGGTGATGTCCTAAAAAATATCACATGCTATGTGGGAATAATTGTTGAACATTTATGAGGGAGACACAAAACTCTGAGAATCAAAGATGGAGTTCTATGGAACATGTATGAGGATCTCTGAATGAACCCCAATAAGAGAGTTGATTCATTCTTGAATAGGGTAAATGTTATTGTATAAGAAAAGTGGGGTCTGGGAGAAGTCATTGAAGATATAATGATAGTAAAATGTATCTTGGGAAATATTACACAGTGGATCAATCCAAATGTTTCAGTATTGGGAGACATAGACCCAAAAAAGATGACACTAGATAACCTACACAATACCCTTATAGAATATGATATGATAAATGATGATAACAGTGTATTGAAAAAGGTAAATTCCAAAAAAGTTTCATTCAAGGACATGGAGAATCTCTATATTGAAGGTAGTCTTGAGGAGGAGAATTTGGATTCTGTCATGTCATTTCTTTCCTCATGTTCACAATGGTGAAAAATGAAGTTTAATGGTAAACTTCCATTTTCATGCTTTCTATGCAGAATGATTGGTAATTTTTCAGTAAAGTGTCTTAAGAAGATTGATGATGATAATGAAGAAAATGATGTAATTCCCCAAAAAAGTATTGATCAAATGTGAAAGGTAGGAGAAGTATTAAGATAAATTTCTTCAAAAAGAAGAATTTTATTTCAAAAGAAGATGAAAGTCCAGATGAATCCGAGGTAGAATAGTTGGGGGACTGCAAGGATCATAAAGTAGAGGCGTTGGTGGCAGTTTTCAGAAATTATTTAATAAAATAATAAATTGATAATGAAGTAGTAGAAATTGAAGTACGAGTTGATCTTGAGGATGAATTAGAATCTTCCCTTTAAGAGATTAATGTTTTTAGAGCCAAAAAAATAATGCAAACAAATTTGGCCATGATTCCAAAATCCCTATGTAGTGGTAGGAAGAAGAGAATTCTTGAGCTGAATGTAGAAATTGAAAATCTGAGGTCTTCAATATCAGAAATCTCCAAGAAGCTGGTTGAGTACAAACTCAAAATTGATGAACAGAAGATATAAATCGATAGTTTGATGTAAACTATAGAAGATAAAATCAAACTTATTGAAGAACTTGAAGAATAATTCATTGGAATGTGAAAATAGTTAAATATCAAGAGAAATTGTTAACCATTGGTTCAACATCACGAAAGAAGATCATGAAAGAAATAGAGAAGATAAAATTTAAGTATAGTGGTCCATCAAAATAGAAAAACAATAAAATATGAATTATAAGGTTGGTATGAGACTTGATCTAAAACAAAAAAATAGTTAGAGTTTAAGTTAGACCAAAAGCACCCACTCCAAGTTGGAAGATTGATTTGGGTACAAAGCAGAATAAGAAGATTTAGAGAACCCAAGGTACAACTAATGGTGCATCATTTCCATGGAGTAATGTTACTTGCATAATATTCTATCGTTGTGTTAGGATGAGACCCTCTCAAAATATATATTTCATAACATAGATGTACTAAAGGGAACAAGACCAACAATAGTGGTCATAAATAGATCAATATTCTAATTCATCATTTGATGGTATTTATTTTAGGTGTAAAGGACTCAAACATATGGAAATATATTGCACATCAACAATGCAGAAGAATGTTCCAAGGGAATTGAATTTGTTCATTAAAGCATCCAAATGTAACATCAAGAGATCTAAAAAATAAAAAACATTTTGCAGAACTGTAACTCAAAGTTTGTCCGTCATATACCAAGGAATATTAAGAGTATCATTCTACGCTGGGCATGAAGTCAAATACTTGGGTCAAAAAAGAAAAGTACTGAGCAGGCAGCGGTTGTAAAAATTATGTCCAAGGCATCAAATCGCAATGGGATATGGATCATTGACAGTGGATTCACTTCCCATATAAAAGTAAATAAAGATATAGTGACCGAAATTAGGTATTTTATATAAGGTATCATAATATTTGGTAATGATGAGTGGCTGAAAATTATTCGTTCAGGAAAATCCCTATTTAGAGGGAAAAGACATGAGATTAGCAAATGTCTTGGTTGTTGAAGGGAATAGTCACAACATTCTTATTTTCAGTAAATTGTGTGACTCAGGTCATTCTATTAGTGTTTCCAATAAATTATTTATCATCAAGTCAAAGGACGGTTCTGTTATGTTACAAGGAAAGTGTACAAAAGTGAATCTCGACCTCATGAGTGGAGAAGAAGATATGTGCTTTCTATCCAAGAATGAAGAAGAGAAATTATGGAATAAGTGTCCTGGACACATAATCCAAACGTCCTTGGATGATCTGGTTAAATATGATGTTTCATGAAACCTCCCTAGATTATCACGTGATTTTACTCTCCTATGTGATGCCATCAATGGATGATTTTTTGAAATACATATAATCCAAAGGAGAAAAATTAAACAAGATTTCTTGAGATTGTGCATATTGATGTGTGTGGGACAATTTCAATGAGGGTTATGTATGGGATGAGATGTTATGTTCTCTTCATTTATGATTATAGTATAACGACATGGGTTTCAATAATGACCAACAAATCTGGAGTGTCAATTTCATTACAAGATATCGATGGGAATGTGAAAAGATTCTTGGTCAAAAAATATGAACGATTCGAACAGATAACGAAACAGAGTTGAAAAATATCCAAGTGAAAGATTATCTTGAGAAACATGGGATAAGGCATCAGGTTTTAGTGGTAATAACTCCTCAGTATAATAAAGTAGTTGAGGGAAGAAATCAAATTGTGAAAAACATGGCCAGAAAAATGATCATTGAGAATGATCTTCTAGAGAAGTTTTGGAAAGAGGCAATGATGATAGCAATATACACATCAAACAAAGCCTTATTGTTCCCAAAATAAGAGAATAATTTATATGTGGTATGATATGGAAATAATCCATCATTAAAATACTTTCAAGTCTTCAGAAGTAAGTGTTTCATTCTAAATAATGATAAATATAAGAAGTTTGAATCTCATTGAGATGAAGGGATATTTATTTTATAATCAAAGAAGATAAAATCATATTAATTATTTAATAAACGACTAGGGAAAATTGTTGAAATAAATGATATAGAAATAGTGGAGAATGAGAAGAATCTTCAGAAAATACAAGATTAGTATCATGTGGATTGTGATGATGAAATAAGCAGATCAAGAGATGCTCCATTTCCAAAGATTGATTTAGAAGAGGAATTATATGATGAGAGTGATGATAATAAATTAGTGTCTTCACAAAGACCAGTAAGAATAGATAATATTGATAGACAGAACGTAAATAGTGATCAGACAACACCAATGCAGACAAGGAGAATGAAGTCTCTACAAAAATCATCATACTTATCACTAGTGGAGCCTACGTTCATTGATGATGCAGTTGTAGATGTGAATTTGGTTCAATAAATGGATGAATAGCTTGACCAAATTGAGAAAAATCAGATGTTGGATATTGTTTCAATACCAACAGACAAGAATGTCATTAGGAAAAAATGGATCTTTCGCAACAAAATGAATGAAGATGGTGTTGTGATTTTAAAAAAAGCACAACTTGTGTGAAAATTATACTCCCTGGTAGAGGTTAATGATGTTGACGAGAAATTTTCACCTATTCCAAGGCTGGAGACAATCAGATTATTCTTGGCAATAGTAGTGAAAAGAAAGTTTAAGATTTTCTAGATGGATGTCAAGTCATCATTTATGAATGGAGTTCTAGAAGAATAAGTTTACATTGAGTATACATAGGGTTTTTTAATTCATAAAGATGAGAACATAGTTTATCAGCTGAAGAAATATTTATATGGTTTGATGTAAGCACCAAGAGCATGGTATTCAAGGCTTGACTAGTTTTTGAAGAAGTTTGGTATCTAGTGTGGTGGAGATGATTACAATATATATTAAAACAATGGTAGTAATCAGTTAATTATGGTGCTACTTTATTTTAATGACATAATATTTGGTGGATCATATAAAGTACAATGCAGAAAGTTTTCTGAATTCATGAAAACTGAGTTCAAAATTTCGATGATTGGTGAGATGACGTTTCTATTTGGCTTATAGGTGACGCAAGGAATGGAAATTTTATATATCATTATAAATATTCCAAGGAGGTTTGTAGAAGATTTGGAATGGCTAATTATAGATAGATGGAGACTCTAGTTTCTACCTGATTGAAACTATCATGGGATTATGAGGGAAAGGCAATTAATATCACAGAATATAGGAATATCATTGGAATTCTGTTGCACCTTACAGTGACAAGGCCTAATATAGTATTTTCCACATGACAATAAGTAATATATCAATGAAATCAGAAATAGATCCACATGATTGTAGTTAAAAGAATACATTGATATATCAAGGGCACATTGGATTTTGGATTAATGTATAATGACAAATCTCAACAAGAGTTATTGGGATATACATTTGCCGATTGGGTTGGATTAGTAGATGATATGAAATCAACGTCCAAAAGTGATTTTTATCATGTATTATTGTGTATTTATTGGTTAAGAAAGAAACAACATTTCATTTCATTGAGCACCACATAATCTGAATATATTTTGGCTACTCAAGATTGCATGAAACTATTGTGGATGAAGCAGCATCTTGAGGATATGAGAGTTTCAGTGAAATATCTGATCGAAAATCATTTTGATAATTAAAATTCTAAAATCATAGAAAAAATCCTTTACATATCTCAAGTAAAAAGCACATTGAAATCAAACATAATTTTCATCAAGGATAAGGTGGAGCAGGGTCTTGTGAATAAGAAGTATGTTCCAACAGAACAACAATCTACAGATATTCTTATGAAGGCCTTACCCAAAAAAGCTTTTATAAGGCATAGATTGTCTCTAAGAGTCCAGTCGAGTCCCAACATTTGAAAAAAGTGTGGATGTGGGACCCCTTCTACCCCATGTGTGGTGTGTTTTTCCTTAATGTATTGATATTTTTTCTTTAAATTATTGTAGACAACCGTGAAGCACCCTTTGGGATCATTGAAAAAGGGGGAGAAAGTGTGACTATTATAATGGGATAAAAGCCACACGGAGAAGCTATTAATTTGAGTAGTGAGATAGGGGGCATTGAAGCTAATCTAGAGGTAGTTTGAGGAGTTGTGACACAGGTTGAGTATTAAATCTGATGATTCTATAATTGATCGATCAAATATTAAATATCATTAATAACAAAGGTTCATGATGAAAGAAGTTGTTTGGTTCTATGTGTTGTTTCCAGGAATCAAGTGATTGATTGATGCACTTTTTAATTATAATTTTTTTTCTCATGAGAGGCATGGCTCATGTGGGCTTAGAGTATGTGTTGATTAAATCTATGATTTTTATCTTAATTGCATGAATTTAATGCTGATTGATGAAGGAATGACCAGTAACAAGGTATCAAAATGTGAAAAAAATTTATGAGAAGAGTATTCAACAAAACCAAAGGGGGATACTGTTGGGGGGAAATCCTTCTATGTGACCTCTCTAGAAGTTTTGGGTGTGTTTTTGTTTGTTGAAAAAGAAAAATGACTATAAATGAGAATGGTTTGTGTTTAATTAAGACATGTTTTGAAGGTGGCACAGTTTCCCAGTATTTTACATTTTTTAGACCCCAAAATCAGTAGTTTGATGTTGGAAAAAGAAGGTATTCCATATAAAAGTAAATGGAATAATGAACTATGAAGAAAGTTAGAAAAATAAGGGAACGATGTACGTCAAAACATGGTCTGTGTACCATGTTTGGTAATGGTTCGCAGTCACGTACCCGATAGTGGGAATGGTTTGAGGGAGTGGTTTATGGAACCAAAAATTGTTCACGGTGATGGTTTGCAGTGAAGGGCCTATGGTATGTGGATGTTGTGATAGTTTACATGATAATGGAAGTGAATGGCGCCACATAAGAGAAAATGCAGTATTCATACCATGTATTAAAAATGGATTGCGGACGGATTTTGTATTGTGTATTGTGGTTCGCAGTGGTAGAAGTAGTATGCTGTGAAGGTGGTGCTGAATCACAGATTTGTTAAATCTCAATTTAGCGGATTAATAAAATATATTTTCCTATATAAGGAGACATAGTCCCATTGAATATAAGGGGTAGAAAATATCATTATAGAATATATCTTTTTCACTGGGAATTCAATGAAGATCGAATGATGTATACGAGGGATAATTCCACGAAGACTGAAATGGTTTTCATGGAATGAATTCCAACGAATTTTTTTGATGGGCGTTAAAGGCCGCAAAGGAAAAATATATGTGGAAGAAGAATTTGGTATAGGAAGGGGAGCTTCGGTATGTGTATGTGAAGTCATTATATTAATAGTTAATACTTCACGGACAAAGGGTGGTTCGCAGAGGTAGAGGTAGTCAGTAGATAGAGAACAATTTACATACAGATGATAGTTTCTAGAGACAATTTGCAGAAGCGGTTCTTAGAGGAGGTTCACAGTGTCGGTACGTAGAGGTGGTATGTGATAGAGAAGGTGGAGGTAGTCTATGAATGGATTGTGTTTTAAAGAAGATACAACAATATGTGGGAGAAGTTGTTTTCCTAGGAAACCCTCTATACAGTACGCAGGAGGAGGATGTGGTTCGGGGAACACTCAAGGAAGCTTGAGAAAGCTTTAAATCAGTTTTCAAAAGTATTTTCTAGTATCTAATAATACCATGAAATTTGGAATTAATCTATTGTTTAAAATTAACTTCAATAGAGTATCTACCTATAGTTGAGAATGCATGAATTCTTGAAAATGAAGGGACCTACATGTATATAAACTGTGTTCGACCTACAAGTCCATAAACTGTGAGTGGATTCCTTACTAAGATTAGTGAGAAAAGGAAGATAAGGATTGAGACCCTTTCCATTTCTAATAATCCATAGAAAGAGGCATAGGGAGTGACACTTGGGGAATGTAGTGAGAAGTCCCTAAACCTTGAAAATGTTGTGAGACTAGGCATAGAAGATCGAGCCTGAACATTACTCATTATTGGAAGTCATCCTTAGTGAATTTGGTACATCAGCACACTACCATTGTATGCTCCTTGGATATAGCCTAGTTAGGGTGAACCAAGTAAAAATTTATATGTCTCATGCATGATTTAAATTCTATTCAAACTTTGCAATGAGAATGAGAGAGAAGTGAGTTTTGCATAACGACAAAACAATATCTGAAGGGGAAGAATTTTAAAACTGTCATACCTTGATTCACCCCCACTCTCAGGGTATTTGACCAAGTGGACCTAACGCAATATTTGTGTACTCCCTAAATTTACATGGGGATGTTGGAAAATGTGGATTGGTTTTGTATTTATTTCACCCTTCTTGGTCAGGTAAATCATCATATGAAGGGTTGTGGTTTTGTTATATCCCCTTTATTTTTATGTTTTTTTATAACTTGATAAAAAATTATGGATTGATGGTTTGTTAATTATTTTTATTTTTTATCTATTCTATTGATTTTATGTAGCATCATATCCCCATAGATGATCCATTTGAATTAATTGGATGATTATGGGGATAACTTTCTTGGAGAAAACCCCCTAGTGGACTAGAATCGCATTGAGATAGCATTCCAAGAAGTGTGTGATATAGAATAATTGATGGGATTTGGCCCCAACCTGGAAAAGGAATCCATGTTTGGTCCTAAAATGGATCAATTTTAGGAGTTTCTATAGAAAATACCCCCTCTTTTATTGTGAATAAATGATCCCTTGTAAGTTGATGATTTTCTTGAAATAACTGATTGGATATTTTATTTTCGTGAAACTATGGACTCCATCAAGGTAAATTGTACTACCATAATGCTTTAAGGCCCCAACTCAAGGTGGTGGGACATGATAATTCCATAAAATCAACATAAGCACTTATAATTGAAGGTATTAAATGTGATGTTTTCCAAATAATTTTATTAAGATACCATGGAATTTTCTGTGTCTTGGTAATTTTTTCCCTCCAGCTAAGTGTCTAATCTATCCTAGATTATGTGAATAGATTCAATGAGATTTTTCCCATCACGCCATAACATGATTGGTGTACCTAGTTTTTATAAAATTATTAGTATAATCCTTATGTGAATATGTAGAAGTGTGATGAGCTGATAAGAGTAGGTAGTATAGGATTTCAGCACCAATTCCCATTTTTAACTTCAACGATACTAGGTTGGGGATCCCCTATCTGTTATCATCACAACATTTTATATAATATAATAACACCATGCCATGATCACCTAAAGGCATCCATTAATGTGATTTTTTGGGACATTTAAAGAGGTTCTATAAATAAACCTTCTATCCTTGATGTTGTGTAGGTTACTTTGCACCTAAGGGATCCACTGTTTAATTATATACCTCAAAGAAAATGGGACACCATTCTTAGGAGAATAGAGGTAGGATTGAATCATCATATGGTGACCGTTTTATTAAAGTAGAACAAAAGTCCATTGGTAGTCCATAGACTTAGGATGATATCTTGTAGTTACACTTTTTAGATCCATCTCTCATTAAGTCCAATTTGACACTGATGACAGTGAGAGGTATCATACTTATTTTACAATCCATGGTAATGTCATTAATTTACACAAGTGATTACCACTCATTTATCTCTACCTATTTTATAGAATCATTGAATCTTCTAATTGATCTCATTTAATATGTTATGAAAATCTTGACACGCCTTGGAAAGAAGGAGCACTGTTTTAGATGTCGTTATTATGTTGTCTCTATCTCAAAAGTAGAGCTATAATGGTATATCCTAATCCTTGATATGGAATCAATTGCTATTATTTTTATGATAGATTTGATGGATTCATTCAAGGATCACATATATTGCTTATATTTAAAGCTAACTTTTGCTCACTCCAATGTAAGTCTTCATGTGTTTCAGGGGGATTGGGATCTATGATCAATCCAGAAATGAAGAGCCCACCACTAAATACTCATTCTAGCATGTCAGTTTACATATGGTTTGGCTGATACTAATGAAGGTAAAATTGATGTTGAGCTTCCCTCTATTGTGAGAAAATTTCTAAAGGTGTTCCAAGATAAATTATCATGTTTTCCTCTAGAATGGGGTGTTATTTTTTTCATTTACTTGGTGTTAAAAAATAATCCAATTTTTTTACTCTTTTATCACATGGCAGTAGAAAAAAACGTAGCATAAAAGAACGATCTTGATAATATGTAATATAATGGTTTATCTGCCTGATAATGTCTCATTGGGCCACTCTAATTCTCTTATCCAAGAAGACAGATGGTCCCCTCTAACTATCCAATGACTATCAGAGACTATAACATGTAACTATTAAGAATAGGCAACCATTACCCTAATATTATGATCTCATCAAATAGTTAAATTGGGATAGGTTATTCTAAAAAATAAAACACTATTTAGGTTTTTAACAGGATATGGTGAATTAATATGATATTCCTAAGATGAAATTTGGGAGCATGCATAGTAATATCATGTACATGGTGATGTATTTCAGTTTGATGAATTTTCCTTTGGTTTTTATTGAATTCGTGAATTGTATATTCAAATGAAACATTTATTCCTTCATTTTTGTGTTCATGAATAACATCCTTGTTAATTACTAGACTGAGTATTACCATTACCACAATATTTAAATTACCTTGGGGATATTTCAGAACCACATAATCTATGATTAACCTTCCATGTGTTTCTTCTGGATTTGGGAATTGAAATTCCGTAGACATATGGTGTCCAAAAAATTTATCTCATTGGATCCTAATAAGGAAAAAGATGTTATTTTTTGGGAAGAGTTTATCATTGACTTTTAAATATATATATCTTTTTTGGACTATCTAATTAATATCGATGTTTAATCAGAGACTTCTAAAATTTGGAATAGCTTTTGACCAATCTCATATGGAAAGGGATGATTTTTTTTGTGGATTCGTGAAATTTAGAACAATTTAAATAATCTAAATAAGAACTTGAATTCTTCCCTGGTGTTAATTATTACTAAATTGGGTCTTAGTTATGTGGCCTATTATGATGAATTTATAATTGTAGTGATCTGTTCTTTTAGGTAAAGAAATCACGTAGTAGTATACAACTCTTGAAAACATTGACTGCATTACTGAAATTATCCTACCAATGACTTAGAGTTGGTTGTGGTTATGTATGTGCTAAAATGTATGTGGCATTTCATCTTTAGTTATAAGTTTATAATTTTCAAGGATTATAAAATCCTAACTTAAATTTTCAATAAAAGGGTATTGAATTTTAGATTGATGTATTGGATTGAATACCAACATAAGTTTGATTTTGGTCTCACTTATATTCTAATCAAGGGAAATGATATTAGATATTCCCTTAATTAAAAGTTTCAATCATGGGTTGGGAGGAATTTCGATGATTATATGAAACTCATGAGTCTCCTAGATGAGTTCCACCCGGGGTTAAAGGATGAGAAAGATGTTTTTAACCAATGTTTAGTTTTCTCCTCCACTCTTGAGATAATTTCCTAAGAGTGAGTAGTAGAGGGTGTGTGTCAGTGCATTAGATAATCCTTATATAGTAGTGAGACCATAGTTCAATTGTCTTTATCACCAAGTGGTTTACTTTGTTTAAATAATTGTTATGTGGTTCCTTCTTTAGTGAGGAAGAAATTAATGAAGGATCACAATCAGTCTCAATAGTCTATAAACCTTGAGGCCATAAATATGTACTTTGACATAAATTAGGGGTACTAATGTCTAGGAATGATGAGTGACCATAGTGGATCTAGTGTCATTATGGTATATTTATTTTCACATAAAGGATGAACATCAATAGCCATATTTTTTTTCTTCACCCTATTCCAATTATTACCAATAAGTGGAATGATGTGACTGTGGACTTCATCATCGGTGTAACTCATACCCCTTAGGTATAGAATGATATTTAGTCTAGGATACATAAGTTGACTACATCAATAAAATTATTACCGAGATACGATTCAATTAAGGTATAGGAATGGGTAAAATTGTATGTGTATGATATTTTGAATTTTTAGGGTGTGCCGTCAACTATCATCTATAATATGAAATCACAATTTACATATTGGTTTTTAAGGGCCTCTAAGAGTTATTAGTTGCATAGGTGAAGCTGAATATGACTTACCACCACTAAATAGATGGGGAGAAAAAATTGCTCGTTATTATTATAAAGAATTTGCTTTAGGCCTATGTTTTGAACATTAGAGATGTCTGGGATACCCACCTTGTTATGGGAATGTTTTTTATAATAATAATTAATGGTCCTCTATTTATATGACACCATTCGATGATCCTTATAGCTAATCATTCTGTTCCCCTTTAGGTTGGAGAGCGGTAATTGAGCCCTCTTTGGTAAGACCTAGTGTTATCTAGGAGACCATGGAAATGATTCCAATAATTTATAATCATTTTTTAATGGTCAATACTTTCCACAAGTCCTATGTGGATCCACATCACTTTACTTCACATTTTTTAGATATGGATTGGTTTTTTTCTTAATTTTATAGCTTGGTTGGGTAATAAATGACTTATGATAGATGGAAATATTTACTTAATGTATGTTAGACCTTTTGAAATCACTGAGAGAGTTGGATTCATGGATTTCCAATTATTTTTTTTATTCTTGTATGATGATATTTCATAAAGTGTTCAACATATCAAAATTAAAGAAATATAATCTAGATTCCACTCATGTGATAAAAAAAATAACTTGAGTTGGATCCTGATACTTCTATGAATGAATCTCTAGTTTGATTTACTAACACTGGAAAAAGGTTATGTTTGGGGAATCAGTTTGGTTTGATCATATTTTATTGTATTGTGTTTTTTATTCACATTAAACATGGGATTGAGATGCTCATGTGAGAGACCAGTCGTATTGACTTCTCCTTGATCAAACATTGGGTTGAATTTCCAGAGATTGAAACTTTTATGTTGGGGTAAACTATCACACCCATAGTGTCACTTTCAAGTATGTTTTCCTATATTTATTTATTAATTAATTCTAACTTTGTTTCTAGGTATTTTTGTTTTAAATATCAATATTTTTTAAAAAATTGGTTTTCAAACAATCTATTATTGGTTAAGAGTAACCATATGATAGCCCTATAACATAGTTCTATAACATTTTAGAGCCATTTCCTAATATTGACCTATGTTTTAATAATACATGAGATCTAAACATGTGAGTTCCCATGTGAGGTTGTGTGACTCACACAGTTGGCACGATGTTTGCAAAATCATGTAGAAAAACAATGTAACCCTCCTAGGAAATTTTAAATGTAAAATATTCTTAGCACCCTACGTAGAATTAAATCTTACCATGAGAATTTATTACCACATTATATACATTCATCTACCTCCCACTTGATCCTTCTTCATGATTCCCTTTTCATGTTGTTTTTTGTTTTATTTTTTATAGATCCTTCAATATGAATACCAGTAATTGTCTCCTCTTCCAAACCCTTGAAATTTCTTTCCCTCTTTTTGAGTTTCCCTCTTACCTAAGATCGTGGGGACTAATAATTTGTTTTGATCAATTATTAGGGCTTGGGATTTGATGTTTCTTACTTGATCATGTCTCACTATGTTACCCTTTAGAAATATAAGTGATTTTTCATTATAGGTTGTTGGTTTATCCTATTTAAAGGAAGGTGTTCCCATGTCACACTCTTATTTTATGAAGCAAATGTGATTGAAATGATTAAAAAAGGAAATTATAAATTAATTGGTGCAATATATTGTTGTTTTGATGTTTAATTATGTACTATATAAATTTTTAAATGAATTTATCTTGGGTTAAAAGGTAAACTGATTTTAAAGGTATACGTTGAATATGATGAAAGGAAATGGATTGTGGGTTGTTTATAGAATAATCATTGAAGAAAAAATTGATATTTCTGTAAGGAAATATGATAAGTTTTTAATGGAAGGAGAACATGGTAACTTGGTATCTCAGTTGGGAATGTAGTGTCAAGAATAATTTTTTGGATGATGCCACATAAATTAAAAAAAATCTAGAGAAAAGTTTTGGTGTTATGGAGGGGAGATGTTACATCACTAGGCGAAGGAATATACTTCATAGTGGGTGATTTTAGGTGGTGTCATGGGATGGGAGACACCACAATACTAATCCATGGAATGACCTCCTTAGTGGTTTTAGAAAACACATGCTTTGAACTTTATCTCACATATAGTTATGAGATAGTAGGTTGTCCAGTCATCTTTATATAACCAATGGATCTCCAATAGTTCATATTTTATTTAATGTTATTTTTTATTGAATTTGTTTTAATTGATAATTTTTTAAAAAATGTTACTTGATTTATTACCTCTTAAAGGTAGAAGCATGTATTTATATATTCCTTTTAAAATTAGTACACTTATATTTATTTATCAAGGGTTATTAAAGGAGTACCTGGTGGGATCCTACTGGGAAAGTGTTTCTCACGCTATACATAAACCCAATTGGTGTTTTTGGACCTTGATTTTATATGTTCAGTTAATGGTATGGGACAATATGGGGATAGAAATATTTCTAGCTCATATAGCTTGGGATTGTGGTGGTGACATAATGTATAATTTACCCTAATTTCACATGAAGATGGTTGAACCTTTTTCACCTTTTGGTTGGGATTGAAGGTGTGTACCACCAATTCAACATCAAAATTATTACTTTGTAACCATATCTATTTGGTTTCCCTGATATGATTATCTTTTGGATGTTTTTTGAATAATGTTTAATGAATTCATATTTTATCTTCCGTAATTCATTTTATTTTTATTTTATATTATATTGTGTTTTTTTCACCTACTGTTGAGTGTGTATATTTATCGAAAAGTATGATATTCCATGTTAATGAAAGGTAATGCTGAGTTCATCATTCAAACCCATTATTTATTTCATTGGGAAAATCTATTCCCATGGTACATTATATAATTCATAGGTAATTGTCTCTAGATTATAAAGATAATTAATTACATTAGTGTCTTTCCACAAGCTATCATGGGTTCCCAGATCAAGGGTGATCCTGGTCGGTTCATGCACAATGGACTACATAATTTATATGTTGGATAAATGTTCTGTTTTTTAAAAATCCATGTGCTAGTTTATCCTGATTAACATGGGGTGTGTAATGGTTTTCCACATCATTTTATACAAATGATGTATTCAAATTAATGCAAGGCTCATCTAATTGAAAATAACCTAGATAAATGCAATATACTTATGGGATATACACTATGTAGTTCCGTTTTATCTATCCATAATCATCAACACCTCTAAATAGGTTCTTCATATCTTCTTTATCGTTATTCAATTATTTCTTGGTCATATTAAGGTGAAAAAATAATATATCACAAAATTTAAGATTAAGTAACGAATTTCATGAAATGAAATAAAAAAAATATATTTCATACACCAAAAAATATTTAATAAATAATTATTAATTTTAATGTGATCGCCATAATTCCACTTGACGTTTTAGAGAAAAGTGGATGTCATTTGGGTCAATTCCCATCTATAGAAATTAATTTAATATGAGAATAAATCAAAAGAACTTATATAATAATGAAATCCATGTGACTATACATGAAGAATCCTAAAGAAACAATCTAGGAACTAGAGAGATAATATTTCATGTTGAAATTATAATTATTTTAATAATAAGAAAAATACCTCATGCTTGAGTTATTTCTTTGATATATGTGTTGATCAATACTTTTTTTTGAGTTTTATAGTCATATCATCAATAAGATCCAAAGTATAATCCTTATCTTGATAATAAAAACATTCTCATTGATATTGAAGTAGCATCGATGGTAATTTAGCTTCAAGCTTGTCGGTTCTAGTAAACATTCATCTCTCACAATTGATCAGAACACAATCCTTTGGGATTTAAAGATTGATTTTTTTTTCTCATTCTTGAGCAGCAAGAAGATAAAAGAGATTCTATCAAGTGTGAGAGAAATCTATTGAGAAGTTATATAAGGATATAATTATCTAGAGAATAAATAATTGTGAAAACCAAATTATTTACACTCACACATAGAAATTATATTATCAGGTATATATAGAGCTAAGGATTGAAGATTACTAATCTCACAAAGTACCTTAGTTAATCTCTTAATTTTTAAAGAACCATACATCTAATAATAATAATATTAGAATTATTTATTTTATGTATTCATGTCACAAAGATAATATAAATTTCCAAAAATAAATTTTTTAATTATTTAATTGTTATTAAGTGTCATTTCTATTACCATATTTTTGGATAAACCTATCTAAATTCCCAAGAAATTAACAAAACCTTGAATAATAAATATTATTTGTACAACAAAAAAATATTTATGGTGTAGTGAATAAATATTTATTTCAATATTAAACTAAGATAAAATAGTGGTTGAATATATGCAATCATTAAAGCAATATCAAATACAATTTCTTGGTCTATAGTATAATATTTACCCCAATAATTAAATTCAAATATAATTTAATTTAGATAGATAGAAATACTAGTCTATGACCTTCTAAGACTCTTTATTAATGGAATTATAAAATACTTCTAAAAGCTTAATATCAGTATCTAGAAACACATAAAGGTAGTCATAGAGGAAAGAATGAATGTAACAATGATGAAAACCTCGTATGAACATTCATTATGTAATATAATCCCTTTATCATAATATCTCATCAATAGGGTTTCATAATCATGTAATCAACCGATACACTCAATATGTATTTATTTTTCAGTCTGAAATGAACCTAATATTACACCATGACCATGGAATTTAATATGTTTGTTCTATTTTAACCAAAAGGCCATTATATCTAATACCATAAATGTGGAAGGGGAAATCTTTTCTTGAATTATTCAATAATTAAATATCACTCATGATGCACACAACATACCCTACATCACTATAAGGATATGTCATAATGGTATTCATTAATTCATAAAAGTATAAAACTCATGAAATACATTAATAATAATCTAATGTCGAAGTATAATTACAGACCATCTCATGTAGGAATATTAAATAACACATAAATATATGTAAATATTATTGGAGGTTATATCCTAATAATATTATTCCTTATATATTAGCAAGTTAAAATTCATGAGATAAAGTATTGTCCACTTAATAGTATCCAACACCTGTTTTTCTACATTATATGTGTCTTATCATAAATTTAATTGGATGATAGGACATAAGTTTTAGAATGTCGTCATAGTATTTTGAGGTTCTCATCATAATAGGTAACTACTTATGACCTTTTCAATGTGATAGATAATCTAGGAAATTATCACATTAAATTCACATAAAAGAATAAACAGTATGTGATAATACTTTTATTAATATTCATTTCTACGTATAAACAGGTAATCTAAGGTATAAAGTACTTGGCTCTAGGGAACTAACTCCAACATGACCTTCCTTCAAAGGATCATCACCAATGAATTAAAATTTGGTAGTTTAAGTTGTATAACTAACCATAAAACCTTAAAGAGTAAGATACATCAGTATTCATATTAAGATTATATAGAAACCATACATCATAATACAATGTGATTCTTTCATGGAGTAGTGGGTTAGTTTCCCTGTAACTTCTCTAAAATATCATATAGATCATGGTGAAACTGAAACCTTCAAAGTGTTTGACCATTAATAATCAGAATTCACATACATGTTGGATTATTCATGGTAGACATTCACAACTCATAGTCTTCCCCTAGAGTATCATAATATACTCTTTGCATAAAAATCACTTCAACACAAAAAACATATGAATCTTTCTAGATTCGTTCATGATGTGATATAAAGTTCATAGCATGGAAGCTTCCATTCTAGATCCATTTATAGTGTGATATTATATAAAATTACATAGAAAATTCCTTTCCATGTTCTCTAAAATTTAACATGGATTCTTCACAATATGATAATTATAGTTATGGTGTGACCTATATCACTTCCATAAATTTTAGAAACTTCCTCCATAGATTTTTCACTTGGTTTAAGGCACATAAAAAACTTTCAAACATTAATAATACTCTATATTGACACAAATATTGACAAAAAATCCAACCAAAACAACCATTGGTTGTAATAATCTTTCCTTTTTTTTTATTATCAACCAAATTAATCACCATAAACAGAACCATACTCAATTAAATCCCCATGACTATGATATATTATTTTCTCATAAAATTAAATTTCTTTCTTCACCACATTTTATTATCCTTTGGTTGGATTCTTGGTTTCTACTTCTTTCATTATATTTTATACCACTTTAAAAATAAAATTAAAAGGGTGATTCCACTTATATTAAAAATATAATATAATTACTTATTTATTACACTATTTAAAATCATAACAACAAGGATAAAATTAATATATAATCCTTCATGAGACATAGATTACTATAATAAAGAACACATATAACTAAATAAATCTATATCATCCCATATAAATTGATTAAACCTTTTCTTTCATTAAGAACCCACAGATAGTATCTCCTCTATCTTCATGTTTTCAATAAAGGATGTATATCTAAAAATTAAAATAATAAAAACATATTGAATTTGGTTTAATAGGGAGAGGTAAAATTCGAACCTCTACATTTTTAGGAGATTTGATCAAATTTGGGGTCCATCCAAGACCTTTGAAACACTACAGCAACAAATGGATTTTTGAAACTATCAGTTACATGTTTTCGTGTACCAAAAAATTCCAACTACACGATATTTTTCTTAACCATTTCCACTATAGAATGATATTTGATCACTTTATTATTTGTATTAGAGTGTTGAACCAAATTCTTTATTACTTCAATAGAATTTTTTTTTCACACTGAACCAGCATGAATTGTCCCCCCAATTAACTAATATATTCCAATTGTTTCTTCACCCATATAATTGGGTATTATCTTTGGTGACTAAGATATAATTTTCATATGTTATGCTTAAAGATACAAAATATTGTTTTTTATTAGAAAATATACCGAATTGTTTCCAATATAAAAATTTCACCCTATTTTATTTTTTATTCATAATTCCACTTGCCCAATAAATATTTGAATATGTCATGAAAACCAAATGATCTCCTGATTTTAACATCAGTCCATAATTTATATTTCCCTAGATATACCTCATTATCCTTATCATATAATAAATATTTTTTAATTATAAAACAATAGAAACATGAATCATGGTCCATATCATAGAATATAGAAATCCTGAGAGTAGTAAGATAAATTAAACTCTAAATTATTCTTATATACAAAGTATATTATACTCTACAATTTTCATAGTTTCTCGACATTTATCTAACATCTATTTGGGTTGAAATAGAATTGCACTTTTTCATTCTAAATTTCATTAATACAACTTTTGTTTACTCCACTTTTCATATCAATGTATTACCTTCATCTTGATGTACTTACTGCTCTAGAAAATATCTCAACTCTTTTTTCATTGATATTTACAGCTCATAAACCACCAATTTTTAAAAATTAACAATATAGTTATATTTTCAATCACTGAATAAGATGTGCTCTATATAAACCAGCACTATGAACTACATATCCTGTGAAAATTTTATATAGAGTTTTTGAGTGACTGCATTGCTTTTGAACTCCATATATCTTAAAAAATAATCAAACTATTAATACCAAGAACATGTTGATTTTTTTGTCTCTATAATGCTTTATTGAACCTAAAAACTATAGCATCATTATTCCAAAGTATAATTCTAGTTTGATTTATGATATATACTTATTAATTCTATAATCCATTTAGAAATTCCGTCTTCTAATCCATTAGAAACACTTTGAACTGTATTTGGATAACCACTATAGTGACCTAGGATTTTCATATATAGATATTACATATTAATGGATGTATATTAATTATAGTTTATGTTAACATTCCTAAGGACGGTAAAGGTTTATTGTCTTTGGAAACATATATACATAAACAACTGGTTCATAATTAAACTAAATCATATCCCCTTCTTAAACATATCATACACAAAAACATTCTTCCAAACATGGAAAAAATGAAACATATGAAAGGGTGAGATCAGATGATCAATAAGGATAAACTGGGGAGATATAAATGAGAACATAAGCATAACATGATCATAAGGGTATAAGAACATGATATTGACATTTGAAATACATACCCTTCATATAAAATATCATAATATTGTGTAATGGAATAAAGCATAGTGGTTCATAAGACATGAATATTAAAGGAATCAATGAACATGATCCTTGAGAACATAACATTGTAAAAAGACATAGATTTTTTTAAACATAATCATATAAAATCTTATGTCATGTCTACCCACCAAGACATTAATAACAAATTAGAATTGGGATAACCAACCTTATACTAGCTATAGGCTTTGGATAACCTCATGTGTACCATTTTTTTCTCTCAGGATAACCTCTTGTGTACCCTCTTGTTTAGATATTGGGATAACATCATATATACCCTATTGCTTTAGTCTTGGGATAATCTCCCATTTACCCTCTTATTTTGTTATTGGGATAACCTCTCTTGTATCCTCTTTTTCGAGCTTTGGGTACCCTTATGTGTTCCCTTCAATCTTGTAGATCATTAATCATTACCCAATGAGTTAGAAGGAGATATACGTCAAACCCATCATATAATATATATATTTGAGTTTCATAATACTGAAAAACGTTTTTCATATCATATCCCATGATAATTAAATAGGTTTTATAAATATTTCACCATAGTATAAGCTGTAGAAAATAACTGAGTTACATAAAAATCATTGATTCATAATCATAAACATGAACCAGTTATAGTAATAACATGTATTCTATCATTGGATAATATCCCTAGTAAAACCTAAGGAACACGAAAGGTTTTTTTCATTAATGAATATAAATTCTACAAAAAAATTATTAAAACATTATGGATGAAAATATACATTCCATTTTGACATAAACTCATTAAAATATAATAATTTCCCAAGAATGTAGGAAAAAAATTATTTAAAATTTATATTGAAAACATGTAATTTATTATGTAAATAATTTAGTGGTCATGATGGTGGAAAATTCTATTCATTTCATACAAATTAAAAAATTATTCCTTTTACATTTTCAGTAAAAAGTAAACATAACATTGAATGGAATACAATTAGAGGATTCCTTTTAAACATTTTTTAAAAATTAAAATATGGTTAAACATGATTTTAAACAATCGTTAGAGAATGGTAATAACTTCCTTTGAATCGTTTCTAGAAAACATGTACATGGGAGAAAAAAATAATTTGACCCAAGAGAGAAATAAAGTCCTTTTTCTCAAAAACCTTATTTTGGTCCCTCTAAATAGAGTAAAATTGATAGAAAAAATGTATGATCTAGAAATAATCAGATAATAATAAAATAAATAAGTTTCTTAATAGGTAGATCATAATATTTCATCATAAAAAACTTAATCATAAACAATCCCAATAAATAATGAGATTATAACATAATACTTTTACTACTTTCGTAACTTTTTAATCATAATCCCCAAGAAATAAATAAACTTATATAGATATGTATATACAATGATTTTCAAGATTGTTATCATAAAAAATCATGGGAATTATGTACACTACACAAAAGAAGTGGGGATTATAGCTTGTGTCTCACAAAAAATAAATGTAAGACAAAAAACACTTACCTCAAGTCCCAAAACTCTTCCTACACATTAGTACCTCATATATAATAAAAATAGGTTTATTATACAAGTATTATAGAAAAATAATCATATATATATATATCATATATTATTTACTTGTGATATTTTATTATCATTTTATTAACAATTCCTTCTTAAAATCATGTTTTATGTAAGAACTAATTTATTTTTAATGTATGTTTTGGTTTGGTATTTTTGGTCCTTTTAATTTGATAATTATTATATAATATAAAAAATTTAGAAAATTATATAAATATCATAGGTATTCACTATAAATTTATTTTTTTAATCCATATAATTTAGAGATAAAAAAAGAATTACAACATTAATAGAGATGGAAATTCATACAAACACATGAATATTGTTTCCATTTTCTCGATAGATTGAATAAAATAAAGGTAAATAATATATAAACTTTTTGGGATCATTATTATTTCATATATATATATATAATTATTATTCATTAAATCTATCCTTATTAAAATCCATTTCTAAAAAATGAAAAGTGTATCACATCGTTTTTTGGAGGTGGTATTCCACATGTATACACGAATGATGTTATCGTTTTCCAAGGGATTGGAAGGTGATAATGTAGATGTTATATTATAATTCCAAATGAATAATTATTTCAGAAATATCATATATGAACATTAAATCAATCTTTAAATCCACCCCTGAGAGGCGGTGATGGAAAATGAATTACATCGATTCAGGAGGATGTTGCCCACCATACACATTATCGACGAGTTCATTTCCCATCTGAAGGAAGAAGAGGTAGATGTGGGTTATCCAAATAAAATAATAAAATATTAGTTTATTGGATATAATTTTTAAATTTTCAGAATATTTTATGTATATTTGAAGAGGTGGAATAAGAAATAAATTGAAAAGTTATAGTTAAGAACTGTACCTCTTATTTAGTGAACCATTTTAGGTTTATAAATAAAGAATTATTATAAGGGTTACATAATTCAAATAATGCCTCTAGGAAATGTGGATGTAATTAGTTAAGATATTTTTAGGTATTTTCTAGAAAAATAGTTTTAGATGTGTGATGTGTAGAGGAGAGGGGTGGCCTTTTATAAGTGTGGGAGATAACACACTTGGAATTGTTGAAAAGAAAAATTTATACCCACGTTTTTCACATTCCACCAGGCAAAAAAATGGATCATTATCAAACCATTAATGAGATAACTTTTAAATATAGCCATGAAAGGGGAATTAGGCAAGATTTTAGGTAATTATAACCTCTATATTTTCAGTTTGACCTTCTATAATCCACTTTTAACATTAATAGTGATAATTGATTTATATTGTGTTTACTATTCATTTTGACCAAAAAATTAAGTTTCCTTCCATATATAATATTAAATATTCTTATTAAACATATGGAATCCATTTTTCTGAATTCTATTCATAGGAAAGGAAAAAATTAATTTATATTTAAACTCACAGATTTGAAGAAAATTGGTTTTTCAATGGGAAACTTTTCATAAGTATAGAATGTTTTAAAATAAAAAATCAATAATAATTTTATTAAAAATAACTAAATTAGATTAATAATAAAATAAATGAACTAATTTTACTTATAAATAAATCTTAAAATAAAATGGAACTTTTAAAAGTGAAAAAATAAATAGAATATTTTATTAAAAATCTGTCTTTTTTCCTTATCATCAAAAAAATAATCTCTTTAAAAAATTATCAAAAATTTACACCGAGAAAATTTTGAAATTTTTATTTCAAAAATGAAATTTATTTTTCAAATAAATTATCTAAAATTTTCAAAAATAACTTTTATTTTTTTTTCAAAAAGAAATAAAAAATCATTATTTCACAAATATGAATATTTAAAGAAAAAGAAGAATTTACTAGAAATTATGTACATATTTTTAAATATATTTTATTTATCTAAAACATTTTTACATTATTTTTAAAATATGATTATTCCTATTTATACCACCAATTTGAATGGATAGGTTATAACAATCATATTTAAATAATAATGTTAATAGTTTTAGAACTTGTTGTTTCATGTATTGCAAGCTATCAAAGAAGTTAAATTTATTTTAAAAAAATGTATTTAATAAAATATTGGGGTGTTACATTTCACCCAAATAAAAATAAATTTCTCCCTTCAAATTCATCACTCAGATGAAAAAAAAATGATACTTATTCCTCATCATTTACTCAGGTTCCCACATTGCTTCTTCAAATTCATGGTTTCACCAAAAAAGAATGAACAATTGAGTGTTCTTATTTCATAGTAATTTATATATACAATCCATAATATTAATAATTTTTTCCCCATTATAAATTTATTACATCAGTGGTATAACCTATGAGTTCGTTACATGAGAAGGATCATGTATGTACTTACTCAGGAAAGATACATGGAACACATCATAGACTTTAGAGAAGTTCAGTACAAGCACCAGACAATAAGTAACCATAACTACTCAATCAACTTTCCTAAATGGGCCAATATGCTACGGTATTAGATTTTATTTCTTCCCAAATCTCATAACATTCATTAATAGATAAATTCATAATAAAACGTTCTCACCAACTTCAATCTCCAAATTACATCGATGATGGTCAACATAACTATTATATCAACTTTTTATTGCTTTTATGTGCTATTGACTTGATCTAACCTTATCATATATTTCATAAAATAGTTCTAGTCCCAATAGATATATTTCTTTAACTTCATCGTAATACTTTGGAGTTATACACATATTTCCATAGAGGGATTCATAAAGATCCATCAAAATTCTTCTATGAAACCTATTGTTGAAAGAAAACATCACAACATGAAGGTGTTGATCCCAACCAAATTTGAAATCCTTAGAATAAGATCTCAACATATCCTCTTGGATTTTAATTATTCTCTCATACTTACTATCTATCTAAATATTGTATGTAAGTCTGAAACACAACTCCTTATCATGATTTTGGTGAAGAATTCAAAAAAACATAGAGGTAATCCTTGGATCCCTGTCAGATAAAATATAATGTGGTACCCCATGAAACCTTTCCACTTATTTAATGTATATTATATAAATATTCTCTAGAGGTAAATATTCTCTAATAAAAAATAAGTGTTCTTACTTTTTAATGTGATAAACTACAACCCATATAGCATTGTTCCATTTTGATGTTTTAGGGAGTCTGGTGAAAAATTCCATGGTGATGTTTCTTCATTTCCATTCTTGTATGGTTAATGGTTGAAACATCCCATTATATTTTCTAACTCAACCATAACTTTATGACATAATAAACACTGAAATGAGAAATCTGTTATATCTCTCTTCATTTCATCCCACTAGAAACACTTATTCAAATCTGTATACATATTTTAACATCTAGGGTGAATAGAAAAATAATAACTATGAGCTTCCTATAATATATACTTTTTAAAATATGGTATGGATGGGATAAATACATAGTAATTTAACCTTATAATTACATCATGTTCAAGGATAAACTCTATAACATTTCTCACCTTCTTCCATAGCTCTACATCTTCCTTCTACTCATATCTAATATTTTCTAGGATTGATGGTTGATGAATAATTTGAGAATGAAAAAAATTACCCTTCATTAATGATTTCTAGATCCATCCTTTAAAAATTCAAAAATATTCGATATCTTTTATCATCATCATATATTATATATCGTGATTATTTTGACTAAAAGAATCGACCACCTTGTTCGATTTCTCGGCATGGTAATGTATTGATCAATCATAATATTTAATCACCTCCAAAAATATTCTATGGAACATGTTTGAACCTTTCTATATGAATATATACATTAAAGTATTATTACCAATATATATCACATCTTTATCGATAAATATAACTCCTCTATTTCATTAATGAAAAAAATTATAGCAGGAAACCCTAAATCCTGAGTTGTGTAATTTTTCTCATGAACCTTAAATTTTCATAAAGCATAAGATATAAACATATAAGTGTGCAAGATAATTCATCCCAATACCTTATTTAGGCCTCACTATATATTACATAGACTTCTCTTCTATAGTGTAATGTAATCATAGGTGAGCTGACTAACCTTCTCTTTAGTTCCTTGAAATTTTCTTTATATTCATCTGTCCAAATATACTTGCCTCCCTCTTGAGTTAACTTGGGGATTGTAATATATATTCATGATAAATTCTCTAAAAACTATTTATAATATCAAACCAAATCATGTAAACTACATATCTCAGTCATTGTGTTTGGTTTGAACCAATGTTCAATAAATTCTGTCTTTCATGGATCCACCGATATACCCTTACATAAGATTATATAACCCAAAAATGAAACCTTTTTTCGCCAAAATTTACATGTTGTAAATTTTATGTAAAATGTATACTTTTTTAGGGAATTCAACTAAACTGTTAAGTGATCATAATGTTCATAACTTTTCTTGTAATAGATAATTATATCATCTATCAAGACTAATATAAACACATGATGGTAATCTCAAAATTCTTTATTCATTAAATACATGAAGATAACAAGGGAATTAGAAAGACCGAATGGAATCATTATATATTCATAGTTTCCATACCTTATATGAAATTCTACCATGGGAATAACCTTCTTCTTGACCCTCAATTGATAATATCTATAATGAAGGTCCATATTGATATAGTATTGAACTCCACGCATTTTATCAATCAATTCATCAATATATGGTAGAGGATATATTTTCTTGATTGTTATCTTGTTCATCTCCCAATAATCAATTTAGAGTCACATAAATCTATATCGATTCATAATAAAAAAGAATTGGTGAACCCCATGGTGACACACATGGATAAATAGATCTTTTTCAAGATTATCCTGGAGTTAATTCTTTGATTCTTACAACTCAATCAGTGTCAATCTATAGGGAGTCTATGGAATAGGCATATCACTAGGTATGAGTTCTGTTAAGTACTCAACTTCACAATTCGGTGGAATATAATGAAGATCTTCCAAAAATACATCAAAAAGACCATTACAATAATAATATCACCAATATTTAGTTTCCCTCAACCATATGAGATTAACACCCATTTTGAATAGGAATCAAGGCCCATATAATGGTTGCAATTTCCATTAGGATTTCATATTTATAATCAAAATTGTATATGGTCATATTTTGTTTTTTAATATCAAACACTACTTCCCTTACTTGATTTTTTTTGGTTTTATATAATGAAATAAAATACATAACTATAAAAACATGAAATTCAACCAAATATATAATTACAAGATTTGCAGGAAGAACATTCCCCTAAACTTAAACTGGAGAGGAATCATGGAATCGAGATGTTATCATCATACCATTATGGGTTTTTACTTATAATTCAGCATCTAATTATGTGGGTTTTATTTTGATACCCTTATAAAAATCACGAGTTCTAAGAAATTTGATAGATCTTTAACCAGATAAGACATCATCAACTCTAAATTGGATAGTAAGTGTACCTTTCACCACATTGTTAACAAACACCACATCATTAACAGTGATCATATGAGATTTAGGTTTATCTCTAAGCTTAAATATGCTGATGATTTTGGTCATCATCATTAACCTTGGGATTTGATAACTTGTTATTATTATGCCCATACTCCTTTCATTTTAAACATAAGAGTGTCAGGGGTGTATTCAATCAAGCTTTCCCTCTATTCAAATAATTATAAAACTTCTCCCCGTCTATTTATAATTTAATTTCTCAATATCCTTCCTTTCCACACTAAAATCATTTATTTATCCCCTTAGGACAATTTCCTCCATTTTTCCATATACACTTCGAGCAAGAAGTAAATCATATCTTCTTTTCGTCATGGTTTTTAGGGTTTCCGTTAAATTATTTCATTATTTTATTTTCAAAAATCATGACATTGATGGGTTACCCCAATCTCAATTTCCACCATGATAACAAACTATAAAATTTACTTATATATATTTAAGTACCATATGGATAATTCCCTTTGGATACTTGGTTTTCACCCACTAAATATTTTATCAAACTTACTTTAAGGCTTTTTGGAAATACCAGAAGCATACCTCACAAATCTTGAAACATTTTCCTCATGGGTAACAACAGATTCGTCATTCTTCTTCTTTAACTCAAGGAAATCATTCTCTATTTTCATAAAAATTATATAAGGAAATTTCTTATTGAAAAATAATATATTAAACGCATCCCACTCTATAGAGTCAGTTTTATCATGTTGATTCATATTGATGATATGTTTCCACCACTAATCCACTTAACCTTCAAAATGAAATATGTCCAATATTACTTTTTCACACTCCAATAACTAGATGATGGAAAATGTATTATTAATTGTACTGTTCCATTAATTAGAAAATAGTGGATTAGCAGAAACACTAAAATAAGGTGGATGTTTCCTTATAAAGGACTCAAGATAACATCCCCCCCCCTTTTCTCTTTTGGAAGATCATCATGATTCATATCTAGAGAATTTTTTTTTGAGTGGAGAAATAATATTTTTCATTATATATCTGATAACATTTTCATTCTCAGGAGTAAAATCATTTCATTTTCCATTTTATTCTAAATTAACATAGGTTATTATGGTTAAATCCATTTACTATAATAGAAAAACATAGGTTGAGAAAAAAATAATCATAATAGAAATCCACAAAATCCTAAAAAATCACTTATAGGATATCTAAATAATGACACATTCTTTTCAATATTTGAAAATGTGGGCATACACTAGGTCATTAATGGTCATTATTTGAATCCTTCACGATTTTTATTAAAGATTATAGGAATTTAAAAACAATATCCCCTTGGAGTATCAAACCATGTGTGCATAAAGACTCATTGTCATTCACTATGTGATAATCAAGTCTATCTCAATGCACCCTTTTTATAGTTATTACCTCTATATAAAACTATTCAAAATCTATATCCACTTATATTATCTATAAAGGGATGCAATTTCTCTGAAATAGTCACTCTATTCTTTAAAAGAAATTACATGATATTTTGCTATACTTAGACTTATGCTTAGATATATTACTAGGTATCTCAATAAATCATTATAAGCCTATTTTCCAAAGTTTAACAAATCCTTTAATCTAATACCTGTCATGAACCAGTCCGATCAACCCTGAGCCGGTCACCCAGGCCATCCCACGAAAAGTCCCGAGAGGCGTTCCTGATACTCCCGGGATGGTGACAGGAACCAAGGGCATCAATTGAGTACACAAGGGAATGATTTCGCCCATATATGAATAATCAAACAAATAGCGGAAAGAAATGGACAGCCCAAAATAACATTATTTTTACAAGAAACAAAAAGTAAAACTAAGAAAACAACTCAAATGACCAAACTTGATAACCATATAACTCCATGTGACCCCTCTAGTCACTCTCCAACAAAATTATCACACATTTCCCAATGTAATCGAACTCAAGCTGAAACTTGCACAAGGGCTAAAAATAGAAGACGACTATAGGTGTGAGTATTAAAACATAGTAGGTCAGCACGATTTTCTATTCCCAATGAACATTAATTTAAAATAAAAGAAACATAAATTTATAGTTTTAAATTCAAGATATGAAATTATGGTTTTCAAATGAGGTTCCATGCTAAAAAAATTACCAGACGAAAACATGCATGTTTTATAAACAAGAATGCATGTGACAACTTTCAAAGCGGTGCACCTTCAAAATGAAAATAGCTTTCAAGAGGGATTCTTTAAAGAATTTTAACTTTTAAATCAATCACACACACTACTGAATTTACCAAACAAACACACCGTATGCCGATGGTGAGTACAAAATATACAATGAGCACTAGTCACGGGAACACCCCTTGGCACTAGTCTGTTGTGAGCCCCGGGTACCTCGTATCTTGGTGAGACTGACCATAATAAATATCCATTCTCATGCACCCGAGACACTATTAGGGACCATACCCATAACCTAGTGATCCCCCAACATCATCATCATCATAGTTTAGTTAGTGTTGTCATCGTCAAACTTGCTACGTGAAACATGGGCCAAACCCCACAGGATCACTAGCATAGTAGTACATGTCCGCCCACCTAGATACCCAGGATTCCCTTTAGTTCTCAATAAAGTTACACATATTATCAAATACACATTTCACATAAAAATTACATTCCCCAACCATAAACACACAAAAATCCCATAAACTTTCTTCACATTTATTTCACGAATCAAAAAACCACTAAATATTTTCATAAAACAATTTCAAGGAGTGTATTGAGGCTTTGCAAATAAAACTCATAAAAAACACACATTCAATTATAAAAAAACGTCAAAACCAAACCAAAAAATATTTTTCAGCCCAAAAACATTTAATAAAATCATTTCATGGACCATAAAAGAATTCTAATTGCACAACATGGTATATACAATTAAAACACTCATTCTTCATTTTTAGGAAAGGCCAAACATGCCTTTTAAATTTTCACAAAACTAACATTTGACAAATTTATGAATTTAAATTTTATTAAAGAGGTGTATAAAAACCATTTAAAGAATCAAAACACATTAATAAATCCCATAAAACCCTTAGGTTACATATTCAAGATTCAACCATTTTCATAAGAATGTGAAACATGCCATTTTCATAAAACTCAGGCCAAAACATATTGTAAACAAAAACCCATTTATTTTTAAAACCAAATAAAAATTGTAAATCCATAAAAGGATCCCAAAATAGTTTTTTACATGATTCCAATGTATTTATAAATACAAAAATATAATTTCAAATTGCACTAGACATATAAAAGCCAACCGGGAAATTTACTGATCACATGGCATGCACTCTTAAAAAAACAACTTTTGTTAAGAAAATAAAAAGGTATAAAACACCATTTTAAGGCCATAAACTTATTAAAAATACTAGGACATATTAAAAATATGATAAACCAAGTGCGAAAGCTTATGGAATAATTTATCAAACTAGAGGAGTTCACATTTATACCAAAAAACTATATTTTTAACAAAATAAGTCATAAAATATAATTTGCACAAAAAACCTTTAGAAAAAAAGTTTCACAGAATAAAATATCATATAAATAAGGTTATTACCGAATTAAAATTATTAAACTTAAATTATAAAGTTTTGTGCAAGGGATATCCTACCTCAAATCCTTGGCGTAACGGAAACGCACTCCCGAAATCACTCGTCGCGGGTTTATAACCCCTAAAACTATGAATACCAGACCTAAATGAATATAAATTCCATAAACCCCCATGTTATAATAAATCCCTAGGCCTATAATTATGATGGGAGATTATAAAACCACGAAAAATTGAAAGGAGGATGATGAGGGAGGATAAAGGAGATGTAATCTCACCTTCACCAATAGAAAACTCTTCGTATTCCATTAGATCTGAACCCCTAGATAAAAGTTAATGGGATGAAGCATCTTGGAGAGTCTCCTAGGGTCTGGAAGAACCAGTGAAAGAAGAGTTTTTTTAAAGAGATCACGAATTGAATGAGTTATGTATAAAACTATTTACCTTATCAATTCTGGGATATTTGAGGTATCCTGAAAACATTCTTCCTAATACGTGACCCATATGAGATCCAAAGAGGGTAAATCGATTTTGAGGGTGAGGATAGGGTTATTGGCTTATAGGGGGAGGTTGAATCACCTAAAAATAATAAAAAATGAATAATATATAAAAGAAACGAATAAATTTTTTAAAACAGGAAATGGGCCCATGGGCTGGCCCAATACCTAAATAAGTAACCCCAATTCACCATGATTATGAATTTTTATGCTATCCAAAAGGATAAGGAAGTTTTAATATATCAGTATAGGACAAGTGGGAAGTTTAATGGGTGAAAAATGATGAAAAAATTAGTTATAAAAGAAACAAATTCTGGTTTTAAAACTGGAAATGGGCTCACGGTTGGCCCAAATCACGAAGTAACCACATTTTCTTCAAAAACCCCTAAACATCCAATGGGGAACCCAAATTAGGGTGATTAGAAATATATGAAACTTAAAAACTCAAGATTCATATCACCAATTACCCATGAAAATTATCTTGATTTCCAATGTACCGTATCCAAACAAAGACAAAAAAACGGGTGTAACAATTCTCCCCACCATTAAAGCTTTCCGCCCCCGGAAATCCATAACACTTTCCAGCTGAAAAATCAACACCTACGGATTACCTATCAACATGATCCATCATCTCAATAAAATTAAATATCATCAACCATAAATGGATGTTAATCCTCTACCTCAGAAAAACACACTACTCAGAACAACTTTTAGAAAATCATTGGAAATATCAAGCCACCTCCTCCACAACCAAGCCAAGAACCCGATTGTTGGGCCTTCTCCCAATGAACCCAACCATCACCCAAACCAAAGAGCACCCAAAAAAATATTCCAGGGGAGTCAAGAATGGACTCTCCAACACTAAGAAACAAATTTCACTAGAAAATTTCATAGGATGAAAATCCATGAGACCCATGATGGGTCTCCCCGCCATTAGAAACCAACTAGCAACGAACTGACAAGAATTAAACATGAGATAGAATTGGGCCTCACTCATACAAGCCCAAAAAACACTCCTATAAAAACGTAAAATTTCATGTTAATAGGGTTACAACATGATAATCTAAACCACCCACTCCCGAATGGAGGTGATATGAACTGGGTCAAGACTTTCAGCACGGATCTGGACCCCCACCACTCAGGGATGGGAGGGAAGGGGACCCACTAATTTGGCCACTGAAACCACAAAATAAATAAAGAAACTTCCCAAAACTCTCCACCTGTGAATTGGTAGCACCAAGACTGCCCCTGATTTTCACAAGTGGTCCACACAGGGAAATTGTTTGAAAACCCACATCCATGAAGTCATAACCATAGACACTGTGTGAGGGGTAATTCTACCACACTTGTTGCGACAAAGGGAAATTAACCGAAATGAGGAACCAAAACATTAACATAGAAACTAAATTACCAAAACAGAGTATGAATGATCCTAATCGAGCACTCCACACCTCTGTCGATTTCCTGACTGCGTGAAAAGCTTCACTCCGAGGCCGATGGCTTGATCCCTTATTCTTGAAGCATCTGTTGCACCGCCGTCAGGTGGAAAGGATCACACCACTCGAAAAACCTCACATGATCACCAATAAAAACCTTTATCCAAATAGGAACTCATAGATACATATCAAAATTATGTCTCACTCCGATCGAGGGGCAGAATGGATAAGGAATACCGCGAAACACATCAACATCACCGAACACAACTGCTATGTCCAAAAGAATTATCATGAACTAGAAGCACTTTTAATCGATCCCAACTAGCTATCTATTCCAACAAATATGTCGAGGAATCATCAAAAGAGGTGGATTTAACATTTTAAATGAATCCTTAGGTTGATCAGCATGAATGATTTCCAATGGAGAACTATACATGGCCACATCACAACATCAAACACATCTTTAGGAACACAATGAACATTACTCAAAAACCGAGCCACCAGTAATATCTCATCCCAAGATACAACAGGAGTACAAATTCTATATCACAAAGATGATTACTGAATAAAAAACTCTTCTAAGACATAGAAAAATCAATCCATATATCCATTGGTTTTAAAAAAAGGCCACAATTTCTCAGCTCAAAACACTTTTGAAAAACAACCTAACTTGGTGGGTTTCCACATTCACCAATGGTGTTTCATCAAGTCTCACCCATATGCATATTTCCATGCCACACCAGGCATGCAACCACCATTCCATATAGGACATCCTTCCAGATATTAATAAAACCATGCATGTGAGAACCCATGAAAACACCAAAGGCTAAAACAAAACAACATCATTCCCAAACAAAATTACCTTCAAAAGGAACACCAACCACCAAGTCAAAAACCCTTTTCAAATTTCACAAAAAAAACTACAATCCATTAAGAAAAATTTTCATAAAATCCTACCCCTTTTCATTTTTAAAAAATTTTAAAATAACAAAGCCACTCCAAACAACCTCTTCCCATTGTTTTTTAAAATTCAGTAAGGTATATTTTCATAATCTGAGTTCCATTGAGACCAATTCCCTTTATAGGAAAACACCAACTGATCAAAACCAATTTCCAAAATTAATTTATCTGATTCAAAAACATTTTATCATATGAAAATACCCCATTTAAAAGAAATATCCAGAATCACCTTAAAATGATTCACATTTTGAAAACATTTTATTCCAAAAAACCACAAGTTTAGATTATGGATAATCCAATCCATTTAAATCATTTCCACTTCCCTACATTTTTTTCACAAAACACAACCTTCCAAAACAATTCTTATATTTAATTTTTGAAAACCACCTTTTTCACTTTTCAAAATATAATTATTACTTTAAAACCCATTTCCACAATTCTCACATAAGGATTTTAAAAACAAAAATTCAGAAATCATGAATGGTTGAAAAGACCTAAAAAGGGAACTAGTGTCAGTGGGTGACTTGACCATATGGTTGGCGGCCATATGTCAAAAACAACTCCAACACAGAGAGTTCTATTAGGACCATTCCCCGGCTCCACATGGATTTCCATGCCCTATGAGATCATGGAGGCCATTAGTCAGGCTCCCCCTGTCATATCCCAACAACAAACAATCAACAAGAACAAAGGACACAAATAAAACCAGACTTCCCCTGTAAACTCGAGGATTAGAACGAGAAAAAGTTTGCAATGATCTTCTTTCCCTTACCCCTCAAGTCCCAATAATCCTACTCAATATACCTTGACATCCCCAAAATAACAAGGGTGATCTAAAAATAATGTTCTTGCTAAGAGCCGAGCTCCTCTGATACCATTTTGTCACAAACCAGTCCGAGTCAACCCTAAACCGGTCACCCAGGCCAGCCCACGAAAAGTCCCGAGAGGCATTCCAGATCCTCCTAGGATGGCGACAAGAATGAAGGGAATCAGTAGAGTACCCAAGGGAACGATTCCGTCCATTTATGAATAATCAATCAAACAGCGGAAAGAAATGTCCAGCCAAAAATAAATTTATATAAAAATTGAACTGAACATTATTTTTACATGAAAATGAAAGTAAAACTAAGACAACAACTCAAATGACCAAACATGATAACCAAATAACTCCATGTGACCCCTCTGGTCACTCTCCAAAAAAATGATCACACATCTCCCAATCTAATCGAACTCAAGCTGAAACTTACACAGGGGCTAAAAACATAAGAATACTATAGGCGGGAGTATTAAACTCAGTTGGTTAGCCCAATGTTCTATTCCCAATGCACATTCCTTTAAAATAAAAGAAACATCAATTTATAATTTTAAATTCAAGATATGAAAGTATGGTTTTAAAATGTGGTTCTATGCCAAAAAAATAACCAAATGAAAACATGCATGTCTTATAAACAAGAATGCAACTAACAACTTTCAAAGCGGCGAAACTTCAAAATGAAAATATCTTTCAAGAGGGCTGCTTTAAAGAATTTTAACTTTTAAATAAATCACACACAGTACTGAATTTACCAACCAAACACACCGTATGCTGATGGTGAGTACAAAATATCCAATGAGCATAAGTCATGGGAACACCCCTATGCACTAGTCATTTGTGAGCCCCAGTTACATCATATCTAGGTGAAAGTGACCATAACAAATATATGTTCTTGTTCACACAAGCTAGTAGTAGGGAGCATACCCATACCCTGTGGTCCCCCAACATCATCATCATCATGGTTTAGTTAGTGTTTTCATCGTCAAACTTGCTATGTGAAATAGGGGCCAAACCCACAGGATCACTAGCATACTAGTACACGTTGCCCACCTAGATACCTAGGATTCTCTTTAGTGGTCAATCAAGTTACACATATTATCAATTACACATTTCACATAAAAATTCCATTCCCAAACCATAAACACACAAACATCCCACAAAATTTCTTCACATTTCATTCATGAATCAACAAACCACTAATTATTTTTGTAAAACAATTTCAAGGAGTGCATTGAGGCTTTGCACATAAAACTCATAAAAAACACTCTTTTAATTATAAACACACCTAAAAACCATACCAAAACATATTTTTCTTCCCTAAAAAAATTTAATAAAATCATTTCATGGACCATAAAACAATCCCAATTTCAAAACATGGTATATACAAGTAAAACACTCATTCTTCATTTTTAGGAAAGGCCAAACGGGCCTTTTAAATTTTTTCAAAACTAAAATTTGACAAAGTTATGAATTTAAATTTTATTAAGGACGTGAATAAACATCATTTAATTAATAAAACTACATTCATAGATCCCATAAAACTCTCAGGTTACATATTCAGAATACAACCATTTTCATGAGAATGTAAAACATGCCATTTTCCAAAAACTCGGTCCAGAAAATGTTGTAAACAAAAACCCATTTATTTTTAAAAACAAATACAATTTTAAATCCATAAAAGGATCCCAAGATGGTTTTTTACATTCTGACAATGTATTTTTAAATCCAAACAAATCATATTAAATTGCACTAGACACATAAAAGTCAATCGGGTAATTTATTGATCACATGGTATACACTCTTAAAAAAACATATGTTAAGCACTTAAAAAGGTATAAAACACCATTTTCATGCCATAAAGTTATTAAAGATACTAAGACTTATTAAAAATACCATAAACCAAGTGTGAAATATCATGGAATGATTTATCAAACTAGAGGAGTTCACATTTATACCAAAACAACTATATTTTTAACAAAATAAGTCATAAAACATAATTTGCACTCAAAACCTTTATAACCAATGCTTCACAGTATCACATATAAGATAAATAATTTTATAACAGAATTAAAATTATGAAACTTAAATTATAAATGTTTTTGCAAGGGATATCCTGCCTCAAATCCTTGGCGTAATGGAAACGCACGCCCGAAATCACCCATCACGGGTTTATAAACCCTAAAACTATGAATACCAGGCCTAAATGAATATAAATTCCATAAAAACTATGTTATAACAGAACCCTGGGTCTATAATTACTAGGGGAGATTATAAAACCAAGAAAAATTGAATGGAGGAAGAAGAGGGAGGATAAAGGAGATGGAATATCACCTTCACCACTAGAAAAATCATCGTATTCCATTAGATCTGAACCCCTAGAAAAATGGTAATGGGATGAAACTTCTTGGAGAGTCTCCTAAGGTCATTAAGAACCAGCTAAAGAAGTGTTTTATAAAAAAATAGCACGAATTGAATGAGTTATGTATATAACTATTTACCTTATAAATTCTGGGAGATTTGAGGTATCCTGAGACCTTTCTCCCTAATAAGCGACCCATATAATCTTCAAATGGGGTAAATAGATTCTGAGGGTTCGGATAGGGTTATTGGATTCGAGGGGGAGGTGGAATAACCTAAATATATTGAAAAATGGAAAATATATAAAAGAAACGAATTAATTTTTTAAAATAGGAAATGGGCCCAGGGGCTAGCCCAATACCAAAATAAGTAACCCCAATTCACCGTGCTTATGAATTTATATTTGGTCCAAAAGGATACGTAAGTTTTAATATATCAGTATAGGACAAGTGGGAAGTTGAATGGGTGAAAAATGATGAAAAACAAAAGAGTTATAAAATAAAAAAATTCGGTTTTTAAAACTGGAAATGGGATCACGGTTGGCCCAAATCATGAAGTAAACACCTTTTCATCAAAAACCTCTAAACAACCAATGGGGAACCCAAATTAGGGTGATTAGAAATATATTAAACTTCAAAACTCAAGATTAATCTCACCAAATATCCATGAAAATGATTGGGATTTTTAATGGACTGGATCCAAATAAAGACAAAAAACCGGGTGTGAAAATACCAACTATAAGGAACTCAAATTTTCATACAAAGATATTAAATATTAATAGATGAATATTTATTTCATTTTACAAAATTAATGACTTAGGGCCATAAATATTTACTATCATAAGTCAGTAAGTACATAAAAAAACTAGTTCATATGTGAACTACAACATATCTAACTATGTTCTTCATAACTGGAACACTTCTTATACATATTGTACACAATACCATTCTTCATAACCTGGGGAAAAGAAGTATAAAAAGGTGAACTAGATACTCTGTAAGGGTAAACAATGGTGATATCAATGATCACATTATAATAAAATGTGAATAAGTTTATGAGAAAATGAGAGTAACATTTTAAAACCATACCCTACATTTCAAATATCATAATATTGAGTAATGAAATAAATCTTGGTAGATAATAAGAAATTAATCATAAAGGAATCAAATAACTTGATCCATGAGAACATAAAATTGGCATAAAACATAGTTTTAGGGAATAAACAAAATCATAGCGAGTCTTATTTCAATTCTATCCACCAAGACATTCATTTCCAATTATGCTTGGTCTAACCACTAATATACCTACTTCGATCATAGTACAACCTCACATGTATAGTATTTTTGGCTTGGGATAACCTCTCTTGTACCCTTTATGTCAAAAAAAATTAATCATTACACAATAAATTAGAGTGAGATCTAGGTCCCATACATCAAATAATCCACACATTTGAGTTCCATAAGATCATAAAAGATTCATCATATCAAAACCCATGAAATGGAAATGGGTTTCATAAACATTTCATCATATTATAATCCATGGAAATGAAATGAATTTTATAAAAATCTTTTCATCATAATCATAAATATAAACCATCTATAGAAAAAATAAGGATAATATCATTGTATCATATCCCCATTAAAACATACCAATGGTTTTTATTGTTGGTGAATAAAATATATATAAAATGGTCATTAAAACATAATTTATTAAAATATCCTTTCTATTTTGAAGTCACTTACATAAAATATATAAATTTACTAAATAGTAAGGAAAAATGATTCATTGAAAAGAAACTATAAAACATTTAAAATAATATTCAAATAATTGCGTGGTCATGATGGTGGAAAATTATTTACACATCGAACATGTTAAATCAAATATTCATTTCAAATTTTTAGAAAAAGTCAAAAATACCTCATGTAGAAAACAATAATAAGATTCATTTTTATATATTTTGTATGAATTAGAAAATTGGTAATAATTTATTTCCAAAATTATTTGACAATAGTAAATAATTGCATTAAAATCATTTTAGAAAACATGGACATGGGAGAAAAGGGATTTTTGACAGAACAGAAAAATCATGAAATTTTTCATAAAAACCATGTATTTTACTATTTAAATAAATTAAAATTAAATTAAAAAATTTTATTCATTCTATATAACCTCTTTAGAAAAAAATGGATGAGTTTTTTATAGGTGAATTATAATATTTCATCATGGGAAACATAATCATAAACAATATCAATAAACAATGAGATTGATTCATAATCCCCATAAAATAAATAAACACATGTGAATATTTATATCACATAATTTTCATTATAATAATATTAAAATAAATTAATGGGTGGTAAATTAACCACAAAAAAAACAAGTGTTGAATATGACATGAGCCTCACAGAAAATAAAAGTGAGATGAAAATCCCTTACCTCAAGTATTGAATGTCTTCATACACATTAAAAATTAATTTATAATAAATATATGTTTATTATAAATATATTATAAACCCATAATAATATATATAATAACATATATTATTTACTTATAACCTTTTATTACCCATTTATTAACAATTCCTTGTTAACATCATTTTTTGGGTAATAATAGATTCCTTTTTCATGTATGTTTTATTTGGTATTTTCATTATTTTACATTGATCATAGTCAAAAAATATATATAATGTTAAATATTATATAAATATCATATATATTCATTACATATGTATTTATATTAATCCATAAAATTTAGTGATAAAAATGAATTATATCGTTCACAGAGATGGTAAGTCATACCTACGCATGAACGTTGTTTCTATTTTCCTGATGAATGGAATGAAAGAAAGGTAAATAATATATATCACCTTTATAGGGTTATTATTTTGGCATATATATAATTTATTTTCATTTAATTTATCCACATTACTATCCATTTAAAAATAAATTGAAAAACATATCACGTCACTTTTTGAAGGCGGTAGTCCAAAACTACACATGAGTGATGTTGTCATTTTTAGAATGATTTTACATTAAAAAGGTAAATGTTATATTATAATTAAATAATGATAATTATTTAATCATTATCATATATAAATTTAAATATTAAATCCATCATTTTATCCACTAATGAGAGGTTTTTATGGAAAGAAAATTACATCGGTTCATCAGGCGGTGATTTTCCGTACACACGATTAACAGTTTCATTTCACATTTGATGGATGAAGAGAATTATGTGGGTTATGAAACTAACATAATAAAATATTAATATATTTTAGATATATATGTTATTATATAATCATAATTTAAATATATTTTATAGTTGTGGAAGAATAAATAAAATGAAAATTCATAGTTATTAATTATTCCTCTTCTTTAGGTAACCTCTTCAAGTTTATACCTAAAGCCTTCTTAGGAGAGTTAACTAATAAAAACAAGGCCTTGAAGAAGTGTGGAGGGGATTATTTAAAAATTATTATTATTTTCTAATATAAAATGGTTTTTAAGTATTAATAGGAGAAGATAGGGGGTTCCATTTTAGAAGTGGGGGAGAGGTCACAGTAGGAATTTTTTAAAAGAAAAAGGTATACCCATGTTGTTCACATGATAAAAGGAAACAAAATGGATAATTATCAAACCATAGATGATATAATATTTAACTATGGACATAAAATATTAATTTTATGAGTTTTTGGGTCATTTTAATCCTGATTGTTTTGTTTATTCCTTAGTAAATTTGTTTTAACCTTAACCGTAGTAATTATTTTTCCTCTGTTTACTATTCATTTACACCAAAAATTTATGTTTAAAGTATTATATAATATTAATAATTTTTATTGAAAAAATGAAATCCATATTACCAATTTCCATTTTTAAAATAGAAAATTTTAATTTAAAATTAAACCTAGAGATGTGGTGAAAAGGGATTTTCCAATGAGATAATATTAATAAGTATGGATTATTTTAAAATAAAACATCAATATGAATTTTATTTAAAGAAAATAAATTGGATTAATAATAAATTAATTTATCTAATTTTACTTTTAAAACCATCTTAGAAAAAAATGTAACTCATAAATTCTTTTAAATACAATTCATTTTTTAATAAAAAAGTATTTTTCACTATTTATCAAAAAACTAATCTTTATAAAAAATTATCAAAAATTCAAATGAAGATAATTTTTAAATGTTTATTTTAAAAAATAAGTTAATTTTTTCAAATAAATTTTATAATATAAGACAAAATTACTTCTATTATTTTTTCACAAAATGAAGAAAAAATTTAAGAAATAGTATTTTCAAAGCATATAATGACTTTACTAAAAATTAAGTGATTATTTATAAATATATTTTCATTATATAAAAAAATTATTCATATTTTTAAAAATATGGTTTTTATTATTCATATCACCATGTTTAATAGCTTGGTTATAATGGTCATGTTTAAATAATAATATTACTAGTATATTTTGGTTCATTAAAATATGGTTTTACATGTAGTGAAAGCCATAAATGAAATTAACTATATTTAAAAAACATATTTCATAAAATCTCAAGGTCTTAAAACTACTAGAAATAAAACCATAATATATGTCTTTATCATCAACAGTTCAATATTCTCCTCAATGTCAATAGATTCAATAATATCATACCCCTTATAAAACATTACTGGTTACTCAAGATGACATTTCTATTTTCACCCAACTAGTTCATGATGATGAATTTTTTATAAATTACATTAGGATTTTCAATTCTATCCACAATGACCCAAGTATAATTTTTATAAACTTCATATAATAATTTATTCAATTATTTCCCCTAGGATTCCACCTCTAACATTTCTTCAACTGAAGTGGGTTCAATCTCAAATAATAGAGCAACGTTCTGTACTCTCCTCATCCTTTGAGTATGAGTTATAGTATATTTTTATCTAATAATATTGTGTATGTCATCCTAAATCCTTGTATTTATATATTTAGTCATAGGTTGACTCATTTATTCAGCTTTATCTTCTAATAATTTATTCATGGAATCACCATTATCCTGAATAGTGTTGTTATTCTCCCAAATATATTATTTCTTTAAATTATTAAAAAATTGAGATTATAGAATATTCTATGGATTTATTCTCAGAATCCAATACATCAAAGCCCTCAAAAATCCTGTTTATCCTCCTATTAAAACATTTTAATGACTTACTCTTTATTGAGTAGCCTATGAATTTGCATCCATATACTAAATCACCGCATATTCCCTAATTACCTTCTTTATGTCGGATAAAAAACATTATTCTAAAAACCCTAAGATGCTTTAGAGGGGGTTTCATTTTATGCCAAATTTGGTGTGGAATCTTATCTGCCTCAATATATAGTAATACTCTATTTTGATTATAAACATCCACTTAAACTCCAACATTTGGTAGTAGCATGAGAAATCATTTTCTATAAAAAAAATTATTTTCAATTATATTTCCATTGTGATTTTTTCTTTACAAAAACCCATTACAATAAGGGGTTCTCAATAAAGACACTTTATTTTTTATACTTGGTTTGTTTAGATAATTTTCAACCTCATTGGATGAGAACTCAATTACATTATTTGTATCAAATTATTAAAATTTATTTAGTTATAATTTTCTACACACATTAAAAACATTTTTATGTAATCCATTACTTATTTTTTATCTAATGATCATATAAACACCCATAGTTCAATAATCAAACAAAAATAGAGTGAAATACCCCTCACTATTGGTTGTTTCCTAACCAATTCGACTATACACATTAGAGAATAAAAAATTCATAAAACTCAATGCTCTCTTATTCTTTGGAATATATGTATTACTAACTATCTTTCCTCATATTCAAGAACCAAATATATTTTCTTTATCTCACTTTAAGTTAGAAAGATCCACCGTAACTCTGAATTTTGACAAGTTTTCCATATTTTTTTTATTGACAAGGCCTAGCATCTGGTGCAATAATCTTTTTTCCTCTCCCATTATTTGAATACATGTTTTCTATTTACTATCAACCTGATATATATTTCTTTTTATCCTCTATCCATTCATCAATGAATTACTAGACATTACTTTAAAATTTTATCCCATTTGAATGAATTTGAGTTCAAAACTAGAGTTAGAAATATTAATAACTCTTAAAATATTATAATAATGTCCATAAAAATGATGTATATTAGTTATAATACCAATGATTAAACTATAATAAATAAATATTTCATTATAAAATATATTTCACAATGAATATTATATTACTTCATCCTAATGGTAAAACATATAGTACATCACAAAATATTAAAACTATTATCAGAATAATGGTTGGCACAAGTGATACGGAACATATAAAAATATAAGGGACCGTGAAAATGTTAATATTCATAGGAACATACTCTAAATTGAGAGAATTATATATTATAAACAGTTATATTATTGAAAAATAATATTAAGAATTAAATATATGTGTTATAAGAACTAAGTGAAGGATATGAGGGATCTTAGGATGTTAGAATGAAGCCTATATATAAGGGGTAATATGGTTGTTAGAATATGACCATTTTAATAGTAATTAAAGATTTATTCATGAAATTATTAATAAAATAAATTTCTAATAATAAATTTGGTAATTATTAAAAAAATTATATTAATAATCTTATAGTAATATAAATACACGGATATGATGTCAAAATAATAATGTTTACTAGAATAAAGAGTTTAAAAAAATTAATTCTAAACAAATAATTTTGAAATAAAGTAATTTTTTTATTTAAAAATTAAAATTCCCATGTATATAGAATTATTTTCATTAAAAGTACATTAAATTTTAAATTACCATGTTGAAATTTTTCAAGAGTGAAGTTTTAATAATTTCATAAGATAATGAATATTGTTTTATAAATATTAAAATATGGTAAGCATATAAGAAAAGTATTATGACATATAATAATGAAAAAATAATGTAATAATTAATATAAGTGAATAATAAAATAAGTGATTTTATTAATATAATTTATTTTAATGAATTAAAATGATTTTCAAAACGAATAAATATTATTCCAATGTATAAAATGGAAATTAAAATTTTTAAAACAATATTTTATTGAAAAATTATATTTCTATTAAAATATTAATATAAAAAATAAATTTCACTTATTAAACATTAAAATTTAAAAAACAATGTCTTAAAATCCAAAAAAAATGAGCTAAAATAATTGTTAAACCAATGGTTTTAAATTTTCCACAACCGAGGTTGGTTAGACACATTTTTTGAAATTAATAATCATTTAACCCGTTTTTATAAAAAATACAAATCCATCCACCCATTCCTATTCATACTAAAATTATTGATAATGGTTTTCCTTTAATTTTACCCCATTAGAGTCCCTTCAAAGATTTTTTATGCTCTTGAAATGGTCTTATCAATCTTTATGAAGCAACATTACAATGTAAGGGTTCTCACTCTTCCAATTCCCTTTTCATTTACAATCCCTTTATTACAATATCTTCCCAATTATTTTTGCATATACTACCATATTTTTAATTTAATGATATTATTTAACAGTTGATTTATTTCTAATTTATGGTTACTTATTACCTCTAATTACATCCTCTTCCTAGGTCCTCATTATATCGATGTAAGGATCATCGTCCCTTCTTGTCCATTATTTGTGTAATAATTTCCAATTAATTTTCATTTCACTAGGAAATGATATTATGAATCACTACTATAAATTTATTATCATATTATAAATTAGATATCACCATTGCCTCTCATTATACTCCCTTTATAAGCCATTATAATACTCATAAATAACTGAAAACTTAACGGATAAATCTAAATATATTAAAAGAGCCTAAATTTTTTTGTAAAGTAATGAATATTTCCTTTCTTTGAAATAAAATACCTGTTTGGATACTAAAAGTGGATAAATAATTTATCTCATATGCACCTAGTGGTAATGAACATGAAAAATGTTGTTTGGGATTAGCTCGATCATCACTTCAGTCACAAAATGTGGGCCTAATTGAACACCTAGTTTAACACTCCCAATGAATATACATTATATAATTCAAAATCTAAATATGAACCATAATACAAGATTTCAATATATTGTTACATTTTTTAAATAACTTCTAAATTTATATATCTAAAGTATATATGTGTTACACCAGATCCATAAGTGTGGGTCTGGGGAAAATTTTTCTATCATTACTTTCATAGCATGGCATTACAAACTATTGAACTCAATGATTATTTTCTATTGATATCCACACACTATGAAATTACCCATTACTCCTACTATGTTATCATTCCTTTTATAACGGTACTTTCAATAACATTGTGAATATCCTATAGTTTATAAGTTTATTGTTGGGTATTTACATAGATATCCATATTATTCCATAGAATGTGGATATATTGAAATTCTATATATCAATTATTTCAATATAGATAGACATGTATCACTTATTCATTATTATGTATGAAGTTCCTCAAGGAACATTATAATATGTATATTTAGTCATTATCTTTATATTATGGAAGCATTATACTTGGTTTGTGATAGGTGGGGCCTAAATTTATATATAAATCATTTCTAGAGTTTTGATTGGACCCACCACCAATGGATCATCATCATAAAATTCTCATAGAAGATGAATAAAAAATTAATGAGAATATTCGTAGAATCTAGGAAGTATCTATTGTATGGGATTATATTATTGTATTTTCTAATGAATTTCCTAGATATAATCCTAATTGTCATGTTAAATTATATATTTTTCATATCCCTAATAAAGGAACTATATATAAATCTTCTAATAAATGGATCTAGTGAAATTTTTGGAATTACAGAAACAAGTACAAGTGTTAAGTGAAAATGGATTCATATACCCTTGAGTTTCTCCATGGGGAGAACCTGTATTATTTATGATAAATAAATATGGATCTATTAAGTTATATATTAAATATATTGAAATCAATTATATTTCCTTCAAGAACAAGTTCCCTTTATCTCACATTAATGATATATTGGATCAACTTCAAGGGACTCAATACTTATCAAATATTGATCTGCATTACGGTTATAATTAATTAAAATTCAAGAGGTATTATATACCAATGATAGATCTTCATATAAGTTATCGACATTATGTGTTCATAGTGGTGAATTTTTTGTTATCAGATGAACCATAAATTTTTATAAACCTAATTAATAGAGTTTTCAAGCATTATAATGATATGTTTTTTGTGGTTATTTTTGAAGATATATTTGTATAATATAAGTTTTAGGAATATCATAAATCCCATTTAAGGATTTTCCTTGAGAAATTATGTGTAATGAACTGACTCGGGATACCCTATGAAAAAAAGTGCCTGTTCCAATTTTCTGATGACCCAAATTGCATTCTCGATCCCCTCTACCTGAAGATATCACTCAGGAATCAAAAATCTACCATAGGGAATGATTTCCCACAACATGAACAAATTAAATGAAATATATAAATAATTTAAAGAAACAATAGAAGAAAACTACAAGAAAAAAAATCCAAAATTAATGATAAATAATGGTGGTGATACAACGCAAAATCCAAATAAACAAGAGGTATAGATCTAACAAAATCAAAAAAAATGAAACCAAAAACCAATACACCATTTGATATGTGGTAAAATCTCTCATAATCTCATAACCATCTACCATACCCAGCTTACATAAACCTCACTGGTTCACTATATCACTTTATCTTTTCTTACATCAAAAGACAATAATAGGTCTACACATCACCTAAGGGGAGTGCAAGGAATGAGCTATAAAGGCTTAGTATAATCCAACCCAGCTGTTTTATATCAGTTATTTTTATAAGTAATACAAATATTATCATATTAAAAAAAATTGAATTATAATATGTAAAACTATTTTATATCAAAATCAAGGTAAATATTTCCCTTTTTCTATAGATCAAAAACATGTCAGGTAAAAAAATTTCAAAGTATAAATCCACATTTCTCAAACATTTATATCAAACAAAAAATAGTAAAACCTCCAAAGTAAAATGATAAAAACACAAAGTATCAAAATAGTTCATGCTATCATACTACTTGTACCATAATTTATGACTAGTGTGCACCTATGTCCATAGAAAATATAACTAAGGAGTAGAGAAACACCCTATGAATGAACCCCCCGACAATGTCGAGATCAAGTCCCTAGAACATAGGCCTAGAGAGAAGGGGCACACCCCATGAGTGAACTCCCTAACAGTAAAAATAGATGATTCCCAATACTACACCTTCCACCTATGTAACTAAGTCTTCCGATGGGCTTCATTTGTCACACCAATTTCAAAGGTCCATATATTTCACAAACAATTTAAGAAAAAACTTTTTTCCATCAAAAACATTCTTTGAAACATATATTGTAATCCATTTAACAATGAATTGAGAATACCTTTTTCTTTTACCAAAACAAGTGAAAACATCTTTCATCACATCCCTATTTAAATATATAAATAAATCATGAAAATAAATTTATAAAATAATTCATTAACCAAGGGTTGTTACAGTTCATCCAATATTATCTATAGCTAGAACCACATACCACCAAATTGTGTTACAGACTACCTAAAATGGGATCCATACACACCAGAAATAACATATAGACAACAAAGGAGACCCTAAAAATGATTCCCACATCATAGAATTGATTTCATAAACAAAATGGTAGGTGGAGAGGATAGATCGCAACATACATTAGGGAACTCGTGCACCACACCACGACCAAAAAATTGGTTGGCCCTTAGAAAAAGGTCACACAGTAGATCTAGAAGGAATTAAGGAGGTAAAACATCACATTATCATATTTATATAATTTATTCCCAATGTCATTACTATAATAACATAAACAAATAAGCAGAAAGGCCTCTTACCTGTATAGAAGAAAAACAACCAAGTTAGAGATCAAGCGCTCAAAAAATTAATCCAAAAGAGGTGGAGACACATAAAATAACTTGTAAGGATAACTATGGTTTTAGAAAGTTGGATACATAAATAATTAAGAGGTATCCACATGATCCATGTGATAAAACCATCTTGTATCAAGGGGTTTATGTCTTAAATTCCCCAATTTTCATGTCCACCAAAATATTCATTGCCTCAAGTTAATTTATCTCAAGAAAATATTTTATGATGTAAAATAGTTTTATATTGTAATATATTCTTTTACAATAAAACAGTTTTGATGTCTATTCCTTGTGATGAACTTACTTAACAAATTAGGTATTTACTACATAAATTCCCTCTATAGAAAGCTCCAATATCAAGTTGTATAGAAACTCCCAGAAATAAAACCTAGATTCATCTAACATAAGAAAAAAATCATAAACATTAATCATAGGGTACATTTTAACAAATATGTTAAAAAATTCCTATCATAGGAATTTCCATCCCCAAATAAGTCATTTAGAAGAATTTTTCTCTAGATAGTGGTGAGGCCACACCCTCACCGATGATTCATGCTCCTAAATCCCGTGAGAATCTAAACTGTGTCTCTATAAAACTCCAACCAAAGGGATATAATTACCATGATATTATTTTACCATAGAATCAATGATATACTCTTGTTTTCCTATAATTTAACATTTATCTATAACTCAATCTCCTTCTAACTAGAAACATGAGAGCGGTCTGGATAATATTTTTTGAGCTGAGATATGTGGAAATCATCATGGATACATGTCAACTAAGACAAAAAATCCAACCAATAAGAATCCTAACCAAGACTCTCAGTGACCTAAAATGAGACAAAATATCATGGATCCATCTTTACTTAATTACCAAGCTGATGGTGACCTAACTATGTAAAAACATTCTAGAAAACTCAATCAACAATGGAGAAATCCAAAGGATAATGCAAATCTCACACATATGATTTATGAAAACATTAATATGTAACCAATAATTGAAATATATATTGAATCCTTTTTTATGTCTCATGAAAAAGACTTATCCCCACAAGATTGGTCCCTCCCACCTCTTCCCAAAAAAGAGTTGACCTGTATGGGTGACTATACAAATCCCTAAAGTGAGCCATTACGATCGATGACTGGTTACTATTTTTAAAAGAAGACTCAACCAGTCATTGATAGTTATCGAACGATCCACAAAAATCCAATACATAATCACATAGTATATCCTCTAGGATTTAAATAGAATTATCCCCATGACCATCATAATGTGGAAGATAGGGTTTACTCAACCTGACTTGAGTCTCCATCACCTCTTGGAGACTCTTCTAGAAATATGAGGTTAACCTAGGATCCCTATCCATGATAATAGTAGAGGAAAGCCCATGTAAACTCACAAAAACATACACATATATATTACCTAGTTATTTAACATTATTTTCATACCTAATTAGAAAGATATGATCTGATTTGACCAACTGATCTATCACAACCCACATAGTGTTCTTCCCTCGATGAGTCTATGGTAATCCAACAAACAATTCCATAAACTCCTACTCCCATTTCCAAAAAGCACTGGAAGATATAAGAGAAACCCATAAGTTTATAGATTTAATACCTTTATCTAATGATATGTGTAATATCTAGACCCAAAATTAGTGATGTTATGCTTTATACCCAGTCACCAAAGTCATCGTCTCATGTTATAATATATATTCATATCACTAAGGTGAATATCCCATGAATAATTATAGAAATCATGTAATTATAAATTATTCATAGGTTCTATAATGAAAAAATGATTCCCATAGTATGGAATTAAAACCATAGGTATAGACCAACCAAAAACAGTAACCCCACCATTTAAGGCCTCCTTTATTCCCCTAAGCTCATCATCCTACTACTGCCTCTACATAATAGAATCAAGGGGAGATTTTGATGGATGGAAACTGATCATAACCATACATGAATCATTCTTCTTTTCATATAGATTAAATTGAGTAAATATTCACTTATGGTTTCACTCTTCTTTGAATTCCAAAATATATTGTAGTAGAACATTCTAACTGAGAGTGTTAGAAAAGAAATTTCCCTACCCTGGGGTATAGGTGATTTGGAAATCAAATTCCTAAAGGAATTGCACCTATTGTATCTATTTTATTTTAAATTATTTCTAATAAAATATATAGATTGGAATCATATAATCATAATATACTACTAACCTCTCCCCAAAAACATAATTCAACTGATACTTAAGAGTACAAATAACTAATGAAAGAAGAAAATTGTTATTCGGGTAATATTTATCATGAAGTCGAAGATGATGAGATGTTCAAGCCACCACATGATAGTTTTGCATAAGAAAACAACCTATATGATCACCCTAAGAATTATAGTATACCACATACCTCTTATTAGTATCATGTAAGATCAAAATTTTTGATGATGTCAAAAGTCATTTCAACTCAGAAAAAGAAGCATAACATTTAGAATACCATGTGAATTTCACCCCTTTAAAGGTAAGAGAGGTCAAGGATGATGCCAAATTTGAAAAATTCTTAACTAATTGTTGGTATTATCCCATAATAACTAATAATATTTGAATCTCAATGAAATTCTATAGATCCTCCCATAACATGATAGCCTTCGCCTTCTAAGGATCAACTGATAGGCCATGTTCCAAAATCTTGTTCCCCAAGAACCTTTCTTCTTGAATCCATAAATTTAATTTTTAAGTCTTTCCATAAACATAGTGGATCTTAAAGATTCTATAAACAAGATCCATGTGATACATGGTCATATTCTCAGATATCAAATAAACTAGGATATCATACACAAACAAAATGACAAAGGTGTAGATGTACTGATAGAATATCTAATTCACAAAAGTCAGAAAAAAATTCCATAGCATTAGTCAGACCAAAATGCATCATAATATTTTCAAAATTTCTATACCTTATCCTAAAAAAGTTCTTCAAAATATTATAATTTTGAACCCTGAGTTGATGATACCCCGAACGAAGATCAATTTTTAAAAAATGCTCCACCCCTTTTAACTGATCAGAAAAGTAATCCAAATAAGGAAAAGGTTAATTATTATCAACCTTAACTCAATTAAATTTTTGATAGTCCACATACAAATGAAGTTAACCATAATCCTTCTTGTCAAAGAGTGTTGAGTATACCCACAGAAAAACACTAGGTTGTATAAACCCTTTCTCAAGAAGACTATCAGACTGAACACTGATATCCTTCAGCTTAGTAAGTGTGATTCGATAAGAGGGTATTAAGATCAGTTTTGTTCCCAATAATAGATAAATTTATAACTCCACCTCACTATCACGAGGAATACCATAAAATAATTATTGGAAAAAATTAGGTAAATCTCAAAAAACAATAGTATGATCATTAAAAGTAGAAATTTAATTTGGCTTGACTACAACGGTAGACAACAAAATTACAATATTTGATCAGGAAGGTCTTGCATGAAAAGACCTTAGATACCACTTTGTATTAAATACCTGAGATATATTGTCAATGAAAAATAATGAAACACATCAAATGTCACAATAAATATCATCATCATGGTAAATAAACCAATATATCATGTTGATGATGTCAAAAAGATAAACATTAAGAACCTGGAAATCCTTGGCCATCTCTGCGTCAGCTATCGATAGAGGACAATATGGACACTAAAACCCCTTATAATTCCTTTTTCTATTATGTATTTCAATCTAAATAAAAAATTACATGATATCCATTGTATTTTTTAACACATCAACAAAATTGGTTGATATAAATGTGTGGGAGGCACCTATATCAAATAAGGTAGTAGCTATAAAAGAGCCGACAAAAATAGTGCCTCTCACTATCATTGGGTCCACATCAACCACTATTGGAATCTCATTCAATGTGTGAAGGTTCTTAACTCCTAATTCATGTGGATAGATCCCTATGGATTTTTAATCTTAAAAATATTCTATAGTATCTTTGGGGATGAATATACCTAACTATAACTGGGTATAGACATGGCTTGAGAGAACAACTATAAATGTTCATAGTGGCCACAACCATTTCACATGTTTACATAGATGGGACAAGAACATTGGTTTTTACTAACCTTTACACACTATTATCAAGTCATTGTCACACTACTGGCATAAAAATATGGTACAGATGAGGACTACTACTGAGAACCACCTCCATTTACCCTGCAATGATCATGAAACTTCCTCTTCCTTCCTTTAATGCCACTGAAGCTTCCATTGTGTGGAAGGGAAGGGACATAATAACAAATATTTTCTACTGTTTTCATATTTTCCATCACCAATCCTTCCTACCATGTTTATCTATACCATCATATCCCCATTAACTATCTCTACATAGGTGGATAACTTTAGTATAAATACCTTTTATCTATTATCTGGTCTGAAACCCTGCCGATACATCTGAGCTTTCAGCTTGTCATTCCTCACAAACTCCAGAGATAAAATAACCAACTCCATAAAATTATTTATGTACTCTAACACCCAATGCTATCCTTGCTACAAATAGAGAATCTCTAGAGACTTTTCCATCAATAGGGACTCTAGGAAGATGTGTTGATAGAATAGGGTCTTGAAACCCTTCCAATCCAAACCAATGAGTTGATATGCTTTTACCATAGAATCCCTCCATAGAATACTGGGACCTTCGAGCTTGTACATAATGAATTTCATCATTATACCCTTAGGTGTATTCACAAGTTCAATGACTTGATAAATCTTGTATAACCAAACCTCATCCCCTTAAGATTCATTTTTACCCATAAAGTATGGGGTTTTCCCACATAGGAACTCCCAAGATCATCCCCAGTATCCACCATATCCAAGTTGTGTCTTTACTATTTAGTCCTAAAATCATATTACATTCTTATATACATCCTGAATTTCTCATACGATAACCTTAATTAGATTATTATCTAAAGGTGGATTCCATTGATAAGCATCTCTCACTGCACCCTGCTATGGATCCCACAAAATACATCTCAAAGTAGTATTTTTACTTTCCAGAAATAGAAGAAACAATCTATCAATATGATTATCTTAGTTAAAACAAGATAGTCATAATTAGAAAATGATATCATGATTAAAAACTCAAAATAGGAGACACATATCCCAATATCTCATGGTAACTTAAGGCAAATCACGGAAAGATCTATTTATTAACTCACCGAAATCTACCTCTAAATTCTAAACAATCCTATCTCTAATCTACAAAAATGACAAGACTAAGCATAACCATCCTTGTAGACCAGTTTTTAAGGACCTAACCTAGATAACCATTGAAACAGGCATCTGAACTAATTCTCCACAAATCCAAAGGGCCTTCTTGATCCCCAAAAGCTAGAAAATAGCACCCATATATCAAAAAAACTAAAGGGAATGATCTCACACAACCTAATAAAAATTCATGGATACAATGAAATTAAATATTTGAATTAAACTAGAAGAAACATATACCAAAATTTAAGGGAAACAATGGTAGGGATACTACTCCAAATCCAAATAAGAAAAATGTGTTGGTCAAATAAAACCAGAGGAAAAATTGTTTCCAAAAACCACTAAACCATGTGATATGAGGGAATATGTCCCACCATATAACCACTAGATACCCATAACAAGCTAATACAAACCCCAACCACCTCACTGTGGTGCCTTGCATTTTCCTATATCAAAAGAAAATACCAGGTCTACACACCAATGAAGGTGTGTATATGGTGTTATCTTAAAAGACTCAGTGGGATCCCAACAAGGTATTCCATGTAAAGTAACTATATAATTAATCCCAATATACTCATAGTAAATAAAACATAACATGTTAAGCAGTAAAGTAGATTTAAATCAAAATCATTGAAAATATTTACCTTTTTCCATAGTTCTAAAACAAGATTGGTAAAACAGTTTCAAATCATAAATCCACGTTTCTCAAGTATGTATATAAAATCCAAAATAGTACAAAGACAAATCATAATGTTAAATAGGTCAAGGATTAAAACAACTTAGCCGAGAAGATTAATCATACAAAAATCAATGTCTAATGTGCACCCAAGTCCTTAGAAAAATGGCCTAATGAGTAGAGTAACACCCCATGAGTGAACCCCCCCCCCCAACAACTTCAAGATCATGTCCCTATAACATATTCCTATGGAGAAGAGGAACACCCCATGAGTGAACCCCCAAAAAATAAAAATGCATGAGGACCAATGATACAAATTCAACCTAAGTACCAAGAGATTCCCATATGCTACATTTATCAAACCAATTTTAATGGGATTCACATTTCACAAAAACATTCGAACCATACTTTGTTCCATCAAAAAATGGATTTGAAAACCCATTTCATAATGCTTTGAAAATACCTTTTTCTTTTAGAAAAAAAGGGAAACCCCATCTTTCATCACAAACCCATCTACACACACAAACCAATCATGAAAATTAATTTATAAAAAAATTATAAACAATGATAAATTATAGTTCATCCATTATAGGCAAGAGACCGAACCACCTACCACAAACTCAGTTCGCATAATACTTGCAACAAGATCCAAACACACGAGGAGGTATACAATGAAAATAATTAAGGCTCTGACAATGATTTTGGTGGAGTGGATAGATCACAACATACCTTTATGAAATTTCATGTCGCACCACAACCAACAAAATGGTTGGCCCTTAGAAGGATATGGAACAACCTATCTTGAAGGTAAAAAAGAGAAACATCACAACATGATCATAGAACTATAACCATAGCCTAGTGACCCTACTTTAACATGGTTAATGAATAAGTATAATGTTTATTTACTTGAAGAGTCGTAACACAATTATAGAGGTGAAAATACACATGTAACATGATAGTTTGGTAAATTCATGGATAGTTTGAAGAAAATCCAAGTCAAAAAAGCTAAAAAAAATACTTAAGAGATTGTTTTCATGAATATAAAAACCTTCTTGAATGATGGGTTCCTCACAAGGTTTCTAGGACACCATGGATGTTGTGGTGGAACCTCTTAAGCAGTGTTAGTGCATTCTTGGAAATCCATGTCATGTTGAATCCTTCTCGAAACATATTTTTGAGGCATGAAATTTCATAAAATTGTAATCCCCACTTTCACCACACCTATATAACCCCCCTCCATCCTAATCATCTGTTGTATGACCTTTGGACTTTCAAAAAATCCTCTGAATTCATGAACCTATAACCTTTATGAGAAATTGAGAAGATGTATTCACATAGGTATCCATCTATCACAAAAACAACCTCTCGTGGGGTCTTGAACAACCCAAATCATGGTTGAGATTTATTTTACAAATTTCCAAGGCCTTCATAATAGAAGAAATGAATTTGTGGATCTTTGGGAATTGTGATATAATTATCCTTCATTAAATCAACCCCATGGTAACCAAGACATTACTTAGAGGTAGGTCTTCCCTTTTTCATGAAAGATAAACCTTCACAATATGCCTTTCCATCATTATACCATGAACCTTTGTGAATCCTTTAGCCTTTTTAAACCCCCAACCTTTGTGAAACCCTTCCACCTGGCCTCTCAATAATTAATCTATTAAGTAATCACCCTATTGAAAATTTTGAGTTCCCTATGAAATTGTACCCAACCAAACTCGATTCATCCACGCCCCAATATTTAATGTGAGCTGTATCATCAACTTCTGTATCTTCCTCATTTACTTCAAGCAGGGCCTACAACACAAATTTACCTTTTTCTCATAAGAATTAGCACTATAATAACTCTTTCCCCAATAAATAGGCAGTCCATCATTAGAACCCTTTAATTCCACTCCTCCCCAACAATGTTTGTGACATTCCCCACCCATAGGTGCATAAGAAATAGACACGTAAGTCACAAATGTGTCACCATTAAGGGAAACTACCCACATTTCCTGGTATGGAGTTCTTATGTTAGATCCTTCTCTCCTACCTATAAATAGTCCCCTTGGGTGTAGATCCCACCAAAATTCAAGAAACATGATGTAAAACTATATATACCAACATCCTTGTTCTAGGATGTTAAACTACATGAGAACCTCCTCAACACAAGATGTTAAAAAATAGTTTTACCCTATGTAACACGCAAAGGATTCCCCATGCATGGAATGCATATGATGAAACCCTCCACCCATCCATAAAATGTGGTTCCCATACCAAGAAGCTCATATGTGTAATCCCCACACTATCATTCCCCATCACTATATGTAAATCCCATTGCATGAAGCCTCTATGTGTAATCCCTACACCATCCCTTATTGATGTTCCTTCTGTGGCATAAGCATCATTATCAAATGGTATTAAATAGAATAGACTAGTCATGTCCCACAACCATAAAATATGGAATCAAATTATGTGGCTTTTGGTGCCTATCTCTTAACAAGGTACATAATATGCCTCAATTATGTTCAATCCTAACATCTCAAAAAACATGGGATACCACCCTGAGGTTCAATTCTAACACCCCAACACCGTAAAATATATATGTCTTCCATGTAGGATACAATAATCCTCAAGTGTGATCGTATTCCAATTAGGGGAACACATAACAAAACCCCCAAGTGTTCTCATCTTCCTCCATTGGGACACACTTTACAAAACCCTCTAGTGTGATAATCTTCCCCCATGGGTAAAAACTTACCCATACCATCATGTATGGTCCAATTTTTCCCAAGTGACACACATAACCAAATCCATGATTATGATCATCATACCCTTGGGAAAACACTTAACCAAACCCTTTAAATTGTGATCGTTTTCCCTACAACAACACATTGAAACAATCATAATGTATGATCATATTACACATGGTAACACACTAAAATAACTCCAAAAGTATGATAATTTCACCCATGGTAACGCACAGAAATTCTACTACCTTCCCTCAAATGATATTAAAATTGTTACCACCTTTTCCCATTAATACATTTAATATGTGACCAACATATCCCCTCCTGTGGTCCACTTGAAATCTCTAACCTATACAAAAACATGGGATTCTTGGGGTAAAAATACTTAGAATCCTTATTCACCTATAATTAACTACCCTATAGCCAAAACAGATGCCTTCGGTTTAATGATTAAGATGCCTCCTATGACTGATGCCTTTGGCCTCAAAAAGGGAATATTTTACATGTTCCCAACACACCCAACATGTAGAAATGCTCATAAATACCCAAGGTTACCATCTGATCTGACTAAAGGTTTTTAACTTATCGAGATAGAAGAAGCATAATTAACCAGTGTCCACATTGAGATGGCACCGAGAATGAGTTTTATGAACATGGCTCAAATCTATGAGGGAGATCCAAACTGAGAAATGATCTCCAAGAAGGAAACCATGGAAGAAGGAATTAACATCCAATCATCCCATTTCAATCAGGGAGACAACATCACACACCTTGGTAATAGAGGTTTCCTTATTTTGGAAAGAGGGAATATGGGCTAAGAGTATTGAATTTGTGCACAACCCAATATAATGAATTTGAAAAAAAATGGTGAAACCAATGTCAAATTATTCTCCTACCATAGAAAGTATATTAGTAATGTAGGGTACTATCATATTTGGGCATGAACAAATCCAAATAGCCGGCACCATGCCCCTACAAGACAAATTATGGGACCAGTACAGAACTCTTCTCCTATAAGTGGGGAAAATTAAAGAGCGTTGGATATTCCCGATCAGAGGAATCATTGACATAGATCATACCTACAACTTGGAGAATCATGAATGACTATGGGGATATTGGAATCATTTTCATGTTGCGTTTACTGATGGATGGCTCTATATATTTACAGCACCTAAGCCATAGAGAATGAATGACAACCCACTACCAACCAAAAATTGGGTTGGGGAACTAACAATGTAGAAATACCAAACCACAATAATCCATCCATGATGGTTTCTTATTCCATGGCTACTGGGTTCCCTTGCCCCATCTCCCATTCCAATATCATACAAACAAGGTTCATAAATAACCTTTTTCATCAGTATGAGAAGAAAACGGTCATGAAAACTAGGGATATGGCTCATCAGTTCATGTATTCCATGAAACCATGCCATCACCGCCACCCACAACTGTAACACTAGGAAAAATCTCCCCCAATAACAATGATGAATCATTTTGGTATCCTTTCTCTAGAATGATTTAATAGATCATTCCCCTACACCAACAAATTAGGGGCCATATGAGTCATACCCATGAAAACCACCACCCAAGAACCACCGAGGAGGGATCCCATCTATCATGTTGACAACATTAGATGGACCTAAAGGTCAAATATCTGGTCAATCTCACCCTTACTCCATCGACCATAGTACAAAACAGTCCGCACTGACATTGTGGGAAGTCCATAAAACCTTCTAGTCAAGTGGTCACTTCTCCATCTCTAGTGGCCCCATCCACCACCAGTGCATCCAACCATACCACTGAAACCACTTCACAGGGCCCATAATTTCTCTACTTGTGATTTAGACCCCAATTACCTCTTATATAGGTCAGGTTGACTATCCCAATAATCATCACAATGGGAAACCATCATGAATTATACCATGATGAAGGATTGCACGACAGAGGTCCTCCTCACACTATTACTAGCCAGTATAGAGGTAATTCCCATGTTGAAAAACTATCCTTCTTTAAAGACCCATCATAAAGAAGGAGGACAAGAAACCGTCATGGGTTTCATGCTCGAAATGTTGGTCACAACACCCATGAAATAAATTAACGTTACTCATAGAAACATTCACTTGGGGAACACCCATTACATCAGAGGTATAACTATAGAAAACATTATGCCACCATCAATATCTCAGATGAAGGAAAAAGTCATGAAGTCACCTTCAATTCTACTTATAGAACTAGGGGAAGATTCCCATAAACTAGGGATAATGATTCCTGAATTCGAGTTCCAAAATATCCCGAAATATCTCTACAAGTACCTGTTGATGGAGGATGTTTTGGACTCCTTATAAGGACTCTTGGTGAAAACATTTGTACCACCATCAGCTTCCCTCAACTCTGCCTCCACACAAGAAGTGGGAGAGACATTTGGGTCTAGTTCAATGCCCTAAAATGATAATGAACACTCAAATAATCCTAATAAATTTTTTTTCACTCTCTCTCATTAGGAGGTTATGAACACCCCATCCTACATGGAAATGATATTTAAGTTGCAACCACATCCAAAAGACAACCCAATTGTTCATTGGATGTTTAGCCTACACAACGCACTCTCTCCAAAAAAAAATAGCAGTAAAAAATGTAAGCCTCAAAGTCTCCACCAATTTTTTAGATGAATTCAATTAGGGTTTTGGATAACCCAGATAATAATGTTATTCTAGTTAATAATAAAGAGGACTTGGGGCGGATATTGGGACCCAACCAGCTATCAATTGAATTATTTCCACCGTAAACCATTTTTTCATCCTAGAGTCCCTCACTGAGGACCATGGTACATTATTTGGACATAATATTTTGGATATTCTCAATCACCTTTAGGACCGGCAACTAATTTATCTCAAAATCCGTTATCATCTTGATGTCATCCACCAACAGTGAAAGAGAGTTTAAATAACAGTGATCTCGGTATCCCAATACCCTAAATCATATTGATACTACCAATCCTTCCTGTAGACCTATATCTAGAGCCTCATTGTTCTATGGTAAGATAAGGATGATTCATCTCAACACATGCAGTTCAAAGGCAGGTAGAAGTGCATTTCCCTTTATTTTAGGCCTATCCCGCAAAAATAGTGGAATCGTTTGTCTATCCCACTCACTGATGATGAAATTACTTCTATAACCACCACCATAGATAATGTCATCACTATCAACCCTCCAAATGATCCAATAAATTGGACAATCGATGCAAGGAACAATAGGGATAACCTACAACAAGGGGTGACCCAATGTCAGGTGGACCCCCGACAGGAACTCGTACTTGTTAGAAGCGATTGGCGTTGAGCCTTGGCAGTCCCCTCAATGTTACATTTTTTCTTGTCCACCAATATCCTGAAAATTTATGGGTCCTATGAGCTCTTCATCCCATCCAGACTCATTTTAGAAACTAATTCGAACGTCATGATGGCTAATTTAAAAAAATATCTTGATGCATACAAGAGTATTACTCTTATTCATATATTTGAGGAACTCTTAATTCCTTATAGTATTAAATTGGATCTTTTTTAACATGTAGTTAGGATCCCATTCCTCATTGAACAGGAACACATATTTGATCTAGGTATCCCCACACATCTAATTAGGGTAGAAACATAGGGCTATATAAAATAACCATGATATGAGTATCGCACTCCATATGAGTAATGAAACTATCTTCCCCATGATTAGGGTCACCCCACATCCTGATTCAATGAGATATAAAGAAAAATAGTTACCACAAATCCTTATTAGGATGACATGATAAATGTTCTCGTCGCTCGCCTGGAGGATCTAGAAATGATATAGGTTTCAAAATCACCTAAGGAGAATCCATATCCAGCATGGGTAAAACATATGTGAACACCTATAGAGTTTGGAAATCCAATATTTATCCCATTTAATGGGAAATGTGATCCTCTGCAAAATCTGACTCTTTTTTCACGCAGTGTGGCCCAATGTTGTGGGCTCTGGTACAAAAGGAAGTCTCCAAACTCCAAAATTTCATCTAGACTCTAGTTGGAACCTCATTATTTGGTATATTTAGTTACACCTAGGATCTATTTTTTTTTTGGGAGGATCTGTGTAGTGTGTTCCTCTACCAGTTTATCTCTACTGTGTGTTAGAACAGTACCACAAACAACTCTATGTGTAAGTAGTTGGATGATGAGTGAGTTGTTGACTTCATCGCCCAATAGAAGGGTCTCACATACTCTCTTAATATGATACATTACCAAGAGAAGCCACTAATTATTTTAAAAATAATTTCAAATATGAGATATTACCTACTCTTATCTCCCTTAATTATTTCGGAGGATTTTGATAATCCACTAAAAAGGATTAGTGTTTGGAAGAAGCCATAATGAAGTCCAATAAACAACCATGCCTGATACCCATTACATCTCCAATAAGAAGGTCCATAAAAGTAGAAATAATCACTACCATTTGTGGAGAGGATCTTGAGCCCGTTCACATACATGCCCCTTTACGAGACGAATCCTTCCAGATACAGCCTCGTCCAGCGTAACCTTGCCAAGCATAGCCTCATCAGATACAACCTCACCATGAGAATGTCCCCCCCCCCTGTTAGGGCCAACAACCTAGGGTACCTTTTGTTTAAATAAATAATAAGACGTACTCTTTTAAAGAAGCATATGACTTAGGGTACATAATTTGTGACCAAGAAAAAAGAAATTTTGAATCTATGAGATTCAAATATACCTCAAGAAGTCTAACTTACTCATCGGTTGATGTGGCCTTAAATTTAATTGATTTTACACAATATTTATTAATGTATTTAATATTTTGTTTAATTATTTTTGGTGTTTTTGATTAATATTTTATCTTTTATAATTTCATAGTTTACATTTTTATTTAATCAATTTTTATAATTAATTTAATATTTTTAAGTCTTAAATTATTAATTTTCTTTTACTTGCTTATTTTGGTTCAGTACCATTATTCTTTAAGTTTTCTTTCTGCATGTCATAATAGTTTTAGGTAATATCATAATTAACTAACTAATCAAATAATGTACATTTATTTAAATTAAAAAATAATTTAATTTTAAATCATTCAACTTTGTTTTATTTTGGTTATATAGAATTAATTCATTTTATTATTTAATTAGATCTTAACTTTTAATTTAAATATTTAAATTTTAATGTTTTAATTCATTTTTTTCTTTTTCCTAAATTCTTTTCCACTCTGCTTAAGATTTTATGTTAGTTGTTAATTTTATTTTAGTTTTTTGTTTTGAACTTATTAATTAGTTAATTGATTTAACAATTATTAAATTTTTTAGTTCTTTATTTGTTTATTAAATTAATTAGGTTTCAGATTTTAATTTCTTAAGTTCTTTATTGAGATAATTTTATTTTTTTAACTGATAATATATAATTATGGTAGGTTAAATAAGACATCGTTGGAATCTATTACCAATTAACTATTTGTTAAAATTTTGACTCACTGTTTGTCAAATTTCCCAACGGTGAGTCCCACTGACCATTTCCACAACCACTATCCACCGATATTTCATCGTCACCCCCATTTTTGCCCATGCTGGTGAGGACACTTGAAGTTGATCTGGATGAAACTCTGACGTGCCACATCTAGAATCACCAGGAGTCGTCGTCAGACCGTCGTAGTCAAGTAGAATCGTCGTTGTGGATAAACCAAGATTTGAACATAAATCTGTCGGAGATGGAATACCAACCATCGTCCGTCGAGCCAGGCTGAGATCCAGACCAAGCCTCTATTGTCGCCATGAAGAGGAAGCCGAGTCACACTACTTGTAGGGAGCCATCATGCTAACATTTCAGGAAGGAACCAACACCCCCTACTGCGCGTAGATAAGGGATATAGGGCGAAGTAAAAAAATAAAATAAAATAATAATAACAGAAAATAAAAAACGAAATAATCAAAAAAATGTATAAAACAAATATATAAATAATAATAATTAATAATTATTAATATTATTTATTAAAATAAATATATTTATTAATAAATAGATATATTTATTAATAATTATAAATGTGAAATTTTATTAATGATATATTTAATTAATAACTATAACAAATATTTAAATTGATAAATCATTTTATTAAAGTAACATAATTAATAATAATAATTAATTAATTTTCTTAATAAATTAACTATATGTAAATAATGATTTAATAAATATAAATTAATAAATTAATAAAATATTAACTTAATTAAATAAATAAAACTGATTATATTTACTATTAACAATAATAATTTAATAATTACTAATTAAGAAAAGTTCTAAATAAAATAAAATAAATAAAATAATCAATTAAAATATTTATTAAAAAAATTATTTAATACTTATATATGATTTTATATATTAATTTAACATTGATCCAATAATAATAAAAAAATTAATCAAGTAATTATATCTTTAATCATTTATTTATATTAAAATTCATATTAATCAATCTATGTTTTCATTGTGTAGATATAGGCTTGAGACGGGTTCACATCCAGGTGTATCCCAACCACTAAGTTGCAGTTCGTTATAAGGGATAAACTTACGTGACATGGGTTGTCTATGGAAAATGAACATGTATAGTGAAAAAGAGAAGGGGTTACCTAAGTCAGTGCGTGTAGGTGGTGAAAAAAAGCAGGTAATGCGGGTTATTAAAAACAGAGGAGCATGAGGATGGGGGAATCATTTTCATTCATCTCAATTCATATTCACCACATATCTCATTCAACACATTGGGGGATATTGGGAGTAGAATATGAGGACATCTCAAAGACTAGTAGGGGAGCCCGACATGGAGATTGTGAAAGAACTATGAGATTGAAGCTGACCTGGAGGAGCAAGCAGCATTCATACATGATGAACTATTCTGAAGGGGAATTATTTTCCCTTAATTCCATTCATAATATAAAATAGAATGTTTGTTTTATATTTCTTTATTTTCATGATTCATGGATAATTTCATTTGTTTAGGGATTTTCAATACTTCTGTTTGTTTTATATTTTTCCTCATGAATCATTTTTTGCAGATGTCATAATTGATCGGTGTGATTGATTCTAATATTAATTATTAAATCAGTTCTCTCCTTTATATTATGAATTTAAATTTAAAAATCAATTGGTGAAATTGATCTTGATTACTTTCTTCAAACCTAAATTTCAATACGTGGAATGTTGTGTGGAATTTTATTCCACCATCATTACTTTTTAATTTTCATTTCAGTTGGATGATTTTTGGAGTGGTGAACTACAAAATTTCATCCTTCTGTGATTTTGACCTCTTGGTGAGGTAGATTGAACCAAATGTTTTCCTAGGCTATGAATTCAATTAGTATGTTGTGAGGAAAATTTCATTTCTTATCGAGTAGTGTTAGAATTACCAGGAATTATTCTTATTCACTTTCCTCTACATCGCTATTATTGTTCCCATGCATTGTTTTCCCTATCAGTTCATCACTGCTCCAATTACAACCTACTTCAATTAAAATATTAATATTAATTCGTCATCTTTACTATTTTCAATAAAATATAAAATGAAAATAAATATTTCTCAAGAAAATTTTCCTCTCCTAAAAACATTAGGTTGTTTTTGTAAAAATTTGTCACTCAAACCCCTTTTAGCTTTCTCTATGGTTTTACCATTCAACGCTATACTAGGGTAGGTCTCAAAATTTATTTTTAAGCATCATAAAGATCTCTGGATAAAATAAAAATTTAAAAATTTGGCACTGTTTTCAGAGAAGGTTCTGAGCGACCAACCACTTTTCAAAAAATTTAAGAAATTTCAAAAAAATTAATAGTTTATAAAAAATTTAAGAACATACTTCCTAAGTTGAATTTTAAAATTCTATTTTGAATGTAAGTGAATGTGTGTTTAATCTTATTCATTTTAAAAAAAATGGAATTACATGAGGACTAGAATCATTCTGAAACTTACTATGTATGTTGGGGATATTATGGACATAGTATATGCCAGTGTGCCTATATCCAACCACAACAAATTAATAACTTTGAATAAAATAGACATCACATTGGGCCTAATCCTTACTTCAATGAACAATTTGAACAATATTTGACAAAGATAGATTCTAGGATGGACAATAGGCTTGACATATTATTCGACTAGAACCATGAACATAAAATTAAAAATTCTAAAGAATAATATAAAAAAACTCATGAAGTTAAAAAGAAATCTGTTCGAATTACAAGAAAGGTTTAATGAAAAAGAAGAAATTATTATAAATGATGACAAATCTGTTGTAGGAGAAATTGAAAAACAAATTGAAGTGGATTATGGGGACAAATCAATGGAAGGGAATTAAACTTTCTATGAAGAATATGATTTTGAAGAACAAAATAAGGAAATAACCAACTCACTGGATAACGAAAAGAGTTCTATTGAATATGTTGAGAACATAAATGATGTTGCGTTAGAAAATAATAAGAAATAACTAAGAAATATTGTATAATAATAGCATATCCTATTCATGGTCCCTAGTTTTTAAATGAAAAATATTCTAGTAATTATGATAATGCAATCAATCAGGTTGAGGAGAATATGAATAATGAGAAAATAAATGTTAAAAACCCTTAAACAAAATTTTCTGAAATCCTGAATCATGTACTTGAACATGAATGTGGGTATACTTTAGAAAAGAATAGTAAATTGGAAATCATATAATCTGTAATTCATAAACCTATGTTTAAATCATATCTTCCGCATTTTGAAATTACAAAATCAATAATCACTAAAATGTTGTTTGAGGATAATGATGTGGGAATAAAATTTGATGAAAGGTTAATAGAAGAGATTTCATTTTCTTGTTCTCAAAATAATAATTTTTCTGATGATTTATGTACTAAAATTGAAAATAGTTGTGGGGATAATTATTTCCATTTGAATATTCTAGAATTTGAATTTATCAAAGGTGAACTGAACAATTCATCCCTTGAAATTTAAATTGTATAGTCAGCAGTCTTTGTGATAGAAAGTCAAATTTTTGATTTTGATTTTCTTGTAGAGGTTGAACACACTCATATAGATTCAAGTAGAATTAGTTAATCAAAATAAGTTGATGTTAATATTTCATTCTATGATGAGGAACATATGGAAGAGATATTTGATATTTTCAAAACTGAATCTTTGGATGAAAAAAAATTAACTCTTCCCTTTTTTTCTAAATCTTTCTCAGTAGATTCATGTGCTAAATATTTTTTTGGGAGTGTAAATGAATTGGAAGAGGAACCCTTTTTGATTGAAAAATTTGAAACTTTACATGTCTCACTTGAAAAAACTCTTCATGAACCTTTTTATCTGAACTCATCCACTAGATACCATAATCATGAGATTGCTATAAATGAGAGTGAGTTGAAGAAATTTGAACATAATGACACTCCTTTAAAAGCACCCATTTCACTATTGTACCTTTCTGAAAATGCACATTTTTTCAATTAAGACAAAAACATTGAAGTGGAATGCACTACTTCTTGGATATACATTGATTTTTTTGGGATTAAAAGATTATTGGAAGAGCTCTAGGGAGACAATTATATTCCAAATGTTCTTAATTGATTTGAAAATACTAAAAAGGTGAATTTGGGTGATTATTTCTCTGCTCAACGTGAAGACTCTCCTTAGTGGTTCCTTTGTGTTAAAGGGTGTTTCTTAGGGATTGTTTTCGTTATTAAGCGAGTTATGTTTTCCATTAGTTTTTTAAGTGCCCACAATTTTCAATACTTTGTTATAAATATTTGGGATTTCAATATGTGCTGGTTTATTGACATGAAACCTCACCCACTTAGTTACTTAAATGAGTTTACATGGGATTCTGGATAGGGACATTAAAACTAACGATGAATGGGAGGGAACCCATGATTTTATTGCTTTCAATAAATTTGATTTTGTCTTGATTGGTTTTTATAATTTCAAAAAATTCAAACTAAATAATTTTAATTCTGTGCTTCATGGGAGTCAACTCATGCAGTTTCATTGTTTTATATTTCATCTTGTTTTTTTTGAATAAAATGTTTCTTGCTCTTTCATTTCTGGTGTTTTTCTCCGGGACATCATGGTTTCTGTTTTAAGAGAATGATGCTACTAGTGTCAATAGAGAAGCATAATTATTGATGTTTTTCAATTCATATTTAGTTACATGCTGGAGCATAAATGGATAAATTTCTAATCAGGGAAGTTTCTTATTTTAAATTTCTTGCATTCATTTTTATACTCCTTTAAAACTGTCTAAAGAATGTAAAAAATGATTCATTGGTTCACTGCATAATGGTGAGTCCATGACTCACCATTACCCATGACTCACTGTTATCAATGAGTCATTGTTGCACATTAGTCACTATTACACTTGAGTTACCATTCCACTACTGATGGTGAGTCACCACAATAGTAACTCACTAATTAGTAACAGAGACTCCGTAATTTTCTTCTGCATTTGGAAAAGTTTTCTACAAATGACTCTTTGCATAAAATTATTTCCACATGTCTTGGTTTCTAGAAAATTATACAACAAGTTCTTGTTTTATAGAATATTTAGTTTTATTGCTAATAAATCTCCTATCTATGTTTAATTATGTTTGGGGGGGGGGGTAAATGCAGGCTGGGTGTTTTTTTATTGAATCTACTTTAATCTACTGGTTATTTTAAAATTCATTTTTCTGCTCAACTATGAATTTAACTGTATATTTTTTTTCAATATTATTACTCCCAATTCACTTTTTACATCAATTTTTTAGATGAAATTGATTGAACTAAATGGAAATATTCCATTCACATTCATTAATGATAATGCATGATCTTTTGTGATCCATATGTAAAATAATTTGTGTGGAAAACACTTCTTTTTGAACTATACTGAGACCCTTAAATATGTCATTATTCTACTTTAATGAAAATCTATTTTGAACTTTAAATTCAAGTTATCTTCTCCATATTTAAATCCAACTTTGGGGACAATATTGGGTTTTATGGATTGGGAGGGTGTCAAGTCTTGTTGAGCTAATTTGTCCCTTAATTGAAGCATATCAAATCTCATATATCTTTAAAATTTTTCTTAAATAATGGCCGAAATTTTAAAAATTCTTTCATAATTTTAGATTCTTTACACCAATAAAATATAATATTTTTTTAAAGCACTTTTAAGGAAAAAAGTGGGAAACCATCTAGGATGAACAATATGCAGTCAACCAACTTCATAAGTAATGGAAAACTCATTGAACTGTAGTTTAAGTCTCTTAGAAACCTTACCTCTGTATAGACTCTATTCTAGATCATTGGCCTTTGCATCCAAATTTTCATAGAGAAGTTCTTCGATATTATCAACCACCTTGTCCCATGTTTGAATAAACTCCTCCACAAAGAACTTCTTTCCACAGTTGTCCATTTCCTCCTATGATGCGTTGGCATCTAACTCCTTCTCCAAGAGTTCTTCATTGAAAATGATAATAATATCCCAATCATTACACTCTACTAGTTCATTACTACTTAGGGAGAATGATTTTGATTGATTTTTCATATTGATTGTATTAAAATTCATTTTAGGAACTATTTTTAAGGATTATATAGGATATATTATTGTGTATTTTTGTTTATTACTTTAGGTACCAGAAGATTCAACTGTTTCCTAGTGGAGACACTTTTTAATTATTAAAAAGTGTAATCACCTTAGTGATCCACCGTAAATGATATTCATATAAATATTTTGAAATTGGAGTAAGATGGGAATTTTGGAACCCACAGATAACCTATCAAACTCTAGGGACTCGATGCGTTTATGTTGACTAGATCCATTGTCAATTTTATTTAGTTTTATGCATGTGCTTTGTGCAAGAAATATGGATGGGAAATATATAATAAAGTGCTTAGTGTCAAAACTTAGTTCATTAATGTGAGGAGAATAATGAATGCTAGATGAATTAGGAGACATTTTATTAGTATGAAATCATTTATGTTGTATCAAAAAGGTTATTAAAAAATAATAATTTTTTTATTTTTTTCTTTTTGAAACCTAGGAGACAGACAATGTATAATGTTCATTTGGTTATGTTCTTAACTCCACTTATTTTTAACCAGTTATAATTATTGGATTTAGGACACAGATGTAAATTGAAGTATGTTAGTAATAAAATTCATATTTGAAGCATGACATCCTAATTGGAAGATTATTATTCACTTCTATGATTACCTGTAGGTATTTGAAGTTAGGCAGGACTACTTTTTAATATTTCATTTCAAATGCCTAATTCTTAATTTCTTATCCTCTGTATTTTAAATTGTTGTACATGATTTAATTTTTCCTTCTTAATAAAAACATTTTTATTATTTTCCAATGATATTAACGCATGGTATTGATTGATGACAATCAATGATTACGTGTGGGGGAATTTAATGTGTCCATAAATTTACATGATTTACCAGATAATTTATTAATATTTTTAATCATTTATTTAATTAATTTTAGTCTTTTTGGTGATTAATATCCCTCTTATAATTTCATAGTTCATTTTTTTATTTAATCAATTTTTGTAATTAATTTTTCTACTTTTAAGTCTTAAATTATTAATTTTATTTTACATACTTATTTTGGTTCATTATTTTTATTCTTTGAGTTTTCTTTCTACATGTCATAATAGTTTTAGGCAATTAATTAATTAATTAATCAACTAATTTACATTTAATTAAATTATCTTTAATTTAATTTTTTATTTTCTAACATTTTTTTTGTTTTTATTATCTGACCTTAATAAATTTTATCATTTTATTAGGTCTCGACTTTTAGTTTAAATATTTAAATTTTATGTTTTAAATCATTTTTTTTATTTTGACTAATTTCTATTCTACCATACATAATAGTTTCAGTTAGCTGTTAATTTAATTTGAGTTTTCTGTTATGAAATTATTCATTAGATAATTGATTTAAAATTTACTAATTTTTTAGTTTTAGATTCATTTATTAAAGTAATTATATTTTTAATTATATTTTCTTTAATTCATTATTTAAATAATTTTATTTGTTTAACTAATAATTTATTAATATGGAAGGTTAATTAAGACACTGTTGATCTCTCCTTTGCATTGACCCATAGATTAAATTCGAGCTAGACCAGAAGAACAATGTGGCTTATCCACAAAAAAACATCAATGATATACAGATTTCAAACCATCCAAACCCACCACTTGTGTAGATTTAAAAATTCTCCACTTCACCAGGTGGAATGAAGAGTTGTCGTAGCTCCCTATGACACCAGATCTGGAGACGTCATCCAAAGTTCCACCCGAGCTAGTGAATACGGTTGAAGACGAGCTGGATGAACTCATGATGTGTCACCGTTGGACTCACCAGGAGCCGTCGTCGGACCGTCGTAGTCACGCCGAGCTGCAGCTGTGGATAAACCCAGATGTAAACCTGAATCTGTCTGATCGGGAGTACCCACCATTACCCTCCAAGACATACCAAGATCCCAGCCAAGTATCCACCGTCTACATGAAGAAGAAGTCGAGCCATGCTGTCTGCAAGGAGTTGTCACGCCAAAGTTTTAGGAAGGAACCAGAACCCCCATGATGCGCGTTGATAGTGATAGTGATGAATCTGGTGAGTGGCAGAAGGCTCACAACTGAGGAATACATAAGTACAATAACTGGTTAGATAGAAAGATAGTTTATAACAACCACAGTCTCCTCAGTTCCCCTATGTAAATCCTGATACTTTTGTGGCAACCATGTACATATCTATGTTTTAGTCATACGCGACATGAAAGAGAAGGCGTCAATGACGCAAGAGAAATCAGATTCCCCCATCAGTACAGATGCCAACCCACACTCTTGGTGACTTCATGCCTCACTAATTGGGATATTTCTCTGGATTTAATCTAATTTTGGAATATTATACTAAGTAAGAGAAGGAATACACCTTCTTCAATTATTTCACACTGATATGTCCCACCATAGTGATTAGAAATGAAGGGGGCAATGTGACCATTAGGCTCCATACAATTATTCTTTAAAAGGATAGGCATGTGATGTAGTGGAAAGTGGAATATTCAGGATAGCACTTCAAGCCATACTATTCATGCTACTCAGACCAGACTGTATTCCTCATATAGGAATCTACAAGAACATCCCACCCAGACCAATTTGTTATTTATGCCTCTACATCCGAATACTTTGGTTGACCGTGCAACTAGGTCTTGACAATTCCATGATCATTTGCTTCCTAAAAGTGCTTGAACATTGTTACCGCATACCATGTTTTTAGACATTCAGAGCAGACCAAATAACCAACAATGGAGTATATCTAGAAATATCAAGTCCCCATTGCATCATCCAATGACTCCTTTAATGATCTCCACTAAAGAACGACCCTTCTCAGGAAAAATATTCCCCTCGTACGTGAGGATTAATATTCTAACGAACCTTATCAACATACCAATGGGACTCTTGATCCCCGAGGTGCTCCACCTATCAAATGATATGCATGAGTAAATTTTCAAATCCTTGAAGACCCACTTCACTTTGAGAGTGAGGTAGATTCTACTAATGTCTACTATACAGAAGAAGCTTAAGAAGAGGAATATCAAGCCATCATTTCATTTTTTTGAGGAAGATGAGTGTTGAAAAATTCAAGGGATCATATTCAAACTGTATATCATTGACCAGTTAAATGGTTTGTAAACCCACTGCTTCTAAGTGGATACTATCTCCGAGATCAATGTCATCATAACCCAAAAATTCCATAATCTAGGGATTATAGAAGAGGATCTAATCCAATCTAACCTGATAATTCTGGGGTACAACAAGTGTGTGCAGATTCCACATGAATGGATTCTTCTATAAAAATAATTTTCTATCATGGTAGTAAGTGCTAAATATATAGTGGTGTCATAGTATATGTCCTACAATTCCTTACTGGGAAGCCTTTGGCTCTATTTTAATTTGTTTGTTCGCTCTTAATACCACCAATTACTAAAATACTCCCTTGATGGTTGAGTATGTGAACTTCATGTTGGTATATCCCCCTTAAACTCTTGTGAACCCTACTATTTGAATGTTGAATACTATAAAAGAGAGGGGAAATTGATCCAGACTGATGGGGTTGAGTATATCAACACTCCCAATGATATGACATTCACTATTATAGATCCTTTTACAGCCATGAAGGATTGCTTCATCCTCACAATCCATTGGTGGGATCCCAAAATACTGGATATGTGGATTTTTTGATAGTCCCCAGGAAGAAGGCGTTATCACATATCATCTCATACTCCTACACCGAGTAAGGAAATCCAGGACTAGAATACCCTAATCCAATAAAGTAACAAAAATTTCACCCCATAGACACTAATCCTCAGTATTCAAGCATGTTCCAAAAAGGAGGACTAACTAGATGGAAGTTGAACCACTATCATTTCTTTGATGTAAAGAGTGACCCTGAGGTCAAAAATAATATAGTATTGGCTCGTCATACTTTTTCACTATAGTCCCCATTGAGAAAAAGTCCCTTATTGAAGACTCTTCCCCTGTCATATCATATTTTGATTTCATCCTAGGATCTGTAGTTTCAATAGAGTTTCTTCCCCGGTCTGGTCCTTGTATATCATATATGAAAGAGGATGTAAAGGACCCCCTACAATTGAAGAGGGTTTTAATACCTTTTCGAAGAGTTGGATTAGGCAAACCATGACACTGAGGGTAATCTGATTCTGACACTGATAAGTGTAGATATGTTTCCAGAGTAACAACAATAGTATGTTGTAATGACTCGAAATTTAGAATAAATATTGTTTCCTAATTTTGTGTGTTATTTTATACTCAAAAAACAGTTTGATTTGATAACATGAGTATAATTAAAATGAGACTGTTGGGTTTTGACTGTTATATGATCATTGGTCAATATGACCGCAGGAAACTAAACATTTTGATTATCGTCTCTAAAAACAAGTGATATTGGTTAATTAATATAGAAAGAAGATTTGATGGCCTCCCCAAGTAGTATTGGACCAATCGAAGCCCATATAATAGACCTTGGGAAAGAGGTAGCACCACTGGGCTTTGCTCTAGACCAAAACCAAGCTGAAATTCATCGTGTGAAGCTAGAACGGAATCGCCTTCATGAGAAGTTCAAACTGATAGAAATTACTACTCGTGCGATGTTGGCCGAGCCTCCCTCAGATTATCACACCTTAGCACACCTTACACTTAGGTCCTATGCTGGTGTGATAAGGGGATATATAAGGAGACCGTAACTGCTTTGTGTAATCCTTTGTTTTAAATAAATATTTCAATTTCTTCTTATGATGATGTTTATGAATTTTCAAATGACTGGATAAATATAGTATGCATATTTTTTATGAAATTTAGAAAAATGATATTTTAAAAATTGTTATGTAAATCTTAAATAATTAAAAATGTGTAATGAGTTTCAAAAAATGGTCTTCTATAATTATGTTCTGTACGATATTTAGAGTCTAATAAGATCAACATGATTTTTGATGAATAGTAAATTATGAATAGTGATTTTTTGCATAGGATTAGTAATGTGACCAAATGGATTAGTAATATCACTTAAAAAAAGTATTAATATAACCTAGGCACATTGATTAAGTAATGTGGTTCAATAATATAGGTAAATAATTGTTTTAAAAATTATTATTCAAGTATTAGTTTTTGAGGGTGAATAGTGTTTTTTAATTAAAATTAAAATTAAAAATATTTATAAAGTTACTTATATAAAATGGATTTTATTTTTGAACTCAGAGCATCGATATTATGTTAAGGTAATTTTTGGGGATTTTTCTAAAGAAATTGAATTTTCGGTAAATAGTTTATTTATTTAAAAATTAAATTAAAAATATTTTGAATTTTTTTTTATAAAATGGAGTTCATTTTTGAAATCGAAGCATTTATTTTTGGTTAAGGTGAAATTTTGGGATTTTTCTAAGAAAGTTGATTTTTAAGTGAATAGTAAAAATACAGTTTTAGTGTTTCAATATGTTTAATGACATCATAACTGTGTCATGATGATTTCATGAGATATTTTAAGGGTTGACAGATCAAAGATGATGAATTTTTGTATGGTCGGGCCATGTGGCCTAACTCCATGATAAATGCCATGGGAGATCCCATGGTTTTGAGAAAACCACTTGTGAGGTGTCCCTTAGCCATTAATGCCTTGTCCCCTCACATATTCTATAAGTACCCACCCTTTCCTCCTTTATTTTTCTCTCTCAACTCTCCCCCAACGAATCTCTGGTGTCATTACCTCCCAAGGAGTCCCCTCGATGTTCCCCCAAGCCCTCAGGGTTCCAACCTTTTAGTTTTAAGTGTTACGTTTTAAGGTAAGGGATCCTACCTGTCTCTTTCTTTTCAAGTAATGTCTTTTATGTCATTTCATTTATGCTCCATGCTCTTATGTTGGAATATGTTCTTTTATATTCATCTTATTGCCCATTTAATTTTCATATGATGAGAGACCCCCTCTTTCTCTCATCATTTCATTTTAATAATGTTAAAGTGTCGATGTTAGGCCGCCGATTTTTTAAGAGATTCATTCACCCTTCTCGTTTTCAAGATCTATTTTCATGTCAAGTATTTTATGTTCCTTTTTATTATGTTGGGGTATGATCTCTAAATCTATCATATTGATCTTTTATGTTCATATGATGAGAGACCCTATTTTATCTTGTCAATTCATTTTTGTTGTATTTTAAGTGACGTTGTTAGGCTGCCGAATTTTTAAGGGATTCTTCACCTTTCTCTTTTTTAAATGTTATACTTTCATTTCAAGTCTTTCAAGTTCCTTTTTATTATGTTGGGGTATGATATCTATATCTATCATACTGATCTTTTATGTTCATATGATGAGATACCCTATTTGATCTCGTCAATTTATTTTTGTGGAAGTTTAAGTGACGCCGTTAGTCTGCCGAATTTTCATAAGAGAAATCTTATTTTTGTCCTCCTTTTAGGTTTTTCATTTCTTATGGTATATCTTTCAATTTTCATTACCATGTTCTTATACAATTTATATTATGTCCCTATAGTATTTTATTGATTATCTATGAGTGGGTGACCCATGTCCCCTCTCTTTTAAATGTTTTCTAAAACCTCGAAACATTGTCGTGATGCTGCATAATTTCCATCTCAAAATGTCTCTCTCTTATCCTCGAATTCATTTTATTAAGTGAATACTCAAATATATATCTTCTAAATGGGTATTCAAATATATACCAAAATGTTATATTTTAAAGTCTCGGATTTACATACATGAGACCCACTTTCCATTTTCATGGGTTTAAAGTGACATAAACTTTATGTCTTTATAGCAGTTTTTAAAACATTATGATTATCAAATGAAACCCATTTATTTTATGCTAATGGGTTTTTTAAGAAATGATTGATGATGATATATGTGGCTCACATGATAATAAAGGAAAATTTAAGGGTGAACCCTGATAGAACTCCAATGCATTGGGTAAAGACTTAATCTCTAGAGATGACCATTCAGACTGATACCTTGGTGAATAACCTTGGTAATTTTTAATTGACACCTTAGGGATGGAACTTGGTGAAACGGAAATGATTTTCTTTGTAAAATGTTGTAGCCACATCTTCAAGTTATGAAAAACTTTTTTTTATTATGATATGCCTCATGATTTCATTATCATGCCTTAAAGTTCTTTTTCATGACTTTATTGATGTATCTCATGTTCACATGTTAAATATTTCCCTTGTTTCCCTTACTGGGCCTTTTTCTCACCCATTCATTTGATGTATGCCCCCAGGTTATGAGATGCATTAATGAACCTAGGATGAACATAAGGAGAATCCATTCAAGTATTTAATATTAATGTTTTATGTTTTCATGTTTTCACTTCCTAGTTTCCGATACTCTAAACCTTAAAGATCCTCGGTTTTGTAAAATGTAATGAAAAGTTATGTTATAAAAAGTTTGGGATTCTATATATGTTGCTTCCCTGAATAAGTTCCATGATATGTTTTCCTAATGTTATGAAGGGATGTTATGTATTGATCATTAGGTTTTCATCCATCAACATGGCCTCCAAATGGGTTACTATGGATTCAAATAGCCTCCCAGAAAGATAAAACCTTCCCATGGTTCCATGGTCAAGGATAAAGCTATTGATCATATTAAGTACAACATCATAATAGAGTTAAAGTGCCCCAAATATCTGGCCAATATATTATTGGTCATAAAAAATAATGGACACATCAACGTCTCTATTAACATATGGGACCTAAATCACCATTTATCAAAGGATAACTTATCCTTTCCTATTACAGAGCTGTTGATTGATGTTTTTGCTAGTTTTCTATACCACTACTTCATGGATGGATATTCTAGGTATAATTAGGTCTGGATTCCCCCATAAGATAAGTAATATATATCTTTTAATAAACCGTTGGGAAAATTTTTATACTAGGTTATGACACTTGGTTTGAAGAATACTGGATCCACCTACCAGTGCATCATCCACTGTATCTTCAGGCATCCCCTCGAGACATTAGTGGACAGTTATGTGAATGATTTGGTGGATAAATATTTCCAGTTCTAGAACCATCTTAAAGATCATGAGAAAGAGTTGAAATTACTCAAATCCCACCACATAAAAATGAAATACATTAAGTGTGTGTTCAGGGTTACCTATATAATGTTTCATAAATTCTTCATTATATATAGTGGCACCGTGATCGATCCTAAGAAATTCAAGGTAATCAACCAAATTCCTCCTCCATGAAACCTTCCAGGTTTGTGAGGTCTCAAAGGATACTATACTATATTATATGATTTATTTCAAATATATCCATCAAGTGTAATTACTTTTTGAGTCTCATAAATAAAAGATCCGCCTACTTATGGGATGAGGACTACCAGACCACTTTTGAGGACATAAATTAGTACTTCATATGTCCCATAGTCCTACTGTCGCCTGTCCAAGGAAATCCTATGGTCCATTATGTAGCCAAACTAGAAATATCCCTTCATGAAGTTATATCCTATATGAAAAATGAAGGTAGGGGAAATATCCTATCGTATCACATAAAAATTATCCTCGACACAACGACTAGATACTCCTCCATCAAAAAGTGTTTCCTTGATCTAGTCTTCATATTGTAGAAGTTATAACATTATTTTTAGCTCTATGAAATATAGTTGAGGTCTCGTATATAGCCACTAAAATACTTCCCCAACCACCCCTTATTGATAGGTTTATTGGAACACTATGTAGTAATCATCCAATAGTTAGACATCAGGTTTATACTATATAAATCTATCAAGGTTCTAACTTTAGTAGATTTATTGGCTGAGTGTGTGACCCCTGAGGAACGTTTCCTCGATATTTATTGACTTGATGAATAAATAATATTAGTATATTAAGATACTTTGTTTTTGTTGATTTATTTTTATGTTTATTCTTGATGTACAACTCTTAGAAGTCTCAACATCCCCAAAATAAATAGGGTATGCCTGGGGATTATCTTAATCAATCATATATGGGTCATCGTTCCATAGTCATTCATGATATCAGAAGGTTTCACTAAAAATGATGTAAGGTATTATGATCTTGTTAAAAGTCATTATTTGTCACTCGAGATTGATGTACCATGTTTACAAGTGAAGGTAGACTCTATGCTAGTCATCAAGTAGATAAAGGGTGACTACATTTTCTAAAAGTATGAACTTGTTCCCTTGATGGAATGAACTCATAAGCTAATAGTCTAACTCCTTTACAATCTAAAAGTGACTCATGTTCCTCAGTCAGAAAATGGTCAATCATATTCTTTTTAAATTATATCTTCATCGCTTATTGAGCACACCTAGGATGATCTAGTCATTCATTTGGCACACAGGAGGGTTATACCCCCTTCCATTTTTGAAGGTAATGATCAACGAAAAAATTATCTAGCTATAATAACTTCTGTGAAAGGGACCATAGATCCCCCAAAAGTCAAATAAATACATGATTAGATGACTCTATTCTTTGAATATATCTATCATAGCATTCTCTCACCAGGTCGAGATGATCATTAACGAATCCATTGCCATGAAGCATAGTTCACCCTCCAAAGTGTCCCTATCCTTGAGAGAAGAACATCTATAGGCATAGGTTTATTAGAATTATTATCTAGTTCAGATAAGGTATTGTGATATATAATTTCATTCAGTAGGTCAATGTTGGATCCTTGGAACCCATCATGTAGGATTGGAGCTCTTCCACCAAATTCAGTAGTTGGGTTACTTTCGGCCTATCACGGATCATGACTACATTGAATTCACCAAAATGTGTCATTCATGCTAGATCCATGACATTTTTGTAAACCAACCATAAGATATTCTCCACACCACTAAATAATCTTTTACCTTCACAGTTTGAGTACTCCACGTGATGGGTCCCTAACGGACAGTGGCAACTCGACAATGTAAATTCATTCTGAATGCAATGGAATTCATCCCAAAATGGTCAGAAGAAGTACCCATTCAAAGAAATAAAAACCTATTATTTTATTGAGTTTATGAAATCCCAAATCATTCATGAGTTCTAGGTTCCTCACACAATTATCTTAGATAATGGAACTAACTTCCGGGATTCCAATCTAATGAAATTTTATTCCACATACTACATCTAATCCAACTACACTTCCTTATATCATGCATAAGTGAATGGGCATATTTTGGTGTTCAATAAAACAATTTCAAAAATACTTTAGAATTTAGTGGGCCAAAAAAATATTATTTATCATGACAAACTCTCTAATTATATCGAGTCATATTGGATGATAACTCAAATTTCCACCTAAGGGGCCCCATACTTCGTGGTTTGTGGAAGAGAAGTGTTTTTACCTATAGAGGTTCAATTTTCATCACTCTGAACGTTCGTTTATGAACAGAAAATGCCAGAACTGGTATTTGGATGTTTTCTAGTTAATTTTTAAGTTATAAATAAAAATAGGATTTAAACATTTAATATATTATAGAGGTACCATAGTAGGGTAGCATGAGTTTTCAAAACAAGGTCTCCCACTGCTCCTTCCACCATGGTGACATGGTACTGACTCTTAGAACATTGATGTTACCTGAAAAAAAAAAAGATTCCAATGTTGGAACCCAAGTGATGAGGACCATACATTATCAATAAGTTCTACACAAATGGTTTATAGACATTAATATCCATGGATAGGGAGTTTATCACACCTCCCACCAATGTCAGGTTCCACAAGAAATACTATGAATGAACCCTGTAGTCCATGATCTATGACCTTAAAGTAGAAGCTACATCCATTTTCCAAGATCTATGATCTTAAATTAGAATTTAATCCTATGGTATCTTTTTTATGACCTTAAACCAGTACCTTCTCCCATGGTCCATGCTCTATGACCTTAAACTAGTATTTTGTACCATCGTCCAAGCTCTACGACCATAAACTAGTGGTGGTCATAGTATGATTTGAATGCACATAAGAATCAAATCCTAACATCCTCATTACATGATGTTAAACTAAATATTTACCCTATGTAAAAAACATTGGATTCCTCATATGACAAATTTTATATGACCAAAATACAAATCCTCAACACATGACATTAAATTTTATCCTTACCCCATTTCACAAACAAGGAATTCCTCATATGAGAAATATGGGATGAACAAAAAACAACTTCCTCACCATGTAATGGTAAACTATAGACTTACCCTATGAGATAAACATAGGATTCCTGATCTGGTAAATATGAGATGTTTCCACGTTCTCAATGCACGATGTAAAACTGCATGATTTCAGGGTTCCTCGCTAGAGAGGATGTCGTTCTTCCCCCTAAGAGATGGTCTCATGCCATGACACATTCAAAAAATACATGTTTATTTATTCCCAGCATATTGGGATACGTAGTGAAACTTAGAAAATTTGTTCTTCATTCCAAGCAATAAATTTTCTCTTACAAAACTTGTTTATCCTCGTTAGCATCTAGTTCACCATGACCACTTTCCCAGAGTGAGGAAAGCTACCACATTCCTCCTCATCAGGTGTAATACCCATTCATATTCCTGATCCATTATCAAATAAAAATACCTTCATGACCTAACATGAGGAAGAAATAATAGTAAACATGACGCATAATCCCCATGCACATCCTTAACACATGACGTTAAACTATATTCTTACCATGTGCAAACAAATAGGATGTACCATATGATGAATATCATATGACCAAAAAAATAGTAAATAAAAAATATTAAACTATAACCCTAACCTATTGTATTAACATATTATTCCATAGTTATAATAATGAGATGATCCACCGTTCTTGCTAGAGTGGACACCACCCATTTGGCATTGTTCTCCTACCAAGACACATTCCAGAACTATGTGTGGCTTGATTCCCATTCCCATGAGATTCATAGAAATTCCTAGATCACTTATCATGAGTCCAACCCCACAACTGACTCATTTTGTGTTCTACCCCCTTAGGGAAAAGATCACTCTTTTCCCATATATATGATAATACAGCATATTCGAGCACAGGTTGGAGTGGTTTCCCAAACCATTTTCCCTAGGTAAATCCTTCACTCCCACATTCAAACATCATGATTCCTTCGATTTGGATCCACATTATCACCATAATTCAAATAGGTCATCCTAATGGGAATGGTTCTTGGTTGTACTATCTTACCAAACATCCTAGGAATATGACTTAAAAAATATTTTTTGCAACATTTAGTGGTACCATGTTTCAAACATGGTCATCATTTGACCCCTATTTTCATGGCCCATCCCTAGATGACATATTTGTAGAACCTATGTTTCGAACATGGTCAATAGTTCACCCTACCCATCAATCTCTCACTTATTTAGTATAGATCTTGGATGTCATGGTTTATCACCCTTTTCAATATTCCTTAGCTCTGGTAGGAACTTCATCACACATTTTTTCTGCTTTCATTTTCTCACATATATTGACTATGTATGTTGGAACCATATGGATTCCCCCAAACTGGATTCTTTTTCCCTTATTGTTCTCTCACCTATAATAATGAGAATTTATGACACTTCTTATTTCTCAAACATAGAACAACTCACATGGGATTATGAGAAATTAATAAATTTCCCTGAGTGGGGTTGAGATGCATATGAATCCCTTAAGTGGAGAACCACACCCCTTTGTTCTGAGATATAAAACCTTTAAATAGGATCCAAGGTCCAAGAATTAGGACCTTAAATTGTATAAATCATTCCTTATGGAGGGTTCATGTGGAATAGGACCTCCTAGGACTTCAATTCACATCTATTTTCAATGCTTTCATGCCTTGCACACACTCTTTTGAGACACACACCCCTTGGTCTGAGCTATATGACCTTAAACTAACAACCCATTGTCCAAGAATAACGACCATAAAAAATTGAACATTTTAGTACAAGATATTTAACCTTAAACTAGAAAACCTATTTCAACTAGAATGGCCATAAAATACCCAAGACAAGAGAAACAAATGTTTATCAGGTCAGAAAACCCTAGGTGAAATCTCAATAAGTGTCTAACTTTTTTCTCTAATTCACCGTTGCAATTTAAAAAAAGGGAGTAAATAAGGAAGATCAAAGCCTACAATAATCCTAGCTGATCCTAGAAAAATCCAAGCTATACTCACTAGATCTCATCTATTCAGGAAAAAGTTAGAGCCAAATCCTAACTCCCTTTTCATCATGATCTTCTCTATGAGGTTCTACCCATTGCGTTTCCATTTCATGAATCCCACTACCAAGAATGGTTGGGATTTATGCACTTCAGTTCACACATCCTAGTCACAAGACACAAAAATATTCTATAAATGTCATAATAACATGATTTTATACTATATTATGCATCTTCCTCACTATAAAAATTCTATATTGTGTGTTCGAAATCCTTTTCATAAGACATTAACCAACATTCCCACCATCCCCATGGCATGACATAAAAATAAAATATATATTATTCCCTCTCCAAAGAACCAGGTTTCCCACATTGGTGTTGGTAACCTACCACAACATTAGTGTTCCTTGATAATTTCATTGTATCCAAGAAAATACTCTCTTTGAAGATGATTTTTCCTTCTTTTAAACTAGTATTCCCACATAATGTTAGTAGAGCCATGGTTGCATAATCATGAGAGTGTTGAACTGCATTTTAAAATTATCTTAGTTCATCCCCATGGTTCACAAATTCTAATATTTGGATACCCATTGTAGTTCACATCTGATATGACCCCTACTAGAAAATTGTTCCTAGGCACACTGGCTCACTAACTATCATAGGAACACTCTATGATCAAATTTTAAAAATATTTCTACATATCCCATGTTTTGAACATGGTCAATGGAAAAATATCATTTTTTTCATATACATAATGAAATTATAGTTGAATATTTATTTAAAACATGTCAAATAGTCATACTCTATCATACAGTCACTCCCATTATGTTTCAAATCTTGGATGACATGATTCACATCATATGCCATTTTATTTGTTTGGGTGGAATATAACACCCCATGAATTACCCCATTTGTGCACCTATGCACATTAATAATGTATGTTTGCTTTATAGAGATCCCTATTGTTCAAAAAATATTTCCTATTCATGATATTCATGATGATCAATGAATATTTCATACCCTGAGTATTTATCCCTTGTATATTACTCTCATAAAAAATAGTCATCTTCTGTTTGTCCCTTGTTTCATAAACCAATTATGTTAGACATGGGATTAAGGATTTAACCTTGTCTTTATCATTAATATGATCTATAAGAAGCAAAAAAGAATAGTTTTATATATAATGGTAAAATAAAATAGAGAACTTTAAATGTTTTAGGAGTTTAATCCACACTTCAGAGCCCCTCCTATACTTCAAACTATGAAAAAGTTCTCTAAGGGTCAACCTGAACAATTGATAATTACTTCTTTTCCATCCTCTATAAAATAGCCTCCAGGGTCTAATACTACTCTTCTAGACCAAATTCTTCCCCCTCGGAAGTGGGGTGAACATCAACATCATGAATTCAAACCCATTTCTATTTAGAACGACACTCATCAACTAGATATTCCACATTTGCATCCCTATCCATAGCCACTGACAATTGATCCCTTAATTAGATAATGGTCCCTGATTCATCCCTAATGATGAATGCATACTCTTGTGTGTACTGTTCTAACTAAGTGATCTCCTCCTCAGTCATCTGGAGAAACTTGGTTCCCTCAAACTTCTTCTTGTACGAAGAAACACTAAAATTGTTCCACTTATCATGTTCCCATTCAATGAGAAAATATTAATCTATAAAATGGAGACTGCTAAAGTCCACTCTACTAGTCCACAGACTGACTAGATAATGATGGGGATCTCCAACATGGTTTGGTATATTGAGTAGTGCAGTGAGAGTAATGAAATTACACACACTACTCTCTGCCATGTGCCGAACAACCAGGTTCTCCATAGCAATGTCAGAGTTGGAATACTCAAATTTTTTAGGTGTTGTAAGATCATACTTAGGGAAGATAACAAACAAATCAGTGTAAGGGTTGTCTATAGGCATGTCCTTATGTGGACTAAGCCCCATGTATAAGGTAAACTCATCCTCACAAGATCCTTCACCTATAATGGGAGCCCTTATAACCCCATTTGGCACATCTATTATAGGATCAACCACCACAACCTCCTCAACCATCTTCATTGGTGGAACAATTTCCTCCACCTCTGTTGGGGCTTCTGATCCAGCAACCCCTAATTATGTCATTATTATTTTAATTCCATAAACAATATATTCTTCAACCACCTATATCGATGGAACAACCTTGGCCATCTCTGTTGGGACTATAGCAATATCCATCATTTCCATGACTACAGGCTCTACTGAATAGAGCATTGCCTTATGTGGTTGAACCCCCAACCCAGTTTTCTCTACCATGTGTACATGAGATTATCAAGAATCAACCTTTAATGGGTAACAAAAAGAAGGGAAAATGACAAAATAAAGAAAAATTATAGGAGTAGTAAAGGATATCCAAATTTACAGAGCGGTTTAATAATATACCTCCCATGGGAACCACCTTGACAATAAATGGTTCCCAAGTGTGAATACAATTTTAGGGGAGGTCCCTTTGCTCACCGCTTTAACATTTAGGGCTCAATCATCCTCCTATTAAGGTTTCTCAAGAACCTCCCCTTCATCAATACTCGCTAATTCATGAATGAGTTGAAATTAGTTTGACAGTAGTCTAGGAGGATTACTAATTGGTCAATGTATACAATACTATAAAATTTCATGATCAATAATCGAGTCTCCTTCTCAAGGGGATCCCAAATAGCCATCAATCTCATAAGATTCCTCTTTATTGATTTTTTACCCCTAGTCTGACTAGTAGTCAATTGAGCTATAAGAAAATCTATTAGAGAAGGCATGCCCAATATCACCTTCTCTAATCGAGTCAAATTTTGAGTGACAATGTAATAATGGACAAGGTCTTCCATATCTACAGTATATTACACTATCTTAGCCTTGGGACCCTGGAAGCCTTCCCACACAAGAACCATCCTGGGGTGGTTGATGCCCTTGTTCGGAAGGCATAACCATTTATCATGAAGATATATGATTTATCTTTGGATCCCATAGATCTCTTGGGATTAAGAGAAAATTTATATAATAGGGATGTTTATGTGGAAAAACCTCTTCCTTGGAGATAGGACTTGTTTCCTCATAACTTCTATGGAGGTCCAACCATCCTCTTGAGGTCATTTTCTAAGAACATATTCATGAAAAAAATTGTATGCTTCATTGGATGTCATTATCACATTTCTTCCTTATCCATCTTCCCTTACAAACATCTTCCAAATTTTTGGAAGGAATTAGGGCTGATGTTCAACATGCATGATCGTACCACGATTCGCTGTGTCATTTTCACCCTTACACCATTATATTAAACTAAATTCGTATTGTAAATTCCAAAAATAATAACAAATTTCATTCCATGTATGAATAATTTATTTGGTGTTTATCACTGTTAAAAAGGGAAATGTTACTTTTTCTAAGATTCCATTGCAGGAGGAGGTGATTTGGAGGACCCATGATGATATCCAAGAAAAATTGTCCAAACTGTTCAAGATCCATGCACACCAGTGGACTCATCCACGTATTGCTCCTTAACTATGCAAAAAAATGGGATGACCCTTTTTGGAATGGTCCAAAATACATTTTTAAACATTTCATATGAATTTAACAAAGAATCATTCAGTCATCTGGTGGCCCAACCGACATGATCTATCTAGAAAACTGAATCTGCACGAAGTCAACAGTGGTGTGGTGTGATCTTTCCATATCTCAGGATCTAAGTGTAAAAACATTTCCAAACTTTTGGTGGAGACATAAAACAGGTGGGGCTACAACCTTGTTATTTTCTTCAAATCTAGATAATGTTTTCTAAAGGTTTAAACCCATATGACAATTGGTTTTATGAAATCTATATGCTCAAAACCACCTTCCCATTATCCTATAAAATTGAACCATGGGATCCCCATTTGTATGTTTGAACCATGAGCTATGATATTCCATTTTGGATTCCTATAGAAGTATCTTAATCATCCTATAATTTATGGAGGCCCCTATCCTCATATGGGGATCAAGGATGAAGAAGGAGTTCCACCTGAGCCTCCTCCTCCTCTCGATGACAGCTAAACGCTGGACGATCATTTTGAAGAAGCTACACAAACTTCAGAGGGAGTTACAGTACATGTTCTTCTGCTGGTTTTGTTTAATTTGTGTGTTTAATAATTCAATTAATTTTTATCTTGACATTCTTCTCCTCTAATTACATTTCATTTGATATAATTAAGTGGAACACTTGTTATTTTAATAGCAATTGGGTTGAGATTTCAAGTGGGAATCATGGGTTGTTCCAATTGGACAACACAATAATCCTATTTATCTATCATACATAATATTTAAGTATGATTTGTTAGACCTTTTATTCTATGATTGATAACCAAATCTTGGAAACACAATTATTGTGTCAGGGGCTGTTTCTTTAAGCATCATTTAAAGAGGCAAGAGGGGATTCAAGATCTTAAAAACTTTAAACCAAAGAATTAAACAAAACCATGTTAAATTTTCATAACAATGAACTATAAACGATGTGTAGTGAACTTTAAATTATATTATTCTCCAATAATTATTAATACACCACCTTTATTTATCAACTATTTAACTCTTTAATTAAGTAATTTACTTAAAATCTATTTTCAAAACCACCCCCATATTTTATTAATTCTTATTAAAAATAAATACTCAAAATCTATCAACGCTACTTGAGGGATGATCTAGGGTCTTAAATATAATATAAATCAACCTTAAAAACATAATCAATTTAACATGTCATGACAGCACGATCAGTGCACCCCCATTTTCACCTTTTTGGTAAGTCGCTGAAGGAACTAGAATTTCCTAGAAAACAGGTATGCAGTGTAGGGTTCCCAAATTACCTTTAAATTCACCCTTTCCACCAATACCCAACCTTAGAAGTCTAGGAGGAACAAATATTTATCCTTCATCCTAGTTTCATTGTCTATGATCACCCCAATTGGTAGGAAGGATGGGTGGAAGAAAAAGAAATTTGATAACCCAATCCTCTATTGCATGCTAGCTAGACTATCATGAGAGGCCAAATCCTGATAATGTGGAGAATTAATGGATAGAAGTTAGTAACCAAGGGATATATTGTGTTCGGATAGTCTTACCCCCTTTATGGTGAATGGATATCCATCGATACAATAAATGGATAGGCCTCCAAACATAGAAGGGGGACTTCTTATGGATGATGTAACATATAATCTTTTAATACTTCTCCACAATCTTCTCTACTGGGTTGAAATGTTTCCCCATATTTAGAATCATCTCCAAGATAAGGGTACTTAGTTTCTCCCCCATGTGTACATCATGAACCGAGAGTGTCCACCCATATATGATCATTGCAATAAATCCCACAAGTCTGGCTATAAGGGCCTCAAGATGGATTATGTATCCCCATAGGCATCATAATATCACCTCTATAATTCTATAAAATGAGTTATCCTTAAATCACATGGACACCTCTATACACTAGTACAAGCTCCCTGGTATCCTATCTATGGGCATGCTGAATAAAAAATAAAACCACTTCTTAAAAAGGATTTCCTTCATCCCGAGTTTTTTCTCACTCTCCCCTTGAAACAAATGCAGTAGAACCGTTATTATTACTGAATTATACTTTTATAAGCCCAAAAAATCCTATAATGGGAATAATACATCATATATGGCCCATTTTGTTAGGATACTAGCTATCTGGTAGATATCCCACAAGAAGATACCGACCTCCTCATGATGTTGGTGAAATGTGTTGCTCCAAATTGACCACCTTCTCAGAAGCTCTGACATGATGTTCCGGTGGTGGTGGATATGGAAATGTGAAGTCTATATTGATTCATATAGACCCACCCTCTTTAGAGTCACCTAAGACACATGAAACGAGTGGCATACCTAGTATTCCCTAGCCAAGTCATCCATAAAGATGCTTCCCTTTAAAATCCCATTCATCAGTCCATCCCTGGAGATTGCCTTCCAAAACCATACTAAAAACTATATCATGTTGAAGGGGGGATACATCATCAACCAATTACTCCATATTGATGTTTTTAAGTGGATTTTATAGTGATTTGTTGGTGATTAATGCATGGTCTTTCATGGTATGACCCTTAGCAGCTCTGAGCCATTGGTACTACTTGGGAGAGCTTCTAAACCAATAGGTGGGCTCATTTTTGATTAGTGTTAGGGATGAACACATAATCCCTCATCCTAGATCTATATAATGGAATCCTCCTAGAATAGGGATACACATGTGGAACCTCTATAAACAATTTGGTGAGTTTTTCATAATTTAATGTTCTCTTGAAACTCTACCCAGTCATAATGTTTCCATCCATCTTCTTTATTGACCCACAACAACATCTACACATTCAAAAACAATTTTTCTATGTCTTATAAAGATTTTTAGAATTGGTTTTCAATGTTATATTCATTAATTTTTATTTCATGATTGTTCATATTCTTTATGGAAGTGTATTCATAAAATAACTATTCATAGAGGAGTGAAGTTTCTACAATTGGTATGGATAAAAACTGAAGAATGCTCAGAAATTTATTGAGTTTCATGAATAGAGGGAAGCTCCTCTCATTTTTCAAAATTGCATGCTACCCCCAAGGATCCCCACCCCCATTTATAGTCATAGGGTGTAGCCATAATTCACAAATATAGATCACTGGTCACCAAATTTGGTTTGTTTCCCCCCAAAATTTGACACTTACCTCCCTCATTGACTCCCATTCTAAGGGGAAATTTGTTGTTATTGAAATAAATAGGTCACATGATATGTCAATGAAGTCATGTTTGGTTCAGAGTGACTATGAATCAAAATAGTCCAAAAACCACTTAAGGTTCTATGTTGATGGAGGTAAAAACCTTCTATAATGAACAGTTTCCAGTAAAATTTTATAGGTCACTACAGAAGTTGAGGTGTTAAGTTCTATGAATAATATGTGAAATCATTGAAATAAGAATCATGTTGAATGATTTGAAAAATTATTTTTGAGGTGTTAATTTTTTTGAAACTGACATACCCGCTTTCCTCATTCCTATAAATCCCCCATCTATATGATTTTCCAGGGGGATGACCTTTGGACATACAAAAAATGATATGAATTCTAGAAAATCACAAATTCATGATAGATGAAGGACATATATTCCCAAAGGTATACACATTTCATGGAATATCCTCTCATGGGTTCTTAGGCCACTTAAAACATTGTAGTGATTCCTTTCATGAAGGGAAACAACCATCACTTTAGAAAAAACCCCTTTGCGGCTCTTGTGGTTTCAGGAGATAATTATCCTCCACAAAACCAACCCCATGGGAATGAAGATATTAAAATGATTCAAGGAAACCATATTTTCCAAATCATACACCTTCATGATCCCCCTTTCATTTGAGATACCTTGACACTTTGTGAACCCATGAACTTCACGAAACCCATCCACCAGGCCACTCCATCGTTCATCTTTTCAGTAAACTCCCTTTCACAAAATTTGAGTTCCCAATGGACATGTAACCATCTAAATCTAGTTCACCCACAACCCAATATTCTTCTATGACCATTATCATCAACTCTTATGTCCACCTCCATTGCTTCAATCATGGTATGGACCACCACTTTTCTATTTGATCATAATCATTAGAACACTAATTCCTCTTTCTCCTAACCTTAGTCACCCTCACATTGGGTTCCCTAATAGTCACTTATCCATGGAAGTGTTTATCCCATTTCCCACTCATAAGTGACGATGTAATAGATTTATAATCTCCAAAGGTTGAATCATCAATGGAAACTATCCACCTTTCTTGGTAGGGAGGTCTTATTCCATATCTTTCTCTTTTACATGAAAATTGTTCCCATGGGTGTAGGTCCCACCATTGTTTGAGTATCAAGATGTAACCTAGCCCAAAATCCTAGTCGTATGAAATTAAATAGTACAAAACCATCCCCATCACATGGCATTAAACAGTAGTCTCACCCTTTGTAACATGAATAGGATTCCCAATGCATGGAACACATGGGATGACACCCTCCCCCCAACCATCAAACGTGACTCCCATACCCGACATCTCATATGTGTAATCCCCACACCATCCTTTCCCACCACTGGATGAGACTCCCATTCCAGGTAACCAAAATATATAATCCCTTCAGAAACCCTTGTTGGTACTCCTTCGAAAACATGAAAATCCTTACTACATGATGTTAAACTACATGGATTGGTCTTGTCACATGATCTTTAAATTTCACATAAAACTATGTTGGATTTGATTCATGTCTCATAACATGGAACATAGTATTCCACCACCTATTTTAATTCCAACATCTCAACAAACATGGGATACCACCCAGATGTTCAATACTATCACCTCAACAGATAAAAATTTGTATGTCCTCTATATGGGAGATAAAAATCCTCATGTATGATCATATTCCCACTTGAAGAAACACTTAACCAAACCCTCAAGTATGAACATATTCCCCATGGGGACACACTTAACCAAACCCTCAAGTGTTATCATCTTACACCCTAGGAACACACATAACAAAATCCTCAAGTTTGATCAGCTCCCCCCTTGAGAAACAGTTAACCAATTCCTCAAGTGTGATCATCTTCCCCTAGGGATACACATAACAAAACCATTCAAAGTGTGATCCTCCTCCCTTCCAGAATAGACTATAATAATCCCAAAGTTTTAACACATTCCCCATGGGAACATGCTAAAATAACTCCAAAGTTTTATAATCTCCCCCATTGGAACACACTGAAAATCACGTAATTATCCCCACAAGACGATAAAAAAATGACCAACCTATCCTGACATTACATTAAATATGTGACAACCCTATCCCCTCTTGTGGCCCACCAAAAATCCATACCCCATAAAAAAAATGTGATGCCTGGGGTAAAAATCCCCATATTCTTACACACTTGGTGTCTACTCCAAGTGGATGATACATGATTCCATGAGTTTCATGCCTAAGATGGCTTATATAATATATGAATTTGACCTCAAAATGGAAAGAATTTATAGGTTCCCAATACACACAATGTCAAAAAAATTCTCAAATATGCCCAATTTTACCATCTACTTTAACCACAGGTTTCTTCCAATTTGATATCAATATAGTCTAATTAGCCAATGTCCACATCAAGATGTAGTTGATAATGATTTTTATGATCTTGACTAAAATATGTGAGGGATACCTAGACTAGGAAATGAGATCCAAGTATAGGCTGACATCCCATCAGACAATTTCAATCAAGCAGACAACATCACCAACACTGGTAATAAAGGTCTCCTACCTTTGGAATGTGGTAATTATGAGTAAGATAATCACATCCAAACTCACCGCTGATAAGGCATTCAAAACAACAACCAATCCATATATAAATCACTTAACAAAGAAATACTAAAGAGGAGGAGATAAAAAAATCACCTACAAGGATTCTAAGGGTTTCATAGATTCATCTATATGATGGATGAAGAGTGTTTCATGTGATCTGCATGATACAACATACTAGTCTCTTGGGGTTTACTTTATAAATTATATGTTTATGGTGTAAATTCCCCAATTTTAATTTCAAATAAAATACTCTTCGCCTCATGTTATTTTATCATGAGAGATTACTTTATGATGTAAAATCATTTTATTCCATAAAATGTATTTATCCACTTAACCAGTTTAAAACATGTTCCCTATGATGAACTTACATCATAAATTAGAGATTTTCAGTGAAAATTTCCTCTACAGCCAACACCAATAGCAGTTTAGGAAGAAACACCTAGAAACGACCCCTACATTCATCGAACCCAATAATCAAGATCTTAAATATTAAGAAGTGTGTAACCTTTAACTATGATGTTACACTAAGGGATATGAATATATATAGAAAATTTAGTAATTGTGAATTTTGACTTCATCAAATTTCCGTTCTTATCTATATTTTCTCTAATGGTGGAATATTGATTCATTCTATAATGAAAAAAGTTTTCATATAATATCCCACACAAATGAATATAATAATGATACAAAGTTTCATTAACCAAAAAGGTTACTATCATTGATTTTCTAAAAAAATTCCCATATATCTAATTCATTGAACAATGTTATAATGAAATCGATCAAATTCACATGGTCTAAGCATTGTGAAGAATTATTTGAGTAATTAATGAAAACATTGATCAATGTTCCAGAATTAACATCACTTTCTTAAAATGAATGATTTATATATATATACTGATTCATACAATAAATGTCTAGGATGGTTATCTATGAAAAAATGATAGTGTATTTTCTTATGCATCATGGAAATTAACGAACCAATAGAAAAACTATCAAACTCATGATCTTGAGTTGGAAGCTGTAACATTTTATTTAAAGATATAGAGATAATATCTTTATGTTGGAATATGTGACATATATACAGATGATAAGATTTGTATGTATACATTCAAATAGAAATAGATTAACATGAGACAAAGGAGATGGCTAGAATGACTCATGGAATGTGACTACTCAATAAACTAAAACCTTAGAATGAAAAAGAAGGTGGATGATGCATTGAGTAGGAAGGATGATTAAGTTATATATATGATGAGGAGGATCTAATGTAAATGTTTTTTTGATGCTTGAAATATAAATTATCAAGTAAGGGACAATGAAATTTCGTTTCCATGTAATTTCCCAACCATAATTACTAGAGAAGATAATTAAGTGTGAACAAGAGGAAAAGGTTTTAAAAAAGAATATTATAGAAATAAAATATAGGGTATTGGTATTAAACATCTATAAAGATCATGTTTAGATGATTTAAAAGAGGATATGTATTCCATCGGTACCAAATAAAAAGAGGGGATTTTTTGTTAAATCTTGTATCACAATCATTCTCTATACACCCAGGTAGTATCAAGATGTATAGGGATCTAAGAGATCACATCTTATGGGTAACCATAATGTTCGAAATTGTTGAGTATGTACCAAGATGATTAGTATTTAAATAAGTAAATACTATGAAACAACTTCTAAAGGATGTCATGCAACCACTACTTATACCAATGTGGAAGTAGGAAAATATCATGATGGAATTTGTTACCAGAATGAATTAGATATCTATGAATAATAATGTTATTTTGTTCATTATGGTTTGAATTACCATGTCTACACAATTCCAAGAAATAAAGGAAGATAAAATCTTTAAACATATTTTAAATATCTTTATCAATGAATTTGTATGACATCATGTTACAACATAATAAATTCAATCTAATTATGACCCTCATTCCATATCAATGTTTTAGTTGAGACTACAAATGTCCGTTAACAATGAGATACATGTGGGAATTTTTTATAATCCTAAATCTAATGGGAATACTAAAATGGTCATACAAACCTTATAGGACATGTTTTTTTCAGGTTCATATAGTTTACAAGTACCATGAGCCTAATACCAACCTATAAATGAATCTTCAAACAACATTATCTTCCACCCAAGATTAAAATTTTAATTATATAATTCCTCGTATACAAAAGGTTTCTTAAATTGACATACTAGGATGATGTTGGACAAAGGATGATGGTTATCCCAAAACTCATTAACGATACAACTGTGAATGTGTGTACCGTCTATAATTATATCAAGCTATCTCAAAGAAGACATAAATGTTGTGTTGATAATCATAGGATGGAATTGGAATTCAAATTAGTAGATCATATATTCTTAAAGTTATTTCTCTAGAATAGATCCATAAGTTTTTGTAAGAGGGGAAAGATAATTATGAGGTACCATTTGCCGTTTTATGTTTTATTTAAAATTATATATGTGGATTATTGTTTAGTTTTTTCACATAAAATTTATATATTGAATGATGTATTCCATGTATTAATGATAAGAAGTACATGCCAAAACCTCCACATGTCTTATTCATTGATGAAATAGATCAAACCCAACTTATCCTATAATAAATATCATATTTAGATGATTAAACCAAGGGAACAGGTGTTATTTAATTACAAAAATATGTTAGTGAATGATTTTAAGAGGAATTTAAAATTAAAAGAAGCACATTTCACCCTAAGGAAGAAATCAAGAAGAATTACCCTCATTTTTTCATGTATTGAAGTACACCTAAATTTCAAGGATGGAATTATTTAAGGGGGAGAATTTAAGACCCATTATTTTATAATTATACAAAAAAAAATTCTTTAGAAAAACTATTTTATAATAGACATTCTCTTGTTTTATAATAATTGTACAACAAATAATACAACACAAAACCTAAAAAACACATTCATAATAACGGACACAACTAGTTTGATAGAACATGTAATAATACTAGGCACCACAAAAAATCTCTAAATCTAAAGGATGATACTCCAAAACGAATTAAAAAAATATAAGATAAATATTGTTATGAAGAAAATAATAAGAAGTGAAACACGCATGGTATAGTGACTAATAGAAAGATTTGAATGATCTGACGAAGTTAGAATTAAGTTTGTATATAAGGATTAATATGTCCACTTGAATCTGACCATTAGAATCTGACTATTGGAATATAACCATTTTTGTATTAATGCAATAGTTCTTCAGGAAAATTTTTAATAAAATGAATAAATTAATTTTATAATAATATATTTAATAATTATAAAAAATGGACTTTAATCATGGAATAGTAATATAATTTCACACATATGACAAAGAAAAAAATAGTATTAACTAGAATAAATAGTTTATATTTTTTTCATTAAAAAATGATTTTAAAATACAATAATAGTTTTATTTAAAAACTTTAATTCTCAAATATATAAATTTATTTTCATAAAAATAACATTATATTTGAAATAACAATGTTAAAAGTATCCAGTAGTGTATTTTTTCAATAATTTAGAAGACAATAAATTTTTTAAATAAATAGAAAAATACCAAAACTATTAGGACATAATTATTATAAAAAATTAATTAATTAATAATTTAATTGAATATATGACTAAAAATAAGTTATTTTATTAATAAAATGTATTTTAAAAATTGAAATTATTTTATAAACAAATAAATAACTTTCTGAAGTCTAAAATGGAAATTAATAATTTTAAAATAATAGAGTTTGGTTCTAAAACCATAAAATCTAAAAATCATGTCTTAAATTTAAAAAACTATTACCTAAATCCATACCAAATGTAATGGTTTTGAATTTTCCTTATCCTAGATTTCAATGGGAAATGTATAAAAATCAATGAAATATTATCCATCATTTCTTATAAATACTAACCAATCCACCCATTCCTCAATAAAAAATTAGTGATATTGGTTCCCCTATCATTATCTAACCTTAGATTCCTTCCATGGAGTTTCTTATATTTTATTTTTTTCTTATCAAGATTTAAGGAGCTACTTTTCAAGGTATGGTTTCTAATTTCTTGTATTTCCTTTTAAATTTCAATCCATTTGTTATAATATCATTTAAAATAATTTTAAAAATACTAATATGTTTTTAATTAAATAATATTAGCATCCATTTGATAAATTTTTAATGAAATATTTCTTATCTCCTCTCATTATTTCTTTTCAAATTGCATAATTACAATGATGTAAGAATCATAGTCCAAAAATATCCTTTATTTTTGTAATCCTCTTAAATTCATTTTCATTTCAATTTGACATGTTATTATGCTTCATTGTTATAAATTCAATATCTTATTTTCATTGATAGATCACCTTTCCCTATAATTATACTACCTTCAAAAACAATTAAACTACTGAAAAATTAGTAAAAACCCAAGGGACAAATCTAAATATTAGAAAATGTCCTAAAATTTTGGTATACTAAATAGTGTCTGATTTCCTTGAAATTATATCCCTATAAACATACTAAATGAAAATAAATTCTACATATTAGATTAACCTAGAGGTAATAACATGGAAAAATGATCATTGGATGTTAACTTGATCTTCACCTGATTCAAAACATGTGGTCCTAATTGCACACCTTGATTGACACTATTGAAGGACATGATTTGGATCATTAAAATTAGTTATATGAACCATAATGAAGGATATTAATATGTTGTTATAGTTTTGAAATAAATTTTCAATTTATATATCTAAAGTATGTAATCGTTTCACCAAATCAAGAAGTGTGCGTAAGAGGGAAAATTTTCTATAATTTATTTATTATTCTACCATTCCAAACTATTTAACTCAATGACGATTTAATATTGATATCTCTATAACATGAATAGTCCCTTAACATATACCTTGTTACGATTCATTTGATACAGTTATTTACCATTATATTTTTAATATCCTATTATTTCTAAGTTGATTATTTTTTATTCACCTATATAGCCATATTATTGCATAGAAGGTGAAATATTGATATTCCATATGTCCATTATTTCTATATGTATAACTATTTTTAAATTTATTATTGATTATATATGAGGTTCCCTAGGGAATTTTATGATATTTATTGTTTATCTATTATATATAAATGATTTAATCTTTGGAAGTATAATGTGATGTGTAGAGCCTAGAATTTTATATGACCTCGTTGCATCAGTAAGTATCTTGTGAAAAAATTTCTTTGGTATTTGGGGTATTCCTTACATGTTTATATATGATGTCATGGAATGAGACCTTAGAAGTTCATAATTATAAATTCCATCACTATGTGATCAGTTATTAATATATATATTTTTATTTATTATTATTTTATCCAATGATATATTATTCTCAAAATTTTATTTGTAAAAGAACTATTCTACTCATTTATCCTTACCATGTTATTTATTCCATTATCATGTTATTATTTGTTCCACATATTCTACCTCATAATAAGAATATGATCTCGCCACTTTATATTGTTTCCCAATTCGTTAGGAAACCATAAATATTACTATTTTTTATATAAGGACTTGTAAGGAGAAGTAATATTTTTTTATTTTATTAAGATAATTTATTTTAAGTATCATAGGGATGTACTATTCATTTATGTACCTAGTTTATAAGGCTAATAAATTTCATGGATATTGTGTATTTTTATCTATGAATGTTTTAACAATTTTATTAATTTACCTCTAGACCTCGGGTAATGAGTATGGTTGGTTTCATTAGCATTAATTAATTTATCATGATCTAATAAATGTTTTCCACTACAATTAATCATCAACATTACATCATTTTGGAAGTGAATTATTCCATCAAATATGCCCTTAAAATTTATTAAACTAATTAATTCTACTTGATATAGGATATCAACACCAACAGTCTAGAATCTAGATATTGTTATTATTATTTTCTTTCAGGAAAAAAGCATCCAAATTTCCCTTCTCAATATTTATTCATTATTTATCGAAATTTATATAGTTATTTGAGAACTTTTATGTTATTTTCTCATTTTTTATATAGAAGAAATATCATAAATTTATTCTTCATCAAGAGGATAAAACCTTTTCATCAAGGGAAAAAAATTAGACTTTCATTCATCGACCTTCCTCTATCTTCCATAAAAAGACATTCCTCTTCTCAACTAGTAATCTACAACTTTATATATAAATATTGAACATTTAAAACAATAACCATATATTGAGTTTTTATTCCCACATGAATTGTAACTTAAAACTCACATTTTCTAACTTTTAATAGATTCATATCTTACGTAATGTTAAAATTCACTAAAATAAGACATAGTGTGGCCAAAAAAGCTAAAAATCTAACTCTTAATCAATTTAATTATCATGTTTACACCCACTATCAAAAAATAACTAGTTATTGAAACATTACGTGATTATTGATAATTTTTCAATGGTTGAGGAATTTTTCCATTTAAATGATTCCTAATGTTATTTTCATTAGATGAGTTTGTTTTTTATGTATAGGTGTAAAAACCAAAACTGGTTATTACAATTCTATATGGCCTTTGAGCACCCATAATTTCATCAAAAGTTCTAGTAACTCATTTAACAATTCATTTAAATACTTTATCTAAAAGGGTTAAAAAGTAAATATTCTTCTTTGAGCCATATATTTTTATTGTGAGTTGGCCTCTTTCGTAAGAATTTTTTTCCTTTTTTAGGATCCTCAATCTTATTGGCTTTTTAGTTGATAGATATATTCATATAATCAAGTATCATAGATTGTTCTTCAAACATCAACATGTAACTATTATATTATTTAGATTTTTCATGATTATTTTAGAGTCTTCCAAAAAATTATCATTATTATTGCCCTTAAATTCATGTTCGTCAAAATATCTTGAATAATCTATCAATAATATTTTAACTTTTTCATCTAATTTATTTTTATGTCAAGTTATTTATGTGATCCATCCATATCAACATGAATATATACAACACCCATCAGTCCATCATTATATTTTATTTTAGTTTTATACTTCTCCATTAAATCTCTAATTTCATCCTCTACATGTTAGATAAAATCATTTGCAATACCATATAATGGATCTTCCAAAACACCATCTTCTTTTTTCCAAACAATTGTATTTCTATGAAACTTATTTCCACATAAATTTCTAGATTTGATATTCCTTGTAGGTGTAATCTTCTACTTCTGTTAATGATACAATTCAAACTCATCATCCAATTTATCAAACCTATTTAGATATATAATTGTGTCAAATATTTCAACTATGAAAACTTTATAGAGGTATAAATATATTAAATATTCCATTGAATATTATAAACTTATTCTAAATAAGTGATAATAAATAATCACTTACATCATCTTAAACTTAAATAACATAAAATACTTTTTTACAAACACATTTGATAGATATTTCCTTTGAATAGTGTTCTATAGATCACTCAGTCTTAACCCACATCTCATAAAAAACCAACTTGTATTCTAATCCATTAAGAGACAACTCACTGAGATTCATCTCTTAAAGAGTTGATAATTTTTGATTTTATGTTGGTGGTAATATTCTGATAATCATATTCACAATGTTATAATCTTAGATTTCTTGACCAAATAAATAAATGGAACCAATCACTTTAGAAATATGATTAAAGAAACCATCTATATTTTCACTGGAACTCATATTAAGATCATAATATATGTTCTATAAAACCTACAACATTACCTCATTCACTTTCATGTCACCATTAATAATAATAGCATGTTTGTACAAAATATATTTTTCTATTGATAAATCCATCACTTTCAAAAAGATATGACTATAAAATTATCGTAATATTTAATTGATATCCTTAACATCTTAATTAATCATCGTCTTTTATACTTTTATCAAAGAAATACCAGAGGGATAACTAACTTGAATCCTATGAAATAACACTAAGTAAACATTCAGACTAAGAGATATAAGATGTGATCTCATCATATTATTGTAAATCGTGTAGTTACACCCATCAAATAAGGGTTATCCCTTTGTATTCACAACATTACCCATGACTGTTGTTTTTCCCAGTATAATATAGAAATTAAAAATGGATCTTATACAACATTTGGTTACCAGTGGTCCCTCAAAACTCTATAAGATGGGGTGAGTTAGGGCATACTAAAATTCTATCTTCTTTTCTAAATTAATCTGATATTTTCATCATATTTGAAAATAAAACATGAATCATATTTTAAATCACACCAAAATATAGAAATATAAATATAATTAACACATTGATTTTATTTGCTTCATCTATAAAATATTACTCTAAGGATCACATATAAATTTTGTGTTGATATTCCAATTAACCACTAAATAAATAGCACGTGATTAAATTTTAGAAATTTCTCATGACTCGAACAAGGTCTATGGCCTCTTACTCTATTAATAACAATTATTTTAAGAGAGATAAAAATATTTAATATGTATAATTTCTTTATTTACAATATTTTAGACAAATAAGTCAACAATAAATATCATTGGTGTTCTTAATGATGATATGTGATTCAATTTTCTTGATCTCATATGATATGAAAAATACATTCTCAAATTTTCCAACATAATATTAAAATAAACGAATCCCCACTTTCATTAATTCATAAATACAAATACATAATAGTTTTTTAAAATGTTATTATGATTCTAAATATTATATATTCGTCCTTACCTATTTTTAGAGAGTTTCTTAAATTTTAAAACATAATTTCTTTTCATATTCGTAGAGAGTGTGGATTACAAACTCGAAATTCAAAATATATTTAAATTAAAACTTCCTTATAAATATTTATAAACTATTTATTTTTTTATATTAAATCTTAACCTCTTAATTTTAATATTTTAGTTTAAGTGATATAATTAACCACCAACCATTAAGAGTTATCCACATCAGTATTTCTATTTGGATTATGAAAAAAACCTTACATCCTAGAGAGATGTGATGCTTCATGGTATGATGGGTTGGTTTCTATATAACTTCTATAAAATACCAGATATATCACTCTGAAAACTAATATCTCACAATGTGTAACTATTAAGAATTAATATTCATATCCCTATAGGATTTTTAATGATAGATATTCACAACATGAAACCTTCTCCTACTGTTGCGTGATATGTTCTTCACAGCATAGTCACTTCATCTCAATACACACTTTAATATTAACAAATTAATTTGAAGCATGATATGATGTGTACCTACATGTAAAATATCTTTTTAGATTCATTCACAGTGTAATTGATGTTTTGTGGTGACGAAACATCATTTCCATGTTCGCTGACAAATAAGTAGAATTCATTATGTCATTATATATTCTAAAATGGCATGAACACCTCATTAGATAGATCTTATCTTATATTCTCAAACTCCAATCATTTTTTGATTCATAAATTCATGTTATCAATGAATTTTACAAATCAATGCTTAATTGGGTAATCTTTATTGTTACAACATGTAGAATTCATATGCAAATTTCAATGAATCATATAATGATGAACCATGACATGATTCTCGTGGTCACATCTAACCTATTTAACTTCTATAATTTTAAGAAACATCCTCCATTGTTCTTCCACTTCCCTCATGACACTTTGAAAACATACAAAGTTCAATAATACTCTACATTAACAAGAATAATGAAAATAAATCTAACCAATTTTCTTGCATGTAACATCTATTTAAGTAAAGAATAATTTATATATATATTCATGAAGGACAAAATATAAATTTTTTTAATACATAGAATATTATTTGGTGTTTTCACAAAAAAAAGATATTCAATTTCTAAACTGGGTGTTATAAAACATCAGTTTTAGAGAGATATTTTTATGAAAATGATTATTTATTTTAATTTGTATTTTATCAGTAATATAAATCATTAATTGTTGGTTGTTTTTAATTTATTTTGGTAATAATGTTCTGGAGTCAGTTGAGTAGTGGGGATATAAAAATCTTGGTTTGGAGTAGGGGAGTTATGTAGATCATAATAGATTCCAGCCCTATATTTTAAAGTAATATTTCAATTTTACTAGATTTACGGATGGGGTAAGGGTGCCTTTGATCATTATATTTGAAAATAACACCACAAAATTGGCTATATTTCTATAGAAAAAAATTATTAAAAATTGAAAAAAATATTACAGTATAAAAAATACTAAACTATTCTGATATAATCTTAAATTATTAGACCCAAAATATTGTTTAGGAAACCAAGATAGATGAATGTTGATAAAATAATATTCAGTGACAATATGATAATTAATGGGATAGTAGATCTTGTCCAAGATCATAATATACAATTCCAAATTATTCTTACTATTATTAATCCAATGGGAAAAAATTGATCCAGATGGTCAATCCACTCCTTTTATTCAATATTATATCAATATGTGATACTTGATCATATATTTAATTAGTGTCTTCCCTTGAATCATGAATATAAAAATTCGTTTCCACCACCTCATTTGAATACATAAAAAAGGTAATTAAGGATACTTGATCAAGATATTTTTTTTCTCCTTACCTCAACAATAATATTTTATTCGTTATACATAATCACACCATTCAAAGGTGTTAAATTAGTTATCACTACCTAAAATATCCAAATCATAAAATACATAAATAATTCATCTCAATAAATGAATATTTAATACATTTCATAGTAGTACATTCTGAAGGACTATAATGTTATACTATATTTATAGAATAGATACCTAATCAAATTAATTCATAAATGATATTTAGTGTCTCCAACAGATTTGTTTTCTCATAATAACCATTTTAAACATTTATATCATAAAACCATTATTATTAACCTGGGGAAAATATAACATAAGAAAAGGTGATCTCATATGCTCACTATGTGTAAACATGGTATATATAAATAAATGATCATATGCATAAATAAGATATGAAAAATTGTAACATATCATGATTAGAGTTAATAATTTTGATACCTAATTAGTCATATTTCATAAATCATGAGTCATTGAATAATGATTTAGCATTTCAAAATATGCGAGTCAAAAAATGATTCTAAAATGAAATGGTCTGGGAGGTGATGGAAGTAATGTCTATGTGGTGTAAATTCACAAGAGGAAAATATGTACATGATCTAGAATCCCCAAGAGGAAAGGTCTCCACAACATGGAAAATTCATTGAGAACACATTCCACTTCTCAATATTCACTCATGATGGATCATGGGGTGAGGTGATATCAATTACTCATTTGATAACTAGGTAGGTGAAATTCATGGCTTCCCAGGATATACAACACTGAAAATATCATTTTCCTAGGTAGGCCTCTACTCTTATTTCCTGGAGGCAACCCTCAACCACCAGAAACAATTTTTTTTTGATCTCATTGAAACATTAATGGAAATGATTTTTTTTCTATAGCTCAATAACAAGGGGTTTTCAGCCAAGTCCCATAGGCTTATGCTTCAATAAAGCAACAGAGGTCCCAATGTTAGTATGTTTTCAAGTGTATGGGAATTCCTTTTAAATATATCTTCCTAGTGTGGTGAATTTGGAACCTTTACATCCCCAAAAATGATGTTATTAGGAGAAAATTGATTAATCTCTCTTCAAAATGTTGGTGTTCTTGTGGTGGAAGTGAAGAATTTGTTATACATCTATTTTTGGAGAGTGCATGGGATTTTGTGGTGTGGAGAACCATCAAGGATTCATATGGATCTGTAGGTATCTCCAATGGTGATGTGAATTCTTTTCTGGGATTTTTTCATTAAGAAACCATGAAACTTTAGGAACACAAGGCTAGGGGGACTATATTGGTTTTAGGATGTTACTGCATCTAGGATGAAAGATATAAATCTCAAATAGAGGGGGTCTACTGAATTCCATTAGAAATGCTGATCATAACTAGGTGTCTTGTAATTAATCCCAGTGTCATTGGGAATTAATGGGACTCCATCTATTCCATGAGATGTGTCATGGAAGCCAGTAGGATCTCACCTTTAGTTTCTCTTTTCTAGGGTAGGAGGATCTTCTAGAACCCTCTAGAGCATGGCCTAAATCTCAACATCGATGTATGTTGTAATCTAGGCCTTATATGTAGAGGTGGTGTTTCCCGTAGAAAATATTGTTCAGTTAGATTGGCCTTTAGAAGATACTATCACAATAGGAATTAGATCATTACTGAGGATAATGTACTAATAAAGGGGATTGATACCCCCTTTAACCTTAACATCTCTATTAAAACCATAAAAATGGACCCAATAGTGATTCAAAAATCCCTTTATAGTAAGTCTCACTTCCCATGGTCCGTTGAGTATATCATACTCAAAAGCCAGAGGCAACTTACTAATGGCATGATCATTCTCTACATCCATCGCAATGGCAACAAATTGGCTAAATTATTGTTTTTCCGAGGAGCTCTAGATTCCCCCAATTGGTCTACACAAGTATTGGATCCCTCCCCTCAGAGTGTGTTATCACAATTAGATGTGACGCACTTGGCTTTCACTTTTTTAGACCTCCATGAATGTTTTTGTATCTCGGTGTACCTTATGTTTTTAATATCAAATATTTATTTTTTTCATGATTCATGAGAGAATATCATAAGCATAAAAACATTTCATAGGAATTGTTTTCATAAAAATAAGCTTATAAAATCATTTCATTTGTCAAGGATCTCTACCAAGACTATCGTAGTGGAAAAATTCCAATAGTGGATTGGGTTCACTCTCCATTACATAATTTCATTATCCAAGATTCACTCATAGTTCTATCATAGTATACAGATTCTCTTAATAATCTATGTTCAATAATTATTCTAGTCCATATTATCTTATGAAAATTTCATCATTTTATAATGAATTAGAGGTATTTATGAAACCCAATTTTCAGATAATTAAAACTATACACTTTTTTTGGAAGATCATAAAATCATTCATAAATTATTCATAGAATAACCTCTAGAAATGAAATAGTTTTCATAAAAATTTCATCATAACATAATCATAGGACCTCCAAAGAAATAACATAGATGGTATCATTAGATTTTATGAATAGTGAATCATTAAAATCATCAAATAATGTATACATTTTTGGATCCAAAATCGAGGCCTTGGGAAAATAAAAAAAAGACTAAAATAAAAGAAAATGACACTAAAAGATAGTGTAAAATGGGATGCGTCGCAATGCAACCTCACAATGTCCACCAGCACGGCGATCGGTACAATGACGTTGGTTGTCTTTGCAAACTTCAAGAGAAAAAGAGAAGATCACCTCTAAATGTCCTTCAAACATGACTGGAGTCTCTCTGACCATTGTGGAGGGAACAAAGGAAGGCTCTACAATGTAGAGGGGATGATAACCAACTTCACAACTTTGATAAACTAGACAAAATCTGCCTCTAGTGGTGGAGCGCAGGTTGCTTCATCGTGCAACCTCAGAGCATCGTGATGCCCCCAATGCCTATAAATAATTGACTACCCCCACTACAAAATAATGACATCCTGACCATTATCCTCCTGAATTCCAAAATATAAAATCATTCATTATTCTATAAAAAACTATGAAAATGAATCAACTGAGGTACTTGATCATTGTGAAACCATTTTACATTTGCTCAAAATTACCCCTTCTTTGAAGATGCATTCCCTTCACGAAGCCTATGGGACATCGCAAAGGAAGGATACCCCTTTGGGTCGTCGAGAATTTGTGAATCACACATGCTTTATGAATCACCATCAAAGCAAATGTGGGATCCATGCTTAGGATGGATCACTATTCATTGTGAAGCCTTGTTCTCTATGAATCCATATCCTCTATGAGCCCTTATTCTCTACGATCACCTAAACTATGTGATCCCCTATCCTTTACAAGACCATGATATTTGAAAATACCATCTCTATGAGGCCCCTTTCTTCATGAATCACTCTTTCATGCGGCCCTCCACGCTTATAAAAATTGATTTCAAATTCCCTTGGGTGGTGATTCATGTTGATTTTATTTGCCTCATTATTTTTATCATAGACACACTAATGGATATTTCCCCTTTTCATAGAAAAAATAATGTGGACCCCTCAATGGATAACTCTACAACACTATTGATCCACAACTTTTCTAGTGTCTTCTCTTCACCAAGTGTTAAGGTGCATCAGTTATTTAAGTCCTAGGGGTGAGGTGTGAATCATCATCATCTGAGAATCTGGTTGTTAAACTACCAATCATCAAAATCCTCAACACATGATGTTTAAATGTGACCCCCACTTGAGGGAATGTTTTAAGGGGACCAATAAATGGATGGGAACTAATTCTCTCTCTCTCACCATCCTAGTTTGATCTTTGTCTCCATGCACACCATGGGTAGTCTCAACATAAGCCCCGGCCCAACATTATAGGGTGTTTCGTGAATGGTGGTCATATCCTCCACGTACATATGGACCCCGTACTAAAGATTCCCTCTTGGAGTAAACCCCTATTTCCTATATACTACACTAACCACATGTAAGCCCCACTCCATTCCTCATGGATTCACCTTTCATGACGTGATTGTCATGACTTTTTTGGCTCTTATTTCTCACATCGATTAGGACTCATGTGGGATTAGAGTAAGCATCGACCATGAAATTCTCACTGGCACCTTAGTATGTAATTCACATTCCCCTCTTTCCATAACTATGTGGAATTTGAATCTTACCCCTTTTCAATCATGGCACGTAGGAACCCTCCCTAAGGTTTAAGCCCATCGCCCATAAATCCTGACCAAATCATTTCTCAATAACATCATCTCATATGAAATTATATTTTATGCCCCATTCATCCCCAATGATGTTAAACTACATGCTTTCAAACTACGTGGGTTTTGATCCCTACTGCCTAGATAGGGTCCATAGGATGCCTCATTATGTTTCAATCCCAAACATTGGTAAACCTTGGTGTCCGCTTTTTTGGGACCCTCATCCTTGGTCCACCCTTGGTGGTGTTAGACCAGTTCTCCGACATCTACAAATGTATAGGCCCTATTAATCTCATTTCTCTTTGTAGCACCTGGGCCACTAACCACACATAAGACCTAGCATGTAACCATGATTTTTTCCACTGTGTACACCCTGATCCCATGAATCACCCTCTTGAACTACTTAATTTTTTATCCTTTTGGGTATGTAGGAATCCTCCTTGAGGTGAAATCCTAGCCAATGGTAAACCTTGGTGTCCCCTTTTCATGGACCCATATTCTTCTCTGATCCATCCTATGAGGTGTCCAAATCAACATCCATTATGTCACATAATTCCTTTATATGACACACCACCATGGGGCCACTCTTCTTGGTCCCTCCTATCCATCCAATTGATAAACCTTCAAGGTGATCCCTCCTAGGGATGAACCCATTTGATCCACTCTCATTACTATTTTGATATGTCTGATCCATCTCTGTCAGATGATTAACTTACGGAATACCCTATGTTAAAAATGGGAAGCCATGGAATACCTCAAAGACATGACTCTGGCATAAGATACCCTGCATTCAATATGGGATGCCTCAGGCTTCTACGCCCTTGAGAAGCCCTGTCATAAGGAAAAATCTAGTTGTACTAGTGTTTCAGCATCCAGACATGTCAGTGATGCCCAATGTGACTACTTCCCTGGTCGAAGGTTTCTACCCTGACTTGACCCCATGGAATGTTCTGACAGAAGCGGTATAATTAACTAGTGTCCACAAAGATATGGCACTAGGAAGAGTTTCAAAAACAATGTATTAATCCTTAAGGGGGACCCACACTATGTGAAGAATTATGAGGAGGAATCCACAAAAGGATGGACCGAAATCCCATCATCTCATTAGATCGAAGAGAAAATGTCCCTAAAGAAGTGACAGATGCTGCCCACCTTTGGAAAGAAGGAATGCGAGACAATAGGTGTACATCATCAATAGACATATGCGCTCCTTGGAAAAAGTATTAGAAATAGAAATAGATAACTTGACATGAACCTATCCTCATAAATATGGGGATTAGTATCGTTCATGGCATCAATATATATGCGTGGAACTGGATCCAGCTATTTGGCGCCAGGCCCTACCAAGAAAATTTTGGTCCTAGCATGAAACTCATCCAGATTTTGGGCAGTTAATCATTGGGCATCCCAGTCTGCGAAATTGTCAATGTAGATCTTAATATCCACTCATGGATTATTGAAAGTAATTGTGGCACTGGGCATCACTTTCCAACTATCTATATTGATGGCTAAATTTCCCTGCTTTGTAGGACCCAAGCTGATGCAACAGGAAACAGATCATCTCCTGCCTGCAGACAAAGGGGCAGGGGAAATTCCAACATGGTAGTCCCACATGACATCATATCATCGTAATAACTTCCATGACCATAGTTGTTGGAAACCATTCCCCATATCACCCTATGAATTCATTCAATGGAGGGTGATTAATAATCTTGTCTGTCGATTCAAATAGGATGGGGTTATCCTAACAATGGATGTGGCCCATCAATACATGGAGGCCTCTGTTCCCCTTCAATGTTACTTCCCCTAGAGGATGCGTAGGGAGATTCTAATCCCTAATCCAACATTCAATAGCTTAAGGAGCCTATCCTCAGAGTGCTCTTATGATTTAACCCATTATGTGGACGAACTAAGGAATGCCTAAGTCCTCCATGCTATGAATTCAGCTAGGGATCTGCCGAGGAGACTTTCCACCTAGACAAGTTAGCATCACCATCCAGTACCACATACTAAGGAGCATGTGGTCCATACCACTACATAACTAGCTTAGCTAAACCAGCATCAACATCAGGTGCCAACTCAGGATGACGCCTTCCAGGGGGCATCATCTTCCACAACTTATGTGGACCCCGCCACCACTGGAATGCACTATTATCCCCCAGTTGTTGTTATAGAGCTAGGGAAATACCTTGTCCCATAGTAGGGGTGCTTCCATGCCCTGTCCGGAGTGAGGTACCACCCACCCCACAACCTGGCTGAGTTGACTCCGGTCACCAGTACAAGTAGAGGTCGTCGTGGGCCAACCAGCGATGATGATATTCATGATGGAGGTCCTCCATGTACCATCATCAAAAAAACTGGAGGTACTCCCTACTCTCAGATACAACATGGTGGTCCACCCCATTCCACTATTATCAGCCCGAGTGGAGGTCCTCCCCATCTTATTGTTGCTCAACATGAAGTTCCTCCTCATGAACTTGGTCTCAAGTATGAAAATAACCCTTTACTACTAGGTTATCAACATTAGGATCATTCTTTCCCTATCACTTACTAGCATGGAGGTCCTCACCATGTTCTCACCAACTATAGTAGAGGCTCTCCCCACTTCATTGACGGTGATCATGAAGGTCATTCCCATATCCAGTATGGTCAGTATGAAAGCCCTCCTCATACCAAATCTAGCAAAGCTGGTTGGAGAAAAATTACTTCCTATGCAATAGACAAACACCATGGAGGTCCTCCCATTGTGCTTACCATCTCTATCATATTCCCTCCCTGATCCAGCACTCTCAATCACAGAGGTCCTCCTCGTGTTCTATTCGACATCTTCATGGGTTCCCCTCGCACCTCCACTCACAAATGCAGATGTCCTCCCCATGTCAAAGATCTTCCCTTACTTGAAGAACCATCTCATAGAAGGAGGGAGAGTCATCAGCTCCAGGGGAAGAACCTTGAGAGGCCTCAAACAACAATCAAACCCATCCGCTTTTCAGATTCTAAAGCGGAGTGAGATTCGATGATGTGACCTCCACCCTGATATTATGTGTCAGGAATTGGGGTAGGAACTAAGAGTATAAGCCTTTTCCTCTCAAAAATAAAGATACACCAGATCCATGAGGCCCTCCTAAGATACATATAAGAGGAGGAATATTTAAATCCTTTCCTGGTCCTAGCTGTGAAATCCTTCTAATCATCACTAGGATCATTCTCTACCTCAACAAGAGATCATAAAGAGTTGCTATGGGGTCTAATTCAAGAAGAGAAACAACAAGACCCACCACCAATGACCTCAACCCATGTTCATGAAGAAGTGGTCAGTAGTCCATCTAATATGGTTGTGGTAGTGAAATCATTGCATTCTATGGGAAGCAAGCCAAGATGCAGTGATTTTTTAGCTCGTGTGTCATACTATCCACTAGCTAGTCTACCCCTGAAAAAGTCTGCATCAGTACCATTACCATTCCATGAACTACTTCTATTTGATGAATGGGGAATCCAAGGGCCGGATCCTAATTTAGAGCCAAGAAGTTTGTGGGACATTCACGTAGTAGACCATTTCCCTGAGATTTTCTTTCCAATTGTAATTGTGAACTTCAACATTCTGGATCCCCTCACCTAGGATGGCGTTTTGTGACTTCGCTGAACCTTTTTGATAATGAATTTACATCTTAATTATCAATGTTTAGGTTACACCAAAATTTGGGAACCCTACGACAACATTGGTTAGTAGTGCCACCTGGTCGAGTTGCCTGCACTTCCTGTTTCTCAACACCCTACGTCACCCTATCATCACCGAACCCTCCAAAGGAAATGCATCTAGAGCTTCACAGTGCTCCAAAAAATTATTAAGGATGCTTCCCCCCATGTCTAGATTAATGGTTGGGGGTAGTATGCTTCCATTCATTTTAGTCCAATCTAGTAAAAGCCTGTCCTTCTAGGTGATATTGAGGATATTCCTCCAGGATAAGGTTGAGTTAACATGGATGATCTTTTAGAGGAGGAGACCAATCTAGGACTCATTGAAGAAAAGATACCCCATGGGATGGTGCAACATCTATTGAATCCTTTATGTAGGTTTACCCACCAGAAAATAAATTTATTGGGCCTATATATGCCTTCCAATTAATTATATTTCGGTCAGGATCCCAAAAACGGAAAATTGAAAATTGGGACCACAAAACCCTCTGACCCATATGTATTATTCAAGAAGATGGAAGATTATCCAAAAAAGGCTTCATTTCATCACCAACTTTCGAAACACAAAAATATGTTTGATGAACGTCTCTCCGAAAATGCTACAGAATGAAGACTAGATTATGGAAATCCTTGATTAGGGAAGTAGTGGCAGGGGAAGGTACAACTTCTTCTCAGTGAGTATCCTCCTAGTGAACTCAACCACCCTGCCCATCTAGATAGTGTACAGTCCAGAGTTTATGGAAAGCAGGTGTGATATGCATCGCCGAATCAACCTGAGTTGTCTAAAAACCCTCCTCGGGATCGAGATCAGGTTCCTCCTATCGCCTCATAGGTCGTTCCCCCAATGGTCCTACATTTCATTCCACCAGCTAATCCATGATTCACTGATCCAGATTACCATGTTGATGAACCTTATAATGCACTAGTGGACATAGATCTTCATCAAGACTTGAATTCCTACAAAGATGATCTTGGCCACTCTCATTTCCCACCTTGAGGCTTTCTAAACCCAAAAATTATTTATCCTTACTAAAAGAAAGCCTTATCCAGCATGGGTTGATGATATTACCGCACCCCATGGAATTGGGAATCCTAAATTCTCCCATTTCAATGGGACACGTGACCCACTATGACATCTAGACCACTTCATTACACGATGCGGACCAATGCTGGGAACTCCAGCATAATAGTATGCTCCAAAACTCTGGTTTTTTGTACAAAAATTGGAAGTGGTTGCGTTCATCTAGTATAGAAAGTTACACATTGTGTCTATATCTAGAAGGGAGGACATCCACATGAAGTTCCTTTACTAGTTTAGTTCCACCACTCAGAATACTAGTATTTTTGTCCTCTACAAGTGAAAAAAAATGACAGCCGAGCGTGTTGTAGAATTTTTCCCTGGGTGGAAGGGTCTCACAACCTCTACATGCCACTAACTCAGGATCAGTTGCTAATGATGTTTTTTGGAAATTTCAACACTAGATTGGTTCCTTCACTCATCACTCAGAACTACCCAGGCTGATTTCAGGATTTCTATGACAAGGAACATCATTTAGAGGAATCCTTGCAGGAAGCCAAGAAGACATGTCTGGTGCCTCCTGTGGCTCTTGCAAGAAAACCCGCCTAGGCCAAGACTACTACTGTAACCCAAATAGAGGCCCCTCGGAAGCTAGAATTGATACATGTAGAAGAAAATCAATATCCTTGTCAAGGGATACCACCATAGGCTCAACCTCCAGCTTAGAACCATCCACCTTAGAATCGGCAGGCACCGTCGCATAACGTACCGTCGCCACCTAGGTGAGATATTTAGGTTTCACCTCCTCGTCAGGCCCTGCATGCACCTCATCAAGGCTAATCTCCTTATTCCCCTTTACCGAATCGAAGTAACTGGACACAATAATTTAATGAGGCCCACGTCCCCTGCTATTTAAAAAGTACCTTAGTTCAAGGAATCCTATAGTTTTCAGAATATAGGGGACCCGAAGAGGCATATTTAATTTATTGCCCTAATTATTTCCCCAATCATCATTTCCTTGGGAACAACCTCAAACAATGATATATTTTAAACGACTGGATCTAAGGCCAGGTTGATAAAAACATAATCAGATTGGGTCATACCCCGACACATGTATCATTAGTGTTCATAATGCCAGATAGTGACAGTGAGGAAGAATTTCAATAGGTTTCTAGTCACAGGTCTCAGAAGTATGATGACTATATGACTCAATGGGAGATCTCCCATGCCCAAGGTATTATCTGTGCAAATTTAAATTTTCCCAATCCTTCAAAATTCACTACGCTACCTTGGGATACTACCTCTGCATCAACATCTAATCCTTTATCCTCTTAGGTGAGTAAGCACCGACAACGCAAGGGAAAACCAATCCCTCCACCTGTGCGAAATCCATCCTATAGAGTTGGTGACTTCATGCCCCTAGATATGGGGATTACTCCCAGAATTCTCCCAGAAATAGAGAAATATTCAAGAGAAGAACAAGAGTATCATTGTGTAAGTACCGTTGAACTGGTAAACCCTTATATGGATCCAGATGATGAAGAGCTCCAGGTGGAACCTCACAACATCCCTAGTTGGAACTAGCATTGAAGAAGCCATGGATATGTGAATCATTAGAATTCATTAACCAATGTTTCTTGTAAAGATGTACATGCCACCTAAACTAGATAGTAGGCCCAACACAGTTCTTGGCATGCAAAACCATCTCATATAGTTTCATTACATTTTCCACCATCACCATTTTTACTACTTGATTAGGCGGAGCCCCCATGACTGTGCTATGATCAGCCACATTTTGTTGTGGATAGACCTCAATAATATATCCATCAGCTGGTAAAAACTCTACACGGTTTGACTAGAGAGAAGTGGGACATTCCCAACACCATAAAAAATCCACCAGTTTGACCAACATTTCCTATCGTACCTCCTACCACGGAGTGACCTCCTATCAGCAGAAATGTGCACATGGCATGGAAGTATGATTTTATTAAGAACCTTTCCCACATTATTGATTGAATATCGATCCTCGAAACACTTCACCTATCAAGATATATGTGAGAATCCCTTTTAGAGGATTTAATTAGCCCCCTCCAGTTTTAAACATAGCTAGCAGCTGCAGAAAATTTTCCTGATGAGAGAGTAGAACTCATGTAATGTCAGACCAATATTTCATTATTGGGAGAAGAAGAATGTTCTCCCATATAGGGGAACATTCATCTAGGGTATATCATTGTTTAGTTAAATGGTTTGGAAGTCCATCACTATCTTGTCGACACAGGTTCTAGGATCAATTTCATCCCAACCAGGATTCTCCGAAGATGGGACTATTTGAAGTAGATCTGAGTCTATATGACATGAAGATTCAAGGTTACAACATGAAGGAACAAACACCAGTTGAAAAAATTTTCTTAAAAACTCATTTTGGTGGCCTAATTTCTCGAATTGGGTTCATGGTTTTCTCACAGGACACCGCCTATAATGCATCGATATGTACACCCTTGCTCCACCTACATGTTGTTGTTCCTTCCTCATACACTACTAGAAAAAATGATTTGTATCCATGAACCTATAGCCAGAGTTTCATCGGTAAGTGGTTATATATTTATTTATTACCATGGTTTAATTAAGTTTTTGTCTATATGTATACATAAAGCCATGGTTTTACAAAAAAAGTGGAAATATAGTTTTTTTTCTAATACCCTCACGCTGCTCCCCTCCTCCTCACGACCCTCCTCCCATTTGAGATACCATCCTCCCCCAACCTCGCAAATCCTCCCATGATGCTTCCAACTCCCTATGAGCTACCATCCTCGCTCAGAACTTCCAGCTCTCTCTCTAATACCCTCCTCCCCCAACGCGAATCCTTGAAACCCTCCCCGACACCCTCCCAGACAATGCTCCATTATTCCCTCCCCAACCCCTTCTGAGACGATGCTCCTTGATGCCACCCCCTACGAATCCCCACCCACCACCCTCAACACCTCATATGCCGACGATGATTCCCTGCTCATTGCCACACTCCCAGAAACCACCTCTGATGCCCGAGACCCTTGGTGACCTCGACCCATCTCCATCCCCTCTACCTGAATTCATTCCACATCTCCTCGTCTAACTCCTCTCAAAATCCGGCATCCCTTTTCTGATGGTGCACCTACCTTCCATCCATTCCCCTCCCCCACTTGTGCACATTCCACCCAAATAAAGGCGTAACCTCAAACCCCCAACACCCTTCCACTATAGTATGTTTCTTACTTTATTTTATTCAGGTTCTACTTTATATTTAAAATCTTATAATCCGCATTATTCTAGTTTACAACTTCCGTTATTCTATTATGTATTTGGAAACATTCCAAAATCATTCATTGTGTTTTTTTGGATACATGAACCCTTTTAATTTCCATGTATTAAATAAAAAACGGATTTCCTTAAATCAATAGATTAATTGATAAGAAATTAGGTTACATGAAATATTCTTTGACATATAATTACCAAATGAATTATATTATTTTATCTTATTTTATTGTAATATGTTTTACAATTATTACATGACTAATTAAGTTTCATGATTTTTTGCAGGAAACAAAAATTCAATCAATGATCACTATGTGACATAAATTGTAAAATTATCACTTGGGAAATTTTCTCATGACATTGTTGTTCCAATGTTTTTTAAATTATGGGGGTATTGAATATTGTATATTTTTAATTATATATTCATTTAGTCAGATTATTGAATCCTTATGCTCTTATGGAAGCTATGGGTTTAGACCATAAGAGGATTCCTTGTCCTCTTTGAGTTAGATGACCTATCACTTTCTCATGATTTTGTTATGTGTTCATATGTGAATTATGGACTGTTTATTAAATCATGTATGTGTTTATTTGATTGGTAATTAATCTAACTGGTAATAAATATATTTTTTTGTGATTTTTAGAATGATTATTAGGACCCTAAAATGGTGATATTGGGATTGAATTAAATTTGGAATTGTTTAAACTGATGAATTGGTTGGGGAAATGATAATATGAAATGTATAAGATAAATGAATAATAATGTGATGATTTTAGAAAGGTAAAGGATAAAAAATTAATAAATAATGATAATAATGGTATATTAAGTGTCGAGTAGTGTTTTTTAATTTCATATGGTTGAACTACAAGTAACATTATTTACTCTTGATAAGTTAATCATAACTTAGTTGTTTTTAGAGGTATTGTTGCTACTGAAATGGTAATTTATGAATATGGAAATTACTTCTTAAGATGGATAAGCATGTCAATCCTACTTTGGTGAATAAACTCATGCTTCAAAGGTGACAGTTTCTTGGACCATTATGCATTCAAAAGAAGTGAAATTACTTCTATTTGGTTTCATGATTGAGAATTGTGATTCCCTTTACAATTGTATTTATAATTATCATTGTTTTTTATTCTCTCTCTTATTATATTCATTTTTGACCTTATGTAATTCTTGTTCGCTAATTTCTATTTTGAATAATGGTAATTCCTATGTAAGATTCTTCTAAAGAAAAATCATATTGGGAAGTTGGGTTATATATAACCATTATGAGAGGTTCTTTTATCATGGGAATTACTTTTCATGTTGAATTTTCTACTTGTACTTACCTACTCATTTGATTTAAAGAATTAATATTACTTCACTTTAGAAGGAATTGAGAAAATGGTAATGAAATTACACACTAATATAGTATCCTTCATACCTTTAATATTATTTCCTTTTTTTATAAATTTTCCTAACTAAATATTTCACCTTCAGAAAATTCAGAAAGGTGACCTTTTTAGGCCATTATGCATTCACAAGAAATGTAACTACTTCTACTTGGTTTCAAGTAAGAAAATTTATTTTTCCCATAACAACTGTATTTCTAATTTTCATTTTTATTCTTTCCATTATTCTCTTCATTTTTTATCTTTTGTAAATATTATTCTATAATTTTAGGTAAGAGAAATGAACATTTCTATATTTTATCTGTCTGTAGTAATGTCAGATTTTGATGTGGGGTTATATAGAACCATAATGGGATATTTTTAATTAAGGGAATTTTAATTGATTCCCCTAGAGAATTAATAGTCCTCCCCTTTGATTCCACTAGTCACATGAATTCTATTTTGAGTTAGAGGAGAATGCATAAATCGCATGGGTTGAAATAGAATAACGAATGAATGTTTTAATTGGGAAATAAATTAAGAATTAGTGATGTTGAATCAAATACTTTTAAGAATCCAATGAATAAAGTTGATGAAAATAATCATCCAAGTGTGAATAAGTGATTCTACTATGGCTAGATATTCTATATCATGGATTATTAAAATATGGCCATGAATCTCAACAATGATAGGAGAAATATGAAAAGAAAAAAGCAATCAATTTATGAATGTGATAGTATCTAGGTTATTATTATGGGAATTCATGATGAGGATATAAAAAGGATTCCATAAAAGGGTTTCTAAAAAACAGATTATGTGGTGTATGGAAGGTGAGGTAAGGCAGGGAAAATGGATGTCAAGTGTATGAATTATTTACCTGGATGGATGTTAAATAAAATTAAAATCACAAGTGAGAACAAATTATAAAACTGTTGATGAAGAAATTCATGCAAATAATTTTTTGGATTTTTTATTCATGTGATTATAGTTTTATGAATAATTCATGGAATTTATTTGAGAATCCCTCAAAAAGTGAGTTTTGGAAGTAGGTTTACATGTGTTGAAATTATAGAGAGATATGTTGTCTAAATTAAACTACCTTGTTTTGTAGACCAGGTTAAGTAATATTGACATATAGTTGGTTGATGGAACAATTCTATGCTAGCGGCCATATTTTCATTATCTCATGGAAATGTTCAATAGTGCGAAATGTGGATGGAAATCAAATATAGGGAAGTGGTTTTCATAAAATTATATAACATTTTTGGAGTTGAGAAAAGATAACATAAAATTTCATCTAAGGTGGATAAATATATTACCAACCTAAAATTTACGATCAATTTGAGGGAGATTTATCATTGAATCTTGAGATAATTTATAATTGAATAAAGGGTTAAGGTTTAAGTATCCTTGGAGCTATAAAGATGATGATTTATTTTTTTTAATGAGTGAAAGTCAATGTTTATATGAGCCTCCATTAAACGTGTAAAGGATAAAGTAAATTCTGTTAAAATATAGGTGAAGTGGATAACCATGGAATATAGGCAGTAAACATGATTCCCTTCAATACCTATAAAAAATGATCTATTTTGAAGTACATGGAATAATATAAGTAAGAATATAATATTCTTACATGGAATAATCTTTGTAAGTATATAATAAGATTGTACACCATGGAGTGAATCTTCTGGTGGTTAAGATTATTTTGATAATCCATGGAATTAGCTTGATATTATTCGATGTGTTTTAAGTGGGGTGGTATGCCTAGAGTCCATTTGAAGATTCCACAAATTTAATTGAAGAAATATAGAGTTTATATTTTGGATATTGAAAATGCGGTTGTAATTCTTTTCTTGACATTGTTGTTCAAGGAATATCATTCTACTTCACTAAGACCATATTAATTTTTTCCCTTTAACAGAACTCCATAATGTTAATGTGAAAAGACTTTTATAATTCATCACCAGAAATGACATGAACATTTCTAAAAATACACCCTAATACATTAGCGTATGAATTTTCTGTAGATCATATGAATTTTTGGGATTTCATACTTCCACCATATGAATTACAAGCCATTGTATAAATCTAGAGAATGTTAACAACATCTGACATAACAGGGTTATATGACCTCGTATTAAGTCATTTTGTATACCATTATGCATTGATTTCCAGTGTCATACTTCATCAAAATGACTCTCTTGAATGTATAACATTGATCTATTGTATGAAAAATTGAAATTATATTCATGAAATAAAGATTAACCCATATGATATATCATATGAAATTATAGAATGTATGACTTTTAATTTCATACAAAATCAAGAATTTCATGAATCATTTATAATTGGTTATCTGAAATGAGAAATCTCTTTATGTTTTTGTTGAAGTTATTCTTAAGTGATCCTTAAAATTATGATGATATGATTATACTCGATTGAATGTGATAAATAATATAGAAAATTATGATTATGCAGATGTTATGAAAAAGATGGAGGGAACTCTAATGCTATTGAGAGAAAAGGAAGCAGCCCTTGAATATTTAGAAGCATTGAACCAAACCCATCATGAAACAGTGAATGAGAAATGTTGAGATGCAAGATTATTGTATATAATTATTCAATTCAACATCTTGTATTTTAACATTATTTAAAGTATGAAATTTCCTTAATAGAACTTTTTTATATTCACCATTTGGGGTCTCAATTTTCGAAGACATGCTCTTTCCATCCTAATGAGTAAATCATTTTAAAAAATTTCTTTTATCTTACAAATTTATTTGTTTTTATAATAGAATTTAATTGTAAGTGTTTTTTCTTATAATAAGTGGCAAGTGTTCGATTTTTAATGTGAATGCTTGACTTCAGATTATTTTTATGTCTCCTAATGGGTGAATCTATGATATCATTATATCATTTACATGAAATTACATGTATACTTGAGTTTTTCATGAGTTTTTCTTCTTCATATTTGTTTTATAGGGCTTACAAGAAATATCAAGACATAACCATACTCATTTGAAGCGCATGGGAGAATTGAACAAGAAGCCATTTCATGAGGAAATCCAAAAGAATTATCTCATGGAAGATGCAGAAGAATAGTCTCCAGTGGTTTGACCACTATAGAAAGAGTACCTTAATGATTCTAGATAGAACCCTTTTAAAATTTTCGAGGTTTATTGGGAAGCTAATCCCAAGGATTGATTTTGACACGAATTTTTTTGTTTGTTTCTTTGGTTGAAAATGTTGTTTTATATTCTTTCAAATATTTAAATTCAGGAAGTGATAAATGAGAATGATGAAAGTATTAGAGGATTAAGTGATGACTTGGGAAATGAATCATAAAATGTTATTTCTACACCTTTTTTGGAAATAAATGAATACAATGCAAGTGGAAGATATGGTTTTACATAAATGTTGAATCATACAGAAGGAAGGGTCGATAATCTGAAGGAGGGTGTTTCATTGATCATTGATTGATGTAAGGCCATGAGTAAATGGAAAATCATGTCATAAAGGTTAGTGTTAATTTTTTTCTTTTTTTGTTTAAAAAAATGTATGTTCCGCCATAGAGGAGGAGACAGATCTGGCTATCGAGCTGATGGTTCATCAGGTGATGAAGCTAAGGGAAATGAGGCCCCTTTTTGAAATGGTGAAGGAAGGAATCGATATCATCAACATATGGTGGTCACAATGTAGACTTCTTATGTGTCAAACAGATGGGTTTATGTGTTTAGACTGGATGAATGAGTAACTACCCAACCCAGGATTGAAGGTTTAGGTGAGTTGTGTTCTGTAAATTACATTACAATACTTCTATAAATTCATCCCTTATAGATTTTCTCTATAAATGTGATGGGTTCTAGTTTTTTAGTTCCTTAGTCTAAACAAAAACTTTTTTGTTAGCTAATATGCTGAATAATTTTATCATATATTTTCATTAGCCTTTCATAACCCGTTCACAATACATTAACATGAAAAATATAGGGTGGATTTGAATTAAAAATAATTATCTATATGTACATGTATTGAAAATTCTTATGATGTAAATTATTATTTTTTTCAATGATGAATTATATGGAATAATATAGTTGGTCTACTTATTAATTTATTAAGTGTAGAAATTTTCATGAAATAATTATTTCCCAATCATGACTACAACTTTGAGATGTCCAATATATCATTCTCTATTACTAATAGAATGATTTTGATACAATGTAGGGTTTCTTTGATCATGTCTACCGCTTTGATAGGAAATCAGATTCTTAGTAGGGGGTATCAAGGAGGGGGAGGGGGGGCATCGTGGATGGGTTTGCCAGGAGGGGTGTCTAGGGGGGTATTGGAGGGGGTGTCTATGAGGGGGGTGAAAGGGGGTCTGTAGGGGGAGTATCGGGTGTTTATTGGGTGAAGGTGGGTCTGCAGGGGGAGGGGGTCTATAGGGGTGGGAGGTGGGGTGAAAGGGTGGTCTGTAGGGGTAGGGTGCACCAGGGGTTGGGGGGTTGCATGGGGGTGAAAGGTGGTCTGTATGGGGGGAAAGAGGTCTATAGGGGGTCTATAAGGTGTGTAGGGGGTCAATCCAAGGAGGGGGGGGGGGGGTTCTGTCTATGAAGGAGGGGTGCATGGGGGGTCTATGGGGGGGGGAAGTGGGTCTGTAGGGGGAGGGGTGTGTAGGGGGGTCTATCCAGGGGGTGTCCGGTGGGGGGGGGGGGGTCTGTATAGGAAGTACATGGTCTATCAATGAAGGCAGGGGGGTCTATCTAGGAAGTACGGGATCTGTCTTAGAAGGTGGGGGTCATTATAGTGACGTGGTGATCTTTCAAGGGAGGGGGTCTGTCTAGGAAGGAGGGGTGTCTGTCCAGGAAGAGCGGGTGGCTCTGTCCAGGAAGGAGAGGGTCTATTCCGGAGGGGGGGGGGGGGTTCTGTCTTGGAAGTAGGGATTCTATATAGGGGGTTTGTTCTGTCCAGGGAGGGTGAGGGGGATCCCATGGTGAGTGGAGGGGGGGATTTTTAGGGGGGAAGGGGGATATAGGGGGAGTGGTGGTGGTGGGGGGGGGGGCTAATCTAATGGGAGAGGGGGTGTACGGGGGAGGGTGTGGGTGTTTTTTATGAAATGGGAAGGCTTATAACTATTTTTCAATCCTATGCTATAGGCCTTATATGGATTAATCTTATGCCACGTTTTCAAACTGTGGATATAGAGTTTTATCCACAGTTTCAAACTATGGCTATAGGCCTTGACCTATAGCAACAATAATATAATCCACAGTTCATTAAACCATGGCTATTACCTATTTCCACGATTTTTGGTCTTATAGCCACGGTTCCAAACTCTGAATATAGCCTAAATTTCATGTAGTGATATCATCAATGCCTTAAGTACTCCCTCAATGGTCTAGTGGGTGTACTCTAGGGTGACACGTCACCCTTTCCCTCTTGTGAAGCCCATTACTTAGATGTCCTCTATTACAAGAGCAAGGACAAGAATGTTCAAGCAAATGAGGTTGGGCATGCTATCGCTGTGACCAATCCACGGAGAGACTTAAATGATGCCTTAATCCTACCAAATTATCGATTGGAGGCCATGACCCCAGACTTGGGACACAATTTTGTTATCTTTGGTGCAATATGAAGGTGCGCTCCCAGGTATAAGGAATGCCAAAATATCACCTCTTACTTGTACATGAATCAGGCTCGAATCTAGCTCGAGTAAACCCATATTCCCTACCCCTATAAGGTATTGGGATGTTCACCCCTCAAAAAAAGAAATACTCCATACTTTCTTGTTCGGCCGAGCTAGGCCGAACCAACTCAATCCAACACACTATTACTTTGATATTATCAAGCATGGAACCTTAGGTCGAAGGAATGATGGAATCAGATCAACATCTTTTGTCGACGTGGTTCTATCAGCAATGAAGTCTCCCAATAAAGATTCCAAAACCAGTCAAGATGGAATCAACATTCCATTTGGGCCAGCTAACTCAGACGAATTTACCCCTATCGATGATCCTCTTGCAACACATGCTGAAGAGGATTTGAAAGATTCCCCTCCCACATTCGAGGACGGTGTATCCCCCACCATTGATGAGTTGTTACAAGTGAATCTCAGTACTGAGATAAGTATGAAACCAACATTGATCAGTGCACCCATGTCTACAGAAGAACAATAATAGTATGTGGATTTCTTAAAGTAGTATTGTGATGTATTTTCCTAGAGAAAAGATGATATTCCAAGGCTAGATCCTCATTTCATCATCCATCGTCTTGGTATCCTGATAAATCATTGTGGGATAAAACAAACTCCAATAAATATGTACTCTTATCAGGGCACCTTGGTCAAGGTTGAGGATGATGAGATCATTAAAGACAACTTCATCAAGGAGGTCAAATACCCCAGATGGTTAGCCAACATTGTGCCCATCAGGATGAAGAATAGACAGATCAGATTCTACTTTAACTTCCAAGACCTTAATCCTTACTATCTGAATGATTATTTTACTCTCCCATGAAATATTCCACTGATCGATGCTACCACAAAATTTCAAGTTCTTTCCTTTATGGATAGGTATTCTGGATATAATCAAATCTGAATAGCCCCTGATGATGAAGAATCCACCATCTTCATGGAACCACAAGGTACCTTCTATTATCATGTAATGCCTTTTGGTCTGAAGCATGTAGGATCCACCTATCAACGAGCCATGCACCGTATATTCAATCCAATCCTTAGGACATTTGTGGAATGCTACATGGAAAATATAGTGGTCAAATCCCACTATCTCCAATGATATCTCATATATATTGAGAAACTTTCCACCTTCCTCTATTCTGGCCACCTGATGATGAACCCCTTGAAATGTGTCTTTGGGGTCACCTCCAAAATGTGTCTCATCTTCATTTCCAGATACAGAGGAATTGGGATCAATCCGAAGAAGATAATAGCTATCAGCCAAATACCTCCCCTAAGCATCCTTCAAGAACTCCAAGGATTTCAACGCCACATAGTTTACATACAACGATTCATCACAAATATTGCTTTAAAGTGTAATATCCTTTCCCAAATAATGAAGAAAGGTGACGATTATCAGTGGGATGAGGAGTTCTAGACTACTTTTGTGGGAATCCGGAAGTATCTACTACGACCACATGTTTTGATGCCACCTATCTCTAGAAAGATTTTGGTCCTTTAAGTGACCATGCTGGAATGATCCCTCAACACCCTCCTCTCCCAGATGAACAATGATAGGACAGAGAATAATTTATATTATCTCAGTTGCATGATCCTTGATACAGAGACAAGATATTACTCTATTAGGAAGAGCAGCATTTTCCTGGTATTTGTAGTGAAGAAATTGCAATAATACTTGTAGCTACATAAGAAATAGTGGGTGTCCCGAGAGGATCCACTAGAGTACATTCTAAACTAATCCATGTTAACAAGACATCTATCTTGGTGGTTAGTCATCCTTCAATAGTTTGTTATCAATTTCATTCCCCAGAAGGCTGTCAAGGGGCAGAGGCTGGCCAACTTTCTTTCCACCTATCCACCCCCCCACTGATCAGTCTCTGGATGATGATTTCCTAGATGATGCAATCCTCTCAGTGGATCAATCTTTGATGTATTAGCATATTGACGTCAACGGTGCTTCATGCAGTCTAACCAGAAGAAGGATCAATGATCCCAAACGTGACAGTATAGGCCTATGTATCATGGTAACCATGTCTGCACATGCTTTCATTCCATATCCATTCCTATTGTCAGAAGGTTGCACCAACAAAGAATCAGACTATCATGCTCTCATCACTGGCCTCAAGCTGGCTCTCGAGATTGGTGTCCCTCATCTGCACGTAAAGACGGATTCTGATCTAGTCATAGAACTGATCAATGATGATTATGTTGTTAGGAAGATAGACCTCACACATTTTCTAGAGCGCACTCACTAGATAATGGCCTATTTCCCATCCTCACCAATGATCACTCACATTCCTCAGTCACAGAATGGTTGATCTAATACCTTGGCTAGCCTGGCCGCCTCTCTTGTAGATCTGGACCAGGACGATCTAAAAATTCATGGGACACAATAGAGATTCATCACTCCCATCACTCCAGATGATGATGACATCCATTAGGATAGTCATCTTACCACCGGTGCATCCACATCAAGACCCATAGGTGATCCTTCTACGGTAGAAGAGACCCATAATTGGAGTACTCCTTCCATTGAGTACCTCTAACATGGTGATCCCCTGATAGATATAGCTGAACCCGAATGAATATGTCAGAGTACAGTGCCGTTCATTCTTTAGAGCGGTTCTATCCTTGAGAAGATCCTCCACAAACATGGGTTCAGGGGATTTATCCTCTGCTGTATTCAAGGATATTAGATTTCTCAGTTTATGCAAGAAGTTAATTCCAGTTCCTTTGGAGATCATCAGGAATGGTATAAGCATTCCCATAAGATCCAAAGGGAGGCCTACTTTTAGCCCACAATGATCCATGACAACATCATATTCATCCAAAGGTGTCATGCATGTTAGATCCAAGATAATTTTGTGCATCTACCACCAAATACACTTCATACCACCTAGTACTCTTGGCCCTATGCAGTCTGGGGACTCGATGTTGTGGGGTCATATCCACCAGTCATAGCTCATTTGTGCAGGTTCATCCTAACCACTACGTATTTCTTTTCCAAGTAAGAAGAGTGAATTCTGGTCAAGGTAGACAAGGCCCATTCTGACTCTGACTTCATGAACTACAATATCATCCTTTAATTTAGAATTCCTCATGACATCCTAATTGTTAATAGAACCAAATTTCAATCCTCAAAATTGATGAAATTTTACTCCATGTACAATATCAGTTCTAATCATACCCCTTGTTATCATGCACAAGAAAATGGTCAGATCAAGCTGTTGAACAAAACTATCTCTAACATTCTATAGAAGTTGGTTGGTCAGAAGAAGAAAATTTGGCCAGAACATTTCCCCAAAGCTTTCTAGGATTATCAGACAATGACTCATAATTCCACCAATGTGACTACATATTCAATGGTGTATGGAATGGAGGAATTCCTTCCCATCGAGATTCAGTTACCCTCACTATGCACAACCATCTATGTTTATCAGATGTCAGTCAAGGTTGCAGATGTTCATATGGATAAACTGGATGCCCTTGATGAGAAAAGGCTCTAACCATTACACAATCTAGAGAGGCATTATAAAAAATAGCAATGACTTTCAACAAAAATATCCTTCTCTGTTCTTTCAATCAAGGTAACATGGAATTGCCCTTGAGAATTCCAATGATACCCAGCATGAAGCTTCCAAAGTTGGAGACTAGGTGGGAGGTACCTTACATCATTAACAAGGTTAACCACAATGGTGAAAACTCCCTAGTCACTATGGATGCTAATCGAATTACTCCTCCCACCAATTCCAAATTCCTCAAGTGGTATTTATCATAACAATATATTCTTCTGTCTTTACCACATGACGTTAAAATATGTGATCCGTTTGGGATTAAGGAAGTAAAACCATCCAAAACTAATCCCAAATGATGATAAACTGCAAAATGTTATGATTTTTATGACCTTAAACTAATACCCCACCCTTCCGGCATGAAATTAAACTGTAGATGACAAACACACCACGGTTCGAGCTCGGCGACCCTAAACTGTGATATCCCTCTTCCTTACTTGAAGACGTTAAGCTACACGAGTACAACCATTCTTCATGTGTACCCACCATTTGGGACTTCATCATATTTAACGTCCAAAAATACCCCCTAGTGGAATTTTATCATGCCACATTGGATTACCTACTATTTTGGGCCAACGTCTTGGAGGATTTCAATCAACAATCTGATACAAGTCATACTTTTCAAATATGGTCAGTGGTTGATGCTCAATTGTTTGTTCACATTCCATGTCACAAGATATGGATACTACATTGTGAACGTGGTCAATATTTGTATTTTATCTTTATTTCCATCCACATGGTCTCCCAAATATCATGCTCTATGATTCACTTTTTCCTGCCCTTTTATCCCATGAACATGACATTAAACATGGACGTCTCTTGGTGTGAGATATATGACCATAAACTAATATATATTGTGTCCTTTCCACATGATGTTAAAATTCATTTTATTAAATAACTACATGTGTCTTGACTACCATATTTATTTTATACATATGAATTCTTGAACATTTCTTCTTCGGGTCCAGGCCCAGTTTTTTGAAACCCTCTCTTTCGCTTGTCCCCTTTTCCTATATTATCCAGGGATATTTTCTGTGGTGTGGACTTATGTTCTCATTCACATTGGGTTTACAATAACCACACCATGTACCCCTCTTGATAGATATCCATTCTCATGTCCTCACCACAGGACATTAAACTACACGGGCATGCCCCACACACATGACATTAAACTGGGAATCTCTTGGTCTGAGAACTATGACCATAAATTAAGATCTCATACATCCTTACCACATGATGTTAAACTGCATGTCATTCAAGAACGACTTATGGCTTGATTCTCATCCTCATATGATATGTAGGAACACCCAGACACTTTGTCTTAGGATCCAGCCCCATGTTCCCATTTTTCTAGTCTTATGGACTAAAATTCCCTTTTGAAAGTATGTGGTGTGGTGTGGACTTATGTCCTCATTCACATCAAGCCTATGATAGTTGCAACATGTAATCTCCCCATTATGGGTTACCCCTTTCATCTTCATCCATACCACATGATATTAAATTGCATGGAATTTCATGAACTATATATGGATTGATTACCATCCTTATGGGATATATAAGAATGCCCAGACACTTTTCCTTTGGGTCCAGCCCCAGGTCTCCCAACCCATTTTCCCCCTTTTATTCCTATCCACTTCTAAAGTCTTCAACCTTAACTGGACCCCAAAAACTCTGTTATGACACATCAATGTTCTTAGAAACGCTATGTTTTAGGACCTAGAGTGTTGGAATCTATATGGAAATGTATTCATTCTGTCTCCATTCTTTGTGTGTCCCTTTATTTGGGTCACCTTCATCCCTCACATCTGAAATGAACCTTGGAATATATGGATTCGTATCCTTATGGATATCCTACTATTTTGGGCCAACATCTTGGAAGACCTTGAATGACATTTGATATAGGTCCCACATCATGAATATGGTTAGTGGTAGACCCTCACTTGTTTGTTCCCATCCCATGTCACGCGATATGGATGTTCTATTTTGAATATGGTCAACTATTATCCTCCAGCATTATGCCACCCCCATTTTTCCCTAAATATTGGTCTCTTGATTCACATCCCTTTCCACTCCATCATGTTCAAGTGGAATTTTTACATCCTTGGTGTTATCCCTCCTAGAATATTTGTGCATTATGATTATGAATCACTATCATTGGGCCATATTAGACTCCACACCATTTCCACCTAACATATATTCCATGTGTTGTAATGATGTTCTCCACCCTTTTTTTCCCACATCAATCATACCTCACATGGGCTTAGAGATATGGGAAAGGATTGCCCTTGCATAGAAGAACCACACTTCTCTTGGTCTGAGCTCTATGACCATAAACTAATATGTCTTACATCCTTATCATATGATGTTAAACTACATCATATTCAACCATGTTGTGTGTTGATAAATACCCATACGTATGATGTATTCATTCGAGAATAAATTTTCCCTTTGGGATTGGCATTCTTCCATGCCTTGTTCAATAACTATGTGTTGTGTGATTCTCACCCTTGTGGGATACGTAGCGATTCCTGGAAACTTTGCCTTCTTGTCTAGACGTAGATTTGTGAACCTTGTCCATCCCACCTTTTTTTTGTTTTGGGTCCTTTATTTATGGAAAGGTGTGATCTGGTATTGATTTATTTTATCATACCCACATAGGGTCTATGCCATGGCACTAAGCTGTATCTCTCTACACCATCCGGTCCAAACTCTATGACCTTGAACATGGAGCCTCGATTTCAAATTCCAACCATCATGACTTTGAATCGTGTGTATTATTTCAGAAGTGTGTGGTGTCATGTAAAAATTTTTTCTTCCACACTCAAATCGGGTCTGAAGTAACCACACCACATACCACCCTTAAGATCCCTTCATCCATCATCCATAACACATGATGATAAACTACATATTCATGTACAAATCACATGAAATTAAACTGGGCACTTTTACGGTCTAAGATCTACAACCTCAAGCTAGGATTCTTCCCATATATGTTTGCACAATGGTAAACTGCATAAAAATTATGATATTCTACTTTAAGAGATGATATCTCTCTCCTTTGATGTTGTCCACCTACTATACCACATATAAAAAATATATATGGATTGATTCTTATCCTTATGGGATAAGTAGTGATGCCCAGAATTCCTATCTGTGGTCCATCCGCAACCACTTTCACCTCCACGGGCCCTTATGGATTGGTTTCTCCCAGAATTATGTTGTGTCCTGCGGACTGCATCAGTCCTCATTCATGTTTGGATTATAATAATTGTTCCATGTACTTCATTCAAGATTACCACTCCTTGCGCTCATCATGCATGATGATTAAACTACATGGGTAATGTTTATGCTTTTCACATACCATAATTTGTGTTTTCATTATCTTTCACATCCAAAGGGACCCCCTAATGGCTTATATTCAAGGTGTGAGTGCTCTCATACCATCCTGGGCCAATGTCCTAGAGTATTTCAAATGACATCATGAGATAGGCTCTATGTAGAGAATATGGTCAGCGGCTGACTCACATTTTTTTGTCCCCATACTATGCTAACATGAAATGGATGTTGTGTTTTGAACATGGTCAAAATGTATCCTTTATCATCATGTTTCTCCCATTGTGTTCCAAATATTGAATGTTTAGAATCACCCATTTCATTTCCCTTTATGTTTTATATATCCTAGACACCTCTAGTGTTGTAACTATGTGCATTCACACTTATTGAGAAGGAATGTTGGTTCAACAAGGATTTTCCCCACCCAACATGTCCATTCCACTATCGCACACTCTCGTTTGACAGGGAAGTCCTGACAATGCTCCTTGTTTCATACATCGAGCATGAATCATGTAGGAATAGGGGTTCTAGCATGGTAATATAGATATATGAGACTCTGTGACCCATCGGTCCTACAATATGAACTTAAACTGTGATACCATCATCCTCACCACATGATGATAAACAGTTTAGAACACAAACAACTATGTAAGGCTTGAATATTACCTTTGTAGGATACGTGGAGACATTCAGGCATATAATCCTTAGGTCCAGCCACTGAATAGTAAACTCCCTGTCATGGCCTTCTTGGCCCAAAATTCCCTTTCAGAAGTGTGTGGTTTGGTGTAGACTTCTTTGGTCCACATTAAAATTAGTTTATGAACAGCACCACACATTTTTCATAAAGGGTACCCATGTCCTCTATGCATGACTTTAAATTTTGGCCCTACCCTGAACAATTTTAGCAAGCCCCATAATATTTATGGGATACATTTGACTCATCTCAAGAGAATATTACCCCCACCGGTGTTGGTATCTGACCAAACTATGCTCAAGAACTAATTTTGGCTTTATTTTCACCTGTATGGGATACGCTGTAATTCCCAGTCACATCACCTCAGGCCCAACCCTAGGACAATTAAAAATCCTGGTTCTTTTCCCCTAATCATGATCCAAACACTATGACCTTAAACTAAGTGTTCCCAGTCCATGTAACATGACCTTAAATTATTGGAAAATGTCAAAGAAGTATGAACTTAAACTATATGAAACGTATTGATTATAGAATCCCACCTTTTTATAACATAACTTTTCATTACATTTTACAAAACCGGGGATCTTTAAAGTTTAGTGTCTTGGAAACCAGGAACTTAAAACATGAAAACATAAAACATCCTTCTTAAAAACTTGAAAGGCTTCTCCTTATGTTCATCCTAGGTTCATTACTGCATCTCATAACCTGGGGACATACATCAAAAGAAAGGGTGAGCCTAAGGCCCATTAAGGGAAACAAGGGGAAACATTTAACATGTGAACTTGAGATACATCAATAATGTCATGAAAAAGAACATTAAGCTATGAGAAAGAAATCATGAGGCATATCATAATAAAAATAACAGATTTAATAACTTGAATATGTTTCTAAAGCATTTTACATAGACAATCATTTCCGTTTCACCAAGGTCCATCCCCAAGGTGTCATTAAAAATTACCAAGGTTATTCACCAAGGTATTATTCTAAATGATCATCTCTAGAGATTAAGTCTTTAACCAATGCATTGGAGCACTGTCAGGGTGAACCCTTAAATTTGTCTTTATCATCATGTGAGAAACATATATCATCGTCAATAATTTCATAAAAAACTCATATATCATAAAATAAATGGGTTTTATTTCATAATCATAACGTTTTAAAAACTGCTTTAAAGACATGATCTTTGTGTCATTTTAAAACCCAAAGAAAAGGATGTGGGTCTCATGTATGTAAATCCCATAATTTAAAATAGAAAAACATGGTATATATGTGAATACCCATATAGAAGAGAGATCTTTGAGTATTCACTTAATAAAATAAAAGAACTTCGGAAAAAGAGAGAGACATTTTGAGACGGAAATTCTGCAGCATAACAGCTATGTTACGAGGTTTTATAAAACATCGGAAAGAGAGGGGACATGGGTCACCCACTCATAAATGATCCATAAAACAGTAGGGGAACAAAATATAATGTATTTAAAAACATGGTAATTAAATTTAATGTAAATACCATTTGCAATGAAAAACATGGAAAGAAGACAAAAATTAGATTTCTCTTATGAAAATTCAGCAACCTAACGGTGTCACGTAAACTTCAACAAAAATGAATTGACGAGATCAAATAGGGTATCTCATCATATGAACATAAAAGATCAGTATGATAGATATAGATATCATACCCCAAAATAATAAAAAAGAACTTGAAAGACTTTACATGAAAGTAGAACTTTAAAAAAATGAGAAAGGTGAAAGAAGCCCTTAGAAACTTGGCCGCCTAAAGACGCCACTTAAAATTCAAAAAAATGAATTACGAGATCAAATAGGGTCTCTAATCATATGAAAAAATAAGATCAGTATGATAGATATATATATCATACACCAACATAATAAAAAGTAACTTGAAAGACTTGACATGAAAGTAGAACTTTGAAAAATGAGAAAGGTGAAAGAATCCCTTAAAAATTCGGCAGCCTAATGGCACCACTTCAATATTCTTAAAATTAAATGATGAGAGCAAGAGGGGGTCTCTCATTAAATGAAAATGAAAAGAGATGTAATAGTAATATAAAATAACATCCATCAACATAAGAGCATGGAGCATAAATGAAATGACATCAAATAGATTACTTGAAAAGAAAGAGAGAGGTCGGATCCCTTACCTTAAAACGTATCTCTTATAACTAAAAGGTTGGGACCTTTAGGGCATAAGGGCACCTTGAGAGGACTCCTTGAGAGGTAATGAGACAAGAGCTTCGTTGGGGAGAGTTGGGAGTGAAAACTAAAGGAGGAAAGGGTGAGTATTTATAGGGAATGTGAGGGGACATGGCATTAATGGCCAAGGGACACCTCACAAGTGGTTTTCTCAAAACCATGGGCTCTCCCATGGTATTTCCCATGGAGTTAGGCCACATGGGGCCCCATACAATAATACATCACCACTGGTTGGCCAACCCTTAAAATATCTCATGACATCATCATGACACAATTATGATGTCATTAAATATACCGAAACCCTAAAACTGTATGTTTACTATTCACTGAAAATTCTACTTTCTTAGCAAAATCCCAAAATTTAACCTTAACCAAATATCAATGCTCTGATTTAAGAAATGAACTCCACTTTATAAAAATAATTTTCTAAATATTTTTATTTTACTTCTTAAATAAATACAATATTCACCGAAAATTTATTTTTTTCAGAAAAACCCCCAAGAATTACCTTAACATAATATCGATTTCCCGAGTTCAAAAATTAAATCCATTTTATAAAAACAATTTTCTAAATATTTTTAATATAATTATTAATTAAAAAACATTATTCACCTGAAAAAACTAATACTTGACTAATAATTAATGAAACAGTTGTTTACCTATTTTATTGAATCACATTACTTAATCAAGGTGCCTATGATATATTAATACGTTCATTAAGTGAGTTTACTAATCAATTTGGTCACATTACTAATCCTAAGAATAAAATCACTATTCATAATTTACTATGTTGATCTTGTTAGACTATAAATTTTGTACTGAACATAATTGTAGAAGACCATTTTTTGAAAATCATTACACATTTTTAATTATTTAAGGTTTACATAAACATTTTTAAAATATCATTTCTCTAAAATTCATCAAAAATATGCATACTATATTTATCTGGACATTTGAAAATTCATAAACTTCATCATAAGAAGAAATAAAATTTTTTATTTGAAATAAAGGATTACACAAGGTAGTTACGGTCTCCTTACATAGCCCCTTATCACACCAGCATAGGACCTAACTGTAAGGTGGGCTAAGGTGATAGAATCCAAGGGAGGCTCGACCAACATCGCACGAGTAGTTATTTCTATCAGTTTGAACTTCTCGCGAAGGCGATTCTATTCTAGCTTCCCACGATGAAGTTCAGCATGGGTTTGGTTCAGACCAAATCCCAGTGGTGCTACCTCCTTCCCATGTTCTGTTAGATGGTATTCGATTGGCCTGAGACTACTAGATGAGGCCATCAAATATTCTTTCTATATTAATTAACCAAGATCACTTGTATTTAGAGACAATAATCAAAACGTTTAGTTTCTAGCGGTCATATTGACCAATGGTCATAAAACAGTCAAAACCCAACGGTCTCATTTTAATTATACTCATGTTATCAAATGAAACTGTTTTGTTGAGTATAAAAATAAAATAACAGAGAAAATTAGGAAACAAGGTTTATTCAAAATTTCAGGTTGTTAAAATCTTCCCCCCTTATGAAATTGCATCCTCGCAATTTTTTAAAATTGGGTTTTGAAATTTCATTGAAAGTACCACATTGGAAAACAAGTCAGTAAAACTATTACTTTAAAAGAATGAAAGGGAAGTACAAAGGTCACCCAAGTTAACCCATACTAGGATTCCATTTAGGAAAACATGGATATGGAAGAAAAAACAAACGGTCATGTTCTAAGGGAGAGTGATAGAAAACATGATTGGGAGAATGTTATCCATAAGAAAATCACAAAATAATGATGTGTGTAAACGGTCTCTGATTACCCAGTAGGAAATGTAAACCAACAACGTTTTTGTTTTACGTTCCATTTCATAATTTTGAGGAATTAATTTACTATATAGAACAAAAACATAAGAAAATATACCTACCGTCAAGTAGACGTTCATCAATTAATATGTTTCTACCAAAACTAATCTTTTCTCCAAACGATGAGCATTCAAAACTGATTGGTCTCATCTATGCACAAGATTCTTCTTATAGAGAATCACATAATCCACCAAATATTAACTATCTATTTCTTATATCTTTAAACATTATCCCATGAACAGAAAGGATAAGATAAAACAACTCTTCCAAAATAAAGAACCCTGGAAGAAGGGAAACTACTTTAAAATCATCAAAGTTCCACGGTACTACCCAGATTTTATTATAGACCATTCCATAAATAACGGTCCTTAAAATTCCTCAAAATAAACTAAACTAAGATTGAAACCCAAATACAAGAAGGATTTGATATCATAGTCTTCCAAAAAAACTTCATCATCCATCGCCAAACAACATCAACCACTCCTAACATCATATAACAAAAGTATCTAACCTAAACATATTTTACCCTAGATAGGTTAATCATTTCTATATTTAACCTAAACTACTATAATTCCACCTTAAATTCATCGATTCTTCAAAATATAAGTCAACCTTTACTCCTTAATCAAAATATCGTAGTAATCTATTTACCTCGATCAAATAGGGTTCCCAAAATAGTGAATGTATTCCAAAATAATAATCATCTTTTAATACCCTAATCATCTGTGTCATATAAATATGGAAATCGTCACATTTCCTATCACATTGTTTGTTGGGACATGTTCTTCCATTTCCCACCATTAACTATGAAAATAAAGTACAATTAGGGGATTAAATACTTATCCAATAATCATGAAAAGTAACTTAAAGCATAGAAGGATAAATTGTAGAAAAAAGTATATCCTAACTTGTGATCCCCTATGTTCCAATCTTGTTTATCCATGATCATATATTCTTATGTGAATATTTATTTTATTTTATCTTTGTTCCTTTAATAATGGTTCATACTAAGCATATGAATTTAACAAAGAATATCCCCCAGGAGTGTCGTAACCAAGAGTGCAGCAAGGCCCATTGTCGTGTACCAGTTCCCATTCAAGTCTAGATCAAAGTGGTGTTTTCAGGTTTTACCCCTATGTACATCTGTTCCAAATCCACCTATACTTGCGTGTATCTAGACAGGGATGTATTTTATTGGAAACCCCTTACTCAATACTCACCAAAATAGCTGGAAGATTACTTTTATTTAAACATTTCTATAGGGTTCTTCCTAAATTTTTAATATCCTAATTTCTACAGATAACTAAACCATCTTTTGATACCAACTATAGCATCACGCCTTTTAATAATATAACTTTTCATTACATTTTACAAAACCAAGGATCTTTAAGGTTTAGTGTCTTGGAAACCAGGAACTTAAAACATGAAAACATAAAACATCCTTCCTAAACAATTGAAAGGCTTATCATTATGTTCATCCTATGTTCAATACTGCATCTCAGAACCTGAGGACATACATCAAAAGAAAGGGTGAGCAGAAGGCCCAGTAAGGGAAACAAGGGGAAAAATTTAACATGTGAACTTGAGATACATCAACAATGTCATGAAAAAGAACATTAAGGCATGAAAAAGAAATCATGAGGCATATCGTACTAAAAATAACGTATTTCATAACTTGAAGATGTGGCTACAAAATTTATCATAGACAATCATTTCTGTTTCATGACGGTTCATCCCCAAGGTGTCATTAAAAATTACCAAGGTTATTCACCAAGGTGTCAGTCTAAATAGTTATCTCTAGAGATTAAGTCTTTACCAATGCATTGGAGCGCTATCAGGGGGAACCCTTAAATTTTTCTTTATCATCATGTGAATCAAATATATCATCATCAATAATTTCATAAAAAACCCATTTAGCTTAAAAGAAATGTGTTTCTTTTCATAATCATAATGTTTTAAAAACTGCTTTAAAGACATGATCATTGTGTCACCTTAAAACCCACAGAAAATGATGGTCGGTCTCATGTATGTAAATCCCAGAATTTAAAATTGAACAACATGGTATATATGTGAATACACATATATAATAGAGAGCTTTGAGTATTATTTAATAAAATAAATGAACATTAGAAAAAGAGAGAGACATTTTGAGACGGAAATTCTGCAGCATAACGGCTATGTTATGAGGTTATAGAAAACATTCAAAAGAGAGGGGACATGGGTCACCCACTCATAAATGATCCATAAAACAGTAGTGGAGCATAATATAAAGGATTTAAGAACATGTTAATTAAATTTTAAGGACATACCACTTGAAATGAAAATCATGGAAGGAAGAAAAAAATTAGATTTCTCTTATGAAAATTCGGCAGCCTAACGGCATCACTTAAACTTCAAAAAAAATGAATTGACGATATCAAATAGGGTCTATCATCATATGAAAATAAAATATCAGTATGATAGATATAGAGATAATAACCCAACATAATAAAAATGAACTTGAAAGACTTGACATGAAAGTAGAACTTTAAAAAAATGAGAAAGGTGAAAGAATCCCTTAAAAACATGGCAGCCTAACGGCGCCACTTAAACTTAAAAATTTGAAATGACGAGATCAAATAGGGTCTCTCAACATATGAAAATATAAGGTCAGTAAGATATATATAGAGATCATAACACAACATAATAAATAGTAACTTGAAAGACTTGACATGAAAGTAGAACTTTGAAAAATCAGAAAGGTGAAAGAATCCCTTAAAAATTTGGCAGCCTAACGGCGCCACTTAAACATTCTTAAAACGAATTGATGAGAGAAAGAGGGGGTCTCTCATCATAAGAAAATGAAAAGGTCAGTAAGATTAATATAAAATAACATACCCCAACATAAGAGCATGGAGCATAAAAGAAATTACATAAAAGAGATTACTTGAAAAGAAGGAGAGAGGTCGGATCCCTTACCTTAAAACGTATTTCATAAAACTCAATGGTTGGGACCTTGAGGACTTGGGGGAACCTTGAGAGGACTCCTTGGGATGTAATGAGACCAGTGCTTCGTTGGGGGAGAGTTGGGAGTGAAAAATAAAGGAGGAAGGGGTGGTTATTTATAGGGAATGTGAGGGGACATGGCATTAATGGCCAAAGGACACCTCACAAGTTGTTTTCTCAAAACCATGGGCTCTCCCATGGTTTTTCCCATGGAGTTAGGCCACATGGGACCCCCAGACAATAATTAATTACCTTTGGTCAGACAACCCCTAAAATAACTTATGACATCATCATGACACAGTTATGATGTCATTAAACATACTGAAACCCTAAAACTATATTTTTACTATTTACTGAAAAATCAACTTTATCAGAAAAATCCAAAAATTTAAAGTTAACCAAATATCAATGCTCTGATTTCAAAAATGAACTCCATTTTATAAAAATAATTTTCTAAATATTTTTAATTTAAATTTTAAATAAATACACAATTCACCAAAAATTTATTTCTTCCAGTGAAATCCCCAAGAAATACCTTACCATAATATCGATGCTCTGAGTTCAAAAATGAAATACATTTTATAAAAATATTTTTCAAAATATTTTTAATTTTATATTTAATTAAAAAAACATTATTCACCCAAAAAAACTAATACTTGACTAGTAATTAATGAAACATTTATTTACCTATTTTATTGAATCACATTACTTAATCAAGGAGCCTATATTATATTAATACTTTCTTTAAATGAGATTACTAATCCATTTGGTCACATTACTAATCCTAAGCATAAAATCACTATTCATAATTTACTATTCATCAAAAATTAAGTTGATCTTATTAGACTCTAAATTTCATACTGAACATAATTGTAGAAGACCATTTTTTTGAAAATCATTACACATTTTTAATTATTTAAGGTTTACATAAACATTTTTAAAATATCATTTCTCTAAAATTCATCAAAAATATGCATTCTATATTTATCCGGACATTTGAAAATTCATAAACATCATCATAAGAATAAATCAAATTTTTTATTTAAAACAAAGGATTACACAAGGTTTTTACGGTCTCCTTACATATCCCCTTATCACACCAGCATAGGACCTAAGTGTAAGGTGTTCTAAGGTGAGAGATTCTGAGGGAGGCTCGGCCAACATCGCACGAGTAGTAATTTCTATCTGTTTGAACTTCTCTCAAAGGCGGTTCCATTATAGCTTTACATGATGAATTTTGTCTTGGGTTTGGTCCGGAGCAAAGCCCAGTGGCACTACGTCCTTCCCATGTTATGTTAGATGGGCTTCGATTGGCCCGAGGCTACTGGATGAGGCCATCGAATCTTCTTTCTATATTAATTACCCAATATCAATTTTATTTAGAGACAATAATCGAAACGTTTAGTTTCTAGTGGTCATATTGACCAATGGTCATATAATAGTCAAAAACCAATGGTCTCATTTTAATTATCCTAATTTTTTCAAATAAAATAGTTTTGTTGAGTATAAAAATAAAATAACACACAAAATTAGGAAACAAGATTTATTCAAAATTTCTGGTCGTTACATTGATTGTATGACATTATAATATTTCGTGAATCGTCCCCACTATATGAAGCTAAAAAACATTCTTATCATCCCCATTTACATGAAATAATACTATAGACCATCTGAGATCCTCACCAGAGAGGTCCCTCCGAGATTTCGGATTGATCTTGATTCTGATTGATATGCTCACTTGATGCATTTTTGTCATGGTGGCATAATTCTAAGACTTTTGGACTCTATTCGAACAACTCATCAATCCACACAATTATTTTAATGCCCCTTATTCAGATCATTACCCACTTTTACAACTTAAGGGACCCCCCAAATGGCATGGATGCCTGCCCTATCAGCTCACCTACCCTCTAGGTCCAACATTTTAGAAGATATTGGATGACGATTGGAGTTAGGCCTTGTGTTTTTGAATACGATCAGCGTATGAACCTCATTTTATTTTCACCATTTTAGACTAACATGACATGGATAATGTGTTTCAAATACATTTAATATCTATCCTCCATATTTTTGATTCCTCTCTCTATGTTCCAAATTTTGGTTATTGTGATTCACACTTCTCATTCCCCTTTGTTTAGACTAATTCTAACACCCCTGGAATTATCCTACTGATGTACTAGAGCATGATGGGAAAGGAAATTTGGATACTTCATGAACCGTATTCTCCAATTACAACACCTCTAACGGTCCCAAATATACTGGAAGGTCATCCTAGCCGTGAGTTCCCAACAATTGTCTAGAACTCTCATACAAAAAGTGAATTATTATGTAGTCATCCCTTGTTTCTCACACTGAGTATGGCCCACATGAGATTAGAGATTAATCAATGGTTATTTCATAGATACAAATTAGATGTAGTAATGTGCACAAATACAGTATGTAGAAAAGAATGAAATTATGTTTGTGAGTTAGTGAGAATTACATCCCCTATGGATCGACCACTCCGATAGATGGGGTGACCTCGTCAATAGGGCATCCCAGCTCCACCACCCTCTAGCTTGTGGCCTCCATGATTTTATATCACCTTCTAAGATCCTTCTCTTATTCGATGGCTATATGGTTCTATTAATTGGCCCTGATCTGTGCCTGATCCCCCTCAGCTCGGATGTTAACCATTTCCTCGGATGCTCGCATAATTTGATCCTCAACCTCTATTAATTGTTCCTTCAATCATGATATGAGTTCTGATTGTGTGTTTAGGAAAAAAGAATGTTTGTTTCCCAATGTGATCAAGAATTGTATCTATTTCTACACCTCATGAAGTCACTATGTGTTGATAGAATTTCTCCACAACCAGCCAACAATGATGTTTTGGTCATATTCCTATATTATCTCCATCATGTAATCTAGAATGAGCGTATGAGGATGTTGGGAATCCATTCCTCTAGTGCCTATTTCACACAGACAAGAACAATGTCTACCGATCTAGTTTATCCACTCTCCTTTTGGGTTGTCCTTGATAAAGCGATTGATTAGTTTTCATGTCCGGTGACAGATAACCCTGTTATCATCTTCATCAGAAACAGTCTTTTCCGTGTCCTCCGGGTCAGTAGGTTCATATTCTGGGAACACGTTTAGAATTATGATCTTTCTTTGGTATCATTTTAGGTAGGTTATGTTTCACATCATGTGGCTAGTCTTCATCACTGGATTCCAACTCGACGATTTCTGGATTGGTCTTGTCGGTAGCCACACCCGTAGTCAGAGGTGTAGTGATCCATTCCATGACAACGGGCGTTTCCCTTGGGAATGGAGGTTCGATATACCCATCCATCCTCGCCAGTTTATAACATTCCTTTTGAATAACTATTTATATAAAAATATAAAATATCATTGTTTCAGTCTAAATAAACAATAGTTGTGAATTTTTTGAAAGAGAGGACATACAGAGCTCAAGCAGTGGGCCTAACTGTCAATCAGTTTCTATTATAATCCCTGTATGTGGCCCCCTATATATGGTCAGGAACTCTGAAGACTCCAGTAGAACCACCCTAGGTGTTGTAGACATGCTAGATTTTACAATAATCATTTTCTTAGGTGCAGAACTTGAAACTAGATCTATTATTATGTATTAATGATTTTTATGTATAAGGTTTTTCTGTATAGGGAAAATGTCAGTTAAAAAATCCAAGATGACTTGAATGAGGTCCACAACAGAACATTTTATAATTTACCTCAATAGTTTCAAAAATATCTTCCAAATCTTAGGCCACAACATCTCCTTCCTTCAAAGGGCTTCCCTATCAGCCTCTTCTCCCCAGGAGGACCCCTCATATTCCTCAGGTAATGGAAAGATCTCCCTCTTCTTAGAAGAAGATGTTTGCAGTGGGACTATTTGATCAAGCAGTATTTTCACCAGGTCTATCATTAGATGTGGAGAACCCTGAGATTGCATGATGTCCTCTAGCTCAATGATGTATTATTCACCTTCTGCACGAGACATAAGAAAGACAGCCTCAACATGACTGATCTCTGATAGATCCATCCCATGATGATTTTTGTGATCCCACATCTAGGAAAGACTGAGAAATTTTCTATTGACTTCCTAGTTGTCCCAAGCCTTCATGAAGACAACATCAAGTGGATTATCTATGTGACACAACTTCTTCCCATGAGATTCAATGGACATCCTACAGGACCCTCTGGTTGTCCTTCTTATCTTCTAGCCCTATTCAGCTGGGGCCACCAGTTCCATCGGTTTTGCATTCCATCCAATCGGCGCAGGCCTTGGGATAACTAGCCCAACCATAACCCCACTATTTAGATGTGCATTGGATCAGACACCATGTCGTGTTATTTAAATTTTCCGATACTGACCTCGAGTTTGAGGTGGAACCCCATTGTCGACATGAATGGTTCATCACTTCAGCATCTCCCCCAAGTAGGCTACTCCCCATATCTGGGCATATTCATTGGCCAAACCATAGGTAGTAGTGGGAAAAGACAGATCATTTTTCATTTTTCCATCTTTTTTCATGAATGTGAGCCACATCCGCCATCACGCATTGATTATCCTTATTTTTTACTCTTAGGAAGTCTTGCGGGGTTAACCTCTTCATGCATCAAAACATCCTCTAAATGTGGTGCGTGGTGTATGGCTCACAGATAGACTCAAGGTCTACCCATTCCCCTAGAACTTCAACCTATAATGATAAGAAATTAGACCAATGCTCCTTATTTATCCAACCATTATTAGTGAATACACCTATTGACAATGGAAATGGATAGAATTTGAATTGACCCACCTTCCAGAATTTGTTTATAATGAGTGGTGGAGTCATCCTGGCCAGAAATCTCCCCACTAAATTCAGGATGGCTGGTCAAAAGACTGAACATGGAGGAAAAATAGGGTTCAGATATTCATAGACACCCATATGTGTCACTATCCATCCATTCTAAAAATGTAGTGGTCCGCACATCCTATATGTATTCATTCCCTTGTTTATGTGCCACAACACCTTGTATAGTTTTTCCGGCACTAGGATTACCAGGTTGACACACTGCCCCATCACCAGAATGGACGCCAAAATTAATGTGTTCAGTCGAACACCAGTGTTTGTGTTACTGACCGGCAACATCCATCCACATAGAAGCATAGAGATAAACCCTGCCAGGATAACCCCCGGTTGCTGGTCGGGGTTGACGTTGTACCCCCATTGATTCCATTGCCTATCCTTCAGGATCTTCCAGTAGAAATTATCTTTACTAAGCTAGGCTCCATTTAGACTGGTGGGATACCTAACTAGTAGCTTGCTGGGCACCTCCTCCCATTCAGAATCATGCTTTTTGGTAAGTTTATGAAATGACCAAACCAAAACATGAAAAATAAACCCCTCACCGACTTCTTGTCATCTCCCAACCACAGAGCCATCAGTGAATTTTCCAGCCATGACATCTACTCCAGATCCTACCATTTGTTCTCCTCAGGAAGGAACTCATCATACCTCACCCCCAGAATTGAAATCCCCAAGATCTTATGATGGTCCTAGGGGATGATGCTGACCTCCCTGTGGTGAAGACATAATGATTTGTCCCTCGACAACCATCTGCTCATCAAATCTGGTATCATGTGTTTTGGTTTCTAAATGGGGAATTGTGAGGCCCACAGAGCTTCATACAGCCCTACCCACTTCAACACTTCCTCAAATTCCTCAAAGGATGCACAAACCCAGTAAATCCAGGCCTAGTCCTCTGTGACGTTACTACCCTGGCACAATTCCCAATAGTCAGTCCACCCATTCTCTAGATTCCCTAAAGTATCTATGAGTGTAGTATGGTACTGTTTGGTAGATACCTCTAGATTTATTGCATTACTGTCAATGTTGATGATGTTATTGTACAAAAAATAAATATTAATAGGTGTATGAACCTTCCATGTATGACCATCGGCAGCCCTGAACCACTAGTGTTGACATGGTGTACTCTTAAACCAGTAATCTGGTTCATCCCTACATTCTTTATGGATGAGAATTTCATCCCTCCGAAAAAGTCTATACTGAGGCAGTCTCTTGTATGAAGGATAGTTTTTTTGCATTTGTGATAGGAGTTCCACATATTATTTATTATCTGAATGGCTTCACACATATTCCCCAATTCCAAAATTATTCACCATCTCTTCCCTTCAAGAAGAATCCATGAGGACCTCCCAAGAAGATTCTTGGTTTACAAATTTTTCCCAATACTTATTTGTATGTTCTAGTTCGTAGAGATCAGTTTAAATGTTCGATCAGAGAACTTGGTCGCAGAGTTTTATGGTAGAGCTCGCAAACACAAATCACAGAGTGCCTAATCGCAGAGTCTAAGTACTTGATGTGAAACATAGTTTAAAAAAACATATTTAAGTTCATCAATTCACTAAGTATTATTCTCAAATCTCCAGTCTATGAACCCATTTTACAAAGTGCACTCACATGGTATATAGAGCTTCATGATTTGAGAGATAAAGAACAAAAACTTGGAATATGGTGTGGAAAAAGAGGGGTATTCTCCCTATATTTATAGGCGATGACCCCTTGGAACATCATGGAGAACAGAACCACGATGAGCATTGCAACAATTTTCTCATGGCCAGCTCTGTGGTGTTCTCAACCCGTGATTTGTGCGCCCTCATTATGATCCCACTTTTCAATCTGCTAAATTTTGGTGATCTGCCCGCAGAATCCAATCCTTGTTTTTATTCTCATATCCCATTATGAGGGGGGGAGGGGATTTTTGGCACCAAAATCTGGGCCTTGGAAAAATAAGAAAGGGACACAAAAATAAGCAAAGGACACTAAAAGATGGTACAAAATGGGTTGATTTGCAATGTAACTTCATAAAGACCACCAACAATGTGGTCGGTGCAATGATTTGGGTTGTCTCTACAAATGCCACATAGTTAAATAGATGGTATCTTCTATGAGTCTAGGGGGATTGACAGAAGTCTCTACGCCATTGAGGTAAGGAAGGATGCCTCTGTGAGTCCTTCAAACTTGATGGAAGCATATTCGACCATCGCAGAGGGAATGCAGGAAGCCTCTGTGCCACTGAGCGGATGAAGGTCGACTTCGCAACTCTGAGAAACTAAATGAAATATTCCTTTTGTAGAGGAGTACAAGTTTCATCAAGGATTTACCTCATAGTATCATGTCACCCCTCACTACCTATAAATACCCATCTACCCCTACATCAAAGGATTGACACCCTGACATTTCCCCTTTCGATTTCACAAATCGAGAAGTATTATTACATCTACAAACTGACTAGGCAAATGAATCATATGTGGTACTTAGTATTTGTGAAACCCTTTTCCAAATGCTCAAAATTACCCCCTCTTCAAAGTGGGATGCCCTTCACAAAGACTACGTGCCATCACAAAGGAAGGAGACCCCTTTGGGTAATCCGGACCTTGCAGAACACCCAAGCTTCACGAAGCACCCTCCAAGAACATGAAAACTCCAGGCTTAGGTTGGGTCACTATGCTTCATGAATCCCAGTTCTATGCGAAGCCCAATCCTATATGAAACTTCATGATCTGCGAGCCCCTACCCTTTTCAAGCCCCCGAACTTTGAAAAGATCCTCTCTGTGAGCCCTATTGCTTTGTGAACCCCTCATCCTTGTAGCCTTCTAGTCTTTTATGAAGTGAGTTCAATGAACCTTGGGTGGTGCTTCATGTTGTGTTGATTTTCCTCATTCTTCTTTGCACAGGATTGATAATGGCTATTTCTTCTTTACATAGCCATGATAAGGTGGACACCTCAATGGTTCACTCTACAACCACGTTGATCCATGACATTATTGGTGCCATCCATTCAACAAGGGTTAAGGTGTGCTATTTATGTAAGTCATAAGGGTTAGGAGTGAATCCTCATCATCCGTGCTACATGAAATTAATCTACCAAGCATCCGCATCCACAACAGATGATGATAAACTATGACCAATTCATGAGGGATATGTTAGAGATGACCAATAAGGGTTGAGAACCATCTCCCTCTCACTCCTTCTCTACCTTTGTGGTTTGTCGCCATGCGCACCTCTGACAGTCTCTACATAAAACCCTAACCAAACATGACAGGGTATTCCATGAATGGTGTCCATATTCTCCTAGTATATCTGGACACCATCATGAGATTCCCACTTGGAGAGAGCCCATGTTTTCTCTCTAGGACACTAACCACATGTAAGCCCCACTCCATTCCTCACAAAAACACCATTAGCGATGTGATTATCATGTCTTCGTTGCCTCTTGTTTCTCACACTAAAAATGAAACATGTGGGATTAGGGTAAGCATCGAGCATGACACTATCACGGGACACCTTAGCATGTAATCCACATTCCCCTATTTCTCGAACTATATTGACTTTGATCCTTAACCATTTTCATGCAAGGTACATAGGAATCCACCCTAAGGTTCAAGCCCATTACCCATCGGTCCCAACCACTTCACATCGATTTACCCTCATCATGAAAGATGTAAATTATATGCCCCTTTCTTCTTGCATGACGCTAAACTATTTTTTTTGAACTACTTGGATTTTGATCACTATCTCCCAGACAAGGTATGTAGGAAGCCTCCATGAGGATCAAACATAAACACTGGTAAAACATGGTGTACCCTTTATTGGGTCCCACATACTCAGTCTTCTATTGGTGGAATCAGACCAGTTCTTCAGCAGCTAACCATGTATAATCCCCATCCATCTCATTCCTCTTTATAGCACCTAGGCCACTAACCACGCATATGTCCTAGCATGTCTTCCAGTTTATGTCCATTCTGTACACCCAGATCACTTGGAACACCCTCTTTAACTGTGCGGGTTTTGATACTTTTTTGGGTACATAGGAAACCTCCTTGAGGTGCAATCCTATCCATTTTCAAAACTTGGTGTCCCCTTTTTATGGACCCATCCTCTTCTCTGATCTACCCTGTGAGGTGTCCAAATAAAATTTCATAGTGTGACATCATCCATTTATTGGACACACCACCCTAGTTCTAGTATTTTTAGGTGTTCTGATTCATCCATCTGGTAAACCTTCTGGATGATCCCTCCTTGGGATGTACCCATCTGATCCACCCTCATCTATGTTCTTACCAGTCTGATCTATCTCTCCAACATGTTAAACTCGCGATATACCCCATGTTAAACATGGGAATCTTAGGAAAACATTGTTGATATACATCCGGAATAAGATATCTTTCATTTGATGTGGGATTCCTCAGGCTTACATTCCCTTGAGATTCCCTATCATAAGGGAAAATCTCGGTGTACTAGTATTTCAACGTCCAAACATGCTAGCGATGTCAAACCCAACTACTCTGCAGACTGAAGGTTGCTGCCCCGACTTAACCCCATGTAATATAGTAATAAAAGTAGTGTAATTAACTGGTTTCAAAAAATATATGACAACAGGAATATTTTCACGAACAACATCTTAATCTTTAAGGGAGACCAGGACTAGGAAATGAATTCTAAGGAGGAATCCTTGGAAGAAGGGACAAACATCCCATCATCACATTTCGATCAAGGAGTAGACATCCCCGAAGAAGTGACAGATGTTTTCAACCATTGAAAAGTGGGAATATGGGACAACAGTGTCGCATCCTCAACAAACATATACACACCCAGTCAAAAGGGTGATAAACATATATATATGAAAAATACCCTTAAAATTAAATATGAACATTTCTTATAAAATAGGGGAAATACCATTTTTCTTTCAGTACACTTAAAAAATAATCTATCTAGAATATTGAAAAAAAATTAATTTAAAATAACCATAAAATGTTTTATAGTAATCATAAAATAAATTAATTTTCCTGATGGAAATAAAATTCATTCTTTCATTAAACGTTAAAAAAATATTCCTTTAATACTTTATATAAAAGTTCCCAAAGTACCTCATTACAAAAATGAAATGAAGATTAATTTTAAGAGTATTAAAATAACATAAAATAATATTTAAAATGAATTTAAATAATCATTTGATCATAGATATGATCATTCTTGAATTTTTTTAATAACATGGACATGGATGAAAACGTTTTTCGACCAAAGAGGAAATAATGTAATCATTTCTTAAAAATATTATCTCAATAATATTATGTGAAAAAGAGTAGATAATGAAAGTAAAACGTTTAAACACTATGAATAACTATAAGATAATAAAATATATGGATTTTTATGGAATATTGCCATATATTTTCCCTCAATGGATGTTTAATATAAATAATCCTTAAAAGAATGGTTATTGTAACATATAACCTTACCAGAAGTCCTATTTAGATTTTTATATATTAAAAAATATTGTATAATAAATATATAATTGTTATATTTCTATTAAAATATCACATTCAGGCATAACATACTTTGTATCATTCCATTATAATAATCAATTATCATTTTATTGATAATTATTTATTAAAAAAATCATTCTGGAAAAAAATGATATGTTTTCAATGCTTGTTTGGGTTCCATGGTTATGGTCAGTCAAACCTGGTCATGGTTTTAGGATTTTTAAAATAATTATAATTTCAAAATTTTCTTATTTATTCATTATATATAATTTAATAACCATTCATATAAATCGGTGCGGAAAAATGAATTACATCACTTCATAGAGACGATATCTTGTATGTACACATATATTGATGTTTCCAATTTTTGATGGATGAAATGAAAGAAATAAAACTAATAATTTTATTCTAAATAATCAAAATTATATCATATTTATTCATTAAATATTTATTTATGACAATCCGAGTAGAAATTAAATGAAAAATGAATCACATATCATTTGGGAGGTGGTTGTCCACACAAACACACAATCAACCATATCATTTTTCTACGGATGGTAATGAAATATAAAATGGATATAACATTAACATTAAAACTTATGAATATAGTAAATATAAAAATTATATATTTTCATTATGGTTAAATAAAATTTATATGAGTTTTACGAAGAAAGAAAGTTTAAAATTATTAGTATGAACATGTAATTATTCTTCAGGTATCCTCCATTGGGAAGCACCTTGAGGCTTATTGGATGGGTATTTGGGGAATACCATAACCTCAAGGTCATGTAAAAAGGATTTTTTGATATTATTTTTGAAGATATTATTCATTAAAATGGGATTAAGTTTTTTGTATAATAGAGGATAGGACGTGGCCTTCAATATGTGAGGGGAGTGGGACACTTGTTAGTATTATGAATATTAAAATATAATAAAGTCACTCTCATAAGAAATTGGATAAAAAATTATATAAATTTAAAATTTATGGTGATATATTATTGAAATAAAATCATAAAATAAATTTTTTACTAGTTTTTATGTCATTTTAATCCTTATCTCTCTATTTTAACCCACTTGTTAACACTTTTAACCTTTACTAAAGCAATTAATTTTTACTTCGTTTTCTATTCATAATAACCAAAAAATAAATTAAAATCATTTGAATTTTTTTCCTGATGATTAAAAGTATAGAAACCATTAACTAAAATTATATTCCTCTAAGTTATATAAATCAATTCTAAAATAATCATACAAGACACAACAAAACTATTTCGAGAAAAATGAATTTTTAATTATAAAATCGAATTTATTATAACTCTTTGCCATATATTAATCATTAAATTAATGTTAAAATATTTTATTAAATATATTTTCATTAAATATAATTAAAATAATTCATCAATAGATATTAATATTATCTATTAATATAAAAACATATTATGTGCATAAAAATAGTTATTCGGAAAGCATATATATTTTTTATAGTCAAATGCTTTTCTTTTCATTTCTAACTAATTGATAACCAATGAATTAATATTATAAATTTTTATACAATAATTTTTTATAATTAAATTTCTCATATTCATACCCACTAATCTAATGTCTGGTATATACCTATCACATTTAATAATAATGATTCAATAATATATCGTGGTTTAGTTAAACATTGTATTGTGCATAAAGAATGATATCAAAGTCATCAAACTTATTTAAAGGTAATTATATCATAAAATCTCATGTTTTTATATTCTTAAAAATTATAATAATATTTAAATTTAATTTCATTTACTCTAATAAAAAAAGTATTGTTTTGACATATCAAATCCTTAGGCTCCCATGAATCTTCATCAAATTTATGATTTTTCCATAAAACATTGACCAAGTGAGTGGTCTTATTAAACTGATCTTTATCTATTAGATCTATAATATCCAAAATTTATTCTTCATATTAGTGAGCATGCTCTATTGGTATCACATCTAAGTTTTGAACATGTGAAGGATCATGTGTGAACTTCCTTAGAAGAGATACATGGAATGCACCATGTATTGGGAGATATTCAGGGGAAGAACAAAGTGATAAGAAAACATCGTGGTATGATCTAGAATTTTTAAGTGACACATATATCTAAGGATTATTTTTCACTTCTTTATGAATATATTAACACTATTATTAGGATATATTCATATGAATATCTTTTCACACGCTTCAAATTCTCGATCTAATAAATTTTTGTCATCATAAATTTTCTATAAACTCTAATCCATTTTGATGTGCTGCTAAATGGATCCAATATTAAATTTAATTCTCACTATTATATTAGGACCAAATATATTTTTTCTCTAACTTTATATATTTATATTTTATTTTATTTCACTATCTAACATTGATGTATTGATATGGTTCCATCTAAATGCTCGAGTGAAAGATATTATTATAAGAAAACATGACCAATGAATGGTATTGATCGTAGAAATATTTTACATCCATATAAAATTCACTCAATATATCTTTTAGGGCTTCAATAGTCCTCTTAAAAAGTCCAATTTTCTATGTATTATATTCAATTCTAATTTTCAACTCCATGTTCAAATCTCATTGATGTCTTATCTAGAACATCATGGCGAATCTTAGAGATAGATTAGATACAATAGAATGTGGTACTCTATAAACCTTTCCATTTCCTTAAAATATAACCTTGTAATATGATCTATAGATGAATATTCTTTGATAATAGTGAAATGTGCTGACTTTTTATGGTGATCAACTACAACCAAAATAGTATTATAATATTTATATGTTTTAGGGTGGCTAGTTAGGAAATCCATGGTGATTTTTTCCTATTTCATTTATGATATGGGTAATGGTTTTAACAACCCTTTAAAATTCTATAACTTATCCTTAAATTTATAACATAACAAATATCATGAAACATACTCTGCAATATCCATTTTAATATTGTCCCACTAGAAAAACACTTTCAGATATATATACATTTTCATACTTCTATGATGGATAGAGAATGATGATATTTGAGATTTATCTAATGTATACATCTTCAATTATGGTATTTAATATACACGTAATCTATTCTTAAGACTAATCATTCTATCATAATCATGTTTTAACTCAAGAACATTCCTTACCTTATTCTGTAGTTCTATATATTCCTTTTGTTCCTTATTAATCCTGACATAGATGGATGTTTTAACATTCTTCTAATAAAGATAAGATATTTCTCCCCTCCATATTATTTCATGGACCATCTTCTATAAATCAATATGTATTTGATCTCTTTTAATCCTCATCATGGATGAATTAGTACGGTCCTTTTGACTTAGAGTCTTATTCCCATTTTTGGCCTTTCATAAATGGTATTTTATTAAGAAATCATATTATATAATAAACTCCAAACATACCCTTTATAAAATATAGAACTATTTATATGTGAATATTCAATTAAAAAATTTATGATTATTTTATATATCATATTTTTCACCATAAAGATAATTTCTCCATATTTTTAATGAAACATTTGCTGTTTCTAACTCCAAATCATGAGTCGGGTTATTTTTTTGATGAATTTCCAATTTACATGAGGCATAATTAGTCACCATATCATTGGTTATTAGGAATCCTCCTTTTCAATTATTCTATGGATCATTATAGAACAAAAACCCTTCTTCTTTATAGGGAAGTGTGAGCATAGGTGCATTGAACAAACTTTACTTTAGTTCCATGAATGTTTCTTTAAATTAATCATTATAAGAGAACATGGATCCCATCCATGTCATCTTGGATATGGGATTAGATAATTATGATAAATTTCTCACAAAGAATAAATATAATCCATTCATCCCAATAAAAATAATGATCTTGGTCATTATGGTGGTTCTGACCATTACTTAATAAATTTTTTCTTTGAAGGATCCATAGATATATCAACACTTGAGATTATATAACCTAATAAAAAAAATTTCTATATCCAAAATTCAAAACTATTGAATTTAGAATAAAACTTCTTGTTTATCAATGTATTCATCGTATTCCTCAAATGATCATCATGATTTTCATTTCTGTTGGAATATATAATAATATCATCTATAAAGACTATCACAAATTGATTAAGGTAATATTTGATTACTCTATTCATTAAATCCATAATTATAGAATGGGAATTAGTAAGTCCAAATTGTAATGTACCAAACCACAGACCACTTAATCAGTTGTCCTGTATGATTCACCATGAGGCATCAATCACGCCTCTCCATACACTAGAGGCTTCTGACAAGCAGTGAGGGCCTAGGGTATGATGGTGGGGAGACTATTCCCTCATATTAGAGTAAACATAATTGGAAATACCTAATCATCATTAATTGAAGTAAATAATCATATTTTGGAAGTAGTAAACAACATTCGAGCTGCTATATCCTGTTCAAAAGAATCCACACAAGTATCTACGTTCACTTTTTCATCCTAAGGCCTCATCCCTTTCTATCATGAAATAGATGCTCAACTTGAAAAATATTTATAAGGTTTCCATGCACACTGAGGTGCATGTATGGGGGTGAGAAATAATCTTAGTTGGCCACCCCAATGATAAAACTATAAATATTTTATCATAATTTCATGCTCATAAAATATGATCAGCCTAGATGAGACACAACTAAATATAATAAATATAGAAATAACATACAATAAAAATATAGTCAGTACTTAGATCCATAATCCCTATCAACCATATCATCTTCCAAATAAATTAGAATTTACCTAGGCCTATGCCATCACATATATCTATATATATATATACACACACACACCCATATATATATTTTTATTTATATACATGATAATGACTTTGAACCGAGACATCAGAATAAGGTGTCCATAAACAGAATCATAATAACCTCAATCCACAGTCGATCCTAGAATCATTGATCTGGTTGACTAGACATCATCTTACCAGGTCTCCAAGTTAGATGTCACACAACTAAATTCATGTATCATTAATGTAACGACCAAACCTTTTTAAATAGAAATTCCCTTCTTATATTTATGTCATCAAATAATATGAAAACACAAAATAATGAACTACTAAGTGATAAGTAACCTTTAAACATAATTTTGTCACTTATGTGTTCGGAATTTCGAAAATTCAGCATACATGGTTGTGTTCGAGATGTTTTTTGGAGTCTAATAAAACAAAAATATTTTTTTGTGAATACTAAACTGCCCTAATGAATAGTAACATACCCTTATGAATATTGATATACCATAATGAATAGTAAAGTCACCTATGATAATATAAAAATAATATTCATTTTGGAAGTACGATATACCTATATTTTTAGAATGAGTTAAGGAATGTTATAAAACGGGTTTTGATAACAAATTATTATTTTAATTAAATATTAAAATAATCATATTTAGAGAATTATTTTTAAAAAATGGACTTCATTTTTGGATTATACACATCGAAAAATGGTTAGGGTGAATTTTTGGGATTTTTCAGAAATACTTGAATTTTTGATGAATAGTAGAATCCAATATTTCACAATAAATGCTAAAAATTGATTAATTGAGTCATTGATGATGTTCTGATGATGTAAGCCCACTTGGTTCGAATTCACATGACCCATTTACTATTCTTGGTCATGGAATAGATACTATTCTTTGTCCTATTATGAAATAATAAATTAATGGATATAATATCATGAAATCCCTCCTCTCCTGCACTATAAAAACCCCCTTCACTCACTCTTTTCTCCACTCCTCTCAAGCTCCAAGACTTCTCTAAATTCTGCCCAAATCTCTCCCCAATGTCCTCCCCCAATTCTAAAAGCACTCATCCTCCTCAAAATACCAAAACCTCTCCCCTTAAGAGGTTCTCAAAGGAGGAAGTCTCAAGAGGTAAATTCCTCTTCCCAAATTTCTTTTTTTCATTCAAGTTATTTTATTTTTATTTATTTCCTCACCTACCTTCACCATAATAGTATGAAAAATATAGTAATATACATGTACTGTAATATCTTCATTCTAGTGGTATATTTTATTATAGTCTCACTTTTTCCCACCCTTTTATTTGAAAGAAATTAAATCACTGTTTGAGATGTGCTAATTTAGCACATTCGAGGACAACCGTTTATCAATTTCTATTATTATCTTTAATTATGGTCATGAAACCATTTGTGTTGTGGTTGAACCAGATTATTTTACATGTATTATATCATATTTTTTGTTTTTTATTCCTTTGGTTCAAATGGAATTAAGTTATAATGCAAAACACATTCTTTGTAATAAATCCACCGATTAACAAAAACGGTTACCAGGAAGGTTATATATATAATAATTAGACTTAACTCTATGTAAACTAATTAAAATTAAAACCATGTTACCTCCTCTATATGAATTAAAGAATATAACTTCAATTCTGTAAAACCACTTTAATCTTTCTTATAATCCAAACTCGAATATAAGTGAACTGATCTTTTCAAGCCAAGTAAACAAATGAGCCAAACAATGAAATTGAACCTTATAACTAATAAAAAAGGATTTTAATGAACTAAAAAAGGATAATAATAAATAAATTAAATATATAAGGGGTTATGGACTTATTAATTAATAAACCTAATTTGTTTATTCAGGTCATTATTAACAAGTGGAGAACACCACCGGATTTAAGGTAAGGGATCCTCTCCATTTTCTCCCGTAATCAAGATTGTCCTCTATAATATCCCTTTTTTATGTGTATTATAAAATGATGGGGTATGTTTAATAACCTCCCCCATACTTACTTTTATATTCATAATTGATTAGAAACCCCATTTCTCTCTCATCAACCCCTCTTGGTCACACCCGACACCATGCCGATAAAATCTTAACGAATTCTACATGAACCTTCTTTTTTCATTTGGGTTTCCTTATATTTCTTTCAAAATGGTGTTATATTATCTATTTATGTGAGTCTTATGACTTCTGGTTAGTTTTACAAGATTCTTATATCATGAACCTTTCATCACATTCTTCTGGGGTTATACATGATTTTGAAAGATTCCCTCCTTAGAACTTTCCGATAAGGAACCCTGTTTTAAGGGGGCTTCCCAAATTTTTACCCAAATTTCATGTGTACTCTATCCTATTTTTTAAAAAACGATTTTATTTTTAAAATCATTGTTTTTATTATGAAAACCATCTTGGTTCAATTCGGGTTTTATATAAAAGAATTTCCTCTTTTATATTTGAAAATCTCTAAAGTGTTTTCCTTAAAACCACACAAAAATGTTTTAATGCTAATGTTTCTAAAACAAATTTTAATATGTTGTCACTTATATTCTACACCACATACCATTTTATATTACTATTTTACCCTATGAATGTCCATGTATTTTCTATTTCATGGACACTTTCATGATACACCCATTGGATGTGTTTTATGTCATGATTGTGGTACCCAAGTCATTCCATGGGTACCATTATGTTCATATATGGTTGATTATGTATGATTGTTTATGTTGAAAGATTATTTATGATGAAATAATATTCATGAATATGTTGAGATGAGTGCGCCCAGATAGCGCTCTAATGCATTGGGTTAGGATACTCATGAGATGCGATGTGAAATGGGATTGGCAGTTAGCCTTGACCCATACTAAAGATATGATTTATGATTCTACCACATTTATATGATTCCATGTTTATGTGATCCCATGTTTATATTAAATGATTTTATAAGTTTCATGCATTGGATATATTTATTTCATTCCTCCTAACTCATGTGCTTGAGATGTATCCTTATGTTCGTTCCCTTGCTGGGCATTTTTGGCTCATCCCTTTGTTCATGTGTTCCTCTGGGTACCCTATGCAGACGTAAGAGCTAAAAGTAAGTTAGAAGATCTTTATGGATATTAAATAAAGAATCTTTTTAAGCCCCATGTTTTATGTTATATGTACCTAGTATTCCATGAAACTAGACTTAAAGATCATTGGCTTGTACTCTAATGGTTAGTTATGCTTGAATTAATGAAATGTTATATGAAAAAGGCCCGGGTTGCTATAGTTGGTATCTGAGGATGCTCTTGTTATTTTTGGAGATTAGTAATAGAGAATCATATTGATAAACTGAAGGATGAGACTAATTATAAGAAAATAGATCTACATTTTTTTGAGTATAGAGTAAGTGATTTATCAAGCGAATGCATCCCTGTCTGGATATGAGCAGGTAGAGGTGGCTCTAGCACAGATGTATCTAGGGGTAAAACCCGAAAACACCGCTTTGATCTAGAATCGAACGAGAACTAGTGCATGATAACTGACCTTTCTTCACTCTTGGTTACGACACACCCAGGGTATATGCTTCAGTAGATTCACGAGCTTAGTAAAAACCATTATTAAGGGACAAAAAAATCCCATAATAATATATGTTAAGAAATATAATAAGGATAACTTAGATATAAACCTAAGGAATCAAAAGTTATGATGTACTTCATCTTTATAAGTTTATCCTTTAATTTTCAATGTTTCCTTTTTATTCTCAATTGATAAGTCTTCAAGACCTCTAATTATATGTTCTTTTTCTTAGTTAATGGAGTGAAATATAATAACATATTCCAATAACCAATGTGATAGGAAATGTAATTATTTCCCTAATTAAATGCCTGATGTGATGGAAGCGGGTGCTCAAAACATCATGGATGTACTTGCTCAGCTGGATCGATTTATGAATAATAAATTTAATTAGGTGGAACGTCCCCCCTCCAATGAAAGAGAAAGTTGATGTAGAATCCTTCATGCGACAAAGGCCTCCCGTGTTTAGTTGGTCTTCTGATCCCCTCCATGCAGAACAATGGATTAACTCCATTGAAAATATTTTCTCTATCCTCCAGTGCTCGGATGAAGAGAAAGTTGTACTGACAGTCTATCATTTTGATGGTGAAGCTGATCAGTGGTGGACATCGATCAAGAATAAAAAGTCCCAAGAGGAAATTTATTCCATAGATTGGGCGGAATTCAAGGGGATGTTTTCAACAAATATTTTCCTTGAACCCTCTGTCTCAAGATAGAAAGAGAGTTCCTTGGAGTCAAGTAGAAGGAAGATGATTCCATCAGGGCGAATGATTTGAACTCTACAATGCGTTAAATGTATGACTATTTCTTTGTCATGAACACCAAAAACAAGGTGGATCGCTTCATTAGCGAACTAAAGATGAGTCTATGAAAAGTGTTAGAAATTCGAGACATCGACATCTATGAGGATATTGTCCATTTTCCCCTCAAGGTTGAAATGGAGATTGGAGACTCTCAGTGGTGTCATGGTCCTGGTGACAAGAAGCGGAAAATGGATAACAACATGGGTGGTTCATCAAACAAATACAATGATGTAAAGAAGACTCACTTTCCCCTTTGCAATAATTGTGGGAAGAAGCATCTTGGTGACTATCTCAAGGGAATAAGGAATTGCTTCATATGTGTAAATTTTGGTCATCTGGCCAAGAACTACAGAAGGGATATGAAAAATCCCACTACTTCTGAATATGAATGGAAGGTTCAGATCAACACTCAGCCTGCAGTGCGGTGTTTTAATTACAAGGAGCTTGGGCATTATGCGAACAATTACCCTAAGCTGAGGGTTGTCGGAGGCAATCAGCAACAACATCCAAGGCAAGAAGGAAGGGCTTGTGTTATCACTACTTTAGAGGTGGAGTCAGAATAAGATGTGGTTACATGTACGCTTTTTATTCATTCAAGAATAGTGAACGTACTACTTGATTCTGTTTCTACACATTCTTTCATATCTTTCAAGTTTAGTATAACTATTCAACCACCACCTCAAAATTTAGAGGAAATGTCATCCATGAGAACATTTAATGGGGAAATTATTTCATCTGTTGTTTATAACTCCTCCTTGGTTAATGTTTGTGGACTAAACCTCCCAGCAAATCTTGTCATACTTCCTTTCTTGGAGTTTGATGCTATCATGGGCATGGATTGACTATCTTTGTACAAGGCCAACATAAATTTTCTTGAAAGGGAGATTACTCTTCACATACCAAAGCATCCTCTGATTCTTTACAAGTTCAAGGAGGAAGATGAGGCTCCTTTAGAAGCATCGTCTCATGTGTGGATATTACTTCCTTATAAGCATGCATATCTAGCTCAAATGATTGAGATAAAGGAGGGAATAATGCTTGAAGACATACCCATCGTGAGGGATTACACTGATTTATTCCCTGATGAGTTTCCTGGTCTTCCTCCTGACCGATAGGTTGAGTTCTCATTTGAACTTATCCTTGGATCTCTACCAATCTTAAAGACACCTTATAGAATGTACACCATAGAGCTAGAAGAGCTGAAGAAGCAGTTACAGGAGAATATGGATAAGGGTTTTATATGCCCAAGTGCTTCACTGTGGGGTGCTCTAGTTCTCTTCGTCATGAAGAAGGATGGATCAATGTGACTCTGCATTGATTATTGTGAGCTAAATAAAATCAATATAAAGAACAAGTATCCCCTTCCACGGATTGATGACTTCTTCGAACAGCTTCATGGGGCCAGTTATTTCTCTAAGGTGGACCTTTGTTTGGGATATCACCAACTAAAGGTGGGGAAGGAAGATATTCCCAAGACTGTCTTTTGAACGAGGTATGGACAATATGAGTTCATAGTGATGCCCTTCTGACTCAATAATTCTCCAGCAATTTTCATGGATTTAACGAATCGAGTCTTCAGAGATTACCTCGACAAATTTTTGGTGGTCTTTATTGTTGATAGTCTGATATACTCCAAGAGCAAGGAGGAACATGAGGAGCATTTGGAAAGTGTGTTAATGAATTTGCGAAGGGGGAAGTTGTATGAAAAGTACAGTAAATGTGAGTTTTGGATGGAGGAAGTATCATTATTGGGGCATGTTATCACCAGAAAAGGGATATCTGTGGACCCTTCCAAGATGAAGGAAATTGAAGAGTAGATGAGGCCAACTTATTTAATGGAGATCCGTAACTTTTTAGGTCTATATGGGTATTATTGATGATTTGTGAAGAACTTTTCATGATTGTGAAACCCAATGAACAGGATGACACGGAAGGGAGTAAAGTTCGTATGGACACAGTAATGGGAAGACTGTTTCATGGAGTTGAAAAAGAGGCATATCACTTTGCCGGAACTCACACTCCCTTCAAGTGGAGAACTCATTGTGGTGTATAATGATGCTTCTAATAAATGATTAGGCTCTATGATAATGAAAAATGATAAAGTGATATCCTATGCCTCAAGGAAGCTGAAAATCCATGAGCAAAACTATCCCACACATGATTTGGAGTTGGCAGTTGTGATCTTTGCATTGAAAATATGGCGGCATTATCTCTATGGGAAAAAATGTGAGATATATACTGACCACAAGAGTCTCAAATAGATATTCACACAAGAAAGATCTTAATATGCACCAACAAATATGGATAGATCTCATCAAGGATTATGACTGCTCAATCCACTACCATCCTGGTATGGAAAACAAGGTGGAGGATGCTCTAAGTAGAAAGGATACTACATCTTTATCAATGGTGAGAATTGAAAAGGATCTTATCTTCTTGGATTTTCAAAGGCTGGACATGGGAATCATTAAGGGAGGAACATCATCAATCCTTTCTCAAATGATTTCTCAACCATCCCTCATGGAGAAAATAATGGTTCCTCAAAGAAAGGATGTGGAAATTCAGAAAAGGGTGGAAGCTGTTAAAAATGGAAAATCCTCCGATTTCAAAATTGATGAGGAAAGAGTTGTAAGATTTGGGAAATGATTATGTGTACCATCTGATACAGAGATAAAGAAGGATCTATTGAATGATGCACATATCTCAACCTTCTCTATCCATCATAGGAGTACCAAAATGTAATGTGATCTCCGAGAACACTTCTGGTGGGATTACATGTAGAAGGAGATTGCGGAATATATATCAAGGTTCTTGGTATGTCAGTAAGTTAAAGTCGAGTGCCAAAAGTCCAAAGGTTTGATGCAGCCATTACCTATAACCATGTGGAAATGGAAAAATGTTACTATGGACTTTGTCACGGGTCTCCTGAAAATGTCGAAGGGAAATAACGCGATATGGGTTGTGGTTGACCGAATCTCCAAGACATCCCATTTCATTGCTATTCGGGAAGATCTCTTGCTTGGACAACATGCAATGTTATATGTGGAGGAAGTGGTGATATTGCACGATGTTCCACTCTCAATTGTATCAGACCATTATACAAGGTTCACATCTAAATTCTAGAGGATCCTTCAACATTTTTTGAGTACTGAATTAAATTTCAGCATGGACTATCACCCCCAAACTGATGGCTAGTTTGAAAGAACTATTCAGAAGATTGAAGATATGCTTAGAGCCTGCTCTTTAAAATTCAAAGGTGGATGGGATCCGTATCTTCCATTGGTTGAGTTCTCATACAAAAATTGCTTCCACTCGAGTATTCAGATGGGTCCATATGAAGCTTTGTATGTAAAGTGATGTAGAACTCCAACATGTTGGGATGAAGTTAGAGAAAGACAGCTACTTGGACCTGATCTTGTTCAAGAGATGACAGAGAAGGTTCAAGTCATCTAGAAACACATCCAAGCTTCTCAAAGTTGGAAAATGAGATATGCTGAAGACCATTTAAGTGACTTGGAGTTCAATGTTGGAGATAAAGTCTTCTTTTGATTATCTCCATGGAAGAGAGTCATGTGATTTGGGAAGAAATGGAAGCTAAGCCCAAGGTATATTGGACCCTTTGAGATCCTTGACCACATAGGAGCAGTGGCCTATCATCTTTCACTTGCCACAAATATGGCTTGAGTTCATGATGTTTTCCATGTATCACACTTGAGGAAGTACATATCTGATCCCTCACATGTACTAAACTCAGAGGTGGTGCAGTTGTAAGATCATCTATCCTGTGAGGAGTATCCAGTAAAGATTTTGGATCGGAGAGATAAGGTTCTACGAAACAAGACAACCCATCTATTCAAAGTGTTGTGGAGGAACCATATGTTTGAGGAAGCAACATGGGAATTGGAGGAAGAAATGAAGGAAAAGTACCCACACCTGTTTTTGGAAAAGTATGTAAAATGAAATTTCGAGGGAGAAATTTCATAAGGGGGGAAGAATGTAACGACCCAAAGATTTTCAATGGAAATTCCCTTCTTATATTAATGTCATAAAATCACATGGAAACACAAAACAATGAACTAATAAGCTATAAGTGACCTTTAAATATAAGTTTTTCACTTATGTGTTTGGAATTTCGAAAATCCGGCATACACAGTTGTGTTCAAGATGTTTTTTGGAGTCCAATAAAACAAAAATATTTTTTTGGTGAATAGTAACCTACCCTAATGCATAATAACATACCCTTATGAATAGTGATATACTCTAATGAATAATAACTTCACCTATTATAGTATAAAAATAATATTCATGTTGGAAGTACGATATACCTATATTTTTAGAAAGAGTTAATGAATGTTTTAAAACTAGTTTTGATAATAAATTATTATTTTAATTAAATATTAAATTAATTATATTTAGAAAATTATTTTTGAAAAATGGAATGCATTTTTGGATTCTACACGTCAAATAATGGTTATGGTGAATTTTTGGGATTTTTCTGAAATACTGGAATTTTTGATGAATAGTAGAATCTGATAATTCACAATAAATATTAAATAATGGATTAATTGAATCATTGATGTTGTTCTACTTATGTAAGCCCACTTTGATCAAATTTTAATGACCCATTTACTATTCTTGGTCATGTAATACTTACTATTCTTTTTCTTGTTAAGAAATAATAAATTAATGAATATAATATCATGAAATCCCTCCTCTCCTCCACTATAAAAACACCCTTCACTCCCTCTTCTCTCCACTCCTCTCAAGCTCCAATACTTCTCTAAATTCTACCCATATCTCTCCCCAAGGTCATCTGTCACATCCAAAAGCTCTTATCCTCCTCGAAATAACAAAACCTCTCCCTTTAATAGGTTCTCAAAGGAGGTAGTCTCAATAGGTAAATTCCTCTTCCCAAATTTCTTTTTTTCTTTAAAGTTCCTTTCTTTTTATTTCATTCCTCACCTCCCTTCACCATAATAGTATGAAAAATCTAGTAACATACATGTAATGTAATGTCTTCATGCTAGTGGTATATTTCATTATATTCTCTCCTTTCCCCACCAATTTATTTTAATGATATTAAAGCATCGTCTGAGATGTGCTAATTTAGCACATTCAAGGAAAACAGTTTATCAATTTCTATTGTTATCTTTAATTATGGTCATAAAACCATTTGTGTTATGGTTGAACCAGATTATTATACATGTAATATATCCTATTTTTGTTTCTATAATCATTTGGATCAAATGGAATTATGTTATAAAGCAAAACACATTCTTTGTAATCAAATCCACCGATTAACAAAAACTGTTACCACCAAATATTTTTTTTTTGAATTTCAAAATGGCCACTTTTAGGGTGACCGGTAACCAAACACCACAAGGTAAACAAAAACAAAGTTATCCAGTTAGAAATTCAAAATTCAAAAACACATGATGGGCCCGTGGATCGAGGAGACCTCAACCCGAGAGACACCCATCATCCGAAATCACATCGCCTGCCAACCTTCATCATCATTGTCTTCTGTCATCGTCCAATATCCACCTTCTATATCACCAGCCAATCCCACACTAGCTCGCTGGAAGATCCATTCTTTTTAGTTCATCAACACAATAAAAAAAAACAAAAACATTCCACCATAGAAACATTAAGCAACCTTGAATTCTGAATGAACCATCAATGAGGGCCTCCACCAAAAGAGATGAAACACATTAACCAATCCAACATGCATTGAATGGTAAATCATCCATAGAAAAAACCCTGTAAACATCACCAAATTTTTGAGAAAAAACTCCAATCAAAACCGACAAACCAGAGTGGTAACCATGAATGAGTTGATGCCGATTGTAAACGCATCATCAAAGGGGTGAGCGCCTGGAACACTGATGACCACCAAACCGCACTTCCCAAAAACTTATATGAATCCACTACGCCAGATCTGACATGGAGAGGTACAGTAAAATGTGATATTAGAGCAGCGATCAGAGTGGCCAGATATCCCAGCTATGACATCTTCTACGAGGAAGAAACTGGACGCCAACGAAACAGGAAAAGCCGTCACGGAGTGCCTTGAAGACCCTCAGCCGCCGAACCACTAAACCCAAAGACTCTAAGAAACCTCCACCCCAGATCTGACCTAGAGAGTGCAGAAGAACAAGAAGCCAGAGAAGTGCTCAATGTAGACAAAGTCTTTAATGAAAAACAAACTTCAACAGAAATATCGTTGGTCTGCCATTCCGTCATGAACATCGAACGCGAGCCAACAACACAGGCAAGAACACAACCAAATCCAAAAACAAATCCAAAAGGGTCATAATAAATAAATTACATATAGAAGAGTTTCTGAACATATTAATTAATAATCCTAATTTTTTTATTCAGTTCATTAATAACACGTGGAGAACACCACCAGATTTAATTTAAGGGATCCTCTCCATTTTCTCCCGTAATCAAGATTGTCCTCTATACTATTTGTTTTTATGTGTACTAGAAAATTATGGGGTATGTTTTAGAACCTCCCCCATAATTCCTTATGGATTCAAGAGTGATGAGAAACCCCATTTCTCTCTCATCAATCCCTCTTGGTCACACCTGACACCATGCTGATAAAATCGTAACAAATTCTACCCGAACCTTCATTGTTCTTTCGGGTTGCCTTATATTTCTTTCAAAATGGTGTTATATTATCTATTTATGTGAGTCTTATGAATTTTTGTTAGTTGTACAAGATTCTTATAAAGAGACCCTTACATCACATTTTTTCGTGGATATACATGATTTTTAAAGATTCCATCCTTAGAACATTCCGATAAGCAAACCTGTTTTAAGGGGACTTCCCAAATTTTTACACAAATTTCAAGTGCACTCTATCCTATGTTTTAAAACACCATTGTATTTATAAAATCAGTATTTTTATTATGAAAACCTTCTTGGTTCATTTCTGGTTTTATATAAAAGAATTTCCTCTTTTCTATTTGAAAAATTCTAAAGTGTTTTCCTTAAAACCACACAAAATTTTTTTAATGCTAATGTATCTAAAAAACATTTTTAATATGTTTTCACTTATATTCGACACCACATACCATTTTATATGCCTATTTTACCCTATGAATTTACATGTATGTTCTATATCATGGACACTTTCGTGATACGCCCATTGGATATGTTTTATGTCATGATTATGGTACCCAATTCTTTCCATGGGTAACCTTCTGTTCATGTATGGTTGATTATGTATGATTATTTATGTGGCAAGATTACTTATGTGGAAATAATATTCATGAATATATTGAGATGGGTGCACCCAGATAGTTCTCCAATGCATTGGTTAAGGATAAGTCTAATGAGATGCGATGTGAAACGAGATTGTCGGTTAGCCTTGACCCATACTAAATTGGGAAACAAGATTGGCAGTTATCCTTGAACCATACTAAAGAATTGATTTATCATTCTGTAACATTTATATGATTCCATGTTTATGTGATCACATGATTATATTAAATGATTTTATAAGTTACATGCTTTAGACATCTTTATGTCATGCCTCCAAACTCATGTGCTTGAGATGTATCCTTATGTTCATTCCCTTACTGGGAATTTTTAGCTCATCCCTTTGTTCATGTGTTCCCCAGGGTACCCTATGTAGATGTAAGAGCTCAAATGATGTTAGAAGCTTTTTATGGAGATTAAAAAAGAATTTTTTTTAGCCACATGTTTTATGTTATATGTACCCAGTCTTCCAAGACACTATACTTAAGGACCCTTGGCTTGTACTCTGATGGTTAGTTATGCTTGAAATAATGAAATGTTATATGTAAAAGGCTAGGGTCACTATAATTAACTAGATCCCCGTGTTTTTAATCTTGATCGACAATACATTCTTTCACCAGTGATATAATGACTCTAAGAAAACTATGTAACTATAGGGGGATATATGTCCTATTTCATGGTTCGCCCATCCACACCTCCAATAACTAAGATTAATGATTACATGTATCAACTGGACATCATAGAAATGTGGAATTAAGTGTGATTTATTACTACTCAATCGGTGTGCAATCAGTATAATGTTGGATTTCCATGTCCTAACCCATAGGAAATCCTGACATTGGAACGTGGATAATTCCTAGAGGGTATGGACCTATGGTGATATGTAAGGTATACTCTACCAATATGATATAAAAAATATGATCATTTAAATTCATTCTCAAGATCCTCATCCCCAAAAAATTATAGTTTATACATTAATGGTGAATCCATAGACGCTAGGGAGTATACTAGGCATCAAATAAAGATATAAAGTCCATCCTTGGGGATCTCATCAGCACCCTATTGTTTGTGCGAAATGTCCCCACCCAAAATTTTTTTACATCCCCGAGAATTATAAAATACTATCCATTCCTAGAGTGACCTCGTATAAGAGGGATTCTAATTCACTCTCACAAAACTACCTCTGGACTCCAAATCAAGGAGGAATCTTAGTGTAAAATGGTACTTCCATTAGAAATAATTGTATAATTCAACCTAGTATGATCCTAAGCTGGTGGATGGAAATTATTGCTGGTAGTCCAAGTAAAATAAGCCTTAGAAGCTAGATTCTAACTTGTACATTTGGAAATCCCATGATCGTAAGGCTCAACAGTCAGATCATAGGAATTATGTCTGGGTATCATGATAATATAATAGTTAGTATAAAGGGACCATTAGTAGGGTCCCAGTAACGATGTATGGAAAGCCCCATAATAATATCTAATCAAAAGGATATAATGCTAGACCCTGTGGAGTACATATGTGAATCTCAATAATAATAATATACAACATCATGTCTGGAACGTCGACCATAAACTAGGAAACACATTTAGATATCATAGTTGCATCACATTTAACCATGGTAATACATAAATAAGGATTGATGGAAGATGAACAATGAAACCACCACTACTTCCATATACTTTCAACTTACACATTCGACAAAGGTTCTAAGGTGAAACCCACTAACATCACTTCCCAAAATCCTAACAAACTCGCTTAGGGATGGTCATATTTCAAGGTACTCATTCACTACTTGCAATTAGTGTGCTCCTAGCAGCAAATCAGATAGAGGTTTTATTATATCATTCAATATCATGCAGGACACTAGTTGTTTTATTTGTTGTCATTGTTCTGATGATACGTGTATCAAATGATACTCCTCATTTGTTGATCTGGGTGGTGGATAGATAATGGGTTCTTTTTCATTGTGTACCCAATTCTAATATTATGTGTATGTCTAAGAAAAGGTAAGGATCAAGCTTTTCATCACATTTTTTGCATCATAACGACTTGTTCTCCTATTTTTATGATTCCCACACTTTTGACCTTATCATGTTTTTTATTTAAAATCATAATTGTTGCAAACAAATTTCACCTCATGCATCCTATTTGTAATCTTAATTAATAATTTTAGGGGGTGTGGGTTAAGAAACCAACTCTAGATCATTCTTTCTCTATCCTCATTGGTTTTATTAGCTCTTATTTGTATGCACTGATAACAGTGTTCCAATCTTTTTTAAAAAACCTAACCATTTGAAAACTCATCACGACAACATGATATTTTTGTGGAAGCCACCCATTTTCGTCACATATCCTTGGTGAATCAAAGCTCAAATCCCACCACTCAACTGCCTCCATATATCTAATCAGACATTCAAAGAGGGTCTTCGATTTTATTCAACCTAGTGAGGTAGGCCTTATAATTTAATTCATTTATTTTTTGATTAATTTTTGGTTTCTTCTTATATAATTTTTTTTATGATATGTTGTTTATGATCCATTGTTTAGGATTTGTTTGTGCCCCGATGTTTAGGGAACGATTTGTGGTCTATTTTTGGTATTGACTACCTATATATGAGTGGATGTTTATACCAACTCATCAATTGGATCTTAAAGAAAAATAAGAAAATAATTTTTTTTGTTATGATGTCTCTTATTTCAGTCATGAACATTAAATTTTAGAAATCGAAATACAATTGATTCACTACATTCAATTAGTGTGATCTTATTATCAAATCAGATATAGGTTTTAATATATCTATCAATATCGTGTAGGCCATTTAATGTTTTATTTTTTTTTAATTGTTCCAATGATAATTGTATCAAATGATAATGATCATTTGTTGATCAAGGTGGATTATAGATAAAGGGAGATTTTTTTTGTGTGCACTCGCTGCTAATCTTCTATATGCATCTACGAGAGGGTAAGGATCAATATTTGAATAAACTTTTTTTGTTGCATGATGAATTGTTATCCTCTTTTGATTTTTCCTAAACTTTTGATCTTCTCAATTCATTTATTTAAAATCATTTCTAGTGAAGAAAAATTTCACATCATTCATCCTATTTGTATTATTTTTTAATAATTTAAGGGTTTTGTGTTGGGAAACCAACTCTAGATCATTTTTTAAAAAAAAAATCACTACTTATAATCATTTTTTATAACTTTATAGTATGTATTAATAATAATTTTTATTTTTTGATGAAATTTTCTTCATTTGGAACTCTTCTTAAAATCACTCTCAGCCTAGTTATCTTTTATATCCTTCTAATGAATTCTATTTCTCAATGGAATATAATTTTCTTTAAGTCCATGTTGGTTTCCTACATCTATTATAGTTAAATATTTCCTGATACATATATTAGAGACACAGTTGACATGGAAATAATTCTATGAATAATATCATTAACATCATTAGTATAATTGGTACCTTTATTTCAATAGTGATTATATTTTAAATAATTAAGGGAAAACTTAAAAACTACCCCTATAATCTAAAATAAAATCACATGTATTTTTCCATTCCAATATAGCTTATCAGTTATCCTTACATTTCATATGGGTCATCATGAGTTTATTTAAAACATATCATCTATTTAACTTTTACTAAGTACTTCAAAATCCCTATTTATGAACCTAATAGGATGAATATGAACCAAAAATGGATGGATACTAACATTTTTACAAATGTATACAAACATGGAGTTAAAGAGTTCATCATGTTTGAAAAAGAACATGTAGATGACCCTTTTAAACTCCTCTGTCTATGTTTACATTGTTTTTATTCAAGAGAAATTTGTTCGAAAGAGTTGGAAGAACAGTTAATTTGTCATAGAATATATCAAATATATAAATGTGGGAATAATCATGGGGAAAAATGAATATTAACCTCAATTGGGATGATACTATGGTTTATGAATTATATGATATGACTACCATTGTAAATGATGATAGTGATCACATGGATGAAATGAAAATGGAAATTGATGATAACCTTACTGATTGCCCAATTTTTTATGAGGAGTTAAATAGATATTCCAAGAATCCATTGTATACCAGTTGTACTAAATACACAAAATTTTATATTGTATAGAAGTTATATAATGTGAATGCTAGAAACGGATGGAGTGACACCAGCTTTACAGAACTACTTGGTCATTTGAAAGATATCATACTAAAAGAAAATAAACTAACATGTAGAACATATGATGATGAATGAATGTTACGTTAAATGGGAATGATCTCTAAAAAATACATGCTTGTCCAAATGAATGCATATTTTTTCACAAGTACCATGAATCACTCATGAAATTCCCTATGTGTGGTGTGGATTGATAAAAGAAAACTGTATCAAGTCCTTCAAAATCTATATGGTATTTTCCAATTATTATATAGTTTATAAGACTATATAGATTTTAGGAAACCAAATGACAATTAACAAGGTATGAATATATATGAATTAAATATGGGAAGCCACGTCATCCAATATATTCTCCTCACTGGATGAAAATTGATTATGACTTTCCTAAAATTGTAGATAAGCTGAGAAACATTAATCTTTCATTATCTACAGATGGAATAATTTATTTTTGTGTAAAGAGTAGTACTTATAGTATATGTACCCTAAAGTTGGTAAATTATTACATACCACTATGGTTATGAATAAAGCACAAATACATTATGTTATCTCTACTTATATATTGACCAAAGAAACCCAGAATGATATTGATGTCTATTTAAATCCAATGATTTAAGACCTGAAATTGAAACGGGATACAAGTGTTATAATTTATGATTCTCATATAAGTAAATAATTCTTATCGAGTGCCATATTGTATGGAATGATAAATGACTTCCCCTGTAATGGAAATTTATCAAGCTATAGAATTAATGGCATTTTGTCGTGTCCCATTTTTCAAAAACAAAAATTCATAGTTAGGATGAAACATTAATCAATGAAAGTGTTTTTAAGAGATCAAAATGGTTACCTCAAAGACAGAAATATCGATCTTGGATGATATCATTCGATGGGAATATTGAACAAGGTGGAACACTATCTCCAGCAATGGGTGATCAACTGTACAAAAAAAGTAAAAAGACTGAAATTGTTTCTAGTAAACCATTTTTGAAAAACCTTACAAAATCAAGTTGGAAGAAGAGATCAAATTTCTTTGATTTAATGTATTATAAATTTTTTTATGTTAGAATTTTTCTTAATGTCATTCATGTATAAAAAATGTATTTGATAGTTTTATAGGCATGTTAATAAATGTTCCTGAAAAAAATGATTTATGGAATCAAGCCTAGGTTTGACTTGACTGAAATAGGGATAAGGGAAGAGTTGGCACCAGTGACGGGTAAAAGGTGGACGTTTCTTCCTCCACCAGCTTACACTCTATCCAGACTGGAAAAATTATAAATTCCCTTTTTTCCTTATGAGTATAAAATTTCCCTGGGGGTATTCATAAAATATCAAGAATGTTTTGTCAATGACTAATTTTAAGTTACAAGGACTAAAATCACATGAATGACATGTTTTGATACAAGATTTAATGCATGCTACTTTCCATCGCATTGTACCTCAAAATGTACAATGTACATTAACCAATATCTGCTTAATTTTCAATGCCATATGTAGTAAAGTTGTAGACCCGATGAAGTTTCCCGTCATGAATAAAAATATTTCAATCATATTATATAAATTAGAAATGTTCTTACCACCATCATTATTTGATATAATGGTCCACCTAATGGTTTATATGGAAAAATAGGTTCAGATATGTGGTCCTATCCATTACAGATAGATATACCCTATTGAATGATATATGATGATTTTGAATGGGTATTTCAGGAATCAGTGTTGGTCAGAAAGTTGTATTGTAGAAGGATATATTGTTGAAGAATATATTGAATTCTATACTGATTACCTATAAGATGTTGAAAGCATTAGTGTCCCAAATTCTCATCAGAGAGAATACCTTATGGGTGAAAGGACTTCCAGAAGATATGTTTTTACAATTACCTTGATAGATCGGGAGAAAACACATCTTTATATATTACATAATTATGAAGATGTTGATCCATACATTGAATCCCACGAAAAAATTCCTAGCGATTTGAATCCATCAAGGGCTGAATGATGGAAATTAGTTACAAATAAATAAAAATTTATATGATGGTTCAGATATCAAATTTATAAGGAGTTATCAAAAAATATAAATTCAATTATCAAATGACTTTAATGGCTAGTGAGAGGACAAAATGTAAATGTTTTATATTACACTGGGTTTGTAATCAATGGGTATACGTTCTTTAAAATAGAACACGATGAATTCATTATGATGCAAAAAAATGGTGTTACACATGTGGGTGAAGCGATGCACATATCTAGTTCCAAGGATAAAAATACAATTTAGGAAAATATGTCATATTTTGGAATTATTGAAAATATATTCAAGTTGGATTATACATCATTTCAAGTGCCACTTTTCTATTTCAAATGGGTTGACAACATCAATGTATTGAAATTTAATGAAATGATATTTGTAAAGGTGAATTTCAATGTATATGGGAAAAAATACGATCCACTCATAATGGAATCACAAGAAGTGCAAGTATTTTTTTCTCTGATATAACAAATAATAATTGGTCGATTGTCTAGCTGGAAACTAAAACCAATGTTGATTTAGATGAAAATTAAATTGAGGATGACCCTTTAATTGGGACATCACAATCATTTCATGATGGCACTATTTTAGTTTTTCATTATAAGGGACCATAAATAAGGGATTTGGATTCTCAAAATAGTATCCAAATACCTGAAACCTTTAAAAAAAGAAAGAGAAGTCAATGAGAAGGTAAGTGTTTTTTAATATCTTATTTTTTCCGCATAATATTATATGTTCTCAATTGCATTAACATAATCTAAATTAAATGTTTGAAAACACATAAAAAATGTCTTCTACACATTATGATGTTACCAATCCCTTGGATGAACAAACTATAATGTAGGAACCCCTTTGGAAATATGTAAAGGTAATGTTATGATATAATTTACCTATTTTACCAAAAAAATATATAATGGAATGTAGATTTCATTTTCATTATTCCTTGAAGAGTTTTTTTAAATTATTACTAATTAGCAATAGTTTTCTTATATAGGTGTTTTATTTTTCTCAAGTAGGGGGTGATTTGTTCAACAATAACATGATTCGGGTCAGGATTAAAATACCAAGGAACATTGATGTTTTTGAATGTTTGTAATAATTTATATTTTTTTAATTTTATAAAACAATGTTTGAAATGTCTATAATAATGTGTTTTTTTGTTATTTGTGTTGTAAATTTCATTTTATTTAAATTCTACATTGGGAAATGAGTTTTTTGTTAGTAATTGTGTTTTTGGTGTCTTTATGCTGTGTTTCTGGTGTTGTGGTGTGTTCTAACAGCACACTATAGTGGTGCTACAGTGTTCATTTACAACACACTATAGTATATACCTTTATCAACATTTCTATCTACACTGATAAAAGTCCTTTATCAGTGATTCTAAAGGTATCTTTTAGAAGTGCTAAAATAAAGTGCTGATAAATGAGATCTTTATTGATGTTGATAAAAGTTCGGGGCCTTTAACATTTCCCAAGCTACCAAGGATTTTCTAGCACTGATAAAGGGTATTTCAAACATCATTAAAGGCCAGTTTTTTAGTAGTGTGTCGATATTTACCTACAAGGGTCAACATCATGTAGACACCATCATCTCACTGATCCACATTATACCATAAGAACCTAGATCATTTAATCATAATTTCATTCCAATATATATAGTAAAACTCTGTATAGGTTGTTAATGAAGTTTTAAATAACCTAACCTAAGTAACAACACCCTACGAGGGGTAACAATGTTAGGAATTATGTACCCAATTGGCTTATTAGGGTCACTGCACTTCCTATGCACAAGGAATGAGTCATCAGCCACATTAAAAAATTCATCACTGTAGATCCATATAGCCTTGCATAAAAAGAATATATATATCCTCCCAATTAATTATAATTAAACCAAAAACCTATACAGGAAAACACCATTTAGGTTTTTGTTGAAAATTTAATCAATTTTACTCTATTTGAAGTAATGAAACAAATTATCATTTCTATAACATGTGAATCCTATGTTCCACAAATGATGCATATGATGCCTATGGCCTTTGTCATCCAAGAGTCAAAATCAATAAATGGACTCTTTCTAATGGTTGAAGATCTATATACCCATCAATAAATCATAAAATCTACACAAGAGGTTCATCTCTCAAGGAAAATGTCATATAAAACTATAACATCGCATATCAAGAATAGTAATCCTTTATCCCTAGAAATTAGGACTTCTTACAAGAACATGTTTTTGGATTCACTAGTCTGATATCCACCATATGTTTGGACACATTCATAATACTCCTTTCTACCATATACCAAATAGTAATACAATAAGAAAGGAATACTGAGGATACCATTTTGTTACATCCCAACCTCAATTCCCCTAAAATGATGATATGTACCAGTTCACCACAAGGCCTCAAGAATGCCTCCCCATGAAGTAGAGGCTACTGACTAGTAGTGAGGGCCTAGGGTGTGATAGTGGGGAGAATATTCCCATATACCAGAGTAAGCAAAAATGTAAATAATTTTGCATCATCTATAGAAATAAATAATTAGAGTGTAGAAGTAGTAAATAACCAAAATAGAACATGTTGTAATAATAAAAGAAATGATATAAAATCTTGAATATTCATATCATAAATAAAACACTAGTCACCTATTGGTCGTATCATACATATAGGAGTACATAAAGAAAACTAATATTAAAGTAATGGGCTCTACCACTAACTCTGTGCCAGACCACATTCCTGGTCCCCAAGACATTGTCGAGCTACTTTATCCCAATCAAAATAATCTACATGAGCAGTTATGATCATTCACACAAAATTTTGACTTAACCCTATGCATCATGCAATCTACTCTCAACCTGAAAATAAGTCATAAGGTAGACACACACACACACGGATGTCCATGTACAAGGGTGACAAATAATCTCTGTAGTCTACCCCAAAAATGAACATATAAATCTACTATCATAAGTTCATTCTCATGAAATATTATCAGCCTATATGAGACGTAGCTAAATATATTAAATACATAAGAAACATAAAATAGAATGATAGTTGCACCATGAGTCTGTAATCACTATCGACCATATATTCTTCTACGTAATTTGGAATGTCCCTAGGCCTATACCATCACATATATCTATATATATATATATTCCCATATATATATATATGTGTGTGTGTGTGTGTGTTTGTGTGTGTCTGTGTCTGTGTGTCTGTGTGTGTCTGTGTGTGTGTGTGTGTTTGTGTGTGTGTGTGTGTGTGTACGTGAGAAGAACATTGACTCAAGACATCATATGAGGGTTTCCCTAAACAATATCATAATTAAATCAACCTACAGTTAACCCTAGAATCTCATATATAGTTAAACGGAAATCTTGTGACTATGTATCTATGTTTTATGTCATACCAATCTATTCATTTATCATTAAGTAGATCCTTGGGTCTGTAATCCTGATAAAAATTTCCTACTTTTCTCAATGCCATAATGTCTTTGAGAAAGGTATGTCACCACAGGGGGGATACTTATAGTTTCACTAGTTTCACCCGTGATCACCTCCAATAACTAAGATAAAGGATTATAGGTATCAACTGTACATCATAAAAATGTGGAATTGATCTATATTTAATTCTACTCAATCCACAAGTAATCTATCCTGATGTTAGATTCCTAGGTCTTTGCCCGTGGGCAATCCCAATAGTGAAACTTGGATAATCCATAAGAGGGATGTCCCTTAGGTAATATATAAGGAATAATCTCCTGATCTAGTAAAACAACATGAAATAATTCAGTAATTAGTTCAATTAACTTGACATGAAATATATCTATAAAATACTATAATGGTGCTTCCACTGACCTTAGGTATTATCATAGGAATCAAATGAAGAGATCAATTCCATCCTAAGGGATCTCATCAGCATCCAGTTTCTCAGTGTAAATGTTCCCACCCCAAACCATTATGTAATTCCTTGGAAAGATAGTATACTATCAATTATTAAAGGGACCTGGTATAAGAGGGTTTCTAATTCAATCTCAGTAACATGACTCTATATCTATAATTAGGGAGGAATCATGGGGACAAATGATAATTCCATTAACAGTAGTAGTGAAATTCATCTATGGACCCCTGGAAGAATGTCAGGTAGTCCCACTAGAATAAGGCTCGAAATTTGGGTTCAAGGTAGTATATCTGAAAATACAAATATAGTAAGGTTTTGACATCCAAATACCTAAATGTATTTCTGGTTATCATGATAAAATAATAGTCAATATAAAGGGATCCTCATACCGGTCCTAGAAAGTATTTCTAGGCACCCCAATAATAATATTTTATCAAGAGGCTCAAAATCCAGACCCATGGAAGTATATATTTCTATCCCAATAATAATAATATACTGCATCATGTTTGGTATGTCATACATAAACTAGGAAAAACATCTAGTTTCCATAGTTTAATCGACAATAACCATGTGAATACATAAATAATTAGTGTGGGTGGACTAAAATATAAACCCACAACTACTACCACATTCATGTGGCTTACACATTTAGTATAGTTTCTATGGTGAGACGATATACCCTCACTACCAAAACCCCTAATGCACTAACATCTGGTTATTCAACCATCGGGGCACCAATTAGGTCCCTCAGTTAAAAAAACATGAGAGGCATCCTACATGGGATCCTTGAGGTCTACACATAAGCTGAGTCATCTTAATCAGTATCCTCAATAGTAAAGGAAAAAAAAGGAATTCTACATGGGATCCTTGATGGAATGTCAAAAGAGGCATACTATATGGGATCCTTGGAATAGTATATATGAAGTGGCATCCTACATAGTAATCTAAATAAAAATGTATGTCGGTAGAAAAATCATACATGGGATCCTAATAATGTTATACATCGATAGAGGGATCCGGCATGGGATCCTTTGAATGCGTAATTAGGTATATGGATCCTAAAATTAATTACTTAGGTCGACATGTATGTGAAGGATTCCCACATGTGACCCTCTGTAATTGTAATAAGGTAGAGGTACCCTACATGGGATCGTCTAGGTGAAATGGTAAGATGGCCTCTTGGCTAAAAAAAAGAAAAATCATTAAACAACCATCTAGAGAGATGACTCACAGACCACCTCAGATCAAGGGTCTCACTCTTTAGAGATAGATTAATTCAATTATTAGAGGAAGAACCTATCAATTTAGGAAAACACATAAATCACCACATAGGAGTCCTGAAATACAATCAAGAATAGTACCATCATGATCTACTCAGAGAAACACTCAAAATAGAATACTCACATGTCTAATTTCAATTACATTTCATTATTATATGAAAAACCCATCAAAATGGTATCAAGGGAGGAGTACATGGAGTGTACACCCCTGTATATAGCGTGTACCCTCAAATCCTTAACTGCGTGTGTACCTCTGCTGGAAATGGAAATTAATACCATGTACATGGTGTGTATAACATGTACATGGAGTGTACCCAACATCAGGTACCAACCAGTCTACCTCACTGGGTCTGGCTATGTATTTTTCTTGGTGTATACTTCTACATAATGTGCAACCCACATGGGTTCTGGTCATGTTCTCTACATGGCCATGTGCCCCCATGTGATATCTTGACATGTACATGGCTACATGGATGAGTAAACGTACATAGAATGTATGCCCTATACACAGAATGTCATTATAAAAGATCAACTTCTTGAATGGGAAGAACACAAAACATGTGTTCCTCAGTCACACACCATGTGGTTCAGATTTCAGAATGGGAGCCCCTCAAATCATCATGAAACCCCGTTTTTTCTCCTCATGAGGTACAGATCAAGACTCATGGGTACAAAATAGTGATAAAAGGGATATAAAACTAGAAATAGGTAAATCAACATGTATTTAGGGAAAAACATAAAAATGACATACCTTTAGGAGGAATCAACTAATTCTTCAATTGTATCCTTGGTCTGTGATTGTAGTATGATGATCCTTCTCCTCTAGAGCTCTATGGAAGCACCTACCTTATTCCCTATCTTTCTCTACATCTCTATTTATCTCTCAATCATGTGAAACTGTAGGCCCAAGGGCATTTATTTTATAATCCATAGAAGGAATAGAAATATAATAATAAAAAGGTAAAATAAGATAAGAAAATTAAATGAAAAAGAAAAAGGGGCCTGGGCCTAGCCCCCGACATTAGTTTATAAATCAACTAAGAAAAACACCCCATTATAGACTAATCAAAATAGATATAATCAATTAAAAAATAATTAAATAATATATATCCAAACTAATGTGTGCAAATAAAATAATATTTAAATAAATATATTTGAAATATTAATTATTTCACAAAAATTCGAATAGTTCAGAATTACACCAAACACCAGTTCTATGGTAACCACCATATTCTGGGACCAACAGAGTGGTCAGATTATTTTTGAGATCATATTCTATGGTAAAATAATCATTTTACCCATTGCAAGCATCTGAAAGAAAGAATTGAAATTTCTTATTAAATATCTATTCCTAAAAAACACAACTTCTAACAAAAATGGCATTACTATAAAATTATTGGTACCATAACTCATATATAAAGTTGTCTTGGTGATATTATAACATTATCAAATTTAAAATGATCTTTAAACACTATTTTCTATATAGTTTATAAGTATTTTGGAGAAATTTTTTAAAAATAAACTATATTTCTACCATTACACAAGGTATAGACCCTACATAATGGTAGGTGAATTCTACCCTTACTCAGGGGGATTTTTTGGAGTTTTGTATGGGTAACTTATCAATTATATGAGTTGTGTAATGGTAAACCTTCCACTGCACAAGGTTATGGGGAATTCCATGTTCAGAGTAAGGGTATTCTCTTCTTTTCATAAGGGTAGGCATGACTCTATGTAAAGGTAACCCACTATTTATATGGGTTTCATATGGTTAAGATTTGAGTTATTAAATTTACTTAAGGTGTTTTGTAAATATAACAATTCTTTTTCAATAGTAAGTGCACCTAGGTGTTTTTATGGGTAGTTATGTCATTGAGTAAGGGTAGATTTTGGATCATAAAAGTTATGTAAAGGTAACATATGCACTAAATATTGGTAACCACTTGATTATAATAGTTGTGTAAGGGTATCTTATATACAACTAAAGGGTAAATCCTATTTTCTAAAGGGTGGATAAGGGGAGGGATGAGTTCCGTAAGTGTAACTAATTATTTCCAAGGGTTACATAAGGGTAACTAAGTAACCATAAAAGATAGTAATGAGCTACATAAGGGTAAAACCATGTAACTGTTACATCTCTCCCTTTTTTCTAATTTTTTTAAAAGTTGGTTTCTGCTTTTATTCTTTCATAATGAACCTAAAACACATTTTAATGATTTTAACTTCCCTAAATCATGGGAATTGATTACTTTAACTCATTTAATGTTTTCTATAACATTATTAATGATTTTAAACAATATATTTTAAGGATTTGGGTAAAATAAAAAATAAATGGTTAATTAAATTTGTGGGGTTTAATGTTGTGAACCACTACATGATTTTATTCTTCTTTAAAAATAAAAAACCTTTCTCACTTCATTTATTGTTATTCTCTTGAGTCTAGTTAGTATAGGAATTACATTTTAAAAGATTGGGGAATATTTATTTGATCAATATGAATTCTTAGTTTGGGTTCTAGTCATAAAAGAACCCTCAATCTATCTACGATATTCATGAGTTGAGAATTTTAAAAGGATACTTCCATGTATGAATATGCATTCCTATTCTCCTTTTCATGTGTGATTTTTGAATTTTATCATTCAAAAAACTCTTGAAAAAAGGATAATGATTTCTTAAAATAGTAATGACCTATAATTATAGATAAGAGTCAAAATAATAAATCACATCTATCTCATATTACATTGGAGAGGGAGAATTATTATTATTGGTGGAATTATAATTTTCTCTATGGAAAACAGTTTAACCCATTATTTAGATTAAATTGATATTTTTTTAAATTATCCAAGAGTGATAATATATTATCTTATGAGTAATTTTATTTATTTTTAGAAATAAAATAGGGAGAATTAGTCCTAAGAATCCATCATGAGTAGTTGGAACCAAATTGTATGCGGATGAGATTCAGTGAAAAATTCCTTGCTGAACCATGAAGTTATTCATAAAAAACAATTTGGTAAGAAGTTCCTTAACCTTAGGGGATCTTTTTTAAACTGGTTTCCTTTAAATAATTATTGTGTGGACATACCTTGCTTATCATTCTTGAATTTTTTTATCATTGGTTGTGTGTACCCTATGATACCCATTGTGATATTTAACTCCATGTGTATTTCATGAGTAACTTGTTGTGAAGTTTGATTACAATCATGTATTGTTATGTGTTTCTACTATATTATTATGATGATATGTTATTATATCAATTCATGATATTCCATGGTTTGTGTGTTATCTATCCTCCTAGGTTTTTATTGCTACTTGATACAGTTGGATCATTGATTGATGATTATCCCTTAGAGGGGAGTGAATATAGCCTACGATGATGAAGATGATGGACCTGAGAACACGGTAGGAGAATTAAGGTCAATTATTATGACCTATGATAGTGTGTTAAGGGAATGATGGCCTAGGGGTCTTACCCAAGGAATATATGTGGTATGACATTAGGGATCCCTAGCACATGAAGGAGTCAGGATACGATGGACCGGGGGCCTGGTCTGACTAAATGCCTTGAGACCACTGGGATATGTGTTATAAGAATTGTAACATATTATTTTTCAATTATAAAATCATATGGTTATCTTACATTCATGGAGTAGAATAAGATATGGTTGGTTGTTTTTAGCGGCTTCGTTAGTTCATAATCTCTCAGTACTTGTGGTATGAATTATATTCATGTTGCACATTTATTATTTTTATTGTATACAATTTTGATACTGGAGCTCAATTTTTAAATATTTTGTGATGGTATCCTACTAGGTTTTATTTCTCAAACACTACATAGTCATCTTGTTGTGCATGTAGACTGTATTTATAGGGATCTAAGTAAGGATAATGGGCCCAGGACTGGTGGTTGAGTAGAGGATCATGGAGATGGTAGTGTACAAGGATGAACTCCAGAGGAACCCACTATTTTATTTATCATTTACCTACTAATTTTACTAGTCTAGTTTGTCATTCCACTTTGGGAGCTTATTTATCACCCTTATAATGGGTATTTCAACTTTTAATTTCCACATGTTACTCTGGTTATTCTAATTATTATATTTATTTTTATTTTTATTTGTGATAAGACATGATACCACGAGATTAATCTCCCCACCAACAGACGTTGACCCTCATTGTTAGTCGGAAGCGTATTGCATATGTGGAGGCATATAGTGGGTCATGCGACACTATTATTCGAACCTAGTGGTTCGGATCAGAGTGTTATTAAATGGTATCAAATAATATTTTCTCTTCTTTATTTTTATTTTTGGACTAACCTGGGACATGTAAAAAAGAAGAAAGTTGTATTGGACTAGGGTTAAGGAGTTCCCATGTGCCAATAAATATCATGTGTAATAGACCTCTGAGTTACCATTTATGGGATTTATATTATAGTTTTATGAGATTTCAGGGTGTATTCATGCACATGATTAGGCACATATTTCCACATTCTACACATATACCTGTTATTGTGATGCATATTAGATATTTAATTTAATTGCCTGATTTGTGTAATATATTCAGGTTATTTTCTATTTTGTGTGGTATATCTTTTTTCTCGTACTGTTATGAAATATCTCTATTAGAATTAATTAGTCAAATTGTGCATGCTATTATATTATATATATATATATATGATGATTGTTACTAACATGTAGGGGTGGGACCATTGTTTAATGCTAGGAGGTTCGTACCTTGGGTTGTTGGTAGACGCCTAGGGAAACCTTTGTATGATACCATAGACATGTTAGTATAACATACTTTGTTATAAATTCATCCATTCATGATACGTAGATATGGCCTCATAGATGATTAATGGGACCACCAACTGGTGTGGGTTAGGGTTCTCATGACACCCCTATTCCACTTTCTATTGTGTTAGAGGGTTCTCCAGAGCATGCTATCACATTTAATCTAGTTGTGTAGATATTAGGACCACTCCATCCAAGAGTACTTCCACAAGCATCCACAATTAATTATGTTGGGTATTTTTATATCCATAATTATCTATCATTTTAGTGTACTATAGGACCACAGGATACTATGGATTGGGTGGATATATTCGAGGGTACCATTGATCTCATTGAGATATCAGAATACATGAAGGTGAATCTAGAAATTTTCATGCTATAGTGACATGCTAGGCATTGGTGTGGAGTTATGGGATAGGATAATCGACATGAGGGACTCACTTGTCAGACCTTAAAGGATCCATTATTTGGTTAGTTATTTATAATTATGTTGAAGCATGACTTATTATAGGATTTCATAGAGATACATAAGGGTTCTATGATAGTGTATACCGAATCCACATGTTTTTCTATGATTCTTTCTTTACACATCTTTTTGGTGGGCATAAGGCTCAAAAGGCCATGAAGTTTGAGATCAGACATCATCTTGAAATAAAATGGATGTTCTAGAGCTTCAACCAAGCACAATAATCATACGTTCTATGCAAATCCATAACAATTGAGAGGATATTGGAGGAGGTTTTAGGAGTTGGTCTTCTTCTAATCATTATTGCTCAGGTTCCCAATGATGTTGTGAGTACTATTTTTTGTGAAACTAAACAGATTATTAGGGATGTGAAGTAGAGAATTGTTATGTTGGTGGATCATGGTTCAAATATTTTGATTCTGTTGATAGGTGACCCATAAATTTTCAGCTATGGGAATATCAGACATTACCATAGGTCCTTCTTCACACCTCATAGAATGTTATGAAAATGTGGAATTATGGGTTATCTCTAATACCTTTAAATAGATATTTGATGTAGGTTGTTTATAAGGGGGAAGGAATATGTGGTTAGGGAACCAGGGATTTGTCCAGGGTCCTCAGTAGTAGACTCAATAAATGAATAAAACTAATCATGCATATCTGTAGAAGGTTTTTGGACCTAATTCAAGCCATGTTTATGAAAAATATTATACTATACCTGATGGTGGTTAGGGGACATATACTATTATAGGTTATGTTTTTGTCACCTATAGTTTATCTTCTACCTTTTTCAATTATATTTCTTCACATTCCTTCATAAAAAAACAAATTTTTGATTGAATTGACTTATCATTCAACTTATACTCTGTGTTTATTTCCCTTGATACGTCTTTGGGAATGACAGTGGACCATCTTCATTGATTTAAAAAGTTTCCCAAAGTATTTTTTCATTATGGAAATTTATGGTTTTTCAGTATTCTAAAGATGATATGCTTCAATGTGATTCTCAACATGGACCAGATGACAAGATTATATGCACACATTGATTACAATTGGAGACGTGTGTTATTCACTTAACTAAAGGGAGAGATGTTCATGATGTGAAGAGAGTGGGAAATGGAAGTAGGTAGATTTGGTCTAGACTTGATTTAGAATGAGATGATCGTGGAATAGATGGTGCGATTGGATATTTAGATAGGATCATTATATTCCCACTTGTCTTTTTATCTAGTTATGGATATCTATTAATACATTTTTATGGACATCATTACATGTCTTTCTCCTGATATTGGATTTAACTTTGAGCTAGACCTCATGATGGGTGAACATTCTATTTTGATAACCCTGTATCATATTTTACTAGACCATTTAAAGTATATTAATGTGAATCTTGAGGACATGGAGAATAAGCTATTTATCAAACTTATTACTTCATCTTAGGGTGCACCTAACTTTTTCTTCAAAAGGAATATCATATTCATCGAATATGTGTTGGTTATTGGAAGTTGAAAATAGTAATGGTGAAGAATGGATATCAGTTACCCAAGATCAATGGTATTTTTGATCAGTTTTGGGGATCCCAATGGTTCTTTATGATTGATATTCGATCTGGCTACTACTAGATGTGGGTTGAAGTGGAGGACATTCTGAAGACATAACTTCATATTAGGTATGGGTTGTACGAGTACTTATTGATTCTATTCGGATTAAAAAATACATTGCAAGTGCTCACAGATCCCATGAACTAGATCTTCCACCCATATCTAGACTCAATCATCATAGTGTTTGTTGATGACATCCTCATCTACTCACCATCCCCAAAGAAACTTTCTAGACACCTTGAGATAGTTCTGAGTACACTTAAATCACATCCAATTTAAATCAAATTATCGATGTGTAACTTATAGATTCATGAGGTGGACATCGTGGGGAATGTGGTGTATGAGATAGGTATATCCATATACTCAGATAAGTTATAGGTAATTATGTCACAGATATATCCCTAGAAAATATTTGAGATAAATAGCATTCGTGGATTAGTAGGATTTTACTAACATTTTATCCAGGACTATTACCATCTATAAGAACCCATGAATGTGCTGAAAAAAATGTATTGATGTTTTAGTAGTCAGATGAAGTTGACTATAACTCCATTATTAGTTCTTCTAGTAACGATGATCAGATATTCCATATACTATAATGCATAAATAATTGGTTTGGAGTAGTTTTGATGTATAGGGAGTAGGTAGTGGCTTATGAGACATGTAGTAATGACTTAACTGGTGGAAAAATCCTACTCAGGACTTGGATTTTGAATTCATGGTTTATGCTCTAAAATGACAGTGACATTACCCCTTCAGCAAAGGGTTTTTTGTATAAATTTCCCTTCAGCACCTATATTACATATTTTCCTATCATGACCATAATATGAGGCTAATGTGATGTGTAGAGTATATATATACATTTGACTTTGAGTTGGTGTATATACACAGTAAGGGTAATGTCATATCTTATGATCTTATCCATTAGATGTTGGGGGATCGGGAGCATGGTGAGTGGACTTTTGGGGAGTAGTGGAGAATGGTGAGCTTATTAGATGAGTGGAGGATAAATGCTTCTATGGATATGGGATTGAAGAATTATGAACCACTGGTGGTTAATATTTTCTAGTAGATCGGGTAAAGTCTATAAAAGAGACTTACCTAGATTGTGTTTTGATGCATGAGTAGCTCGATATCGGTGATCTGATACCCAATTGGTCATTAGGAGATGATGTTGTGATCATTATTAATGGGAGAGTAGTAGTCCCTACTTCCATTATAAATGAGTTGATAATGAAATTCCATGCATCTTTTTTTGTGGTAAATCCTGATGTGAAAAATATGTACCATGAATTTAGATAACTGTTCTTATGTCCTATGATAAAGAGGGACATCACTAGTTTTTTTAATGATTAATTACCTTCCAGAAAGTAAAGGTCAAGCACCATCATCATGGTGATTTACTCTACCCACTTCAAGTGACCTTATAGATATTAGAGAAAATAATGATATTATTTTAATGTGGTTGCCTCGGACCACAAGGAGTCAGGACATATCTGGGTGATTATTGGTCAGCTGATGAATGTTTCACATTTCTTAACAATAATTGAGAATCACTTAGTAAAATATCTATTAATGATATACATCTATTATATCATATGTTTACATTGAGCTCCAATGAAAATTTTAACCGATAGAGATTAAATTTTCACATCAAACTTTGGAAAGGGATTGTAGAAGGCTAGAGGGAGTTAGTTAAGGATGATCATAGTATTTCATCCCCTGATAGATGGATAGTTCAAGATGAAAATTTTCATAATAGAGGATATACTTTGAGATTGTGTACTAGACATTGGTAGTGTTTGGGATAAGAATTTATACTTGTTAGAGTTCTCTTATGACAATAAATTCAAAGATTTTATAAATATAGAACCTTTCGAGTCTCTGTATGGATGACAATGCCACTCATAATTATGTTGTCAAGAGGTAGGTGAGACAATAGTTGTTGGTCCAAGTCTTGTGTAGGATACCTCATATAATTTTTGTTTGATCATTAATTAGTTGGTGGATACTCAGAGTAGTAAGTGATTTTTTTTAGTCCAAAAGAGATGACATTTTTTGTTGGTTGTTGGTGACTAGGTTTTCTTGCAGGTTTCAACATGGTTAGGGTATCACAATTTTCAGAAGTAGGGTATACCAACACCATGGTTTTTTGGACCGTTTGTGATCACTAAATGGGTTGGGATAGTGGTGTACCATCTAGAACTTCCTCCACATTATCATGTCATGCATGAAATTTTCCATGTTTCTTAACATTGAAGGTACGTTTCCAATCCTAAAGGGAAACAACAAGAATATTTTGGATGGTGTTTTGAAGAAGGTGGGTGAGGGAGACCTTAGGACCCCCATGAATGTCACATTCCCTATAGGTGGTAAGTTCCTAGAATAAGATGAAGAGAGTGAGGATGCAATTAGAAAGAGTTCTAGGGAGGTGGAAGGTATTATCCTGGGTATCCATTTTGATATTCTATCATATGATGATCCAATCCAAAATTCTAGAAAAGTCCTAGTCAAGAACCTTCGTGGATGTGGAGAAGTCCACTAAGAACGAGTCCAGTGATAAAAGTTCTTGCCACTTTGTAGGCGATATAGAGGAAAAGGCTCAGGGGAGTAGGTACGCATGTCTGAGGCAGAGTAAGAACAATAGGGGTAACCAGAAAGGGAAAAAAAGACTATTCATATTTACCCCTATCAATGGGGATCAAATCAGAAAATAATTCGAAGTCCAAGAAGAATGATTGTGGCCCCCACCTATACAAGGTGGTCTTCCAGTAGTGGTAGATGCCCAATAACCCTTTGGATTTGCTTTTCAACTCGAAGAGTTTATGATGGAAACTATTCTGATAATCAAAGCTCCTGATGATAAAATAGAAATAATGATGGGAAGGTCTCTTAAGGTGACCCCCAATGAGGATAAGGGAGCATGGATCGATAAGAAAGAATTGATTCTAGATAGGGGCATCAACAACGAAAAAAATGTGGAGGAGTACATGCAGTTCTGGGACATGATGGAATTCGGGATCAAATATCTTTTAATGGTGGAACCAAAAACCTAGGTAAAAAAAATCCCATAGAAACATTTTAGAGAGATTAAAATTGGTAGGATTCAATTTCACTTTAATGGCTTGGTAATATCCTATAGTGCTTAACTTGGTTTCTCACATTTTCTTTAAAAGAGTTTGATAATAAAAATTTAATTTTGAGTGAGTGAGTGTTTCATTATGATCACATGTTGTCATGTGTTTCTATTATATTCTCATGATGAAATATTATTCTTGACTTTTATGCTCTACCCTATCATGTGTGTTACCAAGCGTTTGATATAATTATTAGTACTTGAGATAGGTGGATCATCATGTGATGTTTATCCATTAGAGTGGTAGTTTTCATGGCCTATTATGATATAAATGATGGACCTGAGCATATGGTAGGGGTGTGATAGTCTGGACACCTATCCTGAGATAATGAGTTAAGAGAATGATGGATGAGGGCATGACACAAGGCATAGACGGGGTCTGACAGTTTAGAGACATGAACCATAATAGATTCAGGATCTAATGGTCTTGGAGAATCATCAAACTCGATGCTTTGATACAATTGAGAGATGTGTTATAATCCTATTAGATTATTCATTATCACATATGAAATCCTATGGTTATCCTATCGGATAGAGTCAAAACAGGTGTAGTCAAGAGTCTATGGATGATTAGTTAGCATACAACCTTTTAGTATCTGTGGTATAATAATTATTCTAGTTACTTATTTGTTATTTTCATGGAATACACTCATTATACTTGATAAAACTTGTTAAAGAAGCATTTTTGGTGTCCTTCTAAGTTGTATTACTCACAATCTAAAAATACATCTTGATGTGAATCGAGACTTCATGTATAGGGATTTTAGTAAGGGAAATGGGACTATAGATGATGGATAAGGAAGGGATCATGGATCTAGTAGTGGACTGGGATGGAATTCAGGGGACCCCACTATTTTACTTATTATTTGTCTCTTTATTTTATGAGTCTAGATTGGTTTTCTACTTTGGTATCACATTTATTACCTGTATGGCTGGTATGAAATATTTTAGGTTCCAAATGATACTCTTATTATTCTATTTATTATATTGTTTTATTATTATCTATGACAAAAACTATATTAATTTTATAGTATCCCCATAGACAGACATAGACCCTCACTACTAGTCGACGACCTAGACATGGGGAACTCTAGTTCAGACTTGGTAGTTCAGGTCATGGGAATACAAAATGTTGTCAGAGAACATTTTCTTCCTTATTTTTTTCTATCCTTGGACATAATATAAAGGATATAGTTATGTGGGAATTAGGTAGTGGAGTTTCTATGTTAATTATCATATCATGTGTTGCAAACATTCGAGTTAGAATTGATGGGATTCTTATTATAGTTTTATAAGATTTTTTGGAGTGATCATGCATCTTGATTAGGCATGTAGGTCCACATGTCATATATATACCTATTTTCATTATATATATTTTATCTTTAATTTAATGAATTAATTTTTTCTATATTTTTGGTATAGATTCTTTATTGTGTGATATATATATATATATTCCTTTAATATTATGATATATATATATATATATGTGTGTGTGTTGGAAGTAATTAATTAAATTGTGTATTTTGTTGAGATATGGTATTTACCTCATGATTTTTAATAATGCATGAGGACGAGACTTTGGGTCAGTGCTAGGAGGTTTATTCCTTATGTTATGAGTGGACTTCAAGGAAAACCTTGTTTTGATCCCTTGGACTATTTTAGAAGTGTTATTTGTTATATATTATTCCATTTATGATACAGAGGTGTTTCCTCATTGAGGACTGATGGTACCACCATCTTACATAGATTAGGTTACTCCTAAGACCCATATTCCGCGGCCTACAATGCGGGAGGGTCCTCTAAATAACACTCCCACACCATTTTAAATGGTTTGGCTAGTAGAAAAACACTATCCAAGAGTCCATCCACTAACATCCATTATCGACTATGCAAGGTACTTTCAGCTCTAACATCCTCTACCCTTTTAGAGAAACTGGTGGACTATAGGATGCTAAGGATTACGTGGACATGATTCAGGGTGTCTTTAATCTCATCTAGATGCTGGAATATAAGAAGGTGAAGCTAGTAGTGTTCATGCTATAGGGACTTGCCATGATTTTGTGGGAGTTCATCGGATATGTTGATTGGTCTGAGTAACTCTTTTAGGAGGACTTCAGTGGTTTGTTATTAATGGAGTTTATTCCAATACACTGAGGCTTGAATGATCATAGTAGTTCATAGAGATACAATAGTATTCCATGACATTTCCCACCTACTCTACTCATTTTGCAAAGCTTATTTTCTTTTAACCACTTCTGGACAGGAGGGATGGTCCAAAGGCGAAGATGTTCAAGATCACACTTCTTCTCAACATCTACAGTTAGGTCTATAGATTCATCCAAGAATCATACCTGGAGGTTATATGAAAGTCATTTACCATCAGGAGGATATTATAAGATTTTCAAGTAGTTTGTCTTATTCTACCATCAATTGATTAGGTGGCTGGACATCCTACTACTATAGTTAATACCTTTTCTAAAAATAAGAATAGGAATACCAAGTACATAAATAAGAGAAGTGGTATATAGGTGGATTAGAGCTCATGTTCTTCGGTTCCCTTAGGATGTAATACATATAAATTTAACTATGGGAATATTTGACATTAATGTAGAGCCGTCTTGGAACCTTAGTGCAAGAATAAAAAATGTGGAAAGATGGGCCATATATTGTAGTTTTTTCGCAGAATATTTAGGATGGGTTTTTATAAAAGGGGAAGGGAAATTCATCTAGGGGCCAAATATTTGTCTAGGGTCCTTAGTAGAAGACAAATACTATGGATTCGACTAGTCATGTGTCTCTAGGATAGGATCCTAAAGCTGATCTATTCCATCTATAAACAATCGATCATACTCCATATGATAGTGTTGAGTGGATATATAGTATTTTAGGTATGCTTTTTATCACCTCTACACTATCTAATACCTTTTTTGATACCAAAGTTTCTCATTCATTCATGTTAGCACAAGTTGTTGGAATTTACATACCTTCAATGATATCCTATGAGTTACTTTACATCTTTGGGGATGAAATTGATCAATCCTTTTCAATTACCAATGTTTCCAATTGTTTGTTGTAGTTAAATACATCTATGAGACTTCATGATTATAATGGTGATGAGATTCGATGTGATTTTTATCATTGATTGGTTAAAAATCTTCTGAGATCACATTTATTTTCATCAGAGATTTCTGTTTTTCATGTTACCATAGGTAGAGAAGTTCAATATGAATTGAGAGTGGGAACTGGGTGTAGGTAGAGTTGGTTGAGACTTGAGTCAACTCAGGATGATCGTAGTGTATATTAGAGGCTTGGTTATTTGAGTAGGATTAATGAAATCCCCCTAATAGTTTCCTCCAGTTGTGGATATTTGTTGGGATGTATTTCTGAATGAATTCATAATTATTTATCCTAAAAGATGAGTTAACTTTGAGATCTATCTCATTTGATGTGCATAACCCATTTCGATAACTCCATATTTTATGGTGTTGGCTATGTTGAATAACCTCAAGTTTCATCTGGAGGGCTTGGTTTAGAAGGGATTTTTTAGGATGAGTACTTCACTATGGGGTAAAACTGTTTTATTCTCAAAGAAGATATATGGTAGTATTCAACACTATTTTGATAACAGGAATTTGAGCATGTTTATTGTGAATAAAGAAACCATTTTACCAGTATCGATGATCTTTTTGATCAGTTATGGGGAGACCATTGGTTCTCCAAGATTGATCATTGATTGAGCTACCACCATTTGTGGGTTATAGAGGGGGAAACTCAGAAGATGTCATTTTAGAGTAGGTATGGGTTTTACAAGTACTTATTAATGATGGTTTAATTCAAGAATTAATTGGAAGAGTTAATAGATCTTGTGAAAAAGATCATCACCCTATATCTGGATTCATTAAGCATGTTGTTCATTGATAAAATTCTAATTTACACACCTTCCCCATAGAAACATGATAGAAACCTCGAGATAGTCCTCAATGTTCATTGAGAACATTGTATTTATGCCAAACTATAGAAGTGTAGCTTCTGGATTCAGGATGTGAAGTTCATGGGGTATGTGGTGTTTGAGATAGGTACATCTGTATACCTATATAAAATGGATACAGTGACAACCTGGACACATCCTTAGAATGTGTTTGAGATTAGGATATTTTTTCATTAGTATGATATTAATGATGTATTATATAGGACTTTCCCTTCTATCAACACCCATGATTACCCTGGTGAATATGGGAGTGAGGTTTTAGTGTTCATACCTATGTAAATAAGTGTTTATTGAGATGAATAATATGTTGAATAAATCTCTAGTATTGATACTCCCTGAGCTAGGGATCAGATTCGGTGGATAACTTGATGCATTGTGAATTGGTTTGGGTGTAGTATTTATATGGAGGGAACATGTGATAGATTATGGGTCATATTATCTATGGCCCTAAGAGTGGAACTATCATACTAATTACATAGAGAAGTCATACATGGTTCACTCTCTGAACCATACCACGATAACACAATATCTGTTAGCGAGATGACATCTTCGGTGAGAGTTTTTTTGTCTACACATACCACAACAACCTTTATTACATATTCACCCAGTGAGACCTAAATATGAGGTATTGGTACCGGGTAGAGTATCTATAGATAATTTAATTTGAGATAGAATATTTACCTAATAAGTATAATTTTTTATAAGATTCTATTATACATAAAACCCAGGTAGAGAAGGATCTTACTGAGAAACTATATAAGGGCTACTGACACCTGATGAACTTGTTGTCCTAGTGGAGGATGAATGCATCAAAGGATCAATGATTAATGAATTTTTTTCCAATTTTGGTGACATAATCTCTATTATATTATGTAAATTATATATAAGATACTAACCGTATATTGTTTTTGTATTTGGGAGTGGCTAGATGGAGGTGATCCAGTATTTGGGTAGACATTATGTGGCAATAATGTGATCCTTATACACGTGAGATAAGTATTATTTTCTTACATTAAATAGGATCTGATAAAGGACCACCATATCCCTAATAGTAAAATATATCCTAGTGTTTAAAAGATGCACCATGAATTCATATGATTGTTTTGGTGGCTTGGGAAGAAAAGGTACATCACTCTTTTTATTTCTCGATGCCTTACCTACTGAGGGAAAAGGTCAAGAACATTTGAGTTGGCGGTTTACTCTAGCCACTTATAGTGCCAATGTGTAGTTGGGAGGATTTCACTATGGAATTGGTGATGTGGTTACCCAATAATTCAGGAATTTGTGATTTTCTCTATTACATTTTTGATTCTCTGAAAAAAAAATTCCATTTCATACCAATCTACGAGACTCACTGAGCGGATGATTAAGTAAAGTTATAAGCCCATTATATCACACTATTAAATGGATTAACTTTGTACAATTTATATAAAAATATTCAAATTTAATGTAATACTTTTGGTAGGGATTGTTGAAGAATCATGGGACTCAATTAAGGATAAGAACAATGTACCATCCTCAAACAATCCAAGTGGAAAATTCACAAGTGGGAGGATATACTTCAAGCATGCACACTAGACTTCAACATAGAATGTGATGAAAATACATCCTTAGTAATAATTTCTTATTATAACACATTAAAAGATTCCATATATATAGAACCTTTTTAGGATTTCTTTGTAAAACACTTCCACTCACCTCTATGATGGAACATGGTGGGTGTGGTGGAATTTTTTGGGACTAGTTTGGTTTGTGAGACCTAAAAGAAGACATAGTAGATCGAGAATTAGTTGGAGACAAGTAAAAGTATGACATGGTCATATTTATAATAGAGAAGGTTACCTTTGGATATCATACTTGGTGATCATGTTTTCTTGTTGGTGTCACCTCAGTTTGGGAATTTTTGTTTCTTAAAGTAGGGGAAACTAGCACCATAGTTTGTTGGACCCTTCATGATAATTTAATGGGTTAGGATAGTGGCATACATCTATAACATACTCCATGTTGTTGAGGAATGCATGATGTGTTCCTCATTTATTAGCTTCAAAGGTACATCTCGATAATATACATGTTATAAACTATGAGGAAATCAAGTTGGATCAAGATATATTTAATAAGGATCATCCATTGTAGATTGTAGAGTGGAGTGAGAAATTACATCGGTATAGATCATGTGGTAGCATGGATGGATATAGGAAGACATTTAGGAATGGTAGTCTGATGTTCGAGCTCAGTGTCATGAGTTGTTCAAGTAAAATATTTAGAATTACTTCTTAAGGATGAGATGTTGTTAAATTAGGGGAATTGTAATGTACTCAATTTTTAAATGATCTCTAAATGCTATTTTTATAATTTATATGTATTTTTTATGACAATTTAAAAAAACAACTAAATTTATATCCTTATGAAATCCATGGGTTCTTTATAAAGATATGTACTTTCTACTAGTATAATACCCAGGATTATGTTATGTTATGGAAATATTTACTCAACTAATTTTTCTACCATAATATGTTCATGTTTATTTTTAGAGGCATGCGTTTTCAATTATTCAGCATGTCTAATGTTTATGTTATATTATACTATATTTCTTACCCTTAATGAGCATTTTTGCACTCCCATTTATTATGTTTCAATTTCTCAGGACATGAAGAAGTTTTTTATGAATTACATGATGAAATAACCTAGGAGTTATGGATGTTGTCTAAGGAGTTTCTATGTAGTATTTCTTTTCATGTTTTAATGTTTAAATTATATATGAATCTTGTTTCCAATAATACTAACCTACTCGGTCCTTCGAGATGATTATTCCTTGTTTGTATTCCAATGTAATCAAATAAGGAACCAACTCTGGGAAACTAGGGTCGGGTCCTTACAAAATAGGCCAGTGGATAATTGATGAGTATAGAATATTAGAGTTTTTAGTGGACTAAGAAGGAATATTGAGGAACCTTCTATTTTATTTATTATTTATTTGAATATTGAATTTATGTGTTATGGGCTTCCACTTTAGGATCTCATTTGTTACCTTTATCACTAGTATGCTACCAATTAGTTTCATTATGAAAATTTGATTATTTTATTTATTATATTATTTTATTCTTATATGTTTAATGAAATTATACTAAGGTTATAGTCTTTGCACAAACGAACTTAGACCCTTACTGCTTGTTAGTATCCTTCTGCATATGTAGAGGTGCACATGAGTTCAGGTGGAACTCCATTTTGGACCCATTGGTCCACGTTAGTGTGTTACAAATATCCTCCTTCTTGACACTAAATTAAGCATATCTTGAACAAAGTCAAATCTTTGACAAGTATTGAGCTACATGCAGTTGATAAAAAAAGTAATCAACATGGGGTTGAAGATACATGTTCTTGATAATGATATTGTTAAGTTCTCGATAATCAATTTAAATATACAGTGATTCATCTTTCTTCTTTATAATAAAAAAACTCATGAACCCCATGGTGATGTGCTAGAATATATGGATTCCATATCATGATTCTGTAATATTTTCTTCTTTAATTCCTATAAATCAATCGGGGTCTTTCTATATGGAATTTTTGAAATAGGTGTGTAACTAGGTTTGAGTTATATTGAAAAATAAACAACTAAATTCAATGGAAAATGGGGGAATTAATTAGGAAACACATCATTATATTGCCATAAAATAGGCACTATAATAAAAATACCCTATACCAATGGTTTATAACCGTTGGTATAGGCCTCCAAACTGTTAATATAGCCTATACCAACGATTTGGGGAACTGTGGCCAAGTAAGCCGTGAGGATACGTCTATACGAACAGTTTTCCCGAAACCGTTGGTATAGACCTATAACAATGGTTTTCAAAACTGTTGGTATAAGTAATATGAAATATCTATACCAACGGTTCCATAAAAATGTGGTATATGTATTTAAAAAAAAATTATTCGATCAGTTTTGATTCCAGTACATGCCGATTATTATTGAACGACCTAACCACTAATTTAACTTGATTTTTGTGAACATAATTTCATATACATATTATCATAATTATTTTAAATTTTGATTTATTTAACGTTCTCATTAAGCAGATTCCTTAAAAAATACAAGTAACTATACCAACGGTTCTCAAAACCGTTTGTATAGGGTCACTATAATGGACCTATACCAACAGTTTTGGCCAAACCATTGATATAGGTCGCCCCTATACCAACGGTTTTTCCAAAAACATCGGTATAGGTCTATATAATTGACATATACCAACAGTTTTGGACAAACCATTGTTATAGGTCCAAATTAGTGACCTATACCAATGGTTTGGCCAAAACTGTTGGTATAGGTCAAATTTCCAATACTGATCCATATCATCAATTTTGAGTTTCCCTACAAATATTTGATATAAATATCCCTCGTGAATATGTATTATGACCCATTCAATGGATTTAATTTCCATTATAATTTCATATACATCCTTGCATCAAAAGATCATCATAGAATGATTCAGAATATCAAATTTCAATTGACTTCCTTGTAAATTAATAAAGGATATATATAATGAAATATGATCCATACCCAAAATAAAATTAAATTCAACTAGAAAGGGAATCACAAGAATGGTAGGAATTAATTCCCACAAACTTATATCAGAGAGGAGGAATAGACTTTTGATGTGATCATCATAACATTAGAAATTTTCATCGATAATTAAATATTTAATTTTTATGGTTGTGATATGATACCCCTATTTAATTGTTACGATATAAAAGTTTGGGTAGTAAAAAAATCAAAGAAGACATTTTTAGTTATAGAGTAGATGATAAGTGTACATTTTACCACTGCATTTTCATAACACACTATAGTTATTGTGATCACATTATAATTATTTTTATATTATATATTAAGATGTTTTTTATGTCGATGGTTGTAAATAACCCTTGGATCTGGGAATTCGTTGGCATAATTATTATAATCCTTATAGTTTTATCATTGGAGTGTAGGTGGTGTATTAAACTGACTATTATCCCCATTCTTTTCAATGTATTTTCCATTTACATTTTTATATTATTAACTTGCTTGATGTTATTCTTTTCTATACATGAAACATTTACCCGTCCCTTGGGGAAAATTTCCCCCATTCTTTCTTATGCACTTTTGGAATAAAGGAATATTCATTTTATTTCCTCCATTGGTTTTATTATTAAAATTGCCTTGACACTTTATTTCATCTTATGATCAAAACCACAACAATTGTGGCAATCCCTACTCTCTAATTCCACTATGAGAGAACATTGAACAATTTCTACACAGCTACAAAATTATCATAGAGCTAGATCCTTTCAGAGAAATGGTATTTGGAAACTAAATTACAATCCAATTTTTATTTTAGGGTAGATGATAAAACCATAATTCTACCTCATATGTCTTGTAAATTTTTACTCATATATACCAGTAGATTAATTATCCTTTGGATTAAGATCAATTAATTCCCCTCCTATTTTTGTGTGAAGTATTCAAGGAATGTGCATAATAAAAAATAATCTATAAAACTCATCCCATTACATGGATTCAATTTAAAACTCTTTAGTTTTCTTCATAATTATATCACATAATTGTTCTACTTAAACTTATAAATGATAAAGTGATAGGATAACTTTTTTCATGATTAAATATAAGAGTATGGAATATTATTTTCATTGGTACTAATCTATTTCTCGGTAACTAGTACATCATAGGACACACTAAAATAATGTTTATGTTTCTTTATGAAAGACATAATAGTGCATTGGACCCTCATTTTTCATTTTTAAAAACAGAATGATTTATGGATTGAGAGAGTTTTGTGCACATAACAACAAGATTTTTCATTCTAGCTATAATGTTATTCTATTGATCAAGAGTACAATAATTACATTGTCCTCCACAATTTTTTTCCAAAAGGTTCATACTGGTTCAATCAATTTACAAAACCAAAAATCATTTTATATGAATAAAGCTACAATAATCCTAGTGAGAAATCAAAATACATGAAAATCGTTCTTGAAATTCCTTCAATTATGATAATTTTATATCAACTTATTCAATTTTTAGGTTCGCCCTATATCACTTTCAATTTATCATATGTTTTATTATATTATATCCTCATATTATTCATAACAAAATCCCGAAAAATAACTAAACCATCCTCTAATACTAACTATGTTGACCCGATCTTAACATACAAAAATATTGAATCATTTCAGATGGATATTAATTAAATTTTACAATAATTCATGCACACGGGCAGTTTAGTTTTAGTGTATTTACGACAAGATTCAAAATAAATTTATATCAATAAATATCTAAAACAGACTCAAAAAATTTCTTCCCTTATAGTACCCTTCATATACATTTCCTACTTAAAACCATTTTTACAAACATTGAGAAATGGAAACAGAAGAAATGGTTAGAAGAGATGCTAAATAATAGTAAACTTTGAAGACATCAATTGATGATATTATCAAATAATAAGACACTATTAAGGGTTTTATATAATTATTATAAATAAAAAAGTTCATACCAAATAATTAATAAATCATAAACCATGAATAATTTCATAGTGCATTAGCATTTCAAAATACATGATTCATGAGAGTAGGGAATTATCATTAATCAACCACAAGTCATGAGATCATATCATATGCATAAGAATATATAATATTAATTTATATTATAATAAAAATCATAGAAAAAAATTTAATTAGAAACATTTCTATAAATAGGCAATCATAGTGGACAATATCCCATAGTTGATTGGGTTCACTCTTCATTCCATCATTTTTTTACTCAAGGTTCTCTACCAAGACTCTCATAGGGGATAGAGCCCCTTTATAAATAGGGTTCACTCCCCATTAAATTCTATATAATATCATTATTTATTAATAATTAATCAATTAATTGGTGTTCTTTAACGTACCCTCCAATCACATAATGAAAACCATACATATTTTTTCCACAAGATCATAAAAAACATTCATCATTTCATCCTAGCACAACCTGTTTAAAAGAAAAAGATTTCATAAACATTTCATCAAGAATATGAAATATATAGAAATATCATGGATTATATCAATATATAATATCCCTAATTAATAATAATAAATATTAAATAATGTTTACCTAATCAAAAAATTCCATTAAAATTGTATTTGAACATTTCATTGAAAACATGGGAAAATGTTATTTACTAATGGTATCCTTAAAACAAAAATTTTAAAACTATTGAGAATAATATTTTCTCTGAAAATAACTATTAAAAATTGTAATTTTTTTTCAAATAATATAATGGTTATAATGGTAGTTAATTTTGTTCTGGTGGTAAATGTTAAAACAAATATTCCTTTCACACATTACAAAAAATGTTAAAAAGTACCTCATTTTTAATATAAAAATAATATTCCATTTAAAACATCCATAATTATGTCAAATATAGTTTAAAATTACTTAAAATAATCATTTTATTATATAAAATAACATTCTCAACAACATTTTAAAAAATATGAACATGGGAGAAAATGTTCTACGACCAAGAGAAAATAAGGTCGCTTTTTCTTTAAAAATATTCCCCATCATTTTATGTAATAAAAAGAAGAGAATGAAAGGAAAAATTAGTAATTATATAAATAACCAATTTATAATAAAATATAATGGGTTTAAAGGATAAATATAATATAATTTCCCACATTGGAAGTTTACCATAAACAATCCTGAAAAGAAATGATATTATGACATAGACCTTTACATCAAGTCTCATTTAGATTCAAATTCATTAAAAACTATTGTGTAGTAAATATAAAAATTTTATATGTATATGATAGAACCATATTAATATATAACTTACTATGTATCATTCTATTATAATTTCCAATTATCTATTTATTAACAATTCTTAATTGTAATTAACTTTTGGTTGAAAATTGGTTTTTTTTTCATGAATTTTCGGTTCGATGATTCTTGTCCTTACACCATGGTCATGATTAAATCGTCTATAAAATATTAATAAAGTCATATGTATCATATTTATTCATTATATACACATTTATAACTATTAATATATGTATGTTATGAAAATTGGTTTATATCTCTCTATAGAGATGATATTCCATATATATGAATGAATGATGTTTCCCAATTTCAATGGATTAAATAAAATAAAGGTAATAAATAATTCAAATTTATAGAATAAAAAAAAATATTATAAGTATCATATATATTCAATAAATCTATCCTTATGAACATCCATGTAAAAATTAAATGAAAAATGAATCCAAATCCTTCAAGTGGGTGGTTGTCCCCACATATGCATGATTGATGGTATTATTTTATAACAGATGAGAAATAAATATAAAACAGATATTAAATTAACATAAAACCATATCATTATATTATATATACTTATTATATATTTTTACTATGTTTAAGTAACATTTATATGCAGTTTAAGAGTAATGAAATGTTAAAATGATCGATAAGAATATATACCTCTTCTTCGGGTATCCTCCTTTGTGAAGCAGTTTAAGGCTACTTTGATGGGAATTTTGCAAAGAGAATTAACACAAGGTAATGGTTATGGATTTTGATCCTTTATTTTTTAATATATATTTTGATATAGAGGGATATAGTGTTTTAGATAAGTGGTGATAAGAGGTTTCCTTTTATAATTGAGGGGAGTGACAGACTTGTAATTATTATGAATATTAAAATATAATTAAGTCAAACCCATTTTAATGTGGATATTAATTGGATAAGTTTATAATATATTATGATATATAATCTAAATACATTAAAAAATATTATTTGTACATGTTTTTATGTCATTTTAACCCTCATCTGTTTTATTTACCCCTTGACTAACCCTTTTAAATATTACCGTTGAAATGATTTTTTACCTTGATTACTATACATAATGAATAAAATGAAAGTGGTGTCATTTAAAAATTTTGAAATGTTATTTCTGAATACAGAAAACATTTCACCAAATTAAATTCTTATAGTTGTCATAAAAATATTTTTAAATAAGTGCATAATATTCAATGAAAATATTTTTTTTCAAAACTTATTTTTAATCATAAAACTAACTTTATTCTGATTAAATGACTAAGTAATTTATAAAGATAAAATTTTCACTGTTTTAATTTTAATTTAAATTATTTAAACCTCATAATTTCAGTATTTTGAGATGAAATTCATTTTTTGGATTTTAGTGATGTTTCGAGATTGAAATTGAAAATTGGACAATTCTTGAATTTTAACTATTTTTAGAACATTCTATATTTCAGGTATATTTTTTCTATATTAATAAAATTAAATTGATTCAATTTTTTTATTAATATGTTCTTGGGATACATATTTTTAAAATGGGTTAAGAGTTTATTATACCTTCTAGTGGCCCAAAAAAATTATTCATTTTGGAAAACAATTCTATACAATGGGATGTGACCCACATCATTCAATGGGACATAACATAGACTAAAAGACTCAAAATCCTATTATTAAACATAGATATGAAATACGACTCAAATACAAACACTAATGACTATTTTAAAGTAAAAATTCTCTCATTAATCCGGTCTTTGAACATGTTAAAATTTTGGAAGATGAAATGTCATTTTAGATAGAGAAAGATATGTTCAATAATTAAACAATATATATTATACCACACATCAAAAAAATTTGAAATTTTTAGAGTTGAAATAAAATTAAATTTATAATAAATTACCTGAATAGAATAGGGGATATCCAGCCATGAATATCCCCAAACAGAGACAACATTAGTGGGATATATTCTAGGAAGATGATTTCTAACCCTCTACCTCTTTATATTCCAATATCATTTTCATTTCAAAGGATTTTTAGATTTAAAGAAGATTATATACAGATAAATATATGATTTATAAATGGATTTACATTGAAAATAATGATGAAATTAAGTCATGGACTCAATGTGGTGATGGGTCGTGGAGATTTAATGAAACTTCTATTTTGATTTTGTGCTTTTATTTGTTTTCCATTGTATTTATATGGAACTATTTTTTCCTTATTAATAATTGTCTATTTATTTCATGAATTAAATATATTATATATTATTTTTTATTTCTATTTTTCTTATGAATTTTAATTATTTATTCTTATTATTTAAATTTATATGGATGAGTTCTCCCCATTGATCATAGTGAGTGTAATCAGATTCGGTTTCTCGGAGGTCTATAAGTAATCAGGTCACATTCATAAGAGGAACGTCACCCAAAAATTAGGTATCAATATGGGTTATGGGTGATTTAGGTTTATCCCTTTTGGTATTGAAGTATAAAATGATAAATAAAATTTGATAATTCATTTTAAAAACGATAAAGGGAGTTTCTAAAGTTCGATGTTTGTACACCACTTCCTTCATTAGTCTGTTTTCTTCACTCCATTTTGATTCTAATTTTCAATCAACATATTTATATATAAAATAATATTTTATATAATTATACAAAATTTAAATCATTTTAATCCCCACATTTAGTTATATATTTTTACAAAAACAAATTAACTAAATGCTATTTTGATAGCTAAGTATGCAACCTCCTCATGATACAACCCTATGGTCACCACTATGTTACATTTTAAGGGGAAAATTATTAAATGGGGAAATGAAATTTAAACACCCAAATTTATTTTGGTATCATTTCTACAGAAGTTTCCTATGTTTTTTCTAATTTTGTTTAATTTATAGGATTCTAACAACTAATTTAGAGTCTTTAAAAAAACCAAAAAAAATAGATTTTCATAGCAACTAATCCTATTATTATCCTGATTATCAACAATTTGAAGAGTCAAGTAATGAATAATTTCAAAAATCTAAATGATAGGAAAATTATTTAATTAACTAAAAAATAATTTCATGATCCAACAAGATAATTTGGTTCTTTAATAAAATGTTGTTAAGTTTTATTAACTAAGAAAACAAATTGAAAATCATTCCACTACATTAAAATAATAGAAAGAACTAAAGGATCATAATGATGATCATGAAATGGAGAATATTATCCCACCCACTTTTTATATTAATGAATCATTTTTGGATGAGTTGAAAACATATTTAGAATATAATTTTTCAAATTTAAAGGATGAAATCATCACTATTTAACTAAATGATACGTATTTCAAAAATATAAAGTCTTTTGAAAATTATTGTGCTAAATAAGTTGAAAATTAAATTTCAGGTGAAGCCATTTATTTTGAAATTGAAAATTCAAAACCATTGTACAAGACATTAGCCAATGGGGAAGGGAAACCTGAGCCATTAATTTTTGAAGAGCATATGGAGGAACCTGAGTTACTACACACTTTCAATACCACTATTTTTGACTACAAGAAAGAGAAGGAACCTAAGAAGGAACAAGAATAATTATTAAATTTTGATCCATATTTTATAGAATATATTGATAAAAAATTGTCAAATGATTATCCCTGTGTATATTTTGTTCCCAGTACTTTTGTGTGGAATGTTTTTTACATGAAGATGAAGTGAAATATGAAATATAAGAAAGAATCATGTGTCTTGTTGAAGAGTACATCAGTTTAGTTGAGGATGGTGGTACCAAGACTGTTTTCAAATAAAAAATAATTTTATATGATGAAATAAAAGATGAACCATATCCTAGAAACACATTTCAACAACATGTAGAGATTTTTTATGAGGATAAATTCTAGGGAAGAAGCCTTTATATTTTGTTCTTACTTCCACTACATCATTGAAATATTAATTTCATGGATAGGAATTGGAAGATATACGATTTTGGGAGATTCTTTAAGTTATGTGATTTGAATAATATTAGAAAAATTTATTTTTGATGGTTCATGAGTAAGAAATGGAACCCACCTTTGGATTATATATGATCAGGTAGAACAACCTAACTCAGGGTAGGAAAATCCTACCACCAACTGGGGTGGTTCATACCAATTCTATTTTCCATTATCTTCATCTTTATTTTCTATTTCCTTAATTTCAATAAAATTTTGACACCTTTTTATTTTAATATAGGTTTCCAAGTTGCAGCTTTTAGGAGGCCGGCTCAAGGTTGGTGTGGCTCAATAAATACTTGATTTATTCCCTTACACTTGTTTTTTTATGCTTTATCTTCTTTAATTTAAATTAATATATAATATATGAATAATGAAAAAAAAATTTAAAAAAAATTGTGCGGGAGGAATACAGTGGGTAGATAATGATTGTTGTTAATTTCATTCATTTTTTTGTTTTTCGTTATTCTTTCTGTTTTTAGTGTATTTCTTTTCTTCTATTATTTTTCAAATTTTATGCATTTTATTTCAAGTTTTTCGTTAAATAAACACGTGATATTATATTATTATCATTGTAATTTTTGAAACCCTTGTCAATGAGTGAACCAATTGATCCTTTGAAATTGAACATAAATTAATGTTGAAAATGAATTTGTTTCAAGTTAAATATTTTGGAAATTTCATGAAAATACCAATAATATTTGATAATGTTTCCACATATCACTATCTATATCTTTGAAATTGCATTCCTATCAGGCTTTTGAATCATTTTTTACATATTATTTCAAATTCACTTCTTTTGTTGAGTGAACCAATCCTTGCTTTCATTAATAAGAAAATGATTTATTTCTATTAAAACATACAGTTTGAGGTATTTTTAATTTAATTTATTGATATAATTCATTATTTTTTCTTGCACATTTGATCATTGTGATCCCTTAGAAGCAATCTGCATCCTGATAGGTTAGCAAAATTACAAGTCATTTTTTCCTTTCTAACATGCTCTAAAAGTGAAAATGTATGATCTAGTTGAACATAAGTATGGGGGAATATGACTTCTGGTTTGATAACTCATTGGTGTTTCTTTTGGAGGAAATAGAAATTTTGATGATATTTTTTTGATGCTGGATGATATTTTTCTGAAGGAGCTATGTCCATATAGAGCTCTCAAAGGAAATGGATTTGTGCTTATAGGGAGCTCTCAATGGAAGAAAGTAGTGCTTATCTAGAGCTTTCTAACAAAAAAGAAAAGTAAAATTTCAATTTTTTACTTCCGAAATAATGATTTAATGGGATGGAAAATATATTCTCAAATATATTTAGATATTATTGTCTTCCAAGGGGAGTAAGGCGATCATGCTTGAGTAAAAAATAGAATCAAGCAGTTTTTCTTCAAAAAGAGCCAAACCCTCCTTATTCGGCCTCATATTTTTTAACATTTGAATCCTACCAGCCTAAATACATTTACCAAACATGAAAAGGCCTAATGATAATCACATGTTATTAGATCACATTATGTGGATATGTTTAAATTTATCATGCCTATGGTGATTCTTTTATGATTTTTGATGACAGAAGTTTTGTTGGAAATCTATATTTGTGTGTTGAGAGACAATTTATGTGAGATAAGTGTTTCGTGTGCATGGGTGGATAAAGAAATTTTAAATATATTAAATGATATGAATTAGGAACATGAATTTTCTTTGATGATTCATGACATAATTTATTTCTTGGTGATAAAAATTTGAACCTCATTCTTATCTGTTTTGAGTTTTCCTTCATTTGATTTTTGGGCCCACTTGTCTAGGAGTCCAAGTGATATGTGTTGGTGAATAGATAAAACTTATATTTTCACTATTTTTAATTTGTATTTATATAATTTAGACCTCATGATTTTATCATTTCAATTGGAATTGTATTTTTTTTGGAATTTAGGGATGTTTTGAGCATGAATTAAAAATTGAACAATTCTAGAATTTTAATTATTTTTAATAACTTATGTATTTATGGTATATATATATATATATGAAAATATATTAATTCCTTTTTATAGGATTTCCATGTTGTTGGGATACACATTATTCAACGGGTACAAGATTTTATTTGACCGTATAGAGGCCCCAAAAAAATAATTCATCATGTAATTTTTTTGGATGATAGGATGGGACCCACCTCGTTCAAATGGCATAACTCATCCTACAATACTAAAAATGTAATTATTAAATTTATATATGAAATATGACTCAAATAAAATCATGTATGAGGTTTTTAAAGGTGAAATTAGCTCATTGAGTCGGTCTTTGAATGAGTCAAAATTGAGGAAGATGAAAGGTCATTTCAGACAGAGAATGATAGGTTTCGTGATTAATTGATATCTTTTATAAAATGTTTTACAAAGATATCAAATTTTATAGTAGAAATATAATTAGATTTAAAAAACTTTATTGAAGACATGATTTTATATTATGTAAGTAAAATTCCCTAAAGAGATCCAAAATTCTTGGGACATACTCAAGCTTGAATATTTTCGGCCCCCTCTCTTTATATTCTCATATCATTTTCATTTCAATTGATTTTTGGATTGAAGGAAGATTCTATGATAGTTATGATGTTATGGATATGTGTATTTACATTTAATATAATAAATAAATGAATAGAATTACTCCTTGTGGTGGTGGCCAGTGGAGATCTAATGACACATCTCTTTTGAGTTTGTGCTTTTATTTGTTTTCCGTTGTGTTTCTCTTGAAACTATTTTCCAGGAATGAAATAGGTATCTTTCATTATAAAATTCAATTTTTTATAAAATATTATGTATTTTTTCATCTTATTAATGTAAATTTGTTATTCTATTATTTAAAATTTCTTTTGGGTGAGGACTCCGCATTGACCAGAGTGAGTGTAATCTGTTTCGATTGCTCCGTGGTCTACAGGTAATCAGATAAAATTCATAAGAGGAATTATACCCATGTTTGATGACTCAATATGGTTTATAGGTAATTTAGGTTTATACCTTTAGGTATTTAAATATACACTACGAAATAAAATTGTATAATTTATATAAAAAAGGATAAAGGGAGTGTATAAAGATTGAAGTGTGTCATGCACTGCCTTCTGTAGTTTTTTTTCATTAGTCTGGTTTTCTTCTGATTATAAATTAATAACATAGATTTATATTTAAAAAATATTTTATGTAATTTTACATAGTTCAACTCATTTTAATCACCTCCTTTATTTTTGTATTTAAAAAAAAGAAAGTGAGGATTTGACAACATAGTCTACAACCTCCTCGTGAGACAACACAGTGGTCACCACTATACTACATTTTATGGGGAAAATTATTTACTAGGAAAATGTTACTGATAACCCCATAATCATTAGTATGCATTAAAATAATGTCAAAATATTTTATTCAATATATTATCAACATATTTCTTTAAAATAAATCATCAAAAGTGGTTAAATTAATATTTTTAAGATAAAAAAATGATTAAAAAACAAATAAAATGTCTCTTTTTCTCATTAAAATGATTTTATTTTTATTTTTAACAAATTAATTACAAATTAATTAATTTCCAAAATGTGTAATTATTTTTTTTCATAATTTGTTTTTTCTTATTCACACCAACGAACCCAAAAGTTGGTATATCACTATCTCATTTATTAATAATATTTAAATAGTATATAGTGTTTTGTTTAAACTCAGTGTTGCATTTAAATATAGCTAATAAAGATATAAAAAATTTTTAAATATAATTTTATCATAAAATATCAAGTTGTTGCACTACCCTTTTTAAACCAAAGTATCCTAGGCACATTTATCTGTTTTTCAATAAAATGGGAATGAATTCATTATTTTCTATCATAGGTTTTTTTTCATATTATCAAATTGTGTGTATAGGCTATCAAATGAAACATCAACACAAAAATAAGTAAAAAATTTATTCTATGTAACATCATTGAAATATGTCACTATAACTGGTGGACGAATTATAAGAACCACCATTTGAGTCATAATTAGTGTATTAATATCTCGATCATTGGTAGTCACAAATTATTCCTATTTTAAATATGAAGATAAATGCGAAACAAATGTTTGATTCATAAGACTATTTTTATTTTTTACAATCATATTTATCTTTTAGAAGTTTTGGATCAAATTAGTGAGTTGAATTTGAAAATCAATGTTCAATGGGAATCAACAACACTACTTTATCGCATCAATGTTCGGTATACATCTTCTAGGTGCTAGAAAGATAATATCATTTTATAAAATCTTCTAATATTGTAACATATTTTATTCTTCCATTTCTTCAATATTGTTTAGATTGAATAAAGTTCCAACTCTAATAGATCTAGAGACATCCGTATTGGGATAAATCTCTATTATAAACACTAAATGTTTAGTAGTTATAACCAAAGTCCCTTAAAACCTAATAAAGTATTTATAGGCACCCAATTAGTAGAGGTAAAAACTATTAGGGCAGTAAAAGAAGTGGGGTTTCCTAGGTGATTACAGTTTTCAAAAAATAAAGGAAAATTTTCAAAAAATTGGTTGGAAAAACCCATTGAATCACTCTGGATCGAAACCCATTAAGGTAAGGGTAATGAATCATCATATTCAATAAATACCTAAGAGGATTAAGGGTGATATAGACTTCATAGGGTGGAATTTATCTTATTCTAGGATCCAATATAAGAACCAATTACATAAAAATCTTCTATGTTATATAGATGAACTTGAATCCCAATAACCTCAATCTATACAGGATCATTTAATTGATGATGTGTTTTTGTATAGAATATGTTTGGGTATTTTATTTATCTTCTCATTTAAAGATTCATTTTAATAATTTTTTTTATTTTACAATAAAAATTTCTAAATTATGGTCAAAAAATTAATACTTAAATATTATTTATATTATTACAGAAAAATTCTGACAAGTACATATACACATTAGCACTATGTTATTGGGGCTGCAGAGGTGGTGTTTTTATATGCTTTAATTTTCATTAATTTGAAAGATACATGTAGTATAATAAAATTTATTTAAAAAAATAAATTCTTCATATTCAAAAAGGTTATAATACCATAAAGATCATAGTTTTTTCACCTAATACATATTACATAATAAGGAAATTGATATATTAAATCCTTGAAAAATGTCTTCAAATACCAATTAAAAAGAAACATAAAATGTGATAGTTGTAAAAAATGATGATTTATGTAAAGGATGAAAGAATACAGAGTAGAGGATTCGAGATGCAACTATAGAGGATGTTATTAATAGCTATGTGTGGGTGTTTTGGTTATAATATCAATACTTCCAAGTCCTCCTCCTATCTTATTTATAAGAATGTATGGTCCCCTTTCAAAAATATACTATACAGGATCACCAAATTTTAATTTTCTATGAATTGCAGCATTATACCACCCAATGAAAAATAACCTCAAGGGAGGAAGAAAATATTCTCAATTAAATCTAAATTATTGAATTACTATGAGTGATCTTGAAGGGTTCTTTATCCATGAAAAGTACATTTTTGAAGCTCTAACCTGTCACATTCTCCCAAAAAGTGGTCAAATGTATTTGGGAAATATTGTTTCTCAAAGGTCGTAAGAACACAATATGATTCTCTTCCCTCACATGCATGTAAAACATCACTTTTTATATTGGTATATCCTCTACAAAGTTAAATATCACTAAATCTATTCATAGTGTTTTAGTACCTTGTGTTGGGATAAAAAATTATTAACCAACCACTATGACAATAATAATGACATAAATATAAATTTAAAAATCTGGAAACATAAATACATAAAATATAATGAGGTATACCCATCAAAATGAAAATGTGTAAAAAAATGATAAATATAAGGAATTTATTGATATAATGTGGGTAAATACATTCTCAAACTATTACAAGAAGAAAACCTACATAAAATATATCCCTTGAATAATATTTAATAATCCTCTAAAATACCACACAAGAAAATTATCCCTAGGAGAAATAATTTATGATACAATGAAAAAAACATCAAAGGGATCTTCCTATTATAGAAAATCTTATGAAACCATGAAATTTGATCCACCACCAGTGGAATTTGGTGGGATTGTCTAGCCACCTCAATAACTATTACCCTCCCACTTCGAGAAACAAGAGGTGGGTGGTGCGTGCTCATGGAATATTTTAAGTAATAACTAACCTACTTATAAAGGTCAAAGAAAGTTGTTTCTCACATATCTACTTCATAGAAATTTTATAGATAAACAATCACATCTCCATATATCATTTCTATATTATAATGATGTTTCTATTTTATTTTTAAGTCTATTTGAGGATCCTCACCATCTTAACATTTATGATTCAATAGCCTTTATAAAAAAAATATTGATTTTTTAGTATTAATCTCATACATGACCAAGAAATATTGATTTTTTAGTATTAATCTCATATCATTTCTTATTCAATGTGATTTGACCTGTAATGAATATATTATTTCCTTAAAATTTTAAAATCACTTTGACTAATTGATCAAACTATAACTAAAATATTGATTCCATTACAAACCATGTTAAATATTAAACTTCACACTACTGATTTACATAGTACATGAGATATATTTATCCTTTATGATTCTTTTCAAGGATACATTATAGAGGATAAATTGAAATAAATGGTAATAGGGATATCTATTGGATTATATTCTTGCATATTGAAATGTTTGAAGACTTTCCTTAAGTAATTCTTTTATTATATTAAAATATTCTCATTATTTTTTATATCGGTATATATATATCCCTAGAATATATTTTTCATATCTCAAGACCATTATAGAAAAATATCTAGAAAATAAAACTATATTTTAAATCTCTATTAAGGAATCCCACTATTAATGTGCGTAATCATTACTTTATTTTTGTGGAATACCTAAAACACTAGACAAACATAATTTCCAAAGACCACATTAGTTTAGTGCCTTTGGAAACATGAAAAATGTAAACATTGACACATAATTGAGATAAATTATCTCACACTAGGTTCTCCAAGAAAATGACCCCTATTATACATATCATACATAGAATATACCTTCATTACAAGGGAAATAAAACATAAAAAGTGGGTGCACTCAGATGATCTGTAAAGGTAAAAAATTGAGATATGTAAGCATGAACATGAGCATAAGGTTATGGGAATATTATCATAACATTATAAGATAATACCATTAATATCATTAACATGAATCATGAAATAATAGTCAGTAGTTCATAAGGCATGAATCATGAGGAAATCAATATAATATGCCATGAAATCATTAAATTGGAATAAGACAATAATTTTGTGGCACATACATAAGCATAGAAAATATTATGTCAAGGATAACCAAAAGGCCTTCATAACATGTTAGGCTTGGGGTAATCGCATTTGTAATTACTTAGGTCTTGGGATAACAACCCATGTACCCTCTTATTTTTGGACTTGGGCTACAACCCTTGAAACCTCTTACTTTTGGGCTTGGGCTACAACCTGTGAACCCCTATGTTTTTCAGTCTTAGGATAAAACCTTTGTACCTACATATTTTTAGGTTGGGGATACAACCCATGTACCTTATTATTTTCAATATTGGGATACAACCCGTGTACCTTCTTGTTTTCATGATTGAGATACAACCCGAATACCTTCTTTCATTCAACATTGGGCTACAACCCATGTAACATCCCGTTTTTAGGCTTGGGATAAAACCCATATACCCTTTATTATAATATACCATTTATCATTACCAAATTCATTGGAGGTATATATATTTCCCACGCATCACATAATATAATCTTACATACATGTTCCACAAGATAAAAAACACACATCATATTATGGCCCATAAAAAGAGATGGTTCTTATATACATCATATAATAACCCAAGAAATGAAATGGGTATCACAAAAATTTAATCAAATCATAAAATATGGAAAATATACTGGTTCCATAGTCATTTCATCTAAGATTATCCCATGAAAATAGGCTAGTTTCATAAGCATTTATCCCATGAAAGTGAAATGGTTTATATAACACGTGAGAGAGAAATAGGTTTCATTAACATCATTCCATCAAAAAAAACCATTCAGAGAATGGATATGAATGTAACCATTGGTTTACTTTCCCAGAAAGGCATGAGAAACACCCAAAAATGTCAGTTTAGATGGAAAATAATTTTGAAATATCATTAAAAAAATTATTGAGGAAAACATCCTTTCCTCTTTGAAAAAAGTTTTTTAAAACATAAAATCTTTTGAAAACCATTTTATTTGAAAACACATTGAAAACATAGAAATAAGGCTTGTGACCATTTTGAAAACGATTTTACTCGAAAACTTATAAAATAATCTTGAAAAAATTGTGAAATCTAATTTCACTGAAATATATAAAAGAAGATTCAAAAAATTTTAAAACCCATTTTCCTTGAAAAATATATAAAATAAGATTGAAAAAAGTTGAAATATTTTTCCTTGAAAAATTATAAAATAATCTTTTAAACATTTTAAAATCCTTTTTCTTTGAAAATGATTTAAAAACCTCAGATGAAATCTGAAAAAAAATTTGAAACACATTTCTTTTAAATTATTTGAAAACTTATAAACAAATATAGAATTTGTTTAAAAAATATTTCATTAAAAATACTTAATAAAATAATAAATAATTCTTGAAAAAAAATTTAAAATATTTTTAGAAGACATGTTTTTGAAAAAATACATATTTCTAACCGAAGAGAGGGGTAAAGTCAAATTTCTTAAAAACACTTTCTCTATCATATTATATACCAAAAGTGGAATAATAGTTCCAATAGATGAATATTTTGTGAATATACATAGGATAAAAAAAATTAATGAACTTTCTAGATAGATTAATTATAATATTTCATTAATGGAAGCATAATCATAAATAATCTTGATAAATGATGATATTGTTTCAAAAAACGCCTACCACTTACTAATGTTGAATTATAATCTACATGTAATAATATGGAATAAAATGAAGCCTAAAATATAATTAAAATAACGATACTCATCATATAAATTTTCAAATGGTATTATATACACGTCATAAAATAATATAGGTGCATACCAAAATATTTTTCTCAATGAAGGGAAATTGAGACAAATCTATCTTACTAATTTGGTAACATTAGAATGGTAAAACCCCATGAAAGAGAGATCATCAAATGTATTTGTAAATAACCATAAATTTAACTATAATGATCATATAATACATTCATGGGAATTAAACACACTATATATAATAAATAGGTGGTGAACATGGTTTCTCTCTCAATGAAAATAAAAGTGAGATGTGAAAACCCTCACTACTTGAGTAACTTTTTAATAGTGATCCCCATGAATGAATAAAATAAATTAAAACATCAAATATTATTAAATAAATTAAAATAATGATATAAAATATCATAAGGTAGTATATAAACCACACTAAATAAGTGAGTGGTGAATATGGCATGTATCTCATGGAAATAAAAAGTGAGATGAAATTACCTTACCTTATGTCTTGACACTCTTTGTACTCATAAAAAACCCATGTATAAAAAATATAAGTTTATTATACATTCTTTAAAGATACATATTAATATATTTAATACCATATATGTTTTGATTATGACTTTATTTTACCATTCTATTAACAATTCTATATTAAGGTTTTATTTCGGGTAATATCTGCTTTGTTTTTGGTATGTGTCATAATTTGAAAAATTATTGTTCCTCATACATATATCATGATTTACAGAATGTTAAAAAATATTTAAATATAATTTATATTCATTATATATGTATATATAATAATCTATATAATATATAAATGTAAAATGGAATATGATGTTCATGGATACAATAGGCTATACGTATGCATGAATGTTGTTTCAGTTTTTCTTTATAATATTCATAGAATGAATGTAAATGAAATATATGTATATATATAAAAAATATCATTAAATTATACTGATTATTTATTAAATGTAATATAGTTTCACTAAACCCATATTTAATACATTCCATGTAGTGTGTGAATGAATCACATCTCTCTGAGGAGGCGGTAGTCCACACTTCCCCAAACGAAATTATTTTAATTACACAAAATGGAATGAATGAAGGTATGTGTCATATAATAATTAATGAAGAATAATACATATTATATATCAAATATATCATATAAAAATATGTTTCCCATCCTAATTACCAACCATGAGAGGTTATAAAGGAAAAACGAACAACATCATTTTGTGAGGCGGTAGTTCACCGTACACAAGAAAGGTAAGCTCGTTACACGTTAGATGAAATTTGGTGTATGTGTGTGTAAAAAACATATCATATTAACGTATTAGTATATTTATGATACTGATTCTATTTTTTATCCCTGAAATAATAATAATTTATTTAGTGGAGAAACAATATAATTGAAATGATCTTGAGGAAGGATGTTCCCTCTTCTTTGGGCAACTCCTTTTGGTTTTCATCAAAGGGATTCCTTGATTTTAATTCAAAAAAAGGGAGTATTCAAGGAGGAATTGATGGATGTTTGTATGTTAATTGAGTATATATTATATTAACATAAATATTTTTAGAGGTGTGATTAAGGTGGGGAGTTGTTATAATTTTATAGGGGAGGGAGGGGACACACTTGGAATTTTTTGAAACAAGTTTGGTATACCCACGTTTATACCCAAGTTAAGTCATAAAAAACCAACCAAAATCATGAATAAAAGGTTTAAGATTTAAACATGGAAAAATAATTTGTTTTGGATAAGTGACTATGACATTTTTTTCATTATTTTTAATGTTTAGTCCCGTATTATGCTTAATTTAACCCTAGTCACTCTAATTTATCTTAATCACTTTCACTAATATTATTTTTCAATATTTATGTTTATATTAATATAAAATAAGTATTCTAAATATTATAGTCATTCATGTAAATTTTTCAAAATTAAATACAATGAAGTGGAAAAATAATGTTTAATGTTAATATCGCAAACATGGTGAGAAACTCGGATTTTAACATTATAATGTTCAAAAGTTCATTAAGCATTTATGTCTTTATTCACTATGAAAATTATAAAAGGACATTATTTGATTAATATATGTATAATTTATCTATTTGGACTTTAAAACTAACTTGAAATATAATTTAACTATATAAATAAATTAGAAGAAAAATCAGTTTTGAATTAAAATCTATTATTTTTTTCTATTCACCAAAAAAAGATGTTTCTCATAAAAATACAAAAAATCACCCTAAGATAATTTATAAATTATGAATTAAAAAAAGATTTTTATTTTATCAAATTCAATTTCAAGTAGTGTCTAAAATAATTTTTTTATTGTTCATAGAAGGATATAAAAAACAGTTCTTTTAATAATATAGTATTTTTAAACATATAAATACTTTAAAAAAATTATATATATCATTATCAATATGTTTTATTTATATGAAACCATTATAAATAAAATTTAAAAACAAGTTATTACTATTCATATTATTAATTTTAATTTCTAGTTTATAACTATATCATTTAAATAATTATAATAATAAAGTGTTGTTTCGCAGAAACATGGTGTTGTGTGTAATGAAAACCAAGTCTGTACTGTGTTTAGAATAAGATAAAATTTTTGTTGCAAGTAGTGAATGATTAATTTGGTCTTTCATATAATTAATTATAAATATAGTGATTTAATATATAGAAAACCATTTTTAGTGCTGTGTGAAATGAAAAATTTCAAAAATATTAAATTAATTTCAAAAAACAATTCACAAAATACAGGGCTGTTACATTATAACCCCATTAAAATGAATTTCACCCTATAAATTCATCTGAATTATTAAAGTTTTAATATATGAATGTTTCTTTCATATAAACCAACATCCAAAAAATTAATACTAAAACATCCTTTAATAAGGAAATGTTAGATACATAATGATTACCCAAAGTAACATATTACTAGGTTTCCTCATATGAAAACATAGGTGGAAGGTAAAATATAGACTTAGAGGAAATGCATAAATATTTTTATTTGATCAATTCCCACTTCAATCTCTTACTCCATGGAATGAAGTCTAATTTTTCATTCCTGAAGCACTAGCAGATCATGGGACTGATGATATTCCATCCCATCTATTATCAATTACGACCAAAAAAAGTTTTTAAAATAGGATATCCAATTTTCATAAATCCTAATATGGTGAGATTATACTTTAATATCACAAGATTTATCTTAATATTAACTTTAATATTTCTATAAATTCTTAACCATATAACACTTCATAATGAGGAAAATTCAACACATTAGTAAGATGGTTAAAAAATCATCTAAACATTGATCCCCTATATGTCATCACCTAGAAAACATGTGAATACCTTCATCATGTATTCTCTTGAATCCTAGTAATAACCCAAATTTCTATTAGTTATTCTAAAAGATAATTCCCCCTTTATTCTTTAACTAGGCTCTTATTAAAAAAAATCTTCCAATTGGATCTTTGGTTTCATCTTTCTAAATCTAGAAAATTAATGTGATTTAATTAATACTAAATTCATGTAGATATTGAAAATCAATTCTTATAATCATATCACGTTACACTAATGGATGAACAATAATATTTTCATAGATTTTATTTTTAAAAAAATCCCATAGGAAATTACCCACTGTAGAGTTCCCTAAAAATGGCGTTTCAGTCCATTTGTTGTGATTACATATGATTTCAATTTTTTCAATTTCATCAATGGTTATTTGAGATGATCACCATTATTAACCCTTGTATTTCGTCACTTTTTTTGGTAAAAAGACCAAACACCTTCCATTTGAATCATTGAAGTGTGGTAGGTGTATTCTATGGTGATTTCTCATTATTCAAATTATTATAGAACTTTTTCCGATCACTTCGGAATTCATCCACTTGATTTCCTTCCATTACACAATTAAAACATTTACTAAACCCATTAATACAATTTTTTCCATTCTTATTTCCTCACTTAGAGCATAAAGGAAGGGTTATCTTCTTATCTCCATGGTTTTTATATTGTCCATTGAACTCAACCTTCTTCCACTTGTTAAAACTGTGAGATTCATACGCAACTCCAACCTCCATTTAAAATTTTATTTCACAATGAACAACCAATTTATTGCTATTAAAGTATCTTATGGCCAACAACCTTCTTATAATTGTATTTAATCCACTAAAGTACCTATCAAATTTACATTTAGGTTGGATGATAATTTCATAAGTGAAACTCAAAAGTCCTGTGAAATTATCCTTGTAGGTACCAATATATTCATAATCCCTTTTTCTTCAAATCAATGAACACATTTTCTATATTCATATAAATAACATGATGAAAGTACATATTGAAGAATAAGTTCTTGAACTTGTCCTAATCCAAGGATTCAATTTCATCTAGCTTCCTCATAAAATTGATTAGATTCCACCATTGGTCTGCTTCACCTTCTTACTAATAAACTAATAGAATGATTTTATCATGATTTGAACACTAGATAATAAATAATATATTTTTAGTGGTACTAATGTATTGTTTAGAAATAATTGGATCATAAGACCCATTGAAATAAGTTGTAAGTTGCCTCATATAGGACTCAATAGAACATTGTTCCCTCCTTTTTCTTATTTGTATGATGATCATGATTCATAACATGAGAAAGTTTTGTAGGAATAGCAATGAGGTTTTTTATTCCAGGTCCCTTAGCATTCAGATTCATAGGAGAACAATCATTTCATTTTCCATCATATTCACCATTAACACGGTTCCTTTGGGTTCTGACCATTGATTAAAACCAAAATTATAGAGTAAGAAATATTTTTCATAGTGAGGAACCACAAAATCATGGAAAAACCACTTACAAGGTATCTAAAATATGACACGTTCCTTAATCTATTATGCCCCAAGTTTATACTATGTTATTACTAGCTAACTTATTTATAAGTCCATGATAATGGTTTATACTGAGTTTGTGAATATCTAAATCATATCCTATGGGAGTGTCAAACTAGGTGCGCAGTAAGGCCCATTGTTGGGTACCAAGTTATGCTTGAGTCCAGCTAGACGCACCTTGTCATAGTTGTTGCTCCTATATACATATGTTCTAGATACAAATCCACTTTTAGTATCCATATAGGCATTGATTTCTAGGAACCCACTCTCTTTACCCTTTACCAAAATTCTATGACATTTTCCTAAACCTAAACTCATCCTTAGACTTATCCATAGAGAGAACCCTAAACATATCGTAAGATATATCCACAGGGATCTCACTAATGTTTTCTCATCCTAGTTTCCAAAGGTTTTCTAAACCTTCGGTCTGATACCAACTATAACAACCCATTATTAACATACATATACATTACTTCATTTTTTCAAAATACATAAAACACTACAGAAACAGATTCCCAAGGATAGTATTAATTTATTGCCTTTGGAAACAATGAAATGTAAAAAAAATACATGATTGATATAAATTATCTCACGCTAGGTTCTCTAAGAATAGAACCCCTCTTAAACATATCATACATAGAATATAACTTCATACCCTTGGGAAGGAAGCATAAAAAAAGTCGTGAGATTAAATTCATAATAAGGGTAAACATAGGAAATATGTAAGCACAAACATGATCCCAAGGGTATGGTAACATGATCATAACATTATAATATCATACCTTACATATCACAAACATGATTCGTGAAATAAATGATAGTATTTCATAAGGTATGAATCATGAATAAAATTAATGTCCTAATCCATGAAAGCATATCATAGGAATAAAAACTGGAATTTGTGGCATATTTATAAGAAGACAAAATATTATGTCAATGGTTACCTACCAATAACATCATAAAATGTTAGGCTTGGTATAATCACCTGTGTACCTTCTTAGATCTTGGACTAACAACCCATTTACACTCTTAATTTTTTTATTAGAATACAACCCATGAACCCTCTTACTTTTTGGCTTGGGACACAACCCATGATACCTATTTATTTTAGGTGTAGGCTATAACCAATGTACCTAATTGTTTTTAGTTTTGGTATGTAACCCACATATCTTATTAATTTAAAGGTTGGGATACATCTCATATACCTTCTTATTTTCAGGATTGGCATTCAACTCATGTACCATCTTGTATTCATGATTAGGCTACAACCCATGTACCTTCTTGTTTCTAGGCTTTGTCTACAAATGGTGTACCCTTTGAGATCATATACTATTTATCATTACCTAATTCCTTGTAGGGATATATAGTTCCCACCCATCATATAATCAAATCATACAAACATGTGCCATAAAATGAAAAAATTTCATCATATTGTGACCTATAAAGAGAGATGGATTTCCTAAACATCATATCATAGACAAAAAACTAAAATAGATATCACAAACCTTTAATCATATCATAAACTATGGAAAATATATAGGTTTAATAATTATTGCACCATAGATTAACCCATTAAAATAGGTGGGATTCCTAAGAATATAACCCACGAAATTGAAATGGGTTATATAATGTATGAAAGAGAAATGAGTTTCATCAACATCATTCTATAAAAACACAAACCGTTCAGATAAATGAAATGAATAGAACCTTTGGATTATTTTCCCATAAAGGCACGAGGAACACCAATAGATGTCATCTTAAATGAAAAATAATTTTGAAATTTCATTAAAAAACTTCATGAGGAAAATATCATTTCTTCTTTGAAAATTTATTTTTAAACCATAAAACATTTTCAAAATAATTAATATTAAAAATAATTTTAAAACGTAAAAAGAAGAATTGTAATCATTATGAAAACCATTTTCCATAAAAACTTATAAGATAATCTTGAAAATGTTTTGAAATCCTTCTTCCACGAAGATATATAAAAGATTCTTGAAATATTTTTGAAAACCATTTTCCTTTCAAACATATAAAATAATATTGATAATATTTCAAAAACCATTTTCATTTAAAATTTATAAAATAGGATTAAAAACATTTTAAAAATAATCATTTGAAAATAATTTGAAAACATATAATGAAATCTTGAAAACAATTTGAAAAATATTTCAATGAAATACTTTGAAGACATATAAAAAATAATTAAAATGTTTTGAAACCCATTTCTTTGGAAATAGTTTTAAAACTTATAAATAATTCATTAAAAAAATTTAAAACCATTTTAGAAAACATTATTTTGAAAGAACATAGATTTCTAACCAAAGAGAGAGGTAAAGATGATGTTTCTTAAAAATGTTTTCTTAATATCCTTATGTAAAAAAGAGTGGAATAATGGTACAAATACATGAATACATAATTAATATATAGAAAAGAATAAAATTCCTGAGTTTTCTTGAGAGATGGATCATAATATTTCATCAATACAAGCATAATCATAAACAATCTCGATAAACAATGGGATTGTTTCAACAAACTCTTACCACTTGGTAACTTGGAATTATAATCCCCACATAAGAAAATGAAATCACATGATGACTAAAATATCATGAAAATCATAAGATTCATGATATAACATGAAAAATGGCAGTATATACCCCACATAAAATAATATTGGTCTATACCAAAACATGTGTCCCAACGAAGGAAAATTGAGACAAAACTATATTAATTTTTTGGTAAATTTTAATGGTAATACCCCATGAAAGAGATATCATCAAATGGATATGTAAATACCCATATATTTAACGATAATAATCCCAGAACACAATAATGGGAAGTAAAAACACCATATAAAAGATATATGTGGTGAACATGGCTTGTGTATCACAGAAAATAAAATTGAGATAGGAAAACCCCCACTATTTGATTAACTTTAGAATCATGATCCCTATTAAAGAATAACATCAATTAAAACAGTTATCATCGGTAAATAAATGAAATTAATTGTATAACATTTCTTAAGTAAGTATATGTTGAAAGTCGGTGACTTAGGCCCAACTTGTGTATTACTTTTGATTACCACTACATGTATACTATTTGTTATATATACATGTGTTTATCTTTCCATTATAGTGTTGATACTTCTACCTCTAACATTTATATGGTAATTTCATTAGATTAAATGTTGTATCAAAGGATTATAGAAGATCCCATGCTATAAATAGAACCTAGAGATACTATGATATTAATCATAATCTAATGTTCTATGGTCTAGTTACGCCGTTCTGATATGACAGAGATGATGTGTGACTATCATGTGATGGGGGCTCATACGCATTATGACTTCTCCTGATGTTTGTATTTGATGACCTCTAGTAGTTGAAATCATGGGGACATACCTGCTAAAAGAAACAACACATGTTTCAGGTTTCATTGGTTGTTCCTATCTACAGACATGTGTAATGGTATCCTAACATGAAATCATTATCAATGTATGTCATTTAATTGTTTAGTTGGACTAATTAAAAAAATCATGGTAATGATTTCACGACATGATATTTTGTGTTGGGTGCATTATTGGTGATGTGACATTGATTTAATGATCAAAAAAGTATTTTCACTTTCGAATATAGGAAGAGATATCTCAGGACTAGTTGATTAGGATGGTAGCACCTTCATTAAATCAATGGACATGGTAGTCGAAGATAAGACTGTCCTGAAAGATCAGTAAATAGTAATGAAAGGAAAATAATGATGACACATGTGTGTTTCCCGCTTTATTGATATATCATTAATGAATAGATTATATTAAACAAACTATGAAAATAGGAAGGTAGTCACTACTTTGACATTTCCATATATCCTTAGGGTAATGATGGGTTCCTAGACTCCACTCTTGGTCTATGAGTTGGATACACTACTATTCAGATAAGGACCTAAAGGTTCACACACTTTGTATATCAACAAGTTCCACCTATTCTAATGAATAGTAGTTTAGGACAAAGTGGTCCCCATGTGCGGGGGTCAGTGAATGTTAGAGTTTAACTAATCACAATGAAAACTATTTCAATTATATTATTCATGTTTAGTATAATGAATATTGAATTTATTTCTCAGGGTATTCAAAAATTGTTTGATCATAAAAGTGAATATAAGAAAAATTTAATTTGTCAAATTAACATTGGATGTTCAAGGTTCGTTAAATTATTTAGAGAGAGTATGATATGATTTTATGGTAAGTATTTTGTCACAAAACATTTAATAGTGTTACTAGTGAGTGATAAAATATTTTTGATATTTATGATATGTTTATTAACTCATACATGTTTACAAAGGTCTAAAATGAAGGTTATTACTTTCCCGGGGACAAAGTACAATTTTGAAAAAAAATTCTCTATGTATAAAAGCTCATTTTATTCTTTTGAATTATGAGATCCACCATTATTACGAATTTAAAGAAAAAATAACTTCTCCTCTCCTCTCAAGTTCTTATAGAGTGATTTTTGAAGAATAACAAGGTCAAATTGATCCCACTTTCTTGATAGAGTCTACATTCTTTAGGAAATATAAGGGACATCATAAATCTCTTTGATTTCCAATACTAGTACCCATGAAATGAAGATCAATGATCTTAGAATTGTGAAGAATGTGTGGAAAATCTATTGGATGTCTACATTGGCATCATACAACCACAACACATCGATGACGAGAAAATCAAACCATCTACTTGAAACGAATGAGGTATGGTTTAATATTTCTGTGTATGTTCATTTAATTAAAAGGATAATGATTCCTATGGAAGCTAGTATAATGCTTCCCATGGAATCTTGTTGAATTAAAAGGATAAATCTTCCCTTGGAAGCTTGCATAAAGCTTCACATTGATTCTTTTTTTATTAAAAGGAAAAACATTCCCATGGAAGCTAGTTTCAAGCATCTCATAAAAGCTTTTTAATTAAAAAGAAAATGCTTTCATTGAATCCAGTTTATATATTCTCATTGAATCTTGTTTAATTAAATGGGAAAATCTTCCCAAGGAAGTTACTTTCATGGTTCTCATGGATTATTTTTTAATTAAAAATACAATTTTTTCTATGGAAGCCAGTTTAATACTTCTCATGGAAGCTTGTTTAATTAAATGGGAAAATCTTACCGTGGAATCTAGTTTCAAGAATTTCATTGATGCTTCTTTAATTAGAAATACAAATCTTCTCATGGAAGTTTATTCAATGCTTTTCATAGAAGCTTGATTAAATATATATATATATAAGGAACACAGATTTTTTTGGAATATTATTATCATTTTATATCGATATATTATATATATATATAATGTCCATTAAATGGTTACCACATATCATGTTGCACCAATTCAGTTCGGGTCTGAATGGCCTGACCGTTTTAAACTATCACCAGTCCTATATTAATATTTGTGGATCTACTTTAGGTCTAAATAGTCCTGAAAAATTATAAATAGAATTTCATAAGTTAAGTTTAATTTTCTAGGTTTTTAGAAATTTATTTCAGGTGGCGTGGGATGCATTGAATGTTAATAAAATTATTTTAATTAAAGTTAGCTCATTAAAAATACCCTTGAGTTCAATTTTTGAAAATATAATTCTTTTCTTATGTAGTATAATTACATGTTGAATGATCATGAGCTGAGACTGACCCATCTATATTTTATTTATTATTTATTATATTTATTTATTGTATTTATGTTTTATAAAATGTAATAATTATTGTATTATGATTATATGTGCATTGTCCCTCGATCTTTAATTTTTTTAAGTGCATGTGTGTCCACATTTAAGTGCTAAAAAGGTAATTTTTCATCCTGATTTCCCCTCAACTATGCATGAGTATACATTGTAAAATAGGAAAAGTTCTTGGTGACATGGTTCAAGTCAAGAACTGACATAGACCAAAAAAGTGGAATGCATGGGAGTTGCAGGTGTTGCAATTCAAGTCGCGTAGTGACTTAAGGAATTCCTATAAGGGTCTCAATTAATCCATTATTTTCTTGATGGATTAAAAAATAGTTAATGGCTCATGATCATGTCATTATTTATATATTTTATGATGTTAATGGTTTATTATTTTATGAATTTTTATTTCTTACGCGTTATCATAGAGAATAATAATAAACAAGCATGCAAGATAAGATGATCATGTGACACAATGAAGTCTTTTATTTCTTGCATTGTCTGTTCTGAGTGTGATCACATAGTATGAGATTAGAAAATAGAAAATTATTTTTTTTCATCACATTAAAAATACTAAAACCCTAAAATATATAGTATGTCTAAATCTCCTTCCATCATTTTAATTTAAACAAATCTGAGTGTTTTAGGTTCGAGTCATGTCATAACTGAGGGTCCCTCTTACAACCAGGGAGTTCTTATGAGAGTGGTGGGTAGACTTAACTAAATTGGTTATATGGATTAGCCATAGCTAAATTTCTATCATTTGAGTAAATCATGTTCTAATTTTAGAAGTTGGGACTTTACTTAACAGATCAATGAACTACGAGTTAATGTGGTTGGCTTGCCAAAGTCATACATTGAACCTTCTAAGTAGTGTTGTAGCCATATCTTATTGACTATGAGGAGAGGTTTATGGACCCATGCCATTATAAAACTCAAGAGATAGAGTGTTTTGATTCTTTCACAGAGGGTTCCTAGAAATTGATAAAAATATTGGTAGACATTTAATTAGTTAATTAATTAATAAATATGTCTAAATCAGTTATCTAGATAAAAAGAAATAATTTTATAAAATTTATTTATGTTGAAAACTGATAGTTAAACCAAAAGATTAAAAACTAGGATAAATAATCGATAAATTAAATGTCCTCACTATCATGAGTTTTCAAAGGTAATACATGCGCTTGCGCATTGTACTATGATATTGGTAACTCAAGATGCTAGTGTCCCAAACACCTATTAAGTAATCTGAGTGATGCGAGGGTGAAATTTCATATAGGAGATTAATGTTAAAATCATATGTTAATTATATCAATCTACTTTCATCAATATCTTGTGTCATTTGCGATCCATACACCATGACATGGATGATATTACATGAAGTATCATCTCTGAGAGGTTTGTAAGAAGAAAGAGAAGAAATGATATAAATAGGTAATGGTTACACTGTATCAATATAAAAGGAATGGTGAGTTATGATCTTTCGTTACATCCTATTATAATATAATTTTCACCAATTTAATAACATTTAATTTTAAGTTACTAAAAAAAAGTATTGAGTAAACACTTCATTAACAATTTAGGTATCGATCGCTAAGTAAATAAGATTATTAAAGAAATATTTATCTTTAATTCTTAGGGAGAATAAATTTAAAGACAAAGAGAAGAGGACAATAGGCATGTTATTCTGATGGAATGTTAACAACGTCCTTTAAGGAATGAGGTATTAAAAAAGGTAACTTTCATTGTATATTATAAAATAAAATAATGGATGTTTCAATAAACTAAACTAAATAATCCAGTTAACCACTTTTTATTAACAAAATATTCATCAACTACAATGTTTTTTTACTACTTGGTTATTAAATATAATATGCTTGTGACATATTTTTATTCTAATATGGTAACCAAGTATGTATTGAAACCTTAATGGGATTTTGGGGTATTATATTAGTGGGGGAGAAAGTGTGATACATAGGCCAATGTTGAGAAGTAAATGACTTCCTAATTGACAAGTGAAAGATTCATGTAGAACTATTATTGACTATAACTAATACTTCATTCTCCTGTATCATAGGACACATGGATAAATTATTTCAAATTAAAGATTCAATGTTTCCTTTGTAATTTTATACTCAACCTGTAGATCAGTAATACTAGAAATGCAGGAAATACTTGATGAATATAAAACATAAGACTTATACCCAATTTTGGAATGATAATTATTTTTTCAATTAAAACTAAAAGTGTACATCAAGAAAAATACCCAGTATGGTATTAAGGCTTAAGAAGTCTAAATAAATTCGGTATTATCGAGGACTTTAGTCTGGACAAAGGAACCTTTAGAAATAAAGGTATGTCAAAAAGCTTTTTGAAATAGATCAACAAGTGAATGTGAACTATTACAAGGGTAAAATAGAGGTGTATATTTACTTCATAATATTCTGTTAGGTTATTAAGGAATAATAAAGTGAAGTTTATGAATGGTAATAAGATATGAGTTACTTCGGGTTATCATACCGAAGACTATCATGGATAATAATTCATCGATCATGATAATGTAGTGTGGAGAAATTACTAAATGAACATTATATTATACAGATAAATACATTGATATTAATGAGTACGATCGATGATGAAGTCTTATATGATAACATTAATTAACCAAATGTATCATGGAGTAATTCATAAATGCACATTTCATACATCAGAGTATTTATTTAAGTAGTATCAATGTTTCAACTTATAGAAATATCCATTATATTTCATGACGTGGTTCACAAATAATGGTGTTATCCCATAATAATATGCCAACATTGAAGGACCCCGGAACATCCTGAGATTGGGGGTGGGGTGAATCAGGGTGTCAACTTTTCCTTTAAAATATATGGATCTTTTTCCCATGTAGGTATGAATGTGTTAAACATTTCTGGAGAGGAAGTGCAGAAATTAAGCAATCACATGAAATGTAATGACTCAAAAAATTTACTTGGTTCACCACTAAGGGCTACATCCAAGGAGCATACGCCAACAGTGTGTCGGTCATACCAAAACCGCTAATCTTCACGAGTTGTGGATTATAAGAGTTTAGCACAATCACTTTGTACCAAGTGCACATAATTTACAAGGTTTTAGAGATAACACACAACGACCCTTGGATCACTTCCACTGAATCCCATTTTCTCGCTACTTTGGAAGAATATTCACTCAGTTTATTAACATGATGTCACTTCAATGATTTAGAATTAGATCATGCATCCTCAACTATAAATGGATGCTCTGTTGAAGTTCTGTAACCACCCACTAATGTAATTTATTTTCCTGTACTTTAATATGTTATGAAAATTAATTTCACAAACTAATTTGGTGAATTTGTAGGCTTAATTGATTTCGTAGACTGATTTGGTCAATTTTCAGGCTTTCTTGGGTGCTCCTCGTACGGCTGCCACATCAATGTACCACTACTGTTTCCAAAAGAAAAACGTTGAGTAAAGATGAATCTGAAATAGGTGTGAATTAGAAATACATTTGGCCATTGATATGAAGTTTTATTTACCAGATAGCCTCAAGTATTGGTATTGTTTATGTTGTAACTTTGTGTGTGAGGTGTCAAATTAGTATGAAAGAACAACATATATTGGAAGAAAATAGTATTATGAGATATGTAAAAGGAAATATTTCAAATGGGTTGATATACAAAATAAATAGTGAAATGAAATTTCATGGTTATACTGATGCAGATTAGGCTTGATATTTTAAGTATAGAAAATCAAACACTGGAAGAACATTTTTCTTGGGTTCCTTTTCTGTGATTTGGCAAGGAATGATACAATGTTCAATAAATTTGAGCATAGTTGAATCCAAATATGTTGCTGCTACTCAAGACTATACTCAGATGTGGTGGATGAAATTCTAGCTGGAATATTTGAATGTAAAAGTCTCTAAAACATTTAAGATACTTGGTGATAATATGAGTCTAATTGATCTTTCTATGAATCTTGTCCAATATTCAAGACCAAAACACATTAATAAAAATTTTCACTTTATAAATGATAAAGTTTCTTCTATAGATATTTTTCTATAATAAATTTCAATAAAGTGTCAAATTACTGATATCTTTACAAAATAAATTCTTAAAGAATATTCTGTGGAATTGAGGTTAAAACTTAATGTTCAGCCTCCCCCCATGTCTTCTTAAACCACATAAGGAAGAACCCCCACCATGCTTTGGATTATGTTGAAAAAGGGGGATACAAAGTAACAACATTAACTTTTTAAGTAGTTTTTACATTTCATTCTTTTATGAATCTAAATTTGGTGTTATAATAGAATGTGGGAGACAGAAAAAGAAAAATGAGAGAAAAATATATGTGAGAGATGAAAAGATAAAAATGGGGGGGGGGGAGTTTATGTTTACATGGACAAAAAATTTCTTTCCACATAGTGATGTAATTCCATCATAAAAAATACTTTATCCAGTAGTGTGTTGTCAAGACACACTCTTTTGGGAAAGGCTATGTTTTTATAAAAGGGAAAAAACTCGATTTGTTTACAAAATTCAAGTTGTAAAAAAATTATGAGAGTTGGAAAATTTTGTTAACAAGGGTTTTCAATAAATCCAAATGGTGATATTGAAAAATCTATGAGATAAATTGTTTTGTAAAAGTTTTTGTATTAGTAGAGAACAAAAGTTTTTGTATAAGAATATTTTTTTTTTCAAGGAATCATACAAAATTCATCATAATGATTATGTTTTCCAGACACAATTTTTTAAATTGTGGTTTTTTTATTAAGCTTCACCAGACATAGAAGAAGTTAGGAATAAGATGTTTTTGATCATACACATTATCATATTCGGGTCCATTAGTATGACATTGAAAATCATTAGATTCAAAAGAATCGGAAGCATAATTTATTATTTTTTGGTAGTCTTTTTCATAATTAGAGAATTAATGAAGTTGCTGAGTCGGAAAGAAAGAATTTGAAAACATATAAGTCACTCTTTTATTAATTCATTTTGTTACTAAAAATATTTTAAAGAATAATGTGAATTCAGGAGTTAGAAAGTTATCATACTTTCCAAAACAAAATTGTAAGTTTATTTGACGATCAAGAAGTTCTCAAAAATCATGAAAAAGCTCATGATAAAATATATTGAAGAAATGGTGGATAGGTTTGATGAATTTCAGAGTTGAAAATTGTGATCTCCATTGTAATGAGATTCCAATCGTAATAGGAATTACATCTTAATGAGATTTGAAATAAAATGATGTTGTTGAGCCTGAGAAAGAAATAAATCATACTGGGAGTTTTGTACTTGAATTATCGTACTGAGATTTTCATACTTCTGTTTTCATATTGATATTTTCATATTGGGATTTTCATATGGAAAAAATCAAATGCAGTATCATTATATTTGGAAAATTGGATCCAACATTATTGTATTGAGAAAATCAGATCTGTCTTCATTGTATTGAGAGAGTTGGATCTAGCGTTATCTTATTGAAACAATCATATCCAATATCATTTTATTGAGATAATAAGATCCATTATCATATTTTTTTGACAAAATCAAATCATGTATTATCATATTGAAAAAATCAAATCCAGCTAAATCAGACTGCGGATATAGACGGAGAAATTATGAAGCATTTTCAACAATGTCTTTATTATTTTTTTTATCACAATTATTTTTATAATAAAGCATTTTCAACTGATGGGAGTCAGTATAATCATTCTTATCGGGAGATAGAAGGTATATAATGAGAATTGGCACAAGTTGTATTCACTTATTCATAATAGTAAATTTCCATAAACCCACGGAAGTGGATATTGAAAGTATATAAGCTCTCACACTAAGGCCAAACATTGTATATATTGCGTTCTTTACTTTCTTTCCTACTTTTTCATGCAGGATTATTTATGTAATTTAAAAAGGAAATAAATCATAATAGGTTGCATGGGGTAATGTCTTGAAAAGAATTGAAACGTATAAAAAGTTAACAACTAATTCAACCCCCATATCAGTTGTTATTACATTAATTGAAACTTTAGTAGCCCTTATTTATCCCCATGTAAAATATTTATTGATAATAAAACAAGTAGAATAATATTTTTTTACTTTTCTTTACAAAAAATAATATAAAGACCAAAATCAAAAAAATATTGCATAGTGTTTCACTATTATTGAAAAATTGATGTAAATTTCCATAATACACTCATCCAATTAGATAAAGTCAAGTTTTAGGTTCAGTTTTTTAGTCCTTACCATAATATTTTTTACCTTAATTATCTGATTTACCCTTAACACGGTGAAATTCTTTTCATATAGTTACCATTCATAATGAAAAATAATAAAAGGGACCTATTTACCAAATTTAAAAATCATCATTCCAATTATGGAATCCATTTTTCTAGATTAAATTTATTGAATAGGTGGAAATTAATGTAATGTTATAATGCAAGAACAAACATTTTTTTCAAAAAATGCCATTAAAGTATAAAAATCATTTTTATATCAAATTCAGGTTCAAAATTCATTATAAATAGTTTATTTATATTATTATTAATCATATTGAGCTAATTAAATTTATAAAATAATCCAAAATAGATTTTTACTTTGTAAATACTTTAAAATAAAATACAGTTTTCAATAATAGTCAGTATTTTTAACTTTTAATTGAAAAATCTACCATTTTAGAAAAATATCAAAATTTCACCATAAGATAAATTTGATATGATGGTTTCCAAAATTATAACCTTTCATAAATTAAAATTTATAAAGTTTACAACAATTAATTATAATATTTTCTTCAGAAATTTAATAAGACCATCTTTTAGAGAAAATGTATTTTTGATGATTAAAATGACAATGAAAAATTAAGTTCTTATTTACATAGAATATATAAATATACTTATATTGAGTAGGAAATTTATATATATTTCATAAATAAATTAATCATATTCATACTGTCTAATTTAATTTCTAGGTTATAATGATCATGTTTAACTAATAATATTTCACAGTTTTTTGGGCTTGATGTTGTGTATTATATACGATATAGAACATAGTTTTCCTTTTCAAATATTAGGTTGTCAACGAGGTGGACCATGTTCATGATTTATGGGACCTTGGGTGACGATGATGAATATTGGAGTTTTGATCCACTCATTGCATGGAGATTCTGAGTTTTCATTTTGATGGATGTTGTATCATCTTTTGGATGATGTACTACTTTGGGATATCTAATTTATTGGGTTCCTTTCACCATTAAAAATGTTTAGAATTTCAAATATTTATTTTTTTTATCTTCCACTATGGTATACTGATGGTTTTTTTGTGAAAAAACTATTCACATTTACTTTTATTTGATTTCTGGTTCTAGTCGTTAATCTGTGGTGATCAGGAAGCCATTTAGGATATTTTAGAACTAGATTAAGTACCATTGTATTGAGGTTAGTGGGTTTGTTCTTGAAAAAGGTTTGAGTGTCATTACTTGATTTTTATATGCGTTCTAGGATGTCTTGGTATACATGAGGTATAATTATCGGGGACTTAAGGGTTAACTTATAAGTGTGTTCCTTGCTAGTTTTCAATATAAAAATCCTTCTGTCACCATGGTTTTTATTGAAAAGGGTATTTTAAGAATAAATTGATCTATATCTATTCATATCCAAAAATATTAAATAAGTAATTTGAAATCCTATAAAACATTAATTTTTATATTTTGGAATTGATGTTCATGTATCTCTTGATTGAGTTGATGATCTCAATATCCTTAGTAATGTTTTTGTGTTTCTTATTTATATTATGTTGTCACATGACCCCTAAGAAGTCATTTGAACAAACCTTTGGAGGGATCTATTGATGATTCTTGGTAAGTGATCCCTTTAATTGAGTAGAATCACATTGAGATAGTAATTTTTTTCCATGCCCTTGGATAGGAAACTACACCAGTTCCCTTTCAGGCTCCATTAGAGGAACCTCAAAGGGATGAATTTAGATATCAATATCAAGAGTTTCTTTTACAGAGGCCACCATATTTTCTAGGATTGAATGATAATTTTGAGTTATAGGATTGGTTAAAAAATATTGATCTTTTTTTGGAATTCTTGGGGACACCAAACACCATAAAGGTGGAATGGGAAACCATTAAGCTTTAAGGGCCTAGCAGGAGATGCTGAGATTAAATGGTTATGGTAAAGAATCACGAGGAATTGGGGTGGAAATACTTCATAGCTCTTTTCATGGAACATTTGTATCCATAGTGTATGGTTTTGGAAAATATTATGGAGTTTCTTAACCTTCATAAAAGTTATTAGACTAGGACTCAGTATACAAATCACTTTGCTGAACTTGTTTGATTTTCTCTTAAGGTAGTGATGAATGAGAAGCTAATGGCTTGACGATTAGAGATGGGTATTTGATCTCATATTTTCATGGTAAATCTAACTTCCTTTATAGAAATTCTAGATAGGGCACTAATGTTTGTTCTTGACTTGGCTGGTAATTCAGGGATGTTAGTATTTTCTCAAACACCTAATGGATGTTCTATTTGTTACATTAAATAAAAGAAAAACCGTGATGAGTCTTGTGGTGTATCATTATAGCCAAAATCATCTAGAACTTATGTGGTGTCTATCCAAGTCACTTTTACTTGATTTCAATGTGGAAATATTAGGAATTCAAAGTGAGTTTTTACTGAGGCACCAAATATTTGGGGTTCATACAGTCATTCTATCCACCTGTAGAAGTTATATCATGTATTATATTTTACAATGTAGTTTCATAGGCTCATAATCACATAAGAGTAAATTTTTAAAAATATAAGATTCAATATATAAAGGGATCCAACCATATAAATTTTAAATGAATCTTCTTCTTGGAGTGGATGTTTTTCAAGAGGATATTGATGTGGGTCCAATGACAGTGATAGATACCATCATTATACTTTTATCATAAGTGATTACTATATTTGATATTAATGAATATCATTATTTCATGTAAAATAGTATTGTTAATCTACTAAACCTTCCAATATAGATCATATCATACATGAGAGAAATTTATATAATCCACAGAATGAAGAAAGATTAGGGCCACTAATTCCCTTTGTGTTCCCTCTCTTTAGCAGAGATCAATCTCACATGTAATTTTTTGGTACTTAACTTGATGCCCCTAGAGGTTATTATCATGATGGGTTGGATAATTTCCCATAATGCATGGATTGACTGTTATCATTAAAGGTTCTCTTTTACTACCCCAATGGTGTTTGTTTTATTTTATAGGGATAATGGGACCCTTGATCAATAAGAGTCAGGACATTTTTCCAATGTTTTTCAAGATGATATCAATGTTTTCTTTTGATCTCGAACAATAATATATGAGCATCATACTTCCTCCAGTAGATGTTATTTTTTCAAACATGTTTCCTTCTGAATTTTCCAGTTTTCCATTGGTAAGGCATGTAGAGTTTTCTATTGATTTGGTACTGAGTATATATCTCATCTCTATTCCTTATTTCCACATATCACTCATTATATAGAAGGGGTTAAACACTATATTGGATGATTTCTTGGATAAAGTCTTCATTTACCCAAGTATGATACCTTTTGTGGTGTCTCTTCTTTTGACTAATAAAGATGACGGGACACTCCATCTTTTTGTTGATTATCATAAAAAAATCGAGTTACGGTAAACTAAAATTATATTTTTCCATATATTGATTATTTTTTTCATAATTTGAATGGGGAAAAGTTGTTCTCAAAAATTAAACTTTACTCTTATTACCACCAGTTTAGAATCAACGATTCTGACATCCTAAAGACCACTTTCAAGAGTTGATTTGGCCATTAAAATTACCTTATGGTTCCCTTGGTCCAACCAAAGCTCCATTTAGTATTTCTGGAATTGATAAATAAGATATTCTATGAGTACCTTGATTTGTTCAGGGTATTTTTTTATGACATCTTGGTTTTCACTAAGATTTAGGAGGACCATGTGTGTCATATGAAAGTAGTTTTGTAAAATATGAGATATAATCACATTATTCTAATCTCTAGAAATGTAATTTCTATATTTAATAAGTTATTCTCTTGGGACACATGGTCTTGGAACATTGTGTTTTAGTTTACATTGAGAATTTGAAGGTTGTTTATGAAATGGGAGTGAGTGTATAATTTTTTCAAAATTATGAGCTTCTTGTGTTTAACATGGTTTTGCAACTGGTTTGTTAAGATATTCTCAAAATTGAATTCTCCAATGACCACTTTTACTCAAAAATGAGTATAGTTATTATAGGGATTGAAATATCATGATTAATTTAATGAGTTGAATCACATTTTGACTTCTGCCAATGATAAGGTACCCTAGTGGTACAGGCTCATGCTTGGCATCCAAAAGACCCAGGATCAAATCTAGGAAGAGACTAATTTTTAGGTACTATAGCGGTGGAGGCACTATAGCAGGAACTATAGCGGCGGTGGTATTGTAGCAGGTACTGTAGCAGCTCAGATACTGTAGCATTACTATTCACCGAGGGGCCCTTTGGTCCAAAAAAAATGGGCTATCAAGCCTAGTATTCAGGCCACTTGGCCTTGGGCCTTCGGGATATGTAATGGGCCTCCCTCTACCCAGTCTAAAGAGGTCATTGATTTAAATAATAAAATAAGGCTTCATCCCCAAACTTTAAAAAAATCACATTTTGACTTCTTCATCCGTGTGGAAACTTCTATATTCTTGGTAGGGCTATGTGGTCTTTTTTGATAAATCATGATCAGGTTTGAATTTTCATTATTAAGGGTGAACACGTGGTTTCCCATGGTTCCCGAAATCATAGAACACATGAGAATAAATATCTTACTAATGACCTTGAAGCCATATCTATGATGCAATCTCTTAAGAGTTGGAAATATTACCTTTTCAGATAAAGGTTTACTATTTATTCTCACTGCAAAATCCTATATTATATCATCTCACAAAATATTTCAATCTTCTCTAGTGGTGATGGGTAGAGTACCTAGATTTTTTTAGTTTAATATTTCAAATACCCCTGATAATGGGAATTCCATTATTGATTCCTTAAGCAGGAAAATTATAACCCAAGATGTGGAAGAATTATCATAAGAGTGGAACTTGATAGATCTATTTAGTATTATGCATTTGGGATTTCATTAGGACAAGGCCGAGATTTTTATGATATGTATTTAGGTTACCTCAACTCTTCTAGAGATGATACTTTATAATTAATATCTTAATGATGAATTTCATTCCATTATGGGCTCTATTTAAGGTGGGTAGACCATCAATGAGTGTTCATTCACCTTTAAAGGTATCCTATGTTTCTAGAACCGGTAATTCCTATATTTTCCTATGAGAAATGTTGTTATGGGGGTTTCCATAACTCCTTATGGTATGTGTACTTAGGCACCAGGAAGATGTTTATAATATGTAGTGGAAATTTTTATGGCTAGTTATGAGATGGGACATTTCTAATTTTTTCATTTTTATACCTATCAACATGTTAAGGCCAAGTACTAGAGACCTTCAAGTTTTCATCATCCACTTCCTTTGAAAACATGGATATGTGATTAGATTTTTATGGAATTTGTTATTGGTTTTCCTTATACCCCTCAAGGGAGAAATTTGATATGAATTATTATCAATAGGATAACAAAATCATCCCATTTCATCATCATTAACGATACGACCAAAGTTAAGGAATTGAGAAGTTTGTATATGAATGGATTGTTATATTTCATGGAGGTCTATCTAGTATAGTTTCTTATAGGGATCCCTATTTTACTTCTCATTTATTAAGAGGCCCCTTGGAGCCAATGGAAGCTCATTTTATTTTGAGTATGGCATATCATTATCATATGTATCTCTAGAAAAAACTAACTATAAAAATTCTTGGAGAAATTATTCATTCATACATTATTGAATTTTGTGTGCCTTAGTATATCCACTTGGAAAAGGTTGAGTTTTCTTATAAAAATATTTATCAGTCATCCATCATGATTAAACCCTTTAAGGCCTTGTATGGCCTCCTATGTTAATCAATATTGTATTGATTGAAGACTGGTGAAACATTATGTATTGGACCTTGTTTTGTAAAAGAGATGATGGAAATGGTTCTATTAATTTTTTAGAGAATGGTATTGGTGTATATCCAGTTTAAATCCTATTTTTTTATTGATATTGACACTTGTTATAATTTTAAATTAGAGAGAAGGTTTTTAATATTTTTACCTTGGTTGGGTCACTGATGAGTTGGAAAATAAGAAAATATTACATTGAGATGTTTGAGGAAATTTTTGGTTATAAAATAGATTAGATGTCTGGAATACCACTTAGATTTGACACCTTATTTTACATTGATTCATTATCAGTTTCACATGTTGTATCTTATAATGTATCTCTCGAACATATATCATGTTTTGAGCTGGGAGGACCTTTATATTGAACCTAACTTATATGTGACTGAGTAGAATGTTCTGATTAATTATTCTATGAAAAAATTTCTTTGTGGGAATTCTATATGTTCAGTTCTAGTTCTACAGTAGTGTGGTTTTGATTCACATGAAACACAGGAACATGAGGCACTGATGAGAGTGTAGTGGGATTGTCTCCTTGGTTGGGAGTCTTCTTGGATAGCATTCTTGGGGAATAATTCATGTATATTTTTGGAGATATTAACATGTCACTACTATATTTTAGTAACTTTATTATTTATTTTCATTTATCATTATAAAAACCTAAACCTTGTAAACATATTAATAAATTATTTTTTATATAAATATCTAATAATTACAACCCAAATATCATGAGGCCTGGTGTCTTTTGAAGACTAATTACATAAAACATCAAAAGAAACTGAAACATATAATTTTGTTTTTTTACATTCCATAGTGAGTTCTTAGATCACTTTGAACTCTTAAAATTTCCTAGGAAAACATTGGGAATTCCAAAAATAAATGGGTGATCTAAACATACCAGTAAGGAAATAAACATGACAAGTAAACATAACGTGTGAGTAAAAAGTATAACATGATATCATTAAAGTAAAATCTCATGAGTGAATCACATGGGAGCATGGAATAATGATCATGGAATCATAAGGACATATAATCAATGGAAATTTGGTAGTAATATATAACATGACAAAAACATGAGTCAAATAAAACATCATATATAATATCAGAAGGTGGAAAAAGTCTAATAATGGATTAGGTTTACTCCCTAGTCCAATAAATGACATATCATGGGAATAAAGCTTTACCCAATTCAATTAATCATTATTTGGGTGAAAACATCATAACATGTACATGATTTATATGTGAAATAAAAATAAAGTCAATCACAAGGAATAACAAAATAATTACCAAACAAAATAAAATGGGTTTTATAATCTTTCCTTGTATCATAATCAAATTAAATATCATAATGAAGTCATTTTTTGGATTTATGTGAGGGATGTATTTCCCCATCAGTGGAAGAGATAATAAGGTATATATATATATATATGTGAAACATATATATTTATTTTATAAGTAAAACATAAAATCATTGGTTTTATCATTTATGAAAATTCCTTTAAATATAACATGGAATATTTCTTAAGGAGAATACTATTTTAACTTTGAAATAACTTTTTAAAAATTAATAATTTCTAAAATATTATCGAAATACATTTATTTCAAATAGAAATGATAAATTGAAAAGGACTATTTATATAATTTAGTGTTCATGAGGGTGGTAAATTTCATACATAACATATCTATTAAAAGAAAACACTCCTTTAAAAAAAATACCTTGTTTGAGAAATGACAAAAATATTTCTTCTATACCATTATAAAAAAATCCAAACATGGATAAAATGTTATTTTAAAATATAGAATAATATTAAACAAATTATTGAAAATATTATTAGAAAATATGTATTTGTAAGAAAAATTATTTCCAACCGAAGAATGATATATAGTGAACTTTTCTTAAAAAACATCTTCTCAATCGTTTTAAATACCAACGGATGGAAAATGGATCTATTACTTAAAAATATCATAAATAGCCAGAGGATAAAAAATTGACATTTCTTTATTAGATAATGACTAATGAATTTTCTTCAAAGGAAATTCAAGCATAAACAATCACGATTAAAATGAGATTGTGAACTAAACCCATAACGTTTTGGTAAAATTTAAATTCAAATCCCCATAAAAGAAATAAAATAAAATGAAATATTAAATAACATTAATATATATATATTAATGATATAACATGTATAAAGGATATTATATACACCATATAAAAGTGAGTGGGTTTATAGTAATAAAATAATCCTCAATGAAGGAAAAATGAGATGAAATCCCATATAAATATTATATCATTGAAGTTAGAATTAATTAATAGAGTGATTCTCTGTGTAAAATGTAATTCCACATAAAATAAGTGGAAATACAATATAAAATAATAAAATGAATTTAAAGAAGTAATATTATCATATCATATTAAATTAATAAGTAATTTAACCCAACGAAAATAAATTGTATTATAAAATCGCTGACTACTTGGTAACATTCTTGTAAATTACCATTTGGTGAAATAATTCAAATTGAAACATAATATACCATGAACTATGAAGGATTTGGGATATTATATGTAAATTGTGAATTAATGCACTATATGAATGAAATTGTTTCAAGATATTAAATTATGCCTTAATGAAAGAAAATTGATACAAATCCCCTTACGGTTTAAGAAACATTCATTAAAAAAACTTCTTAGAAAAGATACAACTTGAAGATAAAGATAAAATAACATGAATTATAATAATACATGATTTTAAAGATACCATTTTCTTTATGTACACCTTTCATAATAAATTATGTGCATAAAAGAACATGTTTCACAAATAAAGATGTTTTGAGATGAAAACCCTACCCTCGAGTCCATACTTTAGAATGTATATATTTTATATCCTAAGTAATAAAAATGTATAAATTAGTTATTTATAAGAAAATATTAGATGTTTAATCCCATATACTTAAACCATTTACATAATTTATTTTAATGACATATTTAATTACATAATCAGTTATGTCCACATTAGTTGTTTGAGGGTGTTCAGTTCATAAATTAATAATGGAATTGGTTTGTTGATCATGGTCAAAGGTCGTCATTATTTCATCATATCAAAAATAATAATCAGGAAATAATTATCATTTTTATACAAAAATTATAATTTTAAATATAACCTTGAATTAATGTTATGAAAAACAAACTACATTACAATCATGGACATGATGGTCCGTATGTATGCATGTGTAACATTTCTATTTTTCAATGATAATTATGGAGAGAATGTAAGATTAATTTTATATATAAAAATTATAATTATATTATGAATATAAATTATTTCTTTCTATACACATACATATATTATCCGTGTGATGTGAAAATAAAAAACAAATCATGTCGCTTCGTGAGGCGGTTGTTCACCGTACGCCCAAACGATGTTACCATTTTCCATTGATGGTAACATAAGAACGTATATGATATAAATTTCATGAATTATTAATATTCAATGAATATAATATACAAAAATTAAATAAATTATCATAAAAATACATGTGGGGTGATTATGGGAAATGAATTACATCAGTTCACAAGGCGGTAGTCCTCAATACACAAGATTGATGATTTCATTTCACATTTGATCGAAAAGAAGATAGATGTACATTATGATATTAACATATTAGAAAAAAAAATTATATGGTAGATATTTATCTTTTTATATCTTTACACTTTAATAATATTTTATGGAGTTATGAGATGAAACAAAACAAAAAAACTCAGTTAAGAACGATACCTCTTCTTCGTACCATCTCTTTAGGATTATAACTAAAGCCTCCATAGTTTGGATTTAATATAATAAAAGGATGCTACAGAATGTGCATATAATTAAAGAATTTATTGGGGTAGTTAATTTACAATAAAAAATTATTTTTATTTTTTTAATGGATAGGATAATAGGTTCTTTTTTATAAGTGGGAGGGAGTGGTCTTTTTGTAAATACCTAAAACAATTCCATAATGGGAAGTCACTCTCAAGAAAAATGCCTGAAAAATTGAAAAGTAATGGATTTATAGGATGATATTGTATATAAAGACCTCAACCATTCAAATATAAACATATTTTAACCATGTAATTCCTTTTTTCTATGCGGTTACTCAAATTTAGCATTTTAGTCTTTCATCACGCTAACTAGTTTTTACTATTTATACTCTTTAAAATGAAAAAAATTAAGTTGATATTACTATATGTAATCTATATTAACAAATTGAAATCTTATAATTGGATGAATTAAATTTTAAATTAAACCCACAAAACGTGTTGAAAAATGATTATTCAAGAAATGCATTTTTCAAGAAATGGATGATATTATATTAACTATATGACTATATATCATAATTATATGAATTTACATTAAAACAAATATATGTATAATTTATTAATTTCATCTATATATTTCCTCCCTATGGGTTATATTAATTAATTAAAAATGATTAACTTTACACACTAGAAAATTATTTATAGAAAATCACGTTTTATGAATTAAAATAAACATATACCAAAATCAGGAAAATTTGAGATTCAAATGAAATTAATGATATTATTATAAATAAAATTAATAATATTTAGCTTATATAATAAATCCAAAATATATTTAACTTTTAAATTACTTGATATAATTAAAGGAAATGACAGTATTTGAAAAATCTATAATTTCAACTATTCACTGAAAAATCAATCATTCCATAAAAATACCAGAAATGTCACCCTAAGTCTATATTGATTTGGTTATCTTAAAAATGAAGATAATTTTATCAAATAAATTTTATAAAATTTTAAAAAATAAAATATACTATGTTCTCAAAAAATAAATAAAAATCATTTTTGAAGAAAATGTATTTTTCATGAATTATAAAAATTCCTCTAATAGAAATTGAGTGATTATTTCATAGGAATTTATCAATAAATTTATATTGGTGATGAAATTTATATATATTTCATAAATTATTTAATCTTAGTCATACACACCAATTTATCTTCTATTTTTCAATAGTTATATTTAAATAAAAATACTTCAATATTATATCACAAGTCATTTAAACTCATTGTTTAGTGTTTAATATGATATCAAAAATAGTGATATTTTAAAATATATGGGTGTTAAATTATTCCCCATTAAATAAATTTCTTCCCAACAATTTTAACTTCTGCTCAATAATTAAGGTTTCTACATTCAAAAAATTTCATTATGGAAAACTCATATTATAAAAATGCTTAATAAAACAGCCACTTAAATATAGAGAATAGGGAATAAAAATTACATCTCATAACTTGGTTTCCAAATAAGGAGAAGATTTTTGAGAAGTGAAAATTTGTAATTGGATAGAAGAATAGTTTGAGAGATAATGTTATACATTTTTAGAGAGGAGAGACCATCGATTTATTGAAAATGAAAAACATTTGTTTAAGATAATTATACTAAAGTTAAGGGATAATTTTACCATATAGAATAAAATAATAAGGAAATATATTTAAATGATAAGTATAATTTCATTATTAAATAATTTTTTAACATAAACTCATTTGTTTCTCCAAATGATGAGTATTTAATTTGAATTTATCATGCCTGAAGCACTCAAATTAACTTCTATTGGATAACATGATGCCACAAAATGATATCAAGATACTAATCTTTTCTTTATATATTAAGACAAATAAGAAATGGTTGGAAAAAATTAAGATAATTATGAAAATGAATATGTTCTCATATTATTCTCCAAATCCAATTTTAAAAATAATCATTCCATTACTAAATAACCATACATCCCAAATAATTTTTACATTCAAATATTTATTTTTTCTCCTCCCAATTGTTATTTCATGTTAAATCACATGTTAGACTTTAGGGTTACATATAACTCATATAAATGAATCATTTCTAAAAATATCATTAATCACCTCCAAATCCTAAGAATTTTAAAATATTTTATCCTAAAATAAGTTTCTCAAAATCAACTTGATATTTATACATCAAATTTTTAGTTAAAAAAATTCAGATTAAAAAGTTCATAACATAGTCCCTTAGTAGGGGTTTCACTCTTATGTTGTGGGTTCAAACCCCATGGACTTATTGAGTGTGATGGGTTGTAACCCTATATGCAGGTTGTCTTTTTTAAAAAATTATATTAACATTTTTTATAAAACCGGTGCATCGGACAAAGACAAAAGCACATTTTATTGAATAAAAAAGTCGAAAGGATTACAGGAGACGGAATGAAGGGATTTGTTTACAATCATTATCAAATAAATGAAGTAAATCCTGGCGGAGGGTGTCCATCCAGGTCAAAAAAATTATATTAACATAATTCTTATAATGATCGAATAAAAATTATGAACATTTTAAAAAAACTGTAATCATCAAATAAATTTTCAATCCCATAATGATTTATATAGTAAAACCTATTCTTCCAAATTTTAATAACCCAAAATTACATCATCATCAAAGATCATATAATCCTTAAAGGTTACCAATACCTTTACACCTTTGTCCATAACATTTAGTATTAGTAAAATAAATTTATAACTAAAACCTATATTAAACTAAATGGTTGTATTCCTGTAATTTTCGATCAAAATAATCTTATTCAACTTAGACATCCATAACATAAAACCAAAATGGGGTATTTATGCGTTCAATCATATGATAAATCTTTTACTTATCAATAAAAGACACTTTAGGTTTATACCATATCAATATGGAATATCATAGGTTTCCAGAAGTTTTATTCTCCCATTCATCATAATAGTTTATATGGAAAATGTGAATTAAACTCATCATATCCCCTTGGAGTTTCAAAATAGGTGTGTAGTAAGGGTACACTGACCAAGAATCAATATAATAGGTGATATATACTCAACCAACACTTTGTGGGGTTATTACACCAATATGAATCTTATCTAAAACCACATCCACATATAGTATATTAAAAGTGATGTATTTCTAGGAAAATCATATAATATATCACATAATAAAACATTACGATATTATCCTATACATAGACTCATTCCTTGGGTTTTTACTAAAGTTATATAATCTTAATACCCAATATTTGAAGTCCTAAAAATATATAGGTTAACATGGGGAATACAAAAAAGAAACATGTGAGTAAAAAACTAGTAAGGAAATAAGCATGATAATGAAACATTACATATTAGTCAAAGGCATAACATAATATCATAAAATAGAATGATCATGTGTGAATTACATGGGAGAATAACATAAATAACGTGGCATATTATGTTTGAATCATAGGAAATGTCGTAGAAACATATAACATGACATAAACACAAGTCAGGGATAATTTTTTAGACAATATCAAAATTTTGAAAATGTACCATAATTGATTAGGATTACTCCATAATACCATACCTGATGTCTCATGAGAATAAATCTTTACCTGATGCATTTGATCACTATTTTGGGTGCACTCATCATTACATGTTATTGATTTATGTGTCCTATAAAAATGAAATTAATCATAATTGTTTGACCCTAGTTGAGTTTGGGTTGTATTTTTTTAATAAATCAATTAGATGATTATGTTAAAGGATGAAAAAATGATGAAATGTTAATAGAAATATGGATGGAAGAATTATGTGAGTAAATTTGTTAAATTGGATCTAGAACCATATAGATGATAATAAAATTCTGGAGGATCGGATTCAGAATCATTGGTGTCAGATCCAGACATTGACATGAGTCAATATTGTTTATCATATTGGGATTTCTAAAAAAATAAACTAGAAATAATATTGAGTCTAGAATGAAATTTTTAATCATAATCATATTGATCTTAATCATTTCTATCATATTCATTCAATTTGAAACGTGGAAATCATATTCAGGCTGAGCAAGACAGAAAGATGGTACTTAGAGTTTTCAATGTTGTAATACTTTCCATTGTAAATATGATTATTCTTTGGTGTTTTGTATTTCTCATAAATCATAATTATGTTGTTAAACATATTATACAAACCTAATGAAGGAACAAGTGATGACTTTTTTTTTTTAAATAATGATGAGTTAGGAAAATATGTTTATGATGCTCAAGAAGGAAATGATGTTAATGAGGCTTAGGAAGAAAAATATGTTTCCAAGCTTGAGGAAGAGAAAATCATACTGATATTTTCATACTTGGATTTTCATAAAGATATTTTCATACTGATATTTTTTATAGATATTTTCATACAGTGATTTTCATACTAGTAAAATCATACTAAAATTTTCATACGTTGATTTCAATACTAAGATTTTCATACTCAGATATTCATAATGAAGAAATCACATTGAATAATTTGTAGTAAATAATCCGTACTGATCAAATCATACTAAATAAATCATATTAAATAAATCATACTGAATAAATCATACTAAATAGTTTTTACTAATGAAATCATACTAAAGAAATCGTATGAGAATTTATTACGGAAAAAAAATCATACTATGATTTTTGGGATTTCTCAAGGAAAATATCATAATGGTATTTCTTATATTTCTGAAGGAAAAAATCATACATAGATTTCGTAATGAAAAAATTATACTGGGATTTATTAATGAAAAATAATACTAGGAAATCATAATGTAAAATCAAGGAGATTTGAAGATTAGAAAAGGAATTGAATAAGTCAATGGGAGATATGAAAATCAATAGTATTTGGAGATTCAAAAATGAATTGAATGATTCAAATATAGATATAAAAATCAAGGAGATTTAATTATTCAAAAATGAATTTAATGAGTCTAATATAGACACTATATTTAAGGAGAATTGCTGATTTGGGAAATATCATTAAGCGGTAAAGGTATCCAAAACCCCACTAAAACCATTTTTGATGTCTCTATAAAAGTAGATATGAGTTCACTTATAAATTTCAGTATAGTCTATTTATGTTCTTAAGATCTAGATTTTTTTGAATATGTATTGAGTACCCAACCAAATATTTTCTTTCAAGTTTAAGATGATAAAGATCATCGGATTCATATTAAATATGATTATCTGAGATGGATCCATCCGATGAAAGTAGAATCGAACTAGAATGGTCATCAATGTGACATCCATCAAATCTTATTTCCTCAGACCATGTTTCAATAGACATATAATTGTGAGCTACCTATTGTGCTTCTACTCAATTTTATAGGGATTTGAAAAAGGATAATCGGTCTAGACTAACCATCACCCTGACCATTGTTCTGACCATCGTATTGAGGTTTTCAACCATGGAAGATCAGATTGAATTTTCTATAGATGATTTCCTGGATGAGGTTCTAGAAGAATTTTCAAGACCAATATATTCCTTATATGAATTACATATGTTCTAGAAGAATTTACACAGGTAGAGTTTGATTCATCTTACTTATAGAGAATGTGAAGAGCTTTTGAAGTGAATTAGAAAAGAAAATGAAATTGAAGATTTTAACTGTGGCAGATTACCAATTGCAGAAAATTCGGATTTTGGGAAGTAAATACTAAAGAGGATAGTTTTAGGGTATAATAAACTTTAGTAAAAAAGTAGCTACTTGGATTTTAGATTTTTTCTTTTCATTTGATTTTTTATTCCGAAAAATATAGTAAAAAAAATCCATATTAGTGGGATTATCCAACTTAGAAAGGAGAAGTTCTTTATACTAAACCTTGTAAATATCTTTTGAGGCCTTCTAATTATATTTTTTTTTCATATGAAAGGTGAGGTTATGAGTTTTAATTTAGATAATCATTACTCTAACAAGTTTGAAAGGATAAGAAATTTTTTTAAGGAGTTAAGAAACATTATTATAGAAGAAAAAGGAACCACTAATTCCCCCAACGCTCCATATTAGTGGTCTAGATCCTAATTAGGATTAAAAATTGGTATTATGGATGGTTCCCTATAAAATATCCATCTTTGATTATGAATAACATCAATTATATGAATTTTAAGGGCATTCCAATTTTTAATGGAACAAAATATTGTATCGAGAAATGTTGAATGATCGTATATCTTATGTCCCTTGGGTAAGATGTATTAGAAGTGTCTAAAGAATTATCTCCTAATCATATTTATAATAATCCTCTTACTACTCCAGATATAAGAAATAATGAGAATGATGAAGGAGCAATTAATTATTTACTCTCATCACTTAATGAAATTTATCTTCTTAGAGTCAAGGGATTTAGAACCACCAAAGGTATTTTTGATATGTTGAAAAATACTTATTAAGGTAATAACATGATGAAGAAGGAAATGTTGCAACTTTAGAGGCTAAAATATGATGATCTAAAAACACTTGAGCATGAATCTCTGGTGACGTCTTTATAATGTTAATGATATGTTTAGCACCATAAGATGTCTAGGTGGGAAATTGGAAGAAACAACTATTGTTGAAAATATCATGAGAATTTTTCTTGATATGTTTGATGAAAAAGATTCATCATTGGATTATATAGATCTTGAAACCCTATATTTGGATGATCTACACTATATTCTTATTACTTATCAAATTCCAATAGTTAATGTTTTGAAAAAAAAATATTGATAGGAAAATGTCCTACAAATATTTGATAAAATTTAAAAAAGATAAATAAATTATAGAATCATCATATGATTTAGATTTAGACAAAGAATATCAGGATTTCAATACAATTATTTCCCTCCATTCAAAGAGATACAATAAGGAAAAATAGAAAAGTAAATATCTAAAATGCTGTAATTGTGATGGGAAATGAAATTTTTCACAAAATAATCCAAGGAATACAATTATGGAATATTATTCTGAAGATGATGATGAGAAACCTCATATAAAAAATGGATGAAACATTAGGAATGATTTTCTTATGATAAAAAGAATAAAATTTATCTGAGAAGAAGAAAAAATAATGAATAAAATTTATCTGAGAAGAAGAAAAAGGAATGATTCCTCATCTGATGATGAATCTGATCATCAACTCATCTTAGTTACTTAGGTTAGAAATTTAAGTGATTCATCTAGTAGTTATTATGATAATAGTGAGATGATATAAATGGAATGGATTTTCAAAAAGAATCTGTATAATAAAATTGAGTATAATACGCAACTCAATAAATAATAAAAGAAGCTGAATAAAGATGCTGAAAGAATATCTTTTGAGAACAATGATCATGAAAGAAAATGGAGAGGTTATAAGGAAAATTCAGCTAGAAATGAAAATATCAACAATATAGATTGTACCCATTATTGAATAAAGTAAAAAAGAACAAGTTAAAGATAGATGAATCTGAAATAAAATCATTAATGTTTTGAAAGGTAAGTGGTCTGGGAAGGAAGAAGAGTTTTTAGAAACATAATATATATATCTTATACCATAATGCGAGATAAGAAAGATAATAGGAAACTTCACCATGGAAAATGAAGTTAAAGGTGAAACTTATATCAAATGTGAAAAGAACGATTTACAAAATTAGGCTTGTGAGAAATCATCTTCTATCAAGAAAGATTTGAATTATTCAGGAAAGTATCCTCTTAAGCAAAGTGGTCCATGATTTGTGAAGAAACTACAAAAACAACGTTCTGATCAATTTTTCTCTCAATCTAAAATATCATCATTCAGAGTTCATTGCTTTTGTTGTGGAATTTTCGGACAGAGATCTTATTCATGTTGGTATAACCTATCTCTACCAAGAAATATGCATGAATCAAGGGGGTCTATAATGAGAAAAAAAAGATAAAATGTTCCTAAAACTTATGTGGAACCAAAAAAGGAAAGTCAGATGATAATGAAGGATGAGTCTGTTAAGAAAGCGGATAAAAATAAACATGAGTAAACTAAAAAAATAGTGCCTAGTTATTTGGCCAGAACAAGTTGACATGGATTAGAAGATAGAAGAATAAAAAAATAATCTGAATCAAAGGGAAAGAAAAATGTTTCTATAGATCTGAAAAACATTGATAAAAAAAGATCAACAGATTGTTGATTTATAATTTATAAAATATGCAATATATGTGTGCAAGAAGGGTATGTTACTAAAAGTTATTTTACTATCCTACAGGAATAATAGGAAGTTATGAATGTTTTTTTACAAACTAAATGTAAAAAAAAAGGGTTCCAAAAAGGGAACATAATGTGACATCCTTATTATAAGGATTTATAGAAGAAGGTATATTTGTTATAAAATATAATAAGAATGAACAGAAAAAATAAAATACATCCAATACAAAATCCAAGAAGAAAAAAAGTCCAGACTAATAAAAGACTCTCAGTACGAACTTTTCCTTTGAGAATATATGAGGTTCCTCATTATTTTTAAATCATTTTTGAATTTTTACTAAATTGTAGGGAATTGAAGGAGTTGAAGAAAGGAACATAATGGTGATTCTTTCACTATTCTTGACAAATAAATTAATAAGGTTCCAAAAAAATTATTTTGAATGTTTTATTAATACTATTGAACTTTCTGATATATTTGTAGGGATGGGTGTAGGTTACTTTTATTGTAAATAAAATCTCATTAGGATTTAAAAAAAATGATAATGTTGAAGGAAACATGAAAATATATTACAAGAAGGTTGTGTAATGGAAAAAATTGATAACCTTGATTATAAACTCTTATTTTCTACACTGATTTCACCAATGTTGACTTGGAATTGATTAGTTAAAGGATATTTTCTAAGAAACTCATGAGATATTTTTGTTATCCTAAATAAGAGTTTCATGTTTTTTAGATGAAAAGTTCCAAACCTTTGGAAAAGAAGAAATTTTTCAATAATAATGGAAACATGTCATAATGACCCTTTTGTATTTTATTATCACTAAGGGTGAGAGAATATATTTAGGGGGAGAAAATAAAATAAGACATGGAGAAGAAAAAAGGGAAAATAAAACAATAGCACTTATTATTTTGAAGAGCTTATTTGTCGGTACTAAAGTGGGTATTGAAAACAAACACAAAGGGGGTATTATTAGATCCCAAGTGAGTTGTGGTCGTATTTATTGTCGATATGTAAATATGATGATTATATTTAAGGATGAAACTATGATTAAAAGGTAATGGAAATATGGATTGAAGAAGGGTGTTAGTAAAGTTGTAAAATCAGATCCAGAACTATATGGATGATAATCAAATCTTAGAGGATCAAATTCAGAATCATTGGTATCAGATCCATACAACGTCATGAGTCATTATGATTTATCATATTGGGATTTCTTCAAAAAGATACTATAAATCGTATTGTGTCTAGAATGATATTGCTGATCGTAATCATGCTGATTGTAATCATGATGATCTTAATCATTTATATTGTATTTAGCCCATATGAATTTTGGAAAATCATATTCAAGATGATCTAGAAATAAATATAGTTGTTATAGTTTTGGGATGTTTTAATACATTCCATTATAAATCTGATTATTCTTTAGTGTTTTTTATTCCTCAAAAATCATAACTAATATTTAAAACTTATGGTAAAATCCTTATGAATAAAAATGTGAGTATGTAAAAAGTTTTAAATAATTCTAAGTATTGGAATGGTTTTGATTGGGCTCCGGAAATAAAAGATATTGATGAGGCTAAGGAAGAAAAAGGTGTTGTTGAGCTTGGGGAAGATAAAATAGTACTAATATTTTCATAATTATATTTTCATAATGATATTTTTGTACTTAGATTTTTGTACTAATAATATCATAAATAGATTTTAATACTGGGAAAATTATACTAGGATTTTAATACTCATATTTCCAAAATAATATTTGTGTACACGATTTTTTATATCGAGGAAACCAAACTAAAGAATTCAAATAAATAATTCTTACTGTTGAAATCTTATTGAAGAATTCATACTGAAGAAATCATACTGAATAAATTTTATTGGGATTTCTTATAGAAGAATTCCTACTGGAGTTCTAGTATTTCATAAGAAAAAAACTAATACGGGGATCTCTTGGATTTCATAGGGAAACAATCGTACTAGGATTTATTAATGAATAAATCATACAGGGATTTCTTAATGAAAAATCATACTAGGAATCATAATGGAAAATCAAGGATATTTGAAGATTTGTAAAGGAATTGAATGAGTCAAAGTGGGATCCAAAAATCAATGAGATTTGAAGATTCAAAAATGAATTTAATGAGTCAATAGGATATCCTAAAATCAAGGATATTTATATATTAAAAAATTAATTGAATGAGTTAAATATAGATCTGATATTTAAGGATAAATAATGATTTAGGAAATTTTGTTACGTGGGAAAGGTTTTCATTACCCTGACAAAACCATTTTTGAGGTACCTATAAAAGGAGAGTTGAGCTCACTTGTATATGTGATGTTTGACTATTCAAGCACTTGAGCTCTAGATTTTGGGGAATATTTATTGAGTAATCAACTATACATTGTGTTTCAATTTGAAGTTATGGATGATCATCACATTATATTCAATTGGATCATATGAGAAAGATCCATCAGATGAAAGGAGAATCAGACCAGACTGGCCATTGGATGTGTAATGTACTAGACCTCCCTGATCCATTCCTTTGTAATGTTGGCATTTGAGGTGTTTTGGGAGGTCACAGAAGCTTATTTAATGATTTTGTGAAAAATCCCGTTTTTCCAACGGTCGCTCATATGGAATTATTCATCCACCAATGATTCACAATAGTGGATCACAATGGTGTTTCATGAATGGTGGGTGGCTAATTGTGAGTTAATACCGGTGAATCGCAATGGTGAGTCATGTCATTGACTCGTAACGGCGACTCATAGACAGTGCATCGCTGATGGTGGGTCGCGATGGAGAATCCCCAAATGGTGACTCACCGAACAATGCCTCACCAAATAGTAGCTCACTGAATGGTAGATCGCCGAATGGTCTCTCACCAAATGGTGACTTACTAAATGGTGACTCACCCTTGGTAGATATTCATCATTTGCTCACACGAGCGACTCATCCAGTGGTGATTCATCCACTGGTGAATCGATGTGGTTACTCACCCAACAATAAGTCATTTTCACAGTTTTCAATTTCTAGTTTTTTCAGATTCACCCCGTTAATGTTTCCATTAAAGTAAATTGAGATCAATAGTGTTTTTAAGTGTTTTTCAAAACGTTTCAAAGGATGTAAAATATATATTTAATTCTATAATGATCGTGAGGCCTTTATAGTGTCAAAATTCATGGTCATGATCATGATCTGACTTTAATGGATTTTGAAAATATTTCTTCTGTTGATATATGTTCTGGCCTTTCTAATGATGAGATCCTTTCTACCACGTGTGTTTTTTATTTACACTTGATACTGAGTGTCCCTATAAACTTTATTCCTTGAGAAGCTATGTGTCTATGTTGAACACTTAGATCACATTTTCTTTAGAGCCTTACTCACCCCATGTTTGGCACATGGAGGTGGTGATGATCAACCATTTCTTGATGAAGGGATCCATTTGTCCCTATTGATTGTGTATCATGCAGGGTGGTTGTAATTATATTTCCCATGTGAAGGTATTTGAATCCAAATTTCATAAATATAATTGAATTGGAATTAAAATAATAAACATGGGATGGGAAAAGTGATAGATCCATCTATTTCATTGTTTTTATATATTGTGATCTATATGGGCTATATGCCTACTGAAAATCATGGAAATTGGTGGTCTTTTTTATCAAATCTGGAATACTTGTGATGGATTAATGTTTATCATGCGTTGAATAATTTTATATATTCAATTGAAGAACTACATATATTCGGTTAAATTAATGTATGCCCCAATATCAAACTTGTTCTGTGATAACCCCTCAATTATCGATGTTTAATTAAAGAACACATGTTTTCGAAATCATAATATGCCTTACCTTGTGTGTTGTAGTTTTGTAATGTATGTGGTTTTGTTCTATACTCTTTATGGTGTGGTTGTGTGGTGATGGGTTTGAGAGAAAAACTATGTGTATGAGGTTTTTTTGGGTGGTGTGATGGAATCTCAGGTTGAGAGATTGATTGTGGAATGGATGTGAGGTGTTTGAGAAACAAGTTTCAAGTTCAAGTTATTCTATGTTTTATGTTACATGGTGTGATGGGTATGGTGTTGTTATAAATTAGGGCAGTCGGGTTTCATTGTGATGAGATGTGTTGGTTATTTTGAATGTGGGATTAGGGTTTCTTGTTGAGAGGATGATTGGGCAGAATGAATCTAAAGAATGATGATGTAAGTGGTCGGTAAGGGTGTTGAACAGAGTGGAAATATGAACCGAGTATCATTAGTATGGTTCTCTTTCATCTATGTTGTTTATACTGTGTGGTTTATGCTATGTGGGTTGTTACATGCTGTGATTAGTAGTTTCTCAGGTAGGGATGGAATGAACAAATGGATTTGATAATAAATAACAATAACTGGTTAAATGAGTTTCCTGGGGGTATATTTGAGTTGTGTCTTGTTGTGAGGAGTATTTCATTTATCTTCATTTGAAATGACTATTTCTAGAGTTGATAAACACTTTTAGAGGTCGTAGAAAAGGCGGTTTTGTAGGGTGGTTGTCTGTTTGGGAAGAACCCTATAGGCTGGGATTGATTATTTGATGCTAAATATATATACTTATAAATTCCTTCTGTTTTCTATATGCATGCCAACCTAGTTGAGAACTATGTGAATAACACCCCCATTTTCACCAGGGAGGGTGACTATTCCTAACATCCTAGTGGGAGGAGGGATGACTGGTTATTAGATATCCCCTGCTCCCTCTTATAGGCAATGATATCCCAAGATTATTTGGGCAATTTGTAGTACAGTTGTGAAGCCCAGGTTTCTATGGGTGAGGTATTATTTCTTAGATGTCTATGTGATGAATGTGGTGTTCTTCCTAGGTGTCTATGGGATAAGATGTGGTGTGCTCCCTAAGTGTCTTCGGGATGTGGTTTGTCTATGGAACAAGTTTCTATGTGTGGCATGTGGTATGGTGGTAGCCTAGCTGTGTGCAGGCGGGATATGGTGATATTCATATTACCAGGTTGTGGGACAATCTCTCAGGCCCATGTGTGGGGGGGGGATTGTGAGGTGGGATTGTGGAAGAGTGTGGAAGAACTATGAAATTTTCTATTAGGTATGAGCATTTAACCAGTGGAAAGTGATGTGGGGTACCCAAACATCAATGTTCTTATTATGTTACATTACTTGATTTGAGTTATTTGATGAGCATGTATTTTATGAGGATGGGGTGGATAGTTTACCTTGTTAGTTGGTGCTGGTTTCTGAAATTTTCTCATAGGGGAATTTTTATTCTTCTCCACTTTTTCATGACAGAATTTTGTTTTCCTACTGATTATACATGTATGCTCACCCTAAGAAATAAAACAGATTTTCGGATTCCAAGCGGATTACGTGGAGGGTTTAGGACATTACTACCTTGGTCATTGGGACAGTTACTATGCCAATGTTTAGTTTTTTTTATTTTCACAGTTATATTGGTGTTTATTGTATTTGTAGAATTTATATTTTAAACATGGATTTGGGATGGATATTGGATTTCCTTTATATACTTACTTGAGTTTTTTATGGTTAAAATATCTTTTCTCATGATATGGTTACTATAAAAATGGTCATGCCTCCCATTTTGTGAGATTTTTATACCCTTGGTGTTGGTTTCCACCCCGAGGCCCACTGGAGGCTGGACAAGAGGGTCTATATCCCTCTTCCTTCATTTCCAGATCAAGAGGGGCATCTTTGGAGAGAGGGGGTCATGACAGAATGGTATCAGAGGTGGTGTATGAGAGATAAGTTGGGGTTTGGAGTTAGGAATAGTTGAGATTTCATGGGTTGGTATGGAAATAATATTAGGTGAACTTGGTGTCTGACATAGGCTAGGGAAGACCAGTATGGACACGAGATTTTAGGACATCCTGTGATCCAATACAAGGACTCTGAGCCTGAAAAATGACAAATTGAGGCTACACTGTTTGTAGGATAGAGACCCTAGGAAAGGTACAATTTATCACAATGACTGGTGTTCCTATTTATTTATTTTTTTTGTGGAAATTTTAATCGAAAGAGAAATGAGTTAAATGAATTGAAATAAATATTAAATAATACTCTATATAACTAAGGAATAGGAGTTCCTTATTTTATTTTTTTAGTTATGGCCCTCGGTCATCGTCTGTGTGTGGCTCTTTCTATTGAGGTTCATGAGGCTGATCTGGTTGATCAGTGGAGGGTTGATCCAGTGGTAGGTAAAGACCAGTGGAAGAAGAATATACATACTTTCTAGAGGATGTATATGAGAATGTAGAATGGTATAATTTCAGATATGGAGATGGAGAGTTGGATCAAGGAGCTTGTGATCACCTTCAGTTTGATCTGGGAACTCACAGAGTACCTTGTTACTTTGTTAGTGAGTTAGATATGGGGATCCAAATGTCATTATTTTATGTTGTACCTAGGAGAGAGGATAGAGGCTGATGTTTTTTGGGATAACTATGAGAAGGATTTCTGGACATAATTCCTTTCATCCACCGTGAAGGCTAAAAAAAGGCAGGAGTTACTCTCCCTCCAGCAGGGGAGTATGTCGGTATAGGAGTCGAGGGTAAAGTTCTAGGATCTCCTTTGTTTTTCTCTGGATCTCTTTCCAGATGATAAGTCTCATGCAAGATGTTTAGAGGATTCACTTCATCCTTCTCTCTAGTACGTGTTTACTACCTTCACCATACTTTCGTACTTGGAGGTCCAGAAGAAAGAAGAGGTAGTTGAGATGATGCACTCATGAGGAGGTATACCATGATTGTGGATCTAGATGGGTTCTTCAAAGGTCAAGGCTACTAGTAGTCAGTTTTAGGTTCTAAGTCCTTCTAGATTTCATCCAGTGTGGAGTCAACCTCAACAGTTCTTATTTCGACCCTCAGGTCATCTTGAGTTTCCTATGAACTTGGGACTGATATGTTTCTCTTGTGGATACCATTCCCATATTTAGATTCAGTACCCAATGTCCGTTAGAGATCAGTATGGTAGTCATTGGTAAATTCAAATCTCACCTCAATAGCAGTTTTTTGGAAAGGGAATTTCAACAGCAGGGATAGAAGGATTCTTCTCCACTGAGGGGACATGGGGTAGGTAGATGAATACCTTAGGGTGTTCCTCAATAACCTCGACTCATGTGTGATTAGGGAGGTGATCTTCAATAGAGGGGAAGATGAGTTGGTATGGTCAATTTCATGTTGCAGAGTCAACAGTCCCAGAGGGTCCATAGATCGTTCGAGGTATGATTTATTTGTTCAGTACTCTTTCTTGATCCTTGTTTGATTCAGGAGCTTCACACTCTATTGTTGAAATTGGTATAGCCCATGTTCTAGGACTATACATAGAGACACTTCCCATTCCCCTAGTGTTGATTATGACAGTCATAGGTCAGAACATTTTTTTTATGTGTCCTGGGGATATATACTGATGATGGGGTTACATCAATCACATTATGATCTCTTATTTCTACTGATTCAACCATACGATATCATCCTTAGCATAGAGTGTTTGTATTCATTACATGTTTTTATCAAATAATTTCAAATTACAGTCTTATTTTTAGATGTATATGGATAGTGTGTGGTTTTTGTTTATGAGCGGAGATATCAAGTGTGTAGTAAACGTGTGGAGCCTCTTCTTTCCATATTGGCCAAGCTATCTGTGGAATTAGATTATGATGAGATAGTGGAGGATTCTTGGGTTGTTGGGGATTTATTGAAAGTCTTTCCCAAGGATCTTGTATATATGCCCCCCTTGACATGATATTGACATTGGGATAGACTTAAAACCTAGTGCTGGTCCGATCACAATGTCTCCTTATCAGATTTCACCTTCTAGGATGTGCAATCTCAAGATTTAGATTGATGACCTCATGTATAAGAGATTTATTAGGACTAGTCTGTCATCATGGGGTGATATATTCTTGTTTGTGAAGGAGGATGGTCGTATGAGGTTTTTCATAGAATACTGAAGGTTGAATCAGGTGACAGTCAGGAACTGTTACCCTCTTGTGTTGATAGATGAACTTTTCAACCAGTTGAGAGGGAAAATTTGGTTCTTTAAGATCGATCTGTTGTCTCGATATCACCAGTTGGGAGTAAAGGAGGGAGATATCCTGAAGACTTCTTTTAGGTCCAGGCATGGGCACTTCAAGTTTGTGGTCATGTCATTTAGTGTTGCAAACTCACCCGTCGTGTTCATGGGACCTATGAACTCCGTCTTTCATGAGTTCATGGAAAATTTCATCATCATATTCATCAATGAAATTATAATCTAATCGAGGTAATAGGTGGAGAATTTCAAGAATCTCGAGACCATCCTACAAGTTTTTTGATTCCACCAAATTTATAGAGAGTTGTACAAGTGAAAATTTTGGACATGAGACGAGAACTTCCTTGGACATTTGGTGTCGTAGAAGGGTGTGGAGTTGACATTTCAAAGGTTGATGAAGTTGTTTCTTGGGAAAAACCTAATAACATGGAAACGGTTTTCAGATTTCTTGGTCTAATAGGATAATATTGTAGGTTCATACTCGATTTCTCTTGAGTTGCATCCCCATTGTTGGCCTTGACCTGGAAATACCAAGCCTTTGTGTGGAGTGAGCAGTTTCTGGTAGTGTATATCTACCTAAAGGGGAAGTTGGTCATTTCTCCAATGCTCATGTTCCTAGAGGAATGGGTGACATTTGTGGTGTTTTGGGATTCTATCAATATGAGCATGGGAATCATACTGATGAAATAGTAGGGAGTGATCTCTTATGGGTCTAGGTAGTTACATCCCCTTGAATGTTACAATACCAACCATGATCTAGAGCTAGTGGTGGTCGTTTTTGCACTAAAGGTTTGGTGACGTTACATTATTGAGGATCAATTTAAGGTCTTCATAGATCATAATATCTCAGGTTGTAACATTTCCCAATGATATTTGAACTTGTGATAGTTGAGTTTGATGGTGTTTCGCTAGGATTACAATTTCGATATCTCTTACACCATAGGATAGAAGTATGTTGTGTCTTATTATTTGATCAGGAAGTCACAGAAGGAGGTTTTTTGGGAATCTATAGACATTTGGAAGGTGATGGAGGAGTTGGATGCATTACTCCCTGATACAAGAATGGATGGTGGAAGGGGCTTTCTATTTTAGATGATAGTGTCATCATCTCTAAGGCAGTAGGTGGAGGAGTCTCTCTAGGGGGGACTCCGAGGTAGAGGTGATGCGTGATCGCGCTGACCAGGGTAATGCAATGGAGGGATGGTCAGAGGATAGTCAGAATCAGTTGTTGTTCTGTGGGTGGATGTTTGTTCCTGTGGCGATGCATGAGGGGGTTCTTCATGAGTTTCACATCTCCCCTTTATTGGTAGACCTAGGAGTTCCCAAGTTGTACCATGTCTTGAGAAAGCAATTTTGGTGGCCTTGGATGAAACATTAATTGGAAAAGTTTATTGTGAAGTGATTAGTATTCTAGTACTTAAATGTTCGTTACCATGTTCTTGGTGGTTTGTTGTATCCCCAAGATGTACCGGAGTGGAAATGGGATGACATATCGATGGATTTTGTCACAGGTTTACCTAGAACTCAGGGAGGCTGCTATTCAATTTGGGTAATAATAGATTGGTTGAATAAATCATCACACTTCATATATAATAAAGAGTTGGTCATAGTGGATGTCCTATCCAATAGGTATGTGGATGATGTGGTGAGGCTGCATGGAGTTTTGAGATCCCTTGTCTCGGATTGGGATATATGCATTACCTTGTAATTCTAGAGGGTATTGTAGCATAATTTTGGAACTCAATTATGCCTCAACACCTCTTTCCACCCTCAAACACATGGGAAGTCAAATAAAACCATCCATATGTTGGAAGACATGTTACATGTGTTCATATTGGACTTTGGTGGATCTTAGGTGTGTCACTTTACCTTGGTAGTTTTCACTTACAATAACAGTTACCTCTCCTCCTTTAGCATGGCTCTGTTTGAATCCTTGTATGGGAGGCCATATTGGACACCTTTATGTCAGACATAGGTTGGGGAAATAGTTATTCTTAGTCTGAAGGTAGTGTAGAGAATGACTGAGAAGGATAATATTGTTCATGATGGGATGAAGGTTGTACAAGACCAAAGATGTCGTATGATGATCACAAGAGGAGGCCCTTGGAATTCGTGTTTCAAGACAACAAGTTCTTCAATGTTTCCCCTCTACATGGGAAATGGAGGATTGGTAGAGGGATCAAACATCCTCCAAGGTTCATCGGACCATTCGAGGTGTTGGGGTGAGTTTTCATGGAGGAATACCAGTTGGGACTACCATCGCAGTGGGAGGAGGTCCATTATTTATATAATGTCTCTCATCATCATTGGTATATTCACGATGAGTCTCTTGTCATTGACTGGGGAGAGTTGGATGTCTAAGACAACATGATGTTTTTGGAGCAGCCAGTAGAGATCCAAGATCATCAAGAGAAGGTGTTTCACATATGGAAAACTCCCTTGGTTCATGTGTTGTGGAGGCATGGTGTCCTGGAGGAGAGTACCTGGGAAAGGGAGACGTAGATGTGTACACAGTACCCAAAGTTGTTTTGCGTTCTTCCTTGTTATGTTTTTCCTTTTCATGTGATGTATGAACCTTGATTTTTATGAGATGAGTTTTTTCTAGGTTCTATGATGTGTGGTAATGTCCTGAAATTGAAAGGGAGACCATATTCCTAATCAAGACACATTAATTGAGATGTGATTAAACTCATGTGAGTGAATCAGTTCCACCTATATCAGATAGTATCTTGACATGGAAGAAGGATTTACCTGATTCATATATCCAGAATGTGTGGATTTTTGTTCTTTGTGGTGTGTATTATGGTTAGTTGTTGTGGTAGGTGCTGGAGGAGGTGTTATTTGATGTTGATTTTTCACTCTATATTTCAAAAAACATAGGGTTGTTTATCATTGGGCCTCAGGATGTCCAAATCATAGTGGTTTATGAAGTATTGGAAGATCCTTGAGAGGTATATTATGGGGTTATTGTTTGGAACCCTCTTTATTCTAGATTTTTTTTGAACTCTCGAGGGTGAGAATAGTTTGAGATGTTTCTAATGTATTTTCCTTGACCTCCATGGTCAATTAATTTGTGAAAATATGGTGTTTCAGGTGTTCTGGGAGGTCACAGTAGCTCATTTTAAGAGTTTTTCAAAAATAATGTTTTCCAACAATAGCTCAACTGGCAGGGAGTCATCCACCGGTGAGTCACAATGGAGACTTTCCATGGTGAGTCAGGAATAGTAGGTCTCTAATGGTGTGTCAAGACTAGGGAATCGCAATATTGAGTGTTTTTGGTGACTCGTAAAGGTGAATCATTGATGCTGAGTTTCTGGGGGTGGGTCGTGATGGTGTGTCATGATGGTGACTCACCGAACAGTAACTCACCGAATGATGACTCACCGAACAGTAGCTCACTGAATAGTGACTCACCAAATAGTAACTCACCATAAGTGGATCATCACTGGTAGATCACATCGATGAGTTATCCACTGATGACTCATGATGGTGACTCATCAAATAGTGATCCATTTCCATAGTTTGTCAATTTCCAGTTTTTCTCAGTTTTTCTAGATTCTCCCCTTTATCTTTTCCATTGAAATAAATGTAGTTTAATACCATGTATAACATTTTTTGAAACCATTTCAAGGATATAATATATATCAATAAATCTATAATGCTCAAGAGGCCATGAGATAGTCAAAAATCATGGCCTTGATTGTGGACAGTCTTTAATGGATTTTGAAACCATTTCTTCTGTTGATATAGGATCTTGCCTTTCTAAAGGTAAGATCATTAATCCATTGTGTGTTTTACCTTTACTCTTGATACTGAGCATCGACAGAAACATTCTTCCTTGAGAATCCATGTGTCGGTGTTTCACCCATGGATCAAATTTCCCTAGAGCCCTGCACACCCCTTATTTGGTGCAAGGAGGACGTGTTGATCGTCTGTTTCTTGAGGTAGGGATTCATTCATCCCTGTTGTTTGTGTATCATGTTGGGTGGGTGTATGAATGTTTCCCATGTGAAGGAATATAAATCCAAAATTAATGAAGATAATTGAATCAGTATTAAGACAATAAATAAGGGCTAGGAAAAAGTGACGAATTCTTCAGTTTCATTGTTTTTTTTTGATATCATGATCTATATGAGATTTATGCCTACTGAAAATCATGGTTTTTGGTGGTCTTTTTTTCTTCACTCAGGATGAATTCTGATGGATTGTTTCTTATCATGTGTTGAATGATTGTATATATATAGGTCATTAATGATTATTAATTTAAGAAATTCATGCCCTAGGATCGAACTTGTTCTATGATAACCCCTGAATTATAAAAGTGGAATTAAAGAACGAGTGTTTTCTAAATCTGAATATGCCTTACCATGTGTGGTGCAGCTATGTTCTATGTGTGGTTTTATTCTATAATCTACCTTTTAAGGTTGTGTGGTGATGGGGTTAGGATCATAGTTGTGTGTAAGGGGTGGTTTGGGTGGTGTGATGGAATGTAAGGTTGAGAGATTGATTTTGGAATGGATAGGCAATGTTTGAGAAGTGGGGATATAGGTTCGAGTTGTGCTATGTTTCATGTTATTGGATGTGGTGGGAGTAGTGTTTTTATAAAATGGGGTTGTTGGGATTGGTTGTGATGATTCGTATTGCTGAGTTTGATTGTGGGATGGGGATTGTTGTTGAGAGGATGATTTGGTGGAATTAATTTGAAGAATAATGATGGTAGTGGTTGGTAGGGGTGTTAAAAGAAGTGTAACTATGAAGTGAGTTTTCTTATTGTGGTTCATTTTCATCTTTATGGTTTATTCTATGTGGTTTAAGATGTGTGTCATATTGTATACAATTATTAGTAGTTTCTCAGGTTGTAATGGAATGAACAAATGGATTTTATAATAAATAATTATAATTTGTTAAATGTGATGGTTGTGGGTATGTTTGAGTTGTGGCTTGTTGTGAGGACTCATTCATTTATCAACTTCCAAAGTGACTATTGCTATTGTTGGTAAAAACATTTAGAGGTAGCTAAAAAGGAGGTTTTTTGGGCTGGTTATTTTTTAGGATGAAATTATATGATGGTTTGAGTGTTTGATACTAAATATATATAACTGTAATTTTTATTGTGTTTTCTATATGCACAGAACCCTAGTTGAGCACTATGTTATGAACACCCCCATTTTCCTGGAGGAGGGTGAATTTTCCCAACATCCCGGTGGTAGGATGTATGGATGGTTATTGGCTCTTCCGTACTCCATATTCTAGTAATTGGTAGCCTAATATTCTTTTGGCATGTTGTGGTGTGGTTGTGAGGCCCAAGTGTTTCTGGATGAGGTGTGATTTCCAAGGTGTCTGCAGGATGAGATGTGGTGTGCTTACCATGTTTCATTGGGATGTGGTATTATTATGTCGCATGTGTCTGCATGCGGGGTGTGGTATCGTTGTGGCCCAGGTATTTGTAGGCGTGATGTGGTGAGCTTCATATTCCCAAGTTGCGGGACTAGATCTGAGGCCCATGTGTGTGGAAGAATATTTTCACATGGGGCTTGTAGAAGAGTTTGGAAGAGTCAGGACATTTTCTATTTGGGTATGATCAATTAACTAATGGGAAGTGTTACGGGGTACCCAATCCTTGATGTGATTATTATATTACTTTACTTGACTTGCGTTATTTGGTGAGGATTCAATTGGCAAGGTTGTGTGTCTAGTATACCTTGTTAGGTGCTGTTTGTTTCTATTGTTTTCTCATAGGGCATTAGTATGCTTCTCCACTTGTTCATGAGATACATTTTTCCCTACTAAGAATACTTGTATTCCCACCACAAAATAAAACTAATTTCTGGTTTCTTGGAGGATTACGTCGATCGTTCTGGAATTTACTAGCTCGAACATGGGGACAGTTTTTGTGTTGCTTCTTATCTTTATTATTTTGGTACATATATTGGACATTGTTTTACTTTTAGCAGTTATATTTTAGACATGCATGTGGGATAGATTTTTTATTTCTCTTATATATGTCATGGAGTTGTTTTGTAGTTTATATATCTTATCTTTCGATATGGTTAATATAAAAATGGTAATTCCTCTCATTTTTTTATATTTTTATAACTTGGTGTTGGTCACCACCATGAGGCATACAATAGGTCAGACATAGGGGGTAAATATCTCTCTTCCTTCACTTCCAGCTTAGGAGGGGCATCTTTGGAGGGAGGATTTCATTATAGGAGTGACATGCATTATATCCGGTTTCATCAGACCATGTTTTATCTGACATAAAATTGTGAGCTGAAAATTGATTTTCTACTCAATTGAAGAAGGAAGTAAAAAAGGATAATTGGAATAGAATTACCATTAAACTAACCATCGTACTGAGGTTTCCGGACTAGGAAGATTGGACTAACATTGTTAAGGATGATTTTTTGACAGAGGTTCTAGATGAAATTTGAAGACCAGCATATCTCATAATGAATTGTTTAAGTTCATGAAGAAGGTACATAGGTAAATTCTCATTTAGCTTACTTATAGAGGAAGTGAAGACTTTCTAAAGTGGATCATAAAAAAAGAAGAAAGTGAATCTTGTAACTGTGGATACTTACTAGTTGCTGAAAACGATTGTATTGGGAATTGAATATTATAGAGGATAGTTGGTGGGTATAACCAAATATAATTGTAATGCTGCTACTAGGATTGTATAATTGTTCTTTTTTGGTGCATTTGTATTCCAGAAAGAAGATAACAAAATAATCCATGTTGGTGGGACTATACAACATGTCAAGAAGTAGTTCTTTGTATTGAAACTTATAAATATCATGTGATTCATTCTCCTTATATTTTTTACGTACTAAAGGTGAGTAAGTGAGATATATTTGAGTGTATTGTTACTCTAACAAGTTATAGATGTTACGAAGGTTTTTAAAAAGGAGTTATGAAACATTATTATCAAAAAAATCAACAACATATTCACCCCATCCCCTCTTATTGGTCTCAATCCTACATGGGACTAACAATAAAGAATTACATAATAATTACCCATGGAAATATAATAGGTTTCATAATCATACTTCATATCATAATCAAATTATTTTTCATTATGAAGGTATTTGGGGTATAAACATGAGGAATATATTTCCCATAGAAAGAAGGGATAATAATGTAGGTATATATTTGATATAAATGTATATATAACATAGGAGAAATATATAACATCAATGTTTTTCATAATTAATGAAACTTTCGTTAAATATTATATAGAATATTCTTAAATAAAAATACAGTTTTCATTTTTAAATCACTTCTTTAAAATATAATAATTTCAGAAATATTAAAGAAAAATTTTTCTTCAAAAGAAACCTGGAAATTTTAAAAAGAATCTTTATAAAATTTAGTGGTCATTATAGTGGTAAATTGTTTAAATATAATATAATTTAAAAGTACTCATTCCTTTCATAAAAAGTACCTTGTTGGGAAAATTATGAAAATATTATTTTTAAAAAATCATTAAAAATTATTATATGTGTAACATTTTCTTTTGAAAAATAGAATAATATTACAAACATTATTGAAACAAATTTAGAAAACATTTATATAGAATAAAATGGTCTTCCAGCCGAAGAAATAAAAAATGATTGCTTTTATTAAAAACATTTTCACAATCATTTTAATTACCAAAGAGAGGAAAATATAAATATTACATGAAAATTATAATAAATAAATTGGGTAGAATAAAATAAAATTCAATTATTATACAATGAATAACTAATTTATTTCAATAGAAAATAAAGCATAAACAATCCATATTAAAATGGGATTGTTAAATAAATCCTTACTACTTTGGTAACTTTGGAATCATAATCTCCACAAAAGAAATAAATTCAAAATATAAATTAAATACCCTGAATATAAATATATTCATTAAATATTATGTATAAATGGTAGTATATAAACCATATAAAAGTGATTTTTTGTATACCAGTAAAATATTCTTAAATTGAGGAAAATTGAGACAAAATCCTCTACAAGATGTTATCATTGTAGTGAGAATTAATCAATTAAGTTGTCATGTGTTTTAAATGAAATTACACATAAAATAAATTAAAATACAACATAAAATAATAAAATGTAATTACACACATAATCTTATCATATCATTGACATTTAATATGTAATTTAACCTAACTAAAATAAATTGAGTTAGAAAATCCCTTTCCACTTGATAACTATCATGTAAAAAAACCCATTGATGAAATAATTAAAATTGAAACCTTGATTTCTATTAACTATTAATTATTAATGATATTACATGTAAAATTGGTATTATATACACCATATAAAATAAATTAGTGCATAATATTAAAATATTCCTCAAAGAAAGGATATCAATACGAAGTCCCTTATGGTTTAAGAAACATCTTATTAAAACCACTATAAAAAGAGAGAGCATGAAGTTGAAGTTAAAATACCACAAATAAGAATAATAAATGATTTTTAATATTAATGTTTCATTATATAAACATTTTAAGAGAAAATATGTGCATTAAAGAACATGTGTCCCAAAGAAGGATGTTTTGAGAAAAAATCCCTTATCACAAGTCCAATCTTTTTCGTGTATGATTTTTATATATTATAAAATAATATAATATAAATTATAATTTTATTAATAACCCATTTAAATTGTAATCCCTTATACATAAACAATTTAATTCATTTATTTTAATAACATATTTAATTACGTAATCAGTTATGTCGACATTGGGTGTTTTGAGGATGTTCAGTTCATAAATTCAACATGTTATTGGGGTGTTGATCATAGTAAAAGGGGGGGTCATTATTAAATTATATAAATAATTATAAATAAGAAGAAATTATAATATTTATAATTAAATTACACTTTCAAAAATAACCACGAATTATGGTTTTGAAATATGTATTATGTTATAATCATTGAGACGGTTGGCCATGCGTGCAGATGTGTAATGTTTTCATTATTCAAATACCATGATGGAAAAAACGTAAGTGCTGGTTTATCTTAAATTTTTTATTATATAATTAATATAAAATTACTTATTTATATAAACATACATATACCATCCATGTGATATGGTAATAAAATAATAATCACATCGCTTTGTGAGGAGGTAGTTCATCATACACACAAACGATGTTATCATTTTTCCATGGATGGTAAGGTAAGAAATTATGTGATATATTAATTTTAAATAATGGTAAATATTTAAATAATATAATATAAAACATTAAAATAATCATCATAAACATCCATGATAGGCGATTATGGAAAATTAAATACACCGGTTCACAAGTTGGAAGTCCATTGTACACATGAATGAAGGTTTTATTCCCATTTATTGGAAGAGGAGATGGATGTAGGTTATAATATTAACATAATAGAATATCATTATTTTTTGAGATAATTATTTTATAATATAATCATGGAATAATAATATTTGAAGGAGGTGGCACATGAAATAGAACAACAATGCTCGGTTAACAAAGATACCTCTTCATTAGACCACCTCTTTATAATTATACATAACGCCTCTCGAGATTGGATTTATGATCAAAGAATGGATTATAGTAAATGGGGATGGAATTGATGAAGGTATTTATGTTGTTATTTTCATAACCAAAATTATTATGAAGCATTAAAATAATAGGAGGGGAGGTTCCCTTTTATAAGTGAGAGGGACTGGAATTTTTGTAAATACCTAAAACTATTCAATAATGGGATGTCACTCTCAAGACAAGTACCCAAAAAATTCATAAATAATGGATTTTATGGGGTGATATTTTCAATCCAAACCTCCAAAATTAATAAAAAATCAGAATTTAAACATGTTATTCCATTTACATCTAATGGTTACCCACTTTTGTCATTTTAGTTTTTCACCACACTTACTAGTTTTTTTCCTGTTTTTACTATTCATAATGACCAAAATTAAATTGACTTTATTACATAATATTAATTATTCTGATTCAAAATATGAAATCAATTATAAATAAATTCAATTACATAATTTTCATAATTATATTTAATATCAAACCTAAAAACGTGTAGGAAAACAATTTTCAAGAAATTCTTTTTTTAAAAAAATAGATAATATTATATTTATTTACGACTATAAATCAAAATTATATGTATTTAAATTAATATAAATATAATTATAAAATATTAATTTAATTTAAATATTTCCTCACTATTGGTTATTTTAATTAATTGAAAGGATAAAATTTATGCAATTTTAAAAAGATAGCAAAAAACTCTATTTTTAATCATAATTATAAAATTATAATAAAATCATGAAAATTATTTATTCAAATGAAATTAATTAAATTATTATAAATAAAATGGTTCATATTTCACTTTAATACAAAATCCAAAATATAATTTAAATTTTAAATTACTTTATTTAATGAAAAGAAATTATAGTATTTCATTAATCAATAATTTTCATTAATCACTCAAAAATTAATCATTTCAAAAAATACCAACATTCTAACCTATGTTGATATTGATAAGGTTCATTAAAAATAATTTTATAAAACAAATTTTCTGAAAATTTATTAAATTAATTGCAAAATTATCTCACAAATGTAATAAAAATAATTTTTCAAGAATTTTTTTTTTGAAAAAAAAATGTCTTTATTAGAATTTGAGTGTGTGTTTCTTAATCAATTATTAATATATTTACATTTTGTAAGTCCTTTATATATATTTCATAAATTATTAAATCTTATTCATATACACCAATTAAGGGATTAGTTTTAATGATTATATATATATATAAATATTTTAATATTATATTGCAGTTCCATCCAAAGTAAGAAGATTTTATAAAGAAACATAGTAAACTAAAACATAAAAGAGACCTAAAGTAATGAATCATAAGGAAATATGCATACACTAGGTTAACACAATTGAAAGAAATAATGTCTTTTTTAGAACAATCCTACAAGGATTATTCATTATACCTTTAGAATATAATTAGTCTGCCAGTTTGTTCGCTACACGCTAAGTTTGGGTCAATTTTTCTCTATTAATGAGACATTTACACATTTCAATAAAGAAAACAATAGACCACGGGTTGATTATCTTGTCATTAAGGGAGTTTCAAAATGGCAGATGATTCATATTCAATATCTTCTAACATAATATAATGAAATATACAGATCTCAAACCCATTATAAATATCCCTAGCCTCTTTAAGAACAGAGTCACCTAGACAAAAAAATAGCTAAAGGAAAGCATTGCTGAGCTAGTGGAATCATGAATGAACCCTTATTAAAACATACGACCAAGAAAGAAGTATTTATATGTGTGGATATTGAACCTAAATCTTGGATATTTCCATCTCACCCACCTCCCCTAGATGGGAATCCTTTTAATTGGTAACAAGGGATTCCTTCTGGACAACACCATCCTAATGTGTAAAGAATTCTACTAGTGTTTAAAGAGATCCCCCAAGACCACCATGAGTAATATGGAATAAGTATAAATAGTTAGTCATGAACTGAATATTACTTTGTGATGATCTTTTATCCCAGATCAACAAATACACTATAATACAGCAAATAAAAGGATATCTCTTGACTTATAATCCCATGAGTTATTCCCTATGCCCTAAAACTAAGCCTGGAAAAAATTGAAACTATTGATCACCTAAATATCGAGTCAAATAAGATCACTAAATTCTCTCCACAATTCATGTTCCCAATCCCCTTTAGAAAAATTTTCCTAGTCATTTACTCATTGGGTCTCTAATAATAACAACATTTAGACACTAGATACACCCCCTACTTATAACTATATCATCCATCAAAATAGATTCGTTTCGAACACACTAGATAATAAAATTATATATATATAGGATAAATTTACAACATTTATTTCCTCTCCACTCATCCTATATGAGATAATAATTTTAATAAATTTAGTGTGCATTCACAGAGAAACTACCCATTAAGACTTCAATATTCACAAGACTGTAATCATCAGAAGATAATTGAATGTTGTTAATGATTTCACATTTCTCATGATCTAGGGTGGTATAAATGGGATCCATATGCATACTATCCTAATAAAACATAATTTTTAGGGTAATACATCCCAAAAATAGTAGAGTAACACCCACCCAATTATGTCTCCAAAAGATGATCTCTCAGTATCCAACCATCCAATGATAATGGATTTGAAGATTAGGGAAGAGTCTGTGAAGCATCTCCAATGAAATATTATACCATAATTTATTTAAACATTAATTTTTATATTGAATATTATATCAAACGTAGTGTTATTTTAAAATATCAAGGTTTTACCGTCACCTTTTTGGGTGTTTTTCTGGATCATTTCAATATGTGTTCAGCAATTCGGGGAGTTTTATTGGAGACTACTCCATGGATTAGAGGGGGTAAGATATGGAGAGGATAGATGTGGCATGGATGATCCTCCTATGAAATAGAGAATCTTGATGCCTCTTCCATTTTAGTAACAACTACAATTTGGAGATGTTGGATATGGCATAGAGGCTCGAGAAATTGTTTGGATCCTCTTCCAATTCTAGAATGGTTGCGGTGTGGAGAGGAGTTCTGGTGTGGAGAGGAGTTGAAGTGTGGATGTTTTTAACATTTTTATTTCATTTTGTGGGTAAATACAATGTGGTGTATGGGATACACCATAACCATAACCTAGGTAAATAGGATCTAGGAACGGTTTGGACTGGGGATTCAAGAGGACAGTTGGTCAGGGATGACTATAGTGTTGTCTCTTCCACTACACCATGGTTTGATCATTTTTATCCATTTTTGTTTCATGGTGACATGGGTTGTGTCGTGGTCTTTTATTTACTAGTTATTAAATTATTGATCCATTTTTTTTATATTTTTAATTTCATCCATTCGGCCTTAATTGGATTCTTTGAATTTTAGGGGCTCTTAAGAGAGGTTTTTGTCTCTTTAAAATGTATTTATTTCTATATCAAAGTGCTGATAGATGATATTGATCTCTCATCAGTAAGTAAATATTTCTCTGATTTGGAGTACCCATTTATAAACTACACACCTTATTTGAGAGTAATGAATCCTCATGTTTGTAATGCACTGTATCCTTGATTTAATGGATTGTGATTCTATGGATTCCCCCTTGATATCCTTCTCCATCGATTATCCACTTGAATTTCTTATTTATTGATATTATTTGATCTTGTGATAAAAGTTAGGTGTTTTCATAAGTATTTTCCCTATTATTGAAACATTGAATTCATTATTGAATTGAAATTAATTTTTAGTTGTTTTTTAAACCTTGAATTGTTATTATTTTTATGATTGATGCATGTATTGGATGAAAAACCCCATGAGTTTTTTTTGAAATTGAAATGGCATGTTGAAACTCAAAATTGAGAATTTGAAATATGAATTGAAATGAAATAAAGGAATTCCCCATGATTGATTGATTTATTGATTGATTGAATCACATGTGAGCCTGAATAGTTTGTGGGTGACTGGGACACGCACACTAGTACTTTGACACCCTAACATTGGATTTGATGATGAAAACTAGAAGGAATCCTAATTTGAAATGATATCATTACCTTGATTGGGTTTTTATTGATTTTATATTTATGTTCTGAGCCCAAAAAACATTTTCACACATATTGAGATGTGATGATTTACTATGTAGTGTGTGGATCCTATAGCATTAAACTCACTCATCTTAGAACTTATGACATTTAAATTCGTTATGATTTGATTAATATATTACATTTATTATAGAACTATTTTATTCATGCCCTAATTTGTGAAAATGTTCATTAAATAATATTTTGATATATATATATATTCTACTTGATTTGAAATCATGTTTTGGATATAATCATGAATCTGATTTTAGATGCCTTATCATTATTTAAATTAAAGCATAAATGGTTTGTTTGTATCAGAAATGCTTATGGTACACTTTTTGACATTGTACTCAACTATTGTTTCTCACACCCTACATTTTTATTCAGTTTTTTATAAATTATATTTTTATAGGTCCAAGAAAAGGGAATGTTCCACTTAAAGGTAGAGGGTGTGCTTGATTCATGGGACCTTAGGTGATGATGGTGACCTCTGGACTTTTGATCCAGTCATTGTATGGATATTCAATTTTTACATTTTGATGAATATTTTTTTTTTATTTTGTCTAGTATACTAATTTGGGATATTTATCAGTGTGTGGTACCTTACACCTTGAGGAGTGTTTGGAATACACTAGTTTATTTTTTTTGTCATTCACTAATATTTATTTATGGTTTTTGTGGATAATCAATCCATTTGACTCTTATTTGATGTCATGAACTAGTCAAAAACCCGCTCGGAATGGGAATTCCCTTCAGTCTATGTTAGGACTAACTTAAGTGCCATTATATTGAGTTATGTGGTCTAGTTCGTGACATGAAACTCAATGAAATGATTAATCAAAATATCGAATTTTGGAACACATGTAGTTTACAAAACAATGTATTATTTCTAGAGATTCTTTTGGTGTTTTTTAGGATTCATACAAATGTGAATAAAATTATGGATTAATTAAAAATATGATATCATGTCTAGAAGGATTATGAGGAAAGAATTTAGTGGGATTCAGTTCCATCAAATAATAAAATTCCTAAATATATTGAAAATTATAGAGAGAAATAATAGAATAGGTTTAAATTTGATGAAGCGGTTTTTAGAAGTTGTGTCCATCCTTTACACCTTGAAAATGTACTTATAGAAAAATCTCCTACACCAACAGTTTGTAACCATTGTTATAGGTCTTCAAACCGTTGGTATAGCCTATACCAAAGGTTTGGAGTACTATTGGCTAGTTTGACGTGGGGATAGGTCTATACAAACGGTTTTGGGTAAACCATTGGTATAGGTTATATGAAAAACCAATACCAACAGTTTCACAAAACCGTTGGTATAGGTAATTCAAAAAAATGGCTTGGTTTTGATCCCAGCACCTCCCGTGTATAATCCAATGACCTAACCACTAAACTAACATAACTTTTGTGAACATAATTTCATATATATATATATATATATATTCATAAGTATTTTAACATTTAATTTATTTGATGTTATATAACAAAGGATTGCATAAAATAATGTGTGTACCTACACCAATGGTTTTGAGATCTATTGGTATACGTTCTTTTATTTTTTGAGCTATACCATTGGTTTTTCCCTAACCATTGGTATAGGTCCACCCTATACCAACGGTTTGGCCAAAACCATTGGTATATGTCCAATATAGTGACCTATAGCAACAGTTTTGGTCATACTATTGGAATAGGTCCAAATTAGTGACCTATAGCAACAATTTTAGCCAAAACCATTGGTATAGGTCCAAAGTAGTTACCTATACCATAGGTTTGGACAAAATCATTGTTATAGGACCATAGAAGTGACCTATACCAACAGTTTTGGACAAACCGTTGGTATTGGTCAAAATTAGTGACCATTAACAAGGGTTTGGCCAAAACTATTGGTATAGTTCCTATTTTAAAAGTGATGATTGATTAATCCTTCTAACAGTATAGAAAAATGTTGGTCAAGATACTCAACAATGTCATAAGAAGAAGAGAAAAGTAAAAGTAAAATATTTGGTTGTGGAAGTGCCACGTAAAGCATCAAATTGGGATAATCCATGGATTCTAGATAGTGTATCTTCCTCTTATATGATAGAGGATAAAAAAATACTAAATAATATTGAAAGTACAAGAAATACTCTATGGGTTTTTGAAATATGAATTCATACAAAATCCAATCTATTATATCATCTATGATTGGTAAATATCAATTGGAATCCAAAAACAATTTATTTATTGTATGAGTAAAAACTAATATTCATAGTGTGCCTCAGTTATTTGATGATGTAAAAAAGTGAACATTAAAAAAATATGGATTTGTGTTCAATATATTGAAATATAGATGTATGTTGATAAGAGGAATTCAGAAAAGGATCTATCTCTTTCAAGTTGGTAATGTTAAATATTCTTTTTATTTACACATTAATGAAGAAACAAATTTGTGACATCCAAGGATTTGTATCTATAAAAAAATATTATTTTCTTACCAAAGGAGATAATTATTGTGATATTCCTATGTTAAAAAATAAATAAATTCGATGTTAAAAAATTTCCAAAAAGTAAATCTTGTGAATTTTATACACAATAATGTAGAGATTAAATGTAATCATCTACTTATGGATTGTACACTCTAATATTTCTTAGCCTACGAGGAAGTAATAAAAAACTAGAGATAAGTATTTTTTAATTTATTGATTAATTTTTTAATGTCCTTTCCCTCCTCATATGTTGAGAACAAATGGGTTTTATAATTAACTTTATGTGGGGTAACATCCCATTTCTTGTTGTTATGTATTTTGAGCCATTGATTTGATTTCCCAACGATTGTGTATCTTATTTGGTAGTTTTTGCAGTTTTTCAGACATTTTTGGAGGTTTTTAAGAATACACATGGTTTATACATGGTCTAAGAATATTTTGACAAAAGTGTACAACCTGAATAGTGGGAGTTGCATAGTTGGAAAATGATTTGGCAAAGTGTGCATCCAAACCATGCAACACTTCCAAGGGCTCTATTCTAGGTGCACGGTTTGCGAACAGTTAGTGAAAACCATGTGATTTAACCCAAGAAACTATGCACACGATATTTTAATTTCCAAAAATATTAATTAATCTCTCGAAACACCTCTCAATAACCCCAAACATCTCCCAATTTCCCATAATCTGATCCTTAGTGTTCTAGGAGCCTTCCTAGAGCGTTTTGGGTATCCCAAACCCATCTCTTGGTTGATAGAAGTTCCAATCGAAGCGATGATCATATTCTAGTGAGTTACTTTCTTCATGATCATGGATCTCCCTTATCATCTTGATTCCTTCTTCCTAATGGTTGTAAAATCCATGATTTTTTATGGATCTTGATGGATTGATGTGTAATTATAGATCATGGATCTCTTATCTCCTCTTTTAAGATCTATCATCATAGATCCATTGATCCCCATCAAAGGCAACACATCTTAGATTCATTGTGATTGGGTACCTTAAATTCCAATTTGGTGGCTCTATTACCTTACATAGTCTTGTGATTTATTATTGATAGAAAATTCATTGATACATGTTCCATGATTTCCAATACGTGTTCTATGATTTTTATCCTCTTAATCCCTCATAAAATATTCATTGACAAATCTTTCTTGGAATTGGATATGGAATGAATTAAATGTATTTGACTTTGATTTATCTCACCTTTTTTTGAATTGATAAATGCAATGACTATTTTGATTTATTTTAAATGATTTTTTGAATGATTTTTTGGTGAAATTGAGTGCTTTATCTTGGAGTTTATTTATAAAATGAACATCAATGATTTAAATCAATGGAATCGAACTGTTTAATGTAATCTAAATAGTTTCAAATGCATTGATTTTTTAGATGACCAATATTTTTTAAAATGATTGTATCCCTTTTTTGAAGTTATTGTTCCTGGGTTATTTGGAGTAAATTATTTATCTTCATGGAAAATGTTTGTAATCCCATGTTTTGATTTATTCAATCCTTTTTGAGTTGTAATAATTCCATTAAATTTATTAGGAGTGATTTGAAATAAATGATTTTTTACGGTCATGTTTTTCATTTTAATGGTGCATTTTGAAAGGATACTAGTATTGTTAAATGATTATTTAAATGAATATGGTTGGCTACACTTTTTGAATGTTGAAATTATAAAAAAGGTTTTGAATTGATGTTTGATAGAAAATTGTGAAAACCCCCAATTCCATTGAATTGGGGGTTTTTTGTGAAATTGGTGGAATTCATTGAAAATTAAATTTTTTAATTTAATTGTGTAATGGGATTGTGAAATTGAATGGTAAATTTATTTCATAACCGAATTTGTGAAAATAGATTAAAAATGTTTTTATGGGGACCTTTCAGTTTTATCTTGGTGAAAAGGTGAGTTTTTATTAGAAAACTGTGTTACAGTTTTGAAAGTGAAAATTGGTGTATTTGAAATGGAGAATGGGATGAATTTATTTTTATAAAATGAATTACCCATAATTGAATTTTTACTTTAGCACATGAAAACCTTAGGTAGTTAGTGAGAAATTTTGGGTGGCACTTTATGATTCAAGAAAATTATAAGAAATCATATCTGCATATCATATTCCTTAGGCGATGGTGAAGAATCCCTTTATCTTATGTAAGAAACCAGATCTTCTTTTCAGGTATGTTTTTTATTTTCTGGTCATTTTTAATTAAGAGAGGAAATTCTGGAAATTTTTGAAGTACACGATGTGTACTTTATGAGTACATGCCCTTTACTTAGTTACCGCTGGTAGCCGGGTGCTGGCCATGTAGCGGCCATGCACATGACCATGTGGGGGTGACCTAGAGGCCACCTAAAGCAGAGTATGGAAATGGCGAGTACACGTCATGTACTTCGAAAGTACACTTCATGTACTTTCTTTGTTTTCATTAAACACATCGGGGTCACTTCTAATTTCCATAAATCTCCCTTTCTCAGTCTCATTCGATTGAGATCTTTGTATGGCCACAAATCATCGACGAACCCCCTGAGTGAGCGTCTGTCCTCCGAATCGAACACTGTCGGTTGTGTTGGAATCACATCAGTGAGTTATCCTTTCACCTAGAGCACCATCTTCTGTTGTCTCCTCTCTTGTGAGATATTGTGGGTTGAACGTTTTAGACATTTTTGTATATCTACCGCATTCTAGGATGATCCAAGGGCCGACGCCAGAGTATACTAATCTCCCAATGTCGAGGTAGGTGGTTTGTGCCTTTCTGATGAAATTATTTGAGTTATATGTGCAATTTTTTCCAATACCCTTGAAGGTGTATTGTGTGTTTATCGTTTCACCCCTATTGATTGTCTTCCATGCATGTACTCCTGCTTAGAGGTTAATTGAATGTGAATAATGTTATTTTCCATGCTTTGGATGTGTTTTCATGTGCATGCTCTGTTCATGACCGTTTGATCCTGTTTATCCTGTCTGGATTCCTTGATGTTCATCCCATTCCTAGAACTGTAGTATGGACTGATTATTTTTATTTGACATGATTGATATGTTGTAGATAGTTTATCCAAGTAGTTCTATAGGTTTACATTGGCTGTATTGCTTTGCTACGCTCGTTGACCTATTGAGGGTTGTGAGAACCTGGTGTAGTAGACTATAAGGGGAATGGACCGAGTGAGCTTCCTCAGAGAGTCTTTGAGCACTTTATACTATAAGGGGAATTGACCAAGTGATATTCCTCAGAGATTGTATAAGGGATTCAGACTATAAGGGGAATTTTCTGAGTGATCTTCCTTAGAGAGTCTTTGAGCACTTTATACTATAAAGGAAATTGACCGAGTGAGCTTCCTTAGAGATTCTTTGACTACTTTAGACTATAAGGGGAATTGACTGAGTGAGCTTCCTCATATAGTCTTTGAACCACTTTGGGATATAGGGGGAATTTACCGAGTGAGCTTCATCAATGATTCCTTGACCTTGGGGCTATAAGGGGAATATACCTAGTGATATTCTTCAGGGAGTCCTTGGATTTCCTTAGACTATAAGGGTAATTGACAGTGTGAGATTCCTCAGAGAGTCTTGAATTAATTTTGACTATAAGGGGAATTGACTGGGAGTGCTTCCTCAGAGATCCTTTATATATTCTTATGAGTGAACCAGAGGGGATAGGTTGTGTGCACTTTCTCGAGGGTTATTGTGTTTGATCACTTGCTTTTGATATGTAGAATTGTTTTCTGTTGAGTAATTTATTGTTTTCTACTTCTTTACTTTTACCATCCATATATTCAATGACTGTTAGGCATAGATCTTTGGGTGGTTTCCTACTGGGATTTAGTCTCATTCCCTATTTGGGCCATGCTTTTGGGCCCAAAAAGATTATATTGTTGCAGTTATAGACAAGGGAAATTGTCCTTCTACTTCAGGTACTTGACTTGTTGTGGAGCTGGAGAGAATGGGACCAAGCATAGGATTGTGATGCTAAAGAGATTTTTATTTTTTTCTTTTGTACTTTGGTTTAGTACTATTGCATTCCATCATTATGATTTGTTTGGATTATTTCCTAGACACATGTACCATGCATCATTCATACATGTGCTTCAGTTGTTTGTTATCCCATTCTTTCTCTATTACTATTACTTGTATATTTACTGCTTACTCTATTATGTGTTTTTTTCCTTTCCGCGGTGTTAATTTTCCAAGGAGGGCATAAATTCCCCACTATCACACCCAAGGCCCTTGCTACTATTCAGTAGCCATTGGCTTTTGGGGAAATGCTCTTGAGGCCATGTGACCAACTGTGTACGGGGTGCCTCTATGTGGCTTCCAGAATAGGGACATTACAAAGTGGTATCAGAAGAATTCTTTTCTTCTTGACTTACTGTTTGAAGCTTTTAGATAGGGATTGGATAGAATTGGTACTTTTTAATAAGTTCTTCCCAAGAGTAGCTCACCCGTGTACAGGGAAAAGCCAATCTACCACGTTTATTTAAATTTTTCTGGCTTTTCAATTTTATGTTTTATTTGATTTTCACCGTTGGATGACTCACATGTTTGTACTATTATTGTTGATGTTATTGAGGTTTTACTTCTTTCACAACCCGATGAGATGATGGTATTCCATCTCATGCGTCATATAGACACGCCGGCTGGGTCTCGCCCAGGCTGGGCCGGGCTGCCCTGGCCGGGCCGGGTTGCCCCCAACCGGGTCGGACCCAGGTCGGGTCGGCCCTGGTCGGCCCGACACAGGGGGGTTGGGCCGGGTCGGTCCGGGCCCAGACCCCCCGTTTCAGGACCTTTTCGGTCTGTTGCTCATAACATGAGCTACGGGCCTCCGAAAGACACGCCGTCAGAGGCGATGCGATCCTTGGATTCAGAAGGTCATTTCGCTATATCACACCCATGGTTTTTGATTACTTTGGGTTTAGTAGGGTTGGATCGTACACAAAACCAACCGGGCCCTCGGAGCGGAAAAGTTCATATCTTGATCTTTGGACTTCCGATTGACGTGCCGCCGACTTTTTTGTATTCCTCTAAGTGAGAGGGATCTTTTGGCATACTCCACCCGAGGATTGGATGCAGGTGGAGTATGGTTGGGTTGGTTTTTCCTTAAAAACCAACCAGGACCCTAGGACGAAAAAGCCAATAACTCTCAGACCGAGCGCCTGATTGACGCGCCGTTTGCGGCGTTGAGTTCCTATTTGCGATATAGAACTTTGGGATATGTCAACTCTAGACTATGTGTCAGTTGATGTATCAGCCTCTCGGCTCGTGGAGCGGACCCTCCGAAACGAGCTTGCTATGTGCGGGAACCCTAGAGCAGGCTGCGACTGCTACTGTGACGACGACGAGTATGCAGAGATCCTCAGTGGATTCGACGGCGATGACTAATGCACTCAGATATCTTTTGTGGTTCAGTGATACCTATCATGTTTGGGTCCGATCCTGTGTGGGTCAGCGCTCAGCAGACCTATGTGAGCCAGCGCCTAGAGATCCTGTGTTGGTCCGATCTTGTGTGGGTCCTTGCGGGGGTTAGTTACCTATCGATCCTGTGTGGTTCAGATCTTTTGTGGGTCATTGCAGGGGTTAATACCTATCGATCCTTTGTGGGTCCGAAGACTTAGATGGATCAGTGATTATCTCTATCTTCATTCGAAGAAGTATACCAGTGTGATCTGAAACCCTGTTTTGCTTTCCATTGTGGATTGTGTTGTGCAATCCTGTGTGGATTTACATTTTGCTTTCCTTTGTGGATTGTGTTGTGCTATCCTGTGTGGATTTACGTTTTTCTTTCCTTTGTGGATTGTGTTGTGCTATCCTGTGTGGATTTAAGTTTTGCTTTCCTTTGTGGATTGTGTTGTTCTATCCTGTGTGGATTTACGTTTTTCTTTCCTGTGTGGACTGGGTTGTACTTGGGCTCGGATGTTGGAGCCGAACGGGAATTGATGATTTAGGTATATGTATGGGCATATACCTAAGCAGTGTAGGATGTTACTTCGTGATTGTATCTCTCCATTGTGGATTATCCTTTGTGGATTCTGGGAGACCTTCGGGGGTCTCGGGGTCCCTACTGAGTAGCTTATACTCACCCCTGCATGGGCTATGCCCGCACTACGTTGTGTTAGTTGCAGACGACGGACAACACTGATCGTGGTGGAGGCTTGCAGAGCAGGATGGTACCTGGAGGTGGACCACTGGGTGGGACGTACTCGGAGCGGTCGGCCAGACCCGAGGAGCAGTGGAGGCTATCTGTACCAACCCTTTATGTGGGACATCCCGAGGACGGCTCGACGCAGCGGCTTTTTCTTTCAGTTGCTGTTTTTCCCCTTTCAGTTGTACTTTACAGTTGGGCTTGTATTTTCGGCCCCCTTTACTTTTCCGCACTTACTGTTGTACTCAGTTTTTACATAGTGTTTACTTCATCCGCTGCTTACCCTATTGTGTTTTTTGTTTACTTTACAAAGGCAATGCCTTCCCTTTTTCCTAGATTTAGGCCTTGGTGGTAGTCACCAGCCCCTGGCCTATGGAAGGCAGGCTTGGGGTAGTCACGGCACGGGCCCCGAGGATGGGTCGTGACAAATTGGTATTATAGGAGTTTGGTTCTACCGCAGACTCCGATCATTCTTCTATGTGAAGCAATAGTGTTAAGTGTATTGAGTGTGGTTATCAGTCCGGGGAGCCCAGTTTTGGTGAAGCGGCCGACGTATACGTACACCGGGACCCTGACTTCTGATTTCCGACTTAATGCATGAAAACATTGATTGCATGTGTATGAAAAGTTTTCCTTGTGATTACTTTATGTCAGCTCACCTGGTATACTGTTCTGACCATGGCCCACCTGTTTCTTTTCAGGATGGCCCCACGAAGGCAGCCAGCTAGGGTTCCGAGAGTTGAGCATGACGAGAGCCCACCGAGCAACGAGGCCTCGGTGCAGGGCCCTTTGACAGTTGAGGCACCGGCGGTACCTTTACCCACTGAGCAACAGATGCTTCCAACCCCAGCCGCTGACGATACACGTCGCCTCAGTGCATTGCATGAGTTCCAGTACCAGCGACCGCTCAGGTTCCGCGGGGATACAGACCCCTAGGTATCCGAGGACTGGCTGGAGGCAGTTTTACGAGTTTTCAGGCTAGTGAGGACACCAGCAGACCTCATGGTGATCCTCGCAGCGAGCCAACTACACGCAGCAGTGGGCCGATGGTGGAGCTTGATGCTCCAGGTGCACGATGAGGCATCTCTTCTCTGGACGGACTTTGAGAGCCTCTTCCTCTCGGAGTTCTTCCCAGCCACCCTCCGTGCGGTGCGCATCCAGGAGCTTCTTCAGCTGCGGCAGGGCAACTTGATGGTCGCCCAGTACTTGGCGAGATTTACCGATCTATCTCTCTACTCGAAAGACATGGTACGAGACCCGTTCTTCCGGGCCCAGAAATTTGAGCAGGGATTGAGACATGAGATAAGGGCATCGCTGATCTCCATCAGCATTCCGACTCAGGCAGGAGTACTGGAGAAAGCCCTTTTGATCGAGAGCTTCCTTGCTGAGCCTTCATCAACAGTGAGACTACTGCAGGGCAGCACGTAGCAGAGTCTTCTACAGAAGGCAGTCGGTCGATGACTCAGGGGTCCAGGCAGACCAGACCCTCACGCAGACGACCTCAGGACAATGGCTCAGCAGTGCGGGGCACACAGTGCAGAGCCAGTCTTTTGAGAGGCAGGCAGTGCTACACATGCAGCGGACAGGGTCACATGGCTCGTGACTGCCCAACCCACCGTGCCGAGGAGAAGATGATGGTTGAGGGGCCACCCAGGCAGAGGCAGAGGGTCGACCGTGGCGGTCCACAGGGAGGAGGCAGACAAGGCAGAGAATCTGGCCGAGCATCAGGTGGTGGGCGACGCTTTGAGACTCTACCACCACCAACACCCGGAGGTCGACCCCGACCATAGGGTGCCGGCAGGTAGAGATAGGCACAGCTCCAGGCAGCGGAGGCCTACGACCACGGCGCGCCTGAGGTGATTCGAAGTACGATATGTGTCTATTCCACCCTTGTTGTAGTTCTTATAGACACAGGAGCGAGTCACTCTTTCATATCCGCTGCCCTTGTTTGGAGCTCAGAGATTCCGGCAGAGCCGTTGGCTCAATAATTATGGCTAGATACTCCTACGGGAGCAGACTTGATGATTACGCACTGGTGCCGGTAGTGTGAGCTTACTCTAGGAGGTGAGATCTTCGGCTGGGATCTTCTTGTAGCGGCGTCGAGGCCTTACGACGTCATCTTGGGCATGGATTGGTTATCTACAGTCCATGAACAAATTGACTGTATTAGGTGCACGGTTCGATGTGTACGCATCGATGGGAGCAGGTTCACCTTCACCGGTGAGAAGGGAGCCTTCGCAGCACAGGATGGACTTCCGCAGAGGAGAGGATAGCCCATCACCCATCAGTTGGATAGCCTCATCCTAGGAGTAGTTGACGTGCAGAGTCCTAGTTTTCCTACAGTGGTGGATCAGTATGCGGACGTCATTCCCGACGACGTTCCAGGGCTACCTCCTCATAGAGAGGTAGACTTTTATATTGTCCTGTACCCCGGGACCGCCCCGCTATCGACTCCAGCATATCGGATGGCCCTTTCTGAGCTTCGAGAGCTACGGGTATAGTTGGAGGACTTACAGGGCAAGGGTTTCATCTGACCCAGTGTTTCACCCTGGGCTTCCCCGATATTGTTTGCCAAGAAGGCGGACGGGAGCTTGCGACTGTGTGTCGACTATCGTCACCTGAACCTGGTGACAGTGATGAACATGTATCCGCTACCAAGGATTGATGACCTATTCGATTAGCTCAAGGGAGCACGGTGTTTCTCGAAGATAGACCTCAGGTCAGGCTATCATCAGCTCAGAGTTCGGGACGAGGACGTGCAGAAGACGGCCTTCAGATGTCGGTATGGACACTATGAGTTATTGGTTATGCCATTTGGTGTAACCAATGCTCCAGCAGTGTTCATGGGCCTCATGAACATGATCTTTCAGCCATACCTCGATCGATTTGTAGTAGTGTTCATCGACAACATTTTGATATACTCGACGACTGAGGAGGAGCACGCCTACCACTTATGGGTTGTACTAGGAACACTCTGAGAGCACCAAGTTTATGGAAAGCTCTCGAAGTGTCAGTTATGGATATGTGAGGTCCATTTCATGGGGCACGTCATCTCTTATGTGGGAGTTGCAGTGGATCCTATGAAGATCAAGGCAGTGCTAGCTTGGGAGCCACCCAAGAGTGTGACGGAGGTGGGGAGTTTCATGGGACTAGCAGGATACTATTGGAGATTTGTGCCAGACTTCTCCAGAGTTGCAGCACCACTCTCAGCTTTGACGAAGAAGGGGAAACCCTTTGTGTGGTCAAACAGATGTCAGCAGATCTTCCAGGAGCTGAGACAGAGATTGACCAGCGCACCTATCTTGAGGTTTCTTGAGGAGGGAGTAGGGTACGCAGTCTACTACGATGCATCAGGGACCGGACTCAGATGTGTCTTGTTGCAGGGGCGGGCAGTGATCACCTATGGATCACGTCAGTTGAGGCCGCTTGATCAGAACTATGCTACCCATGACCTAGAGTTAGCAGCAGTGGTCTTCGCTCTGAAGACATGGTGACACTATCTGATGGGCGAGAACTTTACAGTATTTTCTAACCATCAGAGTATCATGTACATCTTCTCGCAGAAGGACCTGAACCTGAGATAGTGGCGATGGCTCGAGTTCCTCCAGGACTATGACTTTGAGATAGTCTATACTCCTGGGAAGGGGAACGTGGTAGCTGATGCTCTTAGCAGGAGGACGGGCATTCTGATACTTGAGGAGGCGATAGAGCAGCTAGCCGCTTTGCAGATATCCTTCGTGGATACAGATGGAGAAGCCTTCCTTCAGTCTCTCACAGTCACCCCTCCACTACTACAGCAGGTCAGAGAGGCACAGCGTGGGGACGCTGACTGTGAGACGTGGGGTGCACAGATATCCTCAGGACATGCACTTGATGGATTCACCTTTGGAGCAGAGAATGACATCCTTTTCCGAGGACGTACCTTGGTACCCATTTCTTTACAAGAGGAGGTGCTGAGAGAGTTTCACACTTCTCCTTTGGTGGTACATCCTGGAGTGGCAAAGATGTACCAGGATCTCAGACGACAGCACTGGTGGCCGAGCATGAAGAAGGTTGTGGTAGAGTTCGTTTCTCGATGCCTCAACTGCCAGCAGGTGAAGGCAGAGCACCAGGTACCAGCAGGCTTGGTACAACCCTTGGAGGTCCCGGAGTGGAAGTGGGACGACATATCTATGGACTTCATGACTGGACTTCCACACACTTCTAGAGGTCACGACTCCATTTGGGTGATTGTCGAACGACTCACCAAGTCATCTCACTTCTTACCCATCAGAGAGTAGGGCTCAGTGGAGAGCTTGGGGCGTCTCTACGTTCATGAGATTGTGCGGCTTCAAGGTGTGCCATCATCTATTGTCTCTGATCGAGATTCTCGCTTTACTTCCTGGCTTTGGAAGGGGTTATAGGAGGCGTTCGGGACGTAGCTACGTCTAAGCACTGCCTTTCACCCTCAGATGAATGGTCAGACAGAGAGGACCATTTAGACTCTCGATGACATGCTCTGCACATGTGTCCTTGACTTTGGTCGCAGCTGGGAGGACCACCTACCCTTGGTGGAGTTTGCGTACAACAACAGCTACCACTCCACCATCGGGATGGTAACATATGAGGCATTGTACGGCATACCTTGCAAATCTCTGTTGTGTTGGACAGACCCTGGGGAGTTAGCACTTGTGGGACCAGAGATGGTCCGGGCCACGACAGAGAAGGTCCAGGTCATCCAGGAGTGGAAGAGGACAGGTCAGTGCCGATAGAAGTCTTATGCAGACAGGAGGTGGAGGCCACTAGAGTTTGATGATGGTGACCACATCTTCTTGCGTGTCTCACCGCAACATGGATTACGTAAACTTGGCCGAGGCGACATGTTGTCTCCATGCTTCATCAGACCATTCCAGGTCCTTGGTAGGATTGGAGAGGTGGCTTATCGCCTGGCACTACCACCTTAGTTGCACCGGGTGCACGACTTCTTCCACGTATCTCAGCTGAGGAGATACGTGCACGACCTGACGCACATCATTGACCATGGGGAGCTGGACGTTGATGATGGGGTGACTTTTGCAGAGATCCCGATGGAGATCGAGGATCGACAGTTGCGGGTCCTACATGGACAGTCGATTCCTCTAGTGTGTATCAGATTGCAGCACGGGAACCTCCAGGAGAGCACTTCGGAGCTGGAAGCTCATACGTGTGCTCAGTACCCACTTTTGTTTCCCTATCTTTTGATGTATCTTTATGGGGACGTAAATCCCTGAGGTGGGAGTGATGTAAAGTCCAGTAAATTTCAAGGAAATTTTTTTCTTACTTTTTGTTTGGAATTTTAAAAGAATGCAGTTTCAGACAGCACCTGATTCCGAGGCCCGGTGTGCCTGGAATCATTTTCCGAAGTTTGGCTCGGGTACGTTCAGTGAACAGACGAGTGGGTTTTTCTAACATTTGAACCAGTGCATGGAATTGAATTCTGAGGGCACCGATGGGATCGCAGCACCGATAATTTCTTATAAACGCCTCGTCCGGAGTTGCGTTTGCTCGGGTGTGGTTTTTAATTTTTGGGATTTAAGTTAAGAAATAAAGTAATGTGGTACGACAAACTCTATTTTATTTCACTTAAAGCCGCTTAAAGCCACTAAAAATTGTTTATGCTGAGTTAATGCGGATAGGGTGAAATTCAAAATATTCTACCCTCTTGGTAGGATATTTTTGAGGTGGGGCCATCACGAGCCCCACTATTTCTTTTCCTCTAAGTAACGCACCTGCGAAAACCCCTATTAAATTAAAGTCAACTGACGCATTTTCTAAACTCTTAAACTCTCCTATTAATTGGGCGGTTTATTCGTTGAAATTAATTCTATTAATTAATTTTGTTTGTTTCTTAACACGTTTTCAATTTTGTGGCATGTTAATAAAATAAGGCCAACACACCTTCTTCTTGAATGTTGTGTTAAGCCATTGGAGAATCTCTAAAGGTATTCCTACTCTTTCGCGAGGAATGCGACGAACGCGAAGAACGCGAAGGCCGCGAAGAACGCCAGGCCCCCCGGAGATCGACGACGTGACGCCAACGATTCTCCCTCCGCGACGCTTCTTCCATGACAAATATTCGATCGTCCATTGTGGTAAGAGATTTCGGTCATTTTAATTCCTTTGTGGTTTTTATCCTCAACATGGATTTTATTGTTATAATTAAATCCGTGTGTTTCTTTAACCCTCGGAGATCGTCGACGCGACGCCCTTCCACGACGATGTGACGCCCTTCCGTGACACGACGATCACCTCCTTCCGCGACAGTCAATTCCACGACGTACTCGCACTCGTCCGATGACAGCAGCGAGGTAGGGGTCGTTTTGAAAATGTTTTACCCATGATTGTTTTCCTCCAAGGCATGAACGCAGACCAACCAATTAACATGTTGGTCCGCGGATTATTATTGCGGGACCTTGTTCATCAATTGCTGGGATTTTATGGTGTTGTTTCAAACCACTAACACGGTGGGTGCGGACCAACGAACAAGTCCGAACCCACCGCCCTTTGTTCTTGGTGTGCGGAATGGAGGGCGACAACAAAACGGGTCGCAGAGACGATTTGTTAATTCCACAGTGAAGAACTTGACCCGGGGGGAGCTACGGCGCAGAAAAAAATGGAATCGGACCACCGGAGCAACTCTGGTGGCCTACTGACTCCACCGATGGTGGAGGCCGACTAGACCCGTGACCACGCGGGTCTGGCGAGACACAGGACGTGGCTTTGCCGCGTCTGCTGACCAAGCGAGGCCCCACGCGGGGCTGCGGCTCCTCTTCCCGCGGGGAGAACACACCCTGTGGCTTCCCTTGCTCGGCCGCTCGGCCGAGCCGAGCCGAACCCACCTGCTGGCCGGGTCACGCCCAGGCCGGGCCGGGCCACCCCGGCCGGGCGAGGTCGCACCCCACCGGGTCGGACCTGGACCCGGGTCGGGTCGACCCGGGTCGGTCTGGGCCCAGACCCCCCATTTTCGGACCTTTTCTGTATTTTTCTCATAACATGAGCTACGTGCCTCCAAACGACGCGCCGTCAGCAGTGATGAGATCCTTATATCGAGATGGTCATTTCAGTATATCACACTGAAGGTTTCGGAATACTTTGGGTTCGGCCGGGTTGGTTCGTACACGAAACCATCCAGGCCCTCGGAGCGGAAACGCTCATATCTTGAGCTTTGGACGTCCAATTGATGTGCCGTCAACTTTGTTGTATTCCTCTAAGTGAGATGGATATTTCAGCATACTCCGCCCGAGGTTTAGACACAGTTGGAGTATGGTCAGGTTGGTTTTGCCTTAAAAACCAACCGGGCCCCTGGGACGAAAAAGCCAATAACTCTCAGACCGGGCGTCTGATTGACGCGCCGTCTGCGACGTTGAGTTCCTGTTGGCGATACCGAACTTTTGGATACATCAACTCTAGACTCTGTGTTAGTTTATGTATCAGACTCTCCGCTTGTGGAGCGGACCCTCCGAAACGAGCTTGCTGTGTGCGGGAACCCTAGAGCTGGCTGCGACTGCTACAATGACGACGACGACTGTGCAAAGTCCTCAGTGGATTCGATGGTGACGACTACAGCACTCAGTGATCCTTTGTGAGTCAGTGCTACCGATCCTTTATGGGTCCAATCCTGTGTGGTTCAGCGCTCAGCGGTCCTTTGTGGGCCAGCGCCTACAGATCCTATGTGGGTCCGATCCTATGTGGGTCTTTGCGGGGGTTAGTTACCTATCAATCCTATGTGGGTCAGATCCTTTGTGGGTAATTGCGGGGGTTAGTACCTATCGATACTTTGTGGGTCCGATGAATTAGATGGATCAGTGATCATATCTATCGTCATTCGAAGAATTATACCTGTGTGATCTGAATCCCTGTTTTTCTTTCCTTTGTGGATTGTGTTGTGCTATCCTGTTTGGATTTAAGTTTTGCTTTCCTTTGTGGATTGTGTTGTGCTATCCTGTGTGGATTTACGTTTTGCTTTCCTTTGTTGATTGTGTTGTGCTATCCTGTGTGGATTTACGTTTTTCATTCCATTGTGGATTGTGTTGTGCTATCCTGTGTGGATTTACGTTTTGCTTTCCTATGTGGACTGGGTTGTACTTGGGCTCGGATGTTGGGGCCGAACGGGAATTGATGACTTAGGTATAGGTATGGGCATATACCTAAGCAGTGTCAGATGTTACTTCATGATTGTATCATTCCTTTGTGGATTATCCTTTGTGGATTCTGGGAGACCTTCTGGGGTCTCGGTGTCACTACATAGTAGCTTATACTCACCTCTGCACGGGTTATGCTTGCACTACGTTGTGTTGGTTGCAGACGACGGACAGCACTGATCATGGTGGAGGATTGTGGAGTAGGACGGTACCTGGAGGTGGACCACTGGGTGGGACGTACTCGGAGCGGTCGGCTGGACCCGAGGAGTAGTGGAGGCTATATGTACCCACCCTTCAGGTGGGACTTCTAGAGGACGGCTAGACGCTGTGCCTTTTCTTTCAGTTGCTATTTTTCCTCTTTCAGTTGTACTTTATAGTTGTCCTTGTATTTCCGGACCCCTTTACTTTTCTGCACTTACTGTTGTACTCAGTTTTTACTTAGTGTTTACATCTTTTTCTTCTTACCCTGTGGTGTTTTTTGTTTACTTTAAAAAGGCAATGCCTTCCCTTTTTCCGAGATTTACGCCTCGGTGCTAGTCGTCAGCCCCTGGCCTATGGAAGGCGGGCTTAGGGTAGTCGTGGCATGGTCCCTGAGGATGGGTCATGACATTCCAACTATACGCCACCTAGTTAGGCCACAAAAATTAAAAAACCATGTGCCAACTATTCTTTACCCTCTGTTACAAGTTGCATGGTTTCCCCTGGGCACTCACATGATTTGGCCAAACCGTGTGCCTAACAACACCCGCTTTCTTCCCTTATACGATTTCCTATAAATGGGGCACAGTTTCTACTAACTATGTACCTCTATAAAATACTCCAAAACATGCCAAACCCCCTATGAACCAATCAAAACTTAAACCAGACATATATATAAACTCAAAACTACATGAATAAAGGTACATGTGCCTAAAATCAAGGCTGATAAAAAATTAACTTAAATCGTATTGTATTATTTTTATGAAACATAAATTAGAGGATTTGAGAATATTTGAAACTCTCATAAGCAGTGAAAATATGGAGTTTGATTTCACGTTAAATAAGATTAAAATAGATAATGGTGCTGAATATACAAGTAGGTGTTTAATGATTATCTTTAGAACCATATTATTCATCATGAGATAATTTCACCTTTACACCATAATAAAATGTTGTGGATAAATTAAATAATATAATTATATTAGACATGTATTGGATTATGTTTTATAGTGTGAAATGTCTCATTATTTTTAGATACAAGCTATTTGTGTAGAGTTTCAGGTTCAAACTAGATTCTTATACATTTAAAATTATAATATGTTACAATATTAGATGTATTATAAAAATTATCCATGTTTAATATGCCTTAGAGTGTTTTTTATCCATTATACCATCAATGTTAAAGGTTATAATATGGGAAAGATTGAAAATAGAGATGTTGATGGTGTCTTTCTTTGTTATCCCTCAAATAGAAGATGTTACCATTATTATATAAAAGTAATAAGGGAATTTTTATATTATTTTAAAGGAAATGTATTGAAACAAAAAAATAATGAAATAACACATGAAATAAAATGATTCAATTTTGATGAAGATGAATATGTTTTCATAAAATAGTAGGTTGGAGTTTCTAAATAGGTAAGATTTTAGAGTATTTCAAGGTGAAGAAGATGATTTAGTATTTTATTGCAATGAATAACAAATTATTTCATCCCTTCCAAGGTATATAAATAAATTATAGTTGTATAATATCATATAATAATAATTATAGTATGTTTAGAAAAAAATAATATTGAGGAAATAATCACATACCTCACTATTATCTAAAGTTGACGTAAGAGATATGAAAGAAGATTTGGAGAATCAATAGTGGGTTGATGTTATGAATGAAGAGTTAGGTTAGATATTTAACAATGAATCTTGAGATTTGGTACCCAAGAAAGGGAAAATATTCATTGAAATTAAATTTGAGAACAAGTTGAATGAACAGGCTGAATTAATGATAAACAATGAAATAATTAAATGTAAAGGGTGTTCTCAAGTGGAAGGAATTTATTTTTATCAAACTTTTCACAAGTGAAAATCCTAGAAACCATAATTATATTTCAAGATATTTGAGAAAAAAGGTAATAAAAGATATTAAAAATGGGTTTCACTTTTTCCTTCCTCTATTTTGACTTGGAATAAGAGGTTTATATTGAAAAAACTTGTGAGTTGTTGATTGGTGAAGAAGACAATTATGTTTTCAGGTTAATGAAGTCTTTATATGGGTTGAAAAAACCACAATAGATTAGTATTCCAAGATAGATGATTTATTGAAGAAGTTAAAGGTTATAATAGGGTGAGTGGATTAAAACCTCTACATGAAAAATGAGAAAGTGTTATATCTCAATGTTAATATTTATATTGATGGTATTATAATTCCTAGAAATAAAGAGAATATTTGGGAAGAATTTTCTTTAGAAAATAATATGTTTTTTGAAATGTTCATACTTGGTGAGATAAGATATTTTATGGGTTTATAAATCTCTCAAGATTAAGATAACATATTTCTTTTTTAAAATATATATGCTTGGTAACTTCTAAATAATTTTATCATAGAGGATTTAAATTTTAATTCAGAACCAATTTCAGTTGGAACTAGGTTATATAAATATATGGTAAGAAAGGAAGTAGAACCATGATAATTTTGGAACATTATTGGTAGTTTATTATACTTGTTAACTTCAAGGATAGATATTGGCTATGTTGTTACAAATAGATCTAAGAATCAAATTGCACTAAAAGTATACCAATTCAATGATAGGAGGAGGTTTATTAGGTACATAAAATGTACAAATGAATTCATGTTGAAATATTTAATTACAATATAATTTAATTTATTTATATTTTTAGATACAAATTGGGTAGGAATTTTTAATTATATGATGTATAAATATAGTGTAATTTTATTCCTATGAGATAGGTTTATATGTTAGTACACTAAGAAGGAATTTATTGTGTCTCTGAGTACTACATATGTAGAGTATACAGCTACCACTCAAACTACAACTTAATTTATATAAATGAGAACTCAATTGGAAGATCTTAATGTGGATGTGAAATTTCTACTACTCATGGGTCATGATAATAAAAGTATTATTAATCTTTTATGAAATATTGTTCAACATTGAAGGATAAATAACATTGATATAAATTATTAATTCCACAAATATATTGTGGAAATGACTGATTTAAAGTTTTAATTTGTTCCTAAAAATGAATACGTGTCTATTATATTTAAAAAACATTGCCAAAGTATTTTTTCAAATTTAAGTATTATTATCAGAGTTCAACCTCATTTCTCTCATGTTTATAGTAATATAATTTAGTTTCTTCTCTCATATTTTACTTTGCATTATTTTTTCAATCTGGGATAAAAATTGGAACAATAAATCCTTTTATTTTTACTCTCATAATCTCTCAAGAAATGGGGGTAGGTGGGAAATAATTGTATATGGGGAGTAGTCCATTAACATTTTATAACATTTTTAGATGGAGTTATCTAATATGATGTATCATTTATTTTGACATATTTTTTAAAAGATAATTTTATGAGGGGCATCAATATGTTGGCATCTGAAAATATCTAATTTGTCTATAGAAAATTGAAAATCTAAAATTTATTTACAAAATCTAGAATCTATCAAGTATTTTCATAACATATGAACTATTAAAATAGTTTTTTTGAGAATGGTTAAAAAAATTATATTATTTACAGTTTTATGAATATTTTTGAGAAGTGTAATATGTGATGATTCTCAACTAATGTCCCAGTGGTATAATATCCATGAGTTAACTAATTATAAAATTTATATTAATAGGACAAAATTCTATAATGGTAAGAATTTAAATCAATATTTTATGTAAATAATTGTATTCTTATTTAATTTTCTTCTTTTATTCACCAACTTCAATCAATTAGGCTTAGAATTATGGATTTATGATTAATGACTAAGTGGTTTGAGTTTGAAAGTGATATGTGTTCCTTTGTTTCTAATAAATTCTAAAGAGTGATATTGTTGAGGCAAAGACCTATTTTGATGTTTTTGAGTAAATATGGAGATTTTTGAGTCATGAATTTCCCTGTATAATATATAAATTATCTAGAGAAAAAAAGTTATGAAGTTTAAAATGGATTTGATTTTTTGGTATTTTATTTTCAATACATAAATCATATTAAAACTCACAAAAATATAAGTAAATTTTTTTAGGTGAAGGTTTGTTGAATGATCTTTTCTATAATTTGAATTGTTTCAAATTGTATTGAGGCTAACTGAGGTATTTCTACAATCATTTGAATGTAGTTTGGAAAAATAACTAATTCTAAATCCATGTATGGTTCATACATGTATGAGTCTTGAAACCATGTTTGTGGATCGACAAAAGAGGTTGGTCGACGTTTGAAAATATATGTAAGGATGAAGCTCAAAGTAATAGTTATTCAAAATTGTTCAAGGATCTATTTAAATATGTTTGACTTATGAGAATTCATGTAAGGTTAAATCTTGAAAAAAATTCCATACAACCATTTATAAATATTGCCACAAGTATAGTGGATAGATATAAGTATGGATATTGATGTATGAGTGTTGAATGTATATATGATTTTTGTATGAGTACATAAATCTTCTTGGGATCTATGTACAAGTCCTATAATTTATGAAATTTTGAGACATCTATATATTAAAAATACAAGAATTTTTATATAATTCATTTTATGAAAAATAATTATTTGAGATAATGCTCACTTTTTTCAATCATTTTTTAAACATTACAAAAATGGTATTTTTGGTTTGTGAAAAGGGAGGAGAAGAACCAAAATGTGTAGAAAGTGTTTTTGTGAAGTAATAGAGAATATGTTATTGTGGTATCTTCTTGGTCACTTTAAAACTAGTGTCACTAAACATCTGTGGCTTATAACCAAGTTTGAAATAAATAAGAATAACAGTGAACCTCAGTGGCTTATAACAATGTTTGAAATAGAGAAGAATAACGAAGAAGTTAATGAAGAATTGGTTATAAATAGTTAAAGGGAGTTAAGATTTTGAATTTAAATTTAAAATTTTAATCCAAATTTAGTTGATTTTTATACTATGTGATTAAATAGATAAATAATTAAATGGATATTATATCACATATGTAATAATATGAAAGAGAGTATATAAACTCTCAAGAGTTAGCTGAAAAGAATTATAGAGGATAATTTTAAAGAGATAAAAGAAGAAGATGATGATGTATAGATCACGTAGTGATAATAAGAAAAATATGACTCTTTATGTTGAAGAAGAATATGAAGAAACAACACAAAAACAACTAAAATATGATTCCAATTAGGTTTGAGACTATATAGTTGTTGAAAAAAGAAAATCATTTATCATTGTAACAATATGAGAATAACTCTAACACAACTAGAAGAATTTTTTTAACATGAATTCATGTATATTCTCTTCTCATTGTACCTACATGTTTGTATTTCTATGTTTTATGGCCTCGGTGCATATAGATCATGCTAAGGATTAACCATCTCATTTTGAGAGGTAAACCTTGTAAATATGATGTTCGCTTCATTTTTTCTTGTTTGGTAGTGATATAAAGTCATTATAACTAGTGAAAATTATTGATTTAATAAATAAAATTAAAAATGAATTTAAAACATTGATTTAACCATAGTGATATACACATATGTTTTGGTTCCACTTTTATCTTATATCATTAACTTTCTATCATATTCCAAATCTCTTATACAAGCACATTTCTTTTTTACCTTCACCCTAGAAGAATTATACTTAACTATTCAAGACATAAATCTTCTCTTGTTTATTTCGAAAAAATATCTTGATTTACCATACTAAATAAATGCCTCTAATATAACATCATTCTCTAACCATTCATGTGAAGTATAATATTTACCTTCAAATTAATAAGAAACAAAGGCATCAAAGTCAAATTCTGATATAAATAATGAATCTATTTTATTCACCTCACTATGAACTCTATATTCCTTGATTTAATGCACCATGCTATTCTTCATCAAGGATTAATACATATGAAATTATTCTATAATAAAATTCATACCTAGAAATTATGATCAAAATTCTAAAATAGTAAATTCACGTAGTTTTCTTCTTCAGAAAATAAATATTCCAAATTTATCTATATATCTATTGAAAAACTACAGTGGTCTATCTTATCGAATAAAACTTCTTTCATAGAATCCAATAATTCCTTATTAACACATTAATAAATATCAAAATTTCGTAGGTCTAAATCATATATAATTCCATGCTAACTTCAAAAAAATATATAATTGAAAAATATTATGAGTAATTCCAGCACGTACTTAAAAATATTATATGAATTGATTCTTCTAATTATAAAATCAATTTCCATACAATATAAGAACATTCATTGTTGGAGCTATAAAATTCATATTCATCAAATCATTACAAACTAGATATGTCATTTTGTGTTTATAACTATACATATTATCTATCATACCAATTTTAGTAACCCAAGACACCCAGGGGTATATTTGGTTGATATAATATTTTATCCTTTCACCATTAATCTATCATTTAGATATTTATTTAGTGTTAAAAGGAACACATTTTAAACATTATTTAATTTTATCTTTTTCAAATTTATTTACCTCAGATATCATGCATTTGTGTACAATGTAAATCATGTGGTGACATACATATATTACTTCATCTTACTGCACTACGCTATATCCGAGGATGATACACTCAACATTGTTTTTGTGTAAAAAATCTATTATATCTTACTATTTTTTGGATAAAAGATTTAGGTGGTGTCACTCTTCATGAAGGCTCATTACTTCTACATGTTTAGGTAGGGTCACTGCTCAATATGGTCCACCGGCTATTGGATGATTTAGATATTAAATATATACCTCCAATGGATCACTTTTTTTATCCACCTTTGTAAAATGCTCTAGAAGATATCAGTTATATACGTGAAAGTATTTTCTCAATTTATAAACAAAAAGGACACATTATGTTTAAATAGTGTAAACTACATTATACTTGTAGATGTTGATATTCCAATAAATTCTAAGTTATAATTCTAATTTCTATTCAAGATATAAATAACTCCTTGTGATAAGAGTTCAATATTTAATCATTAATATATCATGACATTAAAAAAAGTAATAAAAAAATCCAACAGTGGAATTCTTCATCAATATGCTTTGTACAAATTAATTTAACAAATATGATTTATCCAAAAAAAACTAAAATCCCTGAGTCTTCCTCTATACTCAAATTCATATATTATAAATATAATTAATAATATTCTCTTAATTTTATCTTCTTTAGTGAACAATAATCTTCCTCCTAAAAACAAATACTCTATATATTTTTTAATATGAAAAATGATAATCTTATTTAATCCAAATTTTCAACATGGACCATGTTTCAATATTTCTTCTTATCTTATCACAATTTTTTTTATTTTTCATCTATTCACTATTTTTTACTCTATACTAAATTTAAATAATAATTTCTCATCTATATCCTATGTATTTGAAATTCAATTTTAAAGAAACTGTTACCTTTCAACTTCAACTTCTTATAATTCAAATCCATTATGTGCATCTCCATCAAATCGAAATCCAACATTGGAATTCAAATGGGATGTTAATAATCATCTCAAAAACAAAAAAAACTAATCAGAGAATCTTATGTCTCATGTCTAATTGAATTTATTCAATATAGAGAAATCAAATTCAAATATCTTTCATCACATCATTACAGATATATTTATTACTTTACTTTATTCAACTTCCAATTTTTTCATGGAATGATGTGATGAATTATAGAATGAACCTATTTAGTATTTATTAAATAGATAAAATCCTAATAATTATTAATCCTACTACTTTTTTATTCTAACCTATCACGGAATGGTCTCATTAATATTTATTCAATCATAAAATTGGTTTTCATGTGGTTTAAGGCTTCACCACACAATCCTATTATATGTTTCAAAAAACCTCATACATTAAAAATCAATTCAAATATAGATTTTTTATAGCATATAGTCATACAGTAATACCTTTAATCATATTTTATTGGTGAACTTATCATTGGAAACACACACTTTTCAAGGAATGGCTAAATTCATGCATGACATCTTTATACCAGGATTGGAATCTCATGACATGAATTCATCTTATGAATCATCCGTATTTTTCCAATAAGTAGCTTCATGAAGTGTCCATAATCCTTGTTCCAAGACTTATTTTTCTTTTTATAGAGAATTACTCTTACGTGTTCCACTATACAGTACCAAATTTTCTTGATTTCTAATATTAATATATCTCTATATGATTCATATGAACTCTACTAATGGTTTTTTTGTAATATTCATGTGACATTTATATGCTCAAGAATTACAGAAGTAATTTTCAAAATTTTTCTATCTCCTACAATAATTTACTCTTACATTATACTGGGGAATGATCTAGTACTTTTCCACAATCAAATATCTACACATATTTAACCCTTATGTGAATAAGGAGATTCTATATATTTTCCATTTTTTGAGAGATTCAACCAATTGAATCTTATGTATTCTTATAGATGATAATTTATTAAATTGTCAATTTTGAAAATTATAACAATTCCACTATCTATATTGAATTTAAAAATTATAATTCTATGATTTTTAAATAATCATTAACTTATGCAAAACAGACAACCTTCATTAAACCTCCATCATGATAAATATTAAATCACCAATAACTATAAATGATTTGTGATAGTCAATAAATACTTTTCTCAATTTTAGTGCAACATCAACACCTTCATTATTTGTCAAAAAAATAAATATAAAACCACTTTATTTTAATGAAATCTTGTATATTGTACCAACATATTGGTTCCTTCTTGATATTATATAGATATTTTTTTATCCTTTAAACCATGATCTATTTTATATTTATTACAAAGCCCTCTATTTAGTGTATATTTACTTATTCATCAATATCACCATGAAAAAAATTATTTTCACATATATATACTCTATATGTAAACAACATATAACAAACATTGTAATAACTACATGAATATTCATCCGTCTAACTATAAGATAAAAAAATTCAGTGAATTATATACCTTACTTTTGAGCATATCTTTTATCAAATATTCTCACAAGATAACATTCCACCTAGGATTTTTCAACTTGATATATCTTAAATACCCATATGTTTCTAATTTACATACTTCTATAAGCTAATAGAATAGGATCCCAAGTATTCTTATTTTTAGGGATCCATGTTCCTCTAATATCACTGCCAACCATGAGGATACATCTGGAATCTAGTTCACCTCCATAAAATAATATGGATCTCCCTCTATTATTAAAAAGTTTTATGCAATATTGATCTTGGTGAAATAAGATAATATCTACATTGGTGATATTTTCTCTTAATTTGGCCATTTTTTCTACACTCTACGGATACTTTATATTCAAACTCTAGTAATTACAGAGAGGAAAAAGCTTCTTCTTCTTCTTTTTCATACTTCAATTTGACTATTATAATTTCTATTTTTTATTTCTCTAAACATCATTCAATCAATACATTAATATTTTATTAAAAAAATGAATTCATTTTATATTATAAGTTTCCAAGCATTATGTTCCTACCAATTATAACCCTTCACAACATCAGTGAATCCCAAAAAAATTACATTTCCTAGATCTAGAATTGAACTGCATTCATTAGTAGACTGTAAATGGTGCATATAATGGACTTAAAAAAAGTATGTAGTTTAGAATAAAAAATGGGTTTTATAGTCTATATCTCTATCAATGTTTTCCGATCAGTCACCATTGAAGGATATGGATTGATCGCAGAAAATGAAATCTTGATTAATTCTACCAAGAATGTCTTAAAAAATCCTGTTATCTTAAAATTTGAAATGTTTTTTCTTAATATGGTTTTATTTATCTTCTCTATCACTTCATTCAAATGAGGCATGTATGTCACAGTGAACTGTCTCGATATACATTCTTGTTGATTGATAGATTCAAACTCTTTACTTGTATATTCTCTACCAATGTTGGTCCATAAACACTTTATCTTATTTCTATGTTAAATCCCCATCCATGAATTTAATGTTTTTAAGAATTTAAAAAATCATCCCTCCACTTTATTGGGTACACCTAACAACTATATTAATAATCATTAATGAATGATACAAACTACCTTTCTCCTCTAAGAGATATAACCATTGACTTACCAATGTTATAATAGATCAACTATAAGATCTCTTTTCCAATCATCATTTAAGTTTCAAAAATCAACCTATGTTTATTTCTCAAAAAATAATGCCTACAATGTGGTAAGGGTACCATTAAATACCAGGTTGCAACTCTAGATCAATAAGAATATTAAGGCCCCATTCGAGTATATAATAAAATTTTCAATTTTACGATATTTCACAATTCCATCGAGTTAGTAAATATGACTACCATCTATTTCTATTTTTATATTTCACCTATAATCATGGATTGACTCTTGGAGATCATCTCATCCTTAATCAACACAAAAGCGCCATAAAAAATATTCATCACTCCTTTCTCAGTGTGTGACTTGCACATGGAGGTATAAAATTATCGATAATATAATATCTTCTTCTTCAAGTCCTAAATATAGAAGACTCCTCAGATAGAATTAATTATAAAAAATGAATCCTAATTTTAATGGTACTGACTCGAATGATATTCAATGTGTGATCATTCTCCATATACAAAATTCCTTCTGGGATAAGTTTATATAAATCAAAACATCCAATTGAGGCATATGTAGGAACATAAGAGTAAAAAATACTATAAGTGTGGGTGGATTGTAATTTATAAAAATAATATTTATATTTTCCTTAATCACTATTTCTAGTATATGGATGTACATTTTTTTGATATAATTTTTTTGAAAAAACTTTTTTTTTGATATATAATATATTCAAAATAATGAAAAAAGATCATAACAAAGTAAGATTTCATTATAATTGCATAGTATAAAATATAACATGTAAAAATAGAAATTAAACATTATAAATTTATAATGAAAAATTTATATAAACTTTATAAATAAATATTTCATACTTTTCCATTTTGTGTAATAGAAACCTATAACGTAGACTTTAGGTATCCATAGTTTAATTTAATAGTAATGTTATACAATTATTTAGTAATAAATTCCAAGATCACAAATATCAAAATAACTCTGACTTCTTATCCCCTAAATCCCTTTATCATACCCAATTGGACACAATAGTTACAGTTAAAAAAAATTCATACATTTACAATCATAACATGGATTTCTTAAAATAAAAAACTCTCTAAATATTACAAAGAAAAAACTAGTAACAATATGTTAAAAAACAAAAAAGTAAACATTAGATGAATTGATTTTCAAAAGAATCTACTCCCTGCACCTTAAATGTACCACTATTTATAGGCAATGCTCCAATGGTCATATTCTATGATTCTTAGATTTGGTATTAATGGTTTCATATGAACTCCTCCTTCAATTGGGATGTTCTTACAGAATTTACATTTTGTTCATTTTGGTAGCATCATCACAATGCTGTAAAATCTACCATTTAGTAGAGTAAACTTTTTTAGTCTGATATACTATTCATTACTCATCTGATAGAAATAAAAATCATTGTATAATTGTGTTTACAAATATGCTTCTAGAGAGTATTTCTAAATCCATTTAATGAATATATGCTCGGTTAACAAAGCGGAACTTTTCCAGGAGTGACTTAGTTATACATTGTTTGTTTATACATTATAAAAACATCATTTTATTAAATAAAAAATAGTACATCAAATTACAAAGCTTCCTCTAATTATAAAGATCATCCAATTATAAATATTTTTTCATTAAAAATTAACATCCAATTAAAAAATATCATTTGATTAAAAATATTCATTTGATTAATAAATTTTTCTATGTCCATTAGAAATATATTCTTTGTAAAAAATCTACAAACATGGAAGTATAAAAATAGTGAAACATGATATTTAATAAAGTGATTTGTGGTTTTCAAAACAAATATTATATTTTGTTGAATGTATAAATTTTGACTTAATAATATCAAACTTTTTGGAAATCACAAAACACATCCCTTAAAAAGAGAAATAAATTAAAAAAATAACTTTTAAATAAATACATTCCATCTTACATACACATTTAAGAACATCATTTTTCTTTTATTTTTATTAAAATAATTCTTCATTCATTATTTTTTCACCAAATATTTATTTCTCCCAATTTTTTAACAATCTATTTTGGAAATATTTGTTAAAACATTAGTTTTTCTCAAATTTATTAAGATAAGTACTTTCCTCTTGTAAGTCTTTTTTCTCCTTTGAGATTTTTAAAAATATATTTTTGAGGTAGAAACTGTACCTAAAATGTTAAATAGAAACAAATATACAAAATAATTTAGTATAAATGGAATTTCATGCAAAAAATATATAAATAACATTAATCCAGAAAATATTGGGAAAATCAATTAAAAAGATATGGAGAACCATTCATTGAAACATTTATTATAAATATTTCTTATTATTAAAAAATCATCCAAGAGTTCATAGAAAAATTGTTATATCATGGTCATTTCATTCATTACGACTTTCATATTTATGACATAATATTGAAATTTCAATAACTCAGTTGTAGGGGACTATATCTTAGAAATTTTATCTTCAAGCATTAGAACATTCAATTATCATTCTTTAACCTGAGTAATTATATTATATAAAATAAACTTTTCTATTATCCACCTTAAACTTCAACACTTATTATTCTAAATATATAATTCTACTCCTTTTCCCCTCATATTTCTTCTTCTTGAATAAATAAATTATTCCTTCGATTATTCGCTCACATTATATATTAAGAAAAATTTTATGTAAAATATTTGAAATACTTTCTAATCACCTAATTGGAGTGTTTAAATCTGTTAATTAGATCATCATGATACCTGATACTTATTTACATTTGTTTTAACCATCCCATATCTTGTTTCAATATTCTTATGTTTTCCTTTGAATTATCTTTGATGGATTTAAAATCCACTTCATTTTGAACAATTACCTCATCATGTTATATTAAGGCATTAAAATTCTCCAATACATCTAATCTTACTTGAATATATTTATTTCTATACTAAATGTTTTAAAAATAATGTAGTGTTTCTTTAATTTTCATCATAACTTCATTAAAGTATGTGAATATCATCTCCATTGTTTCATTGATATTTTTTACTGATGAATGATTTGAATCGGATGAATCATCATCAACCTGATGTTTAGAAGATTCACTTATTTTCTTCTTTATATTATCTTTTTCCTCATTTAAATATTCTATAAATTTATCTCTTTATTTAGAAATATGTTTTTCAGAAACCAGGGTATTTATATTTTGGTCTTCTACATATTATTTAGAAACTTATTCATTTTCTGATACATCAATATTAGTATCCTTGAAAGTCATAGAAGATAAATAAGTATATTCTGAAAAAATTTATTAATATTATTATTCTTCTTCCAACTCTTCTTATAAAAATATTTATAATATACCATCACTTCTCAATTTTGGTTTTCAAACATTATTTAAAACATATTAAGCTTCTTCTTTAATTTTTTCTGATAGATATTATTCTACTACTATTTATTTTATACTTTCCATTATCAATAGTCAATGGAACGTTAGAACATCCAAATTGTTGTCCTTATGAAGGAACAGGCTGATGATGTATCAGTTTAAAAACCAATAAATGATAAATTGATAGAGGTTTTGGTTGAGTTAATACTTGAACAACATCATATGTCTGATCCACACTAACCAAAAGTCTTTTCAAAAGCTTTACTTCTTATAACATTTGTTTCTTCCTTTTATTCTTCTCTAATGAAATTTTAAGTCTGTTCTTTTTCTGCTAAGTCGTCTTCCCTATAAATACCAAAACACATATATTTGGCCTTTTTATATTCCTTTTTATTCATGAGTTATTTTGATATAATCATCGGATTTTATTTTTAATTTATTTTTCAGACTCAGTGGATCTGACGTAGATTTATTTTTTTGATAAACGTTTTTCTTTAACATTGGTGCTTCAACTTCATTCACAATATTTTCATTTTTTCCTTCAACGTGGGAACATAGACACACTTAATTATATTTATTTTCTTATCACCAATTAATGAAAAATTTTCTCATATAGTTGTTGCCTCATTCTGGATTATTTCAAATTTCATAAGTTGACTAAAATTCAGTTCATATAGTAAGGAAACACAAGAATCATCAACTTAATTGTTCCTTCATTTAAAATCTTCACATATAGAAAAATAACATTACTAAATTAAACGTATTTATGTTTCATAAATATTCAAGAACATTGATTTTATGTATTTTCATCATATCTCTATCCCTCTTTATTGGAATTAGATAATTTTTCATCAATAACACATCTACCCTAATATCTAGAGAAAGATGATATACTTGCCTCAATCTTTTATATAAAGGCAAAAATGGTGTTTTTAATCTAAACTTATGAAAGTATTACAACATATCCAAAAACTCATGGATAACAATATTAGATTCACCTTGATGTGGAAATCCAACTAGATCTACAAATTATTGGATATATATCTTGTATAAATCTTCAAACAAACTAAAAGTGATGAATTTAACACCTTCTTCCTCACTAAAAAACACTAGGGAATAGAATATTACTTACTACAGTTTTATAGTGAAGATAAAAATTTTCCGTTTCAACAAAAATATCTTCCCATCCTTTTATGACAATCAATTTCTTCAATTAATAATCAGCCCTATCAAACAAAGACTTTTCAATTAGCCTTTACTTCAAAACTACCCAATTTTAAAAATACTATAATTTTTTTTTATTAAATAGATTGATGAATTTTGAACAAGAAAATATGTAACAAATGGATGAAAGGGAAATTAGTTTGCAAGAGATGGTAACAAAGAGATTTAATTGAAATATAAGTGGTGACCCATACTCCTTTTAATAGTGGAATGAGAGGTGATCCTTCTAACTTATATTGATCCAATGGCTCATGATGAGACCCATTATAGGTCAAAAAAATTAAAATGATCTAAAAATATTTAATATATATTTCAAAAATCATAAATTTATTTTAAAAAATATATCAAATGAAAAAATTGTATGAAAAGAAAATCTAAATATATTAAAACTTTTAAAACAATGAAAATATGTAAATATCATAAATATAATGTAATACAATATTACAAAGGCTGATGATTATAAATTACCACTTGAAGTAAAATTTAAACTTTCTATAGGAAATTTTTTAGTAATATTTTCTTCTTCTTTTTCTAGAAACAAAAAAATTTTAATAAAAATTTTTTTAATAAATTTATAGAAAATATTGTCCAATAAACATTTTACAAAAAATATTCTAATAAACTTTTTAAAAAAATCAAATATAATTTTTATAAAATTTGCTTAAATTTTAGAAAACTAAAGACCATAGACTTTAGAAAACTAAATATTTTAAAAAAATTAATATTTTAGATAACTGATGATTTTAGGTATTCTCTCTTTTTAAATGAGTTCATTACTGTAGGGAGATGTTTTATGATAAAGTATATATGAATGGTCATTTTGTATTAACCATTCCTATATCCTATTTAATATATTCAAATATATATTAATTTATGGGTTTTGTAAAAATATCCTCAAGTTGTTATTGTATTCCAATAAATTATAAAATATTTTCTCCTTTTTGTGTGTGATCGTGAATGAACTAATATATTATTTCTCTGTTCTTATCTCGTAAGTGGTTTGATGGGTTTTAAATTAATGTTATGGAATGTGTGTCATCAAAAAATATTAGTGTTTTTCTAAAACTCAATCCAAAATTGGTGATTGTGGGTTTTATCCACGACACTTGAGAACAAAAAAATCTGGCAACCACATATTCTGGTTCAATAGTGGAAAGTGCTACAGAATGTTGTTTCTTACAAGACCAAGATAACAATTCTTATCCTAATAAATAAAAATATCAAGATATACTATTTTTATCCATTTTATATCCACCAAATTCATTATATTAAAAACATTTAACTTCAAAATAATTTAGAAAATAATAAAATAGTCGTGGATCCATAGTTCATTTAAGATAACCAAAAAATCATTTTACAGCCTTAATATGGGATTGTTTATGATTCTATTGATATCTTGAATATAATAATACATAAAACATTAAATCCAAATGACTAGTTATTATGTATAGTAAACTACTAATAATTCCTTTAAAAATATTTTGATCAACCAATTTCCAAGATTCATCATGATCTAAAGTATATGAGATTTTAATAGGAGTACATATTCTTTTAGTATTATCATATAAAATTTATAAACAATTTATTTTGTATACTTATGTTGATATATAAAAGTTCCTTCTAGTTTTCTTAAATTTTAAAACGAATAATATAATTAATTTTACCCATCTTTAACATCTAAAACTCCTATTTAATAAGATCTGGAAAATAATATGTATGATATTTTTTAGTGGAGTCAAATATAATGTCATAAAATTAAAATTTAACTATTATGGTATCCTTAAAATATTTATAGTAAAAATATTTGGATCTACAAATCTCTTAAAAAATAGCTTTGTAACAAAAATTCAGTTAATCTATTATAATAGGCTCTAGGGGGCTTGTTTTAGTTTATATAGTGCCTTATTAAGTCTAAATACACGACTTGAAGATTTTTTGTTTTCAAAACTAGGGACTTATTCAAAATAAACTATTTCCTATACATATCCATTAAGGAAATATAAATTAAAATCCATTTTAAGTAGAGTAAAATTTAAAAATGATTTATATTCTAGAAGTATTCAAATATATTTGAGTCTGGATACTAGAGCATATGTTTTTTCGTAGTCTATAACTTCTTGTTTTTTATAACCCTTTGTAACAATTTTTTCATAATTTATAACTATGATTACATATTCATCGCATTTTATTCAAAATATCCATTTTATACCAATTACAGTAGAATATATAAAATGATTAACAAAACTCAAAAATTGGTTTCAATTAAATTCATATACATGGTCAATCATATATTTTACCCAATAATTATCACTTAAAACCTCATTGGAGTCTTTAGTTCAAATTAATAAAAAAGAACATTGTTTAGACTCTTTATTTAGTAATTTCCAACATGAACTGGTTGATCTACATCACAAATGATATTATCACTAGGATGATTCTAAAGTATTATCTTATTTATTGGATTTATAAAAATCAGTTCTTTAACAACAAGTTGAATTTAATATTGAGGTATAACATCAGGAATATTTTCTTCAGTTATATTCTCATATGAATAACTTTCCACAATGGGTTTAAAATAAATTTTTTAAAAAACATTTGAATATGTGGGTTGAAATTGTTTTAAAACAAAATGATCTATTTTATAAAATTTTAAATATATGGTTTCCTAAATGAAAATTAAGTCTCTATTAAAAACTATATAAGACTTAGTAGTTTTAAAATAGCCTAGGAAAATTCCTTCATCATATTTTGGTGTAAATTTATGTAAATTATCATTAGTATTCATGATTAATACATTGTATCCCAAAACATTGAAGCAAGAAATGTTTTTTTCCATCCATTATAGAACTCATAAATAGTATTGATAATAAAAGTTCTATGTTAAACTTGATTTATAGTATATCAGGTAGTATTAATAGCTTCATTGCAAAAATGATTAGCATTTGAGTATTCACACAACTTTGTTCTTACAATATATTTAAGAATTATATTTTATTTTTCAAAAAAACCATTTTTCTAAGGAGTTATAGGTGATAAGAAGTTATGAATTATACCTTTTTACTACAAAATGTTTCAAATTCATAATTAATAATATCTCTACTAGGATTACTATAGATGGTTACCAGGGGTCATTTTTTCTCTTTTTTAACACGTGCTACAATTTTTTTTTAAAACATATAATGGCTTTCAAATTTTTTCATATAAAATAGACCCAAATATCTCTAGTGTACTTATCAAATGAAACGTAAACATAATATTTTCCACCAATACTTCTAGTTTTTATATGACCAAATAAGTCCATGCAAACTAAAAATAAAGTAGAATATGTTTAAACATAATTAATAGATTTAAAACATGAATTATATTTATTTCCAAATTTATATGGATTGAAACTATAGAAGAATCAAACATAAGACCAAGTATATCTCTAAATAGTTCGTTATTAGAATGTTTGGATAGATTTTATACATTAAAGTGTCCTAACATTCTATTCCATGACAAAAATCGATCTTCTATTACACTAAGGAAAGGTAGATATTATTTCCGAAGGTTTTATATGTTAAGTTTGTGTACATATCATGCCTATAAATAGAATGAATAAATTTATATTCTAAACTAAGATTAGTACATTTATCATTCCCCAAGATAATAGGATAAACCTCATCACATAATTGACTTAAGCTCATAATGTTTTTCTTATGTCCTATAATATACTAAACATTTGAAATTAAAAAATTTCCAATAATGATAATATTATCATTAATATATAATTTTTCTTGATCAATATAACCAAAAGTTACTTGTTTACCTTTCATTATAATAATATTTTTGAAGAAATGCGTGTTTCTAGTCATGTAATTAGAAGATCCTCTATCCATGTATCATATATTTCTATTGTTGGTACACTTATTATTTTCTTGAAATTAAGAAAATTTGAATTTGGGTACCCAGAATTTCTTGCGTCCAACATTTTTATACAAACTAATTTTCAAAATACACATTTGTTCAACCATTCCATAGTGCACAGTTGCTAACTTCTTAGAAAAATAATCCTTATCAAAACCCAGAGATTTCAATTTATTTAGAGAACATTTATTTTTCTAGTGTCCACATTGAAACTTAGAATAAAATGGTGCACTTTTTGGAATAAAATAGTTATTTTAGAAATGTAGTTTCGAATTTATAAAACTAATACTAGAAAAATTCTTATGAGGCTTAGTTTTTCTATACATATTACAATACTTTTCTGTATTAAAAGTAAATTTTTATAGTAATTTCATTAGACTCAAAATTTTAAAAATTATTATCAAAACAAAATTGTTATTCTTATTAGATGTAGAATATTTTGATTTTTCTAATTCTTTTAAACTATATGATTTTTTCAATATTATAATTTTCTAACTCTTTAGAGCAATTTTAAATTTCATAAGTAAGTTTGAATATTCTAATGTTTTATTTTACAATATTTGCCTTAGCAACATAATGTTGTTTAGAAACATTACTGTTGTGAATTTTTAGTAAATTTGAAAGCCTAGAAAATTCTTCAAAGCTAGGAAAAGTATTATCCTCTTATGATGAAGAGGATTTTATATCAAAATATGTACAATTATTTTCATTCTCATAATTTGGATAGTTTACCTTGAGAGTAAGATTGGTTAATGTTTCCATAGTTTCCTTTTCCATTAAGAAACATTTTTTCTTTTTCATAATAAAATAGAATATAATATTTTCTTGATCATCACTTCCACTGTTAAAATACTTTCATAAGATATATCTCCTCCACTTTCACTCCATGTGTCATATGGTTTTGTACTTTTCTTACATTTATACTTATAGAACTTCTTTGAATTTATATTGTAATTTTTTTCCTCTTTATCTTTTCTTATTAGTCTTGGAAAATCTATCCTTATGTAACCAGGATTTGTGGTCTCATAACAGAGAAATTTTATTAGAATATTTTTTCCAATTACTTTATTTATAATTATTCTTGTATTTGTACTTAAAATCATTTTTCCCAAAAATATTATTTATTCTTTATGCTAGTTGGGAATTTTCATTTTGACTTTCATCAGAATAAATGAATTCAGACTCAATCTTATTATTCTTTTTAAAAGATTTAGTGTTTTTTTTACATATTTTACTATCATATAAAAATCTAAAGTAGAATAAAAAGATACGCCACCATTTTCATTTTTCAACTTTTCAGCATCTCTTTTGTTTATACCCTCAAACTGCATGAAATTTCAAATAAGATCATCTAAGCTCAAATTTTTTATTTAATTTATATTATTAAGAGGTATTATTTTTTATTCCTATTCTCTAGGGATAATCGCAATGATATTTTCAACTAAAATTTCATCCGTAATATATTTATCTCAAAATTATTGTAAACTATTATCAACATTCATAAACCTATGATTCATCTTGGCAATAGATTCTCTAGGTATGAAATCAGAAGCTTGATAATAAGATCCTATCATGGGTTTCTTAGTCTCAATAACATTGTTTATCCCAAAATAATTAACTCACAACTTTTTCTATATACTATTTGCAGCTTCATATGAAGATATTTGAATGTATATATTTCTCATCATTGAACATAATAAATTTTTTCTAACTATATAATTCATTTTATATTCTAACATTTATTGATTCATAAACACTTAAAATTATTTATCTTGATTCATGTTGTTACTAGTATGAATGAAAAAAATTTATACTCTTATATCGATAACAAAAGTATTCATCTTATCTCTCCAGTATTCATAGTCAACTCCACCAAAAAATTGTCTTCTACTTGGATTGAGATTTTCTAGAGTTCAAACATTCAAACTTTGCATATTTACAAATAACAAAAAATAATCGTTCTATAAATACACATTAGTGTAAAATGGTTTATAATAGTATTTATATACCAAAAAATTATAAACATGGAAACATTCTTGATATTATGGTTTTTAGGAAAAAGGAAATCATTCAATTATATACAGTTGAATGAAATTTGAAATCAAATGTAGGATTATAAAAGTATATAGAATATTAAAAGAGGAGGGGGGTAATTGAAGTTTATAAAAATAAGACATAAAATTTTCTTAATCTCCCTTTATAGTTAATTTGATGAAAATTCTATCTTATGTAAAAATATTTCATGAAACAATATTTCTTTTAATGTTTACTATATTCATAATAAAAATAAAATATTATAACACAGTAAACATTCCACATAATTTCATAATAGAGAATAAAACTTCTAAAAATGTGAAAATTTTATAATTTTATTAAAAACATACCAAAAATTTATAAATGAATAATCCAAACTTTTCTCATTAGTATAAAGGAAGTCTATAACTCATTCTTTAGGTATCTATGGTTTAACTTAATCGTAAATTGTTTTCATTCTCCAATAAGAATGTCCTCGATCACAATGATCAGAATTAATGTATCTTCTTATCCTTAGAAGCCCTTGCTAAGACCTGATTGAACATAGTGATTACAGATTCAACGGACATATTTAATGAATCGAAGAGTTGGTTTCAATGGATTTGGAGGAACTCTTCCTTCAAATGGAATGTTCTGTATAGGCTTCCTTCAATGTTTATTTTTGAAACATCCTCACAATGCTGTAGAATATTCCATCGAGAAGAGTAAAATTTGTTTGTCTAATAAAATAAAGATTATTCAACATGTAGAAATAAAAACCAAAATCTGATGGTTTTTACAAAGATCCGTCTAGAGAGTATGTCTACCTCTATTCTATGAATTTTTTTCTGGATAAAAAAGTGGAACTTCATCTAGTGAGAATTAGTTATACTTTGTATGTTTAGATATTATAAAATGATTTTTTGATTAAATAAGAAATATACTGTCTAATTTTAAAGTTACATATAATTATAAATATCATAGGAATATAGATATCTTATGATTAAAAAATATCATCTGATTAACAATTATCTTCTGAGTAAAAAAATTTGTTTGATTAAAAAGAATAATTTGGTTAAAAAAGGTTTCTATATCAGTTAAAACATATGTTTTATATAAAAAAATTCTAAAAAAATTGATGTAAAAAGTGAGTAAAACATGATATTTAAGAAATAATCTTTTTTTCGATGAAAAGATTATAATGTGTAGGAAATATAACATTTGACTCAATAGAATCATGTGACACATTCCTTTCTAATCGACTATCCACATTTCATTGAGATGTTTTATAATGCAAAAACATATCTTTTCTTAACTAACTAGTATATCACCATTATTATAAGTAATCACACATTCCCTTGAGAGTTATTTCCACCAATATTCTTATTCCATAACTATTTATTGATATGGATCTTCTTTCCATAATTTTGACATGTGATGTTTCTTTTATTTATCTTTATTTTAGGCGTGCCATAAATTATTCTCCCAATGTAACTACACTCCATTTTCCTTCCACACATCATCGATAGAACCTATTAATTCCATGATGTTGTATATCTATCATAATAATTATTTCACAAAATTATTTTTTAAAAAACAATTACAACAATATTTTTTAATACTAACAGATCATATAGGATATTATTATTAAGGTTTATAATTAGATAACAATTTGGAAAATTCAAAATGAAATCTATACACATTCAGTATCTCCTATTTTTTTCCCAATAACATTACATAAGTAAAAAAAGTATTTAGTCTTTTCATGTAGTCATCCATTGTTAATTACTCCTCAATTTAAAGAATGTATAATTTTATATTTTGTAAAAAAAATTAAAATTATTTTTCCTCATACTACGTCATTGGATTATATTGATTTATTTCTTCATCCTTTTATCTAAATTTCATGACAAGACCTTTTCTACTAAATATGAATGGGTGTTCGAAATAAAATTCCTATCAATATTGTCCCATTTTTTCTACATCACACCCACTAATCATTAATTAATTGATGGTTGGTAATTATTCTTCCACAACATTGCATTCATTGTCATTTTCCATAAAAGAAAATTATTCTTTTTGAATTTTTCAACCAGTAACTTCACCATCATCAAGACCTACTGTTAGTCTAGAGCCACTACTATTTCAGAACAATCCGTTTAATAATCTCATTTATTTATTTATGTGAAAGAAAAATCATACTAATAATCATACAATATACTTAATTTTATTAGAATTTCTAATATTTAAATATAGTTAACAACACCATGCTAGAACCCCACTCTAATGTCACTTTTTGGAAACAAAAATGATTGTCCCACTTTTGTTGAAATAATAACAAGATAGAAATAAAAAGACAAATGTAGATAATGAAATGACACTCAATGTAATGTGTAAAACCCCAAAAATATAATGGTCTAAAAACCATAGATAAATAGAATGATCAATATAGATAAAATGTACATACAAACCCTCCCCCACTATTATGAGGTTAAAAAACCTAAAAACTATCTTTTAAAATACATTGAGAAAATCGTACAAATAACACACATTGAAATTGTTACTGGGTGAACCAATTACTAATATAATGAAAACCCATCAGAGAGCTTTGTATTTTATAAGAAATCCATTAAAATTTCCCCCCTATATTTCATCCTATAATAGTTGTATTTAGTGGGTTTTTCCACCCACCTCAAAAAATATATTCACACCCCCTTGAAAAAGAATAGAAGGTAAGTGTATTCCATTATGAAAGTAGAATTTATAGATGAACTATTGAGAAAGGCCATAAAAATGCATATCGACACTTAAAATACCCTAGTTTATTTTCTACTTTTTTCAAAGTAAAAAAACACACAATAAATTTAAATTAATAATCCTTAAATACTAAGTTTTTCAAATTACTAAACATCATTGAGACATAGCAGACAATTGTTGAAGATGGTGGAAAGTATGTTTCAAAAAATGTTGGTGTATATTATAACTCTATCAACTTTTTTCACCCATTTTACATACTTTATGTTCTTCAATAACATTGGTAATGGAATCCACACAATAACATGATCATTTTCGTTCCCAAATTCAAATTACATGAATCTTTATGACCATTATATACAGATCCATATTGAATATTAAAAAAAAGATAATGTGAAAGTAGTGGACCTCAATATTTGGGGCATATCTGATGGTGGGTATGATTTTAAGTTGGTCTGGATGTTGGGGAACTAATTGATTATAAATCAATATTTCCACATGCTTTATTGAATCTCACATATTCCCTTTATATTATAGCTCCTCATTTATCCATAATAATATATTTCATGGTGTTGTTCACTTTTTTTGGTCTATGTATTGTCTATTTAAAAAAAATAAGTCCCAAAAGAATCAAATAATTTCATTCATTTCATTAAATACACTAATGAAATGTGTAAAATGGTAGCATGATTTTCACTTTATGTATATTTTTTTGTTATAAATTATAGAAATGATAGAGCATGTAATATATTTAATTAAAGCATATTATAAAAAAAATATTTTAGTTTATATTCTAAATGGATAATTTGATCTATAGATGAATTATATTAATTAAACTAACTATATACATATATATACTATTATATTAATTTAATTTCTAAATTTATTATATGTTTTCTTGTTTCATAATGTTATGATTTATTGAGTGAATAAGAAATAACTATATATACATTCATTGGTGTAAAGAAATGTATAATATAAATTTTTTTTAAAAAAATCAAGAAAAATGTTTTTTGGAGATATTTTTACAATAAAATATCATATTTATCATCTCTTAGTTCCATAGATCCATGTATGGAGCTCAGGTCCCAATTTAGTTTGATGTTAAGGCTACGCTAGTGTGGTAGAGACTAGTGTAGCTTCCTCTTCTTATGCTTCTTCTTCCTTGATAGGGAGCAAAATTTTTTTTGATTCTATCCCCTTATATTATTGTGCAATAATTGGCTACCTATACTATTGGGATGCTTCTAGATCCTCATAGTGCTATGTAGAAGACTCTCAAATTTACGATATTAATAAATCCTCAATATAAGATATAGATCCAGGCCCCACTCCCCCAGAGCTATTGTAACATAAGATACATGGAATTCCTATGAAGATGAACCTATATGCATATGAGATATTGTATTAGAATATGAACTAAAAACAAGGTTGGGTAATATATGGATAACAATGGTATATTTATAGTATCAGTAAATGTATGTGGTGTAGGGTCATCTATCATGAATAATTTCTAATTTCATTGTTCCTATAACTATCTTTATCCTTATCTTTGTCATTACGTTACGGGAAGTGGTGGTGGTGCATCCTCTTCAGCGGGTTCAGCAAGCATAATAGGATCAGAATCATCAATTCCCGTAATGGGGAGATGTGGGTATGGATTTATCAATAGATATTTATAGAGTAAACTATCAGATATGGAGTTTATAAGACCTTTTAGGTCAAAAATATCTCTTGGGGAATACCACCTCACTAGAAAATTCTTTCTCATGAGGATTAGAGATGTGTAAAAGTCACTTTGACCCTTCAAAATAAAAATTGTGTATGATTTATGTTAATACCAAATATAAAATAAAATATCACATAAAATAATCTAACAAAACCATGTAATGGTAGGATATCACATGGCTCTTAATGAATATATTATTGTGATGTCTACACTAATAATAATAATCTACTTGAGAAGATAGTTTAAATCATGTCATGGGCTCTATGTGATGGAATACACTACAATTGGCATGCATATCTGAACACTCTATACAATGATAATTATAATACTCCCAATCAACATATTACCTTCCGGTGATCATGATACAATGTAGTGTAGAAACCCATAATGTTATGGGAGGAATTTCCTGCAAGTATCTAAACACTCACATGACTCGATCTACCGAGTTCCACTTTACAATCTAGAAGTGAACGAGTAGCACCATTACTCCACATTCATCAACAATTGTTATGTGATATGGTGGAATTGAAGCATGGATAGATGATGATTATGGGGTTTATTAAACGTGGAATAAAAATATATAAAATTTTATATACATGAAGGTTTATAATGCACACAATAATAGATTACATTCTTGGGGATGGTCATGTATTATGTGCAGATGAAGTGGTGAAATAATGAGAAGATAAACATGTGTAAAATGCTCCCATTTCCATATCTATAAACATATTGTATGATAATATCACTCTACATGATTTTTTTGTAGAGGATTACATAAATATATTCTAATACAATCTGTCCTCATTTTTAAGTAGTAGTCCTAACCAAGCTGTCATACAGTGGTAAATACATCATGTGTACTAATCTGGTAGAGTAGTTGACAGAAAAAGTACCTCTGAGTATCCACATAATATATTCACATGTGTATCATATAAGTTTCAACCCATATGTATCATTAGGAATCATTACAAAGTGCTCATATATCAATTCCATGATTGATTGGATGCCCAGAAATACACATGGTTGTTTGAAAATATATTTTTTTAGTAAATGGTAGAAGGCATATCACGATTATTTAGATGTCTCCCTAGTAATAGCCCACCCATGGAAAAGACTGTCCAATCAGTATGTAGTGTCCTATATTGTCACTATCATCTCCCCCCCTAAAATATGAAATATGTCCGTCTTTAGATGCTATATCTTGACTAAAATATTATTGAGGTGGTTATTAATGGATTTTATGTCACACGTCATTAATCTATAAAATATAACACATTGTAGGTATACAATGATGTTAGTCAAAGGCAATTTCTAACGAAAATGATGTAATCTATAGTTAATGACAATTCATACAGGATTTATTGCCAGCAAATCATGTGTGACATGAGGTGTCTGGGTAGATAACATTTATTCAACTATCAAAATGTATAGTATGTATATAAATATAATTATATAATTTATTATCTAAAACCAATATAATTATAAAAATATATAATTTTTTAGTTAACTAATTATGTTATTCATACATTAATATAGTTGCTGTGTTTTTAATAAAATCATATGAAATTTTAATTTATAATAAAATGAAACACCTTCTTTAAAAATACATCCTTATAAAGAATGGCTATAGTAGAACAAAAAAATTGTTGATTGTTTTAAAATTTCCATGTACATATAGGGAAGTACGTTCTAGTGTGACCATCCATCACACATAGTGTGTATCTCTATGAAGGTTCTCATTCATGGGTCTAGTCTATCTCATTTTAAATGCACTTCATCTTTTTCCTCTATAATATTCACAACCTATGTTTGAGTGAATCAATGAACAATCCAAAATTTCTATATTAACATATAACCATCTATAAATAAATGTAGTTATCACTAGTAGTATAATAAAAATACACTGGATCAAAGAATTTATCTCAATAAAATTTTATATATGAATTTGATTAAATATATTGTTTCTATGTATATCATAATTATTCGTAGTTACCATAATCATACAAATGTTATTCAAGTAAAACTTCAAGCACACGACCACTGCTAACAATCAAAGTATCAATGCACTTGGTCACCAAGATTCTACTCCCCACATGGTCAAATAACTATATATGAAATGAGTTATCCACATATGAAATCACATCAATATCATATCTCAAATGGTTCCCATATCTCATCCCTATATGAAGAACCTCTTTTACCTACATTCCAAATTCTAAAAAATACATAAGTGAGTGATAAAATGTGTATTTCACTAAACATGTAATGGGTATCTTCTAACTATCATGAATACTCTGTTATATGTTCCATGATTTCGGTTAACATTCAATAATATATCCTCTCATCTTCATATGATAGAGAAAAAAATTTCTTTTGGAATTTTCATCATTTCGTCACATACCACTTAATTAGCATTTTAGGATACTATAAAACACTCCTCTATATTTAACCATTTATGTTTGTATGTGAACATCCTATGGTTTTTTTAATGAGTATAGTATTTGTTTCCAACAATGTGTTAGTGAATATTTTTGTGTTTATAGTTAAAAAAAATTCTTATGAAGGTTTGCAAACTTTCCCGAAGCAGGTTGAGAAACTTTCCTTAAGAAGGCTAAGAAACATTCCATAAAAAGGATAGTAATCATTATTTATAAAGGTTAAGAATCATTCCTTATGAGTTTTTGATGGGATAATAATGTTACCTTACAATGTTAGATCATGCTATGATGATATTCAATTTCTTAACATCATGAATATTATCATCATTCTTTCTGAGTTTGTAAGAGGCCACCACAGATTCACCCCCATACTCAGTGGTAATCCTATTACATGGAACTTCAATTGGTATCAGAGAATCTAGGTTCCTATATATGATCATTACTTTTCATATCATGGAAAATATCAACTCAGTGAATATAATTGGTATTCCTACATTTGATGGGAAAAATTATCATGGATGGAAAAAACAAAATGATATCATATCTTCTTCATTTTTTCTAATAAGTGATCAATGCAACTAAAATTTTGTTTCCACCCATTAAGAAGAGGTTTCTATGACATTTGATGAAAAAATGATTCCTATGTTTGATGGGAAATCCGGAAATTTAATTCATATTTCCTTATCAGAAAATGATTATATAAAGGTGATGTACCATAAGATAGCTATGAAATCTTGTGAAAAAATCAAAAGACTATTTGAATTAAATGTTTAAGTGAGGGAAGAGAAACATCAAATATGGATATTTTCAAACATATTGTAATGGATGAATGAGGATTTTTTGATTAATTCTTTACCAAAGTTAGTGACATTTTCAGCAACATCGGATGATTCATGGATATCCTGGAAGATTCTATAATTTTTAAGAAACTAATGAGGAACTTTACAGACATATTTGATCATAAAATATCAGCTTTAGAAGATAATATTGATTTATCTCTTGATGGATTACATAACATTCTTATTTCTTATGAAATGAGAAAATATATAATATTCAAAAATAATATTAAGAATGAAATGGATTTTGATGTTATGAGGAATCTGAATATCCAAGATCCTAGTCATTATATTGTTTCCCTCAGTGAATTAAATGATAAGGAAGATGAAGTGGAAGTGAATGACAGAATCATGACACTTATATCAAATAAATATCAAAAGGGTTTAGGAAAGTACAAAAGGAAAAATCCTACATAAATTTTTTGAGTGTGGTGGTATTTGACATTTTTATATGAATTTTCTAAACAAGAAATTCAGAGAATATGATGATGATTCTGAACAAAAGGATTAGTAGAACAAGTAGAAAAAATATTCCATGGTTGATAAGGAGTCCAAGGGAAGAAAGAAAAAGTTCAATACAAACAAAAGTAGTGTGTTGAGTAAGAAAGTAGATTATGATTAGTTTTTTGAATGTTCACTAGAAAATTCAAGCAATAAGAAAAATTAGAAGCTTATTTTCTAAAGTAGAATGAATGGAAGATACTTAAAATGGTTAGAGGAATAAGTATAAGAAACATAGAGGGAATATTAGTTTAGATCATAACTTGTTCCATTTAATGATAAAAAAAATCAGTAAAGAATCTACAATATTGAAGAAGTGAAAAAAAAATAAAAGAAATGAATAATACCTTAAAAAGTAAGATGGGTACAATGAGGAGATTAAAAACCGAAAACTAAAAGTTGAATAATAAGAATTTATAGTGAAATATCTTTATAGGAAAATTTTTTCTTTGGAAGAAGATATATGTCAAACTCAATCAGGATGTCTTAGTGATGAAAATAATATGAAGAAAATAGAAGAAAATTTAAATAAAGATTTAGAGTTAAAAATATGAAACATCGCCAAATGATGAGAGAACTAATCTGAAGAATTAGGTTAAATCTACACCCAATAAACATAAAAGGCCATCTGATTGTACTGACCATGCAGGTATTAGAAGAAACTAATGAAAGATTTGTTTGAAAATGGATTTGAGAACAAAATCACATCAACCGAAATTAAAAATTAATATTTTAAATATTATTTCATCACATAAATGGAAATCATATATTGAATGATGTTTTAAATCTCAACAAACTCATCACAAGGAAACCCCATTTTTCTATAGAAATTGTTGTTCAGTTAATATTATTGGTGTTGTGGAATATATAGGCACAAGGATTGTGACTGTTAGAAGAACATGTCTCTCCAATGAAATAGTCATAAATTGAGGGAGAGAAATAGTGGAAAAAAATATAATAAATTTATTAATATACAGAGTGAAAGAGAATAAAAATCAATATATTTTATAATGTTTTGAAAGAAAAACAATTGATTCCCTAGAGGAAGTTTGGGAATGATGTGACTAACCAGATCATAATTCTAAATATTGTATGTAAACTCTTTTGGAAAAATTTCATTATGCTGGAAAAGAATAGGAAACTTAGATGAAAAAAATTGAAGGAAGATCTTTTGTTGTTGATAATTCTCTAAAATCTAGAAATGGGAATAAGTCATTGATTCTTAATAGTGGTTGACCATCACATATGATAAGTTATGTAAAGATCTTAATTTTTTTGGGAGAATGTGAAGTATTACTAGTTACATTAATAAAAAATAGTTCTTTAAAAATAAGAGGAATTAACCCGGTATATATTGAAGCATAAAAATTAAGTCAAACAAAGTTCTATTTGTTAATGGGATTAAAAAACATACTAATTGTAAGATAAATTCTTGATGATAGTGAGGAAATTATCTTCATAAATGATTCAAGCATCATTAATTGTTTTATAAATGGAAGAGGTATTACTGATGGTGAAGGAACCAGCAGAATTATATTTCAGATTGGAGATCCTTGAAACTAGTGTTAATTAAGTTTTGGTGATGAAAATATGTTGTCACACTAATTAAAAGGGCACTATGGGTTGAAAAATGTGAACAAAATATATATGAAGATGTTGTAAGAAACATACCACAACTAAAAAGGAATGATAATGTTTTTTTAAAACTTTCATAAAATAATATATGGTTAATAAAAGACATAATAAAGTATAAATTCAACTCACCAAATAATTTTAGCTCCAAAAATTAAATCATTATAGGATTATGAGACATCATTAAAAAATATATTTTTATTTTACTAAATTAATTAATGAATCTACTAAAACCCAACTATAAAATGAATTATTTTTTATATGATATTAGTGATAGGATCCCATAGTAAATAGCTTGTGCCTAAAAACACATCGAAATTCTATTTTTGAAAAGGTTCGTAGAAGAAGAAAAAAATTTAACTGGTAATTCCTTTGTCTCAAGAAGGATTCACCAGTTGTTTTTATAACATAGTTTGCAATGTGTAAAAAATACCATCACAACTAATAAAAAATATAAAAAAATATAAAAAACATTTACAAAAAATTTAAAAATATAAATAAACAATAATAAATAACGTCAAAATAATATAGAAAACAAAATATATAAAATTGTAGAAATATGAATTAAAAACAATATTACTCATAATATTTTCATTCAAATATTATCATAATAAATGTGTCAACAAAATAAATCAATCACTGTGGAGGGGAGGGTCATCTAGAGGAGGTGGGAAGAGGTAACTCCAACCCTATAGTATTTTCCAGTCATCGCATGTACTCCATCATATACTCACATTGTTTCTCCTAACATAAATTATGCTCCTCCCATTTCAATTGTTGTTGTCGATGAAGTTACTCATATTTATTATGAAGGTTTTCTATAACTTAATTTTGAGCTTATAGGTTATCCTCATACATTGTAGTCGATGATAATGACTCTCAATGAGCTCCCATCGAGTTAGATGTTGAACACATAGTATAACCATTATAACTATTACTCATGAATCAATAATAGATTCCAACAACTCATTTTTTTCTCGAAATCATCCTGAATCACCTATATCCATGTTGTGTCCTCAAATCCTGACACACTGTTGGTCTGAACCTCAGTCTCGGGATGACTCTCATCATGTGTGTTAGAATTCAAAGCCTCATATGAATCATTCAAATGTAATTTGAAATAAAAATAGTTAAAATATTATTTTTAGTTAATTTTATATCTCAAAAAACTATAATACGATGTTTTTTCCACCATTAATATCTACAGTGACATGATCGGTTTACATCCTCTTATAAACATTGAACTTCATAATATCGGGATTATCAACTAGCAACATGAATATAAAATAAATAGTCCAAATTTAAATTTATATAAATTATTGAATAAAATTACATATCATATTTCATCAATGAGTAATGAATGTATGATTACCATATCTATCTAATTACCTATAATTTTCTCTAATTACAACTTTTTTTTCTAATTCTATAAATTACAACTTTTTTACTAATTAAAGTTAATTTTTATCCCTGGTTTATTCTCCTTCAAACAATCTAAATACAAGGGTATTATATTTCTTTCACTCCATCATCACCTTTATCCCTTAAACAACATTATTCCCTCGAGGTATGTAAGGAGAGGAGGGGATGGAGGCTACCTTAGTGGTAATTAATTTTGGTTCCCCTTGATCCGGGCCAATTGGAGACGAAAATTTTATGGGTAAAACTATGAGTGATGAAAGAGGATGAATATGCGATAGATAAAAATGACACTCTTAGAATATTATTATCCTTTTTTCGATTAATTATATCATCATGAGAAACTAATTTTTTACAGATAATCACACATTTACATTATGATTATAGGTAAAACATTATTTTTTCATGAAGAGAAATTGAACCAAAAAAGGGAAAAAAACTCAATATGCATTTCATTGTTATCTCTTATATCTGCTTCCACTTCCATCTGTTGCAGGTTTCCCCAAGAGCGCTTCTCTTCCAAATGGCATGAACTATGATGCACTAGAATTCATTAACTATATCACTGTCTTCATCCCCTCCACTCCAGGCATCCCTCATACCCCTTAGTCATTTATCTATTACAAAATGTGGTTAATTTTGGATATTTATGGATTATTTTGGTTAATTTTTACTACAATATTTTATTAATTATCACTAATTTTGACCAATTACTATTCATTATCAATGATTATAGCTAATTTATATTAATTACTACTCATTATAGCTGATTACAGCTGATTTTTACTAATTAACACTCATTACTTCTAATTAATGATAATTTTTACTAATTGGTTCTAATTATAGATAATTATTTACTAATTTGGGATAACTTTTTAATAATTACCACTAATAATTACTAATTAATGCTAATTCATACTAATTGCCACTAATTATAGCTAATTCTTACTAATTACCATAAATCTTTACTAATTTCTACTAATATTACTAATAAATTGTAATTGTTATTAATTACCACTAATTTTAACTAATTATTTCAAATTACCACTGATTTTAACTAATTACTGCTAATTACTGCTAATTACTGCTAATTACCGCTAATTATAACTATTTAGCACTAATTTTTTTTAAGTACTTCTAATTTTTTCTAATTACCTCCATTTTTTACAAGTTACCATTAATTGCTGATAATTATTACTAACTATAGATGATTTTTACAAAATAATTGTAATTTTTAATAATTATCAACAATTATTTACTTATTATTTATCAATTATCTATATTAAATATTAATTACAACAGACTATAAATAATTATTTATAATAATTTATAATATAAAATAAAATTAATTAATTAGAAATTAAATATATATGTATCTAAAAATTGATTGTTTAATAGAATTAAAACAATGTTGGGTTGCTGATGACTTCAAATATCTAATAATCCAAAAAAATAGAGAAGAAGAATTGAGAGTGATGAAGGAGATGAGTTGAAGGAGGAGAGTGAAGGATAACATTTCAAAAAATCAGTCTTGGTTCATATATATATATATATAGGTTATATTAGTTGTGTAGGGTCTATTTGTTATTGAATTTTCATCACAAAAATGACTATTTATGACAGGTTCCATCACAAATAGTGCAAACCATAAATACCTATGGCTATGGTATAAAACTAGTTGCTCTGGTTCCCATCACAACTCAATCCTACTGATAGATTATTTATGATGGTCCCATTGCAAATAAATAGATATTTACAGTGGGCCTCATCAAAAATAATAAATATTGGCAGCGGGACTCATCATGAAAATCTCTGACATTAATAAATATAATCGATATAAAATGAATAATTTATTACAGGGAGTCACTTATGTTGCAAATAACCCTTCCCAAGGTATTGTGTGTACTTTCTTCCAAAATATTTTTTTATAGAAAATATATCTCATCAAAAATAAATAAACATAATAATATTTGTGATGGGAAATGATTTTCAATCACAAATAAGTCCACAACCTCGACTAATTGTGATAGGGTGATGGCCAATCTCAAATAACCCATCACAAATATCCAATTTTCCTATAGTGGAATAACCAACATAATTTTCATGAAACATCAAGTAGATGTTACAAATATTTTCCAAATTTTTAGAAGGGATGTTGAGAAATAACTCTTTGTATATATATCGATTCTGAGAAATAATAATGGAAAGGAGTACACAATTAACTCTTTTGATTTCTATATGAAGAAAAAAGGAATCAAACACAAATACAATTCTTCCTACAATTCTCAACAAAATTGAGTGGTGGAAAGTAAAAGAATGTTTATTTTATATGGGAATCATCATTCTAGATGAAAATAATCTTTTGATATTCCTCTGGAGGGAAGTTGTAAGTACTACAATTTAGTTTCAAAACAATTTTTTGTTACAGGTGGAATCTAAAATGGATCTCTATGAAATGTTGTATAAAAAACCTTCATTAAAGTACATCATGATTTTTGGGAGTCCTTTCATGAAAAAATAGATCATGGAAACATTAATGAAAAGGTTAAAGAAGTAATTTTCATGGGATATAAACCAAATGGAAAAAGTAATAAGTATAGGAATAAAAAACTATATAATATGGTAAATTTTTTCGATGTGAAAGTCATTTAAAATCAATCTTCCTTTAAAATAGTTATTTAATTTTATAAGGAATATGTTGTGAAATATATATTGTTGACTTCTAAATAAGTCAATGATAAGGAAGATGACATCGAGCCTAAACAATCACATATTGATTCAAATATGTCTAGGGATGAATAAAGTAGTATTAAAAGAACATTTCTAAAGTTATGAACATTATAAAAATAGGATGAATCTGATAGCATCATTAGAAATAAAAAATCTCCAATATATACCAAAAGGAAGTTGAGATTATAGAATCAAATATCACTTATCTCACCAATGGAACCATAATCAGTATCAGATGTAGTTGAACATAAAGAGTGTATAAATGCGATAAATGAAGAGTTATACCAAATTATAAAAATGAGACATGGGATCTTGTTCCTCGACAAGTAGGAAAGAATGTTATAGATAAAAATGGGTGTTTATAAATAATCTCAATGAAGATGGGGAGATTTCGAAAATAAATCATATCTTATTTGAAAGGGTTACTCATAGGTGAAAGGTGTTGATTTAAAAAAAAACATTTACCCCCACTGTATGAATTGATACTATAGGAATGTTCATGTCAGTTATTGCTCATTGTAATTATAAATTCTATCATATGAATGTTAAGTTGGATTTCTTAAATTGATAAATTTATGGAAAAGTTTATATTGAGAAACCATGTGGGATAATTCTGGATGATGATGGAACCATTGTATACAAACTAATGAAATATTTTTATGGATTGAAACAAACCCCTTGTGCCAGGTATTCAAAACATGATAGTTTCCTTAAGGAGTCAAACATTCTAAAGGAACATTTGATAAAACAATAATGTGAATTAAATGAAAATAGTTCATCATGTAGTGTTTATCATGAATCCATGTATCGGGTTGTTGTGAATCCATACGCCTTAGTCATTAGTGATTATCCTTCAGCCCCAACCTCGTTTGTTGCTCGGGGGTTAGAGAATCATGTTCCTCTAGTCTAGAGGTCCCCAAGTGCAGTGAGTTTGATCTCCCCAATACTCTCATCTGGGTTTCCTCCCCAATTCTCAGATTTCCATGACCTGAGTCTGGGAGTGTGTACGAGGTTGATGACAAAGAAGATGTTGGTTATGGGATTCCCTACATTCCTTTCGGAAGAGACTGCGATGATCAGGGCCAAAGTCGGACCACCATCATTGACGTGATTCCAATTCTCATTTGGAAATCCCGAGGTGTTGGGGCAAGGGTGAAAACTGACATCATCTCCTCAGAGTCAAGGAGGCACAAAGCCAAAATGGTAGTGATTCTCAAACACAAGCATGCCCCTGCTAAGATACATGAGATAGATCACAAGGTGAAAATTAATACATCCATGCATACAGACCCAATCAATAAACACATATGGCTATTCTGGCATAGGTACGTTATAGCTTATTTGAATCTTGTGGTAGATCATCACATTACTCTGAAAATATTGAGTGATGGGGAATCTATGTTTGTATCCTTCTTTTATGGAAGTCATGATGCTCAATGGAGGGAAGTCATGTGGTCCGAGCTGCATGCGTTCGATCCTGGAGATCTTCCCTTGGTGGTGGGAGGAGATTTTAATGTTGTCTTTCGTTTAGATGATAAGAAGGGGTGAAGGGATTTTTTGAGGAGAGATACCGTGTCCTTTGTACAAATCAAGGCTGGAAAAGGGCTTCTGAATTTGGGTTATTCCAGAGACCCCTTTACATGGTGTAACAACCATAAGGGAAGTAGAAATAGCTGGAGCAGAATCAACTTTTGCATTTCCAACATCAACGCTATTTCCATGTTTTCATATGCAATGTTTACCCACTTAATTCGTAGAAACTTTGATCACTCTCTGCTCTTATTATCCCTGTGCAAGAGGGAGGTCTCACAAGAGAGGTTTAAATTTTCTAGATAGTGGTCGAGTCTTCTAGACTATCACCATCTAGTTAGTAATTATTGGGTTGAACCACCTTAGGGGAGCTCTTGGAGGGAAATACATTCCAAGTTATGTCATCTCAAATAGGAACTTCAAAGATGGGCTCGGTACATCCCCCCTTGGATCAGGAGCTGGCCACGCTACAACAGGAAGTAGATCAGCTTGAGGCATGTCTTGAGTCAAACTGGGATGTCTCGGTCTTTGGTGCACTTGTGATGAAAAGAAACACCCTGGAGACCATGGTTCTTTAACAGGAATGACAAGAAAGAGAAATCTCGTGAATCAAATGGCTCATGGAGGGGGCGAAGAACACCACTTTTTTTTAATTTTTGTATTCTGAACAGGAGTCATGTGACCAAACCCAATTTGGATCCAAAAGAGGGAATTCTCACCAATGAAAGAGAGGTTGTGGGGGTAAGGCACTCTCGCACTTTAAGGATCTTCGTGCTGGCCCATCGTTGACTATGGCTCAGAGGTACCCCTCGGGGGGGGGGCTTCATTATGGGAGGGGATTCCAAACCCTGTGTATGCCTAAGACAATGCTCGACTGGAAGGTATCCCTGATGAGATGGAAATTAATGAATCCATGCTGAACCGGGATCCAGAGAGCACAGATGGTCCTAACATTTTCCCTAGATCCTTTTACAGGGACTCATGGGAGGTTGTTAAGAGTGACCTCATTCATGTCATCCAGGACTTCTTCCACGGGGGAGGCCTTCCTCATATCGCCTTAGCAAAGACTCTATTTCTTCTTCAAAAGATCAAATACCCTCTTCCCTCCTCCACTATCATCCAATAATCATGTGTAATTTCCTTTAAAAATCCTATAGATTGTCATCAGTATGTAGATTTTTAGTCTTCTTCTTCAGAATCTTTCTATGGAGAAGCACATATTTTTGAAGGAGTGCTCCATTTAGGAAGCTATGGCCATGTTGCAGGACATGCTGAGAGACATTGACCTCAAAACTCACGGTTCCAACATGGTCATTAAGTAGTACATGATCAAGGCACGCGATAAGATGGAGTTGGGTTTTATTAATAGTGTCCTTACAAGGATGGGTTTTTCGTCTTGGGGTTACTATCTAATATTCAGATTCATAAGCTTGTCATGGATGGTTGTCTCATTCATGGGGAATATGCATGTATTTTTTAAGGCCGTCTGAGGCCTTTGGAATGGTGACCCTCTGTCCTCGACCATTTTTATTCCCATACAAGACACTCTAAGCAGGATGATTAGCAAAGGAATATCCAATGGGGAAATCATGTTGTACTGTAGGAATTTTATGGTCTCACCAATCTCACATCTGATGTTTTCTGATGATACGATTATTTTCATGAATGTGGGGTGCAGGTCTCTTCATTTAGTCAATAAAATCTTATAGGACTATTTCCATTGGAGTGGCCAAATCATCAATACTGAGAAGAGAAACTTCTTTGTCTCTAGTTCGTTCAATTAAAACAGGGTGGGTGACCTGGGTCATAGATTGATCATGTGGCAAGGAATTTGTCCCATGTAACACCTCGGCTCCCCTATTTCTCCATGCATACATTAAAATACGGACTTCGACAATGTGGTGAAAAAAGATCATGAGTTGTATTCATAATTTTAAAAATAACTTCGTCTCCTTTTAAAGTCACATATCTCTTGTTAATAGTGTTCTCTCAGATCGTCCAGTGTCGGATATCGCATCCTCCAGTGCGCCAAAGGGTGTTATTAGGTCCATTGATAGACTCATCACACACTTTATCTGGGATGCTCAATCTGATGGGAAGAGGCACTGGGTTTTATGGACGAAGATGGAATGGCCCATCCTCAAGGGATGGATAAGCATTAATAGTTTGGAAGATACTATTCACTACATGCATGCAAAGATAGCATGGGAAATCATCAAGGAGCATACACTATGGGGGTAGATTATGTCCCAAATGTACCAGTCCAGATTTGCATCTCCTTCCTAAAATGGCTCGACATTATGGTCCTATGTGTACAACATCTTCTTTAATATACTACTTCACTTGCAATGGATCCTAGGTGAAGGCAACATCCTCTTCTGGTTTCACAATTGGTCGAGCAGCACGCTTGCCTTCCCAGGGTGTCCTACTCCAACGATCTCCTTGAAGGAGTTGAGTCTTCCTCCATCGTTCTTTAGATTAGTTTTGAATTCATCCCAACAAGAGTTTTTCAACTCCATCCTCATTTCATCAAAGTAGGATAGATGTGTTTTCACACCCTCTACCTCAGCTAAATTCAACTCAAAGTAATTTCAAAGGATGAATGCCTCTCACGAGAAATATAATTGGTGGAATGAAATCATTAGGTACAACAAAATCTCTGCTAAGCATATCTTTTTTACCTGGAGAATTTGAAAAAATGCCCTGCCTTATGATATTAACGTTAAAAGCCTTGGAATTAGCCTAGATTACAACTGCCATTATTACACAGACAAAAGTTAAGAGAGCACATGACACACTTTTTTCGAAGGCGATTAGGCATTCATGGTTTGGAGTTATTTTGGGAGTCCCAACTTACTCCTCCCATGCAGAAAGCACTGACATGTTCCTGGAATCCTTGTTTTAGGGTTCAGAGAGTTCAGCAGTGGAAATAGTTGTTCATTCCTTAATCTTTAGTGTGGGTTTCTGGTGCTTATGTCAGGCTAGGAACCGCATAAATTTTTATAGCATTACTTCCATTGGAAGTTGAATTGTGTCCAGATATCATTTCATGCTGGTGGATCAGATTTTTCATCCTAGAAACTAGAAGGAGGCTCCATCACTTCGTACCCTTTTTGCTCCTCTGGCTGCTATTCACAGCACCTCCAGGGGGTGATTGATTTGATGGTTACCTCAAGGGGGCGGACTAAAACTCAACACAGATGGGTTTGTGTCTTGGGTGACATGCGTGGAGGTGGGTTGTTTGTTATTCAAAGGGGAGTGTTGTCCGGGCATTTACAACTGACTTTGGGAGTGGCAGTTCTGTCTGGGTGGAGGCCAAAGCTGTTCTTTTAGGTCTGATCATTTGTAGACAAAGGGGAATTCATCTCTCAGAGGTGGATACCGATTCCATGATAATCCATGATGCATTTCTCAACATGGGCTCAATCACATGGTCAATCTATTACATCATTAGAAAATGCAAGGCCCTTTTGGGCGACAACATTACAGTTACCCACAACTGACGGGAGGGGAATAAAGTGGCTGACTATTTGGACTCCCTTGAGGTCCCTGGTACACAAGTTTTTTGTCATCTTTATGAGATATCTATGCTTAAACCTGAGGGGGTGAACTTGATTCGGGGTGATTACCTTGGTTTTCACCACTTTTAGCCTGCATAGGCCTTGGCCTTATCTTCTCTTTTTTCTAATAATTTTTTTTTACATTGAGTGAGGTACTCTAATTCTCACTGTTTACATTGATGAAATAATTTTTTTAGGTGGAAGGGATAAATCTTTTAATATTTTTCTATAAAAATGAAATGAAACATTGAAATGCCTATTCTTGGAGATTTGAATTTATTTTTGGTGTTACAAGTTCCACAAAAGGGGATATACATATTCCTACATAAAAAAATATGCCAAATAGTCATTAAGAAATATTTGACGAAATGTCTAAAAGAAGTTACAACCATTATTACTCTTGGAATAATGATAAGTAATGATTATTTTGATAAAAGTGTGAATCATAATTACTTCCAAAAGTTTATAGGGAGTTCACTATATCTTATTATTTCAAGACTTGACATTACTTATGTTGTTACATTGAGTAAAAGATATCAGAGTAATCCAAATGAATCACATTTTATGGAATCTAAGAGAATAATTATGTATGTTAAAGGAACATCAAATTATGGTTTAATGTATCAATGACATAATGAGATAACCATTCATGGGTTCATTGATCTAATTGGGATAAAGATTTTAATGATAAAAATACAATATAAGGAGTAACTTTATTCTTGGGAGAATATTTTGTGAGTTGTCATTGTAAAAAAAAATTCTATTACCATGAGTACAATTAATGTAGAATATGTTTCCAACATCAAGTATTATATAAAAATGAAGTGGATGAATGTTCAAATAGAATATTTAAGAGTGAATGTTATAAAACCATTGATGATACATTATTATTATCAAAGTGTCATTGATCTCTCCAAAAATATTATACAACATTCTAGATAAAATCACATTGATATTAAATATCTTTTCATTAAAGAGAATGTTGTTGGTGGAGATAATATAATTTAGTATATTTCAAAAAAAAATATCATATTGCTGATGTTTTCACCAATTATATTCCAAAGGAAATATTTGAAGAACTAAAGTTGCAACAACATGTTCATCCTCCACCAATGACTTTATAAAGTTATAAAGGAGAGTACCACTATATTTCATTGGATTGTTTTTTCAAATGGGTATAAGTAGAACTCAATCATTTGAGAATATTGTTATTTTATTTTCAAAACAAGGATGGGTAAAATAATGAGGGGAATTTATCATTTCAGGAACATAAAATTTCCTTTCCCCATGGGATTAAATTACTTCAAAAACATTGTTTAAACCAATAGTGTGGTGTTGATAAATTCACTATGAGAAAGGATGTGGTTTGATGATTAGAGGATGAAAATGATGGGGGATACTATTATTTTGTTGTATTCCCTCTTGATGAGTGAAAGTGATGGGCATGGAGCATGGGATAAATCTATTTGAAACCAAGTTTCTTGTTTATATAGGAATAAGACAACAAATGTGATCCCACCAATTTCAGTAGCACACATGCATTGGTTTGGATACATATTTTTAAGCCGAACATGATCTACTGGATCCCATGTATTTTATGGGATATTTCTTCCTCTGTGGGCATTTTTGTTTTATTGCAAAAGGAAACAGACAATCCATAATTTGATAATTATGCTAGATTTTTATTAGAAGTTGACATGTCATCCACTATAGTTGAATAAGTTGTTTTAACAACAAGGGATGATAGTATGAGGCTTGAAATTAAATATGAGAGGAGGCCTAAATTCTTCTTAGGCTTTAAGTGTTCTTTCATCTAATTGTTGATTGTAATAGGTACAAGGAATTCCATTTTTTCACGGTAAAAGGGCATGATAATGCGTCATGCTGAATGAGGAAGGGTAATGTTAAGGTTCCTAATCCCAACCCCAAACACTCAAATATCATGGATCCTCTAATGAGAAGAATGAGATTTTGAATGAGAATTCCATTCACACTCTGATAGATAAGTCCATGGGACATTCTAGGGAACAGCTCAAGGGGAGCACAGAGGGGGATCAAAATCTGTTGGCACCTAATGCATATGATTCTTTTTCTCGGAATGAACCTCTTGATGGTGAGGATAATAGCCTCACCAAGATTGATAAAATTAATTAAGTCCCACTGGGAACTACCTCAACTAAGGAACCTATGGATTCCCTCTCAAATTAGCAACCTAGCATAGGGTCAGAAACTACTGGTAAACCCACTGTGACAGAACCTGTGGGTGATGGACATCATAATGGAAATGCTCTCATGGGGCATGTTGAACAATGATGTGATTATTGTCTTTTCTAATTAAATGATATTTGGAAAATTTATGTCAAAAATACCTCAAATGGAATAAAAATGGATCAGTTTGAGAAGTTAAGTACACCCCCTCCCCCTATGGATGTTAAGAATGATGGAAAAGGTCAGACAACCAACATCAACACTGATATGGATAGACCCTTTTTCATGTTCTCCCATGCTAAGTCTACCTGAAGGACTCCTATTATAGGAAGCAACCCTAAGAACATATAGTCCAATAATAATCTTACACCTCCCGAAGGAATTTCCCATGATGATGTGTTTGAAGAAGAAGAACCCCTTGAGAATTTTGAAAACTCTACAAGTTGTAATGAATGACAAATCAGCCCTGGATCTCAAGAAAAAAATGACAAGGATAATACTGCCTTGGTGGGAAAATTGGAAATTTTGGAAAGAAAAAAGGTAAAGCGTTAAAATGGAAAGTCCAAAAACATGTGCCAAAGGATAGAGGTACCTAGAAAAGAAGCAAGTACCTTCCACAATGAATATTTTATATTGGAATTATAAAGGGATTCCCCAACGTCTAAGGCCCTCAGATATTTTATCATGGCCTAAAAACTAGTGTCTGTTGGTATTGTAGATCATATAATGCTATTTCAAAACTATTAAACCATTAAATGGGCCTATCTCTGGTATAATTTTATCTCCAAACACATTCATTACATAAACATGGTTCATCCTTGGTTCTTTAATCCTGATAGAATTCAAAAATAATTTATTATTGTAAAACATCAATTCATATCTGACTCTATTGATTACCAGAGTTGTATATTCTTGGTCTGTTTTGTATATTCTATGGAACCATACATGAAGAGAAGGGAGTTATGAAAGGATCTTAAGGAGTTTTATGAAATCATAAATGAAAAATTGATGATTTTGGCTGATTTAAACACTATTCTAAATCTTGAGGAAAAAATAGGATTTATATTTAAGATATTTTCCTCAATATAATTCTCTTCTTGCATTGATGTATGTGACCTTTCTGAGGTTCCAATTGCATGTTCTGATTTCACCTAGAGTAGATACACACTAAATATAAAATAGGCCAGTAAACTGGAAAGAAGTTTTGTGTACATGGATGATATAGGTGTTTCCACTGGTGTTTTGTCCCACACCCTACCCATGAACCACTTTTATAATAACACAATTCTTGTGGAAATATCCTTTCATAATACATGTCTTGTCCCCCTATCATTACATTTCAACAATGGTTTGATTACTAATCCTAGATATAGGGAAATAATCATGAAATCTTGGAAGATGGAGTTTTTTGGAAGCCCACTTCATATTTTTTATGAAAAGTTAATGGTTTTTGAAATATTACTTAGATACTGGACAAGATAACAGTTTTCCAACATTGAAACTAAAATTAAGAATGTTAAAGAGAATCTAGAAACCTATCAACTCAGAAACCAATAGAAAATGGTCCTTCTAGAGAGGAAATACAAGCTATTTCGAGACTTGATAACCTTCTAAATATAAATAAATGGTTGGATCATAATTATATAAACATCATATGGCTGAAAGAGGGTGATAGAAACTCAATGATCTTTCAAAGTCTTTACAAAGAAATTAAAATTAAGGCAAGACTTAAATCCATTTCTTTTAATGGGTGCCTTTACTCATTACAAAGTGAAATATCAAGTGCAATGGTGTCAAATTTTTAAGACCCATATTTTAATGATGGGATTGATGGAACACATAAGATGGTGGATAAATTCCCCCCCCCCCCCAATTGAAGAACATAAAAACTGATATCTCACAGAGTCCCCTTGGTATAGAAAATTAAGGAGGCCATTTCTCCCTTAATATGGACAGTGTCGCTGGCCCTAATGGTTTTAATAATAATTTTTTTATGTTTTACTAGGATCTTATTTAGAATGATATTGTCATTGAAATAAATGAATTATTAACTAATGAATCTCTTCTATTTGGTATCAGTTCAAACTACATTTCACTAATACTGAAGAAGGAAAATTCCATTGACATTAAAGACGTCAGGCCGGTTGAAATTGTGAATTCTATTCCCAAAAACAATAGTAAGATCACAATGACTAGATTATGAGTAATCATCAAGGGACACATCCATATACATCATTTTGGGTTTCTTTGTGGATAAATAATACAAAACTATTTACTCACTACATATGAAAGTGTCAACCTAATGAAAATAAGTTCAAATAGAAAAATTTTATCTTCATACCAAAACTTATATGGATTTTGATACCATTAAATGGTGTTTTCCCCTTACTGTCCTAAGAATATATGGACTTTATAATGAATTCATCATATTGATTTCCATTATTCGTAATTCTAAATGGTTGTCCATTTTGGATAATGGGTCCCTATGGGGTTACTTTTAATGCACTAGGGGTGTTCATTAGGGAGATACACTCTCGGGGATCTTTTTTTATAGTTGAGGACTATATGAGTAAGTGGTTTATTGAAATTTCCCAACTTGGAATGTGTCTGAAGATTAATTCCCCTAGGGATACCCATATACCATATCATTTACTTTATGTAGATGATATCATACTATTTAGATAACCTTTAAAGAAAAACATCTCTGATATCAGAGATTTATTTAATCATTATGAATAAGTGGTTGGCCCAACCATCAGCTGGAATAAATTATTTATCATTTTTGGAAATGGAATTCTTATTGGAAATTAAAATAGAATTATTTTAACTCTTTGGGTAATAAATGGATCACTCCACTTCAACTGCCTTGGAGTCCCATTATTTTAGGGTAAGTCATGATGACACATTCTTGGTAATACATGCTCTGACATTATTAATCATATTTCAAAATGGAATAGAAAGTCCATGTCTCAGGATGGTAGGGTCTAACTTATTAATTCACTCATTTCTTCTAAGTTGTGTATTCATTCCCTCTCTACATATGGATAAGAATCATGCTAAATTACCTTCAACTCGTGTTAATGAATTTTTTTTGGACAGGTTCTATGAACAAAAATAAGATTGTAACCATTTCCTGTAAGGACTACACCAAACCATTGTACATGGGGGGTCTTGGGATCAATGACATAAAGACTTTAATGATGGCCTCATCAATAAATTTACATGGAAACTCATAACATGTGGTGATCCTTCGATTGATTTCTTATCATGTAGGTTAAAACTGAGGCTTTTTAATGGATACTCACATTACCTTATATAATCAGTGTGGTCCTCCCTCGAACACTCTTTCAATGAAATTATGAAAAACTCAAAATGGTCATTGAGTAGGGACTCCAACTTGAATTTTTGGGAAACCCCATGGTGGGACTACCCTATTAACCCTAAAAATGTGCATTCTAGCATAATGAACATGAATATTTCTAATCTCATGTCCCGTATTAATATCCCCAATGATATTTTTTATACTCAACCATGACGGTAAATCCCAACCTATGCCTTTATATATGAGGATATCTCGATATGGAAACCCAACATGATTGGTCACTTTATTGTAAAGGACTACTACATATTGATGTGTGATAGCTCCCATAAACCACATTGTTGGTTATCTCAATTCAAGGAACCATTGGTTCAACCCTAAAGAATCTTTATCCTATAGAGGATTCAGAAAAATAGGCTACCAACACATGATCAATTGAGAAAGGTTGGGTATAAGAACATCTCAACCTGTTACTCCTGAATGAATGATAAAGAAACTGTACATCATATTTTATTGGACTGTAATTATTCTAGGGATCTATGGAAATATGTTTATAGTTTATTCATACTTTATATCTATCTATGTAAACATATAAGTGAGCTCCATTATTGTATCCATATGAATGGAAAAAGAGGTAAAATATTCAATCTGAAGCTTGTGGTAGCTGCCTCGGTCATAAAAATTTTATGGAAATTTAGAAACAACAAGATGTTTAACAATTAGGGTATTTCTTTTTATGTGGGTACCATTGATATTCACAGGGATCTTCACACTACAACTAATGTATATCAGGGCATGATGGGAAACTGTTTAGCTGATATTCTGACACTCGAACTGCTAGGAATTGAAGGGAAGGTGAGGAAGTCTCCAACCTTGAAGTTCATACAGTGGATCTCAACAATCTCTTATTATATTAAGGCAAATGATGATTGAGCTTTTGCTGGAATCCCAGGACCTTTGGTCTGTAGGGGCATCTTTTGTACTCATTATGGATTCGTTAAAGGATGGTTCCACTATTTTATTGGGAAAAGTAATGTATATGATGTCTAGTTATGGGATCTTATTTATGTAGTTAAGGATGTTTTCCATCTCAAGTGGGTATCATTATGGATTGATTCATACTCTAAGTTTGATTTCAATGGTCCCAAAGAATAAAAAAGAGATGTTCCATGGAGAAGTTTCCCTCACTGGATTGTCTATATCAATCATGCCACACACCTGAACTTTATTGTATCACACATCTATATGGAATATAATTAAGTTTCAGATTCTTTTTTGAAGAAGATGATTACAGAAATGAGTATAATGTGATCATTCAAGATACCTAATTATTTTAATATGATGGTGGATAAGGACATTAGGGTAGTGGTACATTACCTCCTATGTAAAACCCCCTGTAATGTCAGACTTTGTTCCTTTACATTTTATTTATTGACATTAGGGGATGATCTTCTGGACCCTGGATCTTCTTGGTATGATGATATTCAGGTTCCTAAAATCATAAATATTCTTTTAATTCTTTCTGAGTTGGTATGAGTTTGTACAATGATGAGAAGTTAGAGTTTTATCCAGAAAGCTGGATTTCCATATGTTCAAAGTTGAAGTTATGATTTGATGAAGTTGAAATTAATGATTAGACTACATGTGAATGAAGAACAATAGATAAAGTCTATAAAATAGTGTCATATAAAGTTTCCATGTAAGTAGTTTGTAAAAATTTCAAGTAATAATGTTTATATTTAAAGGTATACAATGTTCAAGAAAAAAATTTATGTTACAAGACTTAAAAAGTTCAGGTAAAAAAATTATGTTGCAAGTTGTACAATGATTATGTAATAAAGTTTATTTTTCAATCTATTCAAATTTCATGTAACAAGTTTTATGTTTCATGGTGTAAAAATTTCATATTTAAATGTGTACAAATTTCACATTAAAAAGTTTATTTTGTAAGCTTTACAAATATTGGGTAATAATATTTATGTCTCATCGTGTAAAATATTCATGTTATGAAGTTTTTGTTGCAAGCTGTGTGAAGATAAGGTAAAAAAGTTGAAGTTTCAAACTATAAAACGATTGATGATATGATTTCATAGAGGGTGTCTCTTTATGAAGGATATCTGATTGAGACCGTAGTATAGAGGAGTTCTTATAGAATTCACAAAACATAGAAATAGTCACCAAACTGAGATGTTCTTAATGAATTCAATAGGTATAATTTCATTGAAATAAGTTATTGATTGCTTTATAATATTTATTTAATTCCATTAATAATGAAAATTATGATATATTCATTCAACCATTGTTGTATAGATGAGTTAATTAGGTTTGAAGAAATATTTCAATGTTGATATTTCAATAATATTCATGATATTTATAGAAGGTTTCATGGCATCCCAATAGAGCTATGTTGAGTGGGAAGTTTCGAATTTCAAGTATTATTTGAGTGGGAAAATGCATTTTTAATTATGTGGTGTCTCATGGAGGTGTTCCTATATAAATAGGCTAAGTCATTGTATGAAAGAATACTATCAATGCATTATGGTGAAGGTGAAGTGATAATGATTTAGTATGAAAAGCATAGTGAGTTTCCAACCAAGGAAACATTTTGTGGAAGAAGAGGTACTGATCTAAGGTACTGTACATAGGTGTATCAGATTGAGATTGAGGCACATTGGATGTGACCACACCAGATGAAGAAAAATACAGATCTGATTAAGTCATAATAGACAATGTGTGTACTTGACAAATATTTTCTAGACAAATTTTAGTGAATTGTTTAGAAAAGTTTCTTATATTGTTTAGGATCAAAGTATTAGAAAACATTGTAACTGATGAGAGCCAGTATAATTACCTATCAAATTATAGAAGGATCTTGATGGTAGATGGGTCATATCACATTAACTTCATATCATACTGAATTTTTATGGACCGATGGGAGTTTCCATGGCCAGGATGCAGTCACCCATTATTGGGGAGAACCTTGTAAATATTGTGTTCCATAACATTACTATAATTCCTTATGATTAAGGTTCATATATATAATTAAAAAGGATAGAAGGTATAACAAGTTTTATTGGTTAATTTCATAAATAAAAGAATTTTTAAAAGACCACAACTAATTCAACCCCATTTCCCACTCAATGGTCCTCATGATCCTGAGAACTTCATTATAGAACCAATAAATAGTATATTATAAGAGGAAATAAATCTATATAAACACCATAAAAATATTTAATTAAAAAAATCATATATCTACATTTCTTGTTGATTATCTTTTTCATGGAATCATTATTAAACTTCCTTCACACATTTCATTTAATTTACATGTTATAGTACGAATGATATGTATGTGACATTATCCATATAATACCATGAGACCATAATTTTCCTTTGATCACTTGATGTAAATCTAAACTTAGGAAAATTCCTTTTGTAGTTATCACATATCCTCGAATTCAAGTCAGAAAGGAACTCTAGGGTGTGTAATTCTCCTTCAACAATATTGAATGCTAATATTAATTGGGAAATATTTCAATCCTATGTGGCTGAAATAAGAATCATTCTAATAAAATTTCTATATTGAAATGTGTTATCAATCTGGATTAATATATTTTAATACCTTAATGTAGCCACATAACATATGAATTTCCAATACTATCTATCAAAAAACACATTTAATTGATTAACTCATTATTTTGGATGTCATATTCCATAGTATGTAACTGGTACAAAATCTAACTATTATTACACACAAACTCCATAAATTAAGGGAAAAATTGATATGAATCATCCCAATCACAATACGATATATGGTTCACACATCTAAAATAATTATATCTAGAGATCCCCTAATAGTAAATGTTTTTATCATGTATATCTTGTAAGAACATCTTGAATTGAGAATTTTACTTACCAGACCTGGTTATGTTTTAATATCTCCTTTATTCTTCCATGAAAAAACTATATTTTGACTTCATTGGATACTTTTTTATCACAATATACACTCTTTTGATTTTGATTCCCTATAAATATAGAAATTTTTTTTGCCCATTTCTCAATTCATGACACCAATAATTCTATTAAATTTTGTATCATGAATAATGATTGAATAATAAAATTATAGTATTATTGAAATACCTTCCATCGATTATGGTGACATTGGTGAAGGATGATGCAATGTTCGATGTAATGGTGCATGTAATGAACCATCCTGGGATGACATGATGTGTCACCCAACCCAATCCATCACGAGGTCCAAAGGGAATTCCCAATCCCCTAGGGATGGAAATTATTGTCTGGGTATCAAGAAAGAACACTTAAATAATTATTTCAATCTCTAAATCTAAATACCCACAATGGAAACCATCGAGGATCTGACATGGCCTATCGGTACAATGGATGATTATGAATAAAAATATGTATCCTTAATTTAATGTAAATAATGAATTAGAGTGATACACAACAACCCTAATAATATAATATCAATAATAATAAACATCATTCCCAATAAATATAGAAACAATGGAAGCATGAAATAAATAAAACACCTAGCCAAACTGGTTAATACCTAACCATCCAAAATGGGAAATATAACCAAACCAAAATCCAAAATTGAAACGAACCAAATATATGTTACCCATGTCCACTCAACACATCCCACGACATCCCTCAATAATCCAACCCATTCATGAGTCTAAAAGAAGAGAGAAATGGTGAGGGAGATCAAATATTGGGTACCTAAAGGAATGTATGAGAGCTACAAACACCAAGTGGTGTATGTATATTATGAGCTAAACATGACCAAAATAATTTCACCAAAGATTTTATGAAGATCCATTGATATTAAATTCTATAAATTATAGTTTTAATATAATGGATAAGATTGTTTTTTCAAAAGATATAGAATGAGAAAACATATAACATGCTTAATCTCTTTCATTACAAAATCAGGGTAAAATCTTTAAAGAAAAATGAGACTCAAATTTCTTAAAACGATAATTTTAACCTAATAAATTAATAAAATATTATTTAAAAACTATTTCAAATCACAAAAATTGGAATTATTAATACAACGATTTCTTTCTTTTTTCCCAAAACCATTTCTCTATTTCTTTTTTTTTCAAAAAAATAGCACATTCCTATTTTAAATTCAACACATTATAAACTATTTATAATGGAATTTAAACTAAAACTATAAAACAGATCAATCATAAATGAAGAAAGAATGAAAACATCAATATAAAAAAATAAAATTACCAAAACTAACCCAAATCAAAATCATGTATGTGGATAAAATTAAGATGTATATATCAGGATCCCAAAAATAAAACACATCTAAATCTATAAATCCTAGGAAACTCACATGGATTAATCATGAAAAATATTACACATAGTTTTCTAAGATCAAATCTTTCTAGGGTACCCCTATGTGAGACCATAACATCCCTCTCATCACCATATCAGGTCACCAAGTACAAAAATAAATCCATAGGACATCATAAATTTCCTAGGAAACCAGATAGTATATGAATTCTAAGATATCATAACACATATTTTTACCTTTTAAATAGATTCACAGGGTTCCCATGATTTCAAAAAAATTGGGTGAGAAATCAAAAAAAACTATAAGATCATTATATAAATCAACATTTAAAGGAAATACAATAAACATAATCTCACATCCAACAACCTTTCAAGAATTAACCAATTTCGCATATATACATAAACATAAATAATAGAAATATGTCATGGTGTCACAATCCATAATGAATATAACAATAAAAAAAGTTACACAATAATAATGACGCTAACCACACTTGAAATCTATTTTTTTTAACAAATTTCTTAAAGCTCCTTTGAAAAAAATCATGAAATTTCAATAAATTTCATTTCATTTGAAATCCAACCAATAAAAAATTCTTTAAAAAATACCAAGAAGACCACAAATACCATTAAAAACATTTAAAAATTCCACTAAGACATAATAATCTGAAAACAATTGAATCTAGGGGGCCAATTCCATCATTTTTATATAACACTCCTTTAAATTTTAAAACCTCACCTTTGAAAATGAAACTATTTTGAACGCCCATTTATAAAACTTTAATTCCTTTGAAAGTGCTACTTGGGAATTTTCATAGACACTTGGAATGAAGCAAGGACATGCCAAGTGTAGAAGACACCATTCCAAAAATATCATGGGTAATGCATAATTAGTAAGGAAAATCATTTTAGAACACTCAATCATCTCATCACATGCACTATAAAAATGACATTCAAAAATCTAAGTACTTCATGCAGAAAACAATCACAACGTGTTGCCTTCAATGGTGAATGCTCAACCATGGAAAAAACCAACCTATAGACTTTTAAAATAATAAACCCATCATTTTATGCATCCTAAAACCTAGTCCCAACCCATATAATGGGTTGGTTTCAAGAGAGGATGAAATTAAATTGGATAAATAAAATGGGGATGGGGGAAGAGTAAGATAAGATATTACCTTGAGTAAACTACTTTAAATGGACTAGGATGAGCCCAAAAATCCAAGGAGAATAATGGAAGGACTATCTAGGGGCACCTAAGGTTTGGTTGAGTGATAGGGGTTAAAGGAAGTCATTTAGAATTAAAATCATAGAGTGAGAAAGGGTAAAATCACATTTTCATAATAATGGATAGCTCACATGGTAAGTTCTAAAAATTTGGTAAACAATGTTCTTACTAGGTGATACTAATTGGATAAGACTTATTAATTAGCATGGTCTAGTCAAAAAATTCTCCTAATAATCTACCAACTATGTAGTTCACCCCCACAAACAAAACTAACCACACAATTCCCCCCAGAACCCCACATGATATGATAAATATTTTACCCATAGTGAATATTTTCACTATAAAAAATAGCATCATTGTGCATTGTCACCCGAACGGTTTCTACTAACTATGTGTAAGCCATGTGATAATACCCCAACAAAAAAATGGATCACATTATTTACTCTAGATCCCATATATTTTGAACTCAAGTGTTCATTACCCATGAATAAAAATCCTGCAAGAACTAAATGAATTGGAGAAATCATTGCATAAGGGTCATTTCATGGTTCCACTTAAATTATGCAGCCTAATCAGAGACAAAATAAAAAATAAAAAAATTAAAAAATTAAACCAATATCCCATAGTTTTAAATTACCATAATATAATAAAAATAATAATTAAAAAAATAGAGACATATGAGTGTCATGATTCTCTCCACCATACCACTTTACACCCTCAAAATGCCATTAACATAGGTAGAAAAAATAATATGACAAAAATTTCACACCCATACATAAGAGGTGGGATGGATACTGTAAGAGGGAAACACCACACAAACATACATTACTCAAAACCCATTAAAAGGATCCTCAAGCATTTGTAATTAACTATAAGATCCCAACCATCCAATTCAAAGATCTTAAGAAAATAGATACCTAACATAGATCTCCAAATAATTTATAATTCATCTAAAATAGTGGAGTAATCGATTGGAATACCCAAGAAAAAAAATCACCAAAATAACCTAATTTACACTAATAATCAAAGGGGCATTAATATTTTACCAATAACATATGACTAAAAAATACAGCAAACCCAAAAACATAAAGAAAGAACATCCTATAAAGGGACATCAAAAAGATCACAAAATTAGGTCACCAATATAATGAATCATAGTATAACAGAAGAAGCACAACCAATTATATACATGGATCAATAATTAATAACATGACACAGGCCTTGAGTTATGAAAAAACATGGAAGGTAACTTGGATAAAACTCATAAAACACTGACTCATTGTGATCTTGATAGAAAGTCTCAAAATGGTAGAACTTATGGTTTAATTGATTACTAATTGCACATCCCAATCACCCCTATACTGAACCAGATTTTATAATGATTTTTTATTCTTGAAATTAATCTTTATTATAGTACATTATATATTATTATTCACATAAAATACATGGAGAAACCAACCATACTTTATTCCATTAAATAAAATCATTATAGTAGTTAATAAATAAACCCAATAAAATTCCAAATATTATAAGGTAAGAAAAAAATATAAAATAGAAAATCAAAAATTGGGAAATATGGATCACCAAAGTCTATTAGAATCATCCCTGCCACAAAAAAACACTATAGAAAAGAAACAAAATATTAGAAAAACAATCGATGTTATAGAAAATGTAAATGTAAAACTTTATGGGTAATTGAAATTAATAATTAATTATGGAATGAAAGAGTATTTATAGGAGGTAATGTGACTATTGGAATAGTAATTTGACCATTGGAATAGTAACATGACCATATGGAATAGTAACCTGACCATTAGGAATAGTAACCTAACTATTGGAATAGTAATTTAACTTCCAAATAATGAATTGTGATACAAATAATATTTATCATGAGTAATATAAGTAAATATAAATTTTATAATGTAAAAAAAATTGATATTTGGAATTAAAAATTTATAGAAAATATAAGCACATTTTTAATAATCTGTATTTTAAATTATTTTATAAAAAATCATAAATTTTTATATAAAAATGTAAGATACATTTATTAGAAATTTATTTTGATAAAATTAATATATTTTTTGAAATCAGTACTTTGAAATTATCCAAGGGTGGTTTTTTCACGATTTTCTAAAATACATCAATTTTCAGATGAATAGTAAAAATACAACTTTTCACATAACTGATGTATATTAAATAACATCATTCATGAAGTAATAATGACATAATATTTTATAGAACTAGAATTTTGGAAATTTTATATTTAATTTCATAAATTATTCATTAATGTACAATAAACTATATTTCAAAACATAAAAAAAACTTTTGAAAGCCTAAAACTCTAAATTATTACATTAAAATATTATTTTCTCATTTTCCACATTTCCTTTCAATTAAACTAATGAATTTGAATTTTAAAGTGAAAAAAATTCTTAAATTCAAGTTATTTAATTCAAATATGGTTTATAATGTCAAAAAACACTATTAAAATCTTTACATTTGATATAATATTTTATTCAATATTTTATTATAAAAATACCCATCTCCTCATATTTAAATAACCTCACTCCCTTCCCTTGGAAAACCACTCAACCTATCCATTACAAAGCCAAATTTCTTCCCAAATCCTGTCTCTTAAGACTCTTATAACACATATGGACATTCTAATATAATCCATTTACAATCATCAAGGAATTTATAGTGTCGTAAAAAAGAATCTACACTGAGGAAAGAGTATGTTTCTATCAACTCCTCTCTCATTTTCTTCCTTTATTCTTTATTTTCCGAAATCATTTTAATATTAAGACTTATAAGATTAATTATGAAGTATTTAATTATAATAATACTGATTTTAGTATACTTTAAGTATCATATTTTGACATATAAAAATGTAATACTTCACTTTCCCACTCTTTTGACTTTGTCCCATTAAAAGTCGATTAACCACCTACAGAGATATTTCCAACACAATTATTATAAACACCCTCATGGATGGATGGTATAAATTATATTTAATATATAAATATATAAATACATGCATTATAATATTTTAAAGTAAATTATACTTATGTATAAATGACTTCGAATGGAAATAGAGAAATTCAAGCAAAACATGATTTTTTCATGAAATACCTAACATAAAATGATTCAATTTCATCAAAAAAAATATGAATAATAATCCAATTATTATAATTGATAAATAGTGTTAAAAATGACTATTATTTACTTCTGTATCAATATTTAAAAAAATGTAATTTGATGATTCATGAGGTGTAAAAAGATGAAAAAAAGTGGTAATTATGGTTAGTGGATTCTCGAACCCAACTCCTTGTCTTTGGGTTATCCCTCTTTCATAACATATTTGGTATGAATATTCCACTATTGTTCAGTAAATATAATATCATTATTATTTAATTTCTTTGGATATAAATGATTCCAATTTTATTTTATGACAAACTTAAATATTTTCCAAAATAACTCTTCTTTCCAAAACACTTATTTGACTCCCATTTAGATGTTTCTTATTCTCTCAAGAATGATGATTCATATACCAAATATGTTTTCCTTTTTTCATTTAGATAACCCCAAGTTTATTCATGAATTCATGACTGATTATATCCTTAAAAAAACTCATTCCTTTCCATGTGTTAATTCAAGACTTCTATTGTTGTACGTTCTATGTGGAATGCATGACTATATAAATATTATGATGTGACAGGTGGGCCCAGAATTATAAATCCCTCCAATGCATTGGTTAATGTGATATATCTCATGAGATAATGTATATTATGAATGAATATCAATCCATATTTTTTCTTAAGATGATGTTATAATTATTCATATATGTATTCATGGGCATGATGCTCACTTTGTTTACAACTATGTGTCGTATTTTACCACTATGAAATTATGTTTCATATTTATGTATTTCCACATTTCATGATTTTATCTTGTTTTCCCCTCGTGATTATTATGATCATCTTATGCTTATGATATTATGAAGATTATTCTATCATATGTTATATTCATTCATGTTCTTTATTCATTAACTTATTGGGTTTTCAGCTCAACAATTTCTTTGATTTATATCCTCAGTTGATCACCTATACTAAGAAGAATGTAAGGGACACTAAGATAATAAGGAAGAAGTAATTAAATAGTGTTTCAGATTTATTATGTAAAAGTGTGGTTTCAGCATAATTTACATAATATACTAAACCTTTTAATCGGGGATTTGTATCTCTATTATGTTGTTTATCTTAAAATGATGTAATATTAATGAAAGAAAAAGTAGTGTTGGTATAGCTGGTCTCAAAAAATGGTTTCATTAATTTTGTAATTAGGATTAGAAATCATTAGTGAAAACCCTTAGGATAATACTAAGTATATGTAATTGTCCAAGAATATTTATTTTAGAAAATTTATAATCATAGGGATCCCATAAGATATGCCTTTATATTTAATTATGAAAAATAATAAATTATTTATTTATGATTTTTTACTAAAATTTTGTTCAAATATTTTCTATTTTAGAAAATAGTGGGAACCAGGATAAACTAGGCTAACAACCCGTGTGAGGGAAAATAAAATGACTTCTTGAATGAAACCCTCATTGCCTTACGAGGTGGAGTTCAAAAAATGACGTTGATACTTACCCAGGTGTCTGAATCTATGAATAATAATCTTAAAATATGGAATATTTGACTTCAACTAAGGATAAGCTGCCTATCAAATCCTTTATACAGAAATAACCGCTGACATTTAGTGGATATTCTGATTAACTTATTGAGGAATAGTGGTTTAACTCAATAGAGAATATCTTTTCTATGCTCTACAATTATAAGAAGAAGAATCTTACTCTACTCGTCATTCATTTTGATGGTGAAGTCCATCAAAGTTGTTCATTGATAAAGAACACCATGTGAAAGGATAATATTGAAGAGATGGAGTGGGAGGTATTTAGGAAAATATTTTTAACAAGTATTTCCCCTGAACTCTTCGACCAAAGATGGTGATTGATGTCATAGATCCAACGTAAAATGAATTTGAATCTATCATAGTTGACAATGTAAACATAACAAGGATTGACATATATGCCTCAGGTATTATTATCAAAAATGATATAAAAATAGATATATTATTTAGTGGTTTAAAACCACACCTCCAAAATGCTCTAGCTATTTGAGACTTTGGGAATTATGAAGAGGTTGTTAAATGTGATCTCAAAGTATAGATGTTTTCTATATAATGGTCACATGAAAACGGAGATAAGAAATGAATGATGGATGTTCGAGATGGAAGATATAATGGAAAATTTGGAAGGAAATATCAACCACCCTCAAGTAAAAAATGTGGGAAGAAGCCTCAAGTGAACTACCTAAAAGGGAAATTGAAATTCTATAAGTGTGGGAGAGAAGAACACCAAGATCATGAATGTTGAAGTGACGTGAAGAAGCTGTTCAATGTGATGGAGGAAAGAAGGGCACCACCCATGGTTCAATGCTTCAATTTTGGGATCAAGGGAACTATGAAAGATAGCACACTAAACCATAGTTCCTTAATGGTAATCAACATTAACAATCACCAAAACCAAAGGATAAAGGTAAATCTTATTCCATCACTACTATTGTTGTTGAGTTTGAAAATGCATTTATACAGGGTACACATCTTATTAACTCAGCAATGGAAGAGGTTTTATTTGATTTTGCTTCTACATATTCCTTCATATCCTACATGTTTTCTAGAAATATTGAATTGATGCATCGATACCTTGAAGTAGATATATCTGAAAAAACACCTTGTGGTGAAATCATTTAAAACCAAGTGTTGGAATATTCTCTTATTATCATATGTTGTAAAATTATTCCATCAAATCTCGTAACCCTTCCCTTAGTGAAATTCGACATTATACATGGTATGGATTGGCTCTCACTATATATATATCACAACAACTTTATGGAAAAGGAAATATCTTATCATATTCCAAACCATCCAATGCACCTCTAGAAATGTAAGGAAGATCATGAATCTCATTTTGAAAATCCCTCAATGGTATAGGTGATGATACCCTGTAACAAAGCATACCTATCCTAAGTGTTTGAGTCAAAGGAAGTTTGAAACCTTGAGGAAATTACCATTGTTATGGAATATATTGATGTATTTCCCAAAGAGTTACATGGACAACACCTACATTGTGAGTTAGAGTTAACAAGAAAATCTATACCCAGAGTCACTTTTATCTCCGGATGCCCCTATAGGATGGCCCCGATAGAACTATCGGAGTTAAAGAAGTAGCTGCAAGAGAATTTGGACTAAGGGTTCATTCTCCATATTGCATCATCATTGGCTGTACCAGTGTTGTTCACAAATAAAAATTATGGATCAATGTTTCTGTGTATCTATTACAAGGATCTCAAAAAAATCACCATAAAGAACATGTAACCACTTCCAATGATTGATGAATTTTTTTACCAACTTCGAGGAGCCCAGTTTTTCTCAAAGTTGGATCTTTATTTTGGATATAATCACAAGAAGGTGAATAAGTAATATATTCAGAATACTACTTTCCATTTATGGTATGGGAACCATGAGTTCTTTGTGATCCCCTTATAACATACTAATTCCCCTTCAATATTTATGGATTTTATGAATAGAGTCTTTATATATTACATTGATAAATTTGTTTTAGTTATTATTGATCATAATATCATCTACTACAAGAGAAATTTGGGACATTAAGAGCATCTAAGGATTGTGTAAGATATAATAAGTGAGGAGAAAATGCCTTCTAAGTTTAGCAAGTATGCCTTTTAGATGAATAAATTCACATTCTTGGGGAACATGATCACAAGTGAGGGAATTTCTATTAAACATTCAAAGACAAAAGCAATTGAGGAATGGCTAGCACCCACTAGTGTCATAGAAATATGTAGTTTTCCTATCATAGTTGGGTGCCTAAGACATTTTTTGTGAAATTTCTCATGATTATTTATCCCACTAACAAAGTTAACATGGACATGGGTAAAGTATGCATAGATGGGAAAATGTGAGGAAATATTTGAGGATCTCAAGAATATTTTAATCACCACACCCATACTAACACTACCAACAAGTGGATGATGTTTTCTGATATAAAATAATAAATCAAAAAAAGTATTGTGTTCTGTACACATGTAGAATGAAAAAGTGATGTCCTCCAGCACATGGAAGTTGAAGATCCAGGAGAAGAAATATCTAAAACATGATCTGGAGTTAGTTGTTATAATCATTTCCATGAGAATCTGGAGGTACTACATCTATGGTGAGAAGCATAACATACATATTGATCATAAGAGTGTAAAATATATATTCACATATAAAGATTTCAACATGTCTTAAAGAATATGGTTAGAGCTAATAAAGGACTATGATTTCTCAATCCACTACCATCCAAGGAAGGGAAATAAGGTAAGATATGCTCTTAGTAGAAAAGATCCTATTACATTATCCATGAGGTAGTTTGTAAAAATCCCTATCTTCATGGGTATGTAAAGGATGGATCTGAAAATCATAAAGGAAGGTTAGACATCCTACCTTTCCCAAATGATATCCCTACCATCAATCCATGAAAAGATCAAAGAGGTGTAAAGGGATGATCCAGAGCTTCAAAAATGGTTAGAGAAGTTAATGAAGGGGATCTTCCTGAGTTCCACATTAATTATGATTGTGTGATTTAGTTTGGGATGATGATTTATATGCCTTCATCATATGATATAAATAATTATCTATTGTATAATACACAAAGATCACACTTCTATATCCATCATGAAATTACCAAGATGTATTGTGATCCTCGGGAGCACATCTTGTGGGACAACATGAATAAAGAGATTACGGAGTATATCTCAAGATGTTTGGTATGTCAGCAAGTTAAAGTGGAGCAACATAAGTCCAAAGGATGATAAAACTATTGCCTATACTTATGTGGAAATTTTATAATGTCACTATGGACTTTGTCACTAGTATACAAAAAACATTGAAAGGAAATAATGTGGTGTGGGTTATGGTTGATCGACTTACCAAGACTACCCCCTTTATTTTTATTCAATAAGATTTATCTCATAAACAACTTTCCAGGATATATGCGATGGAATTGGTGTGTAAGAGCCTGATTTTTTGACTTAGGTATAGATCCTATAAATTTTATGGTATTTCTTTATTTTTTACCTAATATGTATACCTAATAATTTATAAAAGGTCCCAAGGGTGTATAAGGATTGGTTAGTTCCAAAAACCAATTTTTTTGTCAAAAATTTTTCTTCGCTCATTGTTAGAGTAAACGTTGTGGGGAGGATGCATAGTTAGTCTAAACTATGTGGGTACCATGATTTTTTTGGACATAACCATACAACAATTTTCCCTAGTCATTTGAATTACCCTTGTGGTACACCCCTTTCACTATGTACTCATGCAGGATTTGTACATGGTTTTTCAAATAGTGCGGATAAACAATGAACATCCTAAATTTTGGGTAATTTTTCATTTTTACCCTTAATGATCTATTTAATCCTTAATTCCTTTCTAATGAAATTTCCAACGTATAGAGCGTTTTTTATCTCTTATTTTGGAGATTTTGAAGTCCTAACATAGGAATCAAGAGAAATCCTTCACACAAGAACCATTCGAGCTTCCGGTCATCATATTGGATGTGCAACAGTATGTATTCAATTCCATTTTAGCTGTTCTTATTCTCTCTTTTTCTCGGCCTAATTATCATGGTGTATTTTTTTTTACACTTTTCAAATATAAACTCTATTGAAATATGAATTATATCCTAATAATGGACAAGGTTAGTCATAAAATCCTATAGTGGGTGGTCTATTCCACATCCCTCAAGTTCACTGATTTTAGAAATTACATGTGGGGCCCACCGATTTCATCATTGATAGTTTATTGAATTTATATTCCATGATTATAATCATTTTAACAATATTTTTATTCTCTTTACAAATATGTGATTAGTTATTAGTGGATTCTCCCACAACTCCATCCATCCCATGTAGGATTTTTTCTATGATTTTCATTTTAGCATTTCGACACGTTTCATCCTTCATTCGGGTGTGCCTTGTATTTTCCATTATAAGGGTAAAATTTTCTATATTAAATAGATTGATTTAAATTTTGAATTACATAATAGAAAGTACCATGTATACTCACCACTTAACCTGCCTATTTTAAGTTCATCAATTTGATAATTAAATGTTAAATGAAAATGGGAAAGTATACTAAGTATATGACATGGCCTTTTAAAATGTAGTTGAATAACAGTTTTCATGTCTGTAGCACCCATCACCATGTTAATGGAAGGTATCATAGTGAAAAATGATTTATGAAAATTTCTCAAATAGATAAAATGAATGGTTTCATGCTACATGTCTTTATCACACAAATGAAAGCCAATGCCTAAATCAACCAGACTTATTGGTTAATTATGACTTGATTAAATGGCTTCATGCTTAATTAGCCTTGTCACAGTAATAAAAGGTGATGGATTTAACCTTATAAATTATATATGACTTCACTATCAAAAATAGGAGTGGTCTGACTCAAGCCGACCTTGGATTATCAAAGGAATTCCTTGAGCACACGAGGAACCCATTCTAAATTCAAGGATATGACTTGCTTAGGTTGAGACCCACATAGAAATTGATCTTTTTCCAAAATTAGATTCTCGTTATGACACCATTGGATCCCTCATGTAGTACAATAGCTTTCCTTGGTTACACTCCTCAGATCCAGAATTGACAAGTAGGCTCCACGGTCAAACCCCATTGGGCCCAGTCATTGCTTAACCTCATTATACCTTTACTGAAATCCTTGGACTTAGTAGGTGTCTTATTGTAGAATTCCTTGGACTATTATCCTGGGATTACACTCTTACCCTTAGCCATGATACATTCATTACTGATTTGGTGACCCTTGAGGTCTGTGTTTCCTTGGTTGTTACCTTGGAACATCATTATTTAATATTATAACAGGTTTCCTTATTACATCATAGAACCTTCTCTATTGGTAATGTGTGGAATATTTATAAACTAGAAATAATCAAATAATGAATTGGTTACATGTTCAGACACCAACTGAGGGCTGAAGTGGGTACTTGGATATTCAATTTCATTATATTTCGTTACTTAAAATTTTCATTTCTTCTCACTATTACATTTCCATTAAACGAGCCAGAGGTCATAGACACGGTTGGTGGTGGAACTTTTAGAATTATCTCACTCACTATACAGGCATCATTTGGTACCCGAGGTAGATTACAAGAATGTAGGATTTCATAAATGGAAACATATGGGGTCAAACACTAGATTGATTATTGTTTAAGATAGAGTATGATAGTCTATGATCGATCCGACACTCGGGATGGTTGGGATAGTCTATTGATTTCCTTTATACATTTGTGGAACATGTTATGTATGATGTCATGTATTCATGTTTTCTAGTTTCTAGTGACATGACCTATCATCATCAGTTATTTGAGGTGATTCAATTAATCTTATCCTTGTATATATATTAATTTTTTCTACTTATACTATTTTACATATATTGTTTCTGCTATTTACATATGTTATTATTTCTATAATGCCCTACACTCTGTTAATGGGGGAATAGTCTCCCCACAGAAACAATCAAGTCCCTCATAGCTATTTGGCCACGTCTAGTGTTTGAGGAGATTCCCTTGAGGCAATGTGGCACATCGAGCTCAGGGAACCTATTAAGTGGCATCTAGGACTGGCACTTCACAAAGTTGTATCATAGAGGGTTTCCATTATTGATTTAATATTTGTAGATAATAGATTACTGATTATAAATTCTATGTAACTTGGCCATAAGGTATTCTTCGGTGACACGAACCAAGGTTCAAGGTAAAATCCAAGTTACCCAAAGTATAATTGATGTGGGTTATGGGACCACATGGGTTGGGTTGAGTAATTTAAGGAGTTGAGACATTATGAAATAAGCAGATGGGTGTCCTTTCCAGTGATATGGTGTATGGTAATTGATTCAATTGGAATGGATATCCATTATAATGTGAAACATGACATCTAAAACAATGTGGTTTCCCATCCTTATCCGTCCATTTCATGTTTATGAAAGGTAAAGGAGTGAAACTTCTAATTAAATATAAAATTACATGAAACAGTTGCCAATAAATGATTATTCAAGATATTATTGACCCTTAATCTATTGGAACCTATAAAACACATACTTGAGAACCAACCATTACCAGGCTGTATAAGTTGGTAGTTGGGGTAGTATACATTGGGTAGTGAGCCTTTCCTTTCTTAACATCAATAAGTGTCGCTATCTATCATATTTAAGTTTTTTCTATGGAGTTTTATTAGCATCTGTAGACCAATGATGCCATGAATTCTTTGTATCATATGCCAGGTGTAGAGACCTGAAGCCTGACGTACATGGACATTACATTACTTTTGTGGAATACTTAGTACATAACAAAAACACACACACAAGGACCGTAATAGTTTAGTGTCTTTGAAAACTCAGAATATAATCTTCTAATCATGGTGAAAGATCTTCAACATCTCCCATAAAGATATTCTTTTTTTTCTAAACCTAAATCCTTTCTTTATGTCCTGGGGAAAATAAAACACAAAAGGGTGAGCTCAAATTCTCATTAAGGGTAAACAAAAGAAATATCAATCATGTCATATTCATAAGAACATATCTTTTGTAAATCGTAACCTGCAAAAGAGATCATAATTTCATAGCATGGGATAAATCATAGTAGTGAAATGTAATCCCAATAATCATAACATAAAACATGAAACATTGTGGCATACACACATAATCATGGAGAATCATTTCTTATTAGTCAAGACTCATTGCCAATACCATATTAGTGGACAAAGTCCCTTTCTGAACCAAGTTCATTCCTCGTTTCAGTCCTGTTTCACTGAACCGGTATAACCTACCATTCTAGCCATGTCTATCTCATGAGATATAAAATCTTTACCCAATGCATTGGAGGGAGATATAGGTCCCACCCATCTCATAATGATACTATTCTTATTTGTGCCACAAAATCATAAACCATAAATCATTGCATAACCCATGTAATAAAAATGGGAATCTTAAACATCGTGACATCATAAAATAATTCATATAAGATAAAGGAATTCATAATAATAATTCCATTACAACATAATAAATTCAATGTAATAATAGGGATAGAAACAGATCCCTTTATTATCTTAGATGGAAAATAATTTTGATAAAACACTTGAACTCCATTCTTGAGGAAAATATCCTTTCTACTTCAAAAACACTTTTCCTTTCTTACGATATCATACAATTCTAAAATAAAACAAGTTGATTAAAAATAAACTTGAAAAATTGTAAAGGAAGCTTCTTGGAAATAATTTTTTAAAAATCCATTCATGCCGTATAAGTTAAAAAAACATTCTTCTCGTACTTTTGTCGGAAAAGTCAAAAAGTACCTCGTACGAAAAATGACAAAAGATTCCTTTCATATCTTTTACTAAAAACTCACAGAAGGGTAAATTAGGATTTAAAAAATTGTAGGTGGATGTAAATAACATTACATATTGAGGAAACATGGATGTGGTTGACAAAATACAACCCAGTAAATACCAAAGTATAAACAATCTTGGATAAAAATGAGATTGTGATATTTTCCCTTACCTTAGGTCTGATTTGCTTCGTAAGTGTCCGAACCTCTTGTATAATGATTTAAATAATGTCATTGACTTATTCCAGAATCATACTCATTGTTATGATATCATATATGGTTCACTTATGAATTTATTTTACCCGTTCTTTTGTAAATTCCATGTTAAAGAGCGTTTTTGGTAAAATCGTTTCATTTGTCGTCCGTGTTTTGACTTGTAATTATTCATATCATTACTTAGATCATGATTAATTAAATTCAGAATATAAAACATGATTTATATATAATATATATTCAGAATATACATATATATAATAAATCAGTAAATGGAAAAAAATACACCGTTCATGGAGATGGTAGGTCGTACGTACGCATGAACGATGTTTTCGTTTCCTTATTGAGTTGAATGGAATTAAGTAGATGACATACATATATATTCACATAAATCCAGTATCATTATTATGTCATATATTTCATGATTACTTATTATATGTACTTTATAATCATTCATGAATGGTTAAAGTGGAGAATGAATCTCATCGCGTCGTGGAGACGGTAGTCCGTACGAACGCACGAGCGATGATAACGTTTTCATGATTATTGAATTGAATTGAAGTGGATGATACAATATATTAGAATCAGTATGATGTTATAATAACTATTTATAGTTATTATTTACACCATTATACCCATCCATGTAAGGTGTTGGTGGAAAAACAGATTACACCACGGCGTGGAGACGGTATTCCGTACGTACGTACGCGCGGTGATTTTGTTTTCCGTAGGATGGATAGAAGGTGAAATGGGGTTGTTTCATATTCATAATAACAAATCCGTATAGTAGTGATACTGATGTTATTACTTTATAATGAAACAACTAAAGAAGAATAAGTTGAAGAAGAAATAAGCTTGAAAGAATCGGGAGAAGAAATTACCACTTCTTCGACACGCCTCTTTGAAACCTCCACTTAGGGCACTAAGATTGGTCTATAAAGAAGACCAGAACCTCTAGGATGTTTCTAGGGAAGTGGAGAAGATAATTTGGCTGGTTCTGGCCGAGCATGAAGGCTCAAATTGGTGTGAGGAGGAGAGGGAGGAGGTGCCCTTTTATAATGGAGGAGAGGGGCATCTTTGGAATTCTTAAAAATATTAATTTATAATAAATCTAACCCCACTTAAAAACCTCCAAAAATGACTCATATTCGAATATTAGATGGGATAGGATTGTAATATCATCAAAAAAACAAATTTAGACATGATTGGATCTTATTTTAAACCTTATCATTTTGATTTATCCTTATTTAATCTATTTAAGTTTATTTGTTGTAATACAATTCTAAATTTTAAATTATAAAAAATAATTACTTATTTGTTGTGAATTTTCTATAATTGATTAATTTATAACATTATAGACCATATAAATTTAAATTTATAATTTTTAAATATTTTTGTGATTTTTAAACAATTTTATAATATTTTATTTTTATAAAATAACAATAGTGTCAATTTTGACACTATTCATTTATTTGAATTTAAATAAAATATATACAGAAGATATGTTCGAAATAAAAGCTTTAATAGATTAATAAAAGTTCATATGTATCTATAAAATTAGTGGATCACATTAAATAGTTCATATAATATTTATTTTATTATTTTTAAAACCATTTATTTGGTTTATCTCTTAATAAAATAATTACTACAACATTTTTGTATAATTATTTAATATACTTATTTTTTTCATAAAAATTTAAAATAAAATCCTATGATGAATATAAATATATTAACTTTTACAATAATGCTTTTACTAGAATTTATCATCTAAAATCGCGATATTTAAATTGTTATATTTATTAAATTATGAAGGTGACAACTTTGGCATCATTTAAAATAAAATAATATAAGTGTCATAATTGCTTTTTTAAGACTCCAAATGGACAAATATTCGACAATTGGATGATTATAGTTTAAATTTACATGACCAATAAGTTTTGGTCAGGTTTTTGTGCCTTTTATGGTCACTATTAGTTTAATAAAAACTATATTCTTGATTTTTCACTAGATAAATAATTTCTGTATCACTATTGTGTCACAATTAATGATAATTATTTTATCCCAAAAAATTCTAAATAAATTCTCATGATGTATATAATTTTGTTAAATTTCTGGAGACTATTCATTTTTGAAGTTTTATGATGTTTATCACCAAGTTAAAATTATTATACTTATATGATTTAAGAGAGTGACATGCTGTCACTTTCTTTGGTTTTAATAATAATTAAAATATATTCATGGTCAAAAGTTCATAAAATGAAACTAATCTGACCCTTAGTTGATATGGGTTTACTTTTAGCCATCAAGTAGAATTTTGGCATATGTTAGGGTAATTTTATAATATTATATTTACCCTTAATTACCCGATTTACCTTTAACTATGGTAAATAAAATTTACCGTAGTTACTATTCATAATTCCGAAAAATAAAAAGTAGCCTATTAACATAATTTGGACCCACTGATTCCAAATATGGAATCCATTTTTTCAAATTCAATACATAGAAGTCACAGAAATTAAATTAAAATTAATCCCGTTGTCGAATGAAAACAGGTTTTTGTTTAAAACATTGCAAAAGATTGAATTGATTTAACCTACGAATTCAAGTGAAAATAAATGATAATGACATAAATTATATTAAATGTTAAAAATATATTCTATTTATACATTAAAACCATTCAATATTATAATTTAACCACATAAGATATTACGATGAAAAAAGTTGTTTTTAATTAAAATATACCGTGTTTTTACTATTCATTAAAATGTGAAAGTTACCAGAATAATATGTAAAATTTATCCAAAGTAAATTTTTATTTCCTAATTCCAAAGAAGAATTTTATTTTGTCAAATTGAACTTATAAACATGTCAAAAACTTGATTTAAAGTGGGTGCGCCATCAAAAGGTGGAAAAACTGCATTTTTTGAAAAATACTTATTTTACCTGAAAAATTGATTTTGTTCTTATACCATGTTCTAGAAAATGTGTAAGATGAATAATAATGTTATAAAATTTAAAATTTAGTTAATATTATTCATAACGGCTAGTTCATAATAATATTATAATAATATATCATTGTTTAGTAAAACCCGGTATTGCGTACAACACACGCTATCGAGGAAGGTCGTGATTGTGTGTAATGAAAGCTAAGTCAGGGTTGCGTGTTTTGAAAGAATCCTTCGTTGTTTCTTATAACAAAATCCAACCATATTTCACTTATACATTGAATATATATATATATATATATATATATATACTCAATGTTGCGTAGAATAACTATTATCAAAATTGTGAGTAACACGATCCAGGAATAGTGTTGCGTTTACTGCAAGCTAATACAGTGTTGCGTATAGCGCAAGGTAATCTTTGTGTAGCATACAACACAAGACATTAATGAAATTAAAAGAATATTTTTCATAAAATCTCAAGGTGTTACATTCTACCCCCCATAAAATGAATTTCGCCCTCGAAATTCGTCGGGGTTATAAATGGTTTTCTACTCAAAAGTTTGTTTAATAGAAACCCACATCATAAAAAGGAATACCAAAACATGGATTTAAAAACTAAAGTATGAAATGTAACGGTTACCCAAATTAACTCATCACTGGGTTTCCACATAGGAGAACATAGATGAAAATATGGATATGGATGAAAAATCTAACCATCATGTTCTGATGGAGAGTGGTAGAGAACATGGCTATGAAAAAGCCAACAACCACAAAGCTATTGATTTGTGATGATATAAGGTACCATCTGATTAATCGGATATAAGGGAACTAGGACAACATTTTTGGTTTTCAAGATCATTTCCCTAAAGTTGATGAATTAAAAGAAATACTTGCATGATTTTGGTACAATCTCACTGTTTTTCGTGAATTGAACAATTTACACTTCATCCCTTAAAGAAATGAAGTTGAATTTGTTATTTGTGATGTGTTAGCAGATCATGTGATAGAATTATCGGTCATTCCATCTATTTCAAACAAAAGGTTAGCAAAAGTTATAAGTCTATCTTATGGTTAGATTAATCGTATAATGTTCCAAAAATGAACTTATACTTCCTATATCATACCGATTAATAAAATAAAACTATTTTATACTAACCAGGGACTTCCTGTAGGCCAGTGGTAGGCGATAAAGGCTAGTCGCACTTTGGTTGTGGGTTCGATTCCCACAGCCTTGTCCGACGCGACGGGTTGCCGCCCGTCCTGCAGGTTGTCCTTTTTCTAAAACTATATTACTATAACATCCCATCAATAATATCGAAAAACAAACAATACCAACTTATGTCCAACATAATCCATTCCAATCTTTAGGCTTATCCATAATATTGCAGTCCACTCTCAGATATTTAATACCATCGTTGATCCCCATATATCATAAGATATATCTTGTTGGTCACATTCCAATCATTCAAAGGCCTTAATCATGTACTCTCTTGAATACCCATTGAACCTTATTGAAAACATGAGTGCTGTTAAAAGTTAACTCTTTCCACATACCAAAATCCTAAAAATTCTATAAACTCAAACCATGATATCACTTAGTCCTTATATCAATCATGAGATCATGAATAAAATCAAACATTTCATTATCTTCTTATTCCTTCATTATGTGCATATCATCTACTTTACAAAAATATCTAAATAACATTCAATGGTTACTTGTACCATTCAACATATACTTTCAAATACTTTTAGGAAAAACAATAGTGTAACAATCCTTAGATGATTCTTTATAGCATAGTACCATTATCTATACAACATAGCTCTTGATAAACATAAAATTATTCCACTACCTTCTAAAACAGCCGACTGAGCTTCAACACTTCTTTCAGCTCATATATCATTTGTAGTCTCCTCATCATCATCCACATAAATAATACCCATATGACCATGCTGATTCTATTCATGAGATTTTCCATTAGAGCATTTTTTTGCATAAGGCTCTTACATTCCACATTTAAAACATCTAATCATTGTTGATGTCGTAGCAATACCATTATCCTTGTCCATGGTGTTAACTGAACCTTTTCCTTTGCACTTACTAGCTTTGTGTCCTTCTTTTCCACACCCAAAGCATCTTCCAGTTCCTTTGAATCATTCTCCTTGATGCCTCTTCCCACATGATTTACATAGGGGAAATTGAACTTTCTTTCCTCTATGATCATCATGAAACTCCATCTTTCTCTTATTAGCCAAGTCAGGAAACTTACCAAATTTGAGTTTATTGATCATATTATGAGATTGCTGATTCGGCATAATAATGATGTTTGGACCTCCAAATACCATTTCATTTGGTTTCTCATGAAGAATATCATTCCATTGTCCATCATATCCTCCATTATCGTGAATCATCTTGTTTCCATCCATTTTCTAAAACCAAAAAAGAATAGTGTGAGAGGAAAAAAACAAAATAAATGGGGAGTAAATTCAATATCTAACATCTTTGGTTTAATCTAATATCGTTACCATAGTTCTAGGACTATATACTATACATATACTTATCCTTAGGGACATCCCTAGACATACCTTAGAAATATCTCTAGGGATCTGACTAACATTTTCGCATCCCAGTTTCCAAAGGATGACTAAACTTTTCCTCTGATACCAACTGTAGAGACCTGAAGCCTGACGTACATGGAAATTACATTACTTTTGGGGAATACTTAGTACATAACAAAAACACACACACAAGGACCATAATTGTTTAGTGTCTTTGGAAACTATGAATATAATATTCTAATCATGGTGAATGATCTTCAACATCTCCCATAATGATCTTCTTTTTTTTCAAAACATAAATCATTTATTTATGTCCTAGGGAAAAGAAAACATAAAAGGGTGAGCTCAAATGCTCAGTAAGGGTAAACAAAAGAAATATCAATCACGTCATATTCATAAGAACATATCTTTTGTAAATCTTAACCTGCAAAAGAGATCATAATTTCATAGCATGGGATAAATCATAGTAGTGAAATGTAATCCCAATAATCATAACATAAAACATTAAACTTTGTGTCATACACACATAATCATAGATAATCATTTCTTATTAGACAAGACTCATTTCCAAGACTATCTTAGTGGACAAAGTCCCTTTGTGAACCGAGTTCATTCCTCGTTTCAGTCCTGTTTCACTGAACCGGTATAACCTACCTTTCCATCCATGTCTATCTCATGAGATATAAAATCATTACCCAATGCATTGGAGGGAGAAATAGGTCCCACCCATCTCATAATGATCTCATTCTTATGTGTTCCACAAAATCATAAACCATACATCATTGCATAACCCATGTAATAAAAATGGGAATCTTAAACATCGTGGCATCATAAAACAATTCATATAAGAAAAAGGAATTCATAAAAATAATTCCATCACAACATAATAAAATCAATGTAATAATAGGTATATAAACATAACCCTTTATTATCTTAGATGGAAAATAATTTTGATAAAACACTTGAACTCCATTCTTGAGGAAAATATCCGTTCTACTTCAAAAACACTTTTCCTTTCTTAAAATTTCATACAATTCTAAAATAAAACAAGTTGATTAAAAATAAACTTGAAAACTTGTAAAGGAAGCTTCTTGGAAATAATGTTTTTAAAATCCATTCATGCCGTATAAGTTAAAAAAACATTCTTCTCGTACTTTTCTCGGAAAATTCAAAAAGTACCTCGTACGAAAAACGACAAAAGATTCATTTCATATATTTTACTAAAAACTCACCAAAGGATAAATTGGGATTTAAACAATTGAAGGTGGATGGAAATAACATTACATATTGAGGAAACATGGATGTGGATGATAAAATACACCCCAGTAAATACCAAAGTATAAACAATCTCAGATAAAAATGAGATTGTGATATTTCCCTTACCTTAGGTCCGATTTGCTTCCTAAGTGTCTGAACCTCTTGTATAATGATTTAAATAATGTCTTTGACTTATTCCAGAATCATAATCATTGTTATAATATAATATATGGTTCACTTATGACTTTATTTTACCCGTTTTTTTGTAAATTCCATGTTAAAGATCGTTTTGGGTAAAATCGCTTCATTTGTCGTCTGTGTTTTGACTTGTAATTATTTATATGATTACATAGATCATGATTACTTAATTACAGAATATAAAACATGATTTATATATAATATATATTCAGAATAAACATATATATAATAAATCAGTAAATGGAAATAGATACACCATTAATGGAGACGGTAGGTCGTACGTACACATGAACGCTGTTCTCGTTTCCTTATGGAGTTGAATGGAATTAAGTAGATGACATACATATACATACACATAAATCCAGTATCATTATTATGTCATATATTTCATGTTTACTTATTATATGTACTTTATAATCATTCATGAATGGTTAAAGTGTAGAATGAATCTCATCGCGTCGTGGAGACGGTAGTCCGTACGTACGCACGAGCGATGATATCGTTTTCATGATTATTGAATTGAATTGGAGTGGATGATACAATATATCAGAATCAGTATGATGTTATAATAACTATGTATAGTTATACATTACACCATTATACCCATCCATGTTAGGTGTTGGTGGAAAAACAGATTACACCATTGCGTGGAGACGGTATTCCGTACGTACGCACACGCGGTGATTTTGCTTTCCATAGGATGGATAGAAGGTGAAATGGGGTTGTTTCATATTTATAATAACAAATCAGCATATTAGTGATACTGATGCTATTACATTATAATGAAAAAACTAAAGAAGAATATGTTGAAGAAGAAAGAAGCTTGAAAGAATCAGGAGAATAAATTACCTCTTCTTCGATACGCCTCTTTGAAACCTCCTCTTAGGGCACTAAGATTGGTCATTAAAGAAGACCAGAACCTCTAGGATGTTTCTAGAAAAGTGGAGAAGATAATTTTGCAAGGTTTGGCCGAGCTTGAAGGCTCAAATTGGTGTGAGGAGGAGAGGGAGGAGGTGCCCTTTTATAAGGGAGGACAGGGGCACCTTTGGAATTCTTAAAAATATTAATTTATAATAAATCTAACCCCACTTAAAAACTTCCTAAAATGACTCATATTCTAAGCTTAGATGAGATAGGGTTGTAATATCATCAACCAATCATATTTAGACATGTTTGGATCTTATTTTAAACCTTATCATTTTGATTTATCCTTATTTAATCTATTTAAGTTTATTTGTGGAAATAAAATTCTAATTTTAAATTATAACAAATAATTACTTATCTGATGTGAATTGTCCATAATTGTTTACTTTATAAAATTATAGACCATATAAATTTAAATTTATAATTTTTAAATATTTTTGTAATTTTTAAACAATTTTATAATATGTTATTTTTATAAAATATCAATAGTGTCAATTTTGACACTATTCAATTATTTGAATTTAAATAAAATATATACAGAAGATATGTTCGAAATAAAAGCTTTAATAGATTAATAAAAGGTCATATGTATCTATAAAATTAGTGGATCAAATTAAATAGTTCATATAATATTTATTTTATTATTTTTAAAACCATTTATTTGGTTTATCTCTTAATAAAATAATTACTACAACATTTTTGTATAATTATTTAATATACATTTTTTTCATAAAAATTTAAAATAATATCCTATGATGAAGATAAATATATTACCATTAAAAATAATAATTTTACTTGAATTTATCATCTTAAAATCACAATATTTAAATTGTTATATTTATTAAATTATGAAGGTGACAACTTTGGCATCATTTAAAATAAAACAATATAAGTGTCATAATTGCTTGTATAAGACTCCAAATGGTCAAATATTCGACCATTGGATGATTATAGTTTATATTTACATGACCAATAAGTTTTTGTCAGGTTTTTCTGCCTTTTATGGTCACTATTAGTTTAATAAAAACTATATTCTTTATTTTTCAACAGATAAATAATTTCTGCATCACTATTGTGTCACAATTAATGATAATTATTTAATCCAAAAAATTTCTAAATAAATTTTCATGATGTAGATAATTTTGTTAGATTTCTGGAGACTATTCATGTTTGAAGATTTATGATGTTTATCACTAAGTTAAAATTATTATCCTTATAAGATTTAAGAGAGTGACATGTTGTCACATTCTTTGGTTTTAATAATAATTAAATTATTTTCATTGGAAAAAGTCCATAAAATGAATCTAATCCGACCCTTAGATTATATGGGTTTACTTTTATCCATCAGATAGAATTTTGGCATGTGTTAGGGTAATTTTATAATATTATATTTACCCATAATTACCCGATTTACCTTTAACTGTGGTAAATAAAATTTACCGTAGTTACTATTCATAATTCCCAAAAATAAAAAGTAGCCTATTAACATAATTTGGAACCACTGCTTCCAAATATGGAATCCATTTTTTCAAATTCAATACACATAAGATGTAGAAATTAAATTAAAAATAATCCTGTTGTCGGATGAAAACGGGTTTTTGTTTAAAACATTGCAAAAGATTGAATTGATTTAACCTACGAATTCAAGGTAAATTCAATGCTAATGACATACATTATATTAAATGGTAAAACTATATTCAATTTATACTTTAAAACCATTCAATATTATATTTTAACAACCTAAGATATTACAATAAAAAAAGTGGTTTTTAATTAAAAAATAGCATGTTTTTAGTATTCATTAAAATGTGAAAGTTACCTGAATAATATGAAAAATTTATCCAAAGTAAATTTTTATTTCTTGATTCCAAAGAAGAATTTTATTTTTTCAAATTGAACTCATAAACATGTCAAAAACTAGATTTAAATCGGGTGCACCATCAAAAGGCGGCAAAACTGCATTTTTTTAAAAATACTTATTTTACCAAAAAAATTGATTTTGTTCTTATACCATGTTTTAGAAAATGTGTAAGATGAATAATAATGTTATAAAATAAAAAATTTAGTTAACAGTATTCATAATGGCTAGTCCATAGTAATATTATAATAATATATCATTGTTTAGTAAAACCTGGTATTGCGTACAACACACACTATCGAGAAAGGTCGCGATTGCGTGTAATGCAAGACAAGTCAGGGTTGCGTGTTTTGAAATAATCCTTCGTTGTTTCGTATAACAGAATCCAACCATATTTCATTTATAAATTGAATATATATATATATATATTCAATGTTGCGTAGAATAACTATTATCAAAATTGTGAGTAACAAGATCCAAGAATAGTGTTCTGTATACTGCAAGCTAATACGGTGTTGCGTATAGCGCAAGGTAATTTTGGTGTAGCATAAAACACAAGGCATTAATGAAATTAAAATAATATTTTTCATAAAATATCGGGGTGTTACACATGGAGGGTAGTGATGATCATACTCTGGACATGGTGGGCCCTGAACTGCCAGTCTTACCTCCAAGAGTTTCACTTGAGGCAATTCTTGTTGTACCTAATCTGGTCACTAACGCCCATGTTTGTAATAGTTCCCTATATCTAATTATTTCCATGAAAAATGCTCTATGATCTGAACCTACGATGACATATCTGACTTGTGAGTTCCAACAACAACATCCTTCCACCTTTTATAGGGATGGAAGTTCTTAGGATGTTGAGTCATGGATGGGAGACACCCTATCTATCATTAAGAACCTGAAAACACATCCAAAGTGGAGGTTCAATCATTCCACATACATGCTTCTGGGTTCGGCCAAGTGTTGGTGGGATTTGATTACCCAAGATGGTTTCCATCGGGGCATGGTATGGGTTGATTTACAAAGAACCTTCTATGATGAGTTTCTTCCTCATACATTGAGAGCTGATAGATCTAGAGAGTATATGAATCTCGAGTAGTGTTTTGTGCCAGTTATAGAGTATTCAGTGTGTTTCTTGGAGCTTCAGTGATTTGAAACTATTCTAGTTGTTAATGATCTTTTGTGTTTTAGAGGCTTGGGGATGGGATTGTGTACATCATGCATAAATAGGTGAAAATCTTTTTCCTACCTACTTTTTTTCTGAAATAGTAAATCAGGATCTTATGACTAAGCACAACCTAAGGGATGGTAATAACACTAAGCATAGAGGATCTGTGCTATGGAAGGATAGTAGTTTTTATGGTGGCTGGATATATTCCATTGAAGTTTTTTATTAGGTATGTAACAAGTAGAGTACTCATTTTGATAACTCTATGGTGTTTCCATAGTGTATATGAAAGGGGAACCTGAAGCCTCATTGTTATAGGGACCCAATGGAGTGTCAGTCTTATGGCTGTTTGGGGAATATTTAGAGATTCTGCAGGACCATTCCACTAGATTAGAGTGGAAAAGGATCATCTCCAGCTCCACCTTCAAGAGCAAGTTCTTTTGAGCCGCATCCGACAAGGAGTAGGAATATAACAAACATAACTAGATGAGGAGGAGTTCATGATTGTAGTATCCATACCCTTGATCACCAACTACACCAACATAGTAGTTATTATTGTGTTAGTAAAACTATTGCACAATTCCATGGATTAGTTCAATTGGATGAATGACAGGTGATACCCAAGGATCAAGCTACAAGACCATCTACAGTATGAGGTACTATTCTAGTGGCATCTACTATAGTATCTGCTTTATTCAATACAGGTGCATAAAAATCTGTTATATTTGTATCTATCATGGAATGTATCAGACTAGTGATATAGTATTACTATGATGTAATGACCCTAGATACACAGTCAGGAGTGGGGTCAGAGGGGCCAGTGTAGGGATTGTCCCCTTAAGGTAGTTAGTTAACCTTTCATATGAAACATCTTCACTATCAGTATGATAGGATTCAATGTCATTCTCAAGATGGATTGGTTGGTTTAGTATCACACTTTTGTAGACTTCTATCATCGTAGGGTATCTTTTACATCACCAAATGGTAGTAGTTATCTATATAAGGGTGTGTGTGATGCCCAGGCTGATAGAGAAGGAACATAGCATCATGGGCTAGGTTGTTTGACCGCCCATATTGAATATATCTTCATAGAGAATCATGTTTTTTGTCAAGATGATTTCCCTCCAGTAGAATATCATTTTAGGGATGTTTTTTAATGAATTTTTAATATTACCTCCTAAGATATAGGTAGAGTTTATGATTGAGCTTGTTCCGGGATAATCTCTAGTGTCCATTACTCCATATGTATGGAACCTACTGAGCTCCAAGAACTCAAATAGTCGTTATATGATCTAGAGGCCAAAGGTTTTATACAACCCAATACATCCTCTTTGTGTTTTCCCATGCTTTTCACCAAGAATTTGGATGGGACATTACGTTTATACATGGATTACAAAAGGCTGAACTTGCTTACGGTGAAGAACTGATATCTACTACCTCGAATAGATGATCTCTTCCACCAGCTCTGAGGAGCTAGGATCTTATCTAAGATCGACCTGAGTTTGGGATATCACCAAGTGTAATTAATTCCATCATGCATACCATGTATAGAAATATATAGTAGGTATGGTCAATATATGTACCTTGTTATGCTGTTCGATCATACAAATGTAGCCTCCATTTTCCTTATTCTAATGCTTAGGCTTTTCTATCCCTATATGGATTCTTTTTCCCTCGTCTTTATGAATGAAATATTGGTGTATTCTCACACTCATAACGAACATGAAAAGAACCTTGAGATCATTATGGATACACTAAGAGAGCATCAGCTTTATGCTATTCCTGCTATGTTCCACTTCTATATAAACAAATTTAATTTCATGGGTCATATCATATTATAATCAGGAGTATATATTGACCCATTAATGGTCAGTGCTGTAGTTTCTAATGAACATCCCAAGAACATGTTTGATATAAGGAGTTTCTTGGGGATATTTGGAAATTAAAAATGTTTCATACATGACTTTTATTGAAATTATTCACATATTACTAGCCTTAAAAACAAGGGTGTCAAATTCATGTGGTCAGAAGGGTGTGTGAAATCCTTTTAGAAGCCAAAAGGGGGGCTTGTCTTGGCACTTATTCAGACTATGAAAAAGCCAGGAAGAGGTTATATAATCTTCTATGATGCATCATGTATTGTTCTAGGTGTAGTGATGATGTAGAGGATGGAGTCATTGTGTATGGATCTCAGATGTTTAGGCCACATGAGAGAAATTACTCGACGCATAACCTCGATCTAGCAGTAGTTGTCCATGCCTTATGTTTTTTGAGAAATTATCTGTTATATGAATGATTTTTAGTGTACATGGACCACAAGAGCCTCAAATATATACTTTATTAATGTGAATTGAATCTCAGACAATAAAGATGGGTCAAATATCTTTAGTCCTTTGATATCGAGATTACCTATACACCTAGAAAGGGAAATATAGTTGATGATGCCTTATGTCAAAAAAAATCAAGCACATTCCATACATGAATCTAATGATGAATAGAAATTTATGGCCCTATTATCTAAGATGAATATGGAGTCTCATGATAGTCATGAGTAGTATTACCTCTTATCCTTGGTAATTACCTATTCCCACCTTGAGAAGGTAATGTGTAATCAATTTTGAGATCCATAGGGCTTGGTTCTCTATGAGAGTATTCTAGGAGATAACCCACCTCCAGATTGGTCTATGAATAGAGATGTAATACTGCATATTCATGGACATGTATGGGTTCCTATAGATATTATAGAGGATTTTATGAAAGATTTACATGTTTCTTAGTGGGTAGTTTATCCTAGAATCTCCGAAATGTATCGAGATATGTGATGACAGTATTGGTGGCCTAGGATAAATTTTCAGATATCAATATTTATCATTAGGTGTTTCTCCAGTTAGTAGGTAAAGGCAGATCACTTGAGACCTGCAATCATGTTGCCGCCACATTTATTCCTAAAATGGAAATGTGAATATATTGGTATGGATTTCATAGTCATGTTTCGTAGTTCACCGAGGTGCAGCGATGTTGTATAAGTAGTTATTTAATGACTAAATAAATCATCCCACTTCATTCCTATTTGGGATACTTTCTTATTTGATGATCCCGGAAGACTGTATGTTCATGAGATCATATAACTCCATAGGGTCCCTCGTACTATCATATTAGATAGGGACACTCATTTCATGTCACAATTATCATAGGGCTTGCAGAAAACTATGGGAACACAGGTGCTTTTAAGAATATATTTTCATCCTTAGAATGATGGATAATCTGAATAGATGATACAATTTTTAGAGTATATGCTCGAAGATTGTTTCAATTATTTTGGAGGCTCTTGGGAGAAACATATCCCTCTCATTAATTTTTTCTACAATAATAGATTTCAGGAGACAATTCAGATGGATCCTTTTGAGACCTTATATGGTAGATTGTTTTGGTAACCCATGTGATGGGTAGAGGAAGGTTAAGAATCCCCACTAGGTCCTTGTCTCATACAAGAGACTTCATAGATGGTTCATCTAATCCGGAAGTGTATGACTACTACTAAGTCTAGAAATAAATCTTATGGAGATCATCGTTGATGACCTCTAGAGATTGAGGTTGGGGATCATGTTTTCCTTCGGGTATCACCTTGGTTAGGGAATATATGGTTGTGGAAGCAAGAGAATTAGTCACCTCATTATGTATGGTTGTTTGAGATTCTATATAGAATATGTTTGGTATCCTATCACTTGTTATTACCTCAGAGGTACCATGTCATGAAAGACGTATTCCATGTTTCACAACTTATCCAATATCTTGCCAACTCAAATCAAACCATTGATACAAAGAATGTTGAGTTAGATGTCGATGCTATATTTGAGGAGTACCTAGTACAAATAATTTATCAGAGCATGAAGGCTCTCTAAGGTCGATCTGTCCCTCTAGTATGGGTGATATGGTAGCACAGTCACGTGTGGGATGAGACTAGGAAAACAGAGGTCAACGTGCATGCCTAGTGGCAAGATATGTTATCAGTTGGTGTTTCATCACCTTTGTAAGGTGAACTTAGTGATGAGTTATTTTAAGGGGGGAAGACTATATGAACCCATTTTTTCACTCATGTATGGATCCCTTAAATTTTGATCAAATTATTTATTTTGGAACTAATATAGAAACCTAATGAGTTATAAAAGGTCTCAGGGGTGTATATAGATTTTTTGCATCCTGGAAAAAAAATTAGGAATCATTCTCATGTCACACAGTTAGAGTAAACAGTGTGGTGAGGACGCATGGTTAGTCTAAACTATATGGGTGTCATGTTTTTTCATAAAGAGCCTTACCCCACAGTTGGTTCACGGTTTCCCTAATTGTGCAACCTAACCATGTGGTATGCCCCTTTATACAAATAACCATGCATCCTTTACACATGGGTTTTCAAACCATATGGACAAACCACGTAGAATCTAAATTTTGGGTAATTTTACATTTTTACCCATAATGATCTAATTACGTGTTCCTTCTTCCCTAATATGATTTCCAGTGGATAAAACCTCAATTTTCTCCCATTTTAGAGATTTTGAAGGCCTAACCTATGGATCTAGAGATCTCTTTCATCTGGGATCTGTTTGATCTTCTGTACATCATCTTGGATGTGCAACAGTAAGTAATCGAGCTCTATTTACTCATTCTTTGTCTCTATTTCTCTCAATATAATTATCAAGGTGTAAGTTTTTTTTACTCTTTTCTCAGATTTACTCCATTCCAAGACGCATTAGAGGTTAATAATGGATTATTATAGTCATAAAATCCTATGGTGGGTGGTCTATAATTCATCCCTCAGGTTTGTTTATTTTTGGAATTACTTGTGGGTCCCATCGATTTCATCAGGTGTCATTTATTGAATTTATATTCCATTCTTATAATCATTTTAACCATATGGTTATGATCTTTCCAAAAATTTGATTATTTTTTAGTAGTTATGTGTACAACTATGTCAATCCCATGTAGAATATTTTCCATAATTTTCATTTTAGTGTTTTGACATGTTTGAGCCACCGTTCGGGTGTGCCTTGGATTGACCATTCTAAGGGTAATATTTTCTATAATAAATAGATTGAATTAAATTGTGAATTTCATAATAGAATGTTCAATGTATTCTCACCACTTAACCCACATAAGTTAATTGATTCAATTTGATAATTAAATTTGAAATGGAAATTGGAAAGTACACAAAGTATATGACTTGGACTTTCTAAATCTAATTGAATAATAGGATGCATGTCTTTAGAACCCCTTTCCATGTCAATGGATGTGAGTATGTTTAACATTGATTTATTAAAATTTCTTAAATGTATTAAATGATTCGTTTTATGCTACTTGTCCCTATCACACTAGTGAATGGAAAATCTTGAACCAAACAATCTTATTGATTAATTATGACTTAATTAAATGGTTTCAGGCTCAATTAGCCTTGTCCCACTAATGAAACATAATGGGTTGAACCTTATTAATTATATCTGACTTCATTATCAAAAAAGTATTTTCTTGACTTGATCTCACCATGGATTCCTAAGGGAATTCCTTAACCACTAAAGGACACCATTCTAAATTCAAGGATTCGGCTTGCTTAGGTCGAGACCCACATAGAACCTGATCTTTGTCTACCTTTTTATGCATTCATGACACTGTATGATTTCTCAGGTAGTACTATAGGATGCCTTGGGTACACTCCTGGGATCCATAATTGACAAGTAGGTTCCATGGTGAAACCCCATCGGGCACAGCCATTTATTAGCCCCGTCTTACCTTGGATAAACTCCTTAGACTTGATAGGTGTCTTATTGTGGAATTCCTTGGACTATGCTCCTTTGATTACAATCTTACACATAGCCAGACTATAGTCATTACTGAGTTGGAAACCCTTGAGGTCTATGTTTCCTTGGTTGTTACCTTGGAACTTTATTATTTAATGTCATTATGGTTTTCCTTGTTATATCTTGGAACCTTCACTATTTCTAATGTGTGACTTATTTATAAACTGGTAATAATCAAATAATGAATTGGTTACATGTTCAGACACCAGCCGAGGAATGAATAAGGTAATTTAATATTTCATTACATTTTAATTATATACTTCATATATGCATTTCAACTCATTTTTGTATTTTCGTCACAAAGGCCGGATGTTATATACACCATTGGTTGTGGCCCATTGAGATTTATTTCACACCCTCTATGGGTTTCGTTTGGTACCCAGGCCAGATTACATGAATAAAGGTGTTGATAAAGGGAAACGTATGGATTTGAAGACTTGATTTCATACTGTTTAGTATAGATTTTGATAGGAGATGACCCATATAGAGCTTGTCATTCTTGGGATAGTCTTTTGATTTCCTTAATACTTTTTTGGAACATGTTATATATATTTTCTTATATCCATGTTTTCTAGTTTCTAGTGACATGTTATATCATCTTCAGTTATTCTAGTTGATTCAATTATTTTTTTCCTTGTCTAACTACTACATTCATCTACATCTATTGTTTTCTTATATTACATTTTCCATTTACCTCTATTATTATTTATTCCTCATGATACACTCTATTAATGAGGGATTAGACTCCCCACATACATTCATTGGGCCCTCACTACTTGTCAGAAACCTCCGAAATTTAAAGATATGCGCTAGAGGCCATTGTTTCCCATGGAATTGGGGATGACCTCATTGATTGAAGGTTCAAAAATTCCAATTGGTTTCTAATGGATTTGTTCGTAGAATCGGAAACATCCAATGATTCCATATCCATTTGGACCAACATTCCAAAGGTAGGTGCTCATTAGTTGTAGACTGAGGAGGCTTAGGAATTTCCATTGGTCGAGAGGATGGGTGGTCGGACTAATCACACCTTTTGAGGGGAATTATTGTCTACTCCTGGACTCTCTTTATAGATTTATGTTATGTTTGTGAATCCTTATTACATTACCAAGTATAAAATGATATTTCCTTTAGATCTGACAATCAATGATTGATATCTAAAAGATTTAGAGAATCTTTTATATGTATTCGATGTTATTCATTGATAGAGAATAATTTGTATTTGTTAGAGATTATTAGTTAATGGTATCCTTCAATACATAAATGTCTCTTGGTCATTATGATAACCATACTGGTTTTAAATCCACTTAGTGGGGCACTAGAAGTTTGTTGTCATTCAGAATGACGTGAATTATTTTAGAGTTCAGATCATACCCGCAGATGGGCTACCTACATATCCTTTGTTTTGGAAAAAGGAATCAGAACCCACGTAGTTAGAGTAAGGTGGTATGATGTTTATTTATGATTTATGGCTCAAATAAAGGTGTCATAATTACTTTTACACTCTAAGCTCACATGAGTCATGCTCGGTGTGAGAAGCAAAAGGTATTGGTAAAACCAGACAATTGTGCCATCATAAGAAATGATATAGGGCTTATGTATGTATGAATGCCCAAATAGATAGAGATTAGGATTTAGTTCAGGGAAGAAACTCGGGAACAAGGTCCATAAAGGTATATGTACATCATGGAGATTTGGATACTCTAACTTGGGGCTTACTTCTGAGGAAGATGCCTAAATTAGAAGGGGACTTATGATTTGGTTTTACTCCTGATAAGGAAGCCAAGATCAAAAGTAAATTAAGACTGGTTAATAGAAATTAAGACTGGGGCTTACTCCTGAGAAGGAGGCCCAGGTGAATGGGATTTGAAAAATTAAGGGACTTGTGGGTTACTCTTAAAGAGGATGCCCATATTTGAGACTGAGGCTTATTCCTAAAAAAGGATACCCAGGTTAAGGGAATTACGTTTGGGGCATAATCTTGAAGAGGATGCCCAAATTTAGGAAATTATGACTGGGGAATACTCTTATGGAGGATGCCCATGTTAGGGGACTTGGATTGGGACTTACTCCTGAAAAGGAGGCCTAGGTTAGGGGAAATGGACTGGGACATACTCCTGAAAATTACGTCCATATTTTTAGACATTGAGACTGGGGCTTATTCCTTAAATGTAAGACCAGGTTAAGGAACTTGAGGCATATTCTTAAAGAGGATTCCCAGATTAATGAGGATTTGGGGCTTACTCCTAAGGAGGATTCCCAAATTAATGAGAATTTGGACTAGGGCTTACTCTTAAAAAAAGACCCATGTTAAGGATTATCTCATCTTAAAGGATGAGGTTGAATGAATGGAATCTATAACATTAGTGACATAAAGATATGTAAATCACTTGGTTTTAAGAGATGTTCCATAGAATTCCTTTTAGATAAGGAAGCCGACAAGGAAATCATTCCATAAATGGATTTGGAGAGAGTTTTAAAGTCTTAATATTGAAGAGGATAGGTGTATAAGCATAGGATAGGTTAAATAGGCATGAGGGGCACCCAAAAAGAAAGGGGCGCACAAGTACTGGTGGGCGTGCAAGTATTGTGTGGGCACGCAAGTCCTGGCCGCGCAAGTGTACCGACACGACACATGGGTACTTGCGCGATGATCAATCCTTAGGGTAGAACTTGTGCGAGGCTTGGCTAAAGCCTTTAATATTAACCCTAGAGACTTTTATAAGATAGGCGCGCAAGTTATGTGGAAGGGGTAAGGCGGCGCGCAAGTGTGTCCATTTCCCTTAAGGGTCGGCCACTTAGGCGCGCATGTGTTGACAAGTTTCAACACTTGGGCCTTCCTCCCCCTCTTTAGATCTTCCGTTCTAGGTAAGAAATTACCATATAAGTGTTTGGAAGCCTTGAGAAGAGACAAGGGCACCGGGATCTCAAATCTAAGGTTCTGGAATTTTTTGTCCCTTAACTGGGGGGCCCACAAGGGTTATTTATATGCTGGAGAAGACCCTGGATGAATTTCAAAGAAGGCATGCAAGTCACCTACGTGACCAATGGGTGGCGTGCAAGTATACTTGCACGACCCAAGTGCATTTGAATCTTGGTTCATGCCTTTGTCAATTTTTTATGTTTCTTCAAAGGATGAATCACTTTGGGTTCAATGTATTTTTCATTACATTCCTTTAGACTCTTTGATGGAAAGGAACATCAGCAAAAGGCCCCCCTCATAGTTGGATTCGAATGAAATGAGGATGTGACTCTGAGGAAAATGAACAAAACCAAAGAACATGTGCTGCGCAAGTGGTGAGCGCGCAGAGTGCAGCGCGCAAGTGTTGAACCGCGCAGGTGTCGACCCACAAGGGTGCGGCCTGGCCTACAAATACGTGGTCATTCTCATGCAAAGCCACTAGATATCTAATTTACGAGCTTTCACTACGCAAGTTGATTCCATCGCGCAAGTTACACTGTTTTCCTCTATTTCCTCGTTGTCGCGTTTCTGTCATGGTATATGGACTTGCGCGGTTATACCTGCGTGCCAAAAAACTTGTGCGACACATCCATACTTGTGCACCAAAATTAGAACTGTGCGCCTTAATTCGTTAGACATTTTTTAGAATTTCTTCACAAATATTATAAATAAAATAAACCCATTTAAGATTAAATTTATTCATACTTTGTGCAGATTCAATGGCTCCCAAGAGAATCGGAACGACTGATGAACTGGCTAGAAAGCGGATTGATGACATGATGAACTTTATTGGCCATGATTACTATGATATCTATGTCAACACTCTCCCAGATTTGGCCAAGTAGTTGAAGAAATATCAAGTGAATTTTACACAGAGCATCTACTGGGATCTGTATGTCCATGGTCATCTGCAAGGAGTCATCGTTCCAGATACAAATAACTATACTCCAGAGATGCAGCTGCACTGCTACTCTTCTATTTTGGTTATGTTGTTCATTAAGAGCAGCAACAAATGTGTGAACTTTCAAATTTTTCATTCATTCCATTTCCTTGCAGATATGAAAATGGAAAACCACTGGCTGATATGTTTTCCGCTGCCGTTTGATGCAGAGAAGGCTATCATGACATTAGAAACAATATCTAAAAAGGGCACTCTCTCCAAATGGCTCTTTACTTCCAATGATCCATTCTCAAATCCATATATCCATATTACAAGTCTCTTGGGTAGAAACCGAGTCACTGTTTGATCAGCAAGAAAATTTTCTCAAACCACACTCAAGAACATTCTTTTATAATTGTTCCAAGAAGAGCTGGTATCACAACATCTCTTATTGTATCCAGTTGAATGAATGAATTCCAGGTGGTTGCTGATGAAGCTCAGGATGCCGTAAGTCAAATGAAGAGTTATGTTGAAAGCCTTTTGTAATTTTTGAAAAAGAGAAGAGACTCCAGTCTATGGATGTCCTTCTAACTCTTGTGCATCAATGAAAAACACTTTCATCCTCAATAATTTGTTCATAACTTTTTTTCTATCTTCTTTACATTTTTAGCTAGTCCAATGGGCCTAGTAATCATAATATGATTTTTACTAGGATTTATTATAAATAACCCTACAAACTTTGAATATTTTTATTTCTATTACCTAAATCATACAAAATATATGATTAGTGAGCTAGAACATGACTTTTATTCAGAGTTCCCTTTCTTTTGTGGGCAGATTAAAGTCATGCATGTCGGACATAAAAAGGATAATGTTTAAGGTCAAAATAGCATTGACCGAATGTATTAAAATTGACTCAATTAATTTAAAATTTATATGAAAACATATTACCACACTCAAGTATGATGGAAAAAATGTAAACCATGACTTAAGAAATTTTGAATATGAGGAATGATATGAAAAAGTGCTAAAAGGAATTTAGAAAACGTAGTTCCCAATAATGAAGTTACCATTATTTAACAAACGTATTAGGGGGTTGAATTATTCAGGGCCACCTAAGGGCATTGGCTGCATAGTCACATAATGAAATCCTTTGGCTGAAAGGTCTGTTATGTAGACTTCTTATGCAAAGCCGCCTAAGGGAACGTGCTGCAGAGTCAGGAAAAAGAACTCATAGAAATTTACTTTTCTACTGCTAGAAAGCTGGTGGAAGTTTATGGGGATTCAAATTTTCCAAAGCATAGTGTTTGTTGTATGGAGAGAGGTACTTAAATATGGAGAAGATATATCCAAACAAGATTGTCCAAGAACTGGATGAATGTCACTCCTACAAAGGTCTGACCCAAATGTAGGGAAGAGAAATAAAAACCATAGACTTGAATACTTTCATATCATGAAAAAGAACATGAATCAAATATGTTATGTATGGCTATTTTTTGCGGATCCTTGCATATTTTTTATAAGATCAATAAGGACAAAAAGTGGTTTTCTTCCAAATAATGAATCTACCATCATCTGACAAACCCGTTAGGGGGTTGAATTATGCAGATCCACCTAAGGGAATTTGGTGCATAATTAAATAATAGTATCTTTTGGCCGACAAGTCTGTTATGTAGACTGTTTATGCAAGGCCGCCTAAAGGCACGTGCTACATAGTCAGGAAAAAGAACTCTCAGAAATTAGACATCTTGTGACCAAAAGTCAAGAAAAGGCGTAAAGAAGATCTGAAAATATTTAAGGTTAGGATTATGACACATAAAGATGGGTATTGTCCAATGTATGCTGAGATACACAGATCAATGTTAACCATAATCATGTTGTGGCGGGGTCCTGAATTGAAATATTGGACTTCACTACGTATCACATAAGGATGGGAATCAAGTCATACGTAGTTCTTGAAATACATTTTAACCTCATGTGGGATGAGAGTATAAGAGATCACAGTTTAGGTTCATAGAACTCAGACCATTATAAAAAATACACAGTGTGTGTTTTCACAGGGACTTTTCAGCCAGGGGACCACTACCACCAACATTACGATTTTTATTTCATAAAAACAACCCAACTACAAATTTTCACCCAACAAGGTCCCCCCTATGGTGGATGAAAATAATTCAATCCAGGTGCGTCACCCCTAATCAAATTTACCCCCTCTTGTCTAATAGGTGACACCTTATCCAACCAAACCATAGTATCTCCAGGGACTGCAATCGATGCGAAGTAGTCCGTAGCTTTATTCCCTTCCCGACAAGTATGAGTTACCCTGATATTGTTCCCCATGATGACCTTGCACTACCTAATAGTATAGGATATCCACCACAGTGTTGTACCTTGGCCATGAAATGCATCATGTATAATTTTTGAATCTGTTTCAATCTGCTCCATGACCAAGCATCTATTCATACACAACGACACCCCTGACAGCACTGCCAAGGCCTCTGCCTACACTGAGCTCCCCCTCCCATAGTGTATAGAGAAGGCCATCAACACACTACTGCAGCCATCATGTAGCACCCCCTCCCCGCATGATCTCTACAGTGCACACTCCATCGATGTTCAACTTCAAACCTCCTGCCGGAGGGATCCACCGAACCCATGTCCCCCGCCCCTGGGAAGTCCTCTACCCAACCCTCATCCCAGATGAGATCAACAAATGTTTGTAAGGAACTTCCTCCCCAATTACTGCAATACCCACTAGTTCAATCAACAAAAACCTTACCCTTGCCACCACCACCCTCCCAGTGGACACGATTCCCTCGTACCTAGAATGATCCCTCGCTTCCCAAAGTACCCAGCAACCCGCATTGTAAAACAGAGCTCGGGCCTCTTTCTCCTCCACGTTGCCATCACACCCCTGGAACCAAAGTCCCAAAAACTTATCCCAAGTGTCAACATCAAGAGAATAGCCTATGTTCATTCACAGAATGTTCCATACCACTCAAGCCCATTCCCCCTCAAAGAAGATATGCTCCATACTCTCCTCCCTCATCCGTTTACAACACTATCACCCAGACGCCAGGTTAATACCCAATCTTTTGATATTCTCATCTGAAGTAACAACCTTTTTCTTGATCCTCCACGTTAAAATATTCATTTTTTGAGGGGACCCTTCTACTCCACTCCACCCTATTCCTTGACTCCTGTAGTCGCTGCTCATTAGAACTCCTATTAAATTCTTTCGTATTGAACCTACCCGACACTGATGGCATGAACACACACCTATCCCTCTCCTGCTTGATCACAACCGAATCAAATACCCTCCGAGAGTCCACGTCCAGCACCGCTCGGAAGAACAGGGGATGTAACTTTTCCTCCCTAAAGGAAATAAGTGGGGCTGGACACCCCGGAAAAGCATGCACCCTCCCTGACCAGTTGTAATCCCAGAAGCGGAACCTCCCCTCCCCAATAATCCACTGAGAACAGTGCTTCAACCTCGGGACGATATTACTCACCTCGGACCACATGGAAAAACCTCTTGCCGGATGGTCGGTGATGCCAGCCTCATACCTACTCAGCATACACCTGCCCCACAACGTCTCTCCCTCGATAATTTCCCATGAAAGCTTCGCACGTACTCCATGCAATGTATCTTCAATACTCCTGACATTGATCTATCCTTCGTTGATCGGCCTCACCATTTTCCTCCACGAGACCCACTGTCTCTTCCCCTCAAGAGAAGAATCCCAAATTAAACGAGCGAGCACCCTGTCTATGGAACGGATGACCCCCTTCGGTACGTTAGTAGCCACGATAGCATGCACTGGTATAGCTGCGATCACACTGTTCACTAATGAAATTTGTCCCCCAAAGGATAGGAAATTATTTCTCCAATCCAGTATACAATCCATCATCTTGTTCACCACCTTGTCAAAGTCCCTGTTCCGTAGCCGACCGGTAGACACCGGAGCCCCCAGGTACTCCATCGGTAAGGACCCTTTCCCCATGCCCAACGTATATCTCACACCTTCCACCCAATCCTCTTCGCACGAAGTGGAAATATAGAAATAGCTCTTATCTCGGTTCACCAACTGGCCACTGCATTTACAGTACTCCTTCAGTATATCGTTGATCTCCCTCACCGACCTCACCCCGGTATTCATGAACAAGATTGTATCATCTGCGCACATAAGGTGAGATAACGCGAGGCCCCCATGTCTCCTACGGAACGACAAGATTTCCCCCTGCCTATCCACCTATTTTTCAATATACTAAAAGTATCTTACTTCAGAATGAAAATAATGGGTGATAAAAGGTCCCCTTGCCGCAAGCCGCGAACGGATTTGAAGAGTCCGTTCATTATCCCCAAGAAGGACACTGCCTTCCACGGCGAACTAACGCACCTGAAGAAGATGTCGCACACCCAGGCCGAGAACCCAATCCTCTGGATAACTCCATTCATGAATCCCCATTCCATTCTATCATAAGCTTTACTCATATCCCGTTTTACCGCCATATTAGCTCCCCGAGCCTTCATGTTCATATCCCTCATCAACTCTTGTGCCAGTGCCATAGCTCCCTGTATCGACCTCCCCTTTACAAATCCATGTTGTTCTGCAGATACCCACCTCAGAAGATAACTAGACAGTCGTTTGTTGATCAATGCCTCCAATACATTATAATGAAAATTTCACATACTAACCAGTCGATAGTGGTTAAGAGATATGGGGTCTTTGCACTTAGGTAAAAGGACCATGGTTTTTGCTGCCGGTACCCGATGAAGGACACCCCTGCAGAAGAAATCCTTAATTGCCAGCACCAGATCATTTTTCACGAACTCCCAGCAAACTCTGTAGAAACTCCCCAGGAAACCATCCGGTCCTGCGGCATTATCCAGGTTCAACTGCCACAATGCCGCCTGCACCTCCACTTTGTCCGGAATGACTTCAAACTATTCATCCTCCTGCATGGATACAACCTCTGTAATCGCCTCCCATAACTGAGATTCTCCAGTAGGGTACCCCCCTGGCCAGTACCTCTCGGACCAGCCAGGAGATCCTTAAAGTGCTCCAAGTCTAGTCCCCCAACCACCTCCCTATCGTCCGAGAAAGAACTATCCTCCAAAGCCAGTTTAGGCTTCACCACTCGACATCTCTTCTTTATGCATACATGGAAGTAAGACGAGTTCCTATCCCCATCTCTGACCCATCTCACCCTCGACCGATCCCTTTCCCTATGTTCCTGGAAAGAAACCTCACAGCCAAGTCCCCTTTCTTCTCCGAAAGCTCCTCAAACACCACATTGTCCCACCTACCTTCCAGACTTGCCTCCAGCTGCTCAATATCTATTTTGTAGGATTCCACCTCCCTATCCCATGCTGGTAAAGAACTTGCCCACCACATGAGATCCTGTTTAATCCGCCGCAACTTTCAATGTAAAGCCACCCATGTATGCCCCCTAAAAGTCTCTCCCCAAACCTGTGAAACCAACCTAAGGAAGGCCGGGTCGTCGATCCAAATCTTGTTGAATTGAAAGACATCCTGAGTCCTCTCAACCCTAACAAAGGACAGAAGGAGCAGTGAGTTATTAGATCCCCCTGAGCCAAATGAAGGACTTTCACCTCTCCCAACACCGCGAAGGCATGAAAGTTCACAAAAAACCTGTCTAACCTGGCCCAACTACGACTCCCCCTTCTGTAGTTGTTACACCTAGTGAAAGGGTATCCTAAGAAGCCAAAATCCCTGAGACCCCTCCCCGCCATGCACTGTACAAATTTCATGGTCGCCCGGCTCTAGAATGCACCCCTCCCCTTCTTCTCAGCAGGTCCCGCTATAATGTTGAAGTCCCCACCCACCAACCAGGGCATACTCCCCAGGTCAGACTCAGCTAGCTCCGCCTAAAGCACCTCCCTCTGACGTGCATCACAGCTCCCGTAAACAATCGACATGAACCACTCCAACCCATTCCAAGCCACCTTTGACGTAAAAACATGTTCCCCTACCTTCCACAGATCCACTGAAACCCCTCTCTTCCAGAACATCCATATGCAGTTATCCAACGAGGCTGCATGCATGGCTGCATGCATCATCAGCCTATGAGAAAAATCTTGAAACTTATCACACCTCTGTTTGTGCTAAATAACGGAAACCATGATGACTTTGTGCTTCCTAACCTCCGAAACAATGTAGTATGTTTTAACCCTAGCCCCAATGTTGCGGGAATTCCAAATGAGTATTGGAGGCATTAATCCTCATTCATCCTGGTACTGGCCCCAGGAGAAATAGCCCTTCGAGAAGGGGAGATGGACCTCACCCCACCAAGTAACTTCTTCCTCATCATCCTGGTGGTCACCCCAGGACTCACTCCTTGCAACCCAGATCGAGAGAATGACCACCTGCGAGGCGGGGAAGCAACGCCTTGCAGACCACCAGCGCCCCTGGATGTCCCACCATCCTCCACTGAAACTAGCACTGAGACTCGATACTCCGCTGGTCAAGACAAAACTGGGGAAGAAACTACCATCTCACTGCTAGATCCCTCAAGCAACCGCATTCCTATCCCAGGAAGCCCATCCAAAGTACCACCGTCCTGAGACATCAACCCTGCACAGAGACCACCCCTGGGAAAAGCCACTACAAGCTCACCATCCCCAGAGCCCGGTCGAGGCCTACCACGGCTAGCCCCAGGTTACGGAGAATAAGGGACATACGGCAGACCAAGCAACCAGAGACACCTAAAAAAAGTCCCTAACACATCCCCGGAGGCCGACACGGGGTCTTGAGGAGCTAGCACAGGTTGACAACAACTAGAAACGATTGAGGAGCCACTAGAATCAATAGGACCAACTCCCTGAACAAACTCCCTCCCTTGGGCGAGGCAGCCGCACACCGGCACCAAAGCTGAGGGCACAGAGTGCCCAGGACGAACCCTCTCAGGCCGAGCAGCGCGCCTGGAGCCTGCATCTTAACGGGGTATACCAAGATGTTTGTGGTAGGACTGTACAGAGTGACCCTGAAACAAACAAGCCGAGTAGTACCATGGGAACACCGGAAAGACAACATCTTGCACCCACCCCACAACAACCAGCACATATAAAGTGATCTTCTCCTGAACCGGCAATGAGAGGTCCAACTCCACGCAGATCCTAGCCACCAGGGTCTTCGCGCCAGTCACTGTGGACTCTTCCGAACATAATAAAACCCCCATAGCATCCCCGATCGCCTTTAGGAAGGCACCATTTCGAAAGGGTAAACGTAGACCATGTAAACTGAGCCAAACTGCCACCTTCGATCCTTCCCTATCCTGATGCGCCTCCATCGACCATCATGAAAAACTGAACCTACAGCGCCGAAAAGCCCTAGGGGCCCTGACCACGCTTGCAAAAAATCTACCCCCAGGGCTAACACCACACAGAAGGAGCCCCGATGCAGCACCGACAACCGAGCACCCCCCTGCAAACCCCAAGAATCAAAAAACTGACAGAAAACAAGGAGAGAGGGATTGAGAAACCCAAACCTGGGGTTATGAACAAAATACTTAGGGCTGGATTTGAGGGACACATGAATGTTCCTACGTATCCTATAAGGATGGGAATCAAGCCCACGTAGTTCTGGAAATACCCTTTGTACAAATTTTGATCGTACATGTAAAGGGTGAAAGGGAACTTTAGTGCAATGATGGTTTAACCCAAGATAAAAGGTTCAGGTATTTCCATGTATGCACATAGTATTTGGAATATGACATGATTGAAAATCAATGTAAATAATGATTCCCTCTCTGGTGAGGGTATAAAAGAATATGGTAGTTTATTGTCTTACAGGACAGAAATTTTGTATAGTTTAACGTCATATAGCAAGGACGAAGGTGAACCAATGTAAAGATATTGATTTTGGGGGTGGTTTCAAGATCAACATCGTATGAGATGGAGGTGAACCGATGTGAATAGATTGGGTTTGGGCTTCAACCTTGGGAGGTTGCCTACGTACCCATCCTAGAAGGCAAAGAACAAAGTCAGCATAGTTCAATTATAGAATGAATTAGTGATCAAGTTGTTCTTGGGGACAATGACATAAAAAATGGTGTTGGGACTTACACATGGTTAGCAGCCCAGAGAGGGTGTTATGGTTGATGTTTTCTCTAAGCTCATGTGAGTCATACTCGGTGTTAGAAACAAGAGGTAGCAACAACCTTAAAGATGCACAATTTAATGTCATGTAAGACATATGGAGGGAGTGTGCAGTTTAAAGTCTTGCAGTTGGGACTTTTGGTGCTGCACAGTTTAGTGTCATGTAGCAAGGACAAAATATATTTTAACGTCATGTAAGACATATTAAGGAATTTCTGTATAGTTTAGTGTCATGTAGTTAGGACGATGGTTACAATATAGTTTAATGTCATGTTGGACCAAAAAGGGGAACTGTACAGTTTAATGTCATGCTGTAAAGACAAAAGAGGACACAGTTTAACATCATGTTGGACGTATTAAGGACCTTTTCACAGTTTGACATCATGTTGGACAAAAAAGGGAACGATACAGTTTTGCGTCATGTTGGATGAAAGTGTGAATAGTTTAAGGTCATATGCATGGACCATTTCTGTATAGTTTAACGTCGTATAGGACTATGAAAGGGAATATTTTAACATCATGTTGGACGAAAGTGCGACTAGTTTAAGGTCAAATGCATGGATCGTAGATGGTGTAGTTTAACGTTTTGTGGAACGATAGTGCAAATAGTTTATTGTCAAATGCTTTGACCATGGAAGAGAACACAGTTTAACATCGTGTTGGATGAAAGTGAAAATAGTTTAAGGTCATATGCATGGGCCATTGGTTATGCAGTTTAATGTCTTGCTTGATGTAAGGGACTTATGTAAAGTTTAGGGTCATGTAGTTAGGAAGTCACAGTTTAACATCATGTTGGACGTATGTGCCAATAGTTAAAAGTCGTATGCATGGACCTTGGATGTATTTTGTGTTCATACAAAATATTTCGTAAGAAATATGTCATTGGTTGGAGTAGTTATGAGTTCTCCATCCATTTAGATTAAAGAATAAGCTTCATTGGAGTATAACTTATGTATTGAATAAGGTCCTTCTCATTTTGGTTCAAGATTGGGAGGTTTCTTTCCTGGTATCATTGGAGTTCTGATAACTAATACCAATTATCCCTAAACGAATGAATGAAGACGGACTTTTTTGTTGAAAGATCATGTTATTCAATTCTGATAGAGTTCCAAGTGTTGTAGGATGCACAACCTTTTCACATCTAACCATTATAATTCATCCAACCGCTTTTGATATTGTTCATCTATATATGAATGATCACAAATGGCTACTCTGAGCAAGGGTAGTTGAACCTCAACTGGCAAGACTGCTTCCGTTCCATATACCAATGAATATGGAGTTTACCGCGTTGCAGTGCGGGTGGTGGTCTGATAAGCCCATAAAGCATGAAAGAGTTTATCAGGCCATGACTTCTTATCTTTATCCACCATCTTTTAAAGTATATTTGATAGAGTCTTATTGAAATCTTCTACATGGCCATTGGCTGCTACATGATACTGAGATGAATGGTTGGATTTGATGTTGTATTCTTGATACAACTTCCTCACCTTGGATGAACAGAAGTTGGTGCCATTGTCCATCAATTTGGTATGAGGGACACCAAATATGGTAATGATGTTAGACTTGATAATGATAAAAATGATTTTATAACTAACTTCATTGAGAGGTATTGCCTCTGCCCATTTGGAAAAGAAGTCAGTAGCAGTAAGAATATACTTAAATTGCTTTGATGTAGTTGAAGGATAAGGTCCCACCACATCCATTCCCCATGTGGAAAATCACCATGAGTATTTAGCTGTATGAAGCAACTCTGGGGGTTGATGAATGAAATAGGCTTGTACTTGGCATGAATGACACATCATTGATAAATCAATACAATCATGTATCATTAAAGGCCAAAAGTATCCAAGCCTTCAATTTGATCAGATAGTTTATGTCCAGATTGGTGGGCACCACAAAATCCTGCATGCACTTCTTTCATGACAGCCATAGTCTCTTCACCATAAATACATATTAAGAGAACTCCATCAAAAACACGCTTGTAGAGAATTATCTCTAGGTGAACTGGGCCATCATAAAGAGTAAAATTGAACACATGTCGCCAGATTTTTTCTTTCTCGACTCTATCAGGTGGAATTATTCCATTTTGAAGGTATTCCCTGATAGGTACCATTCCTCCTTTAGTATGACCTTATGGTTCAGGAATGGGAATAATTTCATTTATTTCCTCTGTTCTATTTTGAACATAAGGTGAAATTGTACGATTGTGGGAAATACTGATGGTTGTCTCGTCCAGATTTTGATCCGCCAGAGCTGTTGCTATATTAGCCATTGCATCAGCTTGGGCATTTTGTGATCTTGGGATATAAGAAAATGTTTTTTCCAAAGGGAATTCCGCCATTAACACTCTGACGTAATCATACAAAGGGATTAGTTCTTCTTTTCTGATGGAATAATCCTCATTGACTTGTTTGATTACCAGGTATGGATCACCTTTCACCTTTAAGTGATTTCCTTGTGCTTGAAGCACCAAATCCAAGACTGTGATGAGAGATTGGTATTATGATTCATTATTTGTATCGCCTCACAACAATGAGAAAGAATAAGGTAACACTTCCTTTTCTGGAAAAATGAGCACAATTCCTAAGCCAACTTTGATGTATTTAGGATTTTCCATTTTCCTCCCTATTGGACTTCTGGAAGCACCATCAATGTACATTTCCCATGTTTCAATACTTTCTTGAATAAAGAATACTTTCTCATCAGGAATTTCAATATCTGAATATGTATATTCTACTGAAGGATGTTCAGTAAGGAAATCAGCCAGAGCGTGGCCCTTTATTTCCTTTTGAGACACATATTGAATATCAAATTACTGCAAAATAACTGCCCACCTTGCCAGACGTCCTGTAAGCATTGGACGACTAATGATGAATTTGAGTGGGTTATTACGAGATACCAATTGGACATCATGATGTTTCAGGTAGTTTCTCAACTTCTTAACTGCAATGATTAATGCTAGGCAGTACTTATCAATACTTGAGTATTGGGTTTTTGCTTCAAGAATAGTCCCACTAAGATAGTGGAGTCTGTTTTCATTCCCAGCATCATTCATTTGAGCAAGAAAGGCACTCAAAGATCTCTCTTAAGCTGTCACATAGACGATAAGTGGTCTTCCTTCAATAGGTGGCATTAAATATGGTGGACTCAAGAGATACTTCTTAAGAATATCGAATGCTTCTTGAAATTCTTCAGTCCACTTGTAAGTGACTCCCTTCTTCATCAATTTGGTGAAGGGTAAACATTTTCCAACCAAATTGGCGATGAAACACCGAATATAGGCTAAGTTTCCATGAATTCCTCTAAATTATTTCAAATTTCGAGGGGGTGAAATACCAAGGATTGAATTTTTCTTCTCATTATCAACTTTGATACCACGATGGCGTACAATAAATCCGAGAAATTTCCTTAAGGTTACCCCAAAAGAACATTTTAAGGGGTTCATCTTCAAATTATGTTATCGAAGTTCGTGGAATATGATTTCAAAATCATGCAAGTGATTAAAACATTGCCTATATTAGACCACCAAACCATCCATGTAACATTCAACAAACTCCCCTAAAAAGGGTTTGAAGATACGATGCATGGCACGCTGATATGTTGTGCCTACATTCTTCAGGCCAAAGGTCATTGCCCGATAGCAAAACACACCCGGAGGGGATCTGAAGGCTATAGATTCTTCATCTTATGGGGCCATTCGAATTTGATTATACCCAAAATATCCATCAATGAAGGAATGTTCTTCATAGCCAGCTGTTGCATCAATTAATAGTTCTGTAATCGGAACTAGGAAATCATCCTTAGGACAATGCCGATTAAGATTTATAAAATCAATAAAAACTCCAATTTTCCCATTCTTCTTTTTCACTGAGACAATATTAGCCAACCACTTGGGATATTGAACTTCTCTGATGAAGTTATATTTGATAAGCTTATCAACATCAGCCTCAATTTTGGAAGCATAGGTTGGGTGTTTTCTTCTAGCAGCTTGTTTGAATCCTCAATATTCTTCAGGAAAACCCAAATGATGAGTGGAAACATCAGGATCAAGACCTGGAGTCTCTTTATAGTTCCAAGCAAACATATCTCAATTTTTTTTAAGAACGAAATATACATCTCTTGTTCTTCAAGATTCATGGCCACACTAATTAAAGTGGGGTGTGGATCTTCTTTTATACCCAGATTTATTTCTCTGAGTTCATCCACAGTGGTAGAGATACCCTCTTCAAATGCTGGAGAAGCATCCCGGAGATCTTCCTCTTCTTCTTCAAAATGTGTTATTTCTTCTGTTTCTACTTTCATAGTAGATGATGAAGTAGAATTTTCATGATCAGAATAGACGTTAAAATTTGCACATCTTGAAGAAAAGCTTCCATTTCTGACCCGATTGATGATGAAGGGTCTTCTTTGGGTAATAAAGAGGAGATGATGGATTGAGAATCGACATCATCATTCACCTCTAACAATGCTATAACTTCTTCTAGCCTGGTTGGAAATGTATAGACTTGCTGGATTTTAGCAATGAAATAAAGACATCTCCATTTGAGCTTTCATCGTTGCTTGGTGAATCACCACTTTCTCCCATACTGTCTATCTTGATTGTCATGATTGAAATTATGGAGGTTTCCCTAAGATTATTTTGATTTGGGTCTATCCTGTCAATTTGACTAATAGGAAATACATAACCTGTACTCACATGTACTAATGGGTTTACTGGAATCTTTTCCAAACCATATGGAGCATTAACTTTGTTAATCTCCTTTGTTGTGGATTCCTCCTTTCACTTCATGTGGTAGAATTCCGCCTTATTGTATTGAGATTCACATGTTTTGAATGGGGCCTTATCACCATACAATGTCCCAACATGACCATCAAAACAATATTTGAGACATTAATGGTATGATGAAGGGATAGCCGCATGTTGATGTAGCCAGGGTATACCAAGAAAGATGTTGAAGGCTGAGTCTTGATCAACAATCATGAAATATGAATTTGATACAAGATCTCCAAACTGAGTTCTAAGTGTAATCATTCCCATTGGTTCTTGTTCATTTTTATAATATCCTTGGAACATCATAGTAGAAGGAGATAAATCAGATTCTGTGAGGCCAAATCAACGAATTTTATGAATGGGCATGAGGTTGACTCATGAACCATTATCAATGAAAGATCTTTGGATGTCTACACTATTGACCTTTCCAGATAAATAAAAAGGTATAATATGTCCATGCACGAAACCATCTTCATCTTCATCTGTGAAAGATATCACTGCATGGCATTCTGAAAGATTATTCTCTACATGGTAGGATTCCTCTGCAGCAATTTTAGTTTCAACCTCTTGAGGACTTGACAATGCCTCAATGAGTGCCTCCCAAAGATACTTTGATAAATTCAAGGCATCCAGAATTGATAACTTATCTGGTACTTGGGCCAGGTGTTTCAATACATCATACTTTTGATCTGAAGGTCTGTGTTTCCCAACAGGAACATGTGGTTTAGCAAGTTCCATGAAATTTGATGCTTTGGAAGTTGATGCATCTTTTATCAAGGTAGGAGTTGGTAATACTCCTGGCTTTGGAAGGTTAGACCGAATAGGTCTATTTACTTGCTGAGAATAAGAAGGTGGAACCTCCAACCGATCTTCTAGAATAACTATGCCATACTGAATCGGCCTTGTTTAGAAGAACTTTCTTGTTCTTGTTGAGCTCATTGAAGATCTCTACCACGAGTTTCTGTTGCATACATAGTTCTAGTAGGGGTAGAATTGGAATAGTGGCCTCTGAAAGATCTACGTCTTCCCCTATACCCTGAGCCTCTGGAACTTCTTCTGATTCCTCTGTTTTATATTGAGAACCTTGGTTCATCGAATTTGAATCTATGACTGGAATAAGGATCTATTAATTGAATCATATTAACAGAACCAAAGATTAACTCTTCATCCGATGAAGACTCTGCCTGACTATCCAATTTAGGATATGACGTTTGATGGGGTAGTGCCCTTTGCTTCGAAGTTGATGGCATAAAATCTGCCAGAGTCAAGGATAACTTGGGCTTTGGTAGATACTCATCTTCTTCTAATTCTTCTTATTTCTTTGAATTATGCCATTTCTTTGAGGATTTTTCCTCTGATGATAAAGGTCTTACTGCGGTATTAATGGCAGAAGACACAATTGGTTTCTTCAATTTTGTTTCCAAAATAGCATGAGTTCAGTTGATCGTTTTTCTGACCATCCAATCATCATATTTTTGTGCATTTTTGTTCTTGACTTCTTTCCACTCGCCTTCCTCCTCTGGATCTGTAGGAGTAACACATGCTACCTGAGTTGAAGAACCTTTCAGTTTGACATGTCCCAAATCAACCATTTTTTTCAGGAGGTCTTTGAAAACAAAACACTCTTGAATGGGATGCCCCAACGTCTAATGAAAGGGGAAATAATTGGGACAACCTTCATCTCCTTCCTTGTTTGGCCTCTTGGGCCTTGGAAATTGAACCAAATTATTTTTCAGATCCGAAATGAAATAACAAGGAACTTGTTCATTTTGGAACGAGTAAAAGTTTCTCTTCAAATACTCAAATTTTATTCTTCTTTGATCTCTTTGATCATCTTGAAGAAACAACCTCTTTTGTTGGCACTCAGGAGGTAGAGCCCTTTGAGAAGATGAAGGTTTTGAAGTAGCAGTAGGTAGAGGTTCTTGTTTAAGCATAAATGTATTAGTCTGTACATTACTTATTCTCCTTCCTAGAGTTGATGGAATTACATGAGCTTTATACTAAGTCTTTATAAGAGAATATTAAATATGTTGAGCGATTGAAGTAAGGTCTCGAAACCCTTCGGTGTATTTCGTAGGGATCAGAGGTGTATGCAAATCATCATGTAAATTTTCCACACAGATTAGCAACAATTACTCTTGAGGGAGTGCTAAGCTTAGAGAATATATTAATCCCTTCCAGCAAACAATGAAATATGAGACCCTTTCATTCTCCTTTTGCATACAGTTTGTAAGATCAAAAACTATTGTCTTTGGAAATGTTGAGCTGAATAGAAGAAGGAATATTTGGTGAAGATCCTCCCATCCGGTAATTGACCGGGATTGCAAGCTCGTGTACCAAAAAAAAGCAGGTCCTTGTAATGACTATACAAAACACCCGAGCATAACTTCTTCTTGTTGCTGAAGGGTTCCCATCATAGGATCACAATGAGAAACAAAATGTGTTAAGTGTTGCTCTGGGTATCTTGAACCATTAATGATTGGGAATGTGGTACTTGCAAAATTTGAAGGGGGAGGAATTACATCAACCCATTCAGGGTAAGCTCTCTTTTCTTGTTGAATTTTAGCACGATTTCCCTCCATATTTCCAACTGAGATGTTATTGACTCAATAGTATTTATTAAGTTTATGAAACATCTGGTTGAGCATGGACCTGAACATGTGCAATGACTGGAGCTGGTACAGATGTGGTGGCTGATACTGCAACTGATAGTAGCACCGCCAATTGTTGTTGCACTTGACCCATAGGACTAGACCTGTGGGGGTGTACTGATAAAGGAGGATATTCTTGATCCATCTTAGTAGCCATAAAAAATTCCTTTGACTAACTGACTCCATCACGCTTAGGAGGAAGACTACCCTGAAGTAATTTTACATTCATCCTCATCAATTCCTTTATTTCTTCCTCTTGTTGTGAAAATCTTTTCTCTAGTGAGAGAGATTGACCTTCTCCAGAGGAATGTTATGTAACCTGATTATTTCCTTTCCCCTTGTTGGATCCCTTTCGGAGAGGGGGAAGTGGGTTACTTGAAGGATTACCTAGGTTCTGAGTAATCCTTTGATTTTTTGTACGCACACCTTCTTTATTTGGGTCTGTGCGTACAAATTCTTGAGAAAGAACCTATTCATCCGATCCCTCTGAATGAACCTCATCTGGTAGATCAGAAATAATGAAATTAATGACATTAATTGATGCATAATTCATTGCATCCCTTCTATCGGTATTTCTTTGATATTGTCATGTTCCATGTTTCTGATGAGACATTTCCATTTGTTGATTCAATCCCACATGAACTTCTTGATGAACCGTAATTTGGAGGGAATGTCCTGATAATTTTGATATTCGTTCCTCTTGAGGCTTCTTCCCTAATAGAGAGAAGTCTGACTTTCTCTGAGAAAGAGATTGATGATTTGAAAAAGTTCCCATTCTGGTGGACTGGGGTTGTTCATGCTCAACTCCTCAAATCCAATTTGTTGATTCCAAGGGTTGAGTTAAAAGAGTCCCCAGTCTGGCAAGATGGGGTGGCTCTTGAGTTGTTATATCCGAGGCCTTCTTGAAATCTCTCCTGATCTTGCAGACTTTAGTCTGGAAATTAGCTGGATGCATCAACCTGCATCCACTTTTATCACTCGACTCAAAAGACCATTGGATGATTTTTGACGCTTCTGTCACTTGGTGATGTGCTTGATCCAAACGAGAGGCATGTTCAATATTCTAATTTTCTTGATGTAGGAGTAATTTAACAACTTGTTCTCTGTTTGCTTGATTTTGAGAGGAACTAGTTGAAGACTGTTCTTGGGAATGCTTTTGATTACAAACAAAACCCATTGACTGTGGCTGGCCATGGGCAATAACATTGCATGAGACCATTTTTGGCAGGCATTGCTGACTGGAGAGCATATTGAAATGTAGTGCTCCACGAACACCCCATCCCCTATAAATACCAGATGGGTCATTGGCAATTAACTGGCGCAATCTTCTTAGTGCGCCAAGGCATGAACGCTAAAGGGCTCTCTGCTGCTTTTCAACCTTCAGATACCGAGAAACTGAGAGAGATGCCAAGTCAATTTGGCATTGTAACCCTTATATTATCTTGATATGATTTTCATATTCATCCTAAGATAATATTTTCTTTTTCATTTGACAAATATTTTTCCATATGTTGAGATGAAATATCATGAATTCCATCTTCCGTCAACATCTCTGGAATTTCATTAATTTGGGCATCCTCATTAGGAGTAAGCCCCAAGTACTCATTAATCTGGGCATCCTCATTAGGAGTAAGCCCCAATATACTTAACATTGGCTTCCTTTTAGGGAATAATCCCGAGTCTCAAAGTCTACAAATATGGGCCTCCTTTTCAAAGGTAATTCCCATACCAAGTCCCCTAACCTAGGCCTCCTTTTCCGGAGTAAGTCCTAGTACAAGTCGCCTAACCTAGGCATCATACTTAAGAGTAAGCCCCAGTAATAATTTCAAAAATTTCGGAATCCTCCAAAGGAGTAATCCCCAACCTTAATTCCATTAACCTAGGTTTCCTATTCAGGAATAAGCCCCAATCTCAAATATGGGCATCCTTTTGAGGAGTAAGCCCCAAGTCCCTTAATTTTTCAAATCCCATTCACTTGGGTCTCCTTCTCAGGAGTAAGCCCCAGTCTTAATTTCTCTTAAGAAGTCTTAATTTACTTTTGATCTGGGCTTCCTTCTCAGGAGTAAAACCCAATCATAAGTCCCCTCCTAATTTAGGAATATTGCTCAAGAGTAAGCCCCAATATAGAGTATCCAAATCACCATGAAGTAAATATACCTTTATGGACTTTGTTCCTAGGTTTCTTCCCTGAATTAAATCCTAATCTTCATCTATTTGGGCAGTCATACATACATAAGCCCCATATCATTTCTTATGATGGCACAATTGTCTGGTTTTACCAATACCTCTTGTTTCTCACACCGAGCATGACTCACGTGAGCTTAAAGTGTAAAAGTAATTATGAAACCTTTCTTTGAGCCATCAATCATAAATAAAAATCAAACTCCCTTACTCGAACTACATGGGTTCTGATTCCTTTTCCAAAACAATGGATACGTAGGTATCCCATCTGCGGGTATGATCCCAACTCTGAAATGATCCATGTCCTTCTGAATGACAATAAACTTCAAGTGCCCCACTGAGTGGATTTAAAACCAGTATGGTCATCATAATGACCAAGATACTTTTATGTATTTAAGGATACCATAGAATAATAATCTCTAACAAATACAGATGATTATCTATCAAAGAAGAACCTCTAATACATATAAAAGATTCTCTAAATCTTCTACATATCAATCATTGATTGTCAGATCTGAAGGAAAGCTAATTTTATACTTGGTAATGTAATAAGGATTCATGAACATAACTTAAATCTATAAAGAGAGTCCCATAGTAGACAACAATTCCCCTTAGAAGGGTGTGATGAATCCGACCTCCCATCCTCTCGACCAATGAAAATTACTAAGCCTCATCAGTCCACAACTAATGAGCGCATACCTTTGGAAAGAAGGCCCAAATGGACTTGGAATCATTGGATGTTTCCAGTTCTATAAACAAACCCGTTAGAAACTAATTGGAATGTTTTAACCTTTAATCAACGCGGTCATCCCCAATTCTAGAGAAAAAAAAGGGTGAACCCGATGTGAATCCTTATCCAAGATAAAGTGATGTTTTACCTATTTTTTTGGCCCCTATTTAAATTCAATGAGAGGGCCAAAAAAAATTCAAAAACATATGTGCGTATCCAAAAGGTGTAGTGGCCGTACTTATCTTGATTACTTATGTTATATCAAACATGCACTGTTTTCCACGATCTTCTGCATTACGAGAATGGATTTTCTTAAGCTCACATATGTGAATACCTCTGCTGTGAAAGCCTCTGCTGTGAATGCATCTGCTGCTGCTCCAATTGAATCGTCGTTCGCTCTGAGGATGACATCACCTACTCAGCGTCTTCAACACTGGGTATCGAATTAACTGGTTATGAAGTATCTTCAACACGGTACCATTCCAACTCTGGAGGCTGCTCGACAAGCCCTCCAAGTGAACAACTCAACATGGTCATCTGGACAACGACGACCAGTGATCAAGAAGCAGATGGTGCCAACCACCATCTCCAACCATTTCGGGTCATTATCCCCAGAACGCAATCACAATTCACTCCCATTTTCTAAGGAGGTGAATGAGCAGGTCCCTCAGGGCCTTAATTCAAGGAGGCAGGAGTCCTTCCCAAAGGCTACTATCAACAATCGTCACCAGACTCGTGCGGCAGTTCACCCTCAACATGATGAGGGTATCGACTCCAGGAGTTTGGCTCTGGTTCCCAAAATCGAGCAGTCAAGACAAACCACCAAAGGAAAAATCCGGCCAATAATGAACAGGTTCTCATCTTTTCCTTCTCTGGAGAAGTCTACTAAGGTATCTTGGTTGCAAGCAACGAACATGCACATACACACGTCCATTTTAATTCCACTGTCCAGCTGACTTGTCTTGCAGCATCACGCCAATCCCACTAGGAAATTCCAGTGGAGTACTACAGACATGAACATACACCTATTTATAAATCATCAGCTAGTCATCAGGCTCGTCTAACTACATACGATGAAGCCCTCCAACCCAATGTGTTGAAAACTGGTAAACAGGCACATACACCTGCTTACACTCATCAATCCTGCTAGCATCCTCGTCTATTAGTATTGAAGGAGGCTCGTCAACCACATTTAGTGGAGTGCAATTATCAGGCACATACACCTGCTAGTATTGAACAAGCCTACCAACAGTCTCGTTTGGTAGCACTCGGAGAAGTCAGTCGGAAAGATCCGGTGACAAATAGGAGGCAGACTCAACTCTTTGCCCCCACACTTGAGTACTGTCAGGATTCACTGACAGGAAAAGGAGGACAGGAGTAGGCACACACACCTACTCCAAGCACGGAATGGACGTATATCCCCGTTCCAATAGCTAATGTCACCAAGAATATTATATCATTGGTGAAAGAGGAGAAGCAAATCCTTGATCATTTTCTGGATGCCTTCCAGGGTATTGTAACAGCTTCAGAAGCATCTCGGGGAAAGACACATAAATATATCCCTTCCATTGGAGTGACAGATCAACAGTTCACTCCAGAACAGACACACACCTATGTTCCAGTCCATGATGGTTGTAGGGCGTACTCCCCCATATCATACGGACAACCAAGTCAGGTACACACACCTAATTTGAGCGGAGATAATCAGCCTAACCTGATCATTTCTCCTAAGCAGGCACATACACCTGCTCATAATAACCACTTTCATCAACAAGTGGTTCCCAAAGTTAGTAATAAGGCATCAAAGAAGACGACCTGCCCAGGACAGTCAATAAATCAAGGGCCAATCTGTAACAAGGCCTTACTCGATGCTGGAGTTCTTGAAGCCCTCATACAATTATCTGTTGAATTTAAGATTCTACTCTTTCAGTTCCCAATAGTGGGAACATTAATTCTGAAGGTTTGCATCAGATACTTCCTCATGAAGGCTTTCTTCATGACAATTCAGTTGATCTTGAAGTTTCATCTTCAGATGAGAGCCACAAGAACCCTCTATGTGGCCAAAAGACCAAGGAGAAAAATGATTCATCTTTTGCTGTAAACCACCATGGTGGTCCTCCCAATGATGATGAATTTAGTTGCAAAAGTCCTCTATGCAGTAGTACTTCACATTTCTTGTAAAATTCTCCAACAGACAATGTAGTGATGGGAAATCCATCTTATCTTGAGTCACTTGAAAATGTGAATCCAGTCATGTATGATGCTTTACCATTAATAGGTGAAACACTTTCTCAATCTGAAGATAGCTCGGGGTGTATTTCATTCTTCGAACCAGGCACTTGATGTTTATTATCATTTATATGGACATGGATTATTTTAGAGTTGGGATCATACCAGCAGATGGGCTACCTACATATCCTTTGTTTTGGAAAAGGAATTAGAACCCACGTAGTTCGAGTAAGGGGGTATGATGTTTATTTATGATTTATGGCTCAATGAAAGGTGTCATAATTACTTTTACACTCTAATATCACGTGATTCATGATCGATGTGAGAAACAAGAGGTATTGGTAAAACCAGAAAATTCTTCCATCATAAGAAATGATATGGGGCTTATATATGTATGACTGCCCAAATAGATGAAGGTTAGGATTTGCTTCAGGTAAGAAACCCAGGAACAATGTCCATAAAGGTATATGTACTCCATGGAGATTTGGATAATGTAACTTGGGGCTTACTCCTGAGGAAGATTCCTAAATTAATAGGGGACTTATGATTGGGTTTTACTCCTGATAAGGAAGCCCAGATCAAAAGTAAATTATGTCTGGTTAAGAGAAATTAGGACTAGGGCGTACTCCTAAGAAGGAGGCCCATGTGAATGGGATTTGAAAAATTAAGTGACTCAGGGCTTACTCCTAAGGAGGATGCCTATATTTGAGACTGGGGATTATTCCTGAAAAGGAAACCCAGGTTAAGGGAATTAAGGTTGGGGATTACTCCTAAGGAGGATTCCCAAATTTAGGAAATTATTATAGGGGCTTACTCTTAAGGAGGATTCCCAGGTTAGGGGACTTGGATTGGGACTTACTCATGAAAATGAGGCTCATATTTATAGACCTTGAGACTGGGGATTATTCCTTAAAATGAATCCCAAGTTAAGGAAAATGGGTCTTAATCCTAAGTAGGATGCCCAAATTAATGAGGACTTGGGGATTACTCCTAAAGAGGATTCCCAAATTATTAAGAATTTTTATTGGGGCTTACTCCTGAAAAGGAGGCTCTGGTTAAGGATTCTCTCATCTTGAAGGATGTGGTTGAATGAATGGAATCCCTATCCTTAGTGACATAAAGATATGTAAATCACTAGGTTTTCAGAGATGTTCCACAGAATTCGTTTCAGATAAGGAAGCCAACAAGGAAATCATGCCATAAATGGATTTGGAGAGAGTTTCTATGGCTTAATATTTAAGAGGATATGTGGATAAGAATAGGAGAGGTGAAATAAGTTGGTTGGGGCACCCAAAAAGAAAGGGGCATGAATGTACTGGTGGGCATGCAAGTACTGCATGGGTGCGCAAGTCCGGGATGCACAGGTTTACCTGCGTGACACATTGGTACTTGCGCGATGGTCAATCCTTGGGGTAGAACATGGGCGAGGCTTGGCTCAAGCCTTTAATACTACCCCTAGAGACTTCTAGAAGAGAGGCGTGCAAGTTATGTGGAAGGGGTAGCTGTCAACTTAGGCACGCAAGTGTTGATGAGTTTCAACACATGGGAATTCCTCCCCCTCTTTAGATATTCCATTCAAGGTAAGAAATTACCATAGAAGTGTTCAGAAGCATTGAGAAGAGACTAGGGCGCCGGGAGCTCAAATCTGAGGTTCTGGAATTTTTCATCCCTAAAATGGGGGGCCCATATGGGGTTATTTATAGGTTGGAGAAGACCCTGGGAAAATTTCAAAGTAGGCGCACAAGTCACCTATGCGACCAATGGGCGGAGCGCAAGTATACTTGCTTGACCTTGGTGGAACTTGCGCGACCGAAGTGCATTTGAATCTTGGTTCATGACTTTGACAATTTTTTATGTTTGTTCAAAGAATGAATCACTTTGGGTTCAAGTTATTTCCCTTTACATTCCATTAGAATCTATGACGGAAAGGAGCATCAACAGACATGTAGCCCACCGGGCTTGGGGAACCTATTAAGTGGCATCCTGGTCCGGGATTTCATATGATGAGGTTGCATGGGGTAAATATTTTAGTCATTTTTATGATGATTCACAGTCTTATCATCCCCAAACTAATTCTCAATCTGAAAGGACTATTTATATGATTGATAGAATTCTAAGAGCCTCCTAAATGGAATTCAAAGGTGGATGAGATTTGAAACTCATATTGGTTGAGTTCTCATGTAACAATAGCTTCCACTCAAATATTCAAATGGATCCATATGAAAATCTGTATGGGAAATGATGTAGAACACCATCTTTTTGAGATGAATTTAATGAATGAAAGTAACATGAATATGGCCTTGTTCAAGAGATGAAAGATAGGTGGTGACATAGACAATGATGCATGCATGATGTAGGCATGATGTTGCATTGGGACTTCAGACTAGTTTGTTTTCCTTTGGTCGATGTAATGAGCTCCATACCCACTGGGACTTCGAGATATGTACTAAATAAGTATGGTGTGATGGGTGGGATATCCTTGGGGGGGGGGGGGGTCTATGTACTTCCCTTCTAGCTTGTGTGTGGTGTGTTTGTGTGTTTAATATAATTATAATTCCAATAACCTAATATATATATATATATAAGCAACTCATATTTAGAAAAATAGATATACTGAAAACCATCTAAGGGATTTGGAGGTTGAAGTTAGAGGAAATGTTTTACATCAAATATCATTACAAAAGAGAGTCATGTGGTTTGGAAGGAAAGGGAGACCTAACCCAATGTACATTAACCCCCTTGATATTATTGATCACATAGGAGCAGTGGCATATCATCTTAAACTTCCACCATGTATGGAAAAAGTTAAAGATGTGTTCTCTTTATGAATTCTATGGAAGTACATACCAAATCCCTCAAATATATTTAATCTAAAGGTGTCACAAGTTGAAAATGACCTCTCATATGAAGAGCAGCCGGTGAAGATCATGGACTGTAGAGACAAAGTTATACACAACAAGGAAACTCAACCTGTAAAAGTGCTGTGGAGGAACCATAATGATTAATAGGTAACATGGGAACCATAGGAAACAATGAAATAGAAGTAACCTCGCATATTCTCATCCAATAATATGAGATGAAATTTTAGGGATAAAATTTCTAATATGGAGATAAATGTAATGACCCATAGTATATAAATGATATTTTATTCTTGAAATTAATGTGTACTATAGTATATTATATATTATTATAATCATAAAATACATAGAGAAACCAAAAATACTTTATTCTATAAAATAAAATCATTACATTAGTCAATAACTAAACCCAATAAAATTAAAAATATTACATGGGGACAAAAATACGTTAAATAAAAAGGCTAAAATGAGAACATATAGATCACCCTAACCTGCTAGAATCATCCCACCCACAAACAATACTACAGAAAAGAAAAAAATATTAGTAACCTAATAAAAATTATAGAAAATGGAAATGTATAACTTTTATAGTAATTGATGTGAATAAATAATGAATTAATGAATAAATATTTATAAGAGGCAATTTGACCATTGTAATAATAACCTAAGGATTGGGAAAAATATTCTGACAGTTGGGAATAATAATCTGGCTATTGGAATAGTAATTTATCCCCAAAAAATGAATTTTTTTATAAATAGTATTTATCATTAGTAATATATGTTAATATAAATATTATAATGTAAAAAAAATTAATACCATCATTAAAATACTTAAGGAAAATATAAGCACATTTTTAATAAACTTTATTTTAAAGAATTTTATAAAAATCACAATTTTTTATTCAATAATTACAATTACTTATATGAGATATTTATTTTGATAAAATTTATATCATTTTTGAAATTAGAGCTTCGAAATTTTCCAATGGTAATTTTTTTGTAATTATCTGAAACAATTCAATTTTTGAATGAATAGTAAAAATATAGGTTTTCACATAATAAGGCATATTTTAAATTAAAAAATTCGTGATGTAATAATGACCTAATATTTTCTAGAACTTAAATTTTTTCAATGATATAATATGTTTCATAAATGATTCATCAAAATACAATAAACATAATCTCCAGACCTAAAAATTATTTTCCAAGGTCTAGAAATCTAATGTATTGCATTAAAATGTTATTTTCTAATTTTTCCACCTTTCCTTTTTATTAAACTAATTAATTAGAATTATAAAGTGAAAAAAAGTATTAAAATCCTTTTATTTAATTCAAATATGGTTTATAATGTCAAAAAATCAATATTATAATGTTTACCATTGATATAATATTTTATTTAATATTTAATTCTAAAAATACCCATCTTCCCAAGTATAAATAATCCCACTCCCTTCCCATGGAAACCCACTCCTACTACTCGTTCCAAAGAAAAACATTGAATCTAATCCCCCATCTTAAGTTTAAACCCTTTAAACCATTCATAAAGGGTTTTATTTAAAAATAGACCAATAGAAACATTGTTTTAAAAATAAAAAGTTTTATTAACATCTTTTAAGAAAAAATATTTAAGCACATTAAAATCAATAATCTTTGATCTACCCCTTTCATGAATTGACCCATTTTTTCTTACAACCACACCATTTTATGGTGTCCTAGGGGTAGAAAAATAATGTTTATATCCATTTTATTCAGAAACAAAATTATGAAATTGTAAATTTAAAATTTTATAACCAATATCACTTTTGATAGCTATGATTGAAAGATTTTTAAAATTTTGAATAATTTTAAGAAAGTCACAAACTTTTATAAAGTTTCACTTTTATATGATAAGAAATAAATCCTGACGAATCTATTATAATATTTAACTATTACATATACATATTTATTTTAAACTAAACTATTAGGTTTAATTGGACTAAATTAGTCAATATGTAGAAATTCAAGGCATCTACCAGTAATAACAGAATTCACATATTTAAACATATCTTTATGATACTTACCCTTTAAATATGAATCAGACACAAAATATGTAAGTCAAAATAATTATATAAATCTAAAAGAGAATTCATTGTCATAATTCACTTGTATTCTAAATTTAAAACATGTAACACTCGAAATAATACATTTTTAGATTTTAATAGAAGTGGTATTTTTTATCCTAGTTGAAATGATGTTATAACCAAAACCATTCTTGATATAGTTTGATTTCATTATAGAGATAATATTTTCTAAATTTTATTTTCACTGAAAAATAGTAGATAAACTTTATTAATGATTACAAAATTACTTTTTCAAATCCATATTATATTTATGAATAGCTTCTAAATCAATATAGACTTTTTAATTAGAACTATAAGCTATGTTTCTCAATTTTTAATTTTCCTTCTTGAGCTTCTCAAACCCCTCAAAATTTTGGCATTTCCTCCATTAATAAATTAAACCTTATTTCATGATATTTCTTATTTAATACCTAAAAATATATAATTCAATAATATTATTCTTTTCATTTCAATATCTCAAAATCATATTTCATTTTATATTCATCATTCTGGGAAACACTGATATTCATATTTTCACATTAACTCTTCATTTTATCATTTTCTTTAACAAACCATTTGTTTAATTTTTATATCTGTATATTTTTCAATAATCATAATACTGTCATTCCTTAATTCTTCATTCTATATATATTGTTTTTTTAATTTAGAATAAAATGAATCAGAATTAGAACTACAATAAAATCCAGTTTGTTTTTCATCTATAGTTTTTGCATTATGATCAGCATTTTAAGGAGTTATTAATTGAGAAAAAAATGAATGAGGTACCTCAAAAAATGTATCCATCAATACAAGGTTTCATATATTCTATTCACATCATATGTCACCTATCTAATATGAACTATCTGAACAATACTATCCTTCAAAAAAATTATTTTTTTCCACCAGTTATATTTGTATTTTTTGAATTCTTGATTTTGGGACAATATATTTTGATGTTACCTTTATTTCTTCACACATAATGATTTAATTAAAAAATAATAATTGTTATTGATAGTATTAACTTTCATATACTATTTTTCAAACATTCTTTTGAAATTCCTATTACCTACTATTTTTTCATAAATTCATAAAAATTATAGCTAAAATGAGCTAGCTCTTTATCACATTCTTGGAACCCAAATTCAGAAGAGTTAAAGGATTCGATAACATTTGAATTAAAAACAATACCTTTATTCATTCTAGATTCATCACCTATAATATTTTTAAATATAATTTTATACAAAAGTAAAGACCCAATTAATTCATCTAAAGTATACTCATTAAAAATTATCACATTAATTGATTTCCACTTTATTTTCATGTCATCTTTTTTCAAATTCTCTCAACCATATTTCAACAAGAGTAATATTGTCCTATTCTTCACCAATTTCATATTAGATTTGAAATACTTGTAAATTTTAGAAAAATATAGTTCATTGATTCATCTTCTCCCATATTGAAATCTAATTATTCTATATACAATATTCCCATATTGGTTCTTTTAGGATTGTTTGTACTATAATGAGTTATTTGTAGAATTAACCAAATTTCATGGATTGACTTATAGGATGAAACATGGCTATATAAACTTCTAACTATCATCACGAGACAAAATATTATTTTCAATATAATTCAAAACATACATTACTATTTCCTTACATACAAGTGTCTCTGGATGAAATTTGGGTAAATCATATCGTTTCTCCATGGTATTACAATGATCCACACAAAAATTCTTTAGGTATAACTTCATTCAATAATTACAACAACCATAACCACTTATATTGAAAAATGGGGGTTTTGAGGTATATAGTTATCATTTTCATTAATACTTTCCATATTCAGGAACTGATCTTTATAATGTAGATTGTTAGGTCTATAATATTTAGGTTAGTAAAAAAACTAAACAAAAAGCCTATATACAGGGGAACCAAACATATGATACAAATTTTTGTACCATAACAGATGTAAATTATGGACTAGAGGGGGTGAATAGTCCACTAAAAATTTCAGTACATATGATCATTTAGAGTTTTAATAATGAATAAAGAGGAAATGTGTTACAATGTTTATAATATAATATCATGGAAATAAAATATTAACACAATATTTTTATTGTATTTCATATCACTATGATCCTACTATACTCTTCAATCTTCTTTACTTGGTGAGAACATCAGAAACCCCTAAGAAACTTGATTTTAAATGTGTGATAACTAGTTTGTAGACACTACCCTTTAAATTACCATGAGGAACAACCAATACCTAAATTTCTATAAGAGTTAAAACCTAATATTACTTGACTTTACTTTTAGAGTCATAAGTGCCTTCCTTTTGGTTGGTAGAATAACAAATATCAGACACGATTTTTACTAGTGAAATCTAAAGCAACACTTCAATTACCATTAGATGAACGAAAATATAGCACTGTGAAAACTAGAAAACAATACTGATCGACAAAAAGTATAAGAGGTGAATGTAGATATATATCATGGAACATTGATCATTTCATTAAAAATGAATGAATGTTTAATGTTTTTTGTGATCAATCCAATAAAACAATAGTTTTAAAATATCTCAATGGAGTGTCAAAAAAAAATTCATCTCATTAATTTTATCATACATGATTCTTCAGTCTTGTTTTTATAAACAAATTTCCTTTCATGCTCCAATTATTTTTTATCAATAGTTTTTTAACTCATCCCAACCATTCAATGGTTATAAATATTAAAAACATTGAATAATTTCCTTACCAATTTAAACATCGCATGTATAACAAGAATATAACATTTTCATGCTCTAATTTAGGTATTGAAATAATTAACACAAATTCTAATGTGATGATTAGTATATATAACAATTTTTTAAATAAATAAATTGAAAAAAGACACTCCCACAAACTTATAGTAATTAAATTATAGAAATATATCAAATATATATTATAATAAACGAAATGAAACTTATTATTTTCATAAACATTTTCCATAATATTTATCTATTAACTAATTTCTAATATAATCATTAGATTATATATTTATTCAAAAAAGAAATATAATAATTAGAACATTTTTAGTAAACATTCAGTTAATTAAAATATCAAAATACCGAACAAACATAGAATGTTATAAAATATAGATTTTGTCAAAATAAATAATGTAATGAACTAATTGTAAGTGTCGAGTGACCATGAGTGGTAAGCCTTGTGGTCGGTTAACTTACCATGACATCAAATCATGTTATCAGTAAACTGAGTATGATTATAAATTTGATGTTTGGTAACTTCAGTTATTATAAAGAGTTCAGTTATTTGGTATTTCAATGTGTGGTCACTTAAATAGCATAGATTGAAAATGAATCATGTGATCACTTGAAAATAATTGATACGGTCACTTGAAAATGAATCATGTGGTCACCTGAGAAACCCCCAGGGTAGGTTGGTTTGTAGTCCCTTAAAATACCATCAAAGAAGGTTGGATTTCAATCATATTTGTATAAATAGACTTCGTAGAATTGTTTATGTAGAAATCATTTGTAGCAATCAGCTACGTAGTAATCATTTATGTATCTACTGACTATGCCGAAATCAGATACACAAAAACAGTCCACATAGAAATTAACTATGTTGAAATTGGAAATGTGATTGAAATGAATCTATGGATATTCCCAAAATTACTATGTGATTTTTCCACATATATCTTCACTAAAACACTTACATTTCCACTAAATACTCAGGGATTCTATTTGACCAGACACCTAAATCGGCCATTGGCATGTCCGAAAGGGCATTCCTTATCCCCACGCGCTGACAAATAGTGCATGGGCATCAAATAATTCCTTAATATTTTTTTACCATGAATAAAAACTAACACCCACATCACATATCATAAAACACACACATAATCACCAACAATATAGCCTGTACATAAACATCTCAACTAGTATATATAATAGTTCTATATAAAAGAGACATGTACATGTGACAAGTTCAAAATTTTACATCTCTAAACCAAAATTAATAGCCCAAAAAGGGTAAATGCGAGTTAAAAAAGGACTAAAAGACTTCTCATGGAATGAGGGAGAACACTCACCATCTCACCATTATCAAAACCTTCTAGAAGAAGACGCCACTATTAATAGCACCCAATGCCACCCCCATAGAAGGACTTTCCCTTACCTAAATCAGAAAACATAAGATCTACATACACCAATTGCATATATATAGGGTGTGAGATCACTTAAACATTATTATCCCACTAGGTTTTCTATTCACTGAAATTTGAAGACAAATAAAAAATGTACGTTTTCAAAGAAATTAAACAATTTAGTTTTTAAAACATTCTTTGGGTTTTTAATGAATGATTAGTAGTGAGAGGATGACTGAATGAAACTAAACATAGCATAAGAACATTGGTCTAACCCCTAAGAAGCAATCCCACATGGTTGATAGGATCCTCATCCCCTTAGTGATTAATCACAACCATAACTCTCCTAATGTACAACCCGTTAGAGATGTCATAACCAAGTTTATAGAGGTACCCACAATTTCAACATCATGTTTAGTTAGTGTTGAAGCTTAGTCATTCTAGGAAAACTTTGATAGACCCTTATGTCTTTCCCAACATACTACTCCTTATCCCACCCACCTATGTTCCCATGTTTCTGAAGCAATTCATTCCATATCCCAAAACCATTCCAAACAATTCCTATCCCTTTTCATTAAACAAACTTTTCAAAAAAAAACAATATAGAATTTTCTAATCATTACCAAAGGAATAAATGATTTCAAGACATCTACAAACACCAAAACCCTTTAAAACCAACCATTTACACAAAAAAATTATTTTATAGAAACATTTTAAATAATGAAATCAACATTTAACTCATCAAATAATATCACAACATAAAACCACCTACATTCCTTCATCAAATCACCACCAAATAGGTTAAAACCATAGGAAAACCCAATATAATATCCTAGGAATGAAAGAAAGGAACACCAACATAAATATTCAAGTCAAAAAATTTATACTCATCCCAAATTAGGTCAATAGAATAACCCAATGGAAGAAAACCAAATCAGAAGGGAAAAAGGATAGGAAACAAAATTGGAGTTTTCATAAATCCAAAAAAAATATTCTATATGGTAGAGGAGAAGAGGGAGAGATTCTCTTAGGGATGAAAGAAATTGTATGGGTGAAATGATGGGTTATTTGAGTAAAAAACTAGGAGGGGTAGATTTATAATTTCAAAAAAAATTAAAGATCTAGGTAGGTCACATGGTTTGGTCTCAAAGTCAGCCAGACCATTCACCAACCATAAATGTACCTTTATGCAAAGAGGGGAAGATAATATGTGGATTTATAGGGGAGGGTGAATGACTATGTTTCTATCTGTGTGGGATTGATAGCTCAACTATCATGGTCGAACATTTTTTAGGGGGTTCACATATAGTTTCTACTAAGCATGCACCAACCATGCACCACTCTCATTCCCACCAAAAACAAAAAAAATATTGGAAAATACCAATAAAGGATTTAAGAAAAATTCTAGAAAGAAATAAATGTAAAAAAATGAAAATGCATCATGGGTGTGGTAATTATCCCGACCATATCACTTTTCACTCAATAAAAGTCAACCCATTATCTGATCTGATAAGAAGTGAGGGTATTGCTACTTGGAAGAAGACTTATTCTCCCACTTCTTATTCTCATAGTTACCATGATTCCTTATTATTTGAAATAAAAAAATATTTTACCTGATGTACTTTCACTTGGGAATAAAAAAATGTATCTGTTTCCCGATCACTGATATATTAGGTTCCAACTCATGCGCATCCTAGCTCATTATAAGATAAGGGTCCAGATTATACATAGTTAAATATGAGATGTGTCAAACATCTTGAAACAATGTTAATTTAGAAATAAAATATAGATGGTATTAAATATTAATAATCCTCTTAGTGATCCCAAAAGGTCTGACATACCTCAGTGTAATCTTCCCCAACATTCCAAAACAATGATGACCCCAGAGAGGTTCTACTTTCATAAACACTCATTCACCCATTGCGAACTCATTGTCTCTAAATCATTGATCGAGATAAAATTTATAAATAATCTAGGATGAAAAAAATCACTATCTGATTATATGAACTTTATTATTCATGTCCTTTACAAAGCTCGATCCCAGCAAGGAATTCTCACCCACCTCCATCCTGCATAGAAGAGACGGACATGGTTGACCATAAAATATTTCAAAGTCAGCCATAATAATTTAGGATTATAAAATAGATTTGTTAGAAAATTTCACTAATATAATATTGTTATCCCACAAGCCTCCAATGTCTAAAACATCTCAATAAATTATTTGTTCAAAAATCTAGTCCTCCCATTATGAATGACCATCAATTTGAGGATGGTATGTTGTGCTATGCTTGACCTATGACCCCATTGATTCATGGAGAACATCCTTGAACAAAGAGGTAAATGGGGATTTCTGTTTGAAACAATAATAGATGGTACACCATGTAGTATCATGATCTATTAGAAGTACAAACTGACCAATTCTTCCACTTTGTTCAAGTATTTGATCAAAACTAAATGGGAAGACTTGTTCAGATGATCAATATCCACCCAAATTTTATTCCTTCTTGAGGGTGTATGGGGTAATCCAATTATGAAATCCATGACCACCTAATCCCAGATCTACCTTCGAATGGGAAAGGGTTAAAGTAATCATAAGGAACTCTAATGCTCAAATTTTTCATAATTACATGTTTAACATCAAGATAAAAAGTTACTTATATCATTTCTCATACTTTCCCACTAAAATCAGCTCCTCGCATCATAAAAAATATCGGTATCCCCGGGATAGAAAACATAATTAGTCTAATGGAAGTATTTTATCACTACATTTCTCAAATATGATGACATAATAAAATGACACTTGAAGAAAAGTAAACACTTAGGAGAAAAATACCACTCACCAGGAACCCCCCACCATATCTGGGGTTATCTTATCAAATCATCTCTAGAATAAAAGGTATAAACTGCAAACTATCCAATAACACACAACTACGCTATTTCTTTTCTTCTATGTGAATTCAGAAAAAACTACCTATTATATCTCAATCACCACTGATATCCAATATATCATGGGTCTGAAAATTTCTACTCATGTAACTAGTTACAACATTTACTTTACCTAGGGTGTATATGGGATCAAAATAGAACCCCTAATGGCACTCAATATATTGTTGTTACCTTATGTGTAGATCCTTCTAGGAGAAAGTGTAACTTAGTCTCTCATAGTATGAGAAGACCATAAATTTCTCTTATAAGGGATAGAGACACCCTTATTAATGGGAATGAATCACTTTATCATGAAAAATGTCATTGGTTAGGTAATTCTTCTCATGTGGTTAGAGTTTGCGGGAGCCATATTCCACTGCATGATCAACCTGCATTTGCAAGAATCCCAAACTTGTATATAGAGAATCATATTAAACCACATAAACCTAAATAGATTCAGGTAAAATCAATATTGGTAAAGTGTTAAATCAATTCTTAATCTCCTCAAAATAATCATGGAATACTAGACTTCATGAGCAATTCATCCCTTTCTGGGTGAGGGTCATCATTCGTGAGACCAGTATAGAGAATTCTCTAGTAGACAACTTTAAATACCCTACCGAGCTTAGAAGACTCTAAATCTTTAGGATATTCTTAGACTCCTACAATGACATAATTGCCTTGACCTTATCTGGTTTAACTGAAACTTTACATTTTGAGATCACATGTTCTATAAATTTTAATTCTTGGGTCTAAAAATTACACTTTTACAACTTATTATAAAGAGGGTTGTCTCAAAATATTCGTAGAACAACTCAAAAATAATGAAAATGTTCCTCTTCTAATATCAAATTCTCCAAAATTCCATCGATAAAAATCCCAAAAAATAATTTGAGGTATTTAAGAAACACCCAATTCATAATATCCATAAAGGCCATGGGATAATTTTTCATTCCAAAATGCATTACAAAATACTTGAAATGGTCATACTAGCTTTAAAATGAAGTCTTGGAAATGTATTCTTCTCTAACCCAAACCTGTTCATACCCTGAATGAAGATCAATATTTAAAAAGAATATTTATATATTGAGTTGTTCAATGAGATAATTTATATGGATAATGGGTATTTATTATTGATGGTGACCCTATTTATATTTTTAAAATCATTGCATAATAGATGAGATCCATTAGAGTTTTTAGAAAAAAGCACTAGAGTGACACAAGGAAAGATTATAGGGTGAATGAACCCTATGGATTCCAAATAATACAACTATATTTTTAACTCCCTCAACTCAGTAGGGGATATATGATATGAGGTAAGAGATATATATTATGTACCAAATTCCAAATTAAAGGTGAACCCGACATCTCATTCCGGATGTACACCAAAAAATTCCTCTGGGAATACCTCAGGAAAATAATTTACCATGGAAGGTGTCCTACTCTATGATCCCTTCCCATTATCCTCTAAAAAGAGGGTAGACACCTTATAATAAATCCTACTTAGTTATTGAAGTGGATTTTTAGTATAACCAAACCATGGATCCCATTATCTTTAAAAGACTCAAGTTCTCCCATCGATGACATTGAATGTAACCCGTTGATGGTAGTAGTCGATGTAGGGCATAAAGTAAATCATCTAATCCATTACATGGATCACATCATAGAGGTAAATATATATTATAAGAAAATACCATTTCATACAAAATTTATCAAGGATATAATGCAAGATGGAAATATAAAACCTTTCTCTTTCTTCCCACAAAGAGGTGTAACAAACTCCATGGCATACTTTATAATCTCATTTTGGAGTTTCAAAAGCTCAAAAATATGATCAAAAATAAAAAAATAGAAGCACTATATCAAATAAATAAATTACCATGGGAGAAAAAATAAGAATAGTAACTCTAACTAATAAAGTACATTCAACTTCTTCCAATGGTGCTTGATAAATAACATGAATATAATTCATTTATTTCTATGCTAGTGGTCGACTACTTACCCACATAACATCCTTAAGAGGACCTTTCCTAAAAGAAGACCCATCATTACTACCACATTCACCAGAATGAGATCCCATCACCCAAGATGCATCATATGGAGATAGTATTACCCAAGGAACTATTGAGCCTACACTACATTGATACAGGAAATCACTTCTAAAAACCATTTCAAGTGGAACATGCATCCACACTAATGGTACGACTTAGGTGGAGCCAGAAAAAAGTAATACACAAGCCTAAATTTCCCAAAATGATAGAATAAGATAGATTCACCTCCTATAATTATTAACAAGAGTATTATGAGTGGATATATATAATTGATACCACCCTTATTTCCATTATCCTCATGCTTCCTCTTCTCTATAGACAAGACAACCCCACTTTTTCATTTTTTGTTAGTATACCAAACAATCCTGACATACCTGCAAGGTTGATCTCCAGAACTAGAGATTGGAAAACCACCTGAGCATAGATATTCATATTAACCAAGAAGACATGTGTTCAAATATTCATATTTAAATAAAATATTAAACCACTGATCTTCCCACTTTTCACGAGAAACTTCCATGGTAGAAAATCAGGCCAGTTCTGTGAAGCGGTGGGAATATTCCAACACTGAATATTCTCCCTAATAGTTTTATAAGAATTACTATGACTTAGATAAGTGCAACATCTTAGGGTAGTAATAATCATTAAATATGACCTTGAAGTACTTATATCCTATCCTCTCATGCCACCTTTCTTGAACCACCGTGTCACGAACTATCCTGGGTCATCCCTGAACAGGTCACTTGAGCAGGCCCACAACATGTCCTAAGGGGTGTTCCCAATCCCCTCGAGATGGAAACTATTGCAGGGAATCAAAATTTAACCATTGGGAATGATTTTTCACATAAATAAAAGTCAAGTAAATAAATAAATACTGATTTTAAAAAATGAAAACTTATAGTAGAAAGAAATTAAATTTCACATACCTCAATGTGACCTCCTAGTTCACCACCCAATACAGAACGAACCTCGCTCCAAGAGCTATCCAGCACTAACAGAACCTAAAAATGAAATGACACCGTATGAGTGAGCACCAAAATTCTTAGTAGGAAATCATCACAGAATCCACGCCATTATTTTCACAAAAACATTCCATTGATACTGGTTTGAAATATATTTATAATAATAGATTTCAATACATAGATTCCATTTAAAAAAACAAGAAACATGATCTGTTACCCTCATATTTTAAAACAGGGCATAAGAAGGAAAATAGGTAATTGTGCTTTCTTTTTCAAACATCCACTGTAAAATATTTTTAAATCAACGAAACATTCATAGTTTTCCAAATAAAAACCAAAACTAGGTACATGGAGTTGGATTATACAAAACGAGGGAAATAGAAATAGTAATACTTATTAAAGGGAAACATAGGAAATCCTAAGAACATGAGGAAGACCAAAACATACTAATATGTTTGACTCATCCTGAATGCATTCCCTACCTGATGAGTTCATAGCGCCAAAATGTCCAGCCACACTAACCCTTGACAGACCGAGGCACCCAATCCCACAAAAATAAACCCAAGTATCCACTTTATATGGGCCACTATAAATGCAACATCTAACTAGGGTAGCAATTGTTCTCAGTAAACCTATTTTATATGCTAGGTTCCTATGTATATTTCATAAAGGGGGTGATCCATGAAATTCAAACAATAACCCACATATATATAATCAAACACACCACACAATCTAGCACCACCCCATACACCTCAAGGGTTTATCCCTTCCCTCAAAATAATTACCACTCAAAGAAGTCCCATACCAAGGACCCTTCCATCTCATGATCAACCAACAAGGAAAAAGACCTAACTCAAGAGGGGTTTTCAAAATCCATTTCAATGATGAAAAACGGGCCTCATACATTTTTCACACATCAAAACCATTCCATGTAACCATACCAAATGTCCAAACCAGTTATTTATCTTTAACCATTCTATGTACATTTACCAAAAAATTTTAAGATTAAAATTTACAACAATGAGAGAACCCATTTTCACTAGGCCTTTTCAAAACAATCTTTTGGATTCAAACCCCCACTCAAACATGAATCTACGGCCAAACGATCCCTTATCTCAAATCCACTTTACAATATAACCATTTTGAAATTGAACACAACACATTTTAAAGGTTCCCAATGCACATTCAACTATTTAATGAAACAATATCTTTTTTAATCAACACCAATAAAGTCATAACTCCCCACTGTTTTTGAACAACCTTGAGTCATTTCGAAAACCATGGGACCAATTATCAAAAGTAATAAAGGAAAGGGTGAGGAATACATTATTTTTAGAACACCAAGGTTTGAGAATGTCATCATCATTTGAAGGCTCATCCATGGGTGAACTCCTTGCATTGATGGATGTGAAACATCTAATAGCATAACAAGAGACCCCTCCTCGATCATTTTGAAGAAACTAAACATGCACACTTCTTCCAATAATACATTAAAACGTTTCATCCATTGACAATATCATAAATCCACCCAACATAAAACAAACAGTTTTCATAAATACATGTTTATATTAACATAATCCACCGAAAATATCCAAAAATACCATTTGGAAGATCTATAAAAGTACTTAAACCAAAATGGTGATGAATTTACACATGCATAAATAGAAATGTATCCAAAAAACATAACATTAACCAATCCAATCAACAAAAAGGCTCTACCGCAAATTAACCAAGTATGTAATATAGGTGTGAAACAAATTTTAGGAATTAAATACCCAAACTCAAGCATCACATGGAATGAAGTTGGAAGAAAGGGGCATGTATACACCTACCTTAAAGAATGGGAAATCCAAAACCTTCTAACTCAAGCAATAACATGATCACACATACACAGATAATTATATATATATATACATCATAAAACTGATGCATGTGTTCCCACGCCATAAGGGAACATGAACTTAGAAATATATATATATATATATATATATATATATCCATATGTGGGAAAATGCATGTGTGAACATGGAATAGATCTCAATACTCTACAATAATTCTCAGTTCCCAAAATTAGTGCGGCGAAGACCAACACACATCCAATTGAACACTAGGGACTCCCATAAACAATAAGACCATAAATTAAGCAGTGAAAAACCAAACAGAAGGTTTAGACTCTTACACAAAAAAATGACGACAAAGAGAAAGGACTTCATCCGCATCTCCCTTGGCGGCAGATGTTGGAACATGGAACAACGTGTCCCGATACATCAATCCCATATCCTAGACACCATGAAAAAAGTACTAAACACAACCAGAGATGTTAAGGTTTGGTTAAATTGAAGAAAACACAAAAAAGAGTTGAAATATACCAGTGGAGATGATGGTTGTCAGCAAGGGCAAATGTACTCATGCCAGAGTAGTGCGGATGTGTTGAAAAGAGGGGCTGGGCTGCACTGGAGCTGGGTAGGGAGGTTGGCCCATACCAGAATAGGCTGTTTGGACCGCTTAGTAGGGAAGTGCAGATGGGGGATCCCGGGTCTTGCATGAACATGGAGAACCCAAGGGGGAAGCATCGCAGGCCGACATAGCAAGGTGGATCGGTGAGGTTGGGATGACTGGTGCATTGCCCTCATATTTTAACACAAGTCATAAGAAATAAAACGAGGAATTGTGATTTATTTTTCAAACACCTAATTTGGAAACTTTTTAAATCAAACCATCATTCATAGTTTTCAAATAAAATACTAAACTATGTACAAGGAATGGGGTTCTATATGATGAGGGGAAAATCATCAGTAGTACTTATAATGAGAAAACACAAGAAATACTATGAACTTAGAGGAATACTAGAAAATACTAATACATGTGACTCATCCCAAAGGCTTTCCCTACCTGATGACATCATAACACCCAAATTCCTGACTACCCTAACCCAGGACGTACCGAGGGAACCAATCCCATAACAATAAACCCATTTATCAACCTGTTATGGGCCACTAGTAGTGAATAATCTAACTAGTGTATCAATAAATCTTAGTAAACCTAATTGCTACGCTAGGTTCCCATGTATATTTAAAATGGAGGATATGATGTGCAATTAAAAAAACATTCCACATATATATAATTAATAACACCACACAATCTGATGCCACCCCAGCCACCTTGAGGGGTTTTCCCTTACCTCATAATAACTACCACTCAAATAAATCCAATATCGAGGACCCTTCCATCTCACAATCAAAAAACGAGGGAAAATACCTATACTCAAGAGGCGTTTTCAAAAAACCATTTCATAGATTCCAAAACGGCCTCACACAATTTTCACACATCAAACCCTTTCCAAGTAATCATAACAATAGAGCCAATTGGGCCTTTAGCATTATCCATTCAAGGTATATTTACCAAAACATTTTAGGAGAAGCATTTCCAACAAATAGAGAATCCATTTTCACTAAGGCTTTTCAAAACAATCTTTTAGTTTCAAACCCACACTCAAACATGACACTATGAAAAAACATGCCCTTATCTCAAATCCACTTTATATTAAAATCATTTATAAATCAAACACAGCGCATTTTAAAGGTTCCAAAAATGAGTTCATGAATTTAATGAAACAATAACTTTTTTAATCAACACCAAAAATATCATAACACTCCACACTTTTTGGACAACCTAAATTTAGTTTGAAAACCATGGGACCACTTATCAAATGAAGAAAGGAATGGTTGATGAATAATATTTTTAGAAAAATAATGTTCGATGAAAGGAACCCTAAAAATTTCAAAGTCATTTGAAGGCTCATACATGGGTGAACTATGTGCATTCATGGATGTTCTACATCTAATGAAACAACAAGAGACACTTTTAAATTAATTTTAATGAAATTACACATGAACAAATCATCCAATATCACATTAGAATGTACAACCAAGATCCATGTCTCATAAAAAAACCCAAAACAAAACAAATAGTTTCCATAAAAAAAGTTTATATCAATAAACACCACACAAATTATCCAACAATGTCATTTGGAAGAATCAAAACATTAATCAAACCCAAATGTAAAGGCATTTACATCCCTATAAAAATAAAATTATCCAAAAACCTAACATTGACCAATCCAATCAACAATTATAAACTACAAAAAATTAACAAAGTATGTAATATAGGTGTGAAATGTCTTAAAGGAAATAAATACTAAAATGAATGCATCACATGGAATGAAATTGTAAGATAGGGGCATGGAGACACCTAACTCAAGGAATGGACAATCCAAGACATTCTAACTCAAGTAATAGCCCGATTATACACACTCACTTCCTTATATATATATATGCATTAAAACTGATATAGGTGGTCCTTGTGCTATGAGGGAACACACACTCATAAGATATATATATATATATACCAGATAAAATGAATTCACAAACATGGAATCATTTTCAACACCCTGCTACAATTCTTGGAACCCAAGATTAGTTCAGTGAAAAACAAAACACATCCAATTAAATACTAGGGACTCGCATAAACCATAAAACCCTGAATTAAGTAGTTAAAAACTAAACATTGGGTTTAGAATATTTACCAAAACAATGGAGGCATAGCGAAACATGTTCATCTACCTCACCCATGGTGGTAGATTCTGGAACAAGGACCAACAGGCTCTGATAAATCAATCACATATCCTAAACACCATGAAAAAAGTGAAAAAAATCTGAGATGTCATGGTTTGTTTAAATTCAAGAAAACACTAAAAATAGATGAAATATAATAGCAGAGAACATGATTTTAAGAAAGGGAAAATATAGTCATGTCAGAGCAGTACAGATGCACTGGGCAGAGGGTTTGGGTCGCGGAAGAGCCCAATAGGGAGGTTGGGCCATGTCGGACCTAGACGGTTAGACCATTAAGAAGGGTGGTGAAAATGGGGGAGCCCAGGTCACGCGCAAACAGGGACAACCCAGGTGAGTAGTGCCACAGGCTGCCGTAGCAAGGTGGAGCGCTGAGGTCAGGTTGAGTGGCGTAGGGCTGGGTTGGATGAAGGTGTTCTAGGAGGGGAGTAGGGCGGCCAGAGTGAGGCCTTCGTGTGAGAGGGTAGGTGGAGTAGGTGGCTTTAGTTAGCTATGTAAGGGAGAAATAGGGGTCACTGTGATTTGGGTAGGGGGAGAAAGCTATACGGGATGGCAAATAGGGCAATCGATCCTGCTTAATAATAATCATAATAACACTAATTTTTTTAATTAAAATATTTATAATAATATTATTAATTATATAATCATAACAACGTCATTAATTTTCTTAGTGATAATAATAATAATAAATTGATTCTAAAAATAACTTAATAAATATAATAACACTGAATGTAATAATAATTATAATCATAATTTTATTAATTTACATTTTAATATTAACAACATTAATAGTAATATAACAACATCAATTAATAAAACCTCTTTATTATTTTAAACACAAAATATTCATTTCATTTTTAATTATAAAAATATCAATAATGATTTTAATAATAATAATGATAATAGTAAAACTTTATTAATAATATTATTATCTACACACAAATATTATTATTATTACTTATTAAACATTTAGCTTATTTTATTTACATAAAATTGCATTTCTTGCAAACGTCAGACAACTACACGGAACCTGTGCCGACCGCGCTATTATTGTTGACCATGGAGTGGCTGCACACCTATCTAAACCCAACTAAAATCATTAATAGTAAAAAAAAATTAGACCAATGCTAAACCATCACCACAATGAGGCTAACTGTGTCCATGAAATAATAAAATAAAATAATTTAAAACGGTTGGGGTGTGACACACCGACACCCACCACATGTGACTAGGTCCTTCCAATAAAAATACTGCACACTATACTTTTAGAGCATCATGATTTCCATGTAATTTGAAGATCATCTCAAAACATTCCAACCAATCTTAAACTTCCTTGGGGTCCATGATTCCCCTAAAGTAAAGGGGTTTATGCTTAATAAACATCTAGGCTTTATCATTACACAGATCCGATTTGACTTCCTTTACTTGAGTAGTACCAAAGACTACTCCCTGATCCATGGGTCAAAAAAACTAAACCACTACCTCTACTAATATATGATCAATCGATAAGGGATAAATCTCTATTGTCACCTACCATACTTGACCAAGATTTATCCATGGAATTATAATGTTATACATATCAAAAAACACATTCTAGATCCATGAATAAATTAACCCACAAAGAACCATTAAAAACATAATAAAACACCAACATAAGTAATCATGGAACTAAAATAACCCAATACATAACTCAATATACTCCACCCAAACTTTGTTTCCATGTGTAGTATACAACTTGTGCATTATACTTAAATGATGAGTCATACTATTTTCCTACCATCATATGGTAACCCAAGGCCTGTCACAAGGTGTGTTGGCTAAACAACACACTCACAACTAGAGCCTAAAACTATGAATATCCTAGATATGACATATTTATAATTACAAAATAAAGATATCCAATTAAGGGAAAATGTACTATAATACCAATTATTCATTAACTAGTCTGAGATTTCATCTGACACAACACCCGACCTGGCTCGTGGCATGGCCTAAAAAGCATTCTCAATCCCCACGGGCTGGAAACTAGTTCGAAGGAATTGAATAACTCATTGGGAATTATTTTCCAATTAATTAAAACCATAATCTACATCACATATCATAACACACTCAAATAATCACAAAAAAAAGCATTTCATGTACATAAACTTCACAACTAGCATCTATAACAAAGATATACAAAAGAGATATTTACATGTGACAAGTTCATCATTTTTCATCTCTGAACCCAAACCAATGGAACCAAAATTGTGTAAGGGGAGAGAAAAAAAGGACCCCAACCCTCTAAATGGAATGGGTGGAAACACCCTCCATGTCACCACAATCAACACCTTCGAGAAGAAGATGTTATTATCAAGAGCATCCACTGCCACTTCCATAGTCGGTTATTACCACACCCGAATTAGAAAACACGAGATATTTATATACCCATTGGGCATATGTAGGATGTGATATCAATTTCTAAATAGAATTGCCCCAAGTATTACATGCATATATATTATAAGAAAAAAAATCTAGTTTTGAAAGAAAATAAGTACTTTAGTTTTTAAAACCTGCTTTAGATTTTCAAATAATGATAAAAATGCAAGAATGACTGAAAGAAAGTAAACACAATGTAATTACCTTGGGCCAACACTTGAGAATCTAGGTCACATGGGGACTAGGATCCTCATACCCTCAGAGATCAATGAAAACCATAACCCTCCTTATGCACGAGATACTAGAGAGGTTGTCACCATTTTCAAATAGTACCCATAGTATCATCATCATGATTAGTTAGTGTTAAAGTTTAATATTTATAGGAAGATCGATAAAAACCTACCATCTAACCCAGTTCACTTGTACTTATCCCACCCACCTAGGTACCCAAGTTTACCATGTGACTAATCCCATTTCCCAAAACTTTTCAAAACCATTCCAATCACTTTTCAACAAACTAACTCATCACAAGACATAATACACCATTTTGTAACCATTACCAAAGGAATAAACCATTTCAAGAGTGACACAGACACACAAAAACATTTAAAAACCAACCCTTTTTACAAAAAAAATCTATTATAAAATATTTTTATGTAAATGAAAACAAATTTAAATCACTAAATAATATAAATAAAAATAAACACCTAACTTCCTTCATGAAATCACCACCAACTGGAAGTAAAATCTATGAAAAAGAAAGAGGAGATCCTATGGTTACAGAAACATTCCACTAACATCAAGATCCATGAAAAAAATATCATATTAATCCCAGATTAATTCAACACAACCACATTATAGAAGAAAACCCAAGAAAAGGGGATGAAAAGACGAAGGAATAAAGAGAGGTGGAACTTACTTGGAATATTATTAAATATTGAAGCTTAAATGCACCAAAATATTAATCATCAAGGGAGAGGAGTATAAGGGGAGACATACTTAGGGATGAAGGAATGGAAATGGGTGAAATGAGGGGTGATTTGGGTTAAAAATAGGAGGCTTAGAAAAATAATTATTATTTTTTAATTATATGAGAAGGCCACATGATTTTCCCACATGGTCTTCCAAACCATGTCCCAACTGTGTAGGCACATGTACCTCAAGGGGGTGGCCACAAGACTTGTTGGGGGAGGGTGCACAACTGTGTGCCTAGCCTTGTGATCTTGACAGCGCCACTATCATGGCCACATGATTTCTAGGAGGCTAGAACATAGTTTCTATTAAACATGTACCAACTACACACCAATCTTTATCCTATAGAAACCATTATTTTTATAAGAAAATTACTATAAAAATTACAAGTTAAAATATAGAAAATAAATAATAATAAAATACCTGAAAAAACACCATGGGTGTGACATACATTATTTATATATGTGACTTCAGTTCAAGATATTTATGAAATCATTTATGTGGATCTATAAAATTCTTGACTTCATTCAAATAAATTCCAAACTTCTTCCAATCCATATTAATCATGTCACAACTACTCCAAGATGTTGTACACCTAGAATATGTATTATAAAATTAAAACACTAAAAACTAATTAAAAATATATGATTAAAAAACATAAAAAACATTTAATATAAAATATATTAAAATTAATAAAATATTATAAACTAAATTAACGTGAGAAGTTTATAATTTTACAAAACAAACTAATAAAATATTAATATGAAAGTTCAAATACTGGCAATAAATATTAACACCAAAATTAAAATACTAACATCATGGAATTGATTTAATTAGTAGTAAATGAAGTATATTGTATATAGTAAATCACAAGGATGGTAATTTATTAATTATGAACATGTAGAAGAATAATTACTTGTAAACAAAAATTATTATTACAAAGTATGTTCTTGAATTTAAAAGAGGAGGGAGACAATCAAGGATTGATTTTGGTAGCATGACGACAATAAAAAAGGATTATAAAATTTCTTTAATAAAATTTAAGGGTAATATATCATAGTTAGAGAATAATTTTTATAATAAAATATTGATTATGAAAACTGATAGACATAATAATATAGAAATAAACATTCATATAAAAAAGTATGTTATTGAATTAAAAAGATAAGGGAGAGAATCAAGTAGTTATTGACAGCATGACAGCTATAAAAAGTGTATTATGAAGTGGTTTTAATGATATAAAAGGGTAATATCTCATCATTAAAGAATAATTTGTATATTAAAGGACTGATTATGAACACATGGAATCATAATCATATGGAAATAGAAAGGGACTATAAAAAATTTACTTGAAACAAAAGGATGAGGAGGAGAACCCTTACTATGCTATGTAGCATCATAAAGTATGAGAGAACTCCATAAAACCTGAATAACTCCATGGGAGTGATTTATATAATGATAGGAAAGATAATTGAATGAAAAATTTTATTGGGGTAGAGCGGGATGATAGAATGGGTGGGTGGTACCTCCTTTTATATGTGAAAATGATATTTTTCCTCGAAACTAAAGTTAGGTGAATAGTAAGAATGGTATCACATGGGTGTTAGTTGGGTTAGGTGAGTTAGGTTATGAAATGGTAGGTGATACATGTGGGTATTAATTTAATACGTAAAATTATTTTTATAATGTTCAAGTTACCTTATAATTATAAAAAATATGAGATACTTCATTCATCCATTTTAGCACTTATTAATATTTATTTAGATTTAACCACAGAAATTATTTTATTACTAATAATATAATATGAACCTTCATAGAAAATTTATACTTGATGAATAATAATTATGACCCATTTTAATCAAATTAAATCTCTAAATATGATAAAATTAACATTTAAATAATACCATATAATGTGTTGAAAATGTATTTTTTTAGAAAAATGTCATTTTAATCATTGTTTGTTTTTAATCATATTTAATATCGATAAAGAATTAAATAAGAGTTATTTTATTTTTATATATGTTTAAAAATAATATTATACTATAAATTCAAAATATCAATTTAATTTATAATAAAACATAATATTTAGAAAAGTATCATTCTTTGAAAAATAAATGTTTTACCACAATAACTAATATTACTTTGGTAAATTAATTTTATTCCTGAAAATGAAATTTACATTATTTAATAATATTAAAATTTTCATATAAATTATTAAAAAAATTAAATATAAAATTTCTCAATTTTAAAAAATTTATTTTAATGTTACATAAAATAAAACAAGAAAATATTTTTAGAAAATTTTTTTAAAAAAAATTAAATAATATCTATATTATTAATTTATCAATGATATTAAGATTAATGATATAAATTTTCTTTATAAGAAAAAATAATAGTTACGTGGATTCAAAATAAACCCAAAATAGAATATTAATATTGAAATGTTTAATTAAAAAAATTATCAATGGTTTTTAAATTAGAATAAAATATTTCTTAAGTTCTAAAATTTTGAACATAGATTTTATAAGTACAAAATGATAATTTAAAATAAATAGTTATAAATATTTAATAAATTATAATCGTTTAAAAAAATATGGGTACTTTTTCATATATTTATAATGTCATAAAATTTACAATTTTGTTAGAAACTGTAATTTTCACTATTCACTTAAAAATAAAATATTTTTAATGATACCCCATAATTCATATTAGGATAATTTTGATATGATGAATTAATAACGGAAATAACTTTTAAAAAATTAAAATTATAAAATTATAAAATTTATCCTTTAGATGAAAATACAATATATAATGAAAAACTGATTATATTGAAAAATATAATTTTAAAAATTTAAGTGTTTTTAATACTATTTTGAATTTATATTTGATTACTATCTTATTTAACGGTTATACGTTTATTTTTTACTTTTTTATTTTCTTATCTAATATTTCATGGATTGTTTTAGTTCACTGTTTCATGTGGATCAAGCTACAAAGCATTAATTTAGAAAACTATATACACAAAATTCATGGTTTTGTAGATGAGCCAACCTCCCATCCTCTCATTTGATAAAAGTGCCATCTTGTCCACCTTTGATGATCAAGAGTCCACTTGATTATATAAAATGGGAGAGTCAGGTGATACCTTAAATAACTAAAATAGTCTTAAAATTAATGAAATTTGTTAGAAAAATTATAAAATAGTTTTGGGTTCCATTTTTCACCACATAAAACCATTTATAATATTTATTACTCTGGTAAGGTTTTTATTTGTGAAGAAAAAAAAGTATAAGGAGGTGGTGTCTTATTTAGTTTGGTTTTTATTATTTCTCTTATTTTTTATAATGTAATTGTTTAATTGTATGTAATTTATGTGTAATCATTTCTTCAAATACATAATATATAGCACTTATTTTTTTCAAAGAACGTATTATATATTTTTATACCATTTTTATAGTTATCTTCTATGATATTAGGGAATGTGTTTTTAAAATAAAAAATTTAACTTATATTATCACATTTATTATCAAATGTGATTTGTTTTATAATGATCTACATGGACTTATATATTGAGGACATATTAGGTTTGTTTGATATCATTTTTTGAAATATATTTATGTTCATTTTCCATCACTTATTAAAATTATTTTTTTAATTATTTTTAGATTTCTAGTTGAAAATAAATAAACAATTCCTATTATTTTTCATATATCTTAACATAAGTGATGGATTCTATTTTTATTAATATGAAATAATATATTGGGACTTGATTGAATATGTTTGATACAAATTATTGAAGTATGCTTATATCCATTTTTAGTGACTTAAAAAGAATTGTTGTGTATGTTTTTATTAATTTCCTACTGAAAATGTGTCTTTAGACTACATTTTTTTAATGTATAGGGGGGAATCCCCCATTTATTGAAATAAAGAGACTCCTTTTGAAGGGAAGAAGGAGGAACCCATTACAGAGACACACGAAGAACCTCAAACAAAATAGGGCACATGACCATACAGAGATCCAAAAGTCAAAAGGAAACAAAAATTATACAGGATCAAGCCAGAAAGTCTCATCACCCCCCCTAATCGAAAATGCAACAGCGAAGTCAGGCAAGATGTTGCGTCACCACCCGTGTGATTAAATGTGTCGTGATGGAAACACAGCCACGACAGAGTACTCCTCCAACTCACACTGAAAAATGAGAGAAGACTGGATGATATTTTCCAGCACACATATCTCTCTATCGAGCCACCCCCCCCCCACCCGACGGTGCAAATGAGAGACTCACTGCACCATCAACCTAATGAGCCGCAACATCCTCCAGAGAACACCATGTAAAAATCAATCAGGTTAACCATCGATCCAAAAGAACAGACGACTGAATGATGGGTGCCAAGACACCCATCCCTCCATCGAGGTCGCCCACCTGATGCAGTCTACAAGACAGAAAACACCAACCAAATGCAAAGATAAAAGCATCAATCTCCCACCAAAACATCTGCATCCCAGTGACAAATAGAGGTCCACACACAGGGCATGAAGATCAAAAAAATCATCGAAAAATCCATCAAGAATCTGCAATTGTTGTGGAAACAAAGCCTTCCAAACAGGCACAACAAATATCAAATCCCGAGCAAGCAGCAACGAAGGTATGACGGCAAGCATGAAAGAGACAAATTCCCCCCAACATCGGCATCCACACGCCCCACCAAACCAACAGGAGCCACTTCTCAAAGGGAGCCCGAGCTCACTTCACCTTCACGCAGAGGAGCATCAAAGACACTGCTCAAAGGAACAGCCACCAATGAAGATCAATCCTCATCGGTGATGTTCGGATCTGAAACTAGATATGAAGGTAGGGAAGAGATATAAATTACGCAAGAAGGAAGACATCACCGCTCACCGGCACAGAAACCTTAGAATTTTCAGGAGGCGAGGCGCTTATTGAAGAAGATGAAGCCAAGAACCACCCCCATGAAACAAAAAGACCAAAGAACATCAGAGAAAACCCAAAACAATTTCCATCAGCATGACCATCCATCAACCAATCCACAAATGGCGTAGGGACAGTAAAACAATCAACCACAGAAACCCGTCAAACCATCCTGAACAGTAAGTAACCAAGAACCACCCCCACAAGTCCTCCAGAAGAATCCTCTCAACGAAGCCAGCAAGCTGGATGCTTCACCACCGCACGGGGAAACCACCAACTGGAAAAAGAACCACATACCAGCAGATCCATTCCGGCAGTCCACAGTATAAAAAATGATATGAGAGATAACTAATTCTATATAATGTTTTGTATAACTAAACTAGTTGGACATTTTTAAAAACCATTTTTATAATTATTGGATTCAAATTTAATTTATGGTAATTCATTTTTTATAAGTGTTTCAATAAATTTTATTGAAAAGGTGTTAATATGAAAATTATATAAGTTATTTTGTTATTGAATATATGTAATTTATTATCATGGGTGAAAATTGTTATAAAAAAACCTTATCAAATATTTTTTTCATTCATATAACTAGTTTTATTTAGGAATTTAAGTGTATCTGATATTTTAAATCACAAATAAATTTGTTTTCAATTAAAATATAGAGAATTCCATTATATTTTTTTGCAGTTTTCTTATTTATTATTATTAATTTTATTCATTTTTTAAAATTTCTAAAGAACATGGGATATATGAATAAATTAATTTCAACCCAATTCATTAAAAAAATTCATTAAAAGAAAATCATTCTCTATATAGTAGTATATTATCCATCAAGTGTCATTATAGTGAATGGTAATCCAAAATTTGGGGGTGGATCCATTCTACTTTGTAATGTATATATTTTCTTTTATGATTTTATTTACTGAATTTTCAATTTCATTTGAAAATGTGTTTGATATTATATATTACATGTATCTAAAAGCATACATATATAATTATAAATTTTTATTCAATCTAATTAAAAATAAATTTTACAACAAATATCATGTTTTTAAAATTATAGACTAATCAACTTGAGAAAGATATTTTTAAAAATGTTATATAAATAGAACATATGATTTTATAAGAAGGTTTGCCATCAATTTTGGTCAATTTTAGAAAACGTTAATAAAACATTTGTGGTGAGAAATGATAAAGCACTACGTCTTCCTGGGGAAGTAAAAAACAAGAATAAAATGTTGAAGGAGAATTCATTTTTAACCAAGGGAGTAGAGAATAAGGAAACACCACCTTAGGTGATCGTAATAAACCATGTTCCATTTCTCATACTTAGAGAATATATAAAAAAAATTCTGGATTATTGGCCCCAATTTTATGTTATAGTCACTGATTTGGTTTAGAATACCCATGAAATTTGAAGTGTTATTTAGTATTTTACATTTATTGTTTGCAAGATATTAAACCCTAATAATTTACATTAATTAGTAGATATAAATTATTGTTTATCCTATTCTTGTTTATACTATGATTATTTACTATGTATTTGTTAATAATAGAATCATTATTTATATTTTGATCCATAACCAAATCATTATAGTGTTTCAACTATATGTATGGTAAATATTATTATTCAATATGATTTTGTTTTTAATACCTTTTTCTTATCAAATTTTTTTTTTGAATTTGATGTTTTTATCTATTAGATAGAGATTTGAGTAACAAAAAATCATTTTAGGTATGTGTTTCTGATGATTTCACCTAGGCCCACCCGCGTGCCATGGTATGAATTCCTATGTTGTCTTTCTATTATTATGCAGTCCCACTTTCCAAAGGTAGGCAGCTTTCATCACTGTCATCAATGATGTCTTCTCAGATGAAGTGATGTTAGTTACTCCTTCAATGGATTCATCCTTGGTGCTTGTTTCCTAGTATTGGCATTCCTCATAGATTAAGTCATGTCCATGGAACTCATTACTAGTTCCATCTATTTATGGACACTGGATAATTTCATTTGTCTTTTCTGGTCATAGAAGAAGCCTTTCGTTAAGAGAGTAGTCATGTTGGGAATTTATGGGCTTGTATAGACATTAGATATATTGTTCAAAGATAAATATTCCACTTGGGAGGGAATCTTATATGTGTAATCTTAGGCAAAGAACCCATGGAATCCCTTTTCAATCATGATGTAATTAATTCCAAGGGTGTAAGTTTTACAAGGATAATTACCTTAGGTATCCCAAGTATATTTCATGGGGTAGGTGTTTGGGTTAGGTCACATATTTTATTCCCTATGGAGACAGATCCAAACATCTGGTTGTGATGGATCCAGGAATGAGTTTAACATCTTGTGGAGATGGGTTTTTATCATCAGGATTCCCCCTAGAGGCAGATTAAAGAGGTGTATCCCTAAGATGGATTATTTCATAGTTGCATAGTTCCTCAATGGATCATAATACCCTGTGGAGGAGAATTTGGGATTGTGGATCAGAATACCCCATAGAGGCAGATCTGGGAGGTGCATCCCTTGGATTTAACACCACAAGTTTACTATTTTTGGGATTGAAACCCAAGGAGTAATCCTATGAATCCTATTTAGAATATAGGTATAAAAACCCATGTAGTTCGATGATACATATTTGAGGTCGTGTGACATGATCGGTCCATGCTGTTTAATTTCATGTAGTAAGTATGCTCATGTCACAACCGGAGAGTCTATAAATGATGGAATGATGATAATACATAGAGGCTACTCAGAATGGGTGTCACATACTATGTTTGGGAAATATGGTGTGGGGATTACTTGTAGGAGCAGACAATGCGCTTCTAGGAGAATTGAGGATGTGGTTGGGGCTTACACGAGGAAGGTACTGAAATAAGAACCACCTCTAAAATATAGGGAAATGGGTATGGGCATTACACATGGAAGCTACCCAAACTCAAAGTCACATCCAAAAATGGGGAATATAGTGTGGGTCATACACATTGAAGTTGTACAATATGCGAGTCACATCCCATGGATGGGGGGAGGTAACATCTCTAGATGATCATACATGAGGTATCTTTTATTCATTACATAGGGTAAGGTGACAATATTACATCATGTTTTGAGGAAATTTTCATGAAGTTTATTGTCATACGACTAGGATGTAGTACTAATTATTTTTACATTATGAAGATCAGATGTGGGGAGGGGTCACTCCTCACCCCTTGGGAAAATGTGACCACCACTCGTGCACCTCTTGGAGAGGCATGGAGTTGGTACTAATGCGGAGGAGTGTTCAATCACAAGGTGCATGTTTGAGTCTATATTCCTAGAAGAACTAGGGGCTAGAGTACCTATGCATATAAGAAATGGGAAAGTGGGAGGCTCAATATACACTTGTGGTGAAGTGGGCGGCCATAGGAGTGACTGACACTGGCCACATGGTAACATGACGTGCGAAAGAACCGGTCTTGGATTTATTATGGGGGATCTAGGAAGTTGACCTTCGTGAAGGGGTGTTAGCTGAAGGGAGACACCATGGAGAGACCCAATAGAGGCTCATTGTGAAGATTGAATGTTTTGAAAGGATGGTCTTACAAGGGTTAGGGTCCTCACAGAGGTCAAAGGATTCACAAAGTAGTATTCTTCGTAAAATAGGACAACCCTACCTCGGTGTGAAGTCCTAATTTTGAGGGGGGAAACTTCACAAAGGTTGAATGATTTATGAAGACTCAAGTGCCTCAGAGGGAATTCATCTATCACAGATGGATTGGGCCTTGATGAAATACATATCCACTTTATGTGAGTATCTTAAGCCCACATATCTTCCCAGCATTAACTTCTGGTAAGTGATCCTAAATATTATTGGGATTCACCTACTCATGTTTGGCTTGGTGGACATGCTATAAATGGTTGTTCTAGTAGATCACTTCATGTTTCACCCATTCTCTATCTCAATAGGGATGTTGATTCGTGAGTGTATAGGGACCATCGATTAGTTACCAGTTCTCCTAGCCTTCCCTGGGGGGGGGTATTGGTGAATATGGTTGATTGTGATCCAATTTGTGAATCATATTATCCACATCAGTTCTCAAGGAATTTTAGATGCCTGTAATATTTGACACTGAAGGTATACACATAGGTTCTCCATGAATGTCAACCATCAGTTTTTAGGTAGATCTAGTGCATATTTACATTTCGGGATAGAAAGAGGTGTAACGAGCTACCACTACCCACAATCACTTATGGGATCATCTATAAGTATGCATTGAGTTGGGAAAGCATATATCTGAGGGAGATTTTGAGGCTTCATACCTCCCATGTTATTGAAGGAGATCCCTCACTACCATGGGGTTAGGGCCAAGTGGTAGTTGGAACACACTATGGAGGTAGAGATGGCTCAGTGGGTAGAGCAGCAGCGAGTCTGACGGTCCCTAGCCCGGTGCAGGTAGAGGCCATAGCTAGAGGAGTTGCAAGATCAGGCTTCGCTCCACTAGGAAAGTAGTCATGGGAGGAAGTATAAATTCCTAAGGCAGTCTTGGGGGAATTATTTCAAGGCTCTAGGAAGTTGGTACATCACCCACATGTTCCTAGTGACACCGTGTTTCCCAATGCTTGGGAGGCCTCGAGACTTAACAAGAATCTAACTACCCCTCAGGGGTGAGGAAATACCTTTCCACCAATGGGATATACCATAATATGTTGGGAAATGCAATGGAAGGTTTCTATGTTTCCCATGCTGTGTCAGTTCAATATATGGAAGAGCGTGAGGGTGTGGTCAAGTCACATGGAAGAATGCATCCCTTGACTGACTGGATAAGGGTGTTTATGAGCATGTATTCCTCTCTAGACAATCCTACATGTCAAGTGGATACTAGCATGGCTGATGGAAAAGGATCAGGAGAATCCCGGAGAAGTAGAAACTATCATTAATTGGAAGGATATGGATACCATACTATCAATCTGATAAATCCTCTGGTCATTGGGGAATGTTAGACTTCATCCATCCCATTAAAGATATTACATAACCACTTCTCTCACTTTTGAAGTAATCAAGGACCACATAAGAGGTATAGATTAATGATGAGTCATGTGAATAAGTTGAGGGACCCTCAGCCCTTAAAGGGGTGAGCGTGGAATCCCTTCTTGAAGTCATGTTCCTAGAAATCCGAACATCAACACCAGCAACTAAGGAAATGACCATAGATGGAGCCTTACTTGGGGAACTACTTATAAACCTCCAGGAGATACTCACTAGATTATACCATTATTTTAATATTCTTCCCTCTTCTATCATTCCTACTTTTCCTTCTATATTTGGATGTCGTATTTTGAAATGGATTTTAAAACTACATTCAGGGCTCAACTCCCAACATCCTTGCCTAAGCCAGCAGCGCCAAAGGTTGAGGTGTTGAAAAAGGGTGTTATTCCCCCAATGTAAAATTCTTGGGAGACCTAGACAGTTGGGTCAACCATAGTGGTACCATTTGAATGGTCCACTAAGACCATGCATTCAATGGAGTGGTTTGATATGGTGCTCATGACGGGGCTAGAAAAAGGAACTTGGGTGGTGGAGATTGTTGTAGCGGTGCCATCAGAGGTGGCTATCAGAGATGAAGCAATGATAGAGGAGGAAAAAATTGATTGCATTATGGTAGACAAGGGATGATGCATTGGATTCACCTATTCCATAATTTCTAGTAGTGGTGTCTACAAGAGATTAGGCCAAGATTGTGCGACCAACAGGGGTAGATGAGGATTTTGGAATACCTCAGGCTAAAATTCCATTGAGGAGAACCAGATTGTTCCTTGAAAGGAATTGAGTAATGTGTGGGATTTCATCACCTGAACCCAGATAGAAAATATTCCAAGATGAATGAGATATCTATACCACTAGATAGTTAGCCTAAGGAGAGGTTGGGAGGACTCTAGCATCCTTCATGTGTTGGCCCAGGTATTTCTTTTCAAGAGGGTGTGTGATGAATGGAAGGTTCTTAACCTGGCCTGGAAGAGGCACAATTAAAAGGGTTCCCAGACACTTCCAGTTGCTGGGGAAGAAATTTCTTTCCTATAAGTACTTGTTCAGGTGAAATCAGTGGTCGTTGCTACTCAGGATGAGGTCATTAATAGCTTGAAGGGCAATCTGGTAGCTGCTGAAGATAAGGTGGTAGAGGTGAGATCCTTGGTGGTTGAGTATTGGGATGAGAAGACTTGGGTGAGGATCAGAGCCAAATACATTCTCCCTGAAGTGGATAAAGATAAAGAAGACCTGGAAGAGCGGTAGAAATCCATGGAGGCTACTCAAAAAGGTTGGCTGATCTCGAGCACTCAATCTCCTGAGTTAATATTTGAAGGAATTTTGAAAAGGAGAGGATCCAATATGTGGATGACCCTCTAAAACGTTGAGTTGTTCATCTTAATCTTCTATATTCTTGAAATTTTTTGTTTTTTTATTATCACACTTCAATCATATTCAGAAGATGACTACCAACCAATACCTATGATCACATGAGTCATTCCCGATGCGAGAACCAATGGATGACCATGTGATCACTCACTTATATGAGAGTGGAAGAAAATAATCGAACACTCAGTGTTTGCTATTGATATCTGACCACTATGAGTGTTTGGTATGAGATGAGTTGTGGTCGTAGAATGAGAGTCTCTAAACTACCTATTGGAACCATGGTCTTCTATGCATGATTTGTAGTATGGTTTGTGTTTGTTGTCAATCAGCAGTGGAAGTTCAGAATGTGTACCCACAAAGAGATCATATAGTTCAAGCAGACAACAGTATTGAAGGTGACGCTGTTTCCCAGTGTTTGCCAATTTTTTGGGCCTAAAAATCGACAAATGGAGAAAAGTGTTTTTGGAAAAGAGAATTACACATCGTGAACAGGATGAAGAGGAAACTTGCGCGCCATATGTTTTTCAAGATCAGAAGATGGGAAAATGGCGAAGGGACAAGGGTCACTCAAGTATTGATTTGGTCGCGCAAGTGACTAGCGCGCCGTGAAGAGGCTTGCACGTCGTTGCTTAGGAGGCTTGGGAACTTGCGTGCCTATTGTTTTTTAAAGAAAGAAACTTCAAAATATGGTAAACAAAATAAGGTCTCACAAGTATTGGCTAGGTCACGCAAGTGAGCTGCGTGACAGAGGCCAGGGGAGATGAGTTGTGTGCTGAGACTTGCGCGCTGAGGGGTGACTTGCGTGTCGCCACGCAGGTTGACCAATTTGCCTATAAATAGAGGACTACCCTCCACATTTCCCACGAAGTTCAAGACTTAGAGATTGTTCGAGCTCTCTTCACACAGGTGATTGAGCTGTGCTAGTGGTTGTTGGGTCGTGCAAGTAGTGGTTGCGCGCTGATTGTTGGCTGCGCGACCAAGGCGGTTGGGGAGTTAAAGGCGCAACGTTGCAAACTTTTGGTGTTGAAAGAGGTAGTGTCGTGCAAGTAGTTTTGGTGCCACCTGCATTCCAAATTTGTACCGCGCAAGTGACTTGCGCGCCAGGATTGAAACTTGCGCGCCAGGCTTGGATAATCACGCTAGGGTTGTTAAAGTTCATCTGTCCTTCTGAAGTTGCACGAAAGCTGGAAGATCACTTAGTACCCTCATCTCAAAGTGAGATTATTCTTCTGGTAAGATTTGGAATTCAACAGACCATCTACATATAATATATGATGCATTCATATGCAATTATAATGTGAACTTCACGTCTATAATCTGAGTGGGACTTCACCAACGGTAGTGAGACAGGGGGAGTCCACGGGAGTGACCTGAGGCAAGAAGTGAGCTATCCCCAAAAATTTGTAAAGGCAGTGAGCCTGGGACATAGTGACTGTGCCCAAACCTTTGTAATCCATAGCTAGTGAAGATTAGTGGAATTAGGTACGACCGATAACTTGTCGGTGTATGCTCCTTGGACGTATCCTTTAGTGGTGAACCAAGTAAAATGTGATGTGTCTTATCTTTTCATGTGAATGTTTTCTTTCTGATCAAATTCATCTTATAGGTCCAACAAGTTCCTACCAACGTGGGAATAAGATCCATCACATTAAAAGAAAAGTTTGTCACCCTGATTCACCCCTCCCCTCTCAGGATGTCCCGGGGTCCTTCAAGTGGTATCAGATGGTAAAGGTTTCTGGTGTTGAATCTGTCCTTTATCGTCATGGAGAATGCAGTCAATGTCACGGGAGTCCCTCACTTCGATGGAAGTAATTTCCAGATCTGGAAGAACAGAATGAGATCTCATCTAAGATCTCTTGGAATGGAAGTTCTCTTTTCTATTGTGCAAGGAATACAAGTAACTGACCCAACAGGCCTGGCTATGACTGAAACAGATAGGAAAATTCGTGATGCAGATGCTAAAGCACAAAATTCACTTACTGCAGCCCTTTCTAATCAGATCTACCTAAAGGTGATGAACTGCACCTTAGCAAAAAGCATGTGGGATAAACTCAAGAATATTTTTGAAGGAGATAGCATAGTGAATGAGGCGAAACTACAAGTGCTGCACAATCAGTGTGATGATCTGAAGATGCATCCAGACGAGAATGAATACTCTTTATTCAATAGAATTACTGAAGGGGTTGGAGCAATCTGGGGTCTAGGTGAAGAAATCAAAGACATTGATATTGTAAAGAAAATATTAAGAAGACTTCCACCTCTATACAATGCAAAGGTGTCAGCCCTTGTGGAAAGAGATATTTCAAAACATTCTCTGGATGATCTACTAAGAAGCTTGGTAGCATATGAAATGAGAGTCAAACCCGAAGATGCTACGAATCGTTTGAGCAAGGAAATGGCATTCAAGGCCATTGATAAACTGAAAATCTCAAAAGATAGTAGTGGTGAAGATGAAGAAGAAAAAGACATTATTTCTCTCATTGCAAAAAGTTCTAGAAGGGGAAAGGGAAATTCAAAGAGAAGTTACCTCTCGCATGTTTTCTTTGTGGAAAAGTTGGGCACATTGCCTCTCAGTGATTAAGAAAGATCAATGATGAAGATAGTGAAGATGAAAGCTTCGAGAAGCCTCGGAGATGGTTCTTCAAAAAGGGAGACTTCAAATCGGGAAAGAAAATGCAAAGGAAGAGTTTTCTCTGTGAAGAGGAAGAAGATGATAATGAATTCTATGATGAAGAAGAACCAGAATTCAAAACTAGGAACCATGCTTCCATGATGGCCACTGTTGAATGTTCAGAAGATACTTGGGGAGAAGAGAAACTGAGAACTTGTGTAGATCCTGAGATGATACTTAAGTACGTCGTTTGTAAGCTTATGATTAAATGTAATAGTTTCAATATGTGGAAATAAATTGTAGAAGAATCAATTGAATATGTTGATCAACATGAAGATGAAATTGAACGACTGGAAGAATTTGTGAAGGTACAGTCTAAAATAATTGAAAGCAATGATGATGTAGTGGATCTGAAGCTGATAATTGAAGACCAGGCAAAGGTCATCAATGAACTCACCTCCAGACTTGATGAAAAATCCAAGATTGCTGAGGGTCTTGAAGAGGAAGTTGTGACTCTAAGGAGTAAACATGAGACTGAATCAATTCCAAAAGAATCGAGGAAGAAAATACAGTTCGGAAGATTCTCAGATGTAGAATTACTAGCAAGAGCCAAGTGCGGTACAGATGGGGTTGGAAAAATCTCGAGTGATCAAAGACCCTATTGCATGGGAAAGAGTGGAATTGGATGTGAGGCTGAGACATCAACTACTAGAAGTGAAAAGATTCAAAAGAAAGATAATATGAATGTTTAACAAGTTGAAAGGTTACCTAATGTTCTGAAAAAAGAACCCTCAATCCAAATTAAAAGGAGAACTGAAAATTATCCTCAAACATTCAGAAATGAAAGACAATCTAACTTTTCTCCCAAAAAAGAAGGTGTGAAGAGAAATTCAAGTGAGAAGACATTTCCTCTCATGAATTGTTAGTTCTCTGGAAATTTGGGCCATTCCATGTCTTATCGCAAAGAGGCATGAAGTTATCTGAATGGAGAAGATATAGGAGTTCAACAAAGGAGAACAAATTCATATCTTAATTCTTATAGAAGAAACAATTTCTATGGATCTTGTTATCATTGTTCTAACTTTGGTCATAAGTATGCTAATTGTTGGCAGAGAAGGGACATGGACACCTCATACCGAAGTTCAAGACAGGTCAAGTCTCGTCAGAAAGAAAGTGTTGCTCTTTCAAATAGGTTTTGTCTTCTCAAAGAAGATTTTGACTATGAAGAACCTGGGTATTACAAAGAGATAATTGAAAGTCCATCAGTACTATATACTCAATCCAATGTCTCATGGAAGGAAATGAAGAAGATTGAGAAATCCAACCTTGTAGAGGTGGCCCTCAATGTTACAAAGAACAACAGTACCTGGATTATGGATAGTAGTTGTTCATCTCATATGACTGGTAATGATGGCCTACTAATGGTTATCAAAAGGACGGTTCATGGTATAGTACGATTTGGTAATGTTGGGGCTCTGAAAATCAAAGGGAGTGGAAGTACCGAATTATCTAATGGAGAACTAAAGAAGACTGAAGTCCTTTACGTAGATAGCCTACGTCATAATCTCCTCAGCGTGAGTCAACTCTATGACTCAGGACTTATAGTTAATTTTAATGAGAAAGACTGCACTATCAAGGGAAATACATGAAATTCACTTGTTAAGGGATGCAGAATAGAAGGAAACTTGTATCAGGTTGATAGTGAAGAAAATGTATGTTACATGACTGTTGAAGAAGAAAACAATTTGTGGCATCAGAGACTGGGACACATCAATCAAAAAGACATGGAGAAAATATCAAAATTGAGAAGTTTCGTGGACATTCCCAACCTAAAGTGTGAGCGTGAAAAATCTTGTGATGCTTGCATTCATGGGAAGCTGGTCTGTAGTACATATCGGGAAAAGAAGAAAAGGGCATCTCACCTTCTTGATCTGATTCATACAGATGTATGTGGGCTGATAAATGTTGTCGGAACTCATAGAGAAAGTTACTTTTTCCTTTTCATAGATTATTACAGTAGAATGGAATGTGTGATGGTCATTCACAGGAAACGACAAGTCCTTGACTGCATGAAAACATATCAGCGAATCACCGAGAATGATACTGGACGAACAATCAATGTGTTGTGATCTGACAATGGAGGATAATACACGTTCATTGAATTTGAAAATTATCTGGAGAAGCATGGGATACAACATGAGGTAGCTTCTATGAGAACTCCACAACAAAATGGTGTTGTTGAACGTAGTAATCGACAGGTGAACAACATGGCACAAACTATGCTGATTGAGAGTCGTATTCCACGATATTACTAGAAAAAGGTTGTTCAAGCTGCAGAGTACATTTAGAATCGAACAGGACTTTATATGAGTGAGATGAAGACACCATCTGAATTGTGGCATGGACGGAAGTGTTCTTTAAAATACTTTCGTGTCTTTGGAAGTAAATGCTTCATCAGGAACAAATAAGGAAATCAAGGGAAATATGGCGACAATGCAGATGAAGGAATTTTCCTCGGTTACTGAATGAACATCAAAGCCTACAAATGTTTCAACAAGCATTTAGGAAGGATTGTGGAAAGCAGTGATGTTAAGATAATTGAAGAGAAAAGCACAAATGCTTCAAGGAAGTCATATGCTGATGTGATAGAATGCCAGGAAGAAAGTGAACGTGAAGAAAATACAAAGGTAGAAATAGAGGAAGTAGTTCAAAACACTCAGCAGTCACATCATGATGTTGACTCAGAAGAAGAATCTGAAGAAGAAACTGTGGCTGAAGAGAATGCTACTGAACCTCGTAGGAGAAAACAAAGAGCTGAGATTGATCCATCCAACATAATTGGGGATAGTAGTGCACCCACTCAAACAAGAAGGATGAGGAATTACACACAATCTGCATTTCTATCAGTTGTAGAGCCATCCTCATTCGAAGAAGCTGCAAATGATGAATCTTGGGTGAAAGCCATGAATGATGAATTAGATCAGATTGACAAGAATCAGACATGGGATCTTGTCCAGAGATCAAAAGGTCATAATGTGATTGGTAGCAAATGGATCTTCAAAAATAAGTTTTATGAGCATAAAAGTGTCATCAGAAACAAGGCATGACTGGTGTGTAAAGGATACTCCAAGATTGATGTTAAAGAAACCTTTTCTCCAGTGGATAGACTGGAGTCAATCAAGATTTTCCTTGCCACGGAACTCCAAATAGGACATATAGTATATCAAATGGATGTCAAGCCAACATTCTTGAATGGTGTACTCGAAGAATAAGTCTACATCGAACAACTAGTGGGGTTTGTTTTGGGTACTGATGAAACAAAGGTCTGCAAACTGAAGAAATATCTATATGGTTTGAAGCAGGCGCCATGGGCGTGGTAATCATGACTAGATTCATATCTAAAGAAGCTGGAATTCAAAAGAGGAGGAGTTGACCACAATCGCTATGTGAATAATTCTCCAAAAGATCAATTCATGGTTCTAGTCTACGTTGATGATATCATATTTGGTGGCAGCAGGTAGAAATCAGTAGATGAATTTTCCAACCACACGAAATCATAATTTGAAATGTCTATGATTGGGGAGCTCACATATTTCATAGGGCTACAGGTGATTCAAAAGAAGGAATACCCTTTCATTTCTCATGAAAAATATGCAAGAGAGCTGCTGAAGAAGTTTAATATGCAAGACTCCAAACCAATGTCAACTCCGATTGTAGTTGGAACTAAAATTGGAAAGCATGAGGATGGGGACTCTGTTAATCCCACCATGTACAGGAGGATCATTGGGAGCCTACTGTACCTGACAGCGACACGGCCAAATATTGTCTTTGCCATATGCCATGCGGCCAACTTTTAGAGTAATCCAAAGGAGGATCATATGGCGGCGGTAAAAAGAATCATGAGTTATATTCAAGGTACACATAACATCCGGTTATTTTTTGCTGTAGGCAGGGACAGTGAATTATCATCATTTTCTGATGCTGACTGGGCTGGTGATGTAGTAGACAGAAAGTCCACTAGTGGTGGAGCTTTCTTTATTGGGAAGAAATGTGATTACAGGTTGAGCAAGGAACAAGAAAGTAATTCTCTTAGTACTGCTGAAGCTGAGTATATCTCTTCCACAAAGGCATGCACTCAATTGCTATGGATGATGCAGCAGTTAACAAATATTGGTGATGAGGTAAAGCAACCAATGGTGATTTACTGTGATAACAAGAGCGCAACTGATCTTATGAATAATCCTGTTCATCATTCCCATATGAAACATATTGAAATCAGGTATCACTTTATCAAATAAAAAGTTGAACAAGGGGTGATTAGAATGGATCGTGTGGGAACTGATGAGCAAGTGGTTGATATCCTCACCAAGCCGCTGTCTGCGGCTGTGTTTGAGAAGCATCAGTTTAACCTCGGTGTTCAGCCGCCTCCCAGTGCATAAGGAGGTTCCGCAATACCCCTCTCCCCATTTGTGATAACTGTTTATATCTGTTTATGGCTATGATAGAGGTTTATGGGGGAGATATTGTCGAGGGGGAGTATGGTTTGAGCTGAACGTTGAACAAATTACTGGTCTTTGGATTTATTGTCAATGGGGGAGAAAGAAATAAATTCAGGCAACAAATTCTTCTGTGATGAGAAGAATGAGAAGGAAAACAAGAAGAATAAGAAGTAAAACATTGGAACCCAATTCAATCTTCCTCTCTTGTTTTCTACACCGAGCATTGGTCACATAGACTTAGAGTGTTGGCTGAGTAGATTCTTGCGTTTTTGGTTTTCACATGGATGGAGATCTGTTGAATTTATTTTCTGATTTCCAACAAACCCAAAGGGGGGTATTGTTGGAACCATGGTATTCAATGCATGATTTGGAGTATAGTTTGTGTTTTTTGTCAATCAGAAGTGGAATTTTAGAATGTGTACCTGCAATGAGATCATACAGTTCAAGCAGACAATAGTATTGAAGGTGGCGCTGTTTCCCACTGTTTTCCAAACTTTTGGGCCTGAAAATTGACAAATGGAGAAAAGTGTTAGCCTATAAATAGAGGACCAACCCTCCTCATTTCCCACGAAGTTCAAGACTTAGAGATTGTTCGAGCTCTCGCCGCACAGGTGATGGAGCCGCGCTAGTGGTTGTTGGGTCGTGCAAGTAGTGGTTGCGCACTGATTATTGGATGCGCGACCATGGCGGTTGGGGAGTTAAAGGCACAACGTCGTGCAAGTTTGGTGTTGAAGGAGGCAATTTCGCGCAAGTAGTTTTGGTGTCACCTGCGTGCTGAATTTGTACCACGCAACTGACTTGTGCGCCAGGAATGAAACATACGCACCGGGCATGGATAAGCACGCCAGGGTTGTTAAAGTTCATCTGTCCTTCTAAAGTTTCACGAAAGCTGGAAGATCACCCAGTACCCTTAGCGCAAAGTGAGATTAGTCTTTTGGAAAGAGTTGGAATTCAACAGATCATATACATACGATAGAGGATGCATTCTTATGCAATGATAACGAGACCTCCACGTCTATAAACTTAGTGGGACTTCACCAACGGCAGTGATCCAGGGGGAGTCAACGGGAGTGACCCGAGAGAAGCAGTGAGCCTGGGATAGAGTGATTGTGCCTGAACCATTGTAATCCACATCTAGTGATGATTAGTGGAATTAGGTACGACCGACAACTTGTCGGCATATGCTCCTTGGACGTAGCCCTTAGTGGTGAACCAAATAAAAAGTGTTGTGTCTTCTCTGTGCATGTGAATGTTTGCTTTCTAATCATATTCATCTTATAGGTCCATCAAATTCCTACCAACATGGGAATACGATCCATCACATTAAAAACATTCACCCTGATTCACCCCTCCCCTCTTAGGGTGTCCCGGGGTCCTTCAATACTGACTTTCTTTTACAACATGCATTGGTGCACAAGTGGGGTAACACCATGGTCATTGAATTCTACCTGAATAAGGGTAATGAAAAACATGAATCATGATTCTCAAAATACAGAATACTAGGGGATTTTCATGATGATATAGAATAAATGGTGATCATGTTTGACACACAACATCCATACCATTTAGTTGGGAACTGGGACAAAAAATGTCGGTCGACCATTGACCATGTTTGAAAACTGAGGACCTGTCTCAAAATTTCACCCAATTTACTCTAGTGTGTTGTCCCTGAAGGTTCCAGGGTCTAAGTGAAATATTTTTGTCTAAGGATTTAAAATAATCATCATTTGGATAATGAGACTTGTCTTCTCCAATGATCCAGCCCCTGATATGGTTTGAGGATATCTCATAATTAACCAGATCACAAAAATATTAACAAAAAACATAACTTTTTAGAAATGATGTTATGGGGTTGACATCTTCTTGTCTCCAAAAATAATTGAATGTAGGATCCGAATCTGAATCAATTTAGATCATACACATGAACTTTAAAAATACATGGGAGTTTCGATTGTTGAATTTCAGTTTCTAGCATAGTGATCCAACAATGTGTTCAACATCCTAAAAATCACCACAATCATTTTCCTTTGATGTTTAAAGGAATTTTTGGATCATCACTCAAAGAGAGAGACTCTCTCTCTAGAAAGAAATAGTATAGAGAGCCTATCATTCAAAAATGAATGCATATTCCTCATTTTTCATTAGACTCTCTCTATTTATAGTGGATATACAAGATACCTGTTAGGGTTCCCCAACCCCCGGAAATTTAACATCCACTAAATAATAATTATGAAAAATTAAACTAAACCATAAATATTATTTATAATATATCACATAACTATAATATCTATTAAATATATTATGTGATAAAACCGAGTAATTAACTCGACTCATAATTCCTGATTAATATTAAATGAACCTGATATTTTAAAATAATATTCATTTGATTAATGTTATTCCTCGTATTTACTTAACATATAATGAATTTAAATAAATTCAACCCAATTAATTATAAATTGAATAATAATGAATTTATTTATTTATCGGTGGTAGATAACTTGGAAAACACTCAGAACCTATGTTGGGCCCCACCATGTGAAGTATACCTATTCAACTGAATATGGAATATTATTGAGTATTCTATTATGTGTGACTCTCTAGGACCTTATGTTGAAAGGAGTGAATAATATTAATAGTGCAAGAGAAGATTCTATCAACCCATTGAGGCCCATAAAGAGATAAGGATTTTCAATGAAATGGAAACCACCCTATGAACACATACTATGTACTATAATCTCATTCTCTTTAGATATCTCATAAAGTAATACAAAAACTTCTTCATTATCCATTTTCATGATTTATTATTTTTTGATCTTATAAAAGTAATTCACCTTTCAATTGCTTTAGCTAAAGACTTATGAAGTTAGTACCATCATGATCAACGAGGTTTGAGATATATCACTTCCTTAACTTGGATGTGACAAATCCTTTCTTGACCATTCAACCAATTCCATACCACCAAAGACGCGCCTAACAAAAGATAACTCACCTTGAATTCATTATCATGGTTTTTTATTTGAATCAATGTATGAGATCAAATGGAACACACTGGTAATGATATCAAATGACCAATATACATGTCCATACATAGGGACAAACAATGACACCCAAAACATGTAGTGTTCTTATTGGCAGGGATGTACTCATGATTTCACTACTACAGATCACCAAGTGCGAACTTTATGAGAAGAATACTTAATGATCATGAACCCCAACACCTGATAGTCAAACATCTACAATTTCTAGTCATTAAGATGTATCTAGGCCATATGACCTTTTTTTAGGATTAATTTCATAGTATCTCAAGGTTCTCATTATAGCACGGGATCTGCTATAACCTTTTTATAAAACAATTAATCTATGGAAATTACCTTTAAATAGTGTATGCATAAAAGTATAAAATAAAATAATAAGAATACATTATGTATAACTAACTGTAAACACAATATGGTATTCAAAATTACTATTCATGCTGATTCTAGGGAACCCAATATTAAAACACTCACACTTGCACGAGATCCAACATACTAATGAACCTTGTAAGCTCTCACATGATAAAGATCATGTTTCTGTTGAGTAACGGCTTTAGCAGTTTGGTTCTCCACATTTCTTCTGCATGGATATTTTTCTATATGTGACCTCATCTCCTAAAGTAAAACATATTAAGAGATAGTATCCCCAAGTATATAAATTTTTCAACCTTAAAAACATGACATCTTTGATAGTACTGGTTATAGAATTACAGTAATGATAAATCTTTACTTATTAGGTTTGATTACAAGAACTAGAACAATATGTTTCATTTAATAACTGTATCATAGCTGCCTTAGAGACAACAATGTAGTCTGTTTTGTAGGTATGGATACCACTGGATTATATGATATTTTATCACTCATTACCATAGCCTAACTATTATACTAGATAAATTTTATCTAAGTAATACTATTTTATTTCCCACCATAACTAGTTTCCCTTCCACTCCATATACCATGTACATATCATTTGTACATTCCCATGTACAATTAGATAGTACTAACTAATTTACTTACAGATCTCCTGGATATAACTAATATTTTCCTACAATAAATTTAATGTTTTAAATATTATATCTCATACATATCATGTCATACATGATTGATCTATCTCTTAGGCATATGGAACTCAACTCACTATTTAATCTCCTTCTATGTAATCACATGTCTACTTAGAGAGATTTAGTCCATTTTACATTGGAAATAATTATTCTCTTGAATTGTTCCAACATTTATTTACCGATACCATGTTAGTATATATATGATTGGATATGTCTAAGAAATTGTTAGATGCACCTTAGTAGATTTTTTCCCTTGAACTTTTGTTTCTATTTTAATTCAATCATTGGAGAATTACTTTAATCCGAGTATTAACTAACTGTATGAACCAAATCTGTTTTCCATATGTTGTCGAACATATTTCACCTGGAAAGAAATGGTTCTCCCACTAAAATCTGGTATACACATGTAAAATATTCATTCCAAATTAATATTCTATGATCTTATTGATAACTTAAATCCTAAACTAGATTTTAGTAACCTATAACCATTATTATAATTCTATGAAATAACCATCCCTTTATGGTTGTGTCTTATAGACACTTTCTTCATAATGTATTCATGAAATTTAATTATCAATAAAATTATCATATATATTAGCTATGCCATGTAAAATTCCAATGGATTTACGTATAATGACTTTCTATAGCCAATTGATCCTTATTGGCACCACACTTGTACCACCCATGAATCATGTCATTTGAATTGCCACCACAGTATTGAAGATAATAATCACATTGTCTCTTTGATACATGGATTCCATTATTGAATTGTAGTTGACCTTGTCAATATTGGCTGATTAACATATACTACTTACTAATAAGAATTATTATTCTCACTAAATAATGTATCATCGTCCATGTTGAATATAATACCATCACTATGGTATTAATAATACTACCCAATATGTGTCATTGGATCATTCCTCTTCCACATGCACTTGTGGAAGTTGTTCTGATGCCTATTATTTTTGAATCTCATGCATTGACTAGAACCAAGTCAATATTACTCTCATTATCTCTAATAGTGATGTGAAACCTCTTTTAGAAATGTAGTCTGTCACTAGACTTCCACTTTTCTATCTTAGGGATTTATGTAATATCCTAAGAAAACATTAGGATAATTACTTATATGACCAATTTTATTTATGAATATTTGTTTAAATCGAAACAATCTCTTTTCATCTTAAACACATGTCCTATGACATAATGGATTTCTATCATACTATAAATCATATGGTATCCATTTTTCATTATATTTTTCATATTCTCATGGTATTTCTACGTTATTTTCAAAGCACATATTTAAATATAATGGATGTTTCTACAAGTTGCAATATTGATACTATATACATCATGAATTTGATGTATAAGATTCACATTTAGGAATTTCCCCATGCTATAATTTTTTGATCAATGTTAACATGTAAAACTTATCATCGATCCTTTTTATTAACATCAATGTTGTCATATAGGAAAGGTGATGTCTATTTAGTAATTACTACATGCTATATTATATTGATCGATGGATTATTGGTCAAGATATTATTCGGCATGCTAGCCTAAATCAACTCAAATCTTCTAATCATGAATTTATAATACATAAATTTTTAATTCCTTAATTACTTAAAGGGATCTAATAAATTAAATTTTCTACTATCATACACATGGAACAATTCATGCACTATCTTTTGGAACAAACTCTAAAAGCTTTGTGGCATACCTTTATTGATAATGGTTTTTTTGTCCAAACTAAACAATTTTACATGTTGATAATACCTAATGTGCTTAGTTCTACTAATTCTATATACAAAAACTAGGTATATCATTGATTTCAACATTTATATTTTCTTGATAAAGAATTATCATTCCACAACTGGGTAAAAGTATTAAATTTTATATTCATCATATGATGCATATGATTCAAGTACCACTGAACTATTTGTTGATTATGTGACACCATAAAAACATTCTTCCCTGAACACGGAATTATATATCCTTATGTTTAATGGACATATGAGATAATTTTTTTGGTTATAATAAATTAAAGTTTGACTTAAAATAATTAACATGGAAATTATAAGTTATGTGTTTCTCACCACTTGGAGAATACACCTTACTTCTAGTAATGTTTTTATTACTTACATGGTTATTTAATTTCAATATACATATTGTATTCAATACCCAAGAATAATTTTAGAAACAGTACTTATAATTGATGAATAACCACTGAAGAATTTGCTGGTACTTTCTTATCCTATTTAATTCATTTCATTTAAACTTCCATTAATTTATTTTATAATATGAAAAGAAAAAAACCTTGTGTTATTTACCACTTAATTGAAATATCTTTCGAATTTGAATTTGGAATTGTATTTTCCATTGGCCTTATCACCTTTCCTTTCATGTGTACACCATAAGAATTAAATATTTATATTTTCTTTATGTTTTTATTTGCATGGAACACCTTTCCGAAAATGTAATGATGCGTTTAATCTATCCTGTTAGTTTTGTAAAATTAAATAAAAATAGAGTAATTGGGTGTAAGAGAATGATGCCTTGAAAGATTGTGATTCGTCTTTCATATTTACAGAAATCCAATGTAATTGATTACCCATTGAAATCTGGCTTCACTTTCTCCCAGTAAACTTCTCAAAGATGAGACTACATGTTATATCATTCATTTTATGTTGTTGAAACTGAAAAAACATTGAAGGTTGATGATGGAATAATTAAATAACCATAAAATGCGTCTTTAATGAGTCTCCTATAATAATTTTGACACACTATCTTCTTGAGGTTGTTTAATAGGTATTGGGATAACAACATCTTGACTTTATGATGTTTTATTAATGTGCGCAAGTGCTTGTACTACACATGGAAATTCATGCTAGTTTTGACATTTACATTATCCAGTATTTATCATTGTTTATCTTGTTTTATTAATTTACATTTTATAGAAAATTAAAATTCCTAAAAAAATTAATTTATCTTGATTACCGAATTAAACATTATTGGTTTAATTATATCATTAAATGTCTCTCACTATTTTATCAAATTCTAGGAACCCTCTGTTCTAGAATCAGAATACTCTATCTCTTGCGTATTCTAGTGGAAAATATCCTTGAGCCTCCCCTTATATTCTACAAGCTATGGCTATGCCACTACTCAAAGAGTTCAATGTAGGATTTTAACTGGACAACCACATTAACTCATGACTCTTTGATCAATTGAGTGAAGTCATATCTACTCAAATTCATAACCAGGTTTCATTAAACATTTTCCTATAAAGTGATATAAATCTAGGTAAGGATTAAACTTACTACTATTTTTGTACAGTCAACCCATCATTCCCATAAGAACTCCCTAGTAGTAAGAGGCACCCTCTGCTATGGCTGACTGAGAATCCCAAACACCTAGTTGTGTCCAAATTCAAACGATGGAAGAAGGTTATGACTTGATATTTATTTGAGTGTTTTTGTGTTTTTCTATCAATAATATTAATATATATCTATTAATTGTGTTCATATATGTTTTCATGCTCACAAATGACCATTAATAGAAATAACACTCACCGCTTCTTTATGCATTTTATTATTTAATATTTTATGAATTTTCCCGCTATTATAAACTGGATAATAAAATATGTAAATGCATAAATTAAATCTACCACCTGACTAGTCTTGAGCATCTAATATTTTTTGATCCATTTAAATTCAATGGACCAATCATGGCCTAGGGGTATCGTACCTGAGTTGTCGATTGATTTGTGATGCAGCTTTCCCCCATCCAATAAGTCCACTGCTCTTCTGGAGTAACGCCTCATCTTGGAAGGGTCCACATCATGCATCATCTTCATGAAGACATACCACCACATCTTGGTTGGATCCATCCAACACATCAAATTTGTCCCATGCACAAAAATACTCACGCGTAGGTGAGAGGAACTAGAGGTGCAATGTAAATCAGTTAAATTTGGACATGCAGGTCCTTATAAAAATCGACCGAAAATTAATATAGAATGAACATACCATCTTAATTAATTAATTAAAATCATCTCAGGTAGTTAAAATAATTATTTAAATAAAATTAGACATATATTGGTTTGGTCGTTGCTCAGGACTAGTTGGTTTAAGTTTAAGCACTATAGAATTAAATTTCATTAAATAAAGTATGATGACATTAATTAAATTAAATTAATTAAATAATCCAAACAATTTAACTATATTAAGACAAATAATTAATTTAATTTTAATTCCAAAAATTATATTGATTAATTTATTCAATTTAATACCATAATTTAATTAATTTATTCTGGGAAGTAAAATTATTAATTAAACCAAAATTAATTTTAATTAGTTTAATTTAACACTGAAATTAAATTAATTAATTAATATTGATTAATTTAAAATTTCACGTACCCCAAAACATTTCTCTACCTCATTGCGGGTCACGCCGAACTTGTGCGGACATGTAATGGGCCGGACAGGGACCATGCTGGCCTAATTAGGACAGATATGTCTTCTAATACCCATTTATAGTTGGGAAAACTCATCCATAACATATTTTAGGGAGATTTGGGTCTGGTAGAACCCATTAGAGGTACCTCATAGCCTGTCAAAGGCTCTTGTACCTACCAAAGTGGCGAACTTGGTGGCCGGAACACTGAATTTGGGAAGAAGGAGTCCAATTGGGGCTGTCAGATGGGACTGTCTGGTAGGGGGTCATTCGGCTCCACAGTACATTGGTGATGGTGGGTTCGGAACATTGGTCGGCTGGGTGTCGGAGGTAGTGAGGCGGCCTCACTCTGTAACAGCGATGGACCTGCAGTTGTAGCAACTGGTGGAGCTAAGGGGGGACTGATCTAGACAATGGAAGGAAGGATTGGTGGTCGGGTAGGGTGGCATCGACCAGCGGATCACACCCCAGATGAGGTATAGGAGAGGGTTTCCCTTGTAGGGTAACCTGATAGAGCCTCTCCTGAGTGGCAGGATGGCACGATCTATGAGGTTTGGTAGTTGGTTCACTAGGTGTGGTGAGTCCAGTGGTCCAAGGGAGGACCGTGGGGTGTAGCGGGTGGCACTGGACCGGGGCGGCAGACAGGGTAAGCACCGGGGCATGGCCTACCTTTCCCATCTGGGAGAGTCAGTTGTTCAACCAATATCCCAATAGCAGGATGTTATTAAGGATGGGTCTCAGAACAAGTAGGCAATCATCCAGTGAAGAAGATCATAAAGTAGATCGGTGCCGATGAAATAAGAATGAACTGAAATGAAATTGTAGAAAATAATTGAGGGAAATAAATATAGGAACACAGAGATTTACGTGCTTCGAATCCCCTGGATCCAACTGCATGACAAGAACACCACACACAAACCCTATTTTATTAATCTTCAAATGAAAACATTATAGAGTAATGCAATCAACCTATAATGGCCCAAACCAAGAAAACAATTATAGTTCTAATCATAAACTCGTAAAAGAGAGGGACGACTTACAATGCCAGGTGAAAATCACCCGGTGGTCTAGTACTCTTCTTCTTTACTGGGATCTGGTCTGAAATACATCACGTTCTGGTCTTTGGGATGCTGAAGCCGAGGATGACCATGATGAAGCTCCACCGAAGGTGACAAACAAGCAGTGTACCACGAAGTTTGCTGCCACCAAGAATACCCCAAAAAAACAGGGGTTCAGAAGCTAGGATCTGAGAGAAGGATCTCTGAATGTTCTCTTGGGATGCAAAGGAAGACTCACTCTTTATCTCATCACGTCCCGTTGGGAAGAACCGAGGCAGGGGTGATGAATTCCCCTACGAGCGGCCGTTCCCAAAACAGAATACCACAATCAGGGTTTGCCACGAAGTAAGAACCAAACCATAAACAGGTGATCCATCATTTCAGTTCGAATGGCAATGGATAGGTGAGCATCCCATGTTGTTTGGTCGGCAAAACAGATCGGCAGTTGAGAGCAATCTCGGAAGTAAAATAAGGATTTCCCACATGGAAAATGCAGTAAGAGAAATAATAAAAATAGGTGATATGGAATATATTTAAATGGCAGAATGGAAAAAATCAATGTTTTTAATCTAAAAAACAAATAAGGAATTAAACATGTTAATTCAAAAATATCCTCCATTTTTAATTAAAAACAGTGATGTTCTTTCACCTAAGGTTATTGAACAGGAACCGAGTTCATTCTATCTAACAAAATCAATCTTAGATAAAATCACAGCTTTAGTCAAACTATCAGCTAGGTTTCCATCAGTGTGTATCTTATTGACACACACCGTTCCTTGTTTTATAACATATCTAATAAAATGAAACCTAATATCCATGTTCTTTGATTTACCATGGAAAACTAAATTTTTAGATAAATGTAAAGTATGTTGACTATCAGAAAATACATTAATAACTGAATTATAAAGCTTGAGTTTAGAAGAAAAGCCTTTAATAAACAAGTATTCCTTTACTGCCTCAGTGAGTGTAATGTACTCAGACTCAGCAGTGGATAGGGCAACAACAGACTGCATGTTTCACTTTCAAGATATCGGGCCACCGCAGGCAGTGAACATATATCCGGTCAGTGATTTTTTGGTGTCAATGTTACTTGCATAATAAGTATCTACAAACCCTACCAAAATTTCAGAAGCATCAACATTTTTACCAAAGAACAATGATAAATTATATGTACATGAGAGGTATCTGAGAAGCCACTTAAGGGAATGCCAATGAGGCTTCGTAGGTGCATCCATAAATATGCTAAGGGTATAGATTGCAAAAGCAATGTCAGGCCTGATGAAAATCATAGAGTACATTATACTACCAACAATGCTAGCATATGGAATTTTAGACATAAATTGCCCGTCATCATCAGCAGTGGGTGCTTATGTTAAAGAAAACTTAAAGTGTTGAGAAAGAGGTACATTAACAGGTTTTAGAGATTTAAACATGTATCTCTTTAAGATCTTTAAAATATAAACATGCTGAGATAAGTATAGAAATTTGTTAGGATTTTCTCTAATGATTTCAACCCCTAGAATTTTATTAGTTTCACCCAAGTCTTTCATTTCAAAATTTCCATTTAATTGGGATTTAATATAAGTGATAAAACCCATATTTTTACATATAATAAGCATTTCATCTACATAAAGCATAAGGTAAATCAAACAACCTTGGATTGATTTAAAGTAATAACATGCATCATATTGGCTCCTGGTGAGTTGATTATTCATCATAAAGGAATCAAATTTTTTATACCACTGCCTAGATGCATGTTTTAAACCACACAAGGACTTATTTATAAGGAAAACTTGGTCTGGTTTGAATTCCTTTGAATAACCATCAGGAGGATTCATATAGAGTTTTTCATTCAGATCCCCATGTAAGAAGGTAGTTTTAGCATCAATTTGTTTGATGTGCAGATTGAGATAGGCAGAAAAAGCTAGCAAGATCCTAATGGAAGAGTGTTTGACAACAGGGGAAAAGATTTCAGCATAGTCGATTCCCTCTCTTTGTAGAAATCCTTTGGCGACTAGCCTTGCTTTGAACCTTACTTTATTTACCACCGTGTTGTTTTCCTTTCTCTTATAAATACACTTGGACCCAATAACTTTATCATTTAGAGGGTTTTGAACAATGTTCTATATGTTATTTTTCATTAGAGATTGCATTCTTCATTTCTGGATATGATCCAATGCTTTGAATCTTTATCCTTTAAAGCATGCCTATACGATTGAGGATCATCATCGATGAGATACTAGGCCACATGAAAGGCATATGAAGCCATATCATATTAGATGAACCAAGCAGGAGTTCTAGAGAATCTAATTTGTCTATCTCGGGTTAATTGATAATCTTGAGGAACAATGGATGGACCAGAATCAGAATCTGAACCAGAACTCGACTCAGAGTCGGTCGCATCAGTGGGCTGAGAAGGAGGAATAGACTGAACATCAGTCTCAACAGGAGTAGATGACTCATGTTCATCAGACTTATAGAGTCCTGGAACACAAGTTCCAGGTGTTTCAATCCTGTTCCTAGGGGCAGAAGACTCATGGAAGACTACATCTCTACTAATAATGCACTTTTGGTATCTTGGTTTATCAACCCAGAGTTTAGATCCTTTAACTCCCCTAGGATATCCAACAAAGATGCACGTTAGGGCTCTACGTTCAAGCTTTTCAGTATTTATATGATCATAGGTTGTACACCCGAAGACCCTTAAGTAGGAATATGAATGGTGATTGCTAGTCCGGAGTTCTTCTGGAGTAATGAATTTATTTGTAGAAGAGGTACACCTCTTAATCAGGTACACAACAGTGCTAGTGGTCTCGGCCCAAAATTATTTGGGGAGGCGCGAGTAAGAAGGCTTTCTATGTACACTTTAAATGATAGTTTGATTCATCATCTCTGCTAGTCCATTCTGATGGTGAGTTTTCCTAACAGTTTTATGCCTCTTAATTCCTTTAGACCCACTATATTGAATGAACTCAGTGGAAAGGTACTCAAGCCCATTGTTTGTTCTCATGGTCTTAACTTTCATCCCAATATGATTCTCAACTAAGGCTTTCCAGGTTTTGAATGTTTTAAAAACATCATAATTATTCTTGAGGACGTACACCCAAAACTTCTTTGAGTAATCATCAATTATGGTGATGAAATAGAAACCACCACCATGAGAGGAGGTCCTAGCCGGCCCCCATAAATCTGAGTGGATATATTCAAGTGGGGCAGCCTCCTTGAAGAAGGATATATTGATGGTCTCTCTTTTAGCATTTCCAGTCACACAATATTTTCTAAATGGGAGATTCATAGGTGTAATTTCACTCATCAATCCTTGTTTGTTGTGTTCTTCTATCAATTTAAAGCTTATATACCCCAACCGTCTATGCCAGAGCATAGCATTGTTAGTGTTTGTATTGTAAACACTACCCAACTATCTTGAATGGGTCCTGTCTTTTAGGAAATACAACCCATTCACAAGGGACCCTCTAATGATTGTTCTAGATCCTCTAGACACTTTGTTAGTACCCGATTCAGATCTAATGGTATGTCCCTTTTAATATAGGACTCCAAAGGAGATCATGTTTCGTCACAGGTTGGGGACCCACCTTACATCAAGTAGGGTGATGATAGAATGGTCATCCAACTATATCAGGACAGATCATCTACCCTCAACCTTTCACTTTCTGTTATTCCCTAACAGGACGTCCCCTTCCACTTTCTCAACCAGCTCTAGGAAAGACACTCTATGGGGACACATAGGGAAGGAGAAGCCAGAGTCAAGGACCCACTCACGATCGATTATATGGATAGACACATTTAAAACTTCAGCGGTATCATAACCAGAGTCAACAATAAGAGATTGATCAGTGGGTTGCACGCGTTCTTTCTCCTGCTTAAGCTTCCTACACTCAAGCTTAGTATTCCCAGGCTTCCCGCAATGGGATCGAGTAACTTTTCTGTCTTTATAATCATTATTCTTTGATTTTCGTCCTTGCCTAGGTTCTTCGTTGTTACTACTTTTATCTCTATTAAAATGTTTCTTTTTTCTTTTAACTTGAGGTCTACCCCAAGTGAACAAACTCTCAGCCTCACCTTTATGCTTATGTTTTGAGTGAAGGTCTTTATATAGAAGGGAATACTTGACTTCTTCTAGAGTCAAGGAGTCTCGACCATACATCACGGTCTCGACCAAGGTTCTATAGCTATGGTCAAGGGAGATCGGGAGAATGATGTCCTGATCATCATCATTTACTGATACATCTATATTGTCTAAGTCTAACATAATTTGGTTAAACTCATCAAGATGAGATTTCAAATAAGAGCTCGATCTCATCCTAAAGGTGAACATGCGGTTCTTCTTATAAAGCCTACCGACTAGGGAGGCAGTCATGTAAAGTTTTTCTAACATGATCCATAAGCCGGTAGTAGTGGACTCAAAGGCCACTTCCCTAAGGACGTTATCTCCTAAGAACAAAAAATGGAAATGTGGTCTTTAAATAGTGTTTCATCGGGTACAGGTTGGTGTTCAGTTATAGTTTTACTAGCTTCATTTACAGTTTTAATGGGTTTATTAGGCCCAGGAAGGGCATCAATAAGACCTTGTTGGACTAATAATGCCCTAATTTTTATACACCATAAATTTAAGTCTTTATCTCCAATGAATTTTTTGATTTCAAACCTTATTGTAGACATATTTTTATAGTGATTTGAAGCCATGTAATGGGGGACAATGAGAGCGTACGCCCCCAATAGACTGTTCGATCTAAGTAGGGATAAATTTGTATAATGGGTAGTCAAAATCAAAAGTATTCAGTGAAGGTAATAATTTCAATCTTAAGGAAATTAAATATGGAAATAAATGAAAAATAAAATAGATACAAAATGTGGAAAAACAGAAACCAAAATTATTAGAAAAACAAACTGCACACTGGACTATAAACAGAAACCAATAAACAAAAATTATACTAGGTTGTAATAGAACATAAGATTGGCAGATTCTACAGGATTGTAAAACAACACAAAGAGGCTGCTAATTACAATGATGGTAGCCTATTAATATGTTCAATAAGGAAATAAGAAACAGATTTTATAACAGAATGCAATTAGGGGAAATGATACAGGCAGATTGTGAACAAATTTTAACATGCAAACTAGGATCACAACATACATCCATACACAAAATATGTAGTAGACATATCACTGTTATTCTAAACTAAATTTCAATAATAGCAGAATAAAAAAGGATCAAACAAGGAAATATAAACAAAAGGAAAAATGAATCAAAACAGAAACTGAAGGTGGCTCAGATACCACTTGTTATGCAGGATGGGTCTCAGAACAATTAGGCAATCACCCAGTGAACAACATCATAAAGCAGATCGGTGCCGATGAAACAAGAAAGAACTAAAATCAAATAGCAGAAAGGAATTGTGGGAAATAAAGAGAGGAACACAGAGATTTACATGCTTCAGATCCCCTGGATCTTACTACACGACAAGAAAACCATTCACACACCCAATTTTTTTAATCTTCAAAAGAAAACTATACATAGCAATGGAATCGGCATATAATGGTGAAAACCAAGTAAACAATTATAGTTCTAAGAAGAAACTCATAAATGAGTGGGACGACATATAGTTCCAGGTGAAAATCACCCGGTGGTCTAGTACTCTTCTTATTCACATGGATCTGGTCCGAAATACTTCACGTTCTATTCTTTGGGATGCTGAAGCTGAGGATGACTGTGACAAACCTCCACTGAAGGTGACACACCAACAGTGTGCTACGGATTTTGCTGTCGCCGAGAATACCCCAAACAAATGGGGGTTCGGAAGCCATGATCTGAGGGAAGGTTCTTTGAAAGTGCTCTTGGGATTCAAAGGATGACTCAATCTTGATCTCAATGTGTCCCGTCATGAAGAACTGAGGTAGTGGTGATGAAATCCCCGACGAGCAGCCATTCCCAAAAGAGAATGCCCCAATCAGGGCTTGCCATGAAGAAAGAACCATACCATAAAATGGTGATCTGACATTTTAGTTTGAATGGAATTGGACAGTTGAACGACCCATGTGGTTTGGGCGGCAAAACAGATCGACAGTTGAGAGAAATACATGTAGTAAAACTAGGATTTCTAGCATGGATAATGCTGTGAGAGAAATAATAAAAAATAGGCGATTTGGAATATATTTAAATGGAAGAATGAAAAAATTCAATTTTTTTAATCTAAAAAATAAATATGGAATTAAACATGTTTATTCATATAGGATTTGGTGACTCCTTATGGTATGATAGGTCATAGGATCAACAAAGGAAGTGAGATCTCAGTCAGTGAGCCGTGTGGTGGGGCGGCACATCAGGGACAGGTGGTGGATGCAGACTCAAGGGAGGCAGTGCCAAACACAGCAGCGGGTCCCTAGATCGGTCAACTAGGATGAAAAGGTGACAAAGGGGGCACCCTCCCCATGGAAAAATCCTCAAATTGAAGATTTTTTATTTCCCCCTTTTTTGTTGAAATGGAAAAAATAGAATCCCACCCATGTTTTTTCTTTATTTTGATTGATTCTGTGGTTTTCCACACATGGTCACACTGCATGCTCCTTTTTTTACCCTAGAAACAAACAATAGGACAATAAATATTATTATTATTATTATAATAAAAATAATAATTTTTATTATTATAATTTTATTATTAAATTTCATTAATTTTAAAAAATAGTAGAATTTAAGGTTGGCCAGATTTTACTGTACATTCCATCTCCGGATGGATCACACATGTTGAAATTAAAACATAAACATTTGTTTTTAATTTTAATAACTAAAAATAAATCAAAAAAGATCCATATTTTTCAGATGGATATAAAATTGACATCATCCCCTGGATCGACATGCAGTCTGAACCATTGAGATCATTTCCAAACCCTCTATTGCAATTTAAATAAATCTAATTTTTCTTATCTTAGATAATTTATGCGATCACTCAAATACTAATTGAAGGTATCAGGGTTGCTGCAAGATGCCAATTGTTCTGATATTTTAAATTTTTTCATCATTGAAATGATAAGACTTTTCATCTCCAACGATCTGAGCCACAATATAGTCCGAGGATGTCACATAATTAATCAGAGCACAAAAATGTAAACAAAAAATATACCTTTATAGATCTGAATCCATGATTAACATCTTATTTTCATCAGTAATCATTTCACAAAAGATCTGAAAACGATCTCTCTTGATCATCGACACATTCTTCCAAAATATGTGGAGTCATCGGTCATTAAATTTCAGGTGCTAGCATAGTGATATGATGATTTCCTTGATGTCTTGATGATCACCGTGATCCAATACCATTGATTCATGACGGAATTTTTGGATTGTCACTCGAAGAAGGAGACACACTCTCTAGAATGAGGGAGGAGAGAGAGGCTCTCAGTCAAAAATGAATGAATAGTCTTCATTGTGTAATAGATTCTCAATTCATAGTGGACATTCAAGATACCTAGTAGGGTTCCCCAACCCCTGAAAATTTATCATCTACTAAATAAAAATTATGACGAAGTAAATTTCATCATAAATATTATTTAAAATTTATCAAATTCCTATAATATATATGAAATATATTACGTGATAGAACTGAGTCATTAACTCAGCTCGTAATTCCCAATTATTATTAAATGATCCTGGAATATTAAAATAATATTCATTTGATTAATATTATTCCTCATTTATTCTTAACTTGTAAATAATTTAATTAAATTCAACCCAATTATTTATAACTTCAACAATAATGAATTTATTTATTTATCAGTGATCATTAACATAGACAACACTCAGACCCTATTGTGGGGCCCACCATGTCCAGTATTCCTATTCAACTCAATAGGGCGGATTATGAAATACGCTATTATGTGTGATCATCTAGGTCCTTATCTAGACAGAAGTGAATAATATTCATAGATAAAGATGGAGTCTAACAACCAATCAAAGCCCCTAAAGTGATAAGGATTTTCATAGAAACGACAACAACCTATGAAAATGTATTTTGTACTATAATCTCTTTGAATTTAAAACTCCCATGAAGTAGCATGAACACTTATTGCATCTCCATTTTCGTGCTTTATTATTTTTTGATCTTACTAGATGGTTTCACCTTTCAAATACTTTTCCCATAGACATATGAAGGTAGTACCATCCTGATCAACTAGGAATGAAATATATTACTTCCTTAACTCAGAAGCAACAAATCCTTTTTGACCATTCAACCAATTATATACCACCAAATATGTACCCAACAAAATCTTCCAAGACATGATTTCATTATCATGGTTTTTTCATTGTATCAAAGTACACAATCAAATGGAACACAAAGATAATGATATCAAGTCAGGTGACCAATCCACATGTTCATAGATAGGAACAACCAATGACACCCAAAACATGTGGTGTTCATATTGGTGAGTCATTCATCATGATCTCACTACTAGAGATCACTATTTCTAATGCTTTTTTCAGACCATGCATCTGTCTATTTAGGATGCGTTGATTGTTGCCCCTCATTCCCTCTTTCCAAAGGCGGGTGACATCTGTTCCTTATTCAGGTACGTTTTATCCTTGATTGAAATGGGATTATGGGATGTCGGTTCCACCTTCAGTGGATTTCTCATCAGAACTCATTGCCTAGTCCGGGTCTCCCTCATATACTTAAGATGTTTCTTGTGAAACTCATCCCAGTGCCATATCTTTTTGGGTACTATTTAATTACGATGCTTCTGTAAGTATATTCCAAGGGGTCTATCTAGGGAAGAAACCTTTGGTCAGGGGAGTAGTCATGTTGGACAATTTTGGCATGTTTGGATGCTATAATACTAAAGCATCTGTGTTTCTTCCCCTTATTATATAGCTTCTCAAGGGCACAAAATCCTGAAACATCCCACGTCAAATGTGGGACATTTAATGTCATAGGGATGTCTCAAAGGATTTCGTCAGCTTCCCATGTTTAACACAAGGTATGCCATGAGATTAACATCTAGCGGAGATGGATCAAACTAAACAGAAAACTAATGGGAGTGGATCAGATGGGTGTAACTCCATGAGGGATCATTGATGTTGGGGTTAACCCATGGTTAGTTACCCAATTACTTCTAAGAGCAGTAAGAAAGTGGGTAACATGATCTCACTGAGATGTGGCAACCTGAGTAAGAATCAGGATCGATATGTATGGTTGAGAGAAGCAGAGAATGAAATGGAGCAATGTGAGGACGATAGTGATGTTGGGCATGAGCCTCAAAAAAACATCCAACATATCCCCATGGTAGGGAATCAATATCCACTTAGTTCGGGAGTGGGTTACAGAATCGGGGTGTACACATAGGACAAAGACCCGACAATATACCGGGGCTTACACGTGGTTAGTAGCCTGGAATTTTTTGACGCCACAGGGGAAGATCATAGATGTGGGTCCCAGTGAAGGGGACAACAATGGCTTACCGTCAATTGTGGACTACAACAGCTTACCACTGGATGGGGCTACAATGGCTTATTGCTGATTGGGGAACGCACTGTCTTACCATTGACTGGGGAATCACAACGGATTAACGTCGATTGGGAATCACAATGGATTACCGTTGATTGGAAAAAAAATAGACTACCGTCGATTAGGATACACAACGACTTAACATCAATTGGAGAACACAACATCTTACTGTCAATTGGGGTTCCAATGGCTTACTGCTGAATGGGGTATAGCGTCTTACCACTGGTTGGGGTACAACGGATTACCATTGATTGGGGTTGGACCTTAGGGAGGCATCCTACGTACCATGTATGAGAGAAAAGGATCAAAACCCATGTAGTTCGAATGGGTACAGTTTAACGTCTTGCGGGATGAAAAGGGATGTCCAGTTTAACGTAATATAGGATGAAGGTGAACCAATGTGAAGGGGTCGGGACAAGTAGGTGTTTGGATTCAACCTCAGGGAGGCTTCCAACGTACCATGCCTTTCCAAGGATCAAATTACACATAGTTTGAGATGATGGATGTAGTTTATCATCATCTGGCATAAAGGAGAACCAACATGAATGATGTCTGGACAAGTAGGTGTTGGTCTTGAACCTACAGGAGGATTACTACATACCTTGTCTAGGAAAGGATCAAAGTCCACATAGTTCGGGATGGTAGATATAGTTTAACATCACGAAGAATGAAGGTGGACTGACGTGGATTGGTTGGGATTGATGAGTGTTGGGCTTGAACCTCAGAGAGGCTTTCTACGTACCTTGCCTTGGAAAAGATCAATGTCCACATAGTTCAAAATGGTTGATACAGTTTAACATCATGCGGGGTAAATTTTGACCGATGTGGAGTGGTTAGGACTGATGAGTGTTGGAATTGATCCTTAGGGAGGCTTCCTACATACCTTTCCTTGGCAAGCATCAAATTCCACGTAGTTTGGAATGGAGGATTGGGGCTTATACTGTAGGGTGTCCCATAGAGGATGTCATGGTTGATGCTTACTCTAAGTGCACATGAGTCATGCTTGGTGTGAGAAACAAGAGGAAACAATGACATGAAGATCACGTCGCGCAAGGTGTGTCTGTGGGAAGTGGAGTGGGGCTTACACGTGGTTAGTAGCCCAAAAGAGGAAACAAGGGCTTACACGTGGTTAGCAGCCCAGGGAGATAGTGGATGGGACTTACCCCAGGATGGAGGCATATAGAGACAAAGCCTAGAGGGAGAGGGATGGGATAACGAAGGTCCATGTGCCCCTCTTACATCTAGTCTTTGGTACCGAAGAAGAGAGGAGGAGCAGGGATGCTGCCTCTTGCAAGAAATTCTAGGGGTCACTCGAAGATGGTTTCCCTTCACTATGGATAGGCATCGCTTCAGTAGAGAGGATATCATTCCATGCGAGGAAGATCTCACTCCAGTGGAGATGAGTGGGCGTAGAAAATGTCCGAGATGGGGTACCCCGTGTATGATACACGGGGAGAGACAACATTTTAACCTCATGTTCTGAGGAATATGGTGCTTGGCAATTTAACATCCTACTGCTCGGATGAGGTGGGTTCACTCTGCACCCCTAGGACTTAAATAACCGGAACGCTTTAACCTTTAGTAAAGGGAAGGCACCAGAAATTCCATGGTGATGGGGTGTCATGGAGTGATCCACTAAGGGACCACGTTAGCATGGGTATCAAAAGAAGCAATAGCTTTTAGTGTGCCTATGAAAATAAGAATAAGGCTAAGAAATGCAACATGAAGAACCACCAAAGGGACCTTGAAATCACTTCATACAAAGCTAGAGGGTCGTACCGGAGAAGGGTTTGCGAAACAAGTGGGTTCCCAGGAAGTGACCTCATGAGGCTATGGTGCTCTCTATAATGGAGGGGCTTCGTGAAGGGTTATTCTTTGTGAATTGGGGTCGCCTATCCTAGGCATAGGTAATAGGTGCATATAGAGGGTGCTTTGCAAATTGGAATAGCTTTCGTGGAGCAAGACTTCCCAAATAAAGGGTACCTTGCAAAGCATAGCACTGTGAAGCAATATTTTTCGTGAAGTACCATGACCCTACCTTAAAATATGGATCACATGTGTATGGACGGATCTTTGTGAAGCATGAGTGCTTTGAGAAGACCTGAGTCCCCTTGAGGATCTTCATCCTTCACGGTGGCCCATGGGCTTTGCGAAGGGCATCCCTTCTTGAAGAGGGGTTGTGTTTGAGCTAAGGGAATGGTACTTCACAATGCTCAAGTACCTAGAATGGCTTATTTTTTTCAAGGGTTTGCTGAGCAGAAGGTGCTTCATTATTTGAGAGTGGAGAAGTATAATGGTTGGAGTATCCGTCCGTTGGGATCGAGGGGAGATCAATATTTATAGGCGAGGGGTGACATTAAGTAGGGATGGATTGGTGCGAAGCCACATGGCGCTTCGCGATCGGCCGCAGATTGTGGCTAGGTTTTCGTAATCTCAGTTTCAACCATCATCCCCTCCTCAGTGCAATGCTATGCTGGGTGCTTTGCACTGCGCTCGTAGAGGCTTCCATCCAGTTCGATGGGTTCGTGGAGCTCCATTCATCTCCCTCCGTGGCATGAAGCATTTGTTCAAGTGCATCTTATCCATGAAGCCTCCCACCTCATTTCTCTACGGCGACCATAGTGTGGGGATCTAGCTTCATGTCATCCATGATGTAGGGCTTCGTGAATGGTCTTCACGAGGTATCCCTTCTGGAGTTGGTTTTCTCTTTGCGATGCATTTACTATTCTTATATTTTGGCACCAACAAATGCCCCCTCACAGACATGGAGTTGAGGAGAAAATAGGGTTGATGTCTAAGAGAAAATAGCCAAAAAATTTAGGTGAATCAAAAAGCACGATCGTGAAGTAGGGTCGTGATGAAGAGCGGTGATACACGAGTTGGGAGCATCATGAAGCTTTCCATGGCCAGACGCGACGTGAAGCAAAGGGGGTCATCGCCTATAAATAATGGAGGTTGACCTCTCTTTTTTCCTTTCTCAGCTTTGTGTTTTTGGTTCTTGTGCTCTCGATTCATGAAGCTCCGCACGCTCTGAGATTTCTCTTTTCGAATCAGACCTTTCTGCTTCGCAACGCACAAGGAGTCCTTCGAGTCTCCGAGTGTGCGCTCCATGGATTATGTCTGCGAGGTCTATGGTAGGGCTATGCGACTCACCTCTACGGTCAAGCTTCGTGATCTATCTCCACCATCCAAGAAAAAATTTCAAGTATTTTGATGACTGAATAGCTCATCAGGAAGCTTCTAGGGGGTCCTTGCAGATACTGCCCGGAGAGAAGAAATGGAGAATAACATTGGTATCGATGAGCATACACTGAGCCATTCACACCATGAGTCACTAGTAGAGCATCTATTAGAGGGTCATACAAAATACCCACTATCCAAAAGGCTACCTCTATATATAATCGGTCTCTGGGATGGAAGTGAGTAGAGATGAGCTAGCCTACAAGTTCTGGAGTACATCGTGCTAGTGCTAGTGGTTTAGGGTGGCTAACGGCCATACTTTGTAGTATTTCACACCCATCAATGTTGATTGTCTGTACAACCATGTGAATAACATTGATTGGAAGGCATTGCAACTGAAGAATTCCCCTCCACTATACCACAACATTTTGAAGGCAGCACGGGGGAACACAGAGAAATGGTGGACTGATGAGTGGGATTTACGCCAAGGCAGAAACTTTAGAGATGACTGGGCATGTGGCTACTAGTTAAGCACCTCGTGCAAGGAGTTCGGGGTGGATATGAGGCTAGTGGGCATGTATGAGGTGGCTTGGGCCTCCCAATTTCACATATACCAGTCAAACCATATAATGTATGAGTTACTGATTAGGTTGTTGTCAAGGACCAATACCTTCCATCTTCACCATGGGGAGGTTGGTACCAGCCTCCGGGACTTGCACCAGATCTCGGGGGTCTCGATACTGGGGGAAATGTATGATGAGTTTCTACCCACCGCAAATACATGGGAAGACCTGGAGAAGATGATGTCATTGGAAAATTCATTGATGGACCTGGTGCCAGGGGAGGACAAGAAGTCGGTGAGGGATGTCCACATTAAGTGGTGGTTCAAGCAGTTCTTGAATTTCACTAAATATAGACAGTTTCCCGTGGGGCCTCGGTCCTGCCTGAAGGGGGTTCAGTGTGGAAAGATGCACTCATATTGGTGACTCTGGGAGGATAGCCAGTGGAAGACATGGGGTTTCATTGTTGGTACAGAGCAACAACCAGTGGTTAGGTTTGGTGCTTTAATCTCAGTTATTATCTGCAGTTGGATTCTACATGCGAGGGATAAAAACAAGGGCATTCGACCAAGAACGTTCATCATGGCATCTATATTGCTCACTAGGGAGTAGGTCAACCTGGAAATAATGATGCTCACAAATCTATATAAGGTGTTGTGGCTCATTAGTGAAGGGAAGAAGACATAGAGGATGGGTTGGTCATTCCATCTTCTGTATAGATGTATAGTCGCGCATATTAGGGCCGTCTACGAATATGCAACCCTCATTTCCCCTCTTGGGTAAAACATCTGATAGACCATTCTAAATATGGTGGGGGAGTTTCCCAACCAAGCTGATCATGTAGTTGGTGTTGAACCAGATTTGGAAGGTGGAAGAGTATAACTTCCACCTGTTCCCACTACCAACAAGTGTGTTCACCAAAGACGGCCAGGTAATAGAGGAGCATTGGTTATACCTCTTGGCCTTTCGGGGTGGAGTCCTGGTGGCGCAGGTTGACCACGAGCCTCTCTACAGACCGTATTCCCCACACCGATTCACGAGGTAGTTTCAGTGCATGCAGAGAATTACCTTATGGGTCTACTTGGAAGTGTTCCATGAGGACCAATTGTGTGTGATGAGGTAGATGTGGCTCATGTTCACACAGGAGGATGGGAAGATGTGGAACGAGCTGCCCCCCGCCCATAGTCGTCTATGGGCTAGTGAATGATTATGCCAATAGCAAAGAGGTAGCCTACCTAAGGAGATACTGAAGAAGAAGACTGTCTGTGTTAGCAATGGGGTGCCTCCCCAACCTTGAGGTTGGGGTCAGAAGACTGTAAGTACATCACGTGGTGTTGGGGTTATAGTGGCGGCGAGAACCGCACTGATCAAGATGAAGGTGGTAGAGGTGGACCCGGTGGTCCTAAATGATCAATTTTATCTAGAGGGGAGGCCACCCAGGGGATTTTGCATGATACCCAACCAGCTCTAGGGAAGCACTTGCGCCACATAGACATGCCTAAGAACGATATCTTACTAGAGGCGTGGGATATCTGTTATTTCAAATGGAAATTACTCAACCCATCTGAGATGTGGAAACATCTTAATCATCTCGGGATGGATTTACCAGGGTTTGGTCTTATCATGGTGTGCTTTGTGGTATCCCATGTAGAGGGGGAGCATTACCTTGCAGAGATGGAGGTCTTTGTGCACTCTTGGGGTGCTCCATATCCAATGAAAGATTGAGTAAATGTGGAGATTGATTGAATGAACCCTCTATAATTTCCAGGTGCCGAATTGAGAGAATTATTCCCTATACTGGAAGAGTCAGATGAGTCCTCCTAGGGGGAATTTTCCAGTAGAGGGAGCCCCATAGAAGAGGGTGAGGTCGGCAACTCAGACCCAGAGTTGGAAGATTTTGTAGAGGCCCTTGAGGTAAACCCTAAACCACTTCCCATTAGTCTCTATCTGGGTTGTTTAGGAATTCCCAATTAATGTCTAACCTGTGCAAGAGGGCCTCATACATAAAACCCACTCTTGTTCAACAGTAGATGCAACTGTGGGAACTTCAGGAATCGCACCCATGGCTACGATGATCATCATTCCTGGTAGGGCCATGACAACCAGGGTGGTCCACCAGCAATCTTTGGGCTTCCCAACAATATATGGAGGTCCATGCCTTAGGGTTCCAATGACAATAGCTTGGGAAAGATACCAACTACTTGATCTTTGTATGTCTCATTCAAAGAATTTATAATTATCATCCATTTATTAGGTAATCTAATTTCCATGTATTTTTTGTATGAACAAATATTTAAATGGAATGGGATGCCTTGGTGAGGTTGGTCTGAGCTCCTAACACTGCCTTTTTGAGGGGAAAGCTGGTGATTGAAGAAGTGGATGATCAAACTGACCAAGTTGTCGTGCTTCCGATCACTGATGGGACTGTCAGCAGGATAGTTCCTAAGATCATTGAGGTGGGATCTGATGAAGAGGATCAATCAATCAACATGGGTCCTAACATATCCTATAAGACACCAGATGCAGACCTTGCTGATGAGTTCTTAGAGGCATTTCCCATATGTGAACCTTCTGAACCTCAGGACCAGGACAAGATGACCTATGATGAAGAGAAGAGAAATTTCATCCATTTTCAGTCATAGAAACTGTTTAGGAACTTCTCCGGGAAGAATCCTCAAATGCAATGGATAGACCAGATGGGGAGGCCTCATTCTCGGCTGTGCAAGCTATACACTGGGGGGAGTGGATTCCTAGAATCCTCATGATCTTATTCAAGACTTGGTGGCAGAGAAGATTTGGGACCATGATCGTAGCCTTGGTGTGAGATGACAATGGAGGAAATCGGTAAACATCAGGAATCTCCAAGTGGTTGAAAGTGAATTTCAATAGTTGCAGGCATGAGAAAATGATCATTCTACTTCCCTCAATTCCTAATCAAAGCTCATGTCATGCCTAAAGGCCCATCTGGTGGAGGTTGAAGAATAGATGTAGAAAGCCTCTAAGGAGACATCTATCATCCGAACCGATGAGGAGCGAGCCTGGATCGCAGCTGATAAACTACACCCCATTGCTTTAAAGGAGGAGCGGGAGCTAAATAGGAGACAATGGATCCTGGATGCCACAACCCAAAGAGTGGAAAAGCTGGAACGCTGTATTGGAGAGGTCAACCAATCCATGGGAGGGGTCGATCCTTGGGTGTTGTAATACATGTAAACTTTTAAACGTACTTTAATTATTTGATCGTTTATGATGGATGCTTGCATGGGTTGCATTATTTGTTTTTGTGTAATAAATTTCCATCATATTCGTCAATTATCAAGTGATCAATCCCAAAGCTCACGTGGGTCATTCTCGATGTGAGAAAAAATGGACGACTGCTTTGGTATTCCTTCCAAACATGGGGGCGCTGACCAAGCTTCTGGAATTCAGTGTTTAAAAAACCAACTAGGATTTCTTGGAATAATGAGGGAGGCCTAACTAGAGGATACATTTCTCATAATAGTCGAATTTCCATTTTCCCAATGTGATCTGGTGCACGAGCAGAGTAACGTCATGTGTGTTAGAATAAATACAAACATAGGGTAGTGGAAAGTGTGAATCACCATACCCAAAATTCGTAACACTATAGGGGTGGCATGATAATGAAGGATACATGATGACCATTTTCGAAACACAGTATCCCTATTGTGTTATCCTGAAATGGGGATAAAAAATGAGGGTCGATAGCTGACCATGTTCGAAACACAGGGCCTGAATCAAAATTTCATTTTTAGTCTTCTATAATGTTTTCACCGGATAATAGGTGAGCCATAGGTCGAGCATTCATAATGTTAGGGGGTTCCTTTAGACATGAAAGTGGACAAGGATTCAAATAAAGGGCATGGATATCATGGAGAGTGGAGTGATGGGTTCTTCTAATTGAGTCTGACACTCCTAAAATTATTCCACCATGGTGGGAACACATTAGGTGGGAGTATCGGTCTGATTAGGGATCAAACTCTCTTTTGAATAGGACCTCTCTATTATGGACCTGAAATTCTCCTGGGGATGGGTCATGAGGTGAAAGGCCTGGATGCCACTACGTATCTCATATTGGTAATAACAAAACCAAAAATAGTTCTTAATCATGACATGGTTAGGTACCAACACGGATAGGGGAAATCCTTTCTAGCGAGGGAGCTGACGCATCCCATATTTATCATGGGACATCCTGAACTTGTTCAGGGTTGAATTGCAGTTTAGTGTCCTACATTGAGGACTTGGTTACCTAGAAAGAAAATACATGGTACGATACATATCCCAATGTAAATGAGGACCTTAAGAGTCCATACGACACCATGTATCATAGGGGGATGTATTTTTAGGTCAAGAGACCAAAAGTGAAAGTTAGGCTGGGACTGAGGCAAAGTTGTTGGGCATTTCTACATACCCCATTAGGATCGGAATGAATCCGCACATAGTTCATGGAATCACAGTTTAACGTCGTGCTGGACGAAAGGCCTGTGTAGAATAGCTACACTAGTACACGCCCCACCAAAACTACTAAGCCAATATGAGTCATGCTCGATGTGGGAAACAAGGAGTAGCAATGGGATTTACCTGATGTATGGAGTCACACATTAGGAGTGATGGGCCACTAGGTGAGTGACGTTCAACTATTACTGACCCACCTTCTTCGTGAACCAACATGCACGGGGGGGGGGAATATAACTGAGTGTGTTGGGATTCCACTTAAACATTATGAGGTGGAAAGATGTGAATCATGATGACCGATATCTAGATTGAAATAATAGTGATATGACAATAGAGGATAACTGATGACCATGTTCAAAACATAGTATCTATTACATGTTATCCTGGAATGGGGACAAACAAATGAGGCTAACCACAGACCATGTTTGAAACACTGGACCTGTCAAAAATGTTGTCTAAGGTCTTCAGGGGTGTTGGCCCAAGATGGTAGGTGAGGCAATGTGGCATGATACCAAGCAATCACGGGGGTCACTTCAGACATAGAAGAGTACGGGGATCCCAATAAAGGGATCACGATTCATGGAAATGAAACAAGGGAACGTCTTTGTGAAAATTTCACACTTTGGGATCTTTTTCACGATGAATTTTAATGTGACAATAAGATGTATCAAGTAGAGGGATCTGAATCCATTTCCAAAAACATGGGTCATGGGGTCGCATGCCCCAAGACTAAGGTCATAGAGTGTACCATTAAGAGGGGACCTGGTTTAATGAAATTCTCATAGGGTGGAGAAGTAGTTGAACCTAATTTGTATTTCCCATGGGGAGATCTTAGTTTAGTGTCATAGAACTCAGAGCAGGCTGGGAAGAGACAAGGGAGGCACATGGTGCAGTTTTTGAAAAACCTAACGCGAATGAGATCCCAAGAGTTACTCCCAACACCAAATACTTCCAATAGAGTTTCGGCCAAGGGGACGAAAAAGGGGTGTAGGATTTTAGATTCTTAGGGCTGGACCTACAGAGATAATGTCTAGGCATTCCTATGTAGCCCATTAAAATATGAATCAAGCAACACATAGTTTAGAAAAATGTCACGCAGTTTGGTGTCCTATGGAAAGGGTGGTTTAATCTTAGTATAAAGGTCTTAGAGCTTGTACAATAGATATAATTGAGGGAGGGAGACATGTGGTGAGGTGATTGAAAAACCCGACATGAATGAGGAAGGTTTGGAGTCCATATCACGCGATGTGCTCCCTGGGGAGGTTTTAGGTCGAGGGACCAAAAATGAAAGTTGGGGTGGGCCCGAGGAATAGTGCTTGTGCATTCCTAAATACCCCATCATGATGGGGATCAATCCATACATAGTTCTAGAAGTGGCACGGTAGGGTACCAATACCAGGGAAAATATTGTCATGTGGGTCTATCCCACACACAAAAATAAGTGGAATTTGATAGATCATGTTTGTTCTTTAGGATGGATGTGCATTTGTTTGTGAAGAAATAAACCTAGGATGTAGCATCTAGGTGATTATACAGGAATCAAGCCATATGTAGGCATTGAAAAATGGTATGGTGGGTAACCATCACTAAACATTATATCCCCCAGAGTGAGGACATCACAATGTAGTGGGGTTTTTCATCATGCGGTCAGTACGATAATGTCATAGTTCAGGGTTGTATGATTGGACCAACCAATGAATTTTAATGTCGTTCAACAAAGACGCAATAGTTTAACATCATGTGGGACAAAGAAAAATAGTTCAAAGTCATATGGATTGGAAACATACAGAAGAAACGGGGTTTTAGGTGGGAATGTGCATTGTGTGATAAAGCATACATAATGTGAATGAGGACGAGTTCCACACCACAACATGCACAATTCTGGGGAAGATACCTCGGGCCTAGGGGAGAGAAGGGGTAAGATAATATGGGGTTGGACCCAAAAACGAGATGTCTAGGTGTTCCTACATACCCTATTATGATGGGGATCAAGCCATACATAGTTCTGGATGTGTAGTTTAATGTCATATTGTAAGAGAGGTAGGAGAGAGTAGATCCATGAAAGGGAGTACATGGTATGACTATTTCAAACCCAATGTAAATGAGGATGTGGTCCCACACCACACCATGAACTCCTATTAAATTCAAGGCCAAATGGGAGAATGAAAAAGGGTAATTAGTGGGAACCTGAGCTAGGCCCGATGATGAGATGCCTGAGCATTCCTTTGTAACCCATAAGTATGGTAATCAAGTTATATGTAGTTATAGTAATGTCAAACATTTTTAGGTAGTGTGTCAAGGATGTAGAGAGATCATATTTTAATGTCTTATAGCTTGGACCATAGAGAAATGAGTCTCTTCCAAATGGGTGCAAACCTTGACCGAATCTCTAAGCCCACATGAGCTATGCACTATGTGGGAAACAATGGTAGAGAAGGTCTTTGCAACTCATGGAATACATGAAAATGGGAAATCGGTGTAGGGACCTGAATGACGCCTCCCCGTGGATTTGTCCTCTTAATGTGAAATGCCCACTAAGGGATAGTACCAAGAGTATCAAAATTCAACTTGGACATGATGGAGTAATAAATGATGTGAATCATATAACCAATATTTAAGGCTTTATGGGGGTGGTGTGATGATGGAGGATAATTGTTGACTGTGTTCAAAACATAGAATCCATATCGTGTGACCTGAAATGGGAACAAAAAATCAGTGTCAACCACTGACCATATTCAAAATGTGGGATGTGTATCAGTTTGTGGTTCGTGGTCCTTGAGGACGTTGGACTGAAATGATAGAAGATCTTATAGACTGAGTATTTGTACCATTCAGGGGACCTTTTGGATGTGAAAGATGATATAAGCCCAAATAAAGGGGAGCATGAAGGCTGAGGATGGTCGATAACATTTCCATGTTGGATTCAACACTCTAGGTGCTAAACCAAAGTGCTCCTTGGAACATTGGTTAACTGGAAAAGAGGGTCGAGGGGCCCAACATAAGAGCATCGGACATGAAAAGACAACTATGGAAAAAGGGTACAAAGATCTCTTAGGAGAAATAGGTTCATGTAGTAGTTGTTACAAACCCGATGTGAATGAGGACAAAAGCCCATACCACAACACATGACTCTCCCCTAGGAGAAGTCAATCAAGGGGTCCAAAAAGATTAGAAGGTTTCTGTGAAATGGGAATGGACCTAAAGGCTAAATGTTCGGGTGGTCCTATGTATCCCATGAGGATGGTAATCAAGACATAAGTAGTTTAGGGGGATGTTGTACAGTTTTACATAATGCGAAATGGGTGCAAACAGGGGAAATGTATCTCAATAAGGGATGTGTATGGCACGTCGAGTAACCCAATGTGAATGAGGAAATAAGTTCATACCACACCATATAATCCCAAATGAGAACTTGGTCCAGGGGTCCGAAAAGTTTGAGGGATCTAAGATGGGATGTCCCAACCAGTTCGTATTTTAACGTTTTGTGGTGAGGACGATGGTGATCTTAATTTCAGGTCATAGGGATCAGACCATAGATGTCCATTTTATTGTCATGTGTGTGGTAAAGATGGGTATAAAGGATGAATAACCATGCCTATTATGTGGGAGACCACAGAATTAAAACAATGATCGAGGATAACTGCTAATCGTTTTTGCATCACAGTATCCGTATTGTGTTACCAGGGATGGGGGAAAACAATTGAGCATTGAACTTTAACCATATTCACTACACGGGACTTGTTTCAATTTTTCTCTCAAGATCCTTGAGGATGTTCTCCCAAAAAGGTAGGAGATCCCATAGGCCAAACATTTATACTGTTCTGGAGTCCTTTTAGAGGTGAATGATGGAGAATACCCAAATGATGAGACACATGAAGAATGGTGGGACCTATGTAGTTTAATGTATTGTGGCAAGGAAAAATATGGTGTGGTGTCTTAAAAGGATGTATGCCGAATGGCATAAAAATCCTGATATGAATGAGGACAAAGATTCCACACCACATCGCAAAATTCTAGGTGATAAACTGGGTTGGGGCCCGAAAAGGCTGAGGGACCTGATATGGGATGTCCCGGCCAGTTTGCAGTTTAACATATTGAAATGAGTAAAATGGTGATCTTAGTTTATGTGTGTAGATCTCAGACCATGGACACGTGACCCTTTATGTGGATATTTCTTACCCAAACTCCTAATCCCAAATGAGAAATGCTCGGTGTGGGAAACAAGGAATGAGATCTGGCTCTCACCAACATATAAGGGTATGACATCTAGACTAACACTCCTACTTGAGGCAGACTAATGTTTGAAGGGATAACAGGACAAAATGAATCACTGCACCCAATACTAGGTACATATGGGTGTGGTGGCAATGATGAAGGATGATTGTTGATCATGTTCGAAATACAACATCCACATTGTGTGGCATGGAATGGGAGCAACAAATGAGTGTCAACCACTGAACATGTTTGCAATGTTGGAAATGTATCAATTTTTCGCTCAAGATCCTTGAGGACGTTGGCCCAAAATGGTAGGAGAGACCTTATGCCAAACATCTGTGTCATTCGAGAGTCCTTTTGGATGTGAAAGTTGATGAAGACCTAAGTAAATGAAGTGTGTGAATCATCAATGTTATAATAAAGTTTAACATCATGCATGATGCAGGAATATGTGGAGATCATCAAGGAGAGGGATACATGGTGTGGTCATTATGAAATCGACGTGAATTAGGGGAAAATCCTACACCACATCATGCATTTCGACCCAAGGGGATATCCTGAAGTTTGGGGATGGGCCGACGGAAAAAGTTTCCAGGTGTTCCTATGTATCCTATGAGGATAGGAATCAAGCCATATGTAGTTTTGAAAGGGTCATGCAGTTTAACATAATGTGTGGAGGATGTGGGAGGATAAAAGAATGAGTAGGGGAACGTGGTGCGATTATCGTAATCCTGACATGAGTGGGGCCAAAGAATCCATCACAACACCATGTGGGATCCTCCAAGGAAACTTCACCCATGGGGGATAGTCAAAGAGAAGAGTCAGGGGGCTGGACTCCAGATGAGGCGTCTGAGCATTCCTACATATCCCATGAGGATGGGAATCAAGCCATACATAGTTCTTGAAGGTGCCATATAGATTAATTTTGTGTGGTGAGGATGAATTCTTAAAAGATTTACTTCCTTTAGTCTGGATGAATCACACATTTTAACATCACGTGGAGAAGACAGAACAGTTTAAGGTCATGTGGGACAGTATAGATCTTAGTTTATGGTCATAGAGCTCAGATTGTTTTGTAGTTTATCATCATGTGGGATCCAAATATAGTTTAATGTCATACTGGATGTAATGTTTTAAGGTCATGCAAGACCATACTACTCAGTAAAAGTATTTCTTGAGGAATTTGGCTTTGGTGGGAGGAGTTATGCGCTCTCTATCCATGGTAACCAGGGAGTACGCATCATTGGGGTAAATCATGTGAATGATGTAAGGTCCTTACCATTTGGGCTCCAGCATGGGTGGTTTTCTACTGGGTATCGTTGGTGTTCTGAGGGCCAAAACCAGGTCACCTTTCAAGAAATAGAAGAGGTGAACCTTCTAGTTAAAGGCTCTAGTTATCTTATTCTGATGCACTTCCAGATTGTGCAGGGCACAAAGCCTGTTCTTGTCGACCACTTCCAATTTAGCTAGATGTATTTCTTCTATGTTATCTAGTACTTTATAATCATACAAATATGTGCATAATAAAGTTAATTGAATCTCAATGGGTAGGATGACCTTCGTTCCATACACCAGGTAATATGGGGTCACCTATGTGAAATTGCGAGTCGTTGTCTGATAGGCCCAGAAGGGTGTTGGGGATTTTGTCTGACCAAATCTTCTTATTCTGACCATCCATTTTCTGCAGGATATTAGAGAGGGGTTTTTTGAGCTCCTCAATCTTCCCATTTTCTTGTGCGTGATAGTGGGAGGTATGGCCAGAACGAATGTTATAATTAGCATATAATTTCTTCAACTCGGCTGCCTAAAAGTTGGTTCCATTATCAGTGAGGATTGCATGAGGGACTCCAAATTGGTAGATGATATTGGAGATCACCAATTCAACAATAGAAAAATCCTTGACCACTTTTAGTAGAATTGTCTCTATCCACTTGGAACTGAAATCCATAGCGGTTAGGATGATTCTCCATTGGTGAGCTGTCACCGGTGGATATGGACCCATGACATTGAGTCCCCAGACTGCAAAGGGACATGAGTACTTGGTAGTGTGGAGAGGCTCTGACAAATGATGAACAAAGATGGATTTAATTTGGTATGCATGACACCTCTAGTAAAACGTTATACAATCACAGATAATGGAGGGCCAAAAATACCCTAAACTCAGGATCTAGTGGGATTATTTCATCCCGGTATGATGATCCATGCAGGAACTAGCATGAACCTCCTGCATGACTTGAGAAATCTAAACTCCATGAATGAAATGGAGGATAACCCCATCAAACCACGCTTGTAGAGGATCTTATCAAGATCCGGACCAGTATGGAGGGTAAACTACAATGTGCAACATCTTATGCGCTCGGGCTCGGCTTGATTTTCCAGGAGGTTTCCATGTTGGAGGTACTCAAGAAAGGGGGTCCTCATGTCAGCAGTCTCTTCTAGAACTGCATCAGGATAATTTGTTGGTCCTGATGTGGAGGCACCAGTGGTAAGGTGGCATACATACAGGCTATCATTGTCGTCTAGGGTGACTAGAGAGATGACTCTCCGATGATCCATGTGGATAATCAAATCATCCTAATCGGGCTCCGCAAGAGATACAACTAGGCTAACCAAGGCATCGGCTCGACCATTCTTGGATTGAGGAATATGAGTAAGCTCTTGCTGAGATGGGAACTAGGCCATCAACTGGTGGGTGCATTCCAATAGTGGTACGAGTTCTGGATTTCTGATGACATAGTCACTGTTGATCTTCCTGATGACTAGTTCAGAGTCCCCTTTCACATGAATGTGGGGAATGTCAATCTCGAGGGCCAACTCGATGCCAGTGATTAGAGATTAGTACTCCTCCTCATTGTTGGTACAACCTTTTGATAGTAGGAATGAATATTGGAAAAAATATTGTGTTGGAGTGATGTAGATGACACCAAGACCCAATATGTTGAGTTTGGGATAATTTTGCCTTATACCGGTAGGGCTTTGGGAAGAACCATCAAAGTGAATTTTTCAACACGGAATGGCTTGATCTACCGATAGGATTGCCTCATTGGGAAAATCAAGGTCTGAGGACTGGTCCGAGGGAGCAGGATGAGTGGAAATGAAGTCTACCAATGATTGCCCCATAATAGACTTCTGAGGGACAAACATAATGTCAAAATGCTGGAGGATCACTTTCCACCAATCTAGACAGATTTTCAACATGGGGTGGTTCAATATGTATTTCAATGAATCCACTTGGGACACTAGTTGTACATCATGGTGATGCAAGTAACCTCGCAATTTATATACAGCGAATACCAGCGCAAGGTTGCTCTTCTCTATATGGGAGTATCTATTCTCCTCATCGAAGAGAATGCATCTGAGATAGTAGAGACCGTTCTCCATTCCTTGATTGTTCTTTCTAGGTGATAAGAGCACTGTGAGATCGTTCCAAGGCAGTCACATAAAGGCCCAACGGATTTTCGGAAATGGGTGGCATCAGGACCAGAGGATGGAGTAGATACTACTTGATTTCCTCGAAATAAGTCTAAAATTATACATCCCACTAATATATAGTTCCTTTCATCATGATCCAGGAATAAGGCTTACACTTTCTAGCAAAATTCATGATGAATCAGCGTATGTAGGCCAAGGGTCCACGAAATCCTAAAATATTTTGAATGTTGCTTGGGGGAAACATCGGGTTGATGGCCTTGCTCTTCTATGGGTCAATATCGATGCCCCTATATCTGACAAAGAAGCTGAGAAACTTTTTGGAGGTAACCCCAAAGGCACACTTCAGTGTGTTCATATTCAAGTGGCAATAATGGAGGAAGTTGAACACTTTTTCAAGATCTTTGAGATGGTCCTGCCGCTAGTGAGATTTGACCACTAGGTTGTCCACATAGCATTCACTAATGTCCCGAGGATCAGCTTAAATATTCGATGCATGGAACGCTGATAGGCGGCACCCGCATTCTTTGGACCAAAGGGCATTACCTGGTAGCAGAAAGTACCTTGTGGTTCCCTAAAGACTATAGAATCCTCATCCTCAGGAGCCAGTCAGAACTAGTTATACCCAGAATATCCATCCATATAGGAAAGGGCATAAAACCCAGTAGTGGCATCAATCAACAACATTGTCATTGGAAGGGGGAAATAATCTTTCAGACAGTGACAGTTTAGATCCCAGAAGTTGATGCAAAATCTGATTTTCCTATTCATCTTCCTGACGGGAAAAATGTTGGCTAGACATATTGGTACTAGACCTCCTTGAAAAAGTTGTACTTGATGAGCTTATCAACTTTTTCCTTGACCATGCCACTGTCAGAAGGGTGCATCTTCTAGGGAGGATATTGAAACCTATGATGATTTTATAGAAAACTGAGGTGGTGTATGATGACCTGAGGATATAGTCCCAACATTTCGTCATAACTACAGGAATACACATCATGATATTGCTTCAAGATGTCCATGTACTGTCGTTTCTCTTTGATAAACATATTGGCACTGATCAGTGTGGGTTTTGGATCTGTCTCACTACTGAGGTTCACATGTACCAATTCATCAACCGTGGCTGAGACACCCTCTTCGAAATCAATTAGATTATCCTCTAAATCCTATTCTTTACATATGGAGGAGAGATCCTTAAAAATAGGATATTCCTCCAAGTAAACAAATCACGATGGGAAGCTAGTTCCAGCTTGAGCGGTGGTAGAAACTGCATCAGGGGACACATGGGCTGTCAAAACCATAGCAATGAAAGATGTCGATATGATCCCATCTAGTGTTAAACCCAAGGGTCCACCCTTGATGATTTAAAAGAAATAGTGAAACGTCTTCTTGATCTAGTTTATCCTATCCCAGCAGAACAATAAAGTATGGTGTATTACAGTTTCCATGGCGTGGACGTCCTGATATCTTATGGGGGTAGGGGCTCCAGGATCACTCTTGCCTAATTTGTGTAGGAATACGAGGTGATCTTACGGAATCACTTAGACAGGGAATGTTATCCCCCATCATTCTAGAAAAAAAATAATAATTGTCCCGTATCCAGGGTAATGGCCTCTGATTGATGGATTGAAAAAATGTACGCATCATCCAGGTCTATCCACGGGTCGGTCATAGCCATATCATGTTCAACATCATTAGCCTAAATCTTCTTATACATTCTCTTGAAATAGTTGGAATCCAGATAGAGGGATTTACAAGAGGAAAATGGAGATGCATCACCATGGAGTATGACCACTCAACCATTAAGGGGGTACTTAAGACACTAGTGATACGATGAAGGGACCCCAACATGTAGGTGAAGCCATGGATTACCCATCAACGCGTTGTAGGCGGTGTCCTAGGAGACAACCATGAACTCATTGCTGGCTACCTGACCAGTGAACTGGGTCTTCATGAAGATCTCTATGACTGGTTTCTGTTCCATCCTATCATAACCTTGAATTTTCATGTCATAGGGACTCAGGTCATCCTCAGATAGCCCCATCATTTGTAGTGTTTGGGTTGGGATTAAGTTGATCCCAAAGCATGTGTTGACAAGACAACGATGAACCTCCACACCATTAAAGTATATGGCGATTTATAGTGGGTGTATATCCCCATATATTGGAGAGCCTTCATCTTCTACAGAGAAATAAATAATGGCCTGAAATTCCACACTCTCGACCATCTCATCATGGAAGGATTATCTAGCTACTACCTCCGTCTCAAACTAGAGGGGGCTTATTAAAGCTTCAGTGAGGGATTCATGCATATCTGCTGATAGTAGAAGGGCCTCAAAGATAGAGAGCCTCACAAGAATGCTGGATAGATTCTTAAGGACATCATACATATATTCCATGCATGAACCTCTGCTTATAGGAGGTTGTTCTATGATAGGGGGTATGAGAGTCCCTTCTGGCTGACCTGGTGGATGGATGGTCTTGGGAATGTCCCATTTCTCACTAGTCGAAGAGAATGGATTGACTACTGGGTGTGGGATAGATTACTAAGGTTGTTCCATAATAGAGCGGGGATGATCATGGCATGGTCGAGGTGGCTCCGCCTGATCAAGTAACACAAATGGAGGTGCATGATGACTTGATGATAGCAGATGAGAAGGTTGCATGTGCTAAGCTCTATGCTGGGCTTGGTTCCTAGTTTCAGTGGCATGTATATCCTGTATGGAAGTACTGACCAAGGCACTTTTATGACTCATATTTACATGGCCCCATCGATGCTGGCGATAGTTGGGAATGTTGGGAGGATCTGTCTTGCGTTCTTCACCGTCAGAAATAATGTAGGGGTTTACCAGCTCCATAGTGTTAACTGAGGTGTACCCTTGATCCTCACCAAAATAATACCCCAATACAAGATGGATTCTAGGGGGAACTTCCATCTATAGGGTCATGAATTCACCAAGTGTATGGGATGACGATGTCATCGGTGGGGGACATTGTTTTCCATTACATCACTAATACATGCTCTTCTGGGAAGAGGAAGGCTGAATCATCGATGCAAAAGTATTGGTTGTGGGTGACGCGGTGACTCATGAAGGCTCAGGTCGATTTAGACATCCACAGATAATACCATGGTCATGAGAGATTGTCTAACGAGCCATCCGGTCGTCATACTTCTGGGACGCATGGTTAAGGACCTGATTCCACTCACCTTTGTTGTCACTACCATTATTTGTCTTCACAAAGACACATGCCACATGTGCCAACGATGGGCCTCAACTGACTATGTTGATGTCAACCTATTCATGAAGCCAGTATTTAAACACATTGCACTATTTGATGGTGTTCACTGGGATCTGGTGATAGGGATATTAATTGGGGTGATCAGTGTGATCTACCTCTTTGGGCTTACAACATTCAGGAAAACGTAGAAGTCTATGTTCCAAGGTGCTTCAGAAATAACCATGGACTTGAGCCTCATTAAAGGAGTAGGTACGGTTTCTCATATACAGAAAGGGGGATTTGGGAGCTTGGCCCTAATGAGGGGCTGGAGGAGCCTGTCTAAGAGGTGGAACTTGATTATCTCACATGGGTGGCGGCGGCGTGTTACACGGGGGAGCTTGCTGATTCTGAGTTGGTAACTGTTGGGCCAGAGGCTTATCCTAAGGTGGAGTGCCCCTACGGGGCTGTAGAGGTTCACCCACTGGTAATAACACCAGTTTCCTAGGGCCCTCGACTTCTGCCACCATGACAGGCTCATCCTAAGCATCCCTTCTTGCAGGAATTACAGGAGGAAATAGATGTGCTTTCTTGGCCTACTGTAAGGATTCCTCCAAACAATGGTCCTTATCATAGATGTATAGGAATCCCCTGGGGTAATTCTGAGTAATGATGGAGGGGACTATTTTAGTCTTGAGATTCCCCACACACAATGTTAGTATCTATTCCTAAGTCAATGGAATATATAAGTAGTAGGCGATACATTTCCACTGAGAGAAAAATTTCGTGACGTGCACATCAGGCCTCTGCTTACACCAGAAGAGGCGTGAAATAATAATTTTTTTGGGTAGTAGAGCAGAACTGATAAATGAACTATCTGTGGAGATCTTCCCAACTAGAAACTGACCTAATGGATAGCTGGATATACCAAACAAACACATTCTCTTCCAATGTCAGTATGAAACATCAAAGTTTGGTGTCCTTTTGCTGTGATGTAGTTCCAATAATGGGTCCACACCTTGAGATGAAGTGGTATAGATGCTGCAGTGGGTCACCCGTCACATTAAATGGAGAGAAGGTGAGATTTTCAAAACCCAGGGGTACTGGAATATCCTCCACCCATACAAGATATGGATTTCCAACATGAGGGATTACCACCTGTCGAGTTTTCAAAGCCTCAAGGTGAGAAATGAGTGCTGTTATCATATCATATGGGAGGGGGTTCCTGTATTGATGAGGATACCTTACCACCAATGAATTGGAATTTTATTCAACATGATAAGGAGGCCCAACGGCACGTGGTACGGCTTGTGGGATGAACCACGGAGTGGCTGGGGATATCTGAGCTAGGTCCCATAGATTATCATGATGTTTAGGTGGATTGGTGACACATACCACACCCTCTTTCCATAAGTTTCGGCCTCTATATTATCTATGTGGATAGGATGGTATGGGACACCTGAGGGAAACTCACTAGGGGTTTTGTACCTACCCCTACTTCCCTAGCCGAGGATCACCATAGTCTAACCACCGTTTTATGGTGCATTCAGTAAGGAGGTAATCATCCGTCTTATTTTTCTCCACAGGATATTGATGCGACATGTTTTTACAGTATTATCCTCCATATTTTTCACTGATATATATGGGTCAGAGGGTTTGATAGTTCCAACGTGCTCTTTTCCCTTATTAGGATTTTATCTAGGGATTAATGCCTCAGTGGGTATGAGAATACCTAACCGATTTCTCTGCTGGTGAGTAACCCTTCCAAATGGATCCAATAGTTGTGGCACTCCCCCATGGGGTATGTTCTCATCAAGGAGCTCTAAATCGTTCTGCCCCTCTGTAGATCGACCATGTTAACCGCAACTCTACCTGGAGGAATATCCTCAATATTGCCTAGAAAATCATGTTGGAGCCGGATATTTTTGAAATGGAGGGAAGAATACTACCCCCAACCATTGATCTAAATGTGGGGGGGGGGGGAATCCACCTTGATAATTCTACGAACCACTTTAAATATATGAATGCTTCATTGCTGGAGGGTGTGGTGGTGACCGGGCGACTCAGGGTGCTGGGCCACAGGGAGCGTGACCAAGTCAATCATGCGGAATTGCTAGCTAATTTCCTCAAAGTGTGCCTGAATCTTAGGATAGAACACTCGATGATAACAGAGATGGATGTGTGTCTCCCATATAGTTTGGCAAAAGCCTACAGTTTCCTCCTGGGTAAGTGATTCTGGTGCACTGATGTTCTCGGTCATAATCAGCTAGAACATTTCTAGGAAATGATCCGCTACAAGGATGTCCCAAAATATCCTTGGACCACACTCGGTATCTATCCCCTGGTTTCCCCACTCATCAACTGGGGGAGGTTGGGAGATCGGTAGTGAAATTTATGCAGACCACTGAGATGGTGGACTAGCCAGTGGAGAATACTGGGAATGAGCTGACAAGCCACCACATATTGGGCTATCATGCAATTAATGTGACGAATTAGACACTACATATCTGTAATAAAGGTTTCCAACCATGACTTTAGGTGTTGGGGATGTGGTCCCTAATGGTGGGTCATGCTGTTGTTCATCCATTACCGGTCCCCAGAATAACTCTACAAGATCTATGGATGAGGTAGAGAATAACCTTATTGATGATAGGGAGGATTGCACATCCAGACACTAAAAAGGGCACAATTATTTTTCCTCATAGATGTATTTGTTTATGGAGGTGGGAATCTGGTGGACCTCATGTTTCAAAAGGATGAGGCTGATACGTCGCGTTCCTACCCCATCCCTTGACACAGAGGATCGAGGTGAGGGTTCTATTACCGAATCGCATTCTGCCTCAGAATTGGAGAAGAAAACATGATTAATTTCAGTATGAATCTTCTCATCACTCTTTTTATAGAATCAAAGACCCACCCTCCTACCCCGGGATATCTCTTATGGATAGGGTATATGTTTTTCTTGGGATGGAGCTTCATCCAAATTAATGACAGGGTGAAGAGGACTTCCAAATTGGTGAGCAATGGTGCGATGAGCCCCCGGACAGATGTCAAAGGGAACATGGGGAGGACCTCCATGTCCACTGGCTGATGCGTAGAGGGAATCTTCACAGGAAGTGACGGAGCAGGTAGGACCTCCACTGGAGCTGGTAGGAGCATGGTTAGGGCCTCCCTATATACTTACTTTGGTAGAGTCAGTGCGAGAAGGGTCCTTGTACTAGTCGAGTAGAACACGAGTAGGACCTCTATGTTGGGTTCCTATTAAGTGAGGCAAACCTAGACATCCTCGATTTTTGGGTTGATTAGGACCTTCTTCAGCTACCGTAAGGACAAGAGGAGCACCCCCATGATGACATTTGACCAGACGGGTTGCGTCTTCACATCGGCGACCTGTGACGGGAGGAACAGATTCATACCTGAGGTCATGGGTGTTGAAGAGGCTTTTGTATTGGGTGTCAATGCAGAGGATATGACCTTAATTTGGATTAAGGGCTGTATTGGGAGGACCTCCAGGTCGATCATGGGAGCGGGATGGACTCATGCTCTCATAGGTGATGGTACGAGGAGGACCTCTATATTATGTATCATTACCAAGGGTCAGCCCGCGGTGGGCGCTACCTACGTCGGTGACTAGGAGATTTGACCCTGCCTACCTATGGGGTGGTTGGGGCCTCGATCCGAGTCAGGTGTATGAGTTCCCCTGCTCATCATTAATAGTGGACTAACGGTATGCGTCAGTGAAGGAAAGAGCCATGATTGTTGCTGATTTTGAAACCCTTTTGTGGGCATCCTACTCAGCCTACTCCAGACGCTAGAGTCGGGTTAATTTGGTGAAAGATGGTGGCATAGGTGCATTTCTCACCGGCTCCTCAGCCCATGTGTCCGAGTGGTGGCACTGACATGGCCTGGTGGGAGCCCTCCTTGGGAGTCCCAAGAATGAGATTCCAGCTCGGTTGGCTCAAGCATCCCTCACCTCATCAGCGTATGAGAGGGAGTCATCAAAGAATTCCAGGGAAAGGATCCCAAAACAATTATACATCGGACTAGGGAGCAGTGGCTCCCTACCTGGCCCTTGGGGGTGGTAGTGGTGACGAGGCGTATAAGCCTCTATGTCTTGTCAGGCCATATCCCAGGTCGGGATAATCTCCTCCTCCTCATATCGTCGAACGAGGTCATTAATTACCCTTATCTGAATGATTTCAGATGGGGAGATGGGGCGTGGCCGCCCAACAGCTATAGACGTGGAGGCTTTTATGGGGGTGATGAGGTCACGTAGAATTACTACGTTGACGCTTACCCAACCCCAACGTTGGTCGGTGGACGGTGATTAGTTTCCTATGATTAAAACATGGGTCCTGATAAGCAGGGATATTTAACCATTAGTGATGAAATAAGGAAAGAGACATCCCGTGCCCTAGCACCATTCCCTCTTCAATGGTTGGTAAGAAGGATCCAAACTGACATCGTCGTAGACAGGGATGTATAACATTAAACTGCCCCTATTTCTGATGATTTTCACGATAGGCCCACTATTTTCTTGGTAGGAACAAGTTCCAGATTCATGGATCTGGTGACATGCTAATCCACTAATATATCTAGATCTACTATTCTCCACATTTATGAGAATAGATTCACATCGGGTTCACCATTTTTGTTTCCGACACTTTCTCCCAAGAGCGCATCCGTCTATTGAGGATGTGCTGATTGTTTCCCTGCATTACCACTTTCTAATGGTGGGCAGTATCCATTCGTTATTCAGGGACATTTTCTCCTTGATCAAAACGGCATGATGGGATGTCTGTTACTCCTTCTGTGGATTCCTCCTCAAAACTCATTGCCTAGTGCAGGCCTCCCTCATATAATTAAGACGTTGTTCATGAAACTCTTCATAGTGCCATTTATTCATGGACACAAGTTAATTTTTCTTCTTCAGTTAGGACATTCCAAGGGGTCCATCTAGGTTAGCAACCTTCATTCGGGGGAGGTTTCTTGTTGAACATCACTGGCATGTCTGGACACTGGAACACTAACCCGTCTGGGTTTCTTCCCATTATGATAGGTCTTCTTGAGGGCATAGAAGGCTAAGGAATACCACATATAATGAGTGAAATTGTATTCCATAGGCATGTCTCAGAGGTTTTCCTCAGCTTTCCATGTTTAACACATGGTATGTCACGATTTTAACATCTTGGGTAGATTGATTGGACTGACCAGAACAATTACGGGAGTGGATGAGATGGGCGCAACCCCAGGATGGATTGTCGATGCTGGGGATAACCCGTGGTTAGTTACCTGATTACTTCTAGGAGCAGTGAGAAAGTGGGTGACATGATATCACTAGGATGTGGTGGCCTGGGTAAGAATTAGGATGGATATGGATGGTTGAGAGAAGTGGAGAATGAAATGGAGCTGATGCGAGGGCAATAGTGATGTTGGGATTAAGCCTCGAAGTGACTTCCTACGTATCCCTATGGTAGAGAAATAATGTCCACATAGTTCGGTGGGGGTTAGTGAATCAGGTTGTACGCATAGGACAATTTCCTGATGATATACTAGGGATTATGCGTGCTTAGCAGCCCGAGTAGGTCTGACGGCACGGGGGAAGACCATAGATGTGGGTCTCAGTGAAGTGGACTACAATGGCTTACCATCAATTGTGAACTATAATGGTTTACTAGTGGATGGTGATACAAAATATTACCACTGACATGGGAACACAATGTCCTATCGTCGATTGGGGAATTACAACGGCTTACCGTTGATTGGGAATCACAAGGGCTTACCGTCGATTGGGAAACACAAGGACATACCAACAATTTGGATACACAATGGCTTAATGTCAATTGGGGAACACAAAGGATTACCGACTATTGGGGTTTCAATGGATTACCACTGAATGGGGTACAATGGATTACCAGTGGTTGGGGTACAACAGCTTATTGTCGACTAGGGTTGGACCTTAGGGAGGTTTCCAACGTACCTTGTCTGGGAGACAAGGATAAAAGCCCATATAGTTCAAATGGGTATAGTTCAATGTCTTACATGATGAAAAGAGGCATGTATTTTAATGTCATGCGGGAAGAAGGTGAACCAACATGAAGGGGTCGGGACAAGTAGGTGTTGGGAATGAACCTCAAGAAGGATTTCTATTTACCTTTCCTTGGAAAGGATCAATGTCTGCGTAGTTTAGGATGATGGATGCAGTTTAGCATTATGTAGGACAAAGGTGACCGACAAAAATAAGGTTTGGACAAGTATGTGTTGGTCTTGAACCTTAGGGAGGCTTCCTACATACCTTACCTTGGCAAGGATCAATGTCCGATAGATTGGGATGGTTGATGTAGTTTAACATCATGTAGGATGATGGTGGAATGATGTGGAGTGCTCGGGATCGATGAGTGTTGGGCTTGATCCTTAGGGAGGCTTCCTACGTACCTTTAATTTGCAAGGATCACAGTCCACATAGTTCATTATGGTTGATATAGTTTAATGTCATGTGGGATGAAGTTGGACCAACTTGGAGTGGTCGAGACTGATGAGTGTTGGGATTGAACCTCAGTGAGACTTCCTACGTACCTTTCCTTAGAAAGGATCAAATTCCATGTAGTTTGGAATAGAGTATTGGGACATACGCTATATGGTGTCCTATAGAAGATTTCATGGTCGCTGATTACTTTAAGCCCACATGAGGCATTCTCGGTGTGAGAAACAAGAGGCAGAAAAGACCTTATGATCACGTAGTGAAAGGTGCATCCGTGGGGAGTGGAGTGGGTCTTACACATAGTTAGTGACCCAAAGAGGAAACAGGGGCTTACACATGGTTAGAAGCCCAAGGAGATGGAGATTGGGACTTACTATAGGATGAAGGCCTGATGTTGACAAAGATCAGAGGGAGAGGGATGAGATAATGAAGGTCCCTATGCCCCCTCTCACCTCTAGTCTTTGGCATGGAAGAAGAGACGAGGATAAGGGATAATTCCTCCTGCCAGAAATGCTAGGGGGTTACACAAAGATGGTTTTCATTTCCCATGGATAGGCATCGCTTCCGTAGAGAGGATCTCATTCCACGCGAGGAAGATCTCACTCTCGTGGAGACGAGCGGACGTAGAATATTTCTGAGACGGGGCACCCATGTATGATGAATGGGGTGAGGCCACATTTTAACGTCATGTGCTCGGGATGATGGTGCTTGAAATTTTAACATCATGCAGCTCAGACGAGGTGGGTTCACTCAGCAACCCGAAATCATACATAACCGGCATGATTTAAACCTTAGTGAATGGAAGGCACTGGCAGTATCATGGTGAGGGGTTGTCTTGGAGTGATCTACTAAGGGGACCACATTAGCGTGCCTACGAGTAGAATCAATATCCATTAGTGTTCCTATGAAAAGAACCATAAGTCTATGCAACAAAACATGAATTACCACCTAAGGGACCTTGAAATCTCTTCCTACAAACCTAGAGGGTCATATAAGATAAGGGTTTTTGAAGCAAGTGGGTTCACAGGAAGGGACCTCATGAAGCTCTGATGCTTCATACAATGGAGGGGCTTCATGAAGGGGTATTCTTCACAAAGTTAGGTGGCCTAGCCTAGGCATAAGGCATTGGTTCGTGTGAAGGGTGCTTCATGAAGTGGAAAGGCTATCATGGAACAGGACTTCATGAAGTAAGGGTACCTTTCAAAGCATAGTATTACGAAGCCATGTAGTTCACGAAGCACCGTGAACCTACCTTAGCATTTGGTTCACTTGTGTATGGAGGGTACTTCTCAAATAATGAGAGATTTATAAAGACCTGAGTCCCCTTGTGGATTTCCCTCCTTTGTGGTGGCCCGTGGGCTTCGTGAAGCACATCCCTGCTTGAAGAGGGGTTGATTTTGAGCGAAGGGAAGGGTACTTAAAATTTCCCAATTACCTGGAATGGCTCGTTTATCTCAACGTTTTATAGAGAAGAAGGTGTTTTTAGATTTGAGAGTAGAGAAGGATAATGGTCTGAGTATCCATACATGGGGTTGAGGGGAGCCTGATATTTATAGGCAAGGGGAAACGTGAAGTAGGGACGACTCGGTGGGAAGCCACGTGGTGCTCCGAAATCGGCCGTGGATTGCGTCCAGTTCGTCGTAGCCACAGAGTCAACCATTATCCCCTCTTTAGCAGAGAGTTCTTATTGGTGCTCTACGTGGTGCTTACAGAGGCTTACGTCCGGTTCGATGGGTTTGTGGTGCTCGATTAGCTCCCTCCGTGGCGTGAAGCTTCCAGTCATGTGCATTGTAACCGTGGAGCCTCCCACTTCTTTTCTCTGTGGCGACCGTGGTGTGGGGCTCTGGCTTCGTGCCAGAAATAGTTCACGACACCGTGAATGGTCTTCACGAGGCAGCCCCTCTAGAGTTGGTTTTCTATTTTTCATGCTTTTCCTCTACCCATATTTTGTTGCCAACAATCACCAAGTGATAACTTCATGAGAATAAGTCTAAATCATTATGATCGCACAGAACCTGATAGTAAAACATCTACCATGTCTAATTACTAAGATGTCTCTAGACCATAGGACTTTATTTAAAATTAATGTGATATTATACCTTGCTTCTCATTATATCTTGGGTTCTACTATAAAATTTTGATATGATAATTAATCTATGGTAATTTCTGTTAAATTATGGACACGGAAAATTTTACACTAAAATGGTATGAATAAAACATGTATAACCTACTGTATACATGATATGGTAATTAAAAGTACTGGTCAAGTTAGGTCAAGTGAACCCAATATTACAATAGGCCCAAGATGGTAGGTGAACAATTTTGGTCAACTACCAATATCATTAGGGGGTCCCTTCAAACATAGAAGAGTATTAGGATCCAAATAAGGGTCACACTAATCATGGGGATGAACTTATGTAATGTTTGAATAGATTCCAACACTCCTAGAATTGTGCCACTACAACATGAAGTGCATTTGGTGAGCATATCCATTTGAAAGGAATTCAAACTCATCTATCAAGGGAGAATTGTATCAAATGAAAAACAACAGTAGAAGAACACGAATGATGCAATATATGACCGAAAAATAGGTAATGGATGCTCAGGTGAGGGCCCAATATGACATTCAGTTTTAAATCTTGCAACATGGATGATAAACGTATGGCTTAATATCATATGATGAGGATTTTTCACGCACAGTTTAACATCCTATTGTAAGGATGAAGCATTATACAATTTAATATCATGTGATTAGGATGTAGTGCATAAGGATTATGCACTGAGTTTTCCATCATTTATCCCTCATGTAAGGTCATGAGATCATCCCATGTACATTGTATAGGGTAGGGTTATAGTTTACCATCATGTGGAAGGATGTGTGATCCATTGTAAGTGAAAATACTAGAAGGACCCACCACATGGAATATTCTGTTAACACTTTGTACACACACAATTTAAGGTCATGAATCTTGAACCATAGGGGGTACATCTCTAAGGAACATGTGAAACATAGAAAGTGGATAACCGATATAACTTGAAGGGCATAGGAGGATAACTATTGTTATGAAAATTATATCCATGGAAAATCACACAATGTTTAAGGTCATGGTGTTTTAACCGTAGCTTTAATTTTAAGTTCATAAATCATTAACTGTCAGTGGGTATCCCAGAAGGACATGTGTAGAATGGAAGGGTGAAAACCTAACATGAAATGATAGATAAGGAGGCTCAACATAATAGAACACATTACTGGGATGATTCACACATAGATTAAAGACATGATGTTTGTACTTATACTCTACTCTTAGTTTAAGGTCATAGAGTTTTCACCATTTGGTTCCTTAACGCGTTTTAAACAACACAAAAGAGTATTAACCCGATGTTACTCGAGGGCCAAGAAGGTACATGCACCATGAAAAATGTAAGGTGTAGGTTGAAAATTTTTTAAGGATGTACCACATGGACCACTTAGTTTAAGTCCATAATGTTTGGATCGTGGTGTTTACAATCTCAAGAGAATACATCTGATGTGACTAGGTGACAAACCAGATGTGAAAGTAGGGCCAATGGGGGGACCAATGCCACACAACCCATTCCTAAGGATACTTGTAACCCAAGGTCATCATCATGAAACTGGGGAAAGAGAATCCCCAAGGTGAGTCAACACTGGGGTTGGAACCATGATAAAATATTCAGGCATCACTACATATCCCATGTGGATGGGAATCAAGCCACACATAGTTTTAGAAAATGGTGTTGTTGAAGACCAGAACCTGTAGAAGGATACCCTCTCAAATGAGGGTATCAAATCTTCTCATACTTGGATATGAGGCATCCTAAATTTATAATGTGGTCAGACTACTATTTTACATCATGTGATGAAGACATTAGTGTTTTTTTCATTTTGTATTTGTCATACAGTTCATCCTAGTTTGATATATGGTAATATGACCACTAATTAAAAAGCATCTTGAACTTGTCTGGGGTAGGATTGTAGTTTAATGTCTTGCACTGAGGACATTGGGAGGATTACACCTGGTCTTCCAAATTATTTAATTCCTCATATCAGGCTATGAGTAAATCTCAACCTGTTGATGGGTCAATGTAATTGAATGGGGTTTATGCCCAGAAGGAGTCCCCTGGGACATTTTGGGGTGATAGAACAAAATGCAATTGATGTTTTTGTGTTGAATCTATAACTGGATCCGGAGACAAAACCTCTAGGCATCACTACATATCCCTTGAGGATGGGAATCAAGACACACAAATTTTGGGAAATAAATACACATAGTTTATGGTTATATATCTTGGACCTTAAAAACAGTTTAGAGTCATTTTTCTTGGAATATGGGAAATTAGTTTAAAGTCCTGATCATCATCATGCATGTATATTTATTCAAAGAAGAAAGAAAAGTACAAAGAAACAAAGTTCAGGGGGGTCAAAAATTGTGGAGACCAAGGGTATCCCCACGAATAAAGTTGACCCCATTCATCTTGAAGGAGGTGACATTTATGAGACAGGTGACATTGGATCCTGGGGCAGCGAGGGAGGTGATATGATCAGCGATTTTGTTCCCCTCTCTCCATGTGTGGGTGACCTGAATATTTCTATTGCGAAGCAGTTTACATTTTCTGATGATGTAGGTGACTGACCATGGAACGGAGACTCTATCCGTCATAGAGTCACAAATGATATTCAAGTCGGTTTCCACTTGGGATAGAATGATGTTCTTCTGAATGCAAAGGGTGAGACCCATGAGGACTGCATTGGCCTCTGCTTGAAGAGCAGTACCTGTAACACCCCGCGATTTTATGAAAAATATTCCTTTTAATTTCATTAATGACTTGTGTTGTATGCTACACCAAGAGGAGCTTGCACAACACGCATACTTGACTTTCCTTGCATTACATGCAATCGTGACCTTCCTCGATAGCGTGTGTAGTACACAATACTGAGTTTTACTAAACAACGATATGCTATTAAAAATATTATTAAAATTAGCCGTTATGAATAGTAATTACCACTTTTTGAAATTTTTAAATTTTATTTTTCAAAATGGACTTCATTTTTGGATTCAGAATATCGAAATTAGCTTAGGGTGAAATTTTGGTACTTTTCAGATAACTTTCATATTCTGATGAATAGTGAAAATTACTAAATTTTAATTAAAAACAACTTTTTTTAATAGAAATAATTAATAGTGATAAATTATTAATTTGAGTTGTTTTAAAGTATATTTAGAATATATTTTTACAATTTAATACAATGTTGGTCATTGGATGTAATTTCACATTTAAACCAGTTATAAACAAGTGTCAATCTTTTGATAGTTATTATCTCTTAAAACCACGCTATTTGTTTTGACGACGAGAATTAATTTTTAAATTAGTTAATTTAACTTATATGTTTTGAATTTGATAAAATTGGCATCATTTTTGAATTCATAATATCAAATATAGCTTAGGCCTAATTTTTGGTATTTTTCTAAAACATTAATTTTTTGATGAATAGTGAAACCACTAAGTGTTAGTTAAAAAACTAAATTTTTCATAAAACTTAATTTTACCGCGTCTGTGAGTGGAATTTCAAAAATCTTAGAGACACGATTAATATCATGGACTAAAATTTGGTTCAATGAGATGAAAATAATTTTTGGTGAATAGTATCTTTTTACTTTGTATACCACGGTTAAAAGTAAATAGGGTAATTAAGGGTACAAATGATATTATTATTACCATAAAAAATGTCTTAATTCTATTGGATAAGTGTAATTAGACCACAAAAAACCTTATGAATAAAATATGACCATTTAGGCCCACTTGGATTAGATTAGGACATTTATTATTAATTTATTTAATGAAGGGTTAAAATAGTTAAAATCAATGTTTAATAAGTAAAACATTTTTAGTATGGGGATATACATAAGATAAATTCGACTATAAATATTCATTAGAAAGATAAAAATAGTTCATTCATAATGGTATTTTATTTGTAATTTTTAGACAAACAAATTATTTAATTTATTTATTACAGAACGATGATGTAGTAATTATCTTATTAATGAAATTTTGACATAATCAATGTTATAAATCCCCAAATAAATATAATTTGAAACTTTTTATGAATTCCAATAATTTTATAGGTTACTATGACATGTTATTATTTATTTTATTAACTTTTTTATAAATAATAATTCTGTTATGATTTTTACAAATAATCAATTACCAAATAGTGTCAAAATTGACATAAAATAGTTTTTAAAACAAATATTATATTATTAATTGTTATTTTATTCCTAAAAATCTAATGTTCGGAAAAATTACTTAGATAAGGTTATATATATTAATAATAAACAACTTGGGGTTCGTTTGTCTTGTTATGGTATGTTTATTAACCCTAGAGTGTAAGAAAACAAAAAGACACGGTAAAAGTTAAATTAGTTAAATTAGAGTTAAATCTAATTGATAAGGTTAAAATAATAACCTAAACTAGTATAAATCATATTGGATGAGAGGATTTAGACCCATACCCACTTTAGCTTCGAAATATGACCCTTTGGAACAATTATAAACCGAATTTGACCTTAATATAAAATAATATTTTGAGATTTTTCTAAGGTGCCCCTCACCTCCCTTATAAAAGGGAACCTCCTCCCTCTCCTCCTCACACCAATTTGAGCCATCAATCTCAGCAAACCCCTACCAAATTATCTTCTCCACTTCCCTAGAAACATCCTAGAGGTTCTGGTCTTCTTTAAAGACCAATCATATTGCCCTAAGAGGAGGTTTCAAAGAGGCATATCAAAGAAGAGGTAATTTCTTCTCCCGATTCTTTCAAGCTTATTTCTTCTTCAACTTATTCTTCTTTAGTTGCTTCATTATAAAGTAATAACATCAGTATAAATAATATACTGATTTGTTATTATAAATATTAAACAACCCCATCTCACCTTATATCCATCCTACGCAAAACAAAATCACCGCGCGTGCGTACGTACGGAATACCGTCTCCACGCCGTGGTGTAATCTGTTTTTCCACCAACACCTTACATGGATGGATATAATGGTGTAAATAATAACTATACATAGTTATTATAACATCATACTGATTCTGATATATTGTATCATCCACTCCAATTCAATTCAATAATCATGAAAATGATATCATCGCTCGTGCGTACGTGCGGACTACCGTCTCCACGACGCGATGAGATTCAATGTCCACTTTAACCATTCATGAATGATTATAAAGTACATATAATAAGTAATAATGAAATATATGACATAATAATGATACTGGATTTATGTCTATATATATGTATGTCATCTACTTAATTCCATTCAACTCAATAAGTAAACGAAAATAGCGTTCTTGCTTACGTACGACCTACTGTCTCTATGAATGGTGTATTTCTTTCCATTTACTGATTTATTATATATATGTTTATTCTGAATATATATTATATATTAATCATGTTTTATATTCCGTAATTAAGTAATCATGATCTATGTAATCATATGAATAATTACAAGTCAGAACACAGACGACAAATGAAACGATTTTACCCAAAACGCTCTTTAACATGAAATTTACAAATGAACGGGTAAAATAAAGTAATAAGTGAACCATATATGATATTATAACAATGATTATGATTCTGGAATAAGTCAAAGTCATTATTTAAATCATTATACAGGAGGTTCGGACCCTTACGAAGCAAATCAGACCTAAGGTAAGGGAAATATCACAATCTCATTTCTATCTGAGATTGTTTATACTTTGGTATTTACTGGGGTGTATTTTGTCATCCACATCCATGTTTCCTCAATATGTAATGTTATTTCCATCCACCTACAATTGTTTAAATCCTAATTTACCCTTAGGTGAGTTTTTATTAAAATATATGAAAGGAATATTTTGTCGTTTTTCGTACGAGGTACTTTTTGACTTTTCCGACAAAATTACGTGAAGAATGTTTTTTTAACTTATACGGCATGAATGGATTTTTAAAACAGTATTTACAAGAAGCTTCCTTTACAAGTTTTCATGTTTATTTTTAATCATCTTGTTTTATTTGAGAATTGTATGACATGTTAAAAAAGGAAAAGTGTTTTTGAAGTAGAAAGGATATTTTCCTCAAGAATGGAGTTCAAGTGTTTTATCAAAATTATTTTCCATCTAAGATAATAAAGGGTTCTGTTTCTGTCCCTATTATTACATTGAGTTGATTATGTTGTGATGGAATTATTTTTATGAATTCCTTTATCTTATATGAATTGTTTTATGATGTCACGATGTTTATGATTCCCATTTTTATTACATGGGTTATTCAATGATGTATGGTTTACGATTTTGTGGCACACATAAGAATGGTATCATTATGAGATGGGTGGGGCCTATATCTCCCTCCAATGCATTGGGTAAAGATTTTATATCTCATGAGATAGACATTGCTGGAACTGTAGGTTATACCGGTTCAGTGAAACAAGACTGAAATGAGGAATGAACTCGGTTCAGAAAGGGACTTTGTCCACTAAGATAGTCTTGGCAATGAGTCTTGACTAATAAGAAATGATTCTCTATTATTATGTGTGTATTCCACAAAGTTTCATGTTTTATGTTATGATTATTGGGATTACATTTCACTACTATGATTTATCCCATGCTATGAAATTATGATCTCTTTTGCAAGTTAAAATTTACAAAAGATATGTTCTTATGAATATGACATGATTGATATTTCTTTTGTTTACCCTTACTGAGCATTTGAGCTCACCCTTTTATGTTTTCTTTTCCCCAAGACATAAAGAAAGGATTTAGGTTTAGAAAAAAAAAATATCTTTATGGGAGATGGTGAAGATCTTTCACCACGATTAGAAGATTATATTCCGAGTTTCCAAAGACACTAAACAATTACGGTCCTTGTGTGTTTGTTTTTGTTATGTACTAAGTATTCCACAAAATTAATGTAATGTCTATGTACGTCAGGCTTCAGGTCTCTACAGTTGGTTTCAGAGGAAAGGTTTAGTTAACCTTTGGAAACTATGATACGAGAACTTTAGTGCGATCCCTAGAGATATTTCTAAGGTATGTCTAGGGATGTCCCTAAGGTTAAGTATACGTATAGGATATAGTCCTAGAATTACACTAACGATCATATAATTAAACCTATGATGTTAGATATTGAAGGTACTCCCCCTTTATTATATTGTTTTCCCTAGCATGATTTTTGCCTCTCACACTATTCTTTTTGGGTTTTAGACGATGGCTGGAACCCGAAGGAACCATGTTGATCACTGTAATGGACAATGCAATGATTGTATTCCTGAACAAACAAATGTTATGGGAGATGGAGTGCAAAATCTTATTGCTATACTTACACAACCTATGAATCATTCTGGACTTCCAAATGAGCAGAGAAGGGAACAATATTCTATTGAGTCCTTCATGATGCAACATCCACCTTCTTTTAGTGGGTCTTACGATCTACTTGTTGCTGAACAATTGATCAGTACCACTGAAAAGATATTTTCAGTTCTTCAATGTTCTAAACTTGATAAAGTCATCATAGCAGTATATTGTTTGGAAGATGAAGCTGATCAATGGTGGAATATTATCAAGAATACGAGGCCAAGAGATGAAATTGAGTACATGGAATGGGACGAGTTCAAGAACTTGTTTTTCAGTAAGTATTTCCCTCGTATACTTCGAACAAAGATGGAAAATTAATTTCTTGAGCTGAGGTAGAAGGATGATGAATCTGTTGGTATATATGAAGTGAATTTTACAAGACTTGCAATGTATGCATCTGGCATTATCATCCAACCTGAAAGTAAAGTTGATAGATTTTTCAGTGGCTTAAAACCAAGACTTTGAAGGGCATTAGCTATAAGAGACTTCAGTAGCTATGAAGAAATTGTGCGTTGTGCTATCAAGGTAGAAATGGAACTTGGTGTTACATATCCATCTCATGGTTTTGACGAGAAACAAAAGATGGAGTTCAAGGAGAAATATCAGAATAATGGTGAAAAGAAGCGGAATGTTTCCTTATGCACAAAGTGTGGAAAGAATCATGGTTGAGATTGTCTTAAAGGGACTAGAAAATGTTTTAAGTGTGGAGAAGAAAGTCATCAAGCAGCTGAGTGTCGAAGTAATGGAAAAAGGGTTTTGAATGATGTAAATAAAGCAAACACTGCAGATAACGCACCACCAACACTTCAATGCTTCAAGTGCAAGGAAATGGGAAATTATGCTATTAAATGCCCTAATACAAGGGTTAGTGATGATCGACATGAGCAACCGCTTAAGGAAAAAGACAATGGGAAGTCACATGCGATCACTATTGGCGATGTTGAATATGACAATGATTTCGTGGAATGATTAAGTGTTTATGTAATGGGATTCCAAAATAATGTTGTATCATGGAGTATTGGAATATTTATGTATTGGCCTAATGTGGTATTCAAAGTGATTGAGATATTTTTTGTAAATAAGATGATATGCGCATTATGAAGGGAAAACGGGAAAATGAAATATTTAACAGTATTCATGAGCTCATGGTTAATATAAGGACTATGTGATATCATGGTTTGAGTATATAGAATTTTGAGGATTTTGGTATGTGGAATGTGTTAACTTTTAACTGCATTCATGTTTTCACTACGGTTCAATGGGTATTCAAGAGAACACATGATTAAGGCCTTTGAATGTTTAGAATGTGACCAACAGGACATATCTTATGATATATGGGGATAAACGATGGTATTAAATCTCTAGTAATCGTTTTCACTATATTATGAGAGTGGACTACATTATTATGGATAAGCCTAAATATTGAAATGGATTATGTTGGACATAAGTTAGTATTGTTTAAGGATAAATGTTTTTTCGATATTATTGATGGGATGTTATAGTAATATAGTTTTAGAAAAAGGACAACCTGCAGGATGGGCGACATCCCATCGCGTCGGACAAGGCCGTGGGAATCGAACCCACAACCGATGTGTGACTCGCCTTAATCGCCTACCAATGGCCTAAAAGATGTCCCTATTTAGTATAAACTAGTTTTATTATATTAAGTAGTATGATATATGAAGTATAAGTCCATTTTAGGAACCATATATGATTAATCTCACTATAGATGGACTTATGTATTTTTTGATAACTTTTCTAAAATTTTGTTTGAGACAGATGGAATGAACCATCATTCTATCACATGATCTGCTATCATATCATGAATGAAAAATTCAACTTCATTTATTTAAGAGTTGAAGTGGAAATTGTCCAAAGAACGACCAACGGTGAGACTATACCGAAATCATGAAAGTATTTCCTCTAATTCCAATTTCATCAACTTTAGGAAAACGATCTTGAAAACCAAAAATGTTGTCCTAGTGCTCTTATATCTGATGAATCAGATGGTACCTTATATCGTCAAAAATTTATGGCTTTGTGATTTCTGGTTTTTCCATAGCCATGTTCTCTACCACTCTCCATCAGAACATGATGGTTAGATTTCTCTTCCATATTCATATTTTCACCTATGTGGAAACCCAGTGATTAGTTTATTTGTGTAACCATTACGTTTCATACTTTTCTTTTTAAATATTGGTTTTGGTATTCCTTTTTACGATGTGTATTTCTATCAAATAATCTTTCGAATAGTAAACCATTTATAACCCCGACGAATTTCGAGAGCAAAATTCATTTTAAGGGGGGTAGAATGTAACACCCCGAGATTTTATGAAAAATATTCCTTTTAATTTCATTAATGTCTTGTGTTGTATGCTACACCAAGAGGAGCTTGCACAACACGCATCCTTGACTTTCCTTGCATTACATGCAATCGCGACCTTCCTCGATAGCGTGTGTAGTACGCAATACCAAGTTTCACTAAACAACGATATGCTATTAATAATATTATTAAAACTAGCCGTTTTGAGTAGTAATAACCAATTTTTTAAATTTTGTAAATTTTATTTTTCAAAATGGACTTCATTTTTGGATTCGGAATATCGAAATTAGCTTAGGGTAAAATTTTGGTACTTTTCGGATAACTTTCATATTCTAATGAATAGTGAAAATTACTAAATTTTAATTAAAAACAACTTTTTTTAATAGAAATAATTAATATTGATAAATTATTAATTTGAGTGGTTTTAAAGAATATTTAGAATATATTTTTACAATTTAATACAATGTTGGTAATTGGATGTAATTTCACATTTAAACCAGCTATAAACAAGTGTCAATCTTTTGATAGTTATTATCTCTTAAAAACACGGTATTTGTTTTGACGACGGGAATTAATTTTTAAATTAGTTAATGTAACTGAAATGTTTTGAATTTGATAAAATATACATCATTTTTGAATTCATAATATCAAATATATCTTAGGCCTAATTTTTGGTATTTTTCTGGAAACTTTCATTTTTTGATGAATAGTGAAACCACTAAGTGGTAGTTAAAAAACTGAATTTTTCATAAAACATAAATTTACCGCTTCTGTGAGTGGAATTTCGAAAATCCAAGAGACATGGAAAATATCAAGGACTAAAATGTGGTTCAATGAGATGAAAATAATTTTTGGTAAATAGTAACGTTTTACTTTTTTTTACCACGGTTAAAAGTAAATAGGGTAATTAAGGGTAAAAATGATATTATTATTACCTTAACACATGTCCTAATTCTATTGGATAAGTGTAATTAGACCACAAACAACCTTAGGAATAAAATATGTCCATTTAGGCCCACTTGGAATAGATTAGGACATTTATTATTAATTTATTTAAAAAAGGGTTAAAATAGTTAAAATCAAAGTCTAATAAGTAAAACATTTTTAATATGGGGTTATACATAAGATAAATTCGACTATAAATATTCATTAGAAAGATAAAAGGATTTCCTACATAATGTTATTTTATTTGTAATTTTTAGACAATAAATGATTTATTTTATTTCTGACACAACGATGATGCAGTAATTATCTTATTAATGAAATACTGACATAATTGATGTTATAAATACCCAAATAAATGTAATTTGAGACTTTTTATGACTTCCACATATTTTATAGGTTACTATGACATGTTATTATTTATTTTAATAACTTTTTTCGAACTTAAAATTCTGTTATGATTTTTACAAAAAATCAACTACAAAATAGTGTCAAAATTGACATAAAATAGTTTTTAAAACAAATATTATATTATTAATTGTTATTTTATTCTTAAAAATCTATGTATTGACCAAATTACATAGATAAGGTTATAAATATTAATAATAAACAACTTGGGGATCTTTTTTCTTGTTATGGTATGTTTATTAATTATATAGTGTAAGAAAATAAAAAGACATGGTAAAAGATAAATTAGTTATCTTAGAGTTAAATCTAATTGATAAGGTTAAAATAATAACCTAAACTTGACTAAATCCGATTTTATGAGAGTATGTCGACCCATCCCCACTTTATCTTCGAAATATGACCCTTTGGAACCATTATAAACAGAATTTTACCTTAATATAAAATAATATTTTGAGATTTTCCTAAGGTGCCCCTCTCCTCCCTTATAAAAGGGCACCTCCTCCCTCTCCTCCTCACACCAATTTGAGCCTTCAATCTCGGCCAACACCTGCCAAATTATCTTCTCCACTTCCCTAGAAACATTCTAGAGGTTCTGGTCTTCTTTAAAGACCAATATTAGTGCCCTAAGAGAAGGTTTCAACAAGGCGTATCGAAGAAGAGGTAATTTCTTCTCCCGATTCATTCAAGCTTCTTTCTTCTTCAACTTATTCTATTTTAGTTTTTTCATTATAAATTAATAACATCAGTATCACTAATGTACTGATTTTTTATTATAAATATGAAACAACCCCATTTCACCTTCTATCCATCCTACGGAAAACAAAATCACTGCGCGTGCGTACGTACGGAAAACCGTCTGCACGGCGTGGTGTGATCTGTTTTTCCACCAACACATTACATGGATGGGTATAATGGTGTAAAGAAAAACTATACATAGTTATTATAACATCATACTGATTCTTATATATGGTATCATCCAGTCCAATTCAATTCAATAATCATGAAAACGATATCATCGCTCGTGCGTACGTACGGACTACCGTCTCCACGACGCGATGAGATTCATTCTCCACTTTAACCATTCATGAATGATTATAAAGTACATATAATAAGTAATAATGAAATATATGACATAATAATGATACTGGATTTATGTGTATATATATGTATGTCATCTACTTAATTCCATTCAACTCAATAAGGAAACGAAAGCAGCGTTCATGCGTACGTACGACCTACCGTCTCCATGAACGGTGTATTTCTTTCCATTTACTGATTTATTATTTATATGTATATTCTGAATATATATTATAAATAAATCATTTTTTATATTCTATAATTAAGTAATCATTATCTAAGTAATCATATGAATATTTAAAAGTCAAAACACGGATGACAAATGAAAAGATTTTACCCAAAACACACTTTAACATGGAATTTACAAAAGAACGGGTAAAATAAAGTCATAAGTGAACAATATATGATATCATAACAATGAGTATAATTCTTTAATAAGTCAATGACATTATTTAAATCATTATACAGGAGTTTCGGACACTTGCGAAGCAAATCAGACCTAAGGTAAGGGAAATATCACAATCTCATTTTTATCCGATATTGTTTATACTTTGGTATTTACTGGGGTGTATTTTATCATCCACATCCATGTTTCCTCAATATGTAATGTCATTTACATCCACCTACAATTGTTTAAATCCTAATTTACCTTTCAGAGAGTTTTTAGTAAAAGATATGAAAGGAATCTTTTGTCATTTTTCGTACGAGGTACTTTTTGAATTTTCTGACAAAAGAACGAGAAGAATGTTTTTTTAACTTATACGGCATGAATGGATTTTTAAAACATTATTTCCAAGAAGCATACATTACAATATTTCAAGTTTATTTTTAATCAACTTGTTATATTTTAGAAATGTATGACTTGTTAATAAAGGAAAAGTGTTTTTGAAGTAGAAAGCATATTTTCCTCAAGAATAGAGTTCAAGTGTTTTATCAAAATTATTTTACATCTATGATAATAAAGAGTTCTGTTTCTATCCCTATTATTACATTGATTTGATTATGTTGTGATGGAATTAGTTTTATGAATTCCTTTATCTTATATGAATTGTTTAATGATGTCACGATGTTTAAGATTCCCATTTTTATTACATGGGTTATGCAATGATGTATGGTTTATGATTTTGTGCCACACATAAGAATGGTATCATTATGAGATGGGTGGGACCTATATCTCCCTCCAATGCATTGGTTAAAGATTTTATATCTCATGAGATAGACATGGCTGGAATGGTAGGTTATACTTGTTCAGTGAAATAGGACTGAAACGAGGAATGAACTCGGTTCAAAAAGGGACTTTGTCCACTAAGATAGTCTTGGAAATGAGTCTTGACTAATAAGAAATGATTCTCTATGATTATGTGTGTATGACACAAAGATTCATGTTTTATGTTATGATTATTGGGATTACATTTCACTACTAAGATTTATCCCATGCTATGAAATTATGATCTCTTTTGCAGGTTAAGATTTACAAAAGATATGTTCTTATGAATATGACGTGACTGATATTTCTGTTGTTTACCCTTACTGAGCATTTGAGCTCACCCTTTTATGTTTTCTTTTCCCCAAGACATAAATAAAGGATTTTGGTTGAGAAAAAAAAAAGAAAATCTTTATGGGAGATGTTGAAGATCTTTCACCACGATTAGAAGATTATATTCCGAGATTCCCAAGACACTAAACTATTACGGTCCTTGTGTGTGTATTTTTGTTATTTACTGTGTATTCCACAAAAGTAATGTAATTTCCATGTACGTCAGGCTTCGGGTCTCTACAGTACCACTCCCAATGTGGGCTGTGAAATCCAGGTACACAATCCCATCTGTGTTTCGGACAACACCACCACCCCGCATTTCATCCACTAAATAGGATCCATCGGTATTTAACATGAAGCCAGAGGTTGGGGGAATCCAGCGCACCCCAGAGCCTCTCCTTCTGTCCAGTTGTGCAGCATCCACAGGGAAACAAACTTGCAGGAACCGCAGGGAGGGTTACTCACACATTCCATATGTTCACATATTGATATGAACTACACATAGTTTAGGGTCATGATTCTAGGACTATAACTAAGACCAAGGGGCTGAAGGGTTAACAAATTTATGGTTGGTCCCATAGATGAGATGTACAGGCCTCGGTAGGTATCCCATGAGGATGGGAATAAAGACTCGCATAGTTTTAGAACATTGTGTTGTAGAAGATCGATGCTGGTAGGGGAATACCCACTCGACTGAGGGTATTGATTCATCCCATAAATGTTGTGAGGCATCCCATTTTTGGGGCATGGGGTATGATTTATTGACCATACCATACTTATCATATGAGGCATACAAGTTTCAAATGGGGTAATGTTCATATCTTATTTAAGATTTAAGAGAAATCCTAGTTACATATAGGGTAAAATCACCATTATAATATCTTATATTGACGATGTCATGTTTTTTAGATTTAATTCATACCAATCAGACTCTAGGGAATGAAAATGGTTTAAAGTCATAATGCTTGGAATTATTGAAAATAGATTAAGGTCATATTTCCTAGACCATAGGATGGATATTAGTTTAAGGTACTAAATCATGGACCACATGTGAATTGATTACGATCATATTACATGGACTATAGGTTCTTAGTTTAAGGACATAGAGTTCAGACCATCCAATGAGTATCTATAATGGATATTTCTTGTTCAGCAAAGTGACTAACTCAATGTGAATGTTAATAACGGAGGCTCTTGTACCACACAACACATTCCTGGAGAAGTTAGTATAATGTTTAATGTAATGATGATTGGACTCAAGATCCTAGTTTAAGTTCATAAAGTTAAGACTTGTTGCTCCCCTCACACGAATTATATCTTGAGAAAATTAGCATTGGTGGGAGTGTGATAAATTCTCCATCCACAGTGATCAAAGAGTGTGCTCTATTATAATAGACCATAGGAATAATGTAACGTTCTTCCCACATGGGCTCCATCTTTGGTGGATTTTTTGGGAATCATTGGCATTCTTTGAGCCAGTAATGTATCACCATATAGAATGGAGTTAATGTGAACCTTTTTATTATACACTATTATTATCTTATTCTGGTTCCTCTCTTGATTGTGAAAGGCCCTGAGCCTTTTCACTTAAAGGGATTCCTGGTCATCTAGTTGGACTTTTTCAGTATTCTAGAATCTTTTTAATGTAGAAATCTATTCAGGGTGATGGAAACTAAACCATGATGGGAATTACTACATGTCTTCTATACACCAAGTAGTATGGGGTCACCTGGGTGGAATTAAGGTTTCTTTTTCAATAGTCCTAAAGGGTGTTGGTGAGATTTTATAACAAACTCTTATTGTTTTATCCCGCCATAATATGAAGAATGTTAAATAGGTTCTTATTGAACACCCCATTATTTCCATTTTCCTACGCATGGTAGCAATATTCATGGTTTGAATGGATAATATACTTGGTAAAAAACCTCATTAGATCAAACAGAAGTTGGGGATATTGTTAGTGATAATTGCATTATGAACTCCAAATCAATGGATGGCATGGTAGATCAGAAACTCAATCATGGAACTGGTCTCGACATCCTTGAGGGGAAATACTTATGCTTATGTGGAGAAGATATCAATCTTGGTCAGAATTAACATTCATCAGACAGATGTTTATGATGAATATAGTGTTACAACATTGAGTCACCATACTACTAAGGGTCAATAATACTTGGTAGTGTGGTGGATCTTTGACAGTTGATGAACAAAATTTTCAAGGATATAAAACACATGACATCTCATGGAATACTCAATGTAACTATGGACTATGGTGGGTTAGAAGTATCCCAACTTATAAATATGCTAGGAGAGCTTAAATCAGGATTGATGGGAACTACATAACCCAACATGAACTTCCAACACAACATAGGTAATCTCATCTCCTTGGATGGAATGAAATAGAATTCCATTAAATCCACATCTGTATAGAGTTTATTAGAGGTTAAGTCCACCATGGAGAGTAAACTGCACTGCATGTTGATAGATTCTCTCATGCTCATCTCGATCTAGTGGTATAATTCTATGATGTAGATACATAATTAAAAGAGTGGTATAATTGAGTGTATCCTCTATTGTGAGAGATCCTAAGTGTCCTGAAATAGACGAACTAGTATACATTTAGTTTACCTGTTATCTTTCATCACCATATGCTGTGATGGGACAAATGACCCTCTGATGTGCCACAAGAATGAACAGGTCATCCTAGTCAATATCATCAAGAGATGTGGCTAAATGTTCCAAGGTGTCGGCTTGACCATTATACAACCAAGGGACATGAGTCACTTTTGAATGAGAAGGGAACTGGGCCATCAATTGATGAGTGCATTCCAGTAGTGGAAAACTCTCAAGATTTCTATCAATGTAGTAACCATTAATATGTTTGAGGACTAATTCAGTGTCTCCCTTAATATGAAATAAGGGGAATTAAATATCAAGGTTCAACTCAAGATCAATAATGTTATCATGATACTCTACCTTATTGTTGGTGTAGTGCTCTGATAATAGGAATGAGTATTACAGGATGAATTGTGTGATAGTGAGGAATAAGATCTCTAGGACTACTATGTTGAGCCTTAGATTTTGATCTGTCTACTAGTCGAGCTCTAGGAGGCACCATCAAAAATGTATCTTCTAACAAGGCATGCCTTGGTCCACTAAGAAAATAAACACAATTTCTACATTTCAAAAACTAATGTGATACGTCTCTTTAAATGTATCGGGGAACGAATTCAATGTCGATGGTGTAGGGATTTCAAAATTTTAGTTATTGGAGTGATGAAAATTCATCATCTCTAGTGATCCATCCCCTGTATGGTCGGAAGATCCCACAATGTTTAATTAGAGCATAATAAATAAAACAGATGATTTCTTCATACAGATATTATGTATTTTTGTTAATTACAAGTTTATGGTGCTTGTTTCATCAAAGATATGACGTTGTACCCCTCTAGATCATCCACAAATTCTTCTTGATTCTGCACGTAGACTATTCATTGGATTTTGGGTTCTAGAATAGTACTCCAATGATCACTTCAATGAAACAACCATCACCAAAATCCTCAGCCTTTGATACATGAATATGAACTTGGATCATATAATTAGATTGAGTTATTCTCTATATATGAATCAGTCAGAGAGAGAGGCTATCAATTCCAACAAACTAAATTCATTTGTTGGGATGAGCTACTCTCCACCTATATAGTGGATATTCATAATACTTGGTTAGGGCTCCCAAACCCTCGTGCATTGAATGTCCACTAAATAAGTGATATAAATAATTAATTATGTTTTACCAACTATGAAATAATATTTTTTATATTATTTATCACATACCTACAATATATTTCATATATATTAGATGATATACCAGAGATATTAACTTGACTCATAACTCTTGATAATATTAAATGGACATAGAATATTATAATAATATTAATTTGTACAATATTAATCCTTATATTTACTTAATAACTTTTAAATAAATGTAACAAATAAATTAAACCCAATAATTATTTAGTGGAATAATAATGAATTTATTTTTTTATTAGTGATCGATAGAACATGGATAACACTCGGTCCCTATGATGATGCCCACCATGTCCTATATACATATTCAATAGAATATGGTAGATTCATGAATACACTATTATGTTTGACCCTCTAGGTTCTTATCCTAACCAATGTGAATAATTTTCACAGAACAAGTGTAGAGTCTAGTAACCCATAAAATCCCTAAAGTTATAAGGGAAATTCATAGCAATGATAACCAACCTACAAACACGCACTGTGTAATATAATATCTTTTTTATACGACATATCATAAAGTAGGATTCACTCTTTTTTCATCATACTTTATTTATTATTTATTGATCAATCTAGATATATTTACAATTTAATAACATTAATATAGATTTATGGAGGTACTACCATCCTAATAAACCACGCCCAAGATATCTCCTCCGCAACTCAAAAACAAAAAATCCTATCTTGATCATTCAACCAAAGTCATGCCACCAATGAAAAAATCAATAAAACTACCTCCCCACAACTTAATTTTCATTTTTTTCACCTTGCATCAAAGTACATGATCAAATGACAGACATTGAAAATGATCTCAAGGCAAGATACTAATACACATGTTTGTAGATAGGAACAACCAATGACACCCAAAACATGTGGTGTTTTTATTAGCGAGACTATCCTCATGATATCACTACTATAGATTATAAAGTGGGAACATCATGAGAATAATTCTCAGTTATTATGATCCCCCAACAATTGATAGTCTAAAATAATTTGTTTCCTATTAGTATGATGTATCTGGACCATATGACATACAATGAATATTACTGTTATAATATCTTTAGGTTCTCATTATAGCATGAGATCCCCTATAACCCTTTGATATGACACATAATCTAAGGACATTACCATAAATATAGTGGGAGAAAAAGTATAAAAACAATTATGAAAAGATTAGCACATTTATATATATCAAATATTATACATGTAGTGGTAATCAAAGTACATAAAATGATGGGTCTAGGGAACCCTCTTTCAACACTACCACTTTCATTAGAGCCAACTATTATTCAGTATCAATCCTCTAGCTCTCACATAAGAATCATGATTCTAATGATATAAAGATTTAGTCATGGGGTCTGCCACATTGTCCTCTATGGCTACTCTGCAAACTATGACTTCACTTCCCTGAGTAAAATCCCTCAAGAGATAAAACATTTGATGAATATTCTTTTCCACATGGTGTGACCTAGGATCTTTGGAAAGTACTACTGCTATAGTATTATCACAATAAACTAGAACATGGTCTTCATAGCTAGGTATAACACCAATGTAAGAGGCAAATATGAATATCCAAACTGCATCCTTTTCTGCATAGAAAATCTCTATATAATCATATTTTACTATTGAATCGATGGCCATAGATTTCTTTGATCTTCTACAACTGACTGCACCACCATCCAGGAAGAAGATGTTGGCTGACTGAGATTTTATATCACCACGATATATTTGGAAACTAGTATTATTGTATCATATCACTACTAGTTCCTCATCTCCTCCTTACACTAGAAACATATCTTTTGTACACCTCATTTTCTTCAGGATTGTTTTAATAGCTTCTTAGTGTAGCTCTCCTAGATTTTCCTGATATCATCCCACTATGCTTAAGAAAAAGTAATCATAAATCCTAGTTCAAATCAGGTCATATATAATAGAACCCACTACCAAGGAATAATGGATTCTACACATTATTTCAACCTCCTCTTGTGTTCGAGGACACATTTTCTTAGAGATATTGTTACCATGTGTCCAGTGAGACAACTATATCTTGGAATGTTCCATGTTGTACCTCTTGAGTACCTTGTCTATATATTTACTTTGAATTATCTGAATCAAATTATGAAATCCATCTTGATAAATCATGATCCCTATAATGTAGATTTCTTCACCTAAGTATTTCATGAAGAAGCATTCATTTAACCAAGTCTTAACTTATTATAATACTTGAAATTCATTTCCAATAATTAATATGTCTTCAATATATAATACTAAGAAGACTATGGAATTCCAATTAACCATATTATAGACATAATTATTTCTTTCATTTTTAACAAAACCAAATTCACTTATGGCCTCATCATAACAAACATTCCATGATTGTGATGACTAATTAAACCCATAAATGGATCTCTGAATCATTCACACATAATTGGAATTCTATAATCTAACATAACCTTTGGTGTGATTCATATAGATGTTTTTAACCAGCTTACCATTAAGAAAAGAAGTTCTACCATCAATTTCCCCAATATCTTAATCATGTAAGGCTTTTATTGCAATTAATATTCTGATGGATTTCAACATTTTTATTGGTGAGAAGGTTTCATCATATTCAATACCATGATGTTTTCTGAAACCCTTCACTACCAGTATTGCCTAATAGGTATTAACCTTACCATCCATGTCTATATTTTTCTTCAATACTCATTTGCACCCAATGGGTTTCACATCAACTGGAGGGTCTACCAAAATCCAATCATGATTTTGGCACATGGACTCAATATTAGAATTCTTAGAATCTTTCAATTTAGCAGCATATTTTCCTTCTACATCTTCTTGTTGGTTAGATGTTCTTCATCCTCAAGTAGTAATGTGTCCCCTAACTTGGTGATAAGAAAACCATAACACTCTAGATCTCTATCCTCTCGAGTAGGCCTACATAGTACTTATGTATTAGGGAACTCCTTATCTCCCCCTATCTCTTACGGTGACTTTTCCCTTACCAACTCATTTGTATCTAGATAATCAAATTCATCAATATTAATCATTCTCCCATCATTTATTTTGGAAATGTCTTCCATTTATCAAAATATGACTTGTCTTTCTAGAATGATGTTTCTATCTAAAGGGTTATATAGGTAATATCCTTTGGTTTCTTCACAATAACCTATAAATATTCACTTCGAGCTTTGGGATTCCAATTTATTACTAGTAATAGTCTTGAAAAAATCCTTTCATCTGCCCACACATATGTGTGATAGACTATGTTTCCTTCCATAATAAAATCATATGGAATCGCATGTATAGCATTAGTTGGTACTCAGTTAAGGGTGTATGTTTCTGTATGCAAAGTGTATCCCTAAAAGGATAATGGAAGAGTTGTGTGACTCATCATTAATCTTCCTATGTCTAGAAAGATCATATACCTAATTTCACTAATACCATTCCACTAGGATGTATAAAGAGGTGTGAGTTGGGATACTATCCCACACTCCTTCAAGTGATCAATTAGATCTTGGTTAAGATACTCTTCACCTCAGTATTAGTGGATTGCCTTAATCTTTCTACCATGATGGTTTTCTACTCATGTTTGTATTCCTATACATTTGAAATGAATCAAACGTATACCATATTGAGTAGATATATCCATACTTACTATAATCGTTAGTAAAAGTAAGGAATTAAAAAAATAAACCCCTTATCTCAACTGGAAATGGAACACATATGCCAATACTAATTAATTCTAGTAATTCATGGGATTTTATCCTTTCCTAGAGAAGGGTGATTTGGTCATTTTCCCTTGCAAACCAATGTGACATACATACAAGTATTTTAACTAAACCAATTTTAAATACCCTGCTTCATTTAATATCTGTAATCGATTATTGTTTATATGAACTAACCTAAAATTCTATAGGATACTGTTATACTATTCATGCTTACTGGTTTTGTCATGGATTTCTATAACTTTGTTTTCATGTTCAAGTATATATAATCAATTGTTAATATGGGAAATTCCATAACAAATGTTATCCTTCTAAAAGATACAATATTGATTTCCAATCTTGAAATAAAATACCATTATGTCCAAACATGACACTGAGATTATGTTTCTGGTTAAAGAAGGGTACATATTGACAACTATTTAATACAAGAACCAAACCCCTAGGCATTATAAGGACATAATCTCCCACTACAAAGGCTGTTATACTTCCACCATTTACAACTAAAATATCCACATTTCACATTGCAATTTTATTGAGTCTACTTGGTTCCTTTATATTAATACATATGTGTGAGACACATAAAATATACAATACCCAACTTATAGATAATGAATTATTTCATTAAATTATAAAAATACCTGAAGTAGAAGCATCACCTTGATTCTTCTTCCAAGATTTGCAATTTTTATTCCAGTTTTATTTCTGACCACACAAAAAGTAGACAAACTCCTTCTTATTTCCATGCCTCTATATCCTTTGGTTTTTTGAAGTATGGTGCATCAACATCTTCATACTTGACATGGAATTAGACTCCTTAGACTTTCCCTTAATCCTCTTGTTCACTATAAAGACGGAAGAATTGGTGTTCTTCATATCCTTACCATCTTGGAAAACTAATTTCAATAGATCTGGGAGTGACATTTTCATGTTATTCATATTATAATTAATAAATAAAGTAAACAATATGGGTGTTAAAGAGGGAGGAATGGGATTTGATGCTAGTTATTGATATTGTTTGATCCCAAGGGTTTCAAGCCTCTTAAATGTACCTGGTCATTTGGGGTATATGAGGCCCCACTTTATTCTCATAGGCTACCCTACACCTAAACATGGAACTAAAAATCTCATATCTTTCTTTCATTTATCTCTCCGGATATAATTCTTTGATATGAGTCAACATCTTGTAGGAATAATTGTCCTCGTACATTTTTTATTACAATTGAATGCACATGGATGAAAAAATGATACTCTTAACATATAGTTTATTGTCTACAAGCCTTTTCTGATTTTCTTTATCCAGATTTATTTCTCCCTAAGTAGGCTTAATAGGAAGTGAGAACTCCATCACAAAGATATTTCTTTCCTAGCATAGTAATATGTGCATGCGCCTGTACCAATCATAGAAATTATTGGAGATAAGTGTATTTTCATTAACAAAAATTGATCATTGTGATAATGTACCAGCGGTGTTTGTGATTTCAATCTTTGATCTACAAAAAATAAATTTTAATAGTCAATACTCAATATTGATTACCTTTTAGACATTTTTGATTAATTAATAATTCAATTATTCAAATGTATCCTTCTATTTTATCAAACCTTACCCTCTCCATTATTTTCAAAATACTCTATTTCTTGAGTATTCTAGTGGAAATGATCCTCAAATCCTCCCCACATAGTCTACAAGATATGGCTATGACAATACATGGAGAGTTTCAAGGTAGGATATAGACTATCTCATCGCTTTAAATGGTGGTTCCTTGATCCGTTGAGTAGAGTCCTAGATTATTGGAATCATAACTTGATTCCCTCACCTATTTTCCTTTAACGTGATAAAAATCTAGCTTTGGATAACCCTTGACTAACCAATTTAGTTAAGTGGACCCAATACTCTCATTAGAACTCAACAGTAGTATGAAGAACTCTAAATTATGGATGACGATCACCACTAACATACAATTTTGTCCAAATGTGATCAATAGAATGCATTAGGACTTAATACATATTTATGTAATTTTATGAGTTCATGATGAATGAAATCCATTTCTTTTAAATATGTGTAATCTATGTTGTGACGGTCACAAATGAACATGAAATAGAAAACCACAATTGATGCTTTATCAATTGTATCTTATTTATTATTTTACATGAATACACAATAATCATGCACTTTCATAATATAAAAAATGATGCCTAAATAAAATAATTCAAACGGACTGGTCTTGAGAATCTAATTATGATTGATCCGTAATGGATCAATCTTCATCTATGGGATTTTATACCCAAGTCATTTCCTGTATCATAGTGCAACTCCCCCGGATCCAATGTATTTTCTTCTTGTCTCGAGTAACACCTCAACTTGGTCGGGCTCACATCTTTAAATTTCATCGTCTGTATAAAATTATTATCACATACAAGAGAGGGGGTCTAGGGGTAAAATTTACAACAAGTGTATTGGAATATCAAGCCCTTATATATATTCGAATGAAAAATGAGATGATGCACATACCATCATTTAATTATCTAATTATTACAATTATCTTATACAATAAATAAATAATTAAATAATCGACATATACATGGGTTAGTGACTAGCTCAAGACCAGTTAGAATAAATGCACAATAAAATGAAATTGTGATAAATTTAAAAGTATGAGGGAATTGAAATAAATTTAATGAATTTAAATGAATTAATATAATTTATTTTATGCAGTTCAATGTTTAATTTAATTTTAAATCCAAAAAAATATTAGATCAACTAATTTAGTTTACCACTAAAATTAAATTAATATTTTAGAATATAAAATTTTAAAACCAAAATTAATTTTAATTAATTTAATTTAAAACAAAAATTAAAATAATAAAATCAATTTATTTTGTTTATTAATTTAAATGGGGCCCAGAAACCCCTCCTAGGTCTTTTACTAGCTAGGACATAGCCCCACTATCCCATTTGGCCAAGCAAGCCCCGTGTACGGGTATTCTTTCTCATGAAGGCCCATTGAAAGGCGCTATCGTGGGCGCCCTCAAATGATTAGTGTGATTTTTGGGTACTTAGGTGCAGTAGAGTGGCTAACCTACGTCGTTATCTCAAAGAGGAAGTAAATTAAACAACCCTTAATAGGTTTGAAGTAAAAAAGGAAAATAAGTGAAAACAAATGAAACACAAGATGGTGTGGTTGGTTTTGTGACTTTCAAAGAATAAAATAAACAACGGACAAAAACAACCAAAGCCACAGTTTCTTTAAAAAAACTTATATGAGAAGTCATAGTCAATCTAATCTAACCCCTTCACCATTCATTTACCATTATCCCATATAATTATAATTATAATTCATTCATTTATGATCCCCTAACCTTGTTAACTTCCGAACCCTACGAAAATTAACACAACCACAAAAATTTGTGAAAATTGGCCCTAGGTTAACTTCGGGACATCCAATCACAGCACCCTACATTGATTGTGATCCAAAATCCATCATATGGTGAGTAGAAAATTATGAAATCATCTCCTCCCAGGAGTGGAGAATTAATTGAGTTTGGTATGAGACTTTAATGCTATATTTATATGCCAAGTACATTAGATTTTTTTTATTGAGGTTTCAGTCACATGATTTACACAATCCCAACCACGCGGTCAAGTGCAAGTCAATCGAGTAACATATAAATTAAAACTCAATTAATTCATCACAGTTTTTGAATTATAGTATGTTTATGGATTCAAAATAAATAAGTTAAGGGAGTATATATTAGATCAACGACAAAATAAATCACTCATCCCTAGGCAGAGTTTTAATCACTGAGACATTTTGCATAAGCAATGGATTGATTGGGGAACACCCAATCTCGTCTCCACTCAGAAATTACAGCCCAAGAATAAAAATAATAAGATTAAAATACAATAATAATGAATATTTATTGTATAAAATTCACGTTACAAGCATAAAAACAAGGAAAAACAAAGAGGAGGTGGGAGAGGAGAGCCTTCTTTTAAGAGAACTTTGTAGAAGGCCTTAATTTTTACAAGGGTTGTGAGGTGTTCCCAAGAGACACCCTTTCGTCCACACTTCCCCATGGCCTTGAAAAGACCTCTCAAATAGTGTAAAAATCCTTTAAATAGAGTTGTATAGGTCTAGGGTTACAAAACATTTTTAAATGTGAAATAAAAATTCAGCCAAATTGTTTAATCCCACTTGCACCGAAAAGTTGACCTCCAAAACATGCTAATTAGATGTTCTTATAGAATGATGATTTATTCATAATCATGTCCCCGATCATCCCTCAAAATTTGGACCCAATACAATCCCATATGAAGAAGATACTTCCCAGATGGATTAGTGATGTCCAATATGGATAGTTTAGTCAATCTTTATCTTCTTGGACCATTTACTCCACTCAAATGCACGATCCAGCTCTCATGTACTGCATAGTATTTGAATCCCATTATGTCAAGAACATAGTTAAAAAACTTTTAGCCAAAATAAATTATACAAAAATATTTATGCCCTGAATACAAAGGTGATGTTAAAAAGGGTAAAACTGGAATTTTCATCAAATTTAAAAATGAATGATCTAATCCCAAATATTATATAATTGATCATATTTATAATAATGTGAGGAAATTATTTTATATATTATATATAAAATATTCAATAAAATTGTGTTTTATCACCCATCTAGACCTATTCCAATTTAGGACAACCTACCTCATGTCACAACGGGGAATATCGGGTCTGACTAGACCCATGTCAAGGTTACCTCACATGAGGTAGATGTCTGACTGGACTGTGGACAAAGACGGGTTGAGGGTGGTTGTTGAATGAGATGGTGATCAGCCTCCATTATAGGAGTTGGTTGGTGAATATCACAGAGGAGATCCATGCATGTAGGATTTGAATTCGATGAGGTGAGGTGGATGTTACTGACAAATTTTAGTAGTGGAGACATCCCATCGAGATAATGTGACATTGGATAGGTTTTAGTGGCCATACCAATGAGTCATGGGGGAAAAAAGGCAGACATAGTGGTGGTGCACCCTGGTCCATAGCGATGTCCCGTGATGACATGATGGAGGATGAACCCTCAGAATCTGGATCTAGGATCCTGCAATGATGATGGGAAGCAGTAGTGGAGTTTATGGCCTCCAAGGATTCAGTTCTTATAGAGGTGGAACACGGATGGATGAGCGAGTGGAAGGGAAACACTGGAGTGGGAGGCAGGTCCATGCATAGCACATGGTCGCTCAACCTATGTTTGGTAGTGGTGGAAGGATAGGGGGTGATCAAGATGAGGAAGAGATGTAGGCCCGCAGGTGAGGTCAAACACTAGAGGACTGAGACCAACGTTTCCACTCAGTTTTTTTGTTTTCCAATGTTAGTTGTCATGGCCAAAAGGGGAAAAAATCACACAATGAAGATTTGTATTAATTTTATTTGTATAGATAGTCAATCATCCATTCTATTTTAGAAAAAAACTATTTATATATCGTCTTAATATAGAAATTAAAAATTATTATTATATTAAAATAACAATAATGATTAATATTTTAAAATATTCACAAATACTAGTACAAAATAATAGAACACATTCAAATTGTTTAACATTTCCTAAAAAAATATTTGAAAAACATAAATCCAAAAACACCATTTTGATCCATATTTTTTTTATATTTTCATAACATGGTCATTCAAAACTGGATCGACACGCGGTCAAATTTGTTGAAACACTTTAATATCATCTACATACAATTTAATGAAAAATAATTTACGTGGTTCAGATAAACCACATGATCCCTTTGATATCAATTCAATGTATCTAGTCATGGAGTGGAAGCCGGTGGAATGAAAATTTAATATTTTCAATATCTATAGAGATGAAACTTTGTCTTCCCTAGTAATCCAACCCCAATATGGTCTGATGATCTTGCCTGGTCTAATCAGGGAAAAATAAATCAAACAAATGATTAACTCATTCCGATTTGATGTATGCTCATCCATAAAACATTGTCGTCATTCATTGCACGAAGGATTTGACATCATGCGCAACTTGATCATCCATAAGTGCATATCAAATTTTTATGTCTTTCATTCATAAAATTTCAGTTGCTAGCATAGAGTTCCAATGATCACTTAAAAGTAGAGATGATCACCATAATCCTCATCCTTTGATATGTGAAGATGATCATGGATTGAACACTTGGATTAAACAATTATCTCTCTATGAATTATGATTCAATAGAGGTTCTCAATTCCAAAAATGAGAATTCATGTGTTGGGATGAAATTATCTCCTCTTATATAATGGATATTCATATTACCCAGTTAGGGTTCCCTGACCATAATGTATTGAACCTCCATTAAATACTTGATATAAATAATTAATTATTTCGGACAAAATGTGACATAATATTTTTTATATTTTTATCACATACCTATAATATATTTCAAATATATTATGTGATAAGACCAATCCATTAACTCGACTCATAACTCCAACTACTATTAAATAATCCTATAATATTATAATAATATTTTTTCGTACAATGTTAATCCTTTTATTTACTTAATATCTTCAACATACATTTAATAAATAAATTCTACCCAAGAATAATTTACTTGAATAATAATGAATTTATTTATTTATTGGTGATCAATAAAACATGGATAACTTGTAGACCCCATGGTGATGCCCTCCATGTCATATATCCATATTCAATAGAATAGGGAAGATTATCAAATGCACTATTGTGTGTGACCCTCAAGATCCTTATCTTAATAGTAGTGAAAAATATTCAAAGATCATGAATGGAGACTAAAAATCCATCAAGTACCTTAAAGAGATAAGTAAATGTAATAATAATGAAAACCAACCTACTAACACACACTGTGTAGTATAATCTCTTTTTCATATGATATCTCATAAAGAAGGATGCACTATTGGTTCATCATCCTTACTTGCTTTTTTATTTGTTGATATATATAGACAGATTTACGTTTTACTACCATGTCCATGGATTTATGAAGGTACTAACATCCTAATCAAAATGGGCCAATATATATCTTCCTCAACTCATAATAGACAAATCCTATCATGATCATTCAACCAAAGTCATGCCACTAATGGGGCACCCAAAAAAACTACCTCACCATTATTTCATTGTTACAGTTTTTTCCTTGCAAAAAATTACACAATAAAATGGAACACATTGATAATTATCTCAAGTTAGGATGCCAATAAACATGTCCATATAAATGATTCTTCTTATTATTTTCTGAATGATTGACGTTTTGAATTTTTACCATAGAGTTAAATAAATGTTTTTTAACTTATATAACATGTAATAAATTACCCACAATCATGGGAATTATTTTATTTAATGTATATATTATAATTATCCATGTTTTTTAAAAAATAAAATTATTTCTATAATATATTGTGATTTTATAGTTTCTTCAAATTTATTTTCAAAGTGGAAAGATTATTTACCTCATGATTGTTTTTAATAATTTTTAAAAATTTATATTCATTAATGAAAACAACATTTAATTTTATAGAATGATTATAAATTATGTATATATGTATCTTAAATATATATGTAGTTATCTCTACCTTCTATTGACGGGGTAAAGGATGCCTTATGATCATTTCTCAAATTATTTATTTAAGAAATATATTTTCATTATAATATGATACAAGATTTTGTAACCCATTTTATTTCCATGAGTAATTCATATGTTTATTCCTTATGTGGAAATCATATTCATGTACATGAAATGAATGTGATAGGTGAGACCATAATTTTATATCCCTCCAATGCATTCGATAATGTTTTAGTCTCATGAGATGTCATGTATGATATTAGGGAGTGAACCTAATCCATTATGGGACTCTATCCACCATGTGTTGTTGTTTGGATTGTTATCCTTGACTCATGTTTATATAATATTTCATGTTTATACCACTTTTACTATGATGCTATGTTCCAATGATACCATGTTCCTTCTGTTATCATCCCATGTTATTACTTATGATCCTTCTCTTTTATGATATCATGTTATACCTATAAATCGAATTTTCTATTTCCTTATCATGTTTATTTATTTTATGGGATTTTAGCTCACCCATTACTTTTATGTATTCCCCAGGTTATCCTATGAAGTTTTAAGTTCTTAAGACATTTATATTCTTATTATGGAGAATAAAAAAATGACTATTATTTTATTTGTATTAAGTAAATAGTATTGAAAAGAGTCTAAGAATTTTTGGTCCTCAGTTTGTATTTAATGAATATTTATGTTAGAAATAATATATCTATTTGTGTGAAAGGATAGGGTCACTATAATCCAAAACATGGATTGGCCTCTACACAGCATCCTACAAGGCTATCTGGGCTTCATAGTGCCTCTTCCATAGTTGTTCATGGGAGAAATAAATGGCGTCAACTACACAAAGGGAGTCCATGATACACAACCACTTCCAATGTTCTACATGGGATAATGAATAAATAAATGATATAGATTGTGTCTTGAACTCTCCAGTTCAACCTAAGAGGTAATTCTAAAAGATATATCCTGTAAAATGCAAAAAACTAAAAATTAAATAAAATAGAGACAAATAACAAGATTAATTTGGTGTAGTTGAGTATGAGGTTATTTATTCTATAGGTAGTTAATATATTATTATAGCTATCTTTTGATTTAAAATTGGTGAAAAAATATATTCAGATGTTCTCTTGATATTTCACTAAAGATGTGGGGGGAACAAGGTATTGTAGATATTTGAAATAGAGTATATGTTCTTCATGTTAATTTTGGAAAAAATTTGATGTCTCTGTTTCTCACGTGTATATTTTTTATATGAGCTTCACAAACTTTTCAAAATCATTAATCACACTTTAAAAAAAATCACTCTCTGGAAATATTCATTGAGAAAAAATCATAAAAATCCTCGTACTTTGGCAGAAAATCTAGGCACATTAAATGCTTCTTACCAAAATTTAATTCTTCACAGAAAAGTGGTTGTATTAATATATATATATATATATTTATTTAAAATAATATAATATAATACTTACATTTATACATGAATGATTTAAATTTTCAACATCAGCATCTATTGTGGCTTCCATACATTGAAGATTCTATAATATGTTGTAAGTTTAGTAACATTATCTTGTGGTTAATCATTTTTTCTTTGCAGTCAATCACCTTGAACTTATAGTCGATCCAATAATTTTCCCAATTCTGAGAATACTGACCACAAAATGTTCAATTAGTCTTGTGGTTGATAATTCACTATTAAAATTCTATATTTTATAGAAGGTTTATTTTATTTTATATTTTGATTATATGGTTTCTCATGAAATGGATATAACTAGCTTTGCAGTCACTCTTTGAGAAATGAGGTTGATCTATGACTTTGTTAAAAATCTTTCAACGATCAATTGGATTACAAAATATAGTCACTCAGTTTTGTATTATGGTTAGTTATATCATTTTTTACAGTTTCTGAGTTCCTTTTACATAAATTAATCATGGTTGATCATGTGGTTATATAGTCAATTATATTTATTTTGAAACCAATTAAAGACCTGTAAATAATTTCATTCTTCTTTATAAAATGAATGTACTTTAATAAAATATAAAATTATTTAGAAATAATAAAAACATGAATAGTGATTATTAAAATAAGAAATTATTAGACAAATTCAACATAGATGTAGAGACCAAAATATTGATGTACATGAACTTTACATTACTTTTTCGGAATACTTAATACCTAATAAGAACCAACACTTAAGGACCGTAATAGTTTAGTGTCTTTGGAAACTCAGAACATAATCTTCTTATCATGGTGAAAGATCTTCAACATCTCCCATAAATATCTTCCCCTTTTAGTTTCTTACCTAAAACCATTCTTTAAATCCTGGTCAAAAGAAAACATATAAAGGGCGAGCTCAAATTCTAAGTAAGGGTAAGCATGGATAATTTAAAACAAATCATATACATTTGAACTTTAAAACATGAACATAATATTTAAACATCAAAATCATGAACAATGACATAAATCATGGCAGTACATTAGGCATATATCATAAAAAACATTAATCATGATAAAATAGCATGACAATAAAACATGTGATTGTGGAAAAACATTAAGCACATGTTATGATTTTCATAGTAGCCAAGGCATTGCTGCCAAGACCATCTTACTGGACAAATTCCCTTTCTGAATCGAGTTCACTCCTCGTTCCAGCCCTGTATTACTGAACTATTTTAACATTCCATTCCACCAATGTATATCTCATGAGATATAAATCTTTACCCATTGCATTGGAGGGAGATATTGGTCTCACCCATCTCATAATGAAACCATTCTTATGTGTGCCACAAAATCATAAATCATACATCATAGAATAACCCATGTAATAGAATGGGATTATTAAACATTAGGCCATCATAAAATAATCCAAATGAAAAAATGGATATCAATTCATCATGAGAAAATTGAAACCATGTAAATCAAAGATACATTATACTTGAAACATAGACACATGAAAAAATGTCATCTTGGATGGAAAATGGTTTTGACAAAACACTTGAAATGAATTCTTGAGGAAAATATCCTTTCTTCTTCAAAATCATTTTCTTTTCACAAAATGCCATGCAATTTTAAAATAAAAGTATTTTTTAATTGAAAATAGCCATAAAATATTGTAGAGTAAGCTTCATTAAAATGAAGAGTTATGAAACCGTAAAAATCCGTTCCCGCCGTATAAGTAAAAAAATAACATTATTCTCGTACTTTTGTCGAAAAAGTATAAAAGTACCTCATATGGTAATAAAAAAAAGATTCCTTACATACAATGTAGTAAAAGTCAAAAATGGGTAAAAAGTACTTTAAATATACATGAAAATATTTTTTGGAAACATGTACATGGATGATGACAATAACCCCAGTAAATACTTACGAATAAACAATCTCGGATAAGAACGAGATTGGAATAGTTATCCCTTACCTTATGTATGATATGTTTCGTATGTATCCTAACCTCCTGTATAATGATTTAAATAATGTCATTGACTTATTATAGAATCATATTCACTGTTATGATATCATATATGGTTCACTTATGACTTTATATTACCTGTTATTTGGTAAATTAATGTTAAAGAGGAGTTTTGGGTAAAATCGTTTCATTTGTCGTTCATGTTTTAACTTGTAATTATTAATATAGTTACATAGATCATGATTACTTTCATACATAATGTAAAACATGATTTATATATAATATATATTCATAATATACATATATATAATAGATCGATAAATAGAAAGAAATACACCGTTCATGGAGACGGTAGGCTGTACGTACGCATGAACGCTGTTTTTTTCCTTATTGAATTGAATGGAATTAATTAGATGACATACATATATATATACATAAATCCAGTATCATTATTATGTCATATATTTAATGATTACTTATTATATATACTTTATAATAATTCATGAATGGTTAATCATTGAGAATGTATCTCATCGTATCGTGGAGACGGTGGTCCGTACGTACGGACGAGCGATGATATCATTCCCATGATCATGGAATTTTATTGAAGTGTAAGTATAATATTTCAGAATCAATATAAATTTACAATAATCATATATAGTTACTTATTTACATCATTATAACCATCCTAGTAAGGTTGTGGTCGAAAACAGATTACACCACGGCGTGGAGACGGTATTCTGTAACTACGCACGTGCGGTGATTTCATTTTCCATAAGATGGATAGAAGGTGAAATAGGGTTGTTTAATATTTATAATAACATACCATTATATTATTTATACTGATGTTATTACTTCATAATGAAACAACTAAATAAGAGGAAGTAGAAGAAGAGATAAATTTGAAAGAATCAGTAATAGATATTACCTCTTCTTCGACACGCCTCTTTGAAACCTCCTCATAGGGAACTAAAATTGGTCTTTGAAGAAGACCAGGACCTCTATAATATTTCTAGGGAAGTTGAGAAGGGAAATGGGCACGGTTTGGCTGAGCTTTAAGCCTCAAAGATGTGTAAAGTTGAGAGGTAGGAGGTGCCCTTTTATAAGGGAGGAGAGGGGCAGCTTTAGAAATCTTAAAAATATTATTTTATAATAAATCAAACCCCACATAAAAACCTACAAAAATGACACATATTGGAATATTAGATTCAATAAAGGTTTAATATCATCAAACAATAAAATTTATACATTTAGGGAATTTATTTTAAACATTATCAACTTGATTTATTCTTATTTAATCTATTAAATTTTATTTATGTCAATAAGATTCTAAATTTTGAATTGTTATAAATAGTTACTTATTTGCTGTGAATTATCCATAATTATATAATTTAGGAAATTTTCGACTATATAAACTTCAATTTATAATTTTTAAATATATTTGTAAATTTTAAACAATTTAATAATATGTTATTTTTCTAAAATAAAAATAGTGTCAATTTTCACACTTCATTTATTTGAATTTAAATAAACACCAAAAATAGGATATATTCGAACTAAAATATTTAATAGGTTCCTAACATTCAATAGTAATCTATAAAATTAGTGGATCACATTAAATAGTTCATATAATATTTATTTTACTATTTGTAAAACCATTTATTTGAAATTTCTCTTAATAAAATAATTACTACAACATTTTTGTATCATTATTACATATACTTATTTTTTGCATAAAAATTAAAAATAAAATACAAGGATGAATATAAATCTTATATATTTCATAATAATAAATTTATTCATATTTATCTTCTAAAACACCCAAATTTTAAAATTTTATATTTATTAAATTATGAATGTGACAATTATGACACCATATAAAATAAAATAATATAAGTGTCATAATCACTTTTATAAGCCTCCAAATGGTCATATATTCTGTCATTGGATTCTTATGGAATATATATATACTACCAATAAGTTCTGGTCAGGTTTTCGAGCATTTTAATGGGTATTATTATTTCAGTAGAAACTATATTACTTATTTTTCACTAAATAAATAATTTCTGCATCATTAATGTATAAGCTATTAAAGTAATTTAATATCTCTTAAAATTATAAATAAATTTACATGATAAAGAAAATCATTCTATATTTCGAATGAGTATTTACAACTAAATTTATATTCTGTATAAACTTATATTAAAAATACATTAATTATTAAAGTCGAGTGAGACATATTTCACTTTCCTTTAAATAAAATAAACTAAAGTCTTAATCACCTCCAAGTGGGTTCCAATGGATTCCATTTCGACCCAAATATACATTATGATAAAATATAAACATCCAATTATATTAATAAATGTATAAGGGTAATTTTATAATATTATATTTACCCTTAATTTCCTTATTTACCTTTTACTATGGTAAATAAAATTTAAAATAGTTACTATTCATAATGACCAAAATTAAAAAGTAGCCTATTAACATAATTTGTACCCACTGATTCCAAATATTGAATACATTTTTCCAAATTCAATACAAAAAAGTTTCAGAAATTAAATTAAAATTAATCCCACTGTTATGAAAACGAGTTCTAAAAGATAAAGCATTGCAAAAGATTGAAATAATTTTACCTATGAATTCAATGTAAAATCAATGCTAATGACATACATTATATTATATGTTAAAAATATATTCTATTTATACTTTAAAACTATTCAATATTATAATTTAACAATATAAATTATTACGATGAAAAAAGTTGTTTTTAATTAAAATATAGCGTGTTTTTATTATTCATTAAAATATGGAAGTTATCAGAAAAATATCAAAATTGTATCCAATGTAAATTTTTATATCCTGATTCAAATGATAATGTTTATTTTGTACAATTTAACCAATAAACTTGTCAAAAATTATATTTAAATTGGGTGTGCCTTCAAAAGGTTGCAAAACTGCATTTTTTGAAAAATACTTATTTCAGCCAAAAAAATTATTTTGTTCTCATACCATGTTCTATAAAATGTGTAAGATGAATTATAATTTCATAAAATTCAAAATTTAGTTAATATTATTCAAAATGGCTAGTTCATAATAATATTATAATAATATATCATTGTTTAGTGAAACCCAGTATTGAGTACAACACATGATATCGAGGAAAGTCGTGATTGCGTGTAATGCAAGCCAAGTCAGGGTTGTGTGTAGTGCAAGACTCCTTTGTTGTTGCATATAACAAAATCCAACCATATTTCATTTATACATTGAATATATATATACATACTCAATGTTGGATAGAATAATTACTATCAAACAAACATGAAATTGTGTGTAACACGATCCAAGAATAGTGTTGCATATACTGAAAGCTACTATGGTGTTGCGTATAGCACAAGATAATCTTGGTGTAGCGTACAACAGATGATATGAATGAAATTAATAAGAATATATATCATAAAATCTCGGGGTGTTACATTCTACCCCCTTTAAAATGAATTTCACCCTCAAAATTCATCAGGGTTATAAATGGTTTATTACATGAGAGTTTCTTTCATAGAAACCCACATCGTAAAAAATAATACCAAAACTTTTCTTTAAAAACTAAAGAATGAAACATAATGGTTTCCCAAATTAACTAATCACTGGGTTTTCACATAGGACAACATATTTGAAAATATGGATATGGAAGATAAATCTGACCATCATGTTCTGATGGAGAGTGGTAGAGAACATGGCTATGAAAAAGCCAAAAATCACAAAGCCATAAATTTGTGATGATCTAAGGTAGCATCTGATTCATCAGATATAAGGGCACTAGGAAAACATTTTTGGTTTTCAAGATCATTTCCCTAAATTCTAAGAATTTGAATTAGAAAAAATACTTACTTTATTTCGATATAATCTCACCGTTGTTCATGCCTTGAACAATTTCCACTTCATCTCTTAAAGAAATGAAGTTGAATTTTTCATTCATGAAGTATTAGCAGATCATGTGATAGAATGATGGGTCATTCCATCTGTCTCAAACAAAAGGTTAACAATAGTTATATACATAATTCCATCTATCGTATATCATTCCAAAAACGGACTTATACTTCATCTATCATACTGCTTAATAAAATAAAACTAGTTTCTACTAACCAGGGACTTCCTGTAGGCAAGTGGTAGGTAATAAAGGCATGTCGTACTTCGGTTGTGGGTTTGATTCTCACAACCTAGTCCGACGCGACAAGTTGTCGCCCATCCTGCAGGTTTTCCTTTTTATAAAACTAAATTATTATAACAACCCATAAAAAATATTGAAAAAATTTCTATCCTTAGACAATACTAATTTATGTCCAGCATAATCCATTCCAATCTTTAGGCGTATCCAAAATACTTATGTCCAAGCTCATAGTATAAAGAAAAAAATTACTAGAAATGTTATCTACCGAGCATACCATTATTTATCCCCCATATATCATAAGATATATCTTGTTGGTCACATTCCAAACATGTGAATACATTAATCCTGTATTCTTTTCAAAAATTAATTACCACAGAACCTTAGTGAAAACATGAGTGTTGTCAAAAGTTAAATCTTTCCACATACCAAAATCCCAAAAATTCAATATACTCAAACCATGATATAACTTAGTCCATATATCAATCATGATATCATGAAGACTATCAAACAATTTATTTTCTCCTTATCCCTTTATTATACGCATATCATCTACTTTCCAAATTATTTGAATCACTTTTCATGGTTACTGGTACCGTTCATCATATACTTTCAAAACTCAAGAAATGGCAATAGTGTAACAATCCTTAGATTTCTTTTCTTTATTACATAGTACCATACATTATTCTTGATTAACATTCAATCATTACACTACCTTCATAAACCATTGACTGAGCTTCAACAATTATTTTATCTCAGATATCATTTTTAGTCTCTTCAACATCATCAATATAAATACTACCCATACCGCCATGATGATTCTTTTCATGAGATTTTCCCTTAGGGAATTGGTTTTCATAATGACTGTACACTCAACATTTAAAACATTTAACCGTTGTTGATGTCTTAGAAATACCATTATCTTTGTCTATGGTTTTAACTAAACCTATTCCTTTGTATTTAATGGCTTTATGTCTTTCTTTTCCATACCCAAAGCATCTTCCAGTTCCTTTGAAACATTCTCCCTGATGCCTCTTCCCACATGATTTACATGAGGTGAATTGAACATTGTTTCTTCTATGATCATCATGAAAATCAATCTTTCTCTTATTAGCTGAGTCGGGATACTTACCAAAGTTGATATTATAGATCATATAATGAGATGGCTTATTTGGCATAATAACGATATGTGGACTTCCAGATCCAATTTCATTTGATTTCTTATGAATTATATCATTCCATTGTCCATCATATCCTCCATTATCGTGAATCTTTTGATTTCCAGCCATTTTCAAAAACCCAAAAAGAATAGTGTGAGAGGAAAAAATCACAATCAAGGGGGATTACATTAAATATCTAACATATTAGGTTTAATTCTAATATCATTACTGTAATTCTAGGACTATAACCTATACGTATACTTATCCTTAGGAACATCCCTAGACATACCTTGGAAATATCTCTATGGATCTCACTAAAGTTATTTCATCCTAGTTTCCAAAGGTTAACTAAACCTTTCCTCTGATACCAACTGTAGATACCCAAAGCATGATGTACATGAACATTACATTACTTTTTTGGAATACATAATATATAATAAGAACCAAGACTCAATGATCGTAATAGTTTAGTGTCTTTGGAAACATTGAACATAATCTTCTAATCGTGGGGAAAGATCTTAAAATCTTCCATAAAGATCTTCCCCTTTTGTTTTCTTACCTAAAACCTTTATTTAAATCCTGGGGAAAAGAAAACATATAAAGGGTGAGCTCAAATTCTTAGTAAGGATAAGCATGGATAAAATAAAACAAATCATATACATTTGAACTTCAAAACATGAACATAATATTTAAACATCAAAATCTTGAGCAATGACCTAAATCATGGAAGTACATATGGCATTGATCATAAAGAAACATTAATCATGACAAAATATCATGATAATAAAAAATGTAATTGTGTAAAACCGTTAAGCACATGTGATGATTTCCATAGTAGCCAAGGCATTTCTGCCAAGAACATCTTAGTGGACAAAGTCCCTTTCTGAATCGAGTTCACTCCTCATTCCAGTCCTATATTACTGAACCGATTTAACTTGTCGTTCCAGCCATGTCTATCTCATGAGATATAAATCTTTACCCAATGCATTTGAGGGAAATATAGGTCCCACACATCTCATAATTAAACCGTTCTTATGTGTTCCACAAAATCATAAATCATACATCATAACATAACCCATGTAATAGAATGGGATTCTTAAACCTTAGTCCATCATAACATAATCCATATAAAAAAATGGATATAATTTCATCATTATAAAATTTAAACCATGTAAATCATAGATACATTACACTTGAAACATACACACACGAAATAATGTCATCTTGGATGGAAAATGGTTTTGACAAAACACTTGCAATGAATTCTTGATGAAAATATCCTTTCTTCTTCAAAATCATTTTATTTTCACAAAATTCCACGAAATTTTAAAATAAAATTATTTTCTGTTAAAAATATTCATAAAATATTGTAGAGTAAGCTTAATTGAAATTAAGAGTTATGAAACCATAAAAATCTGTTCACACCGTATAAGTAAAAAAATATCATTCTTCTCGTACTTTTGTCAGAAAAGTCAAAAAGTACCTCGTATGGTAATTAAAAAATATTCCTTACATACCATGTAGTAAAAGTAAAAAATGTTTAAAAAGGACTTTAAACATACATGAAACCATTTTTAGGATACATGGACATGGATGATAACAATAACCCTAGTAAATACTTACGAATAAACAATATCGGATAAGAACGAGATTGGAATAGTTATCCCTTACCCTATGTCTGACATGCTTCATATATATCCGAACCTCCTGTATAATAATTTATATAATGTCATTGACTTATTACAGAATCATATTCATTGTTATGATATCATATATGGTTCACTTATTACTTTATATTACCCATTCGTTTGTAAATTCATGTTAAAGTAGCGTTTTGGGTAAAATCGTTTCATTTGTCATTCGTGTTTTAACTTGTAATTATTCATATGATTACATAGATCATGATTACTTACATCCAGAATGTAAAACATGATTTATATATAATACATATTCATAATATAAATACATATAATAGATCAATAAATAGAAAGAAATACACCCTTCATGGAGATGGTAGGCCGTACGTACGCATGAACGATGTTTTCGTTTCCATATTGAATTGAATGGAATTAAGTAGATGACATACATATATATATATATACATAAATCCATATCATTATTATGTCATATATTTAATTATTACTTATTATATATACTTTATAATCATTCATGAATGGTTAATCCTTGAGAATGAATCTCATCGAGTCGTGGAGACGGTAGTCCGTACGTACGCTAGAGCGATGATATCATTCCCATGATCGTGGAATTGTATTTAAGTGTATGTATAATATTTCAGAATCAATATCTCTTTACAATAATCATATATAGTTATCTTTTTACACCATTATACCCATCCTAGTAAGGTGGTGGTTGAAAACAGATTACACCACGACGTGGAGACGGTATTCCGTATGTACACATGTGCGGTGATTTCATTTTTCGTAGGATGGATAGAAGGGGAAATAGGTTTGTTTCATATTTATTATAACATACCATTATATGAGTTATACTGATGTTATTAATTCATAATGAAACAACTAAAGACGAGGAAGTAGAAGAAGAAATAAATTTGAAATAATCGGAAACATATATTACCCCTTCTTCGAGACGCCTCTTTGAAACCTCCTCTTAGGGCACTAAAATTGGTCTTTGAAGAAGAAAAGGACCTCTAGAATATTTATAGGGAAGTTTAGAATGGAAATGTGTAGGGTTTTACTGAGCTTGAAGGCTCAAAGTTTTGTAATGATGAGAGGGAGGAGGTGCCCTTTTATAAGGGAGGAGAGGGGCACCTTTGGAAATCTTAAAGATATTAATTTATAATAAATCAATCCCCACTTAAAAATCTCCAAAAAATGACTCATATTCAAATATTAGATGATATAGGGTTGTAATATCATCAACCAATAAAATTTAGACATGCAGGAAATTTATTTTAAACATTATCAACTTGATTTATCCTTCTTTAATCTATTAAATTTTATTTGTTGTAATAAGATTCTAAATATTAAATTGTTTTAAATAATTACTTATGTGCTGTTAATTATGCATAATTATATACTTTATGACATTATAGACTCTATAAATTTTAATTTATAATTTTTAAATATTTTCTATATTTTTAAACAATTTAATAATATGTTATTTTTATAAAATAACAATAGTGTCAATTTTGACACTATTCATTTATTTGAATTTAAATAAAATCCACACAGAGGATATATTCAAACTAAAATATTTAATAGGTTCCTAACATGTCATACGAATCTAGAAAATTAGTGTAGCACATTAAATAGTTCATATAATATTTATTTTACTATTTGTAAAACCATTTTTTTGATATTTCTCTTAATAGAATAATTACTACAACATTATTGAATAATTATTAAATATACATATTTTTTGCATAAAAATTGAAAATAAAATACTAGGATAAACATAAATCTTACATCCTTCATAATAATAAATTTATTCTGATTTATCTTTTAAAACACCGAAATTTTAAAATGTTATATTTATTAAATTATGAATGTAACAACTTTGACATCACAGAAAAGAAAATAATATAAGTGTCATAATCACATTTTTAAGACTCCAAACGGTAATATATTCTATAATTGGATGATTATGGTATATATATACACTACCAATATGTTTTGGTCTGGTTTTTGAGCCTTTTAATGGGTATTATTATTTCAGTAAAAATGATATTACTTATTTTTCACTAAATAAATAATTTCTGTATCATTAATGTATAAGCTATTAAAGTAATTAAATATCTCTAAAAATTATAAATAAATTACCATGATAAAGAAAAAAATTTATCTTTCAAATGATTATTTATAACCAAATTTATATTCTGTATAAACTTATATTAAAAATACATTAATTATTAAAGTTGAGTGAGACATATTTCATTTTCATTTAAATAAAATAAACTAATGTTCATAATCAACTAAAAGTGGGTTCCAATGGATTCTATTTCGACCCAAATATGCCTTAGGACGAAATATATACATCAAATTATATTAAGACAAGTGTTAGGGTAATTTTATAATATTATATTTACCCTTAATTCATTGATTTACATTTTACTATGGTAAATAAAACATACCGTAGTTACTATTCATAATTCCAAAAATAAAAAGTATCCTATTAACATAATTTGAACCCACTGATTACAAATATAAAATCCATTTTTCTAAATTCAATACACAAAAGTTGCAGAAATTAATTTAAAATTAATCCCATTGTTAAGAAAATGAGTTTTAAAAGTTAAAACATTGCAAAAGATTGAAGTGATTTTACCTATGAATTCAATGTAAAATCAATGCTAATGACATACATTATATTAAATGGTAAAAATTTATTCTATTTATACTTTAAATCTATTCAAAATTTTAATTTAACCATAGAAATTATTACGATGAAAAAAGTTGTTTTTAATTTAAATATAGTGTGTTTTTACTATTCATTAAAATATGAAAGTTATCAGAAAAATATAAAAACATTATCCGATGTAAATTTTTATATCATGATTCAAAAGATAAAGTTTATTTTGTAGAATTTAACTTATAAACTTGTCAAAAATTATATTTAAAATAGGTGCGCCATCAAAAGGCGGCAAAACTGCATTTTTTAAAAAAAATTTATTTCACCCGAAAAATTTATTTTGTTCTCATACCATGTTCTATAAAATGCGTAAGATGAATTATAATGTCATAAAATTTAAAATTAAGTTAATACTATTAATAACGTCTGGTTCATAATAATATTATAATAATATAACATTGTTTAGTGAAATCCAGTATTGAGTACAACACACGCAATCGAGGAAGGTCGCGATTGCGTGTAATGCAAGCCAAGTCAGGATTGCGTGTAGTGCATGACTCCTTTGTTGTTGCGTATAACAAAATACAACCATATTTAATTTATACATTGAATATATATATATACACATACTCAATGTTGCGTAGAATAACTACTATCAAGCAAACTTGAAATTGTGTGTAACATGATCCAAGAATAGTGTTGTGTATACTGCAAGCTAATATGGTGTTGCGTATAGTTCAAGATAATCTTGGTGTAGTGTACGAAAAAATATATGAAAGAAATTAAAAATAATATATCACATAAAATCTCGGGGTGTTACAATAGAAGATATCGGATAATTTTTTTGACCACTCTGTAGGTCATGGAATGGAGTCTTTACCCTAGGACTAGAGTTTGGTGGAATTTCATGGCATTTGATTTTTGGAGGAATATGTAATATTTAATTAATTAAATATGAGATTATTCATGCGGGTTCTCCTTTTTATTTCTTTTTAATAAATAATTAGATTGAGATTCTAACTATGTAGTTGAGTCCATAGTGGGTGGTATTTTATAGGCAAGGTATAAACTCACATTCGGTTATGGGGCTCAAGACAGGTGTTTTAAATGAGAATTTAATTAATTAATTAATTAAAAGCCCCCCCCCCCCATCTGGGATTCCCATGCATGATAGGAAGAGGGGGAGGAATTATCCCTTGCACGTAATGGCTAGGACAAGGGAGAAGTTGGAATATGTGTAGTCATAATTCTTTTATGGAAGAGATTGAGACCCAATTAAGGTGTAACAACTTCCAGGAGTAGAGTTGAACCCAACGCAATGGTGTTTTCCCCCTAAGGTTGGATAGTGTTTTATTTTTATATCCTAATCCCCATAAATGTGTTATTTTTAAGTTTTAGAGCCATATTATGACTGATAAGGACCCCATGAGGGTTGATATGTTCTTAATCAAGTATAATGGGGGTTTCAAGAGGTTTGAAGGGATTTTCTATTCATAAATCTTAACTAAACAATATGTGGTTTTTAGAACAAATGTCATCTGTGGTTCTCGTCTGAGGAAAATTGGGTTTTTGATGTAAATGTTGTGTACTAGGACTATACCTTATTTATTAGTACATAGACTTGTGGTGGCACATGCCCATGTGGTCATGTACCTGGGAAGGTGAAATTTTGGAACTACACGTTGTGTACTATGATTAAACATTGTTTAGAGGTGTACGTCCATGTATATGATTACTTTGGAAGATTGAATTCTGGGACCTCATATGAGGTACAAAACATGTAGTGGGACATGGACGTGTGGCTGAGTGCATGGGAAGACACCCCATGTAGGGGGGACATAGCTGTGTGGAAGTACACTAGAAAACCCCATCTATGACATGGCCATGTAGTAGTAGTAGTACACAGCCAAACCCCATGTATGTTGTGGCTATGTATTAGTACATGGTCAAAAATAATGTGAGCAAATCCATGTAGATGTACATGACCAGGTCATAGATTTTGGATTACATGACGTTTACTTGGGGTACATGTTGTGTACTATCCCTTTTGTTACCCTTTTGATGGGTTTTGAGTGATTTTTCCCAGTTTCATAGCAGACATAATATGATTCCATTTAGAGTATTTTTCTACTTAAAATGCTATGTTGGAGTCCTTGGGGTACTTTTAGAACATATAAGAGGTGTTTTGGGCTGATTAGGTTCTGAAAAACATGTATTACTCCAGAATGTATGTTCAACTATATCCTAACCTTGAAACATAGGATTAGACACAGGGGAGGTCCATCAGAATGATCGTATGACATAGAATGAGGTCATTTGAGACCTTGATTGATTTTGTAAGGGAATTATCCTTGGTTAGTTGGACTGAGTTACAACTTGAGGTGGTGGATAGGTTGGGTGTATGGGACAACATAGGGTGACATGTAAAGGAGTTGTGATTTAGGATATCTCCCTTAGGAAGATTTATTTCCTTTGAGTCCTATGAGGTCTTGAGAAGCTAGAGAATGGGTTTTGGGACGTGTGACCTTTGAGATAAGGGATTTTTCAAGATTGTTTAGCTATTATTATAGATTTTAAGAGGCATTCCCTTATTTATGTGTTAACATATATGGCCATGTGGGTGTTCAATTTATATGAAGACCCAGAGTGGGTGCCTGGGTTTGAGAGGTAATTGTTACGTGTGTTCCCTTGGGACACAAACTGATGTATGAACCATTAGGGGGTGAGATATTGATGATGGGTATGGGAATTAAGCCAACCCTTCATATTTTTCTCTATTTTTTAGGATAAAAATGAAGATATGTATTGGTACCAATAGTTTGTTTATGGTTCCATTGATGGATCGAGGTTCCAAAAATGTTTACTGATGTTTTTGGGTATAGTGGGCATGAAATTCCACATATATGGTTGAGATGCTAGAATGAAACTCCAAACATGGGTATTATACTATATGGATTAGTGTCAGACTGAGGATTTTGATAGTAATAATATACTATATGGTTTCAGTTCCAAACTTATTCCCTTGGAAATGATGGTATACAAGGTTGAATATGATGGAAAAATAAAACTATTCATCCATGGTTTAAGTGCTAGACTAATTCTCTAGAAAATAAATTTATACATGGTTGAATGGAATAAAGGAATAACACTATCTATACATGGTTTAGGTGCTAGAATGATGCTCCGAGAACTATTTCTTTGATGTAAGGTGTGAGTGATTGACTAATGTTTCAAGAACTATTGTTTTAAGTTATGTATGACATGATGGACTAATGTATCAGGACTATATATTTTGGTACATGGGTTAGATATCAGATTGATTCTTTGAGTATTGGTAATAATTTGGCATGGTATAAATACATGGGATTGATGAATCTTGGTACTAAGTATGTGATAATGAATGGATTAATGAGTTCTGGTAGGGCATGCCTTATATTAGGAACATGTATGGTAGGAATATCCTAGAAAGGTCCTTGTAATCGAGTTGTTTGGTTGGGGATTCCAAGGATGTGGATCCCACTTCTTACATGGGATGAATTATCATTGATACATTCTTTGAGACACTCAGTAATTTCCTATATAGTTATATTTGATCGAGGTCACAAACCTTATGACCAATAATGGTTTATCTGTCTTTATTTTAGTTATTTTTCATCTTAGATGAGAATATTTCATGAACATGCAGTTATAGTAGAAGGTTATAGGTCCACCATTAGGGGTATCCTACTAAGAATTATTTCTCATCCCCTTTATAGACACCTTTTTCAGTGTAAAAACCTTATGTATACTTTTAGGTTGAGCATAGATGCAATATGGATATGGTGGACCCTCACAGTTTCATGGTTTTGTGTATCCCTTGTTGTGGAGTCTGATGATCATCCTAGAGAATCTCACTAGTGTACTGGGGGTCAGGTATCTATCATGGATTATATTTATTAGTATATCCAGATGTATTTATTTTTTAGTGGTATATTTTTTATATATGATCATTATAGTGGTTGATTATTGTTGTATGTATGGAATGTTTATTCGGGCCATTATTGTATTTCATTTTTTACAACATGCTTTTGTTTCAGTTTATTTATTATTTATTCATACTCTTATGTGTATGATGGTTGGTTATTTAATTATGATTATGTACTTTTATTTTTTGGTATCGTCTATGAACAGTTCCTCCTTAGATCCCCACTTCTAGTCAGCAAGCTTTGGTATACAATGTGGCATGCTTGATGTCTTGTGGAGAACCATCTCAAGCACCGATTTGGGGGCATCCGATCTAGGACATTACATGAATAACATTATCATTGCTGGGAGATTAATATATAGGTACATGGTATCTAGGATTTGAGGTCCTGTAAGAATTAACTAGACAAAAATTTGTGGTCATTCCAATGGAAAATCCATGTTCCCTTACATATCAGTGCATCCTTAAGGTAACTATTACTTATTAGCTAAGGGAATCTTATGTAGCATTTTTTGTGATGTAGTGGGAGTCATTTGTGACTGATTAATTCCTTTTAAATACTAATTCCCCCAATTTAAAGGGTTATGGTTATGTGAATAACATATAAATACCATTGGAACACACTTTTATAGGGGAAGAATATAAGAGATACACAAATCTCAATAGACGAATCATCCCATTTTCAAACTCTTCCCTTAGTAAAAGACTATAGTGCCTTCCCTCAGGTATCCTTTATATATAATAAAGATAAAAGGGGAACTTAATCAAATAATATAATAATAGTAATTGTTTTCCAATATAAAATCTTTATATAGCCTCCCAAGTGAGATCCTCTGTGAAGGGTACCCATGTTGTTTCTTTATAGAGGGATACTCAAATAAATTTTATGCAACTAATAAACTCGAAGAATAACTCCATAATTAATTTATGGATGGATAATCATGTAAATCATATACAAACCAACATCATTAAACTATATAAATTTGTTTATCCTTAACAAATCATATGATAATCCAATATTATGTGAAATTGATTCTTTCTAAAGTGAGATTTCCTCTTTTTTAATGGGTTACCATTATATAATATTTCCCCTTGGTAATACCACTTGAGAAATATTACTTTTACTATTTTATGTGCCTCATTTTATAGAAACCATATTTTTTCATTAACCAAATCCCTAGAGAGGCTCTAGTGTATTATAACACTTGTTCTCACCTTTAGAAAAGGCCACAATCATGTAATATTTGGTTTTGTTTCATCCCTTTCATAAAATATTTATCAATTGGGTGGGTTATGTGTAATCCCTATGTAATAACATTTAGTAATGATTATTTTATTAATTTATTTAAATTTTTTTACTTTAGATACTCTTAATGGTTTCATAAAATTTCTTGAGTTGAGATAACCCTCTTGGTTCCCCAAATTGAATCAAGTCAAGATACCCCTATTGGTTTCCCAAATCACCTTGAGTCAATATCCTCTTCCTGTTTTCCTAAAATTAAATGAGTCGAGATCATCTCCATGGATTCCCCAAGAATACATTCACCTATATCATTTAACAAAATAACTCAGAGAGGGGTGATTTGGCATATGTTCAAAACTAAACCACGGTTAGGTTCCTTTTACCTATTATTCCACTAAACATGAATTTAAACTACATGGAAGAGATCATGAATACAATACCTTAAAAGGAACCACTATGGTTTGGGTCACATGTCCATAAAAAGTATGACTTGTCTCATTAAATGAAACCGAACAATGAGGATTATTCTTTCCTTCAATAGTATATGTATGAATCACTTCTCATGGACATGAACCAAACTCCAAAACACCTCCAGCCTATATTCATATGAGCCCAATTACTTTCTATATGGTTATAACTTTTATATTTTCTTCTGATAAAGCATCAAAATATGGATTATTTAGGTAGCTGGATCAAATGAGAGAAATTATGATTCCCATGTGCAATGTCCTCTTAAATGAATGTTTTTATTATATAAATTTAAATGAAGACTAACTCTTATAGTTACCATTAAAGATTTTTATTAACATGTATTAAATAAATAATAGAGACTATGAATAATAAATAATTACCATTAAGGGATGAGATAGTTATCTGATCTAAATATAACTTAAATAATAAACCAATTTCATGATTTTGATAAAAAAATCTCACAAATAGTCACACAATAGAAATACCAAAATGTTTACCCTCTTTGAGGGATAGCTCCATAAGAAACACATGTGAAAATACATATATATAATTTAATTCCACTAAAATACATTATAAAATGTCCACCAGTTATACTTATCTTCATAACCTAAGGAGTGGAAAATATAGGAAATGGCTGATCTCGAATGCCGAGTAAGATAAAAAATCATCAATATGTCATAAAGGGTTAAATCATATTCATGAAAGAGATCATCAATATGGGGAATATCATAGGAAAATGAATATAGAATAATAATTATTTCCATAAGTCATGATGTAAGGGAATGTATCTCAAAAGAAAAAAATATACCATAGAAAAGATGTTTGGAAACATGATATAATAAGTGTTTGACATGGACCAGAACATAACAATATAACAGATAATTATGAAACATGCATAAGAATGGGTATTAATAACATTTATAACATATCTAACCTCATAAAGATAAAACATAATCTTGTAAATTTGGATAATCTACATTGTATTCTCACCCAAAATCATAAATATAGATTATTTTCATCGTGTTCACACTTAATATTATGATAATAGTCAATATTCATAATGTTCACACTCAGAATCTTCACTTCATGAAGTATAAATCCATAATCAATTAATTGGAGGGTGATAGAAGACCTCACCCATCACCATCCATACATTTGTGTGCCACTTGAAAACAATCATTAATCACACCATAAAGAACCCATGGAATGAAAATTTCATTTCACAATATTTAAAAATGGTACCATAAAAATTGACCTCAATAATGTAGATGGTCAATACCCAAAACACAATCACCCCAAAATATTATCTCCTAATAATATTCATAGGGGTATCCATTAAAAAATATCCAAATAAATAAAGCCTTTTGTGATTAATATGAAAATGGTGGTGAAATCATTAAATAATTTCGAGAAAATTATTTTATCTTTGGTATAAGTGAAAAAGTTACATTCAATTTTAATGGTCATTTTATAAAGGGAAAAGTGAATATTTTTTTAAAAACATTACTTTTTAAAAAAAGTTATTTCCAAAAGTGTAATCTTAAATAAGACATAACGGTTTAAAATGGTGAATTGAAATCAATTTTAAAACATTTACTTTTAAAAATAATATTCAATAATTGATATTTGAAAAGACATAAAGGTTATCAAAAGGAATGTGAAGTGGAATATAAACCACTTGATTTTGAAAGGATGCAAAACCTTTTAATCACTTTCAAATACCCTTGTTGAAAACCCACATAAAAACAAAAATATCCTTTTTAAAAGAGGGGAATGGAAATATGAGTCTCACATGAGAATACATTTAGTTTTATTTCCAAGTATAAAAGAAATCATTGATGAAAAATGAAAATACATACAAGGAGGGGAAACTATCATTATGGATGATGAGAATTATTATCAATAATGTTGTATTTTAAATAAGGATGATAAATCATCATTATGTAATATAATATTCAAAATTTATCACCCAAGAACAAAATAGGGTATAACAAATTAAATTAAATATTAATCTGAAGGAAAAAATTTAACTCTAGAAGAATATTTCATTATAAAATACCATTATATTTTAGGGAAGATGACAATGGTAGACCTCAATAATGAAGTACATGAATGGAAGTGAAGATTCAATTTTTAGTTATAATTTAAAATATTATATGTTATGGTGGAGTATATACACATTAAAAATTAAAATTAGTTTGTAATATCAAATCATTCCTCAATGAAAGGTGATTGAGATAGAAAACCTTACTATGTTTCCCCACTTAGGGAAATAAACCGTAAAATCCTATATATATAAAATCTGTATTATAGTAACCTAATTCGGAAAATTTTTAATACCTATAGTCCATTATAAACATAATTTATATAGATACCCTTGAATTATATTATATTTGAGTATTTTTAACATGAAGATGAAAAATCAAGGAATGATTTCAGTAACATGGTGTTTATAAAAAAGGATTATGGAATGGGTTTAATGAGTCTAGAGGCAGTATATAATTTATATTAAATAAATTAGATAGTAAGTGACTAACTATTAACACATGTAATCATATGAAAATAACTTCAAATCAATATAACAAAATATTTAATAGTATTTAAAAGTGGAGGAACAAAATTAAGGAGCGATTTCGATAGAATAACGACTATACAAAAGGGATTATGAAATGGGTTTACTAAAATATAAGGTTAATATATATTCATTATTGAATAATTTATATATTAAAGGATTTATTATGAACCCATTTATGCGTAATAATATGTAATTAAAATGTCTTATAAGAAATTAAGTGGTTTAATTGAAAAGATGAGGGATAGAATCAAGGAATGATTTCAACAGCGTGTTAACTATAAAAAAGTGATCATGAAATGTGTTTAATGAGAGATATGGATAATATATAATCATTAGGGAATAATTTATATAGTGAAATATTGATTATTAAAACATGGAAGAATTATCATTAAAATCAAAATAGATTATCAAAAACATTACATGAATCTAAATGAGGAGGAGGAGAACCCTTACCATGGTAGATAGATTATTAAATCTTTATAGGACTCCATAGAACCTTAAAAACACATTGGTATGGAATTAATGTGGTAAAAATAATGTAATTTTTTAAATTCTTTTATGTGGATAAATATGATATAATTAGTGGGAGTGTTCTCTTTTTATAGGTGAAAAGATATGATTTTTAATGGAAACTATAGTTAAGTAAGGGTTAAGAATGGCATCACATGGGTGTTTAGTTGGTTAGGATATTTAGGTGAATAAATGGTAGGTAAAATATGTGGGTATAAATTTTATACCTAAAAAGGATTTCTAGAAACTGTATTTTTCTTTTTTATTATTAAAAATTTGAGATATTCATTTACACATTTTAACACTTATTAATCATGATTAAAATTTAACCATGGTAATTATTTTATCTCTAAAAATATAAGATGAAAAGTATTACCAAGTTTTTATATTTTTATGCTAAATTTTTTATTATTTTAATATAATTCAATATATATATATATATATATATGATAAAATTTACATTTAAATTCAAATATATATTGTATTGTGAATATTTTTTGTAGTAGAAAAATGTCGTTTTAATCATTAAGCGTTCTTAATATTATTTAAAACTGATTACCAATTAAAGAATTTTTAATTTATTTAAATATATGTTTAAATAATATATTAGTGTCTTAATTTAAAATATATTCATTTTAATTTTTAAAATATGCACAATCATTATAAAAGTATCACTCTTTGAAAAATAACACTTTTACCATGGTAACTAATATTTACCTGGGTAAATTAATTTTATTCCAAAAAATGAAATTTAAATTATTAAATATTATTATCATGTTGATATAAAATATGAAATTCATTTTATCAAATAAAATCTATAATGGTTATAAATTTTTATTTTATTATGGCTTCTCATAACACATAAAAACCATTTTTCGAAAATGTTTGTTTTTATGTATAAAACATATGTGTAGTATAAATTTATCAACATTATAGAAATTAATGACCTAATCTGGTTTATCATAGAAAAAATAACAGTTATTTTTTCTTCAAAATCAATATAAAATTTAATATTAGTATTAATGTTTTTATTAAAAAAATAGGGAACAATTTTTAAATTAGAATAAAAAATACTTATGACATAAAATATTTAACATAGATTTTATAAGTTCAAAATGATATTTTAAAATACATAGGTAAAAATATTTATTCTATTAAAATGATTTATAAACTTCTATGTTTTTCTTATATATTGTTAATATCATAACGATGGCGATTTTTGTCAAAACTGTAATTTTCACTATTCACTTAAAAATAAATAATTTTAGAAAAAACATGAAAATTATCCTTATGATAATTTTGTTATGATGAATTAAAAAAATTAAATTCATTTTAGCTAATTAAAATTCAAAAATTTACAATTTTATCTTCTAGATTAAAATACAATATATAATGTAAAGTTGCATTTATTGTAGAATGTCCTTTTAAAACATTAGGTGTTCTTAATCCTATTATGAATATATATTTTATTAATATATTTTTATATACTTTATGTTTTATTTTAGATATATTTTTGTTATCTAATATTTCATGGATCATTTAATTTTTGATTTTTATGTGGATATTGCTTTTGATAAAAACATTAATTTAGAAAATTATATACCAAAATATAAGGGTTTACATTCTCCCCCATTAAATAATGTTTTTCATCACAATTTTAACTATCAAAAACTGAGAAAAATATCTAAGGTTATAAATGATTTATTCATGAATCAATGAATTATCTCTAGAGAAATATTATCCTTTCAAACATAGAGAACAAATCTATTCTCCAAAATTAGATAATCTTGATATTGTGTTTTTTATTTAACAATTTGATCTAAACATACCTCATGATTGGGTATCATAATTCCTATAATATGTTTGGTCTTTCAAGAAAGATTACTATCATTCTTTAACTAATGGATGATCATAAGTTGTTTTACAATGTAATTTACCTATTTTGGAATTTAATATAGTGTCTTTGTGGAGATAGAAAATCCATTTCCAAAACCACATTAAATATATTCAATGAAAGGACACTACGATTATAAAAAGGACCATTACCATAATGTTTAACATGGGGTAAAATACAATAAGAATTTTTATGAAATAATAATATCACCAGGTTAGTAATTTAATAATATTTGAGAACTTCCTATGTATATTAGTGTACATAGAATAAAAAACAAACAAGAAATAAAAAATCCTTGAGTGGAGGATAACTTTACCTTAATTATCACGGTCCACTTCAGAGGTAGTCATTTTACAAGATCTTATTTTTTACATTGGTCTTATAGGTTTCCCTTCTCTATATTACTCGTTAGCCTTTGGGTTTGGGATATTATTTTCATAATTCTATATCTCCTTGAATTTGGATTATTGGAAATGTTTTTCTTCCATTGAATTGTCTGTCCTCTATAGCCCTACTCAAAAATCATGATCATGATATAAAAACATTAAACACTTTAATTTTTTTATATTTTCATTAATGTAATTTCCTTGCTTATTCCTCCAAAATTATTCACATTTCTATTATTTTAATTTCCTTCTTGTAATAGATTTTAAATTTGAGTTTTCTTTATTTTCCATCATCCTTTTCTTGTATTTAGAATAATGAGAGTCTCCAACTTCCATTTCCACATGAAGATTACATAAAACCACCACATAAATGATATAAAAGGATATTATATATAATTCAATTCAAAAAAAATTAGGTCACTAATGAATTTATTTATACACTGATGTTCAGTAATAAAATGGGAGGTATTCCATTTAATTCATGTGAAGCTCTCTTCAGAAAATTCATTGATTCATCCCCATTTTATATCATCTCTATGAATTCACTCTTTATTTTCATGTGAGGAGTTTGGGAAGAATATTTAAGGAAAATATCCTTTTTGATTCCTCCTATTCCATAGATTATACTTTTTCATTATTTTCATATTATTAACGAGAGTCTACTATTGGCCAGCCTCCCCTTCTAGGTGAAAAATTTCAAAAATTTCATTCTCATGATCTGTGCATTGGAAGATAAAAAATATATTTTTCATTACAATAATACATTACATAGAAATAACTATATTATAAGAGATACTGAAGGATTGTGTATGTTGTCGCGTGAATGAATCAATAACATGTTTCTCCTTCCTTGGTGCATTCAAGAGCTCTAGAAGGTTTTTTATTTCTCAAAAACTGAAATAACATTATCAGAAAGGCTTATATTAAATTTTACTTCCCATTTTTATAATTACTAGGATATTCATTGAATTTTATATTGGTTCCACTATTTACTCAATTTCTCCTTTAGGATTTAGTTATTACTAAAACCAAAAGAGGTTAACATGAGTGATGAATAATTGGAATCATAATAAAATTATTGAAAATTCTCTACTAAAAATTCACACTTAAAATTTCTTACTCTTGAAATACATTAAATTAAATTTCAATTCAACCAAAATCACTCTTGGTTTAATATAGGTTTCTTTTGGCTGGGTTATCCCATAATTATTATCCTTATTATTTATCATGATAAATAATTTTTCATGGATTGTTAAGAAAATTCTATTAACTAAATAATATCCCCTGGGGGTGTCTATCCAAGTTTGTAGTCTTATCCCCATTAATCATACACTAGAGGGATGAATGAGTTGAAACTCAATCAACCAGTTTCAATGTGATTACCCCTTGGTGTATCTGGGTCCCAACCTCATCTACTTGCTAGTATCCAGACATGGATGTCATTACAAGGAAAACCACACAATACCTACTTCAAAATTTCAATACTTTATCTTATACTTAGAATTATACATTATAATTTTAACTAGGGTTTTCACTTATGTTCTCTAATAATAATCCCCCAAATATAACTACACTAATGCTTAAAAATAAATAAACCCTCCGTTGATACAAAATTTAGTGGCTTTAGTTAAACATAAATTAAATAATAAATTAATTTCATGATTTAGATAATAAATCCTAAAAACAGTCATACAGCCTAAGAAGTGGAGGGTATTGTGTCTATAAGGAATAGATACATAAGAAAAACATGTCAATATTACTATAAAATTTAATTAAAGGACACTCCATTTTATTATTCCCACAACTTATAAATATTTTCATAACCTGGGTAAAGGAAAATATAATAAAGGGGTGGGATTAAATTATTTTTATGGTTAAAAATCATCAAAATATCATCCAGTTATAGATTATGTATTTTAGAGAAAACAAGAACAAGGGATAAATATCATATTAAAATTAACATGGAAAAATAAGACTTATCCATAAGTCATGATAGAAGGGCATGAAATCTTAATTGAACAACATATACCACGAAAAAAGAGTGTGGAAAAATGAAATAATATTATTATTACCTATATAATAACATAAGTATATAACATAGAATCATGTCATAGGCATGAGCATAGGTTTTCATAACATTGTGAACATAACTAACCATATCATGTTTAGTCTTAATATATTGTACATATATAATCTGAATAATGTTCATGCTCAATCTTGTGAACATAGCTAATATGAATCACAATCATACTCATCATATTTTATTAATGAGCTATAACACTTTTACCAATGAAATGGATGGAAATATTGGTCCCCAACCATCATCATCCCTACATTTTTGTGCCACATGAAGACGATCATTAATTACATCATAAAGAACCCAAGGGATGAAAAATGGGTTTCAAAAAAATTATAGATGGTATAACAAATATTGACCTTAATAATTTAAATGGTCGATACCCAAAACACCAAAACCCCATAACATATTATTTCAGAAGATCATTTAAAGGGAGATTCAGTAGAAATAATTTAAAACAAATACTCTAGATATAAATAGGAAAATGGGGGTGAAATCATAGAAATGTACTTATAAAATGATTTTATATATAGAATAAAAGAATAATTTATGGTAACCTTGAAATATTATTTTTAAAAGGTGAAGTGAATTTTTTAAAAAATCTCCATTTAAAAAAAAGGAACTTCCAATATTGGAGAATTGAAAAACACATAATGGTTTTAACAAGGTAAATTGAAAACACATCAAAAACTTTTAATTTTAGAAATAATCATAAATAATAGAGCTCATAGAAGACATAAATATTATCAAATGGAATATGGAGTAGAAAGAAATCATTTTATTTTTAAATGATATAAAACATTTTAAACATTTTGAAAGACCTTTAATGAAAACCCCTATAAGAAAAAAGTAACCAAAACATCATTTTTAAAATAAGAGAATGTAAATATGAAGGAAAAATGAGAAATGAAACAACCCAGGAAATTTCAAGGTAAATAAGTTCCATGTATTATTATTATTATATAGTTATATATTATATAATTATATTCATTAAAAAATATTAACTATTTAGTAAAAAAGGATTTATTTCTATTTTTTTTCATGTGTTGAATGGTTTTTCATGATTTTAAAATTATACAATTTTAATTTGAAAAGAAATAATTTCATTTTTTAACTCAGCACGTAAAAATGATATTACGATAATTTGCTGGTAACTTTTTTAAAATATTAATTTTTAGTGAACAGTAAATAATACTGATTTTTTATTGAAAATTGTATTTCTTTTCAAGTATTTAAAAATTTGAAATCTATTTTTATGGTTTATAAAATTTAATTAGTTCCTTTTGACCTAAAGTAATCTAATTATGGTATTTTAAATTATTTTTTTATTTAAATTTAGTAAAATATACTTTTTACATTAAAAATGGCATTATTCTGAAAAAATCATGTTCCTCATAGTTATCTTGTTTAATATTAAATAAAATTATGCCACCTTAGTGAATTTATTATTGAAAAATAGAATTTATATTTTGAATCAATGGGTAAATTTTTAGTAAATAGATTCATTTTTTTGGTTCAAAAATGAATATTAACTCCAGTAATTTTTACTACCATGATAAATGATAAATGATGTCATTAAAGTTAAAAAAAATTATAAGGACTATTAGAAGACTATAAAACCAACCTAAATTTTATTATTTGGGTATATATCATTAAAAATAATCAAAAGGTAGAATATAAGGTGTTTTTTCCATTTAAATGTGATTATAACCTTTATAATATTTTATGTAATGAAACATTAAAAAAAGTCACACTCTTGTTTTTAATAACTATAATATTTTTAACATGGAAATAACAAGATTATATGTTTGTTTATTAATAATATTTTCAAATTTTAATGATTTATATTTATCATGGAAATTTATTTTTAATATTTATTAATTAAATAATTATCTTAAATGCTTACGTAATAATTATTCAATAAAAGGAAAATCCAATTAAATGATATTAAAAATATTAAAATAAATATATTTAGTGATAAATAATTTTAACCATTAATATTATATATGAATATAATATGTTTGGAATGTAATAAAATATTGGGTTTTAATTTCATTTTTTTCATGATGTTATTAAAGTCAATATAATGAATAATATTAAAAATTAATATTAATGATATTTTTTAACAAATAAGATTTTATTAAATGATTAAAAATCACTAAAAATAATATATTAAACCAATTTATTAGTATATGGTTTATATCATCAACCATTTTCCATTTATGATCCATTTTTTCCATTTGTAGAAACTATTATGACCCTCGAAGAATAAAAAACCTTATTATCATTGTAAGTGTGAAAAGGGTTAATGAAGGGTCAAAAAATGATATGTACAAACATGTGATCCAAACTCATCAAAATTTTGTAATATTATATGATTTAGACTCACATTCATATTATATTTGAATAATATTAATTTATATCCTTTTGTACATCAAGAGTATTTTATATCAATTTAATATTTTAGGAAAATTCAAGAGTCCCCCTCTCATATCTTATGAAAAATAATATATTATTCTAATTTTTTCACAATTAAAATCCCTTTTAGTATCGAAAATATCTACCCAAAGTCCTTCCTCACACCCCTCTTCATATCCTAGAGGATTTGGTTTGATCAGAAAACCAACCTAGAAAATTTTTGGGTGTAAATATCAAGAGATTGTCTGAAGAAGAGGTATCATTCTTAACTGGGTGTTTTTTTATTTAATTTTCCACCTTTTTTGAATATTATTTAACTATGATGAAATAATAACACAAGTATCTTCCATATACATATGTGTTGTTATGTTTGTGGAATAACCTATAGTCATCACCATTTCCTTCATTGTCTCGCATAAATGGTTATAATGATGGAATTAGTATATATCTATATATATATATATATGATATTCATGAAATTATTATCATTATTAAAATAAAATATATCATTTTAATTCTTTATTTTCCCTTCACTGAAAAATGATAATGTCATTCATGCATACATTAATACCACCACCTCCATGAAGTGATGTGATTTTTCTTCATCACCATATCACATGGATAATATATATAAGTATGTTTAAATAAAATATTTGGTTTTTAAGTTGTAATAATAATTTTGGATATATAAAATTAATACTTACCTTATTTCCATTATGATCATTAAAAAATATAAATGTTACTTATGTGTATGTACAACCTACCATCTCCATGATTATAACATTGTTCATTTTTCATAACCATCTATCATGAATGGTTTCAAAATTTTAATTAATGTATAAAAATAATAATCATGTCATGATTATTATTACAGATATGATAGAATAATAACCTCTTTGACCATAATCAATTTTCCGAAGTCATTTTGGACTTATTAACCAAATATTATCTAAAAAACAAACATAAACATAAATGATTATTAATTGTATATGACATTTTAAAAAATTAAGAAAATGGAATAAAAAACTTGAAAAAGTTTGTTATGATAGTAAATAATTAACATGATTTTATTATTCATGAATATGAGGAACATACGGGATGAACAAGAATCGAGGTTACATACACTTAACTTAAAACCACATTTTAAATGTTATAATGATTTATTTTATAAATAATTATCATCCATGTCCATGTTTTTAAATTATTATATTAATATATTTTCATAGATATAAAATAAGTTTAAATGGATTTATATGCTACTTTCATTCAATGTTGTTTAAAAAGGAATATTTTTACAAAATGTTTTTAATTTATTTAAAAAATAAAAAAATAATGGTTCATTTTAATGTATATGAAAGCCTTGGGTTTTTCCACCACCATAACTTTAATTTGAGGTTTGGATTCCATAATAAGATTTCTTGTTTTCTTCAAATAAAAACCCTCTTTCCCTTTTTCTGGGTATTTTGGTATTGAAAATGGAGGGTTTTAAAAGAAATGGGTATTCTGATATATGAGAGTGTTTGTCACATGGGTTTAAAAGAGTTTTCCATGGGTTTTTGTCATAACCTCTACCCCAGGGCCCGGGCCGTGACTACCCCAAGCCCGCCTTCCATAGGCCAGGGGCTGGTGACTAGCACCAAAGGCGTAAATCCCTAAATATGGGAAGGAATTTCCTTTATAACTATAAACACACACAACAAAGCACACAGCTGGATACAAAACACTATGTAAAACTGTATAACAAAAGAGTGCTGAAAAGTAAAGGGGCCAGAAATACAAGGCCAACTATAATGTACAAGTAAAACTTAAAAGGACAATAGAGCTGCAAGGTGAAAATTAGCTCTTGAATCATCCACCACGGATCCTACCTGAAGGGTAGGTAAATATAGCCTCCTCAGCACTCCACATCTGTTGTTCTCCTCCATGTACCGACACGTCGTATGGTCCACCTCCGAGAACCATCCAATCCTAGTACTCTCAGCCTTAGTCAGCGTTATGCATCATTTGTGACCAACACAACGAGGTTTGAGAATAGCCCGTGCAGGGGTGAGTATAAAGATTCTCAATAGGGACCCTGAGACCCTCAAGGACTCACAAAATCCAACAACAATAATCAAAAAAGCATGAAATCAATAGATAAACCCACTTAGGTATATGCCCATACATATAACTAAGTTATCAAGTAATCCATATCAATTATGAGGAAAACAAAAAAGTTAATGACTCAGCTCAACCAGGATTTTATTCAAATTATTGAATCAATGACTGCTGGAGAACTCCTGCTCAATCGAGTACAGTGGGCCTACCACGACACCAAGGCGCTTCCCACTAACCTTGGACTACTGAGGTACTCCTCCTATCGAGTACCGTGGGTCTTCTGCATCACCAAGGCGCTCCCCACCGTGGGTCTACCATGACACCAAGGTGCTCCACCCCATAGCTTGCTAAGGTACTGCTCCTGTCGAGTACCATGGGTCTACCGTGACACCAAGGTTCTCCCAACTGTGGGACTACCGCAACACCAAGGCGCTTCTTACTAGGATAGTCAAATCACTCTGAGTCGAATCAGTTAGTAGTCTTCAGGTCTGAGCCAGCTATTAGGTCTCCGCACTCTGATCTCTTGTCACTAGAAGGATCCGCTCTACGAGCTACTAGTAAAAATTCAAACTCTCATGAAGTCCCACTAAAAAGTATTTAAAAGGTATGCCACATCATAGGGGTCTCAATGCAACAGACGGCGAGTCAATCGGACACCCGGTCTGTGAGTTATTAGCATTTTTGGTCCCAGGGGCCTGGTTGGATTCGTACATGATCCAACCTGACCATAACTCATCTATACCCCAAACTCTAGAGGGGTATACTCAAGGGACCGTCATGCTCCCAGATTACCAGTGTCGCTGATGGTTCATCAAACAGACGTCTCGTGACGAAGATATGGCCAAAGAAAGTAAAGGGTCAGTAGTAAGCTTGGGACCAGTCCAACCTGGTCGGACTGACCTGGTCCCACCCCGTCTGGGCTGACCCAGTCTTGGTCGATGTGGTCAGACCTGTTGGGTCTGGCCCGGCCCATTGGGTGGACCAGCCTGTTAGGTTTTGCATGGCCCGCTCGGCCCAGCCCAGAGGGCCGCGTGGGTGGTTCGGCCCGGGCTCGGGGCCGGTTCGTCCTGGAGTGCCACTAGGGTGCGGCTTGGGCGGCACGGGGCATGTGAGCTGGAATGGTTTAGTCGGGAAACACGGGGCACATGGGCCAGTATGGTTCAATCGAGCACACGGGAGGCGGTCGGGGATGCAGGTGGACATGCCGGCGGGGCGCGGCCGGGGTGGCGGGCAGTGGGGTAGGGCACAGCCCGACCGGCTGGCGGCCAGGAAGGGCACCAGGCTGGCTGGCGGGTAGCTGGGAAGGGTGTCAGGCCGGCCAGCGGGCGACCAGTCAGGGCACGGCCAGGCCGGCAGGTGGCCGGGCAGGGCGCCGTGCGGGCCGACAGGGAGGCCGCGCAGGGTGCGGCCAGGCCGGAAGTCAGTCGAGTAGGGGGGAATTTGGGCCGAAGAGCGTCTGGGCAGGCCAGAAGGTAGTTCGAGAAGCGTCCTGGCAGGCCAGCAGGGGCTCAGTCTAGGCAGGTTCGGCCAGTGGTTGTGCGGGATTCCATGGGGGCGGTGCAAATCACGTAGGCCGCGGGTAGTGCAACCTTTGTCTTCCCTTCTTTTGTCTCCTCGTTGCTTCATCACCATGAAAAAGATCATCATAAACAAGAATGATGGATGAGTCGGGCCATGTTGGTTTGGCATGCACCCTCCGCATTTAGGGTCTTAACAATCGGTTCATCAAGGTTGGAGAACGATTAACAACAACTCACCAATCAAAAGAAACCTACATTCATTCTTCATTTTGAAAGAAAAGAAGAACATATCACATAAAAGAAAATAATCCCTACCTTGATCGTTGGTTTTCGATGGAGTTGCGGGGAAAAAGACCATGAAGATCGTCATTCGTCGTGTCCGTCGCACACTTCCAATCCTGAGCTCGTGCATCGGTTCATTGACGATGATGAGGAGGAAATTCGGTCATTGAAGACGTCCCATGTCGGTTGCCTCTGAGGAATATGTCGAAGATGCTCCTTTCCGACGTTCTTCATTCTTCGTTGGGAGATGGGTTCTTTGTTATAGAATTCTAATTCTCCCAAGCTCTCATCTCCCCAATATTCCACCCAAATTCCAAAAGTGAATATATAGCCCCTCCAAATAATATATTGTCTATTATTTTAGATATTTGGGTTTCAAATTCAAATTATAGCATTTAATTAAACGAGATGGCTCAATTAATTAATGGGTAGGATTTGGAATAATAAATTATTCATTAGATCGAAAAAATAAAGGGGAGGGGGTGGAACCATAAATGGTTGAGGAGGTCAAGGGGCTCCCCCTCATTAATGAGGGGAGTTGGGAGATTTTTCTCTCCTCCCATTAATAGGGGTCGGGTTGTCCCCACCCCCATTATTCACATTGGGAGGTTATGTGTTCTCGGGTGGTCCCCACCACATTAAACTTGACGAGGAGGTTAGGTTTGGGTGGGCCCCACCCCCATAACCTCTCATGAGAGGTTAAGGTGTGGTGGTACCACATCCAACTTCAATGTGGAGGTTTTAACCAACAAATAAAAATAAAGCCACACACTTTATTTTTATTTAAATCATTCTATTAAAAACCTAGAAACTATCTTTTATTCTCCACCAACTGTCATCGAGGTGAAAGTCTTTTTAATAGAATTCTAGCACTGTGAGTTCATCAGTGTCCTCAGATTTCGATTCCGAGCACTGGTTCAAATGTTATAAAAAACCCACTCGTACATTTACAGAACATACCTGAAAAGAACATAAAAAATTGAATCCGAGCACACCGGGACTCTGAATCATGCACTGTAAATTTATTTAGACTTGTAAAATTCCCATGTATTTAAGAAGAAAAAAATTGCATGGAATTTCCAGGTCTTTACATTCACCACACCTCATGTATTTACATCCCTATAAGCTACAACTTGAACTAAGGGAATAAGTGGGGGTACGGAGCACACATTTTAGCCTCCAGCTCCCATGTGCTCCTCTGGAGGTTCTCGTGCAGCCAGTGGATGCGCACTAGAGGTATCGATCGTCTATGTTGGACCCACTCCTATCAATCCTCAATCTCTACTGGAACCTCTATGAAAGTCTCCCCATTGTTGACATCCAAATCTCCATGGTTGATGATGTGAGAAAGGTTGTGCACGTAACTCCACAGCTACGATACGTGGAAGATTTCATGCACCCGGTGCAACTAAGGTGGAAGAGTTAAGCAGTATGCCACCTTGACAACTCTGCTAAGGACCTAAAAGGTCTGATGAATCTCAGAGAAAACTTTCCTCCTCGGCCAAATCTATGTAGTCCTCATCATGGTGAGACCTGTAGGAAGACGCGGTCTCTATCCTTGAATTCCAAAGGTCTCCGTCTCCTGTCATCATACGACTTATGCCTCTTCTGTGTATTCTCCATCTGCTCCCAGATGATCTGTACCTTCTCTATGGTAGCCCATACCATCACTGGTCCCACCAGTGTTGAATCCCCTGGGTTTTTCCAGCACAAGGGTGTTATGCAAGGTTGCTTGTATAATGCCTCAAAAGGTGTCATCCCAATGGTGGAGTGATAGCTATTGTTGTATGAAAACTCCACCAAAGGTAAGTGATCCTACCAGCTACGATTGAAGTCGAGAACAGAAGCACACAACATTTCCTCGAGGGTCTGAATGGTCCGCTCAGTCTGACCATCCGTCTGAGGATGGAAGGAGGTGCTCAGATGATGCAGCATCCCAAAAGCCTCCTACAATCAATTCAACACATGGGAAGTAAACCATGGATCACGATTAGAGAAAATAGAATAAGGTACTCCATGTATCTTCATAATATACTGTATGTAGAGGTGTCCCATGCTCTTTACTGAACCATACTCTTTGATCGATAGGAAGTGAGCCGACATGGTGAGTCGATCAACGATCACCCAAATCGAGTCGTGACGCCTGGATGTATGTGGAAGTCATGTCATGAAGTCCTTGGATATCCCATCACACTTCCACTCTGAGACCTCTAAAGGCTGAACCAAGCTTGCTGGTACTTGGTGCTCCACCTTCACTTGCTGACAAGTGAGGCATCGAGAGAAAAACTCTACTACTACTTACTTCATACCTATCCACCAGTGCTGTCGTTGAAGGTTCTGGTACATCATCACTACTCCTGGATGTACCGCTAAAGGGGAAGTGTGGAACTCCCACAACACTTCCACCTAAAGTGACACTACTACCATAGTATGTCCTCTGAAGAGGATGAAGTTCTCCCCACCTTCAGAAAATTCATCAAGTGCCTACCCTGTAGATATCTAAGCACATCGTGTTTCACAGTCAGCATCTCCACGTTGTGCATCCCTAACTCACTAAATAAGTGGATGGGTGATATTAAGAGACTAAAGGAAAGCTTCTCCATCTCGGTCTACAAAGGATATCTGTAAAGCAGCCATCTGCATTGTCGCCTCTCCTAGAAACTGTATACCAGATCTCCAGCTCACTGCATCTGCTATAATATTCCCCTTTCCAAGAATATATACTATCTTAAAGTCAAAGTCTGGGAGGAACTGAAGCCATCACCACTATCTTAGGTTCAGATCTTCCAGAGAAAAGATATACTTGAGAATTTTGTGACCAGAGTACACGGGAAAACGTTCTCCCATCAGATAGTGTCGCCACATCTTCAAGGAGAATACCACTACTGCTAACTCCAGGTCCTGGGTAGCATAGTTCTGCTCATGTTGTCTCAGCTACCGAGAACTATACGTGATCACTAATCGCTTCTGTATCAAGACACACCCGAGTCTGGTCCCTAATGAATCGCAGTAGACTACGTACCCTATGACATTCCTATGGCAGCCTCATGATGGGGGCACTAGTCAGCCTCTGCCTCTGCTTCTAAAAGCTCTGCTGGCATCTCTCTAACCACACGAAGGGTTTCCCATTCTTCGTCAAGGCTGATAATGGTACTACAACTCTGGAGAAGTCTAGAACAAACCTCTGGTAGTAACCAGCCAAACCCAGGAAACTTCGTACCTCCATCACACCCTTGGGTGGCTCCCAACCAAGTATAGCCTCAATCATCACTGGATCCACTGCGTCTCTAGCCTCTGAGATAACGTGTCCCAAGAAGTGAACCTCTCATATTCAAAACTGGAACATCGAGAGCTTACCATAAAGTTGGTGCTCTCGAAGTGTGTCTAGTACTACCTGCAAATGGTAGGCATGCTCCTCCTTAGTAGTCGAGTAGATCAGAATGTCGTCGATGAAGACTATGAAAAAGTGATCGAGGTAAGGCTGGAAAATCCTATTCATGAGTGCCATGAACACTACTAGAGTGTTGGTTATACCGAAAGGAATAACCAATAATTTATAGTGTACGTACTGACATCTGAAATCCATCTTCTACAGATCCTAATCTTGAACTCTGAGCTCGTGATGTCCTCATTTGGGGTCTATATTCGAGAACCATCATGCTATCTTTAGTTGATCAAAGAGGTCTTCAATTCTCAGGAGTGGGTACATGTTCTTCATGGTCACCTGGTTCAGGAAACAGTATTCGACACAAAGCCTCATGCTCACATCCACCATATTGGTGAATAGAATCAGGGCTGCCCAGGGAGTAACACAGAGCTAGATGAATCCCTTCTCTTGAAAGCCCTCTAGTTGTACCCGCAGCTCGAGAAGCTCTGAGGGAGCCATATAATATGTTGATGTAGATATCGGTGTCATCCCAGGGTACAGGTCAATGTAGAAGTCCACCTCTCTGTAAGGAGTTAGTCCTGGAACATCATCAGGGAAAACATCCGCGTACTGGTCCACCACTACAGGATAGCTCGGACTCTCCACGTCAACTGCTCTGAGGATCAGGCAGGATAACTAATGAGTGATCAACTGCACCCTCCTCTGAGTAAGTTCTTCATGTGCTGCAAAGGCCCTATTCTCCCCATTGAAGGTAAACATGGTCCCATCCATGCAGACACACCACATTTTGTGCCTAAAACAGTCGATCTGATCATAGACTGTAGATAACCAGTCCATACCCAAGACGACGTTATAAGGCCTCGACGCCAGTACTAGTAGATCCCAGTCGAAGCTCTCACCTCTTAGACTAATCTCACCCTTCTAGCACCAGCACGTAATCATCGAGTCTACTCCTGTAAGTGTTTCTAGTCATAAGGATCGAGCCAACAACTCCATCAGAATCTCTGAGCACCGAACGAGGGCAGTGGAAATGAAAGAGTGACTGAAACCTTTGTCTATAAGTACTGCAGAAATGTTGCAGTAGACACAAATCATGCCTTGAATCATATCTAGAGTGCCATGATCATAGGCCTGAGCTTCTTGGAGATGAAATCTCCCCTGTCCACATGTTCCATGCAGTCAGGGTGGACCTCCTGGTGGTGGTGCCGTTAGCACCTCAAATCGTCTCACTAGCTGCAAGGCCAACTCCTCTGCCATGTCATCCTGCTCCCTGCGGACCGTCTCAATCGAATCTCTAAATTTGCAAGGCCAGTACATGGACCGTCTGCTGATCATCCAAACAGAGGGTCAGATAGTCACAATCCATGTGACCCTGCCCGCCGCATGAGTAACACTGCCCACTCCTGGTTGGCCTGTCTCCACTCTGGGTGCCCTGCACAACCGATCCTTAGTCATGCGGTAATCCACTTGTAAGTCTAGTTATCTTGGACCTCAGCGACATCTGTCTAATTCCAGCTTCATAATACTCTGTTGCATGTCTACTAGTGGTGAGTCTCGCTACTGGAGACTGCTCAGCATGGAAACTCTCCACTAAGAGGGCTCTCTAACACACCTTCCTACATCGGTATGCTGAGTGATTTCATCGAAGCCCTGATCCCTCTCCTGATCCCCTACTAGAAGGTCTAGGCCCTGAAGAATGGGTCTCGTACCATATATTTTTGAGTATCATGAGAGGTCTGTGAACCTTGTTGAGTACTGTTCTATAGTCATGCTACCCTGCTATAGATGTAGTAGCTCCTGTATGCACACAGTGCGAAGAGTCTCTAGGACAAACTCTACCCAAAACAGGCCCTAGAAGTCTGCCCAGAGAATCTTCATCTCATCCTGAACCTGGAGCATCAAGCTCCCCCATCTTCCTGTTGCTACCTATAGAAGGATGGATGAAAGAATCACCATGAGGTCGGCTGGGGTCCCTAACAGTTGAAAAAATCTCACCACAGTGTCCATCAAATCCTCAACCACCTGTCGGTCCGTCTCTCCCCTAAACATGGGTGGCCTCTGGCGCTATAACTCGTGCAACACGCTCAATCAGCGTGCATCGTCTGCTGCTGGGGCTGGGGGCATCGGTGGCCCAACAGGAAGTGGTACCGCTGGTGCCTCCGCTGGAAGAGGGTCCTACACCGAGGCCTCTTCGCTCGGTGGCTATCTGCACATACAACTCTTAGGACTCAAGCTGGTCATCCGCGGGGAGGCATCATGAATGAAACAGATGTGACACGATAAAATATTATACCTGGTGAGCTGACCTGGTTCAGCAAACTTAAAGAAAACTTTTGAAACACACATCCAATTAGTGTTTTCATGCACTGAGTTGGAAATCAGTAGTCAGTGTCTTGGTGTATGGATACGCCGGCCACTACACCAACAGTGGATACCCTGCACTGAAAACCAAACTCAGTACCCTTAACACTATTACTTTACAAAAAAGATCAAAGTCCTATGTTTCACGGTAGAACTGACTCCTCTGATACCAATTTTTCATGACCCATCCCCCGGCGCTCGTTCTATGTCTACCCTAAGCCCACCATCCATAGGCAAGGAGCTGGAGACTAGCACCAAAGGCATAAATCCCTAAATCTGGGAAAGAAATTCCTTTATAACTGTAAACACACACAACAGAGCACATAGCTGAATACAAAACACTAAGTAAAACTGTATAAAAATTGACTTCTCAAATGTAAAGGGGCCAGAAATACCAGCCCAACTATAAAGTACAAGTACAACTGAAAAGGACAAGACAAATGAAAGGTGAAAAGCAGCTCTTGGATCGTCCACCACGGATCCTACCTAAAGGGTAGGTACAGATAGACTCCTCATCACTCCACGTCTATAGGTCTGCCCAATGTACCGACACGTCATATGGTCCTCCTCTAGGAATCATCCATTCCTAGTACTATCGGCCTAATTTAGCACTGTCCATCATCTACAACCAACACAATGAGGTGTGGGCATAGCCCGTGTAGGTGTGAGTATAACGATACTCAGAACGGACCCTGAGACCCTCAAGGTCTCACAAAATCCAACAAGGATGAACCAAAAAACATGAAATCAACAGATAACCCCACTTAGGTATATTCCCATACATATACCTAAGTTATCAAGTAATCCATTTCAATCATGAGGAAAACACAAAATTTACAGACTCAACTCAACCAGGATTTTATTCACATTATCGAAACCACGACTGTTGGAGAAATCCTACTCAATCAAGTACATTGGTTCTTCTATGACACCAAGGCGCTTCCCACTAACCTTGGACTGCTGAGGTAATCCTTCGGTTAAGTAACGTGGGTCTGCTGCTTCACCAAGGTGTTCCCCACCGTGGGTCTACCACATCACCAAGGTGCTCCCCCTCGTAGCCAACTGAGGTATTCCTTCTGTCGAGTACCATGGGTCTGCCGCAACACCAAGGCTCTCCACACTATGGGTCTGCCGTGACACCAAGGCACTCCCCACTGTGGGTCTGTCGTGACACCAAGGAGCTTCCCACTGGGCTAATAGAATCACTCCGAGTCGAATCGGTAAGCAGTTTTTAGGTCTATGCCAGCTAATAAGTCTCTGCACTATGCTCACTCGTCATCAGAAGGATCCGCTCTACGATCTACTAGTCAAAACTCAAACTATCACGAAGTTCCATGAAGAAGTATCCCAAAGGTCCTCCACGTCATAGGGGTCTCAACGCAATAGACGACACGTCAATCGGACGCCCGGTCTGTGAGTTATTAGCCTTTTAGTCATGGGGGTTCGGTTGGATTCGTGCATGATCCAACCTAACCATGACTCAACATACCCAAAATTCCAGTGGGGTATACTCAAGGGACCATCATGCTTCAAGAATACCAGCGCCACTGACGTTTTATCAAACGGGCGCCCGGTGCCAACGATATGGCCAAAAAAGTAAAGGGTCGGTAGTGGGCCTTGGTCCGGTCCTACCCGGTCGGACCAACCCGGTCTAGGTTGATCTGGTCAGACCTGTTGGGTCTGGCCTGGTCCTGTGGGCGGGCCAGCCTGTTAGGTTTGACCGGCTCGTTGGGCCCAGCCCAGTAGGCTGCATGGGCGATTCAGCTCGGGCTCGGGGCCGGTTCGGCCTGGAGCGCCACGAGGGAGGCGCCCGAGCAGCACGGGGTGCACGGGCCAGAGTTGTTCAGCCGGGGGCATGGGAGGCGGCCGGGCAGGCAGGTGGGTAGGCCAGCGGGGTGCGGTCGGGCCAGCAGGCGACTGGGCAGGGTGCAGCCAGGACGACAAGCTACCGGGCAGGGCGCTAGGCGGGCCGGCGAGCGGCCAGGCAGGGAGCCAGGTGGGCCGGGGGGTAGCCGGGCAGGCCGAAATGCAGTCTGTTAGGGCGTGAGGCTGGACGGCGAGCAGGCTGGCAGGGTGTGGCCAGGCTGACAGGAAGCCGAGTAGGGCTCCAGGCAGGCCGACGGGCAGGCGGGCAGGCGGGCAGGTGGTACGTGAGGTGGTCGGGTAGGATGTCAAGGGCTTGGCTGGGGTTGGTTCATCCATTGGTCGTGAGGGACGCCACGGGGGTGGCGCAGTTCACCAAGGCCGCGGGTAGCGCGACCTTTGTCCTCACTGCATTAGTTGCCTTGTTTCTTCTTCTCCATGCCTAATATCATCATAAACAAGAACGACGGAGGGGTCGAGCCATGTTGGATTGGCCCACACCCTCTGCGTTTAGGGTGGTAAAAATCGGTTCATCAAGGTAGGAAAATGATAAAAAACAACTCACCCATCAAAAGAAACATATCCTCATTCTTTGCATTGAAAGAAAATAATAACAGAGCACATAAAAGAAAACAACCCCTACCTTGATCGTTGGTCATCGACGAAGTCGCGGGGAAGAACACGGAGGGGATCGTCATTCGTCACATCCGTCACACACTTCTAATCCCGAGCTCATGCGTCAGTTCATTGATGATGATGAGGAGGACCGCCGGTTGTAAAATACGTCCCACGTCGGTTTCCTCCAAGGAATAAATCAAAGACACTCCTTTCTGGCGTTCTTCATTTGAAGAATGCGTTCTTCGTTCTTCATTGAGAGATGGGTTCATCATTGGAGAATTCTAATTCTCCCAAGCTCTCTTCTTCCCAATATTCCTCCCAAATTCCAAAGGTGAATAGATGTCCCCTCCAAACAATATATTGTCTATTATTTTAGATTGTTGGGTTTAAAATTTAAATTGTAGCATTTAATTAAAAGAGATGGCTCAATTAATTAATGGGTAGGATTTGGCATAATAAATTATGCATTGGATAAAAAAATAATGGGGAGGTGGTGGAACCATAAATGGTAGAGGAGGTCAAGGGGATCCCCCTCATTAATGAGGGGAGTTGAGATATTTTCCTCTCCTCCCATTAATATGGGTCAGGTGGTCCCCACCCCCATTATTAAAATTGGGAGGTTATGTGGTCTCGGGTGGTCCCCGCCACATTAAACTTGAAGAGGAGGTTAGGATTGGGTGGGCCCCACCACCGTAACCTTTCATGGGAAGTTGAGGTGTGGTTGTCCCACCTCTTAATTCCATGTGGAGGTTTTAACCAACAAATAAAAATAAATCCACACACTTTATTTTTATTTAAATGATTCTCTTAAAAACCCAAAAAACTATCTTTTATTCTCGACCAACTGCCATCGAGGTGAAAGTCTTCTTAAGAGAATACTAGCGTTGCGAGTTCAATGGTGTCTTCGAATTTCAATTTCAAGCATCGGTTAAAAAGTTATAAAAAAAATGATCATACGTCTACTGAACGTACCAGAAAAAACTTCAGAAATTGATTCTGGGAACACCGGGCCTCAAAATCATGCGCCGTCAATTATGTCGAACTCGTAAAATTCCAATGTATTTAAAAAAATTCCACGTAATTCCCAAGTCTTTAAAGTTTTATTCATGATATGGTCCTTGAGAATATATTATAAAGGATTGAGCCCCATTATATCAAAAAGTTGAGAACGATATAGCTCATATGAAGGGTTGATCTCCGTTATAGCTCACAGGAGGGCCCAATATTACATTTACTATGGAATCACACATACAGGGATCCAATGAATTGGGTAATGATTATGTTCTCTAGAGAATTATATTTTAAGTTGATTGTATGGTTATTCTAATTATAAGAGTTTTGTAGGGGTTCTAATATGATGATTTTCCAAGGTACATATAGAGCATTTCTATGATTTCTAATGAGTTTTCATGGAAATAATTTCATTTCAAATAGTAATATAATGATCTTTTTAATGAAAAAAATATTCTATTTTAAAATAAAATATTATGTTTTTATGAATAGGTTCTTAATGGCTTTTAATTTTTGTTACTGTACTAAAAAAATTCTTCTTTTTATTGTCTCTTACTCATATTTTTGTGCTCATACTACATTTTAAAAAGTTTTTCACAGGAATTTAAGGATGATAAGAGGAAAGGATGAGTTGAAGGTCAATTTATTTAAGAAATTCCTTTAAATGAAAACACAATTTTTTTAAACATTTTGTTTGGTGAAAAAATAGATGCTGAGTAGAGGTGAACAGTTTTTAATATATGTGATTTCTATGAATGAGTTATGACCTAAATATCTAGAACTCTAACTATAAAAGATCCTTGAAATTGAAAAAAAGTGACTTATAATTTAAAATCACTAGAATATGTAATGTTTAAGATTATTTCTTACTATTGGTATTAGATGAATGGTTTATATAACTTTAGGGGTTAGGATAATGATAATAAAATACCCTTAAGATATTTTACCTAATATTTTTTGAAATGATATATAATATGAATATTACCATATTTCTTCTTCTAAAATACAATTTTCAATGTGGTTTTCTATATAGATAATAGGGAGACTGTAGAAGGAAGGAACCAAGAGGATGAAATTCTTCCAAATCAGTAGCCTGAAATTGTTGGAATTGGAATTGAGAAGTTTGTTTCTATGATGGATAAGTTAATACAGGATATATAGGATAGTGTAATCCATTCTAGAGAGTATCATCATATACCATAGAGGAAGATGATGATAGTTGAATACTTCATGAAACAACACCCTTTTGCATTCAGGGGAACTTCAAATCTAGTGGTGGCCAAAGAATTTATCAATTCACTAGAAAATATATTTTAAGTAATGGGGTGTTCATAATTCCAAAAGTTAACCCTTTCCATTTTTCAATTTTAAGATGAAGTTGAACGATGGTGTTATTTGGTTAAGAATACCAAAGAAATAGCTGATCTTGATTCAATGGAATTAGACACATTTAAGAATACATTTATTGAGAAATATTTCATTATGGTCATTTGAATTAGGATGGAGAAATAATTTTTTGAATTGAGAAAAAATAATGAAGATTTTGTAACAGTGTATAAAGAACATTTTAACAGATTTTCTAGGTATGTACCAGGTTTTATTCGAGATATTGATAGAAATATTAATCGGTCTTACATTGAGTTAAAACCAACATAACGAATGAAATTTTCTTCTTATAAATTAAGAAGTTATTATAAACTTGTTTGGTGTGTTGGGAAGGTATAAATGGAGTTCACCGATGATTATATATTCCCTGAAAAAATAGAAAAAATACCTGGATGGAGGAAATGTGAAAAACCTCATCAAATAAATATACAATTAATAAAATTATGTTCTTATTTTTTGATATGTTTGGTAAAAATAATCATGGGGAATTTCATTTGAATTTTATAAAGTGTTACTAGTGTAGAAAGTTTAGTCATAGTGTTCATGAATCCAAATAAAAGAGTCCCGAAAAAAATGGTGAAACCAATAACAATCCATTAGTGATATTTTTTAGTTGAAATGAGTTTGTTCAATATTCTAACATGTGTATGAAGTTAGTTTCTTAGGAATCAAATAATCAATAAAAAGGAAGAAATGTGTGGAAAATATTTCTCTATTGTTATAGATGATGTAGGTCCATCAAATTAAGTGTTGGAAGGTATGTTACTTATTTATTCAAAATATGCCAATACCCTATTCAACCATGGGTCTTCAAATTCCTTTATTTCTGAAAATCTTCATTTAAATTAGGAGTATCACCTCATGAAATTAAGATGTAACTTTTGATTAATACTCTATTTGGATGTATTAAAGTAACCCAGATGTAAATGAATCTTCCCATTTTTATGAGTGGGATGATCTCTCCTACAAATCATATTGAACTTCCCATGGTAGAGTATGATAATATTTTGGGTATGGATTGGATTTTATTTTATCATGATAAGAGATATTAAAGAGTAAAAAAATTATTTAATGTTTTCTTACCTTTAATAACCTAAAAAGAAGGTAAGAAATTGATTAGATATGGTACTGAATGTTACTTAGCACATATTGTTGAAAAAAAAAGAAACTGTTCTGATTAGTGATATCAATTTATTGAATGAATATACATATTTTTTTCTTGAGGAATTACTGGGTATTAATCTTGATCAATAGGTTTATTTTACTATCTACTTAATGCCACATTCTAAGCCAATTTTAAAACCCCCTTATCGAATAGATCATGTAGAACTTTTATAAGTTGGAAATCAATTATAGTATTTAATAAATAAAGGATTCATTCATCCTAGAACTTCACCATGGGGTGTTCCTATTTTTTTGTAAATAAGAGAGGTAGTTCCATAAGACTTTTCCCTAATTATATATCCTTGAATAATATCAATGTTAATAAAAAGTATCCTTGGTCGCATATAGATTATTTTTTTAAAAACTCTAGGGAGAGAAATATTTTTCCAAGATTTATCTCAGGTTGGGGTACCATAATTTGAAGCTGAAGGTGGAAGATATTATGAAGAATACATTTTGGACTTGATATAGGTATTATGAGTTTGTAGTTATGAATTTTGGGATGTTTAATTCACCAAATGTATTGATGGATCTTATGAATAGAGTTTTCCATAATTTCTTGGATAAGTTTTTGTTTTTGCTTATTGATGATGTATTGTTATATTTAAAAATTCATGAGGATCATAAATGACACCTATGGATTGTTTTAAAAACCTTAAAAGAAAATAAGCTATAAGGAAATTTTAGGATGTTTTAATTTTGGTTTAAAAAAATTTCATTCATTGGTCATATTGTTTCTAATGATTGAATAACTTCTGGCCTTTCTAAAACTAATGTTGTTGAAGAGTGGATAATACCAACTAATTTTGTACATAATCATTTTTTTCAGGGTTTGTTAGGTCAATATCATAGGTTTGTTGAAAATTATTCTTTGTTATCTAGCCCAATTACTATGTTAACTAAAAAAGGATTTGAATTCATCTAGAAAAAGGACACGATGATTGTTTTTAGGAAATAAATAGAATACTGGAGAATGATCTTGTTCTTTTTCTTTCCATCTAGAAATAGAGTTTGAAATCCTGGATCCATGTGCCACTTAGAGGTTCCCTGAGCCCGGTTTTCCACATATCCCAAAATTCATATCTCCAAACTCCATTGGTTATTGAGTAGTATCGAGGTCCTAGGGTGTGTCCTTGGGGAGACTATTCCCTCATTAGCAGAGTGTAGCACATCAAATATTGTAATAATAGGTAAATAGAGGAATCAATATAATAATGAATAACTAATGGGAATAAACAATATAATGATGAGACATGAAACTCACCGTATAAAAAGAAGATATAAACAATTAGAAACTAATAATAATAGTAAAAAGTAGTAAAATAAATTTTATACAAATTACGAGAGTGTTATGTGTCTAAAACTCAAGGAAAACATGTATAAATGGTAGTAGGAAATCAATATAGTACAATATATAAAAAAGGTACAAAAAGTACATAATCTATCCAAGATTCCCAATCTCCATCTCGGTCACCTACTACTAAGCTCCCATACTAATTCATTAAAGGAGACAGGTGTCTATAAGTGGATTTTCCCCTTATATACACCTGAAATCATATAGTCTGACAGGGTACCATCATCATCCCAAATAGGGTGAGAGATGAACTCATTAGACCACCACCAATGATGTCTATTAATATCTAGTCATATATATGACATGAAAGTGTGAAAATATAATAATGAAAAATAGTAATAATACCTATAAATTGGTTAGCTTTATTTACTAAAGGTATACTATGTTGACACTACCTACTTCAACCCATGATGGAATATCTATAAACAAGTATCAAGGGATGCAATGCTCATTATCACAAGAGAAGGGGACACCATTCCCAGTATCACAATAGAAGGGGAATCCATGCCTAGTATCATAGTAGAATAGGGGACTCTATGACCAATATCACTAAATAGGGACACCATACCCAGTATCACATAATAGGGATGTCATGACCAGTATCACAGAATAGGGATTTTATACCCAGTATCATGGTAAGGCTAGACATTTCCATATATCTTATTTATAATGGGGTTTCAGGCCCATATCACATTTACAAAGGGTACCAATTCCTGTATCATATTAATAAAGGGTCTATATGCTTTTATCAAATTTATAAAGGGTCTTCATGCATGTATCATATTTAGAAAGTTTCTCTATTCCGTTATCACTTTTATAAAGGGTCACCATACCCACATATAAGAATAGTAGAACGGACTCCATGCCAGTATATATATAATATACATAAGGTACATCATTCCCATTTACCATAATTATAAAGGGTATCCATGCCCATATTCAAAATCTATAAGAAGTATTCAAGGCTTTAAGAAGTGCCAAAAATTAAGTTATGACTCATTTACATTCAATATGAATGAGGATGTTACGATCATTCTGTTTAACAAAGTGATATGGGATCACAGCTCTCTCCTAACCAATTTATTTATAGTTATCACAATATAATGTCATGAACTAACCATTAAATATATGGTTTGGGTACTTTATATATTTATAAAATCAAGTAAAATCTATTTTAAAACTTTATGGGGTAACACTAGATGACGAGGTCTTAACAAAAAATGTATTAAGTAAAATTGTGTGACTCTTATAGAAGAAATTTAGTTAAACAAGCTTTAAGTGTATTTTCAAACTAATTCTCATAAAATATGGTGTGCAACACAATGAAACAATGTATAAAACAACAATAATTGAGGGATAAATAATAGACCACCTACCTTAACACGATAACACTCTCCTCACCCTATACTAGCTTTTAGTTTTTCCTAGATCAGGCGAAATATGAAGAAATGACCAACACTCAGAAAATAGGACAAAAGATCTTACACCTAAATAACACAGATGCTAAAAATAAGAATAAAAAAATAAACTAAATTAATGAAGAAAAAACCAGTATGATTCCATTGTGATATAAAAATATTGATTCTGAGGTTGAATGGTGAACTGGGAGAAAATCCTACTTTAAAATTACTTGGAATGCTCCTGTGCGACAGCGGAGGGGTGACTTTTTTTCCAATAATGCATTGCATGATGATTTTTTAAAATAACAAATTAGTCATTTACATGGTGTGTATGTGCCTGAAACATCTTGTAATTCTTGGGGTCTTCCTCCCTAGGAAAAAACACTTACATGATGTGAACTAGACTACCCAGGACATTACACAATGTTTATCAGATACACGTCATGTATTACAATTACACAGTGTTTAATTGGCATGAAACTAGGCTACAACCCTCCAGTATTTTCCTTTCCAAACACTTCCCAACCATCCTATGACCTGACTTTAGGGTCTTATCCAAAAGGTAACTTTACAAGAACATGAATAAGAATGAAAACATATTCATACCTGAGTGAAATAAATAGGTTCCTATAGTCTTCTCCACTTAAAGGAACTCAATCACATGTTAACCTTCCAAGGGAGGTGAAAAACTATCTGAAAACAATTACGACCACTGAGCACATATGTCGGCCTTCACATCTTGGGTCCCAGCATGTACATGGATATTTGTTTCCAATGCTTTATGGACACTGGTTAATTATACTACTTCCATCAGGACATTCCATGGGGTCTTGACATGGTATCAACCTTTGGTCGGAGTATATTACACCAATAGTCATGTTGGGGCATATTTGGATGCATGGACAATGGGGAACCTATATTCTTCCTCATAAGAGGGAATCTCAAGGGTGAAAAACACAAGGTATCCCACGTCATTTGAGGGGTATCTTATGTCAGAGGAATGACTCTGAGGTTTTCCTCATCTTCCCTTGTTTATTATGGGGTATGTCATGATTTTACCAACTAACGGATATGGTAATTCCAAAAGAGTTTCTTCTGAGGTTTTCCTCAGGCATCTCATGTTTAACATGAGGTAGGTTGCGAGTTTAATGTCTTGTGGAGATGGAATGAGGGTGATCAAAATGTCCCATAGAGACAGATAAAATTGGTACAGCCCTAGGAGGGAACACCTGGAAGGTTTACTGGGTGGATGGATCAAAACACTCCATAAGAGAAAACCCAAGATTTTGTGTCCCATTAAGGTAAGATTTCACTCCGTGAAGGCTGATCTGGACACCACTAAGGGCGGATAAGGGAGTGTGCACCCCAGAATGGGGGAACAACACGGTTTACCATTGGCTAGGATTTAACCTCATGGAGGTTTCCTATGTACCATGTGTATATGACAGGGATAAAAACCCACGTAGTTCAAAGGGGTGATGAATCAGGGTGTACAAAAAGCACACCAACCTAGATATATGCTGGGGATTATGCATGGAAAGTGGCCTAGGAACTGCTAGGAGTAGTGAGGAGGTGGATGACATGAACCCATCGGGATGTGGCGGCCGAGGGAAGAATTAGGATAGATGATAAAGAGTGGAATGAAGTGGGGAGAGAATGAGATGAAACTAACATGATGAAAAAAGCGATGTTGGTATTGTTTCTTGAAGAGACTTCCTATCTATCCCTGTGGCAGGGAATCAAAGTCCACATAGTTCGGTGGGATGATGAGACACCTGATGAAGAAACCCGTGAGAATGGACGCATGGATGGGATATGGAGGAAATAGAACCTCTAGGTTGGTTCATGACCATCCAGAAACACATAGGATCGAGGGAGAAATCAGGTTGAGACATGAGTGATGTGCTTGAACCTCAGAGAGGCTTCCTACGTATCCCCATGGCAGGGAATCAATATCCATGTAGTTCATCTGATGACAACTTACCATCGATTGGGGACTTCAACTGCTTGCTGTCGATTGGGTGACTTCAATGATGTACCACTGAATGGGGGGTGACAACGGCTTACCACTGATGGGGCTGACAATGACTTACTGATGAATGGGGTTGATAAAGGCTTACTGTTTAAGGTGATTGACAATGGTTTACCTCTGAATGGGATCACAGCGGCCTACCATTGGATCAGGGTGCAACGACTTACCACTAGATGGAGGCACAACAGCTTACCTCTGGATGGGGGTTGAACCTCATGGAGGTTTCCTACATACCCTGTCTACGAGACAGGGATCAAAGCCCACATATTTCTATCAGGGAAAAAGGGGGGATGGAATGCAGTTTAACGTCATGAGAGATGAAGGTGAACCGACAGGAAGTGGGTCGAAACCAATGATTTTGGGGATTGAACCTCTAGGAGGCTTCCTACGTATCCTGTCTAGGAGATAAGGATCAAATTCCCCATAGTTCAGGAGGAGGGAACAGATGTGAAGGGGGGTTAGAACCAATGGATGGTGGGATTGAACCTCAGGGAGGATTCCTACATACCCTGCCTTGGCAAGGATCAAAGTCTACATAGTTCGGGATGGTGTGGGGGCTTACACTCTAGGTGGCCCGGAGGATGGTGATTGGGGCTTACACTCTAGGCTGCCTAGGTGCCACTATGGAGCGGCAATGGTGAATGGGGATTACGCAAGGAAGCTACCTGGGTGCCGTTATAGAGTGGCAATGGTGAATGCGGCTTACGTATTGAAGCATCTTGGGTGCCGCTATGGAGCGTAAATGGGTAATGGGGCGTACCCAAGGAAGCTTCTCGTGTGCTGCTATGGAGCGGCAATGGTGAATGGGTATTATGCAAGGAAGCAGCTCGGGTGCCGCTATAGAGTGACAATGGTGAATTGGGATTACGCAAAGAAGCTGCCCATGTGCCTCTATGTAGCAGTAATGGTGGATGGGGCTTATGCAAGGAAGCTGCTCAGGTGCCGCTATGGAGCGGCAATGGTGAATGATGATTACACAAGGAAGCTACTCGGGTGCCGCCATGGAGCAGAAATGGTGAATGGGGCTTACGCATGGAAGAATCCAGGTGCCACTATGGAGTGTTAATGGTGGATGGGGCTTACGTAAGGAAGCTGCTCGGGTGCCCCTATGGAGCGACAATGGTGAATGGGGATTACGCAAGGAAACTGCATGTGTGCTACTATGGAGCAGCAATGGTAAATTGGGATTGCGTAAGGAAGCTGCCTGTAATGACTTCATCATGTCTATTCATGAGGGAATCCCACACCACTGGTGGGTTGAGTACTTCACCTATGCGCTAGTGCACACGAAGGATAATGCCAAGGGCATTGGAATAAGTCTGAACAAAGGGAGATGAAAAGTTTGAATCACATGATCGACATTCGAAACGTGGTGAGGGTGGCATGGAGATAAAGGATAACTATTGAACATGTTCGAATCATAGCATCCATATCACGTTATCCTGAAATGGGGACCAACAAATACAGGTCTACTATTGACCGTGTTTGAAACATAGGACCTGACTCAAAGTCTCGTCAAAATTCTTACTGGGCATTGGCCCAGGATGGTAGGCGAGCCGATGCAGCATGGGACCAGGCCGTTAGGGGGTCCCTTCAGACATGGAAGAGGATGAATATCTGAATGTAGGTCACACAAAGATTGAGGTGGAGTGATGGAATATTTTAATGGATTCCAACGCTCTTGAAATTATGCCACTGTAATCATGGAATTTGGCATCTTATGATTGGAGCATAAGACATATCTTGTTTGGAGTAAGTGGAATCCTATATTTGGAACATAGGGTGTAATATAGTTTATAGTCATGTAGATAGGACTATTGGAATCTCATGCTTGGAGCATAAGTCATCTCTTTTTTGGAGCAAGGGGTATCCTATGTTGGGAAAATAGGGTATACTACAGTTTAGAGTCATGTAGAAAGGACTGTTGTCATCTCATGCATGGAGCCTAAGGCATATCTTATTTGGAGTAAGAGGCATCCTATGTATGTCACAAAGGGTTTTCTACATTTTATAGTCATGTATAGAGGACTATTAGGCATAAGGAACCTATAAATGGTTGGTGTTGGAACTTACATAAGGGCGTCCCTTTCTGGTTCAACCTGGAATAGGAGCGAAGTGATAGGGTTTGCATGAGTTGCTTGAGGAATGTTCAACTCAAGGTGCTCAAGGAATTGATGATGATACTCTCAACTCACCACATGGGAAACAAACATAGTGGATAATATCGACTCAAGGTGTTTCATGGTGTTTGGGGGAGTATCTCGAATCATGGTACTTCATAAGTGGAAGGTGGGTGCGCATAAGGGCGCAATGGAAAATTTCAACGTCCCATCCCGAAGAGTTCACGGTGCGACTCTCCATTTTTCATGGCGGTCAGTGACAGAAGTGAAGGTACTGGCACAGAGGGTCAGAAATGTAGGCCATCACTGAACACAAGTGGGGGTGTGGGGCACCAGCCCCCGCGGTATGGATCGATGGCGCAAAGGTAAGAGCTTCGCAAAGGATAGGACTTTGTGATGGTGCTTCATGGAGGAAAGTGCTCATGGATCATGGGGTCTCACAAAGAAGCCTCATGAAGAAAAGATGCTCATGGAGCATGGGGTCTCATGAAGCAGCTTCGTGAAGGAAAGATGCTCTCAGTGTATAGGCGCTCGGGGAGCAAAGCGTCTCGTGGAACAAAGCGTCTTGTGGAGAGAATCATCTCAAAGAGCAAAGCCTCTTGTGGAGCAAAGCCTCTCATGGATAAAAGTGTCTCGAGGAGCTAAGCATCTCGCATAGCTAAGCATCTCGCAGAGCAAAGCGTCTCATGGTGCAAAGCTGCTCACATAGCAAAGGCTCTCATATAGCAAAGCCTCATGCAGAGCAAAGCCTCTTGCGGAGCCCTTTGCGAAGGGCATCACTTCATGGAGCTTGGGAGCTCCGCAAAATGGGAGATTGGCCGCCCAAGGGGTGGCGTGACCATCATTATGAAGGGGGGTGAGTTGGGTATTTATAGCTGATGGAGGTCAGAAGAGCGTTCTATGAAGCACAAATGTGTGCCGTGAAGCACAAATGCATGTCGCGAAGCAAATCGCGCTCAACAACTTGAGGGAGTTCCCTCAAGTTTCTCGTAATCACGTTGTCAAAGGTCATCAATATTCATGGTACTCATGGAGGATCTGGTAAAGTTCACCCCAAGAACTTAATAACCACACACGTGACCGTCATCGAGCTTCGCAGTGCTTGTGGAGTCTCCGGTCAAGTTCCCTCAAGTTCTTCGTAATCGCGGAGCTGACCGTCATTGAACATCATATCACTCACGGAGGCTTTGGCCAAGTTCCCTTACTCTGCAATCTTGGAGGGAGCTTCGAGAATTAGATCGACGAACCAGTTTTCCAGTCCAACATCAAATGTACATAATTCCTAATCCATAACTCCGTTCGGGACCTACTACCTATGATCATACCACGATTCACTATGTCATTTTCACCCTTACACCATTGTATTAAACTGAATTTGTATTATAAATTAAAAAAATAATTACAAATTTAATCCCATGTTTGAATCATTTAGTTTTTATTTATTGATATTAAAAATTCCAATGTTACTTGTCTTTAAAATTTCATTGAAGGTGATGGTGATTGGAGGGCACATGATGATGTCTAAAAAAATGGGCCAATCTACGCAGGATCCAAACACACTAGTGGGTTAATCCACACACTTCTACTAGACCGTGCATCCAATTGTTTGGAATTTTTGGGGACTGATCATAAACTCATTGTTCTACATTTCATATGAAGAAACCCAAGAATCATTCAGCCATATTATGGCCTTTCTGACCTGATCTATCCAGAACACCAAATCTACACGGATTCAAAAGTGGTGTGATGTGATCTGTCCAGATCTCGAGATATAGTTGTCCAAATTGTTCCAAAATTTTGGTGGAGACATCCAGTAGGTGGGGATACAACTTTTTTATTTTCTCAAAATCGAGATAATGTTTTTTAGAAATTGAAACACCTGTGACAAGTGGTTTTAATAATTCTTTGTGCTCAAAACCACCTTACCATTTTCCTATAAAATGGAACCTTGGGCTCCTCATTTGAAAGTTTGACCAGGAAGAAAAGCTCTGGTATTTTGGAGACCCAAAGGAGTTCTATCCCTATACATGAATTCTTGGAGTCCCCTATCATCATAGGGGGATCATCAATGAAGAAGGAGTTCCACCCGAGCCTTCTCCTCCACTCGATGGCGAGCTAAACGGTGGAAGATCATTTCGAGTGAGCTACACATACATGGGAGGGAGTTCTGAAACATGATACTCTACTGGTTTTGTGTAATTTTTGAATGGATTATTTTACTTATGTTTTATCTCATCATTCTTCTCCTCTGAGTACATTTCTTGGGTTTGATTTAGTGAGCTGGTTTTCATTTCAACACCGATTGGGTTGAAATTTCAAGTGGGAAACATGAATTCTTCCGATTGGGGAACACAAGGATCCTATTTCTCTCAGACATACAAAATATATTAGTATGATTTGGTATCCTTTAATCTGTTCTTGAATTCCAAACCTTCACAACATGATTTTTGTGTTAAGGATTGGTACATTGTGCAATGTTTAGAGAGGCAAGAGGGGAATCAAGATCTTGACAACCCTCAACCAAAGAATTAATCAAACCATGTGAAATTTTCCGAACAATAAACTATCCAAGATGTTTCATGAACATAAAGTGATCTAATTATCTCATAATTCATAATCCTCAACCTTATTCTATAAACTATTAAACTCTTTAAGTTAAGTTATTTTCTTAAAACTGTTTTCAAAATCACCCCCTTCTTTTAGTAATCTTTATTAAAAATACACACTATAAGCCACCAACGCTCCTTGAGAGATGACCTTGTGTCTGACCTAGACTATAAATCAATTTTTAAATCATAATTAATTTAAATGTCATGACAGCGCGGCCAAATTTTGGCACCATTGTCGAGAAGTGCTTTGATTTTTAGTGCAAGTTTTTTAAAAAATTTGTAAATTTTGTGAATATTTATCTATTTTATACCTCTACCTATCTTTTTTTATTTTGATCAATTTTTTGTGTAGGTTTGGTGCATGATGCGTTCTACTCTAGGAGACTTACAACCTTTCAAACCTGAACCAAAGAGGTCCCTACATCAACGACACCGAGACACATAAGACAACACTTTGAAGGAGGATGCACAAAACATCAACACTCATCTTGATCCTACTACTTCTTGTTATTCTTCGAGAACACTCATAAAAATTAAAATTAACATGAATAAAATGGCTGAAAACAATCTAACACTAATAGAACTAACCTCACCTAATGTTGATATTCTGCCCACATTCATTCAATTAAAAGGTGAGACACCCAATTTTGAAATAAAATCTGGTTTAATTCATCTATTACCAAGATTCCATGGACTTCTTGGAGAGGATACACATAATAACTTAAAAGAATTTCATACTGTTTCATCAACATTAGAACCGGTAAATATGGAAGAGGAACAATTAATGCTTATAGCATTCCCATTTTCTTTGGAAGACACTGTGAAATATTGGTTATATTATTTTAATTACCCAATAAGAGGTTGGGAGGACATGAAACACTTTTTCTTGAAAAATATTTCCCAGCCTCTCGAACTGGAACAATAAGGAAAGAAATTTGTGGGATAAGACAATATCAAGGGGAAATAATTCATGAATATTGGGAATGCTTTAAAAGATTATGTTCAAGTTTCCCACACCACCAAATAAGTGATCAAGTTTAAATACAATATTTTTATGATGGTTTAATACCTATTGGTAGAAATATGATTGATGCTACTATAGGTGGTGCACTATTAGATAAGACCCCAATTGCTGAAAGTACCTTAATCGAGAACATGGCACAAAACACTCAGCAATTTGGTTCAAGTTCTAGCATAACCATTCGAGGTGTTCATGAGGTACAAAGTACTAAATTCGAGAAGAAGGTGGACAAAATGTTTGAAGAGGTAAGTACCCTTATTCGACAACTTGCTCTTTCCAAATGGAAATCCCAATCTTCTCCTCCCATCCATTATTGTATATGTTCTTCTGACACCCACTACTCTAACCAATGTCCTCAATTGAGGGAAAAATCTGAGAGTTGTGAGGCAATAATTCCAGGACGCCCCTATAACCAACCCTATAGGAAAGAACCTTACTATCCATCCAACCCTGGGTGGAAGGAGAACCAAGCCTATACGAAAGGGGGGTATTCAAACCAAACTCAACAAAAATGTAACCAACCAGGGCAGAGTAGTCATCCACCACCACCACCTAGAAATCCTCAACCATCCCAAAGGACTTTCCAACTAACCCCTCCAAAACCCTAGCTTAGCCTAGAAGATATGATGAAAAAAATGGTATCCAACAATATTCAATTCCAACAAACCACTCAAGCATCCATACAAGACCTAAAAACCCAATTAGGTCAACTAGCTAACTTAGTTGGAGAAATTAAAAGTCACGGATCATGTAAACTTCCCTCTCAACCAATAATTAACCCCAGGGATAAAGGAAATGTTTGTGCCATCATCCTTAGGAGTGGAAAAAAAACTATAAAGTAAGTCGAATCCTCAATTAGAGTCATCCCCTCCTGAGGAAACCTCCATCCCAACCATTAAAAATGTTCCAAATGCTGATGAACCTTGTCATGAGAGAAACCCCTCTAAAGGAATGAGTGTGTACATTGATGAGTCACCTAGACCAACCATTCCTCTTCTATTTCCTCAAAAGTCCACCCACCCAGGAAAACAAAAGTAAACTGATCTTGATAAGGAAATATTGGATAATTTTAAGAAAGTACAGGATAACATCCCATTGATTGATGTTGTGAAGAAAATTGCATGGTACTCCAAGTTTCTAAAGGGGATGTGTACACACTGACGATGACTTCGTGGAGTTGAGAAGGTGAGTGTGGGGAGGAATGTTTCACCATTGATAGATCCATCACTTCCCACCATGTAACAATCATCCTAGAACATTCTCAATTCCATGCACCATAGGGGAGTATTATTTTTCTAATGCTATGCTTGATTTAGGTGCCTTTATTAATGTGATGCCTCACTTTATTTAATCTATATTGCAGGTCAGAGAACTGAAGCCCACTGGAATTATTGTTCAACTAGATAACCAGAGTACTTCACACCCCCTCTGTTGTGTTAGAGGATGTTCTTGTGTGGGTCCAAAATTTAATTTTCCTACTGACTTTTATGTTCTTAAAATGGAGGATGATAGGATGAATAGACATGCCCCAATTATATTGGGGAGACCATTCTTGAGAATCAACAAAACCATAATTAATGTCCACAATGGTACATTATATATGGAATTTGGTGGTGACATAGTCCATTTAAACATCATTGATGCCATGAAGCACCCCTCAGAAGAACATTCCTCACTCTCTGTTAATTCAATTGATGTACTCCCTACCCCTGAAAAAATAACATTTCTTTCCCCTGACCCCCTTTCTATGTTTTCTTCACTGATATAAATTCTAGTAAATGATTCATTCATTTATTGTTTTAGTGGTCTAGAAAAGTGTCATGCATGTTCTTTGATTGATGAGTTTTTAAACACTAATGATCCACTGACCATCGATGATACTGCTAAGCTTTTAAAAACTCATTCTTCTATTGAGGATGATAACATTGAGCAGTTAGATGAGATCAGTGACCTCTCACATTCACACACACCCCCATAAATCCAAAATACACTTGAACTGGAAATGAAAAAATTGCCTCAAGATTTAAAATATTCATATCTTGAGAATAGAAAAAAGTATCCCATCATCATTTCTAGTTCACTCCCTCCTGAGAATAAATTGCGACTATTTGAACTGTTGAGGGAGAATAAACAAGATTTGGGGTGGACACTTGCTGAAATTACTTGTATTAGCACATCAATTTGTACAAATCATATTTTGTTAAATGATGAGGCTAAACTAGTGAGGCTTCCACATCGTCGACTGAACCCAAACCTCCTAGAAGTTGTGAAAAATGAGGTAACAAAATTAGTGGCTGCTGGAATCATTTACGCCATCTATGGAAGCCAATGGGCTAGTCCCATTCAAGTAGTTCCTAAAAATACTAGCCTTACAATAATTAAAAATGAAAATAATGAATTGGTTCCCCCTCGTGTACAGAACAGTTGTCGTGTCTGTATATACTATCACTAACTAAACCAACACACGAGGAAGGACCATTTCCCTTTTCCATTCATTGACCAAATGCTAGATAAGCTAGCGGGTATTTCCCACTACTATTTCCTTGATGGGTATTCTGGATACTTTCAGATCCATATTTCCCCTAAGGATCAAGAAAAGACAACCTCTGCTTGCCCATTTGGCACATTTTCCTATAGAAGGATGCCATTTGGTCTGTGAAATGATCCAGGTACTTTCCAACGATGCATGGTTAGTATTTTTTCGGATTACCTTGAGAATTGCATGGAAGTATTCATGGATGATTTCACTATTTATGGTTCTTCTTTTGATGAATGTTCGAGTAGTCTTGGTTCATTCCTACGTCACTGTATTAAAAAGAGTCCTGTATTATATTATGAGAAATGCCATTTCATGGTGCGATAAGGTATAGTTTTGGGGCATGTCATTTTTGGGGATGGAATCTAAGTAGATAAATCAAAATAGATGTCATTTCTTCCTTACCATTACCTAGAAATATATGGGATGTGTGATATTTCCTAGGTCATGTTGGATTTTACCATCGTTTCATTCGTGACTTTAGGAAAATTGCACTCCCCCTCTCTTGATTACTCCCAAAAGAAAAATAATTTGTTTTTGATAAAGAATGTGAGGGTGCTTTTAACATGTTAAAATGGAGATTTTTCCTCACCACCGATAATCCAACCACCTCGGTGGGTTTTACCATTTGAGCTCATGTGTGACGCCTCTAACTATGCAATTGGGGTAGTTTTGTCACAAAGGGTTGACTGAGCTCCACATGTCATAGCCTATGCCTCACGTAACCCTACCCAAGAAAACTACACCACAATTGAAAAATAATTCCTTTCCATTGTGTTTTCATTGAAAAAATTCAGGGCATATCTTTTGGGGTCCAAAGTCATTGTCTTCTCCGACCATGCAGCCCTCCGGTACCTCCTTAAGAAACTGGAAGCCAATCCACGTCTCAATTGCTGGATGCTCCCCCTTCAAGAATTCAATCTAGAAATTAGAGATAAAAAAGAACAGAGAATGTGGTAGCTGACAATATCAGTAGGATTCAACCATCCTCAGACATTGACTCATACCCATGTATTCCCATAAATGAAATGTTTCCTGATGAGCAATTGTACCGAGTGCATGATGTTATTCCTTGGTATGTTAAAATTGTAAATTATTTGGTAGCATCTTGCATTCCTACTGATTTCAACATAAACCAAGTCAGTTGTCTAAAACATGAGCCTCATTGGTATATTTGGGATGACCCCTAACTTTTGCACACATGTAGTGATCAAGTCCTTAGGCATTGTGTTCCCGATCGTGAGTTTCAGTCCATCCTTAGATTTTGCCACCCTCTTGCCTGTGGGTTCCACTTTGGTCCCCAATGGAATGCTCGCAAGGTCCTTGATTCTGGTCTATTTTGTCCAACACTTTTTCGAGATGCCAATGATTTTTGAAAATCTTGTACTCATTGTCAAATAATGGGGAATGTCTCTAAAAGAAATGAAATTCCACAACAACTGTTGCTATTTCATGACATTTTTTATATTTAGGGTATTGAATTTATGGGTTAATTTCCCAATTCCTTTGGAAACTCATACATTCTTCAAGCAGTTGTTTATGTTTCAAAATGGGTTGAGGCACGAGCTACAAGGACTGATGATTCTAAGGTAGTTGTAGAATTTTTTAAAACCCAAATCTTCTGTAGGTTTGGCTTACCTATGTTCATCATCAGTGACCAGGGTTCTCATTTCTGCAACCGAACAATGAAATCACTTTTGCATAGGTATAGGGTCAGTCATTGAGTTTCTACTATATATCATCCACAAATGAATGGTCAAGATGAGGTGTCAAATAGATAGGTAAAACAAATTCTTGAAAAAATGGTTCATCCCAATAGAAAAGATTGAAGTCTTTGACTTGATGATTAATTATGGGCCTACCGTACTGCTTTCAAAACTCCCATTAGAATGTCACCCTATCGTCTTGTGTTTGGAATGATTTTCACCTCCACTTTTTGATTGAGCACTAGGACTACTAGGCCATCAAACAATGAAATTATAATCAATCTGGTGCAGGTGAACAAAAGAAGATGCAGATTCCAGAGCTAGAGGAAATGCGAATAGATGCATATGAAAACTCCAGGATTTATAAAGAGTGAACCATGGCTGCCCACAACCATCTTATCCTTCAGCGTCAGTTCCATATTGAGCAAGATATCCTCCTTTATAATTCATGTCTAAAGTTGTATCCAGGTAAGCATCATTCCTGCTGGTTTGGACCATACAATGTTACTAATTTCTCTCCATTTGGTGTTTTCCAGGTTCAAAATGAAGAAACCAAGAAAACATTCACTGTCAATGGGAAGCGGCTGAAGCACTTCCATGAATCCCTTACAGAGCCCAAAAGGGAGGAACTCCATGTTCAAGAAGCAATCTAGGAATGAAGCTCGCCAGGTTTTATCCTTCCTTTCCACATCCTCTTTTCTTACAGTGATTACATTGCACATTCTAGGTGTGGGGGAATGGGTACATTCCTGGGTTAGATATGAATTTTCATCATTTTCTCTTTTTACCCTTCTTTATGGTATTTTCACTTTTCCAAATCTTGATGTGTTCATTAGGTTTTCCATTTTCTTTCTTCTTTATTCACTTTTTCTCCTTCTTTATTTTATTTTAATTTTTCCCCAGAAAAAATTTCAAAGTTCCATGATTCGGTGACCATAAAGCGGGGAAAGTAAAACTACCATAAAGAATGGTGAAAATGAGTAATTGTATGAATTTAACATCAGGGAGTGATTTTTAGTGAATTGGTTTTCTGTCAATTATATAAATGGTTGTATCACTGTGAAACATTTGAGATGATTGATGTCCCTTGTGTGAATTGTTTTGGGAAAACTGTGTCACTAATGTCTCCATACATTTTTTCACCAAACCACGAAGTATGAATATTTCTTACTTAATATAAGCTAAATATATTTTAGGTTAATATTTTTCATCTTTAAATGATATTTTCATAAGTTTGTTCCTTATCTGATTTGTTTCATTACTGTACCAAATTGACCTATGCGTGTGTACCTAATGTCTGACTATTGTATGCCCTCAAAAAAAATTGTGTCTTGGTAAGGTCAAAAACCACTCCTCCTCAACCTTTTATCTTGTTATAACTATTCAATTTTGTGTCGTGAGGAGATCAAACAAGGGTTGAGAGATGAGTGTGAGATTTGTTCCAAATGCAGCTTCAAAAAAAATATAATAAATTAGGAGAGTAATGAAATGTGAAACATATGGGGATATATAATTCAGGAGCTTATGGTTTGACTTTTGGGAATGCTTAAGTGAGTGGGTTTTGAAATATGATTTCAAAGGATGTAGGACGGGTTTGGTGAAAAATCATTTAAAGCTGAATAATGTTAAAATAACCTATATTTATTTGATAGAAAGTGGAAAGAATAGCATGGAATGGTTTTCACACACACACACTTGGAGAGTTAGTTGAGTGGTTGACTTTTGGATTCCTTTCTCATGTTGGTGTCATGATTCTTTTTGAATTTTATTGTGATTTGATTTATGAGACATCTTCTCCCATTTTCACTAGGAAAAAATCCTTGGTGTGGTTCGTACATTGATCACATTACTTTAGTGAATTAAAATTTCTTCAAATGTTAAATCTTCATGATGTTGGGAATATATATATATATTCAACATATTATTTGGATATGTGACTTTTCCTAGGAGTTCAAATGTTTAGGTGTGGGGGTGTGATCGTACCACAATTCACTGTGTCATTTTCACCGATACATCATTGTATTAAACTGAATTTGTACTGTAAATTCCAAAAATAATAACAAATTTAATTCCATGTTCGATTCATTTATTTTGTTTTTATTGATATTAAAAATTCCAATGTTACTTGTCTTGAAATTTTCATTGAATGTGAAGGTGATTTGGAGGGCCATGATGATGTCCAAGAAAAATGGGCCAAACTACGCAGGATCCAAGCACACCAGTGGTTTAATCCACACACTACTAATAGACCGTTGATCCAATTGGGCTTACATTTTATGGGCTGGTCTGAAACTCATTTTGATACATTTCATATGAATAAATACAAGACTCATTCAGCAATCTTATGGCCTTTTCGACCTGATCTGTACAGAACACCAAATCTGCACAGATTCAAAAGTGGTGTGTTGTGATCTGTCCATATCTCGTGACATTGGTGTCCAAATTGTGTAACACATTTGGTGGAGACATCAAATAGGTGGGGCTACAACTTTTTTATTTTCTCAAAATTGATATGATGTTGGTTGGAGGTTGAAACACCTATGAAAACTGGTTTTAATAATTCTGTGTGCTCAATACCACCTTACCATTTTCCTATAAAATAGAACATTGAGCTCCTCATTTGCAAGTTTGACAAGGAGGAAAAGCTCTAATATTATAGAGACCAAAAGGAGTTCTCTCCTAATACTTGAATTTCTGGAGGCCACAATCATCATAGGGTGATCATCAATGAAGAAGGAGTTCCACCTGAGCCTTCTCCTCCTCGCGATGGTGAGCTAAACGGTGGACGATCATTTCGAGGGAGCTAAACATACTTGGGAGGGGGTTTCAGAACATTATACTCTACTGGTTTTGTGTAATTTTTGTGTGGATTATTTCACTTATGTTTTATCTAATCATGCTTCTCCTCTGAGTTCATTTCTTGGGTTTAATTTAGTGAACCGCTTTTCATTTCAACACCGACTAGGTTGAAATTTCAAGTGGGAAACATGAGTTGTTCCGATTGGGCAACACAAGGATCCTCTTTATACCACACATAAAAAATATATTAGTATGCTTTTGTATCCTTTAATATTTTCTTGAAGTACAAACCTTGAAAACACGATTGTTGTGTTATGGTTTGGTACTTTGTGCAATGTTTAGAGAGGCAAGAGGGGAATCAAGATCTTGACAACCCTCAACCAAAGAATTAAACAAAACCATGTGAAATTTTCAGAACAATGAACTATCCAAGATGTTTAGTGAACTTGAAGTGATATCCTTATCTCATAATTCTTAATCCTTCACCTTATTCTATAAAATATTAAACTCTTTATGTTAAGTTATTTTCTTAAAACTATTTTCAAAGTCACCCCCCTCTTTTAGTAATCTTTATTAAAAATACACACTATAATCCACCAACACTCCTTGAGAGATGACATAGGGTCATTCCTAGACAATAAATAAATGTTTAAATCATAATCAATTTGATGTGTCATGACAGCGCGGTCAACCTACCAAATCAAAACTTGAGAAACTGGCTATGATATTGGATCATGTATGGAAGCATTTGGAATATTTTGGGGATGTGTTTTCTGGATCCAACAATATTCTATCATATCACCCACACTAAAAGGAAAGACCATCCATGATGTGCCTTAAACATTCAGTCAACGATGCATATAAGGCACTCCTAAAATGAATCATCGTCATATAATTCAACCTACTAAGGATATGAAAGTATGATATGTGTCGGCATGATAATAGAGAAGCTTTGAAATATGGATGAAATTGTGCATGGAATCGTACCTCTGTGGCAATATAAATTGATAATACACTGGCCCAAATCTATACAGAATATAAAATGGAATTAATTAATGTGAAAAAAGACTCAATTACCTCTATATACATCTATTCTCAAGCCTAGGTGATACCAACAAGAAAACATGATCCCATAACCTGAACTGTAGAGGTTTTCGATGGAATTAGACATAAGATTTACATTTAGAATGAGTGGTAGATATTATTTTCCTGATTAGTTGAACCTACGCTGAAGTCTCCTGAATGATACAAGGACCTAGTAGCGCTTCCTCTCCTAGATCTAACCAATAGAAGGGTGAATGACATGGCCTACCATATATTTCTTCATAATGATCCATCTGTATCATTTCATGAAAGCTTTTATCAAAGTTTAATTCAATAAGAGTAATATGATTCTCCCAAGAACCATCTAAATTGATGATGCATTATCAGAGGATTTCCTCTAACACCTGTATAGTCCATTCTTCATGTACATTGGTTTGAGGTTGAAATGATGTGCTTAGAGGCACCTGTGTACCCATAGAACTTTGTAACCCATTCCATAACCTCATTTTAAAATGAGCATCACTATCTGAAATGATATTTTTAGGGACATTATGTAGATTTATGATCTCATGTACATACAATCTTACCATATCATTAACCAATAAAGTATCTCAAATGGGAAGGATGTGGGATAATTACTTCAATGGATCCACACCAACCCAAACTGCATCACTACCTCAAGGTGACCTCGTAAATTGAATGAGAAATCCATCACAACATCATCCAATTTCCATTCCAGTACTAGTAATTCATGTATAAATATATTCGGTTGTTGTAGTTATTCCATTACATACTGACTTGTGGAACACATAAAGATAAAACATGTTATCTAACACATCATCGTTGGCCACAAATACCATCATATCATATCATGATACGTCTTGGAGATACTTGGGTGAACGACCCAACATGAATAATTAAACTCATATATCATCTATATCATATTTGTGGGAACCTAGATACAACCAAGTATACTCAAGATGTCATCATCATCGATAGTCCAATCCAGAGGTGGGTCCTCACCTAAAATAACCTCCCATAGGACCATGCTCCTAGGATCTGAGAATAACATCATCTTCACCTTCTCCAAAAGTTAAGAGCTCACCAATAGTGATACAAGTAAATACTACCCATGATGGTCCTGAACCTCAATGTGCATCTTATAAAATAAATCCATAAGCTTCCATTCTCTACGATCCTCATTAACTACATGTGTTTCAGTCCTCCTACTCATTTCATCAAAAATAGAAATGCATTTCCCAGGCATATAGGCTAGCTCAAATTCAAAGGAATGTAGATATTAAATCCATATTTACTTCCTACTATTCAAGTCATGCTGTAAAAATATATATTTGAGGCTCTTTTGGTCCATATACACCCTAATATTCTCACCCATCAGATAGTATCTCCAACATTGTATGGCATGAACAACTACTACTAGATAGAGGTCATGCATCTGGTAGTTTCTCTCCTGAGGATTCAAATTCCATGATCAGTACACCACTAATCTACCCTCCAACATCACTACTTATCCTAGGATAATTCCTAATACAGCAAAAAACCCTGTATAACCTCTAATAATATCTAAAAGAATCAGAATAGGTGCTAAAACGATCCTTTCATTCAGTTCTTGAAAGCCTTTTTCACTCTTCTGACCACATGAACTTGAAAACATTCTTTATATGAATAGTAATATGTGATGCAAGGAATTATAAGTCCTGTATAAAACAAATGTAATATCCATCCATCCCTAAGAAACCTTGTATTTAAAACACATTCTTGGGATGCTCTTAGAAAACCACAACACCCCTGTTCTTTGGGTGAACAGATACTTCTAATTATAATATATTATGATCTAATAAGTGAACATTTATTATCCCAAAGTGGCACATAGAATGTTTGGAATAAAGATGATGATCTCTTAGTGTTCTTAGAATGATCTCAATATTTTGAACACGGTTACTACAATAATGGGAATATAATAAGATGTCATCCAAAATACAATAAAAAAAAGGAATCTAGATAGCTTTATTACACCATATTCATTAAATTAATGAAAATTGATGGTGTGTTCATAAGAATGAATGGAATAAAGAGATAATCATACAGATCATACCCACTACAAAAATTTGTATGAGGTATGTTTGAAGGCCTGACTCACAGTTGATGATAGCCCAATCTCAGGTCAACATTTGTGAATGACCTATCTCCGTAGAGATATTAAAAGCGATAATTTATTTGAGGTAGTGGTTATTGGTTCTTAACCATAAATGGTTCAACCATCATCAATCTATACATAGATGAAGGGTTCTATTTGAAATATTAGTAAAAAATATGGGTGGACCCGAAGAAGAAGTACTTGGTAGGATAAAGCCTTTAGATTCCAAATCCTCCAAATATATCTTGAGCTATTGGAGCTTAGTTGGTGCTATATTTTATAGAGGAATAGACATTAGAGATTATCTTAAAACATGATTGATCATGAACTGTACCTCTCTCCTAATATGTTAGCTAAAAAATCATCATGAATGTAATCACATAAGTGATATTATATTGGAGAAAATTCAATATGAGGCAAGACACACTCTTCAATAAAAAATAGAAATCTAGGACATCACTATTCTTATCCTATGATTTCTTAGTCTAGATCTACTATAATAGACATACCACTCACCATTGTGAAGATAACTACATCCTAATGGTTATATAAAAAACACCCTATAGTGATAAAAGTCCACAAAGTCATGGTATGGAACCCAAAATTCCATCCCAATAATTTAATTTAAACCCACCATAGTCGAGGACAAAGAGGTTGCATAAGAAGGGGTAACTAAATACCTCAAGGGGGTAGTCCCTACATTGGTGTATTCCATTGAAACGTATACTAAAAGGCATATCATGTCTCATAACGCCACTCGGAAACTAAACATCGAGCCCAAGGATCGCCACAATAAGCTCAAATGTGATGAAATGTGATTCACCTATATTGAATAAGGAAGAAATGATAGAAGAGGCTACTAGAATAATACCTCATATAGTAGATGTCCCAACAACCTACTCCTATGTTCTAGGCTACACTGAATTGATATGTCCTGATCTATGGCCCTATGTTTCACCCTGACTATACACCCACACAGAATAGAAGGGAAGGTCATATAAATTCACTGAATGTGACCCAATCTACCATAACCTTTGAACTCGATAGGGTCATTGGGACACTAGGTCATCTTATGCCCAGGATTCTGACACTAGTGTCACACCACATAACTTTCAGTGGGTTTCACCTTGATACCTCTTCTCATGCATGTAGTCTCAAAGTTTCTCGTTCAACCACTAGTTGAACCACTACCCTATCTAGTTTCTAAATCCCCTTGGATCAAACCATCTACTTCCCTCAGGTTCCTCTTTTTGATAAGGGTCTCATTCAATATATTACATATGGTATTAAATCATAAAACTTTCACCTATGAATTCATATGATGCATTATCCCATCCTCAAATCATCATGATTTCATATGATTATTACTTGTATAGATAATCACAAAGTGATAAAGCTCTATAAAATGATCTAAATAGTCCATAACTATCATAGAATCCCACAGTAGGTTTATGAACTCTATGGAATGATCAGACCTTAGGGTATTAGAGAATAAATAGTCAAAGAAGATCAACTAGAAATCCCTCTAAGTCACTTCCCAATATAGACCAACCTACTTCATCATATCCAACTCGAATTTAGAGGGTCCTTGAAGCATAAATGTAGATAGTTTCACTCTCCTATTCGGAGGTGTCTTAATATTCTTGAATATATAAATAATGGCCTGAAACACTAGTTATGTATCCTGTGGTCCACCATCCCTTGAAAATATGGGTAGATAATATTGTTGGAACTCCCAAGTCAACTCTCCCATAGAAGGTACAGTGCGTAGATCTCCTTGTATCATCTGCATAAACCGTAGGAAATCTCCTTGAAACAAAGTATCATCGCCACATCGGGAATAAAAGGGGATCCATATGTGGAACCAATAGTGGTATGACAGCTAGATCAGGGCACACTGCCTTCTGATCAATTCATCATCACCCTCCAGGTGTATGATCAAAGGGATTCATGGTGAAATTTCTATAAAAATTTCAAACACTTGCCTCATATAGGATTTGATAATGAAATAAGACACATATGTTAGAATAGAGTATGTACAAAGCCTTTTGATGTTATTTCCACACCCCTTTACAAACTCAATGAGTCATGTCTTAGTTATATGAATATTTATACAGAACATAAGAGACACTACATACTTCCAACTATTAAGGCCAGGTCTGTTTGAAGCTCTATGATTTTAAATTTCAATTTTCTTTAAATACATATTTGTATTACTTATCTCTTTAAATAGTTGATTCAAATGATTCACAAATTCTGATCCATATTGGCCCATAGAGCTTATGATCTGAAATGTGAAATCCACCTAACCCATACCATAACATGTTCTGGTCCTTATAACCAATGGTCTATAAATCAATGTTCCATAGTTGAAGGCCTAGGGTTTATGCAACATCCTAAGCAGAAAAAATTGTTTAGGTTATGGCATGAACTCTAAGTACCAACTATTTTTTCTAAATTTCTTGAAAAAAATATTAGATGCTAACAATTATAGTTATAGAAATCAAACAAATCATTTCAATCACAGTCAATGAAAATGACACAATGCCTCTATATGGCTTGGAATATGCATGGAATGTGAATTTCCTACAAGGTTCTTAAAATAATACATGATCAATGATTCATTTACATCATATCAATAGGACAATGATAAAAAGTAACCTCAATCATAATAATGTTAACATCATAATTTCAGTGAGTCACCCAACAGTGGAATCGAATCCACTGTAATAAGCAAAATAAAGAGAAAATTAATTCCCATTCAAGGAAATTTGGATTTCCCCATACATGGGTTAACTACACCAAATAACAACATATTACTAAAATTCATAACCTTACCAATATCCTCTTTATTTTCTCAAAATATTAATTCATTAAATGAAAAATAAACAGCTCTAATTTCAATTTGTGACGTTCTGGACCTGGGTGCTACTCAGAGGTGCCCCGAGCCCGGTTGGTCACATGGCCTCAAGAGAATCTCCATGAATGTCATAGGATATCGACTAGTAGTGGGGACTAATGTGTATCCATGGGGAGATTATTCCCTCATTACTATATTGTATCACAACTGATATAATAATAATGGGTAAATAGAAGAAACAATATAACAATGAATAAATAGTAGAAATAGACCCTATGATTACAGGACCAGTAACCCAACATAACGGAAGCATATAAAAAATTAGAACCTAAAAATAATATATTCAAAATAAGTAAGAAAATCATATACCATTGATGAAAACATTATGTGTATCAATACTAGTAAAACATGTATACATAGAAATATGAATTCAATACAGAATAAGATATAAAAAAGGTATAAAAGGCCAAAATATATCCAAGAATACTAAGTTATTGCCTAGACATAAACTACCAAGCTCCCATATTGATTAATACAAGGAGAATGTTTCAGTAAGTGGATGTTTCCTCTTATCTAAACCTACAAGAATATAGTCTTCTCAGGTACCATTAGCAGCCCGGATAGGGTGTGACATAAATTCAATAGGCCACTTCCAATGACATCTATAAATATTCATTCATGTATATTTCAAGGTAGTGTGGTGATATAATAATGAAAAGTAGTAATAATAACTTTTAATGGGTCATATCTTGATCCTAATGGAAAACTAGACTGACACTACCTTCTTCAGCCCTAGACAGAATATCTTTGAACGGGTATCAAGGGAAAAAATTCCCAATATCACAAGAGTATGGGATGCCATGCCCAATATCATAGTATTAGGGGACTCCATTCCCCATGTCATTGTTGTATAGATTCCTTATATCATAGAACGGGGATACTATTATTAGTATCACAAAATAAGGACATCATGCCCAATATCACAGAATAGGGATACCATGCCTAGTATCATAGTAAGGGTCATCATGCCTATATATATCTTTTATAAGGGTCTCCAATCACATATCACATTTATAAATGGTCTCCATACTTGTATGATATTTATAATGTGTTTCAATTCATGTATCAAATTTATAAATGGTATTCATACCCGTATCACACTTATAAAAGGCTCTCCATGCCTGTATCACATTTATAAAGGGTCACCATGCCCGTATATGACAATAGTAGAAGGGTCTCCATGCCTGTATATATACAACATGAATAGTGGTCATCATGTCCATTTATCATAATTATCAAGGGTCTCTATGACCATTTTCATAAGATATAAGAAGTTATCAAGGATTTAGGTATTGACAAGAGTTAATTTATAACTATTTTATATTGAATATTAACAAGTGTGTAACAATCATTTAGTTTAAGCGAGTGAAGTGGGATCACCACTCAATCCTAAATAATTTATTTATAATTATCACAATTTAAATACATGAATGAACCATTTAATAGATGGTTTTGGTCATTTTTCTATTTAAAATGTCAAGGCACACCTCAAGGGTTGAAATTGGATGATGGGGTCCTAACACAACATGTATTCAGTAACACTATTTTATTCTTATCGAATACATTTTGTTAAATAATATTTAAGTGTATTTTTAGAGAAATGCTCAAAAAATACAACATGTGGTAGAACGAAACCAGTTATAAAACACCAATACTATAGGGATAAATAGTAGACTAACTACTAAACCATATAAGAGTCTCATAATCTAGTATCAGCCTTTACATTATCATAAATCATTAGAAATACATTGAAAAAATATACACCCTGAAAATAAAATATAAAATTCTATACATAAATAGTACAACAGATTAGAAGAAGAATGATAAAGGGGGAAAATAACTGAAGCACATACCAGTGTACTTCATACATGATAGACGGATCTAGAATCAGCTGTCAGATAGAGAACTGGGAGAAAATCCTAGCTGAGGGATCCTTAGGGTTCTCCTTTGCAAGAGATAAGGGAGGGGCGAGATTCTATTTGAAAATGATGACCCTTCCTATTTTATTTTAAAAACACTACTAGGTCATTTACATGGAATGTAACTAACGTACATGTTTTATAATGCTTAGGGTTTACATCCTTAGAAAAAAACCCTTACATAGCATGAATGTGCCTATCATGGACATTACACTTCATTTATTGGATACATGTCATGCATTCTAATCACATAGAATTTAATTGGCTTGTAGCCAAGCTACAACCCTCATGATTTTTCCATTACAAAAAATTCCCAACCTTTCTATGGCCTAGATTGAGGGTCTAATAAAAAAACAGAACATTACAAGAGATTAATGTGGAAATATAAATAATATATATATTAGTGAAAAACTACCATCTTACAGTGTGAATTTTTAATCTATAGTGGTAATTTTTTTAAGAGACATGGTTGTGTCCTGATGCATAATTATCATTTAATTTCATATGCATAACGTTAATTAAAATTTCATGAGTTAAATTATCCTGCACCTGATTTGAAATTGTTAGTTGTAGTTTTTTAATTAAAAAAATACAACGGCATTATTTAAATGGATAGAAGTGTGAAATATATAATGGTAATAAAAATTTGAAGGGAATATTCACTCAAAAAGAGTTAAACATGAGTTATAGAAGATGGATTGAACTGATTAAGGATTATTACTACCCAATTAATTATTATCTTGTAAAAGAAAACATTGTATCTGATGATTTGTGTTATAAAAATAATGACACATTAAAAATGTTACATTTATAACATGATAATTTAGTTAATGATATGTTGAATTTTGGACTAGAATTTTTGGATTCAGTAACTACCTCTATTTTGTTTAAGGATTCAATATAATTATCTCTATAAAAAGAGTTAAGCATGTTAAAAAGCTGGACCACGATTTATAATAAAAGGTATAATTGGTTAAGAAGGGTAATCTTATTGTATTTAATGTGGAACAATAATGTGTTTAGATATTTTAAAATAGATTTTGAATTCCTTGGGATTTCTAGTTGAAGATAGGATTGTTTAGTATTGCTCATAGTTCCCCATTTTCCATTCCTTATGATAGCACTAATATTTACAGTTACCTTTGGATGTATTAGTGGTGGGATGGAATGAAATAAATATTTCTAAATTTATCTTCAAATACTTTACTTTTCAATAGGTTACTTTAGAATGAAAATTAAAAAAGTTACACTTCCTCTTTTTCCAGTTCTAGAGCAGAAATGGGAAAATATATCCACGGATTTCATAATGGGATTGCCAAATAATTCTCAACGAAACACTGTAATTTGAGTTATTTTTGGTCAATTAACTAAATATATTCATTTAATTCCCAATTGAGAAATAATTTATTTGGATTATATTTCTTGAATGTGGCTTAAGGAAATTGTTGAATTACATGAAGTTCATCTCTCCATCATATATGGAAGTGATCTATGGTTCAATTCAAATTTTTGGAAAGGATTTTAAATGTCATGGGTAAAAAAATTAAATTTTAGTATAACTTTTCATCCTCAATTAGATAGACAGCATGAATGAATAATTCATACCGTGGAAGACATGATTTTTTATTGTGCAATGATTTACTAGGGAATTTGGGATTAACATCTTCCTTTGGTATATTTTTCTTATAATAACAGTTTCATTCAAGTATATCGATGGATCCTTTTAAGGAATTATATTGAAAACGACATTGGACTATAGATTTTTGGGATGAAGTGGGAGAAAGGAATAATATCAGACTCTAGATGTTATAATAAATGGATAAAAAGGTGAAGATGGTTCAACAATTCATGAGGATGACTCAATGTTTGTATAATCATTATGGGGGTAATTGAAGAAAGGATCCTTCTTTCATGGTAGGTGATCATGTTTTTATTAAAGTATCTACATGGAAAAGTGTTATGCGTTTTGGTAAAAAAATTAAATCTATGTCCATGTAACTTTGGACCATATGAAATCATATAGAAAGATGGACTACTATCCCACCAAGTGTCTTCTCCTCGGAGTTTTTCCAAAACACACAATGTTTTTCAGGTCTAGATGTTAATAAAATATGTTCCAGATTAATCTCAAGTTTTAAGACATGAAGTAGTTCAGTTAGAATATAACCTTTATTAGGATGATAAATTTGTTTATATTGTTGACCATAGGTATAATGTGTTACATAACAAGGTAATTCACTAGGTTATGGTTTTGTTGAAAAAACCATATGGTTGAATAAATAACATGAGATTCTAGAAATTCTATGAGGGAAAGAAATACACACCTATTTAATAAGTGAATAAAATAACAAGGATGAAATTTCCAAAAGGGGTGAATAATGTAAAAATCTAGGTAATGTCAATATAAATAATTTTAATGTCTAATTACTATTATTTTTTATATATTATAGAGTTATATTCCTTATAAAAATATTTTCTAATTTTTTAGTTGAATGTAAATAAGATTTAATTCTACGTAGATTTTCATTTTTTGTATTGTTTTATCAGAATTTATAAATTATAGAATTTTAATTTTTCAAAAAGAATATATTTTTTGAAATCATAAGTTTAAGATCTTCTTAAGATGATTTTTTTTTATTTTTTGGAAATATTTTTTTAGTGAATATTGAAAAATACTGATTTTGTTATCGAAAATTTTATTTCATTTCAAGTATTTAAAATGAAAAAATATAGTTTTTTATGTGTTTAATTTTTTTTTGTTAATTTTCATTTAATAGAATGTAATTATTTTATTTAATGAAATTTTATACTTGAAGTTAGTATAAAAATATTTTTACATTAAAATCGATTTTTTTCTGAAAATTATTATCATCACGTTTTTTTGATTTAATTTTAAATTAAATTATACCACTTAAATGAATTTAATATTTAAAAATGGATTCAATATTTTTAATTATTTTTTAAACATTTTATAAATTGGTTCCTTTGATATTTGGCGAATATGAATAATAATCCTCCTAATTTTTATTAACATGGTAAAGGGTAAATCTAGTAATTAATGTTAAAAATAAAATGATAAGGACTATAAAACAACCCTAAAACGTGACTAAATTTTATTAGATGATAATATTTCATAAATAATAATCCAAATGTCTTATATATGGTCTTTTTTTGTTTTTGGATGTGATTATGATTTGATAATGTTTTATGAAAGTAAAAGTAAAAAATGTTACACTCTTGTTTTTAATAACTACAATATTTTTAACATTTGAATAAATATAGGATATGTTTGAATATAAATAGTTTTTTGAAATATAAATGATCTATATTCTTCATTTAAATCCATTTTAATTTTTTTTAAGAAATATTTACCTTAACTTCTTGCACAATGTTCACGTAGTAATTATTCAATTAATTGAACAATCAAATAAATGGTATTAAAAATATTAAAAGAAATATATTTTGAGATAATAAATGTTATACATGAATTTTATTGATTAATATAATAGGTTAGATCTGTATTAAAATATTTGGTTCAAATTTCATTTTTTTTCTTTATGTAATTAAATTAAATGTAATGAATATATCTAAAAATTAGCATTAATGATATTTTATAACAAATAATATTTTATTAATTGATATAAAATTTCTAAGAATATTATATTGAGCCAAGGAATTTTTATGTGGTATTTAATATAGTCCATTGACCATTACTGTTCCATTTTTGACATTTATATTTATTATTGTGACTCTCAAATGTTAAAAAACCTTGTTGTCATGGTAAGTGTGAAAAAAGTATAATAAATGGTTATATAAAAAATTTAAGGCCGAAATTTGATCCAAACTTGATTAGATTTTATTTTATTATTGTATTTTGACTCATCCTCATCTTATCTTTTAATATTATTCATTTCATTCCATTTAGACATCAAAATTAATTTATATCAATTTAATATTTTAACAAATTTCATAATTTCCCCACCCCTCTCTTATAAATTAGATCATATTCTTCTCATTTTATGGCACTTTAAAAAACTTTTATTTTTGACAATATGTAATCAAATAATTTTCTTAAATCCCCACTCACATCATAGAGGATTTTTTTATTATAAAACCAACCTTGAAAATATTTTTTGTAAATCATAATTGATTTTTCGAAGAAGACGTATCATTATTAACTGGGTGTTTTTGTTTTATTTCTTCTTACAACTCTTTCAATTATTATTTAACCATGATGAAATAATATCATAAGTATCTTTAATATTCTTAAGTGTTGTTATATTAATGGAACAACCAATATCTATCTTATTTTCCATCACTGTCTCTCACAACTGGTTATAATGATGGAATTAATGTATATATATTATATTCATGACATATTTATCATTATTAAAGGATTATATGTCATTTACTTTATTACATTTCCATTCCCTGAAAAATGATAACGTCTGTAAGTCATACATGTGTACTACCACCTCCACTAATTGATGAGATTCTCTTTTCATCACCACATCACATGGATGATATATAGGTATATTTAAAAAATTAATATGGTATTTATTATATAATGATCACTCTATAAAAATAAAATAATAATTAAATTATTTCCATTATGATCTTTGAAAAATGAAAATGAGACTCATGCGTACATATGACCTACTATCTCCATAATTGTAATGTAGTTCATTTTTCATTACCAAATATCATGATTGATATTAAAATTATAATTTCTACATAAAAATTATAATTATGATATTATTATTATTCTATAGATGATGTAATAATGATCTCTTTGACCATAGTCAACCTACCAAATTCATTTTTGACTTTTGAACTGAATATCATCAAAAATTATAACATAAACATAAATGATTATGTAATTGTATATAAAATTTTAATAAATTAATTAAAGGGAATAATAAACTTGAAAAAGGTTATGAAGTAAGTAAATGATTAATATGAATTTATTATTTAGGAAGATAAAGAGAATATGTGATGAGTTGGACTCGAGGAAAGGGAAACTTTCACTAAAAACCAAAATTTAAATTTTATAATGATTTATTTTCAAAAAAATTATATTCCATGTACATGTATTTAAAATTATTATTTTGATGTATTTATATACACATAAAATAACAATATAGGGAATTTTTTATCGAATTTATTCAAATTTGTTTCGAAAAATAATCTTTTTACAATTTTTTTGACTTTCATTAAAAAAAAGAAATAATGTTTTATTTTAATGTATACAACAATAATGAATTTTCCTACCATTTTAACCAATACTTTATGTTTTGAGTCATTTGAAAGATTTCATATTTTTTTTAAAGAAACCATATTTACATTTTTCATGGTATTTGGGTTTTGAAAATTGGGTTTTAAAAGAAGAAGTGTATTTTGAAATATGAAATTGTTTTTCACATGGGTTTAAAAGAATTTTTAAGGGTTTTATTCTGGAGAAGGACCTTGAAACTTTTTTATGAAGGGTTGATCCCTATTATAGCTCATGGGAGATCCTAATACAAATTATATTAAGGGTTCTGCACAATTATAAAACACGGATGAGCATGATATTTCTTATATGAAGGGTACACCTAGATAGAACATGAATTCATTGGGTAGTGATTATGTTATCTAGAAAATTATACTAGAAGTCAACCATATTATTATTCCAATTGTAAGGGTTTTTGAGGATTATATGATCACGATATCAGAAGGAACCTATATGACTTTTTTATTCTTTATAATGAGTTTTCCTGGAAATCACATGATTTCAAAAGATAATATAATGATATTTTTAAAGCAAAAATGATGTTATTTTTTGGATAAAAGTTATATATTTATGAGTTGATTTTTCATGGGTTTTAATGTTTTTCACTAGAATAACAAATTTATTATTTTCTACATCCCTTAATAGGTTTTTTTTCATTCCATATTTTAAAATGTCATTGATAAGGGTTTATGGATGAGAATTGATAAGGATGAGGTCAAGATCAAATTTTTGAAGATATGTAATGAAAAGAAAAAATGATTCTTTTTAAATTATATGTTTTATGGAAAAAATGGTTACATAGTATATGTTTTCAATTTATAATATATGGATTTGTTGTTTAAGAGTTATGACCTAACTCTCTAAAAAGTTAAACCTTACAGATCCTTATAAATAAAATATATTGAATTATTTTTTAAAATCATGAGAATATGTAATGTCTAAGGTCAGTCCTTACAAGAAAAATTAGAAATGTATTTAGATTTATAAATGAGAAAATTGGTATAAAAATAAAATATGGAAAAGAAGGATAATTAATCATAAAAAATGATGAGAATTATTCTTAACATAGTTTAATTTTCATGAACTAACAGAACTCATCGGTAAGGAATATTAAAATCAAAATTGATTTTATAAGATATAAATATGGATTACCATATGAAATGGAAGAAGAAGCTCAAGTAGAAACATTATAACTAAACACAATGATTAAATTATAAAATACGATTACATTTTAAGTAATACTTCCATCATATCCCATAGAATGGATGAGAATTAAAAGATGTGAATATTTCAAGTTCAATAATAATTTATGAATTTATATGTTAAGGGGTAGTAGTTACAATATAAAAATGAATATAGGTGTGTAATATCAAAGAATTCCTCAAAGAAGGGTGATTTAGGTGATATACTAACCTAATTTCCCTATGTATTTAAATACACCTATAGCTACTGCATAAAAAATATTAATATCTTACTTACCTATTTTAGAACCCTTTTCACATCCATAACCTTTTATATACTACATGCGTAATGGTAACCTTGAATGATATTATAGTTGGGTATTCACAATATAAAGATAGAAAATAAAGAAATGATTTCAGTATCATGGTGGGTTTATAAAGGGATTATGTTTTAGACTATAATATATAAACATAATGGACTGGGTGGGGGGGGGTAAATAATCCATAAAAAATTTTAATACAAATAATAAATCATAGTTATAATATTGAATAAATCATAACTGTAGTGTTTTGTTCATAATGTAATACAATGGAAATAAAATATATACACAATATTTTTATTATAGTTAGGATCACTAAAATAATACTTCGTTCTTCAATATTATCTAATTAGTGAGAAGATCAACACCCACTACGAAACCTCACTTTCTATGGTGTGATAAACTGTTTATAGAAACTACCTTTTACAATACATAGAGGGAAAAAATTTTATGTCTCTTTATAGGATTCACAACCTTATCTGACCTAAATTTTATTTTGGAGTCACAACCCAAAGAAATTCCATTTATTTGGTTTAATAACCAATATGAAAAATTCTTTTCATTGGTAGAATCATAAACTAAAACTTAAATTACAAACAAATTGTTGAAAATATAACATGGTGAAAGCATGAACACAGTGGAATTCATCAGGGAGAAGAATATATGAAAGTATATGTAGCTCATGGACCTTTGTTCACTTTAGAAAAAATGAATTAATGATTTAATTTTATTCATCATAAAAGCATTGAAATAATAGTTTTAGAATATCTCAGTTGAGTATGAAAAAAACTGTTTTTTATCTCATTTGTTATATAATATATTGTGACCCAAAAATATTTTTACAAAATAAATGTCAATGATCATCTAGATCAATCATTTTATTCCTATTTAAAGGGAGTTTTTGAAACTCATAACTGTTATAAAATTTTTAGAAATATTTAAAATATGGAAATATTTCATTAGCTTTTTAAATATTGCGTGAATAACAAGAATAACTTTGGAACACTCTAATTTACACATTAATCTCATTAACACAACTTCTAATAAATTATTACGTATATATATATTTTTTCAAATAAATAAAAGGACATTAAAATAAACCAAAAACATGTAGTAATTAAATGGTAGAAATATATAAAAATAGACAATATAATAAATAATCTTAAACTTATTATTTTCATAATCATTTTTCATAATATTTATCCATTAATAAATTTCCAATATATTCATTAGGTTATATATTTATTATAAAATGAAATCAAATAATTTTAATAATTTTAATAAACATTTAGTTAATTAAAATATATTTTTTCTTAAAATAAATGATGTAACGAAATGAACATAAGTGCCGAGTGACCATGAGGTATAAGACTTATGGTCGGATAACCTTTCGTTCCATAAAATCATGTAGTTGACATACTGTCTATGTGAAAAATTAGACATGTGGTCACTTAAGTTACTATAACAAGCATGGTCATTTTATATTTCAATCTGTAGTCACTAACTTAAGGTAGCTTAAAAATAACTCATACAATCACTTGAAAATAACTCATGAGATCACTTGATAAATCATCATGGTAGTTCTTTTTGTGGTCACATGAAATATACTCATGGTAGGTTTTCATTCAATTGACTATGTATTAATCGAATATATAGAAATGGGTTTCATCGAAATAGGTTGTGTCGATATCAGCTATGTAGAAATCATCTACATTGAAATTATATATGTGATTGAAATGACTATATAGTTATTCCCAAAATGCAAATATTATTTAGCTATGTGTATCTTCACTAAAACACATATGTGATTTAGCTATGTGACTTAATCCAACTACATAAATGAAATCATTTACATGGATTAGGAAAATTGTAGACTTTAATCAAATAATTGCAGAACTTCTTTTAGGACTTTTTAAATACCTCACCACTACTTAAAGATGTAGTAGACCATGAATATGAATTATATAATTATAACATTACAAATTATTAAACATATATTTTTAAAAAATTAAAACACATTAAATATAGAATATATTAAAATTTAAAAAAAAAATTATAAAACAAATAAACAAGAGGATATTATAATTTAGAAAAACATACTAATAAAATATTAACACCCATCATTAAATATTAAAAATCATATTTTTTTTAAATTAAAAAATCAAACATTTAATTTTAAAAAGTTTTAAAAAAATCTACCCCTTTTTGAAATTTATAAAAAAGTAAAAAATATAATTATCCAAATAATTCTCCCCCTTAAATAATAAATAGTTACAAATACCCAATTTTAAAAAAAATAAGAAGTTTTATAAACAAATTATTAGAAAATTATATTGAAATTCATAAGTATACTCGAACATAAATGCACACATAATTTTTTTTAGATGTGACATGTATAACAAAATTTAATAGAATTATAAATTAAGTATTTAATATCATCTAATAAATTTTATATTATGTTAAACATAAAAAAATTATATGATTTTTTTATTAGAATATAGAAAAACACTTATATGTGAGAAAATATTTAAGATAATTAGTAATTCCTTAATAAAATGAAGAATTTTTTTTGAAAATTGAATAATTAGTAATAGCACTCATTAAAGTAGTTATCTAAATATGTAAAAAAAATTGTACCCAGCATTAATAATAATTAGTTATATAAAATAAAATATTATTATTCTAACATACCAAGTTAAATATGCTTTTAAAATACAAATTTCAAACTACATTTTTTCAAATATTATATAATCTAATGGCTTAGTGAATATGTTAGAATGTTTTTTTAGTTGGAAAATATTAACTAATATCTCATTTATTTACATGATCCCTTATGAAATGAAATCTAACATCTATATTTTTTGTTTTAAAGTGTTTATATGTATTTATAAAAATATAAACAATAATAGAATTGTCCAAAAAATTGGAATTTTATCGAAACTAATTTTGAAATCACATAAAAAATGCTCAATCAAAATACTTTGTGAATAATAACTAATAGAAACAACATAATTAGGCTCATTTTTATATAATTCAACTAATAGTTATTTCTTAGAACACAGTGAAATTAAATTCATATTATGAAAATAACACACACCTAATGCGATTTTTTCTATCAATCTTATAACCACCAAAATCAATGTTAGAATATAATAATAAATCAGAAAAATTCATCTTTTAATAATGTAAAATAGTATTAATATAACCTTTATTATATATAATGACTATATTAATAGCTTTAATATTACTTTCCTTTTGATTTGATTGAAATATAAAATGTAGAAAAATTGAAAACATTATAACTGATCTTGATAAAATCAAATATAATTAGCTTCAAATCAAGCCCCTATAAGGATTAAGATCAACACACTTTATGGAATCAACCAAATCTAATTTGGAATTTTTACAAAGTGCTTTCTTAATAGAATTTCATGAATCAAGGACAAATTTTTTACTAATTTCCTTAATATAAATCAATTGATTTAAGAAAATAAAATCTTTTATTTGGATAATTTGTAAGCCAAGAAAAAATTCCAATTATCTCATTAAGATTATATCAATGTCCATGGTAATTAATTTAGAAAAATCATTACAAGGTAAATCATTTGTCGTACCAAATATTATATCATCAACATATATATATAAAATAAATATATCTTTGAAACTTTCTTCATAAACAAGGTTGGATCAACTTTTCCTTTTGAAAAGTAATTTTGTTGTAAAAATTGATTTAGTCTCTCATACTATTCTCTAAGAGATTTTTTAAATACATACAAGGCTTAATTATGTTTATAAACATGATTTGAAAATTTTTCATTTTCAAATCTAGGGGTTTTTTGAAAAATACATGATCTGAAATTATTCCATTTAAAATTATGCTTTTTAAATCCATTTATAATAATTAAATATTTTAAAATAATAAAATGATAATAGAATATATCCTAGAAACATGTGAAAAAATCATTAAATTCAATTTCTTATTCCTTAGAATAACCTTGATCCTCTAGTCTTTCTTTATTATTTTCAATGTTTCCATCTTCATGATGTTTATTATGAAAAATCCACATAGTTCCTATTATATATTTTTCTTTTACCAATTCAGCCAAAGTATATAATTTATTTATTTCAAGTTGATTTAATTCCCCATGAATAACATTGATCTTCTTTGAATAATTTAATGGATAATCAATATTAACATGTATAAAATCAGTTAATAATGCATAATTACAACATTAATTTTAAACTCATTTCCATTTTTGTTATCTAGATTTAATATTTTTAATTAATTTATCAAGTAGATGATATTTATGATTTGTACACTCTTTAAGATCGTTTTAAGAAGATATTTTCTCCTACTGAACTGATGAATTATCATCATCTTCCACGTTATCATTACCAAAATTAAATTCTATGAATTAATCATTATCATTATTTAAATTTGAACTGTTCTTGTTATAGTTATTTTCATTAAATTTAACCTGAATAGGCTCTTCAATAACTAAATTTATCCTATTTAGATGTCTATATGCCTTAATAGTATTAGAATAACCTAAATATATTCTTTATAACTTTTAGAATAAAACTTGTCTAAATTGTCTTTTTTATTTAGAATAAAAAAAAGCAATAAACACCCTAATATATCAAATTTTAGGTTTAAATAATTTCAAATATTCATAAGGGGTTTTTTTAAGAATGGTCCAATAAAAATACAATTTAAAAAATGAAAATATATATTAACTGATTTGAACGAAAAATATTAATGCAAATTAAACTCAAGAAGCCTTGATCTATCCATTTCTTTAATTAACCCATTTTTTCTTTCAATCAGAACTTTTTTTATGGTGTCTTAGGGGTAGAAAAATAATGTTCATATCCATTGTAATCAAAAAATTAATAAAATTATAAATATATAAATTCCCCACCTATATCACTTTTTATATAGATTATGTAACACCCCAGGAATGTAAAAATAAATATAGCCTATAATTCATACAATAGAGAGTCTCTGTGAAAAAAAATATTTATTATAATTATTGACACAAGATAGTTATAACATAGTAATGAAGTATAATTTTTCCACTTCTGTGATTTGAATTTCAAAAAATGGACATATACCATTGTAATAAATATGTTTTTAGAGTCTAATAAGATACACTCAATTTTTTGGTGAATAGTCACTTGACGCTTATAAATAGTAATATACCCTTATAAATAGTAATTTTACCCTTATAAATAGTAACTTCGCCCATATGAATAATAACATCACCCATGAAATTATAAAAAAAATTTAGGCACCTTATAAGTGAGGGAGAATGTTTTAAAAATTTAAATTAAGTGTTGGTATTCTTGTGAGTAATAATTATTTAATTAAAATTTCAAATTAAAAAAATTATTTAAATTAAAATTCATTTTCATTAAATTTACACCTAAATAAATATTTTTTTCCTATGATTTTAGGATACTTTTATGAGACCTCAGTTAATTTTGGAATGTATTCCAAAATTAGTTTTAAACTTGAAATAAAAAAATTTCAAGTAAATAATGATTTTATTAAAAAATTAAATTTCACATATTTAGAAAATTATTTTGATAAAATGTATTCCATTTTTTTAATTCTACATGTCAAAAAATGGCTAGGGTGATTTTATGTTATTTTTCTAAAATACATGATTTTTTGGTGAATATTGAAATTCGATAATTTAAAAAATATTCTAAATAATTGAATTTTTCCATAATTCATGAGTCATGGATCATTTAGTAAAACAATGATTAAAATAATTGGAAAACCCTCCACTCCATTATAAAAATTACCCCTCACTCCCTCTTCTATTTACTCCTCTAATCCTTGAATCTTCTCAATGTTCTTCCAAAATCTTATCCTCTATTCCCTCCCCACATCCAGGAGCCCTTGGTCTAAAAAAAAGACCAAAACCCATTCCCTTAAGGAGGTTATTAAGGAGGATATTTCAAGAGGTAAATCCTCTTAATTTTTCATTTAATTCCATTTCAATTTATCTTCTTTTATTATTCTATCCTAACCTCTTATATTCAACTAATCATGAAAGCTACATTACCATCTATATACTAGAATTATATCATGTTAATTTAATTACCATTATCAATCTCCTTACTCTCCCTCTTTTATTTTATAAATGAAATCATCATCCTGGAGGTTCCAATTTACATCCTTCATGGGAGACAAAGTTTTGTTCTTCAAATTATTCTTTCAATATGTTCATGAAACGATCTCAATGGTTTATAAATATTTTAATATTTACAATATTACAATTTTAATGTTTTTTAAGTAACATATTTACATAATATTAAATAATAAAACAAAATGAGTTCATTATGATCAGTAACCTTTGTAATAATCTAAACTGTTATCACTAAAAGAATTCTTTATTGATCCATCCTCATACCATGTTACCAAATGTAATATATAACTATTTAAAAAAATTATGTTCATTGATAATATATAAATTCCATTCTGGATAATTATATCCATTCCACATGAACTCCATTACTTCTAAATTATCAAAATAATCATGAAAACAATTAAAATCAATGATGTGGAATGATGAAATTAAATGCTATAACTCATATAAAATTCTATAAATGAACTTAATATATTCATAAAAAATAAAATAAATTTAGATAAGGTTCTTAGCTAATTAATAAATGGATTTAATTTATTTATCCAGGATTTTTAGGTTAAGTGCAGAACACGTTCACTCATAAGGTAAGAATTATCCTAACTCAGTTTTAATTCATTGAATTAGACATCTATTTAATTTTTTATGATTTTCAAATAATATCTGTGAATTTACTATATTGGTTTCATATTATATATCCAATTATATATTTTTTATTTATATTTTTCACACATAATTATGTCATTGATTTATCCTCACTCTAATGATACGATCTTTTTAAGGGTTTCCTCATCTCACTTCCATTTTTGTGAGATATTCTCAAATCACTAATATTAACTGTGTATGCTGTATGTATACATCCTATTTTTGTATCATAAAATGAATCTATTTATTTTCATGGTATCCAATTTATCATTTTATGATTATTAATTTTGGGCCATATGATTCGATTCATTAAAAAGTGGTCAGAGATTTCTACCTGAACCTCCAATTTCATTCGGGTTACAGTTATTCTCTACTTACCTCAATCAAATTCATAATTATTATTTTTTAATTATCATAAATTCTTCTTTAATGTTCTATTTATTTGTACCAATCATAAGATTTTATATTTTATAGGGATTTACATGTTTTAAAAGGATCATTCAAAACTTCTTACCGATAATCAAGCTCAATTCAAGGGATCTTCTCAAATTCTTACCCATTTTCAAGTGCAATATATAATATATTTTAATCCATAATTATTTTTATAAAATCCAAAATATTATCATGAAAAAATTCCTTGGTTCATTTATGGTTTTATGAAACCAAAAAATTCCTTTCATCTTTAATATAACTTTAATATTTTATCTTAATCCTCACTAAAATGTTTTATTTCTAAAGCATATTAAAAAATTACATGATTTCAATTTAGTGGGACATAATTTATTCCAAAAATAAAATTTCAACCTCATTCACTTTTATTTTCTAGGAAATATATGTTTACAATCTGATTTAATGACCAATAAAAAAATTTTCAATATAAAGATTAATTCCAAAGTAAAAATGAATTTTTCTCATATCACATGTACTTCTGTGATATATATGACATGATCACCACTTATTCCTTTTATGTGGTGTAAGTAATTCCCTTTTATATATCTTATCAAGATTATTCTTGTTTTCATGATATTTTAATGGATTATGATTTGAATTTTTCAAAGTGGGATGGGGTACATTAGATTGTTTAAAGAATATTTCCTCAAGAAATTTTCATTGGTCTCATTTAATAGTATCTTTATCTATGTAGAAATTCTAGTTAAATCTTTTACATTATTGAGTATATTCTATTATGATATCATCTACCATATTTTTTTAAGGGTTCATGATAATTTTGAGTGTTTATGTGATAATTTGATTCCATTCATGCATTATAGTTAACGTGTACACATTTTGTATGATAGTTTTTCAATATGATTGTTTATGTTTCCTATGTATAACCATTTTAATATTATTAATGTATTTTAATTATTATTTTAAGGGTGGGGACGGAAATAGTCTATTGATGCATTGGTAGGTCTCATGAGACAAGCTATTTTGAGTTTGTAACTGTTTATGTATGGTCATTTTATGATGCCTTCACAATAAGGTTATGATGTCGCACATTATACATTCCCCCATTATGAAACTAGTAATTGATAGACCATGTGGTTAATCTACAATTAAAATACTCATGGTTATGTTTTATTATGTTATTATTTATTTATATCTTATTAATGGAATGCTATACTCATGTTTATTTTGTAAAAGGAATGTGTTTTTAGTAATTCACCATTACTAATGTTTCTAGTGTAATTTATATAATGTATTTCAATTCAATTTGTATTGTTTAACATATATATGTATCTTTTTTTCCAAAAATACTAAGCTATTCGGTACTTCAGGATTTGATTCCTTGTAATTATGCCAATGTAATAAACTAATTCACTAACTGTAGGATTATGGGGTTAGAGCGTTATAGTTGGTATCAGTGGAAGTTTACTAGAAACCATGTAAAATATACTTAGAAAACAAAAATTAATGAACAAAAACCCTAAGATAAACTTTTAGGATAATCATACAAGGTCATATTAGAATTTTGATAAGGTATAGATATTTTGGTTCATCATAGTAAATTCATCCATATCTAGATACTACAAGTGGAATTTGTTCTAGCTTAGATGTACCTAGGGGTAACAACTCTGACAAGGTGTTACGAGCTTGACTCTGGGTAACATGGTACAAAAAAGAGGCCTCATTGCACACCTGGTTTGACACTCTAGGGGGATATTCTTAGGATAATTCAAATATTTATTACGTACCATTATGAATGATTTATGATTCTAAAGTAACCAAAGTATATGGTTTAGGATTTAAGATGAAAAAATTTATATTATGTTCTATATAATTTTTATAGTTAAAGAAAGTTAATAATTTTATGAGCTAATGGATTATATGTAATTTTTTATAAATGGTGTCTAGGAAATAGAATGAGAACTCCACCAATGCACATGATGAAAAGAGTAATAAGGATCATATCTTTCATTGTCTTATGCCTAAATTTCGAAGGGAAATAGTCTCCAATGTATCCGCATCATATAAGTAAATAATATCATCTTTTAACAATATATGTAATGAATTATCTCAGTCTTATGGATTTGAAGGGAAGTAAGAGAAGAAAAATATGGAAGATAAAATGATGGATAAAGGGACGAAGTTAATACAGGTTTTACCACAAGTGATAACAATGTAAAGAATCGACGTGGAAAATGCTTGAAGGGAATGGGGTCTTTTTATAAGAATGGAGAAAAGTCCACCAATTACGTTGTTGAAAGGGTAAGAAAATGGTTTCTAATGTACAATGCTTCAACTATGAATAGATGAGACACTATGAGAATCAATGTCTGAAGAATCAAAGAAATATACCCTAAATAATGATATTGGATAATAATCATGTTTTTCTACTTCCATATATGAAGATGAAAAACTAATTTGTCTATTCAAGGACTATGTTATTTGAATATTTTATGAAAAATGTTCTAATTTTATGAATTATGGAATATCTGAGGATTCCAATGGAATATTTTTCATCATGGATTTGAGACCATATGATGAATGGTGCTAAGAAAAGATATTCAATAGAAAGTAAAACTTCTTGGAAAACACATGAGTGAGGGAAAAAACCCCTAAATATAATTCTAATGTTGATATAATGATGAAGAAATGAATTATTTGGAAAAGTATTGACTACCTTGGTACTGATATTGACTTTTCAGTAAGTGGTTTATGGTATCATCGATGGAGTTTACAACAGTTTTGTATTTAAGTAATATTTCCAATAAATTGTATCTTACTTAAGGAATACAGAATAACACATGTTTAAAATAAGGTTTTATGTAAATTTGAGATATTAGCATATTTCAAAAAGATACACGATGAAGTTATTCACAAGTTTGGATTGAGAAAATTGAGAACTATTTCATGTTGATAATGGGATAATGATATGTACATCTTGGAAATTCATTAATCTTCTTTCTAAAGTGTTGTATCATTATATTTTGGAAATTTTAACCATTTATTAATGGGTTATGTTGATCATTATATGATGTTTTAGAGGTTAATGTATTACTTCACCACATGATTAAACCTATGATAGTAGATGAATTATAGATAGTTCAAGGTGCAATCAAACAATAAGATTGTGTTTATGAAACAGAAATTTATATTTATACTCTTATATAGTGGAATAATTCGATAACTCAAGGGAATGATTCTAAAATAAAATGTTGTCCCGTTATCATAATATTTTATAGTATCAATGATTTTTTTCATTAAAGTAATGTCTAGTTTTGTAGCAATCAACTTTCATCTGAACATGTTCTTTATTAATTTACATAAGAACTTCATAGTTTTATTTTTTTTCCATATCCAGGATTTTACTTCCTACTAATGTCACCCCAATCGAAATCATAATTTTTTTGGTGACCACCTCATTTATCATAACCTCTTTTAAGAGGATATTTTATTAACCATATTTCCAATGTGGGTTTCCAACAAGGGAATTTTCAAATATCAACCTCTAACTTTTGGAGTACAATTTTAAAATACAAGAACATAAATTATTGAAGGATCATAGAATATAGCACCCCATGAATTTAAAAATAAATATAGCATGTAATGCACACAACATTGAGTCTCTGTGAGAAAAAACACTTTTTTGTTGTAATTATTTACACAAGATAGTTATAACCTAGCCATGAAACACAATTTTTCCACTTATGGGATTTTTATTTTAAAAAACAGGCATACACCATTGTGATCGGTAATAGTTTTTTAGACTAATAGGATGAACTTAATTATTTCATGAATAGTAACTGGACACTTAGGAATAGTAATGTACTCTTATGAATAGTAGTGTACCCTTATGAATAGTAAGGTTACCCATATTAATAGTAACTTGAACTTTATTAATAGTAACCTCACCCATGAAAGTACAAATAATATTTATGCACCTTATAAATTAGAGTGATTGTTTTAAAAACTGATAATTAAGTGCTTGTATTTTTTGATTAATAAGTATTTAATTTGTATATTAAATTAATAAATTTATTTAAAATAAAAATAATTTTTATATAATTTTTTCCTAAATAAATATTTTTTTGTTCTATGATTTTAGTATACTTTTATGAGACCTCAGTGAAATTTTTAAAGTATTATAAAATCATTTTTAATTTAAATCTGTATTTTTCAAGTAAATAATAATTATATTTACAAAATAAATTTCACATATTTTTTAAATTATTTTGATGAAATTGTGTCCATTTTTTAATTATACACATCGAAAAAGGGTTAGGGTTAATTTTTGAGATTTTTCTAAAATGCTTGAATTTTTGGGGACTAGTGAAATTCAATAATTTACCAAATTTGCTAAATAAATGAACTTCTACATCATGGTTGAGTCATGGATGATCTAAATGGAAATTACTTAGACTTGTATGTACATATTACTATTTTTAGTAACATTAAAAAATAATATTCATTGTTTAGATCCAATATAATAAAATAATGATTAGAATAATGGAAAAACCCTTCCCTCCTCCAATATAAAAATCACCACTCACTCATTCTTCTTTTCACTCCTCTAAGAAATTAAGCATTAAAAAGTAATTCCAAAATACACTTCCCTAGTCCATCCACACATACAGTAGCCCTTGGTCTTTCCAAAAGACCAAAACCCTTTCCCTTAAGGAGGATCTCATGGAGGTTATTTCAAGATGTAAATCTTCTTCATTTTTCATTTAATGTCATTTCAAATTATCTTATTTTCTTATTCTATCATAAAATACTCTATAAAATTGATCATGGTAACTCTATAATCATCTATATATTTTAATTATATCATTTTAATGTAAAAAACATTATAAATCTTCTTTCTCCCCCTGTTTTATTTTATAAATGAAATCATCGTCCAAGAGGTGCCAATTTACAACCTTCGTGGACGATGACGTTTCATTCTAAAAATTATCTTCAATGAGCTCCATGAAACCATTTTAATAGTCGAGAAAGACTTTTAAATTTAATATATAAACCTTTTTATGTTATGTAAGTAACATATTAACATTATACTAAAAAAACCATATGAGTTCATTGTGATAAATAACAACCATAATAATCTAAACGATTATCACTAAATGATTTATCCAATGATCCATCCTCGTACCACGTATCCAAATGATTTATATAACTATTTCAAATTCTTTATGTTCATTAATAATATATAAATTCATTTACGGATAATTATATCAATTCCATATGAACTCCATTACTTATAAATAGGAAAACCGATCATGAAAACTGAGAATATTAATGCTGCAAAATGATGCAATTAAACTCTATAACTCATAAAGAATAAATGAACTTAATAAATTTTTAATTAATAAAATAAATGTATATAAGGTTATGAATTAATTAAATAATTGATTTAATTTTATTATCCATGACGTTATGGTCATGTGTAGAATAAATCCGGACATAAGGTTTGGGTTATCTTAACTCAGTTTCCATTCATTGAGTTAATCATCTATATCAGTTGTTATGATTTTCAAAGAATATTTGTTAATTAAATTTTTTTAATCATACTATATATCCAATTATATTTTTTGGATTTATATTTTTCATGCATAATTATGTCATTGATTTATCCTTACTCTAATGATACGATCTTTGTAAGGGATTCCTTATCTCACTTCCATTTTTTTGAGATATTCCTTATTCACTAATATTTGTTGTGTATGGTGTATTTAAACTTCTAATTGATGTATCAGATCATGAATATAAATATATTTTTGGTATTTAATGTATCATTTTATGATTATTTATTTTGGGTCATATGATTTGATTGATTACAAAGTGGAAGGATATTTCTACCTGAACCTTTTCTTTCATTCAGGTTACTCTTATTCTATACATACCTAAGTAAAATTCTTAATTATTCATATGTAATCCACATAAATTATGTATAATTTTTCTATATATGTGTACCAATCTGAATACTTATTTATTTTATGGGTATTCACATTTTTTAAAAGGATCATTCAAAACTTCTTCCGGATAAATAATTCATATTCAATGAATCTTCTCGAATTCTCACCCACTTGCGAGTTCACTATATAATTTATTTTAATCCATAATTATTTTTCTGAAATAAAACATTTTATCATGAAGAAATATCTTGTTTCATTTTTAGTTTTAATAAAACAAAATTTCATTTCATCTTTAAAATCTCATTAATATTTTCCTTAAACCGCACAAAAATGTTTTATTCCTTAAGCATATTAAAAACTATTTTTCACATGATTTTACTTGATTAGGACATAATTTATGCCCCAAATATAATTTCAATGTCATTAAATTTTAATTTCTGGGATATTCATGTTTATAATATTATTTTATGACCAATAAATATTTTTTCCAAAATGACTCTTCTTTCCAAAGTAAAAAAGGAATTTTTTCATCTCACGATTACTTTTGTGGGATATATGTGATGACCCAGACCCCCCCCCCCCCCCTTGGTCCCTTCCTTTGCCAAAATCCGAATACTAAAGGTGTACGGATCTGTGAGGCCGATCAGTGAGACTGATCGGCGAGACCGATCGGCGAGACCGATCGGCGAGACCGATCGGTGCGACCAATCGGCGGAACCGGCTGACGTCACCTGACCATGCCAAGTTGTTTCCTTTTTTGCAAATAGGGTTTTAAACCCTATTCTGCCTCGTTAAAAATGTCTTGAAAACCCGAAACGCGCACAAAGGTTTTAATTAAATGCTTCATTAATTCATGAGTCGGTTTAAACCACCCACCACCTTTAATGATGGGTCAAGCCGCGTGGTCAACCCATGACTTCCGCGTCTTACGCGGTTCAGCGTTATTATCTTAACCGTTCCCGGCTCTAATAAAATAAGGGTTAGACCGTGGTTTCCCCCTTCTTCGATCGTGACTCTTCTGGTGCATCGGGACCGCCGCGTCGTTATCCGTAAAGTTCAGCGCCCCCGGCCTAAACGTCGATCATCTATCAACAGGTAGGGAATTCCTTTCGCCTCTCACTTCTGTGTATCATGCGGGGTGGGCGTTATCTTTTGTTCTCATGAGAAATGGTTGAGCCTCTAAATGAAGATAATAACTGGTTGAAGAAGGGGAAGGGGTTGTGATCGTTGTTTATGCCTTATCTTGTGATCATTCTTTTTAGTTGTGCTGGTTTATGTTTTCTGAAAATTGAGGCCGTTGGTGGTCGTTGAATGTGCACTGATAAATCCCCTTGTGATGTCTTAAATGGGTTGCTGAATTTGTGAGCCCCTGCTGTGAATTGGTTAATCACGTATATCCGGCTGAATAATTGAAAGCACCAGGATCAACCTTTCTGTGATAACTCCCGGTTAGAGCACACGGAATTTGAAATCATGGAGTGTGTTAAGTCGTTTAAATCTGAAAGTCCCTGGATTGTGTTGGTAGCGGTGGTTGGTTGTTTTCCTTTCGGGCCGATTGCTGGAAATATGGGAGGGGATGGGATCCCCTGTTCTGTTTCTACCCTCGGTGGTTGTGTGAATTTGGGGATGGGATCTCCAGTTGGTATGGGTTAAGTGGTTAACTGTTTTTTAAACCCAATTGGTCACTTGTTGAGATCACAAATTGGGGAGAGATCCTCTGTTAGCAGAACCGGGTGTGAGTTTTTTTTTGGTTGATCCTTGCTTTTGACGCTTTCCTTGTTTATGCTTATGGTAGTTTCCCAATAGTGCTTAAAATTAATTGAACATTTTGACTGAACGTGAAACAAGAATGGGACAAATGGTTTTGTGGGAAAGGGTCGTGAACCGTGACTTGGGTGCATTGGTGTTGCGTTCTGTAGGATGGCTAGGAAAACCTATGATTTGGGTGAGTGTTTGTTACCTATATCAATACTTGTAGCTTTGTGTTTCTTATTCGCGCCCCACCCAAGTTGAGCACTTAGTGCTGAACACCCCCATTTATGGGGGAAGGGTGTTTTTCCCAACACTATCCTTAGTGGATGGTTATTAGCTCCTTTTCTGCTCCCTTTCCCGGATAGCCCAAGTATCTTCGGGCAGGCTGTGATGGCCTGAAGTCCATTATTAGCCCAAGAACCTCCGGGCGGGGTGTTGTGGTGGTTAGCCAGGTGTGTGCGGCAGATGTTTTTCCCAAGTGTCTTCGGGATGAGGCGCAGGTGTCTTCGGGCGTGGCGGTGGTTTCTCTGGCCTAGGTGTTTGCAGGCATGGTTACATGTGACAGTCAAGGCCCAGGTGTGTGCGGGGGGAATTCGGTAGTGGGACTACGTGTGGTTGTGGACCAGGTGTGTGCGGGCGGAATTCGGCAGTGGGACTGCGTGTGGTTGTGGCCCAGGTGTGTGCGGGCGGGTGTGGCAGTGGGACTGCGGTGAGAATGGCGGGATTGGTCCGATGCGTAGGATGTCTCAATAACCAGTGGGAAAGTGGCGCGGGGTACCCAAACATCGATGTGCTTTTATATATATATTTTACCTGACTTGCATTATTTGGGGAGCGAGCCTTGGTGAGGCCTGGGATGGATAGTTTGCCTTGTTAGTTGTTTGGTTTACTCTTTTCTCACGGGACTTTAGTACGTTTCCCCCACTTGTGCACGAGAGTCTTGGTTTTCCCTACTGAGTGTACTTGTACGCTCACCCTACGTATATAAAACTGCTTTCAAGTTTCCAGGAGGACTTCGGGGATCACGCGGGACCTTACTAGCTCGGACTTTTGGAGCAGTTGCAGTTGTTTCTCTTTTCTTTTGGTACTTACCATGTAGTCACCTTTTTGCACTTTGTGACTTTCACTTTTGAACATGCATGTGGGAATGGTTTACTTTTGGCTTTACTTTTATTTCTACCTTGGTGTTGTTGGGTTTTCTCCTCCTTATCTTTCGATCCTATAAAATAAAAAAAATGTAATGCCATCCATTTGTGAGGATTTCCTATACCCTTGGTGCTAGTCACCACTCCGGGACCTATTGAAGGCGGGTTTCGGGGGTCATTATCTCTCCTTCAACTTAAAGAAGGAAGGGCCTGGCAATCTGCTGACCCTTCCCTCCTTTTGGTGAAGGCGGGTCGTGACAGAATGGTATCAGAGGGAGAGGTTGAGAGATAGGACGGAGTCTGGAGTTAGGCACAGTGAGGCTTGCATGGGATGGTAAGGAAACAGCGTTGGATGACCTTGGTGCATGAATTAGGTCAGGGAAGACCGGCTAGGACACGGGATTTTAGGGCCCCCCGTGATCCGATGCAAGGACTCTGGACCTACCGAACGACCAAGTGAGGCCACACTGGTTGCAGGGTAGAGACCCTAGGAAAGGTACATGAATCATAAATGACTTGTGTTCTTGTGTTTCTGGGATGTCTTGGGAAATTAAGAATAAATTAAATCTTAATAAGTTTTAAGAACGATTTTTCTTGCACTACTAGGCTTAGGCATTCCTTGTTTACCTTGCAGTTATGGCACCCGGAAGGCGACCACGTGTGGTACAGGCAATCGAGGCCCCCGAGACTGCCTTGGCCAATCGGCAGAGAGCTGATCGAGAGGAAGAGGACGACCAGTGGCAGAAGACTCTTCGAGCCTTCCAGCGGCAGGCCCTCGAGAAGTATGAGGGAAGCACCTCCGATATGAAGACGGAAGGCTGGCTAGAGGAGCTAGTCATAGCCTTCGGCCTGATTCGAGCCCCGGCCAAGTACTGGGTTCCTCTTGCTGTTATCTAGATGCGAGGAGTGGCCCGTCAGTGGTGGATGCTTCACCTGGGGAATAGGAAAGAGTTTGAGGTTGTTTGGGCAGATTTCGAGAAGGAGTTCCGGGCGGAGTTTCTCTCCTCAACAATGAAGGCGGAGAAGAGGCAGGAGCTACTCTCCCTCCAGCAGGGGAGCATGTCCGTGAGGGAACTTGGAATCAAGTTCAAGGACCTCCTGCGTTTTGCTCCGGACCTCTTTCTTGATGAGGAGTCTCGGGCAGGACGTTTGGAGGAGGCGCTCCGACCCTCCCTCCAGTATGCTGTTACCCCCTTTACCCTTCCGACATATTTAGAGGTCCAGAAGAAGGCCGAAGTGGTGGAAAGGATGCATGCTCTGGGCGGAGTGTCACGAGAAGGGATCCAGCTGGGACCATCGAAGGGGAAGGCCGTCAGCGCCAGGCCTCCTGCATCGGGACCCTCCAGGTTCCGACCCGCAGGGAGCAGACCGCAGCAGTTTCAGTTTCAATCCTCTGGCCCACGTTCTTTTCCTTCAGGCTCGGGACCACGGTGCTTCATCTGCGGGAGCCCTAGACATCTCCGGAGTCAGTGCCTCGATCGGGTGCAGTACAGCAGTGGCGGTCATCCCCAGCATCCGCCGCAGCAGCAGTTTCCAGCCAGACTCTTCTGGAAGCAGCAGCAGGGACAACGAGCTCCTGCTCCTCCGCAGGCGGACTTAGGAGGAGGAGGCCGACCTCAGGGCGCTCCCCAGGGACCTCGACCAGGGCGTGGTCGGGGAGTTGGCCAACAACCGAGGGGCAGGGGAGCTGGGCGTGGACAGTTACACGCCGCTGAGGCAACAGTTCCAGCAGGGCCAGAGGTTGTTCGAGGTACGATCAGTGTGTTTAGCACTCTTTCTTATGCTTTGTTCGATACCGTAGCTTCGCACTCCTTTGTTGCACCCAGTCTAGCCCGCGCCTTGGGTCTAGATGCCGAGAGACTTCCAGTGCCCCTGGTGTTGAGCACACCAGTTGGAGGTCAGACCGACTTGCTGTTCGTTTGCCGGGGGTGTAGACTGATGTTAGGGCCACTTCAGTCGGTTAGGGATCTCCTTCTGCTACAGATTCAGCCGTACGATGTCATCCTAGCCATCGACTGGCTATATTCTGTGTGCGCCTTCATCGACTGTTTTCAAAGAAGGGTGGTGTTCTCCAGTCTGGACGGCCAGCGCGTTACTTTCACCGGCGAGCGGAGCTGTCCGAAGGGAAACAGGAGGGAGGAACCTCTCCTCTCCTTGTTGACCGAGCTGACGATAGAATCAGTTGATGCGGAAATGGTAGAAGTACCAGAGGTTGTTCATGAATTTATGGACCTCTTTCCTGAGGAGGTGACGACTCTACCCCCTCGACGTGATATCAAGTTCGGGATAGACCTACAGCCCGGCTCTCGACCAATCTCGATGGCTCCTTACCGGATGGCACCTTCGGAGCTACGGGAGTTGCAGATACAGATATACGATCTGATGAAGAGGGGTTATGTTCGCCCAATTGCGTCACCATGGGGTGCTCCAGTCCTGTTCGCAAAGAAGGCAGATGGCGGCCTGAGGTTGTGCATCGATTACAGGAAGCTGAATCAGGTAACGATCAAGAATCGCTACCCTCTTCCGAGGATAGATGATCTTTTTGACCAGCTAAGGGGGGCATGATGGTTCTCGAAGATCGACCTGCGATCTGGATACCACCAGCTGAGGGTAAAGGATAGAGGCGTCCCGAAGACGGCGTTTAGGTGCAGGTATGGGCACTTCGAGTTCGTGGTCATGCCCTTTGGTGTTACGAACGCCCCGGCCGTGTTCATGGGGCTTATGAACTCCATCATTCGGGAGTATCTGGATCGGTTTGTGGTGGAATTCCTCGACGATATCCTGATCTATTCAAGGTCAGAAAAGGACCATGCAGATCACCTGAGGACAGTCTTGGAAGTCCTCCGACAGCACCAGCTCTACGGGAAGTTGTCAAAGTGCAAGTTCTGGACACGAGAAGTGCAATTCCTCGGGCATGTAGTGTCTGAGCGGGGGGTAGCGGTCGACCCATCAAAGGTTGAGGCAGTTGTTTCTTGGGAAGCACCCAAGAATGTGGCGGAAGTTCGGAGTTTCCTCGGACTAGCAGGCTACTACCGGAGATTCGTACCCAACTTCTCCCGGGTAGCATCCCCTTTGACGGCTTTGACCAAGAAGGACCGGGTTTTCGTGTGGAGCAAGCAATGCGAGTCGTCCTTCAGCTACCTAAAAGGAAAGCTGGTTAGTGCCCCAGTGTTGAGATTACCAGAAGAAGGGATGGCCTATGAGGTATTCTGTGATGCTTCATGACAGGGCCTGGGGTGCGTATTAATGCATCAACGAGGGGTGATCTCTTACGGGTCCAGGCAGCTACGCCCCCATGAGCGGAACTATGCCACCCATGACTTGGAGCTTGCAGCGGTAGTGTTCTCATTGAAGCTGTGGCGACATTACCTCTTCGGGGAGCGCTTTGTGGTCTTCACCGATCACAAGAGCTTGCACTATATCTTCTCCCAGCGTGACTTGAACTTGGGACAGCGGAGGTGGGTTGAGTTTCTCCAGGACTACGACTTTGAGATCTCGAACACTGAAGGTAAGGGAAACGTTGTGGCTGATGCCCTGAGCAGGAAACCGCATCAGGTAGTGGTTCGGGAATCTGCTAATTCTTGGAAGGCGATGGGGGAGTTGGATGCCTTGCACTTGGATGCAAGGGTGTAAGGTACTAGAGGCTGCTTTTTTCAGATGATGGTACAGTCTTCCTTGTTGCAGCAAGTGGAAGAGTCTCAGTGGGGAGATCCTGAGGTGGAAGTGTTGCGGGATCGTGTCGATCAGGGGAACGCTCCGGAAGGATGGTCGGAGGACAGCCGACATCGGATGCTCTTTCAGGAGAGGTTGTTTGTTCCAGAGGTGATGCGTGATGAAGTCCTTCGTGAGTTCCACAGCTCAGCTTTGGCAGTCCATCCGGGTGTTTCGAAAATGTACCAAGGCCTGAGGGGACAGTTTTGGTGGCCCGGGGTGAAACAGGCAGTGGCAGAGTTTGTGGCTAAATTCCTGGTGTGTCAGCAGGTGAAGGCTGAACACCTTGTTCCTGGTGGTTTGTTGCATCCTTTAGATGTTCCCGAGTGGAAGTGGGACGACGTTTCGATGGACTTCGTCACAGGACTACCCAGAGCTCAGGGCAGGCATGATGCTATCTGGGTAGTGGTGGATCGATTGACAAAATCTGCTCACTTCTTGGCTATCAAGGTGTCAGGACCTGTGAGTAACTTAGCACAGAGGTACGTGGATGAGGTGGTGCGTTTGCATGGAGTTCCGAAGACCATCGTCTCAGATCGGGACACTCGGTTCACCTCACGAGTCTGGAAGGGGTTACAACATGCTTTTGGCACCCAGCTATGCCTTAGCACTGCTTTTCACCCACAGACTGATGGACAGACAGAGCGGACAATCCAGACATTGGAGGACATGCTGCGAGCATGTGTTCTGGATTTCGGAGGATCATGGGTACGACATTTGCCTTTAGTAGAGTTTTCCTACAACAGCAGCTTCCACTCCACTATCGGCATGGCTCATTTTGAGGCTTTGTATGGAAGACCATGTCGTTCACCCTTATGCTGGGCAGAGGTTGGTGAGGCTGGTACTCTTGGACCAGAAGTAGTGCAGAGTACCACGGAAAAAGTCCAACTAGTGCGGGAGAGGATGAAAGAAGCTCAGGATCGGCAGAAATCTTATGCCGATCGTCGGAGGAGGCCCTTAGAGTTCGAGGTGGGAGAACATGTGTTCTTGAAGGTTTCCCCACGACGGGGGCAGCGGAGGTTCGGAAAGGGGATTAAGCTCTCCCCGAGGTTCATCGGACCTTTCGAGGTGCTGAGGCGAGTTGGCGAGGTGGCATATCAGCTGGCCCTACCACCTCAGTTGGGAAGGGTCCATGACGTCTTCCACGTCTCCCAGCTTCGTCAGTACTTACATGATGACTCTCATGTCATCAACTGGGGAGAGCTAGATGTGGACGAAGATGCGACCTTTGAGGAACGACCAGTCAGGATCGAGGATCGCAAGGAGAAAGTGCTCCGTGGACGAACCATCAGCTTGGTTCGTGTGTTGTGGATACATGGCGGCCTCGAAGAGAGTACGTGGGAGAGGGAAGCACAGATGCGTGCCCAATACCCCGTGTTGTTTTGAGCTTTGTTCCTTTTGTACCAGTTGTGGTAGAACGTTTGACTTTTGGCTATGAAATTTACTAGTCCCTTTGCTCTGTTATGTGTGGAAGGCCCCGTCTAAAGGGAAGAGGGAACCCGACCCCTAATCAAGACGCATTAAGGTGGATGCGATTAAACCCGTGCGGGCGAGTCAGTGCCGCCTAAAGCGGATAATATCTTGACATGGGGGAGGGGAAACTCCCCAAACCCACATGACCGGGCGGTTCGGCATGGTATGTTGCTTGGTTCTTGACAGGGGAGTGTTTTCAGTTAGCGGGGGTTCACTCCTACGAGGTATCTTTCGAAGATGGTTGTTCGGACCCTCTCCTTCCTTCTAGTTTGTTTTGATTCTCGAGGACGAGAATCGTTTAAGAGGTATCTGATGTGATGACCCAGACCCCCCCTTGGTCCCTTCCTTTGCCAAAATCCGAATCCTAAAGGTGTACGGATCGGTGAGGCCGATCAGCGAGACCGATCGGCAAGACCGATCGGTGAGAACGATCGGCGAGACCGATCGGCGAGACCGATCGGGGAGACCGATCGGCGAGACCGATCGGGGAGACCGATCGGCGAGACCGATCGGGGAGACCGATCGGCGAGACCGATCGGTGCGACCGATCGGCGAGACCGATCGGTGCGACCGATCGGTGAGACCGATCGGCGAGACCGATCGGCGAGACCGATCGGCGAGACCGATCGGTGAGACCGATAGGTGGGACCCATCGGTGAGACCGATCGGTGCGACCGATCGGTGAGACCGATCGGTGCGACCGATCGGTGCGACCAATCGGCGGAACCGATCGGCGAGACCGATCGGTGAGACCGATCGGGGCGACCGATCGGTGAGACCAATCGGTGCGACCAATCGGCGGATCGGTGAGGCCGATCAGCGAGACCGATCGGCGAGACCGATCGGGGAGACCGATAGGCGAGACCGATCGGTGAGACCGATCGGCGAGACCGATCGGCGAGACCGATCGGCGAGACCGATCGGTGAGACCGATCGGCGAGACCGATCGGTGCGACCGATCGGTGAGACCGATCGGCTAGACCGATCGGCAAGACCGATCGGTGAGACCGATCGGGGCGACCGATCGGTGAGACCGATCGGTGCGACCAATCGGCGGAACCGGCTGACGTCACCCGACCTTGCCAAGTTGTTTCCTTTTTCGCAAATAGGGTTTTAAACCCTATTCTGCCTCGATAAAAATGTCTTGAAAACCCGAAACGCGCACAAAGGTTTTAATTAAATGCTTCATTAATTCATGAGTCGGTTTAAACCACCCACCACCTTTAATGATGGGTCAAGCCTCGTGGTCAACCCACGACTTCCGCGTCTTACGCGGTTCAGCGTTTTTATCTTAACCGTTCCCGGCTCTTATAAAATAAGGGTTAGACCGTGGTTTCCCCCTTCTTCGATCGTGACTCTTCTGGTGCATCGGGACCGCCGCGTCGTTATCCGTAAAGTTCCGCGCCCCCGGCCTAACCGTCGATCATCTATCAACAGGTAGGGAATTCCTTTCGCCTCTCACTTCTATGTATCATGCGGGGTGGGCGTTATCTTTTGTTTTCATGAGAAATGGTTGAGCATCTAAATGAAGATAATAACTGGTTGAAGAAGGGGAAGGGGTTGTGATCGTTGTTTATGCCTTATCTTGTGATCATCCTTTTTAGTTGTGCTGGTTTATGTTTTCTGAAAATTGAGGCCGTTGGTGGTCGTTGAATGTGCACTGATAAATCCCCTCGTGATGTCTTAAATGGGTTGCTGAATTTGTGAGCCCCTGTTGTGAATTGGTTAATCACGTATATCCGGCTGAATAATTGAAAGCACCAGGATCAACCTTTCTGTGATAACTCCCGGTTAGAGCACACAGAATTTGAAATCATGGAGTGTGTTATGTCGTTTAAATCTGAAAATCCCTGGCTTGTGTTGGTAGCGGTGGTTGGTTGTTTTCCTTTCGGGCCGATTGCTGGAAATATGGGAGGGGATGGGATCCCCTGTTCTGTTTATACCCTCGGTGGCTATGTGAATTTGGGGATGGGATCTCCTGTTGGTATGGGTTAAGTGGTTGAGAGTTTTTTAAACCCGATTGGTCACTTGTTGATATCACAAATTGGGGAGAGATCCTCTGTTAGCAGAACCGGGTGTGAGTTTTTTTTGGTTGATCCTTTCTTTTGACGCTTTCCTTGTTTATGCTTATGGTAGTTGCCCAATAGTGCTTAAAATTAATTGAACATTTTGACTGAACGTGAAACAAGAATGGGACAAATGGTTTTGTGGGCAAGGGTCGTGAACCGTGACTTGGGTGCAGTGGTGTTGTGTTCTGTAGGATGGCTAGGAAAACCTAAGCTTTGGGTGAGTGTTTGTTACCTATATCAATACTTGTGGCTTTCTGTTTCTTATTCGCGCCCCACCCAAGTTGATCACTTAGTGCTGAACACCCCCATTTATGGGGGAAGGGTGTTTTTCCCAACACTATCCTTAGTGGCTGGTTATTAGCTCCTTTTCTGCTCCCTTTCCCGGATAGCCCAAGTATCTTCGGGCAGGCTGTGATGGCCTGAAGTCCATTATTAGCCCAAGAACCTCCGGGCGGGGTGTTGTGGTGGTTGGCCAGGTGTGTGCGGTAGATATTTTTCCCAAGTGTCTTCGGGATGAGGCCCAGGTTTCTTCGGGCGTGGCGGTGGTTGCTCTGGCCTAGGTGTTTGCAGGCATGGTTACATGTGACAGTCGAGGCCCAGGTGTGTGCGGGCGGAATTCGGCAGTGGGACTGCGTGTGGTTGTGGCCCAGGTGTGTGCGGGCGGAATTCGGCAGTGGGACTGCGTGTGGTTGTGGCCCAGGTGTGTGCGGGCGGGTGTGGTAGTGGGACTGCGGTGAGAATGGCGGGATTGGTCCGATGCGTAGGATGTCTCAATAACCAGTGGGAAAGTGGCGCGGGGTACCCAAACATCGATGTGCTTTTATATATATATATTATCTGACTTGCGTTATTTGGGGAGCGAGCCTTGGTGAGGCCTGGGATGGATAGTTTGCCTTGTTAGTTGTTTGGTTTACTCTTTTCTCACGGGACTTTAGTACGTTTCCCCCACTTGTGCACGAGAGTCTTGGTTTTCCCTACTGAGTGTACTTGTACGCTCACCCTACGTATATAAAACTGCTTTCAGGTTTCCAGGAGGACTTCGGGGATCAGGCGGGACCTTACTAGCTCGGACTTTTGGAGCAGTTGCAGTTGTTTCTCTTTTCTTTTGGTACTTACCTTGTAGTCACCTTTTTGCACTTTGTGACTTTCACTTTTGACCATGCATGTGGGAATGGTTTACTTTTGGCTTTACTTTTCTTTCTACCTTGGTGTTGTCGGGTTTTCTCCTCCTTATCTTTCGATCCTATACAATAAAAAAAGGGTAATGCCTTCCATTTGTGAGGATTTCCTATACCCTTGGTGCTAGTCACCACTCCGGGACCTATTGAAGGCGGGTTTCAGGGGTCATTATCTCTCCTTCAACTTAAAGAAGGAAGGGCCTGGCAATCTGCTGACCCTTCCCTCCTTTTGGTGAAGGCGGTTCGTGACAATATATGACTTGATAACCACTTATTTCTTGTATATTTTGTATTTACTTCCCTTTGATATATCAAATCAAGAGTCTCATTAATTTCATGATATTCTATGGGGTTATTATTTGAATGTTTCAAAGTGGTATGAGACACTTTGGAATGTTTTAAGAACATTTCCTCAAACAAAAATTCAATGGTCTCATTTAAAAGTATCTTTACCTATGTCAAAATACTCGTTGAATCTTGTAATAACTTGAGTTTTATCTCTTATGGTATCATATATCATATTTATTTGAAGGTTTGATGATCATTTTGACAATGTATGGGTAATTTGATACCATTTCCGGGGTTATAGTTAATGTTTTCACATTTTTTATGCTAGTTTTTCAATGTGAATTTTTATGTTGTATAAGTATGAAAATTTTAATGTGATGAATTTATTGGAATTATTATGTGATAGTTGGCCCCCTTATAGCCCCTTGATGCATTAGTTGTTCTCATGAGACAAACTAGTTTGAGTGTTTACCCATTTATGTATGGTTTTGGAATGATGCCTTAACAATATGGTTATAATGTCCCGCATTATTCATTTCCTAATTACAAAACTGGTAATTTATTATACATTAGGTTATTATACTAGTAGAATATGAATGATTATGTTTTATTATGGCATTATTTATTCAACTCTTATTCCTTCTATGTTGTACTCAAGTTTATTTTTAAAAGGTTTTTTTTAGATATTCACCATTCCAAATATATGTGTTTATAATAGTTTTTGATGAATTTATTAACCTTACTAAGCATCTAATCTCATCCCTTTATTATGTTTTATTATTCACCAGGATGCAAGGAAGTATATTATTAATGAATTTCAGGGATAATTTAAGAGTAGTGGATGTTTCTAGTATAATTTATATAATATATTTTATTTCAAGTTGTAATGTTGGACTTATGTATGTATCATGTTATTGAAAACTACTAAACTATTTGGTCTGTTAGGATTTGATTCCATGTAATCATGCCAATGTAATAAAATAATGCACCAAATCTAGTCTTCTGGGGTCGGGGAGTTATAGTTGATTAAAATATTTTACAAATTTTGATTAATTTTTGAAAAATATCAAAACTTCATAAGATTTTCACTTTTATGTGATAAGAAATAAATCTAGATGAATCAACTCTAATATTCAACTGTTACGTATGAATATTTATTTCCACCAAAACAATAATGTTTATTATGACCAAATAAGTATATATGTAGCAATTCCATACATTTAGAAATAATAAAATCATTTACATATTTAAACATATATTTATGATAATTACCCTTTAAACATGAATCACACAGAAAATTCTTACTTTTATATAATTTCAAAAATTGTAGAACCTATTCAGGATTTGAAAAATTATGAAAAAATATGATGTTTTCATTTCTAAGTGTCTTATTCCAAAAAATATAATCATCTTCTACAATATTTGAACACTTAACATTACATTTAGTTAGATCTTAATATCATCATTGTAAACATTATATTTTCTTTCTGGTGGTACTTTCTGGACGGGTCGGCCCAGGGTAGTGTTTCTTGGTCGTCTCATTTTTGGTTTTTTGTTGATGTTATGTTTCTACTTTTGAGCGGGTCTGGTCATGGGTGGGGTTTAAAGCCCGTCCCGCTTATGTGTGTCCTTTGTGCATGGTTTTTCTCACTTTTCCATAAATTGTTTTAATAAAATCAAAAAAATATTTAGTGGTAAACATTATCTTTTCTATTTATAGAAAATTAAATAGATTCATTTTTCAAAACAATATATTTATCATTTTTTAAAATTACATTTAATTTACCATCACAGAGTTATGATATACTTATTAAAATATGTTTTAAACCATTCAAAAATAATTCCTTTTTTAAATAATAATAGTTATAGAAAATACAACTTTTCTAATTCCATTAATTTGAATTTTAATGTTGCTCCAAATGTAACTAGGTCCCAATAACATGAATTAATTGATAGAAAATTTGAAATATCACATGTCATGTGTCTAGACTACAAACATTCTAAATACATTAAATCTATGAGACCTATAAGGTAAATTTCCTAAAATGAATCAATCAAGTGGAATGTTTTGCTACCCATGCTAACATGGGACTAATACGATTAGTATTATAATTTTTTTGAATCCAAATATATTTAAAAATATATTTTTTGTATGTTTATAAAAAAAATTAGCAATAAATATTTTATTATTACAGAATTATTGAAACAATATCTAATAGAATTCATTGGAATAACTCACTTTCCTTATACATATAAAACATGTAACCCTAGAAATAATCCCTTTTGAGATTTTAGCAGATGTTTTCTTATTTATCCTGGGTGAAAATATGTTATAACCAAAACCATTCTGGTTATAGTATGATTTCATCATCGAAATGTTTGTTTCATATTTATATTTTCCTTGGAAAAAAGTAGATAAATTTTCATTATGATTAAAAAATTTATTTTTCAAATCCATATTATATTTTAAAATAACTTATAAATCAGTATAGAATTTTTCATTAGAACCATATTATTTTTTTTAAATTTTTCACTTTCATTCCTGAGATTTATACACCCTTAATTACATTATTCATTTCCTCTAAAACTAAATTATTTCTTCTTTAATGATATTTTTTACTTATTTCCAAAAAATATTTAATTCAATATTTTTCTTTTTTTAGTTTCAATATCTCAAAATGATAGTTCTTTTTATATTTCTCATTCCAGGAAATAATGATATTCATATTTTCACACTACCTTTTCATTTTTTCATTTTCTTTAACCATCCTATTTTTTATTTTTTATATCAGTATACTTTTTAATAATAATAATAATAATACCATTATATAATTACTCATTATACTTATATACTTTTTTGATTTTAGAATAAACTGAATTAGAATAATAACTAAAATAAAATCCCATTTATTTTTCATATTTAGATATTGTAGTATGATAAACATTATAAAGAGGTATTAATTGAGAAAAAAATGAATGAGGTTCCTCACAACATGTGTCCATTAATTCAAGGTTTCGTCTCTCTTATTCCATTCCTATCTCACTTCTTGAATATGACCTATCTGAACAATACCATCCTTTAAAAAATATTGATTTTATTTCCCATATTATCTTTTTATTTCTTTGAATACGTTATTTTGGGACAGATTGTTTTGATGTGCCCCTTATTTATACCTGCATGACAATTTGATTATAAAAAATATTTATTATTGATAGTATTACCTTTCATTTACTAGTTTTTAAACATTCTTTCGAACTTCCTATTACCTCTATTTTTTCATAAATTATTAAAATTAATATCTAAAATGAGCCATCATTTTATAATTTTATTGGATCTAAAATTCAGAATAGTTATAAGATTCATTAACATTTTAATTAAAAACAATACCCTTCTTTCTTTTTATATTCCTAGTCTATAATATTTTTAAATTCAATTTTATACTGTACAAATGAACTTATTAATTCATATGACATATAATCTTTAAAATTTTTACTTTTATTTATTTCCACTTTATTTTCATGCCATCTTTTTGGAAATTCGCTCTGCACTCTTTCAATAATAGTTATATCTCCCCAGTCTTCACTAATTTCATCCATTAAATTTGAAATACTTTTAAATTACAGAAAAATATGGTTCACTGATTCAACTTATCCCATTTTGAAATCCATGTATTCTATATAAAATATTTCTGTCATGGTTCTTTTAATCTTATTTTTATTATACTGAGTTATTTTTAGAATTCTACAAATGTCATGAATTATCATATAGGATGAAAGATGGATATACACACTTCTTATTTATAGCACAATAAAAAATATTATTTAAATTATAATTCAAAACATACTTTACCATCATTACTTACAAGTTTCTCTAGATCAAATTTATGTAGATCATATGGTTTCTCCATGATAATACAATGATCCACAATTAAATTATTCAGGTATACATTAATTTAATCTTACTAATATCCATAACAAATTCTACTGAAAAATGGGGTTTTTTTGAGGTATCTAGCCATCATTTTCATTAATACCAATCATATTCAAGAACTGATCTTTATTCCTTTCTTTTTTCGGTCTAGGATAATTATATTAATAAGTAAATTAACAAAAAAAACTTATATCCAAAGGAACCAAAACTCTAATTCAAAATTTTAGACCATAATAGAGGTAAATTATGGACTAGATGGGGGTGAATATTCCATTAAAATATTTAGCACATATGATCGATCATAGTTTTAATATTTAATAAAGAAACAATGTAGTACAATTTTTATAATATACTGCAGTTGAAATAAAATACGAACACAATATTTTTATAGTAGTTCATTTCACTAATATCCTAATCTATTCTTCATTCTTCTCCACTTGGTGAGAACATCCGAACCCCCTAAGAAACATCATTTTAAATGTTTGATAACCAGTTTATAGACACTACCTTTTACAACAGTAAGAGGCACAACCAATACCTGAATTTTTATAGGTGTCACAACCTAATATAACTTTAATTTTCTTTTAGAGTCACAACAACCTTCATTTTGGTTGGTAGAATCACCAACACCAGACTTCATTTTGACTGATAAAATCATAAACCAACACTTCAATTAAAATTGACTGAAATAAAATATAACACTATGAAATATAAAAAAACAATACCGATCAAAAAAATAATAGAAGTTGTGAAATTATATAAAACTCATGAAACATTGATCAATTCATAAAAATAAATTTATTTTTGAAGTTATTTGTGATCAAACTAATGAAACAATTGTTTTAAAATATCTCATTGGAGTATTAAAATTTCTTATTCAGCTCATTTATTTTAGCATACATCATGCCTCAGTCTTATTTTGACAAAAATATTTCCAATTGTAATATTTTAGACTCTTATGATTATTTTTGAATGAGAGTTTTGTAAACACATCACCACCATACAATGGTAATAATTATTTAAAATATTGAATCACATCTTTAACAATTTTAATCTCAAGTGTATAATAAGAATAAATTTTTCATTTCATAATTTCTATATTGAAATCATTATCCCAACTTCTAAAATGTTCATTAGTACATATAAGTGTTTTTCGAATAAATAAAATGCTAAAAATCAATCCCACAAACATACAGTAATTCAATGATAGAAATATATAAAAATAAATAATATAATAAATGAAATGAACCATATTATTTCCATAATCATTTTCCATGATATTTCTTTATTAACCAATTTCTAATATAGACATTAGATTATATATTTATTCTATAAAAAATAAAATAATTATAAAAAATTGTGTAAACATTCAGTTAATTAAAATATCATAATATTGATTAAACATAGCATGATATAAAATATATATGTAACACCCCGAGCTTCTACGATACGCTTCTCTTTCAATAATGCAATAGCTTGCATTGTACGCTAGTTCGAGTTTCTAACACATCGCGACCAATCAAAATAGCCATTATGAAAATTAATACCCATTTTTGAAATTATATATATTTTATATTTCAAAATGGACTTCATTTTTGGATTCGGAATATCAAAATTAGCCTATGTTGAATTTTTGGTATTTTTCTGAGAACTTCCAATTTTTTAAGAATAGTGAAAAATACTTAAAAACAAATTTTTTAATCAAAATAATTTATAGAGATAAATTATACTATTGAGTAGTTTTAAAGTATAATTAGAATATATTTTTACTATTTTATCCAATGGTGGTCATTAGAATTAATTTCACTTTGAAATTAGACATAAACAATTGTCAATCTTTTTATATATATTTTATCTTAAAAACACGCTATTTGTTGTGACAGCGGGAATTAATTATAAAATTAATTAATGAAACTTATATGTTTGGAATTTTTTAAAATAGACATCATTTTTGAATTTGGAATATCAGTTATAGCTTAGGGTGAAAGTTTGGCATTGTTCTGAAAAACGTCAATTTTTGATGAATAGTGAAACCACAAAGTGGTAGTTAAAATACTAATTTTTCATTTAAATGAAACATTACCACTTCTGTGAGCTGATTTGAAAAAATCCGACATAAATGGTTGTCATTAGAAAGTATAACTTGGTTCAATGGGATTAAAATAATTTTTTGGTGAATAGTAACTTTTAAGTTTAATTAATCGCCACTAAAGGTAATTAGTGTAATTTAAGATAATGATATTGTTATAATAATATGAAATGACCTTAAAACCCATCCTACCTCTATTGTATTAGTCATGGACGACCAAGATAATCCATGGGTCAACTTGGGGACCCCATGGAGCCACTTTGGTAGGAAAATGACATTAAAAACGTTTTATTTAATGTTAAAATAAAAATGTCACAAACATGAGTTGTTTTACAAAAACAAATTTTAAATGGGGTTATAAAAGTCATATTTTTTACTATAAATATCCTTCAGAAAGCTAAAAAGATTTCATACATCATGATATTTTTTTTATAATTCTTAGAAGTTAAATAAATTAAATTATTTATGACACCATGATGATGCAGTGATTACCTCGTTATTTAACGATTTAAATAAAATGAAAATATATTGTAAAATCTATGACCTAAACATGTCAAAAAACTATTGGATGTGTGGATTTAGAACTCTTATCACCTTATCCTAGAAATATATAATTTTGGGACCTTTTAAATCCGAAAATAATTTTATAATAATGTAACCTTTTACAACTTTCCAAGAGTACCCCTCCTCTCCTCTTATAAAAGGCTCCCACCTCTACCACCTTACCCACACCTCTCAAGCCTTTTTCTCGGACAATCCCTACCCATTTTGTCTCTCCACATCTCACTCTTACTCCTAGAAGCCTCACTTTGGGCAGAAGTCTTCCCAAGGAAGCCTTTGAGCTCAAATCAAAAAGAGTTACCCGTTTTAAAGGTAGTGTTTTCTCTTGTGTTCTTATGTTTTATTTTGCTTCTCCAACCCCATAACTACTTTTATTCATTTCTTTTGTAACAAAACAAGTATCCTCAATATACTAGGACGTTCTTATAAGATGTATCCGAGCTACACTTACACACACCTACATCTAATGGTTAAAGAACATACTGTTTTTGTGGATGACGAATTTCTGCCTCACGAAATGATGATTGTTCAACAATCATATAACACCTTAAAAGGTGGACATTAAGATGTAACTATATTTATATATGATATATAATATGTTTATGTTTTACTTAAGATTCTGTATTTTTCATTTATGTCATACCTTTATGGGTTCCATTATTGGTAAACGCGATATCTTCATTTTAGGAAGTGTGGACTACCGCCCCCTCAAAGTGATTTGAATCGTTAATACCATATATGGGATGTATAAAGGATGGAGTAAATGATATTATATATTATATTATACTGGATTATAATATACCTTTATTTCATTATGATTTAATTCCATTAAATACGAAATTGAAATGAAAGTAGCGTTCATGCGTACGTACGGCTTACCATCTCCATGAATAGTGCATTTCATTTCTTACCTCTAAATGTTATGTAATATGATGAATGAATGTATATACTGGATATATATGATATATATGATATCTAAATAATGAATATAATTCTCGATATAATGGATATTTCACCACATGAACAACTTGTAATTATAAGAAGTTTGTTTTTGACTCAAGTACCAAAGATCGACAAAATGAGCATTATTAACATAAATAATTACATAGTGTTCATAACAAGTTAATAAGTGATATAAAAGGAATAATTAACATGAAAAAGGTTCTTAATAAAATATAAATTAACTCTAGTTTATTATTCAGGAGATTAAATAACGGTCGTGTGAAGTCCGACACGAGGTAAGGGAACTTCTTAACCCAATTTCTATTCTTTTGGTTAATCTCCTACATTCAAATTATGTCATGATATTATTATGTCCTATCATGTATTTGTACTTTAATTATGGTTACTTCTAGTTAATACACATAATATATTTATTTTATTTTAAAAAAAATGATCTTTGTATGGGACTTCGTCTCAATCTCCTTTCATTGAGGCATATTTTGTTTTATACACAACATTCTTTTATACGGTGTATAAAACCCTTTAACATTTACGTTTATTAAAAAGCAATATTTTTTCTAAGAATCGTTTTACTAAATGAAAAAAGGAATGTTTTTTTGTCGTACGTATGCGGCAACAATGACTTCTCCGCCGCCATGACCATTATTTGAGTTCCGTCTTCCTCTACAAGCTATAACTTTTTTTAAATGAAAAATAATTACAATGTTTTAATTTTCTTTTATTTTGGTATTGAAAATGGTTTTGATAGTGTTTTTTATATCAATGTGTTGTATTTATATCTTGTGATTAAAATGTGGAAATTTTATGTTTCCTTTATGCATGTTTTATGTGATACAATTATGTTATGGATTATGATATGTTTAAACCTGTTCATATGAGGAATGCATTGGACTTAATAAGTGATTTGTGGAGCCCACTATAGATCCTCGATGCATCGGAAGGTTTCATGAGACAAGCTAGTGTCTTGGTACGAGGCCTTGACAAAATATTATTTGTATTCTTGGCACGAGGCCTTGGCTACGTGGTTATGATAGTCTGGCATTATGCATTCCATCATTATTAAAGTGGTTATTGATATTTCATGTGGTTATTCGACCAGTAGATTATCCATGTGAATAAGTAAATGGAATTATCTCATTTTACATTTTCCATATTATGTTGAAGTTCAAGTTTAGAAGGCTTTTGTTTTAGTTATTCATTATCTAAAATGTTTATGTTTATTTATGAAAACTTCCGCTATATTGTTATCCTTACTGAGCATCTGAGCTCACCCCTTTCAATGTTTTAATTTTTCCAGAATGTGAAGAAGTATATAATGAATGACCTGTAGGGATAGTATGTGGGGATATGAAGACAAGATGTTGTTGTAGTTTTTTTTACATTATGATGTAATGTAAGACTTATGAATGTATCTAGTGTTTCCAAGGCTACTAAACTAATCGGTCTTTCGAGACTTGATCTTTTGTGATCATGACAATGATATGCAATAATGCATCGACACTGGGTAACTGGGGTCAGGGTGTTACAGTTGGTATCATAGGCAGTTTAGTACTATCCTTGGAAGCTAGATTTAGATAAACTTGGATTAGAGTACATAGCCCAAAGATAGACTTTGGGGATTAGTATAGAAGAAATTCCTAGAATTTTGGTATTATAGAGATTTTGTGAGTTTTCCGAGAAATACATTCATGTCTGGATACGAGAAGGTAGAGGCGGCTCTAGCACAGATGTACCTAGGGGTAAAACATGAAAACACCGCTTTGAGCTGGACTTGAACGGGAACTGGTGCACGACAATAGGCCTTGTTGCACTCTTGGTTACGAAACTCCCGGGGGATATGCTTAGGATAATTATCATTTTTTTACAAACCATTATGAAGGGTTTATGAGTATATACTCCCTCAAAGAAAACATTTTTTATGATTATGGATTATATCCATAAACTTTTAAATTTACATTAAGTATTTTACATGTTTGGAATTATTCATTGCAATTCATAAACTAACCTAGTTTATGCCATTGTATAGAAATGGCGCCCAATAGAAGGAATGTGAACTCCATCAATACGTATGATCCATAGAGTAAGAAGGATCATATCCTTCACAGTATTAAGCCAACATTTAGAAGGGAAATAGTCTCCCATGTGTTCTCAAAATATGAAGAAATAGTATCATGTGTTAATAAGATAAGTAAATAATTCTTTGAGTCTTATGGATTTGAAAGGAAGAAAGAGATGAAAAGGATGGAAGAGATAATGATGGATAAAGGGATGAGGGAAAAGAAGAATTTTCTAATATGTGATAACTGTGGGAAGAAACACCTTGGAACATTCCTGAAGGGAATGTGAGTTTGTTATAAGTGTCGAGAAAAAGGACACAAAGTGCATGACTGAAAGTGTAAGAAAGAGGTTTCAATTGTACAATGCTTCATCTGCAAGAAGTGGGGACACTACACAAACCAATGTCCAAATCATCAGAGTATGCCCCAAATGATGTTATTTGATAATAATCAAGTTATGATACTACCACAGATGAGGAGGAATGATTAGAGTTCTTATGTTTTTATTAAATAATTTTGCTATTTGTGTGTTGTATCAATGATTTACTAATTATAACAATTATGGAGTATATAAGGATTGTACTACAGTACTATTTCATCAAGGACTTGAGATTTTGTGGAACCAAGAAATGTGACTCCACATTAGGTTAAATTTTTGGAAAATATATGGTTGAGAAAAAGATAAACCATAATATGGTTGTGATATCGAGATAGTGATTTTGGAATAATACATGGTTGATTTGGATAAATTATATTGGATAATCATAACTTCCTTGAAACTGATTAATGAATTGTGTACATTTTTGGATAGAAGGAGTATATCTAGTATTCTATAAGGAATAAGGGATCATTAATGTAATGAATAAAGATTTATGGTAATTCAGGATGTCGCAGTGTTTTAAATGAATACATGATGAAGGTGTTCACATGTTGTTACTTGGAAAAAGTATCTTCATTATGTTTACCTTCCTTATAAAATTTGGGCTGTGAGTTGGACAGAAGTATTTTGGATAACAATAAAGGTTGGAATGGATTAAGTTGAACCTTGGATAGTATTTTTTAATGTTAAAAAATATCTGAATATTATTTTTGGAATATTATAATACAATTGTTTTAGGAAAAAGGACAACCTGTAGGCCGGGGGATAACCCGTCGCGTCAGACAAAGCTGTAGGAATCGAACCCACAACCATAGTGTGACAGGCCTTTATTACCAACCACTAGCCTAGAAGAAGCCCCTGGTTATTACAAAATAGTTTTCCTAATCTAAATGGTATGTGTTAATATTTCGAACCTTGTACGATTAGGATAAATATAATATTTTTGAGTTCTATTATCTTTTTGAGTGAAAGATGAGTTTGAGGTAGAAATTAGTTGAAGGTTGAAACTCTACTTTCAAGAATAAATATATATATACCTATCTCTTATTCTATGAATTAATTAATTCTTAAACTTTATTAAAGGGATATTAAAACAAAAAATGTGTTATCCTAATACCTTATGTCTTGTTGAACTGATAATATTTTAAATCAACATACATTGAAGGCTTTGAGGCACTCAATTTTACACTTGTTTGTGATTAATGACCTCAATCACTCCCTAAAAATATTTATGTTTTTCCTCCAATTATATGACTCTAATTTCCACCAATGTTATCCTTATCAATATCATAATTTGGTGGTAACTTTTTCATTACCCTTTCCCACTTATTAAGGATAAATCTTATTAACCTTATTTTCGATGAGGGTTTTCCAAAAGGTGTTTTCTATTTTCAAACTTTTCTTTTCAAAGAAAAATTTCAAATTTCAAGGATGCAATTTATTTTAGGTGGGGATAATGTAACACCCCGAGCTTCCACGATACGCTTCTCTTTCAATAATGCAATAGCTTGCATTGTACGTAAGTTCGAGATTCTAACACACCGCCACCAATCAAAATACCCATTATGAATGGTAATACCCACTTTTTGAAATTATATATATTTAATATTTCAAAATGGACTTAATTTTTGGATTCGGAATATCGAAATTTGCCTATGTTGAATTTTTGGTATTTTTCTCAGAACTTCAAATTTTTTATGAATAGTGAAAAATACGTAAAAATAAATTTTTTAATAAAAATAATTTATAGTGATAAATTATACTATCGAGTAGTTTTAAAGTATAATTAGAATATATTTTTACCATTTTAGCCAATGGTGTTCATTAGAATTAATTTCACTTTAAAATTGGACATAATGAATTGTCAATCTTTTGATATATATTGTTTCTTAAAAACACGCTATTTTTTGTGACAGAGGGAGTTAATTATAAAATTAATTAATGAAACTTATATGTTTTGAAGTTTTTAGAATTGACATAATTTTTTCATTTGGAATATTAATTATATCTTAGGGTGAAATTTTGGCATTGTTCTGAAAAACATCAATTTTTGATGAATAGTGAAACCACTAAGTAGTAGTTAAAAACTGATTTTTCATTTAAATGAAACATTACCACTTCTGTGAGTTGATTTTCAAAAATCAGAAATAAATGGTTGTCATTATTATGTAAAATGTGGTTCAATGGGGTTAAAATAATTTTTTGGTGAATAGTAACTTTTAAGTATAATTATTCGCGATTAAAGGTAATTAGTGTAATTTAATGTAAAGATAATGTTATAATAATATGAAATGACCTTGACACATGTCCTGCACCTATTGGATGAGTCCTGGATGACCAAGACAATCCATGGGTCAACTTGGGGACCCCATAGAGCCACTTTGGTAGGAAAATGACATTAAAAACGTTTTATTTAATGTTAAAATAAAAATGTCACAAACATGAGTTGTTTTACTAAAACAATTTTTAAATGGGGTTATACAAGTCATATTTTTTACTATAAATATTCAATATAAATCTAAAAATATTTCATACATCATGATATTTTTTTTATAATTCTTAGACGTTAAATAAATTAAATTATTTATGACACCATGATGATGCAGCGATTTCCTCAATATTTAACTATTTAAATAAAATGAAAATATCTTGTAAAGTCTAAGACCTACACATGTCAAAAACCTATTGAATTTTTGGATTTAGAACCCTTATCACCTTATCCTCGAAATATATAATTTTGGGACCTTTTAAATCCAAAAATCATTTTTTAATAAAGTAACCTTTTATAACATTCCAAGAGTGCCCCTCCTCTCCTCTTATAAAAGGCCCCCACCTCTACCACCTCGCCCACACCTCTCAAGCCTTTTTCTCGGCCAAACCCTGCCCATTTTGTCTCTCCGCATCCCACTCTTACTCCTAGAAGCCTCACATTGGGCAGAAGTCTTCCCAAGGAAGCCTTTGAGCTCATATCAAAAAGAGTTACCCGTTTTAAAGGCAGTGTATTCTCTTGTGTTCTTATGTTTTATTTTGCTTCTCCAACCCCATAACTCTTTTTATTAAATTATTTTGAAACAAAAACAGTATACTCAATATACTAGGATGTTGTTATAAGAAGGATTCGAGCTACAATTACACACACCTACATCTAATGGTTAATGAACATACTGTTTCTATGGATGGCGATTTTCTGCCTCACGAAACGATGATTGTTCAACACTCATATAACACCTTCAAAGCTGGACATTAAGATGTCACTATATTTATATATCATATATAATATGTTTATGTATTACTTAAACTTCTGTATTTTTCATTTATGGAATACCATTATAGTTTCCATTATGGGTAAATGCGATATCATCATATTAGGAAGTGCGGACTACCACCCCCTCAAAGTGATTTGAATCATTAATGCCATATGTGGGATGTATAATGGATGGATTAAATGATATTATATATGATATTATACTGGAATGATAATATACCTTTATATCATTTTGATTTCATTCCATTAAATACGAAATAGAAATGAAAGTAGCCTTCATGTGTACGTACGGATTACCGTCTTCGTGAACGGTGAATTTCATTTATTACCTATAAATATTACATAATATGATGAATGAATGTATATACTGGATATATATGATATATATGATATCTAAATAATTAATGTAATGCTGGATATAATAGATATTTCACCACATGAACAACATGTAATTATAATAAGTTTGTTTTTGACTCAAGTACCAAAGATCGACAAAATGAACGTTATTAACATAAATAATTACAAAATGTTCATAACAAGGCAATAAGTGATATAAAAGGAATAAATAAAATGAAAAAGTTTCTTAAGAAAATATAAATTAACTCTATTTTGTTTTTCAGGAGATTAATGAACAGTCGAGTGATGTCGGACATGAGGTAAGGGAAATTCTTATCCCAATTTATATTCTTTGGGTTAATCTCCTACATTCAAATTATGTCATGATATTATTATTTCCTATCTTGTATTTGTACTTTCTTTATGGTTACTTTTAGTGAATACACATAATAGATTTATTTTATTTTAAAAAAAATGATCTTTGTATGGGACTTCGTCTAAATCTCCTTTCATTGAGGCATATTTTGGTTTATACACAACTTTCTTTTATGCGGTGTATAAACCCCTTTGACATTTAAGTTTACTCAAAAGGAATATTTTTTATACGATGCATTTTACTATACGACAAAAGGAATGTTTTTTTGTCGTACGTATACGGATACAACGACCTCTCTGCTGCCGTGACCATTATTTGAGTTTCGGCTTAATCTACATGCCATAACTTTTTTAAAATGAAAAATAATTACAAAGTTTTAATTTTTTTTATTTTGGTATTGAAAATGGTTTTGAAAGTGTTTTTTTATATCAATGTATTGTATTGATATCTTGTGATTGAAATGTGGAAATGTTATGTTTCCTTTATGCATGTTTTATGTGATATGATTATGTTATGGATTATGATATGTTTAAACCTGTTCATATGAGGAATGCATTGGACTTAATAAGTGACGGGTGGAGCCTGCTATAGCTCCTCGATACATCAGCAGGTCTCATGAGACAAACTAGTGTCTTGGCATGAGGCCTTGACAAAATATTATTTGTATTCTTGGCACGAGGCCTTGTCTACGTGGTTATGATAGTCTAGCCTTATGCATTCCATCATTATGAAAGTGGTTATTGATATTTCATGTTGTTATTCAACTAGCAGAATATCCATGTGAATAAGTAAATGGCATTGTCTCATTTTACATTTTCCATATTAAGTTGACGTTCAAGTTTAGAAGGCTTTTGTTTTAGTTATACATTATCATAAATGTTTATGTTTATTTATGAAAGCTTCTGCAATATTGTTATCCTTAATGAGCCTCTGAGCTCACCCCTTTCAATGTTTTAATTTTTCCAGGATGTGAAGAAGTATATTATGAATGACCTGAAGGGATAGTATGAGGGGATATGAAGACAACATGTTGTTGTAGTTTTGTTTTACTTTATGATGTAATGTAAGACTTATGAATGTATCTAGTGTTTCCAAGGCTACTAAACTAATCGGTCTTTCAAGACTTGATATTTTTGTGATCATGCCAATGATACGCAATAATGCACCGACTCTGGGTAACTAGGGTCGGGGAATTACAGTATATTTTCTAAAAATAAATAAAGTATTGAACTAAGAGTAATTTTCAAGTTACCATGAGTTATAAGCCTTATTGTCAGCTAACTTTCCATTACATCAAATCATGTGGTCAGTATACTTATTGTGATAATAAATTTATGTGTAGTAAATTATGTTATTATAAAGAGTTTATTCATTTGGTATTTCAATGTGTGGTCACATTCTTATAGTATATTGAAAATGAATCATGTGATCACATGAAAATAACTCGCGTGGTCACTTGAAAATAAATCATGTTGTCACTTGAGAAATCCTCGTTGTAAGATGGTTTTCAATCACCTGAAATACACTCATAGTAGGTTGGTTTTTAGTTATATACATAGAAATATGCTATGTAGAAATTTTTTATTTAGCTATCGGCTATATAAATCGTCTACGTAGAAATCAGCTATGTAGAAATCGACTATGTTGAAAGCAGATACATCAAAATTGGACACGTATCAAATAGCAATGTCAAAATTATAAACATGATTGAAAAGAAATTTTGGATATTCCCAAAATTACTATGTGATTTTTTCACATATATCTGCACTAAAACTATGACATTTCCACTAAACGATCTGGGATTCCATTTGACCTAAAACCTGAATCGTCCCATGGCATGTCCCAAAGGGAATTACGGATCAACACGGGTTGTAAACCAGTTCCTAGGAATTGAATAATTCCTTGATAATGACATTACTATTAATGAAAACTAACACCCACATGAAATATCATAACACACTGATATAATCACGAACAATATAACATGTACATAAACATCTCAACTAGAATCTATAAAAAGGATATATAAAAGAGACATACACATGTGATGAGTTCAGAATTTTACATCTCTAATCCCAAACCAAGAGCCCCAAAAGGGGAAATGAGAGTATCAAAAAGAACCACAAGCCTCCTCATGAAATGAGGTACATCACCCACTATCTCACCATCATCAAGACATTCTAGAAGAATATTCCACTATCAAGGGAACCTACTACCACCCCCCAAAGTGGGCCTCTCCCTTGCATGAATTAGATGACACAATATCTACATATACCCATTGGGTATATGTAGGTATTTGATATCACTTGACTAGTAGGATCCCATAAGGTGTTCTATTCATATCCACTATAAGATAGATAAAAATGTTAGTTTTCAAATAAATTAAATAATTTTTGTTATAAAACATGCATTAGGTTTTGAGAGAAAGATAACCAGTGAAATAATGAATGAAATAAGGTAAACATGGAAGAAACACCTTGGACCAACCGCTAATAATCTAGGTCATATGGGTGATAATATCCTCATACCCTCAGCAATCAATCCCAACCACAACTCTCCTCATGCGAGTCCCATTAGAGAGGTTATAACCAACATTCTAGTGGTACCCAAAATATCAATATCATGTTTAGTTAGTATTGAATTGTATTCATATAAGTAAGACTAGGAGAAACCCTTATGTTTTTTTAACATAATAGTCATTAGCCCACCCGCTTAGGTTCCCATGTTTCCCAATCGATTCATTCCATTTCCCAAAACTATTCAAAACTATTCTAATCCCTTTCCATTATACCAACTTTTCACAAACCACAATACACCATTTCCAATCATTACCAAAGGAATAAAAAACATCAAGAATCTAACACACACCAAAACCATTGAATCCAACCATTTATAAAAAAATATTTTAGAAAATAATTATAAATAATGAAAAGCACATTTTACTCATCAAATAATAGAAAAACAAGGAACCACCTACCTTCCTTCATTATTTAAATCACTAACAACCAGATACAAATAAAAGTAAGAACCAATAATAGATCCTAAGAAACCATGAAGAGACATCCAACATCAATATTCATGCCAAACATTTTATATTCATCCCAAATTAGGTCAACATAAGAACCACGGAGAAGATAACCCAATAAGAAGGGAAGAAGAGACCAAGGAAGAAGTATAGAAGTAACTTACATGGATTTTTCCTAAATCCAACAAATCATGAAGCCCTAAGAGAGATGATAAGAGGGAGATATGCAACTAGGGATGAAGGAAATTGAATGGGTTAAATGATGGGTGATTTGAGTTAAGAACATGGTGAGTTTGAATTGTCATTTTTTTTTAAAGATTTGGATAGGTGACAGAGTTTGGCCACACGGCCATCAAGATAATACACCAACTGTATAGGTGCCTCTACTAAGAGAGAGTAAAGGACTGCATGGATTACTATGGGAGGGTGAATGAATATGTTCTTATCTGTTTGGGATTTATAGTTCCATATCATGCCTAAACATTTTTAGGGGGTTGGCACATAGTTTCTACTAAGCTTGCACCAACCACTATCTACCCTTCAATAAATAAAAAAATCATGGAAATTCCAATAAAATATTTTAAATGAATTCTAGACAAAAAAAAATGATAATGCCTGAAAAAACATCATGGCTATGATAATTCTCCCCATCGTATCATTGTTCCTCTTTAGAAAGTTACCCCATTATCTGATCAGATAAGAAGTGAGGGTATTGATCCATGTCCCAAGAATTCCACTCCCACATCATGTGCTCATAATTACCATGATTACATAGGATTTTAACTAAAAAAGTATATTTTCCCTGAAATACATTCACCTGGGAATACAAAACCTTAACTGGTTACCAGTTCACTGATATATTGTGTTCTAACTCAAGTGCATCCTAGCTCAGTATCAGATAAGGGTCTAGATTATTCTTATATAACTATTATATGTGTAAAATATCCTGAATAAATGTCAATTATGTATGAAATTCTACATGGTATGCCACATTACTGATTCTATTAGTGATCTCAAAAGGTTTAAAATACCTCGGTGTAATCTACCCCAACTTACCAAACAGACTATTACCCAAGCGATGTTCTACTTTCAAAAATACAAATTTATCCACTGAAAACCCCAAGACTCAACATCATTGATCAACATAATATTTATAAATGATCTAAGATGAAAGTAATCACTAACTGATTATATGAACCTGATTAGTTGTCTCCTTCAAAATGCGCAACCCCAGTAAGGAAGTCTATCTACCTCCATTCAGCATAGAGGAGGCCACTAAGGTTTACCATACAACACTTCAATTTCTACCATAATAATTGTCCATTTTTAAAGATTATCATAATAAAATTCCACCAAAAGAAGATGGATATCCCATGATCCTTAAATTAATAAAATATAGGAACAAATTTTTCCGTCAAAAATGTAGTTCTCTTGTTATGTATGATGATTGATTTTAGGATTGTATGTTGTGATATGCTTGAACTATGACCCCATTTATTTTTGGAGACCTTTCCCAAACTGTGAGGTAAAATGGAGATCTCTGTTAGAAAAAATAGCAGATGGAACAACATGCAGGATCATGATCTCTTAAAAGTATAACCTGCCCAATTCTTCCACTGTCTTCAAGTATTTAATCAAAATTAAATGGGAATAATTGGCAAGATAATAGATTTCCACCCAAATATTATTCATTTCTCATGTTGTATGGGGTATCCCAATTTTGAAATCCATGACCACCTCATCCCACCTCCATGCAAAAATGGGAAGGGTTGAAGTAATCTTGAGAGATTCTGATGCTCATCTTTTTCCTAATTACATGTATGACATCATGATAAAAAGGTTGTTATATCATTTCTCATAAATTCCCACTAAAATTGGCATCTCACATTATAAAAAATCTTAGTAGCATTGGGATATACAACCTAATTAGACCGATGAAAGAATTTCATAACCATATTTCTCAGAGATGAAGACATTATAGAATAATACTTTAATCTAATAATACCCTCAATAGAAAAATATCACTCAATAGAAACCTCCCCACCATCTCTTGGGTTCTATTATTGAATATGATTTAGAATATAAGTTATAAATTGTACATTGGACAATAACAAACCACCATATTATAATTTTTCTTCCAAGTGAATTATGGTAAAAATCCTAATTAAATCCCACTCACCACTGAAATACATTATATCATGGACTGGAAAATTCCTATTCATGGAATCAACTACCACATTTCATTTTCCTAGGGTGTATATGATATCAAAATAAAATGGATTAAGGTACTCGATTGATAATTGTTACCATAAGGTCAAATCCTTTTGGGAGAAAGTTTATCTTAGGATCTCATTGTTAGAGAAGAAAATAAATTTCTCCCGTAAAGGATATTTACCCCAATATTATAGGGAATGAATCACTTTCTCAATATCAAGGTCATGGGTTCAGTAGTTATTCTCATGTGGTTTGAGTTGGCAGGAGCCATATGCCACCACATGATCACCCTACATAAGCACGAAACTCAAAAATGTACCTAGAACATCATAGTAGACAATGTAAACAATACTAGATTTGGGTAAAATCAAGATAGGGGAATCGGTCAATAAATGATTAATCACATCAAAATACTCTTATCATTGTAGACTTCATGATAAATTCATCCCTTTTGGGTTAGGGGATTCATTAATGAGGAAACTACAGTTAATTCCTCAATGAACCACTTGAAATACCCTATCAGGCTGGGAAGAATATGAATATTGAAGATATTCATGGACTCATTCAATGACTATACTACCTTGACCTTATTTGGTTCAACTGAACCTCTCTATTCCGAGATCACATGCCCCAACAATTTGAATTCATGGATAAATAAATTACACTTTGACAACATAGAATAAAGACGGTGTCTTACAACATTCCTAGAACAACTCTCAAATGATTCCTGTATTCCTATTAAAATCTAAAATATATCAAAATTCATCCACAAACATCCCAAAAAATTATTCGAGGTATCTAGGAAACATCCAGTTCATAAGATTCATAAAGGCCATTAGAGAATTTTATGTCCAAAATGCATTACCAGATACATGAAATGGTCATACTTTCTTCAAAATGCATTCTTGAAAATGTCTTCTTCTCTCACCCTAACGTGGTCATACTGTGAATGAAGGTTAATCTTTTAAAACTAACTTTCTCTCTTGAATTGTAAATATATATTATTGATATGGTAAGGGGTATTTATTATTGATGGTGACCCTATTTAGCTTCAAATAATCAATACATAGTAGAAGTGATCCATTAGAGTTTTTAGAAAGAAGAATTAGAGTGACCCAAGGAGAGATTCCTGGGTGAATGAACCCTATAGATTCCAAATAATACATCGATATATTTTACTACATCAACTTAGAGGGGGATATATTATATGAGGGTAGAGATATCAGTTTTGTCCCAAATTCCAAATTGATGGTGAACTCCACATATTTTTATGGAGATAAACCGAAAAAACATTTGGGAATACCTTTGAAAAATAATTTACCCTGGAAGGTGTCCCACTCATTGATCCCTTCTCGTTAACATCTAATAAGAGGGTAGAAACCTTACAAGAAAGCCTACCTAGTTCTAGAAGTTATGTTCAAGCACGACCTGGCCATGAATCCTATTCTCTTTGAAATCCTCGAGTACTCCTATCAAAGACTATGAAAGTCACCCACAGATAGTATTAGTTGATGTGGTACTCAAAATAAATAATCCAATCCATTATTTGGATCACATCAAAGAGGAACATATCTAGGATAAGAAAATACCATTTTCATCTCAACCTATAACAAGGATATAATGTAAATGGGAATTAGAAACCTTTCTCTTTCCTCCTACTAAGAGGCATAACCAACTCCATGGAATACAATATAATCTCACATTGGAGTTTCAAAAAAAGAAATATGACCAGAAACAAAAAAAAATAGAAGCACCTATATCAAAACAATAATTTACCATGGAGGATACAATAAAAACAATACCTTTAACTATTACAGGACATTCACCCAATTCCAATGGTTCTTGATAAATTACATGTAGTTAATTAATCTATGTCTATGCCTATGGTCAACTACTGACCCACATACCTACCTTAAGATGAATTTAACTAAAACAAGACCGATTTTACCACCACATCTACTAGAATGATATCACATCACCCTAGATGCATCATATGGAGATATTATTCAACTAGGAACTATAAAGACTACACTACTTTGATATGGGAAAGAACTTATAAAAAACCATTTCAAGTGGAACATGCATCCACACCAATGGTACAACATAGATGGACCCATAAAAAAGGACTACACATGACCAGATTTCCTAAAATGATAACATTAGTTAGCTTCACCTCCTATAATAGTTCTCAAGAGCAGTCTAGTTGGATATAAAGAACTACTACAACCCTTATTTCAATTCTCCTCCTACTTCCACTTCTTCTCAGACAACCCAAACCCACTTTTTCTTAGTTTTGAAAGTTTCCCAAAAAAGCATGACATACCTGCGAGGTTGATCTCCACCAGTATTGATCAATCAACCACCTCAATATAGGTCTTTAGATTGAAACAGAAGTCATGAGATCAAATATTCATATTTAGACCCATTTCAAACCACTAATCTTTTTACTTTCCACTAGAATAATCCTTTGGAGAAAATAGGTACATCTCTGTGAAGCGGTTGGAATATTCCAACACTCAATGTTCTCCCTGATATAGGTATACTAATTTTTGTAACATAGATGAGGGAAAAATCTTAGGATAGTACAATTTACATTCATAACATAAGGATTTCTTAGCTCGAGAAAGACCAAATCACACTCCTTATCCATGGCTTAGAAATACCACACCACTAACTCAACTAATCTATGATCAATCAATAAGGGATAACTCTATCTGGTCTCCTCCCATAGTTTAATAAGATTTCTCTAGGGAATCATAATGCTACACATATAAAATAACAAAAACGAAACATCAATAAATTATCCCCTATAGAACCATTAAAAAAATTATAAAACATCCACAATTCATTATGGAACCACAAAAAATCTAAGCCATAACTCAATCCAATCCACCAAACATGGATTACATGTGCAGTCTTCGACATGTGAATTATACTTGAACGCAGAGTAAAAATATATTCCTACCATCTTATGGTAACTAAAATCCTTCCACAAGGTGTGTTGGGAAAACACCCCACTCACAACTAGAACCTCAAACTCTGAAAATACTAGCTCCTTCTTATCTAGAATTCCCCAAATAACAAGACCATATTAAGGGGAAAACCTACTCTAATAGAAGTTTTTCATCAACTAGTCTAAGATTTCATCCAACCCAACACTTGGCCTAGCTTTTTTGCATTTCCTGAAGGGCATTCTCGATCCCCACGGTCTAGAAACTAGTTCCTAGGAATTTAATAACTCACTGGGAATTATTTTACCATGAATTAAAACCAACATATATATCACATATCATAACTCACTAAAATAATCACAACAAACATATCATGTACATAAAAATCAAAACTATCATTTATAACAAGGATATACAAAAGAGATATCTACATGTGAAAAGATCATAATTTTACATCTCCATCCCCAAACTAAAAGAACGAAAAATGTGAAATGGGAGAGATAAAAAGGACCATAATCCTACTCATGGGATGGGGGGAAAACACCCACTATGTCACCACCATCAACACATTCCAGAAGAATATTCCATTATCAAGAGCATCCACTTCCACTTCCAGAGGAGGTCATTATCGTATTAGAATTAAAAAAAGATCTTCATATACAAATTTTGTATATTAAGGGTGTGATATCACTTTCCCAATAGAATCCCATCAGGTTTTCCATGCATAGAAATTATAAGATAAATAAAAATTGTAGTTTTGAAGGAAAATAAATTCATTAGTTTTTGAAACATGATTTTCATTTTGAAAGAAAGATAAACAATGAAAGAACTACTGAATGAAATTAAACACAAAATAAGCACATTGGGCCAAACCTATGAAACTAGGTCACATAGATACTAGGATCCTCATACCATAATTGATCAATGACATCCATAACCCTCTTTATGAATGAGATACTATAGAGGCTTCTGCCAATTTTTTAGTGGTACCTACAATATCATCATCATGTTTATTTGGTGTTGAAGTGTATTCCTTTTAGGAATACTGGGAAAAAACAACTATCTCACATAGTACACCCGTCCTTATCCCACCAACGTAGGTACCTAAGGTTCTCAAGTGCTTCATTCCATTCCCAAAACAATTCCAAACCATTCCAGTCACTTTACATCAAACAAACTCATCACAAGCCACAATACACCATCTTCTAACCGTTACCAAAGGAAGAAACCATTTCAAGAGTAACAAACACATATACAATTGAAAACCAACCCTTTGCACACAAAATAATTTTATAAAACAATTTTAAGTAAATGAAAACCATTTAACTTAGTAAATAATATAATTACATAGAAACACCTACCTTCCTTCTTGAAATCACCACCAACTAGGTAAAAACCATAAGCCAAAGAAATAGGAGATCCTAAAAAGTATAAACACACCATTAAAATCAATATCCAAGAAAAAAGTTTCATATTAATCCCATTCTAGGTCAACACAACCACATGGTAGAAGAAACCAAAAAAGGGAAGAAGATACTAAAGAAGAAGGATAAGATGAACATACAAAGAGTTTTATTAAATATTGAAGCTCAAATAAACCCTAAATTGAATCATCAAGGGAGATTATAATTGGGGGAGACAATCCTAGGGATTAAGGAATTAAAATGGGTAAAATTATGAGTGATTTGGGTTTATACTAGGGAGGTTTATAATATAAATTACGAAAATTTTAAATATTTGAGTTAGCAGAATGATTTGGCCATACGATCATCCAAACTGGGTTCCAACTGTGTAGGAACCTATACCCAAGGGGGGGAGGCCATGTGACTTACTGAGGGAGGGTTCACATCTCTGTTCCTATCCATGTGAGTTTGACAACACCATTTTCATGGCCATACAATTTTCAGGGGGTCGGAACATGGTTCCCATTTACTGTGTGTTAACCAAACACCAACAATTTCCCTATAAAAACCACAATTTTTCTAATAAAACACCACAAAAGTCTATAAGATAAATGTTAGACCCAAAATAATTGAAAAATACCTAAAAACACACTATGGGTGTGACATATATTATTTAGATAGGTGACTTAAATTAGCTATGTGCATGAAATTTGTTATGTGGATCTTGAAAATTTTATTCTTTAAAAAAATAAATTCCAAACATATTCTAATACATATAAATAATGTCACAACTATTTAATTATGGCTTTGACCGTGAATATGTATTATAAAATTATAACATTAATAACTAATTAAACAAATATGCTTAGTTTTTTTTAAACATTCAATATAAAATATATAACAATTGATAAAACAAAAATTATAAACCAATTTATAGAGAAGATATTGTAATTTAAAAAAACAAACTAATAAAATATTAACACTCAAGTTCAATTACTATAAAAAAAATTTAACAACCCATCTAAAATTATAACATTATTAAATTAATTTAATGAGTGGTAAAGGTTGTATATTGTTAATAGGATATCACTTGGATAATAAGGTATTGATTATAAACATATATTATAATAATTACTTGAAAATAATAAGTAATATAAAAAAGTTATGTTCTTGAATTGAAAAGATGAGGGAGAGAATCAATGAGTGATTTAGGTAGAATGATGACTATAAAAAAGGGATTATGAAATGGGTTTAATAATATGTAAGGGTAATATATCATAATTAGGGAATCATTTTGATAATAATGTATTGATTATGAACACATTTAATCATAATAATATATAAATCAAAATTCATATAACAAGGCAAGTTCTTGAATTGAAAAATATGGGAGAGAATCAAGTAGTGATTTTGAGAGCATGATAGACATACAAAGGGGATTATGAAATGAGTTTAATGAGAAAAAATGTTAATATCTCATCATTAAGGAATCAGTTGGATAATAAAGGATTGATTATGAACACCTAGAATCATTATCATATGGAAATAAAAAGAGATTGTCAACAAAAGTACACGAATCAAAAGGAGGAGGAGAACCCTTACCTTTTTATGTATCATCTGAAATCATGGGAGGACTCTATATACCCTAAATAACTCCATGGGAGGTCTTTATAGAATTATTGGGAAGATAATTTCATGTTAAATTTTATTGAGGTCAATAGGGATTAGAGAATGGGTGGGTGGTACCTATTTTTATAGGTGAAAAGGTTATTTTTCATGGAAACTAAAGTTATGTGAGGGGTAAGAATAATATCACATGGGTGTTAGTTGCATTAAGTGAGTCTATTTTATAAATTATAGTTGATACATGTGGGTATTAATTTAACACATAAAAGTCTTCTAATAATGTGCACGTGACCTTTTAGTTATTAAAAATTTGAGATACTTCATTTATCCATTTTAACACTTATTAATCTTAATTAATATATAACCATATAAATTATTGTATCACCAAAATTATAATATGAACCTTCTTACAAAATTTTTACACGATGAATCAAAATTTGGACTCCTGTTTTTCAAATTTAACCTCTAAATATGATAAAATTAACATTTAAATTATAACGTATAATGTGTTGAAAACTTTTTTATAGAAAAATGTCATTTTAATCATCAAGTGTTCTTAATCTTATTTAACATGGATTAGTAATTAAATAAGTGTTAATTTATTTTTATATGTTTTTTAGAAATTATATTATAATGTAAATTTAAAATAGATCCATTTAATTTGAAACAATACATAATATTTAGAAAAGTATAATTATTTGAAAAATAAATGTTTTACGGTGGTGAGTAATATTTCCATGGTAACATAATTTTATGCCCAAAAATGAAAATGAACATACTAAATAATAAGAAAATTTTTATTTAATATTTGAAAATAATTTTATAAAATTATATTTCTAATGTTTAGAAAACATAATTTTAATATTACTTCAGATAACACATAAAAACTGTTTTTAGAAAATATTTTTTTAAGAGTAAAAATTATGTGTAGTATAAATTTATCAATGATATTAAAATTAATGATATAAATTGGTTTATAATAAAAAATAGAGTTATGTGGCTTCAAAATAAATCCAAAATAAAAGATTACTATTTAAATGAATAATTAAAAAAATATTACAAATAGTTTTTAAAATAGAATAAAATGGTACTTATGTTTTAAAATGTTGAAAATGGATTTCTTAAGTAAAAAATGATATTTTGAAGTACATAGTTGTAAATATTTAATAAATTATTTTTTTAAAAAAACTTATCAGACTTTCTCATATATTGATAATTATATAAAATTTACAATTTTGGTAGATACTGTAATTTTCACTATTCACTTAAAAATCAATTATTTTAAAAAATTACCCAAAATTCATATTTGGATAATTTTAATATGGTGAATTAATAATGAAAAATAAAATAAAATTATAATATTTATAAATTTATACTTTAGATGAAAATAAAATATTTAATGAAAAACTGATTTTATTAAAAATTATCCTTTTAAAAATATATGTGTTTTTAATCCTATATTGAATTTATATATGATTATTATCTTATTTATATATTATAATTTTTTTATTGTTTTATTGTCTCGTATGTCTTTAATTGTTTTAGTTTGGTGTTTCATTTATATTAAACTACAAAGCATTAATTTTGAAAACTATATACCAACATCTCATGGTGTTATAGATGAGCCAATGTCCCATCCATATCAAATGTCGTCCCCTGGGGCCCATGTCGTGACTACCCCAAACCCACCTTCCATAGGCCAGGGACTGGTGACTAGAACCGAAAGGCATATTCCCTATAACTAGGAAGGTGTTGCCTTTATAACTTGTAAATACAAGCAACCAAGCACATAGATATATATGAACAGAAGTGAGTTGTATAGTAGAGAGAGTGTTGAAAGTAAAAGGGGGCTGGAATACAAACCCAACTGTAAAGATACAAGTTCAACTGAAATACAATACAACTAAAGAAAGAGAAAGATAACTACTGGGTCATCCTTCGAGGTTCCTACCTGAAGGGTTGGTATAGATCGCTCCCTCAACACTCCATGTCCACCCATCTTATCTGTGTACCGACATGCTGTATGGTCCACCTCTGAGCACCATCCAGTCCTGGTACGCTCAGCCTCAATCAGTGATGTCCGTTGTTTGCACCAAACACAACGAGGTGCGGGAATAGCCCATACAGGGGTGAGTATAATGCTAATCAGTAGGGACCCCGAGAACCTCAAGGTCACACAAAATCCAAAAAGGATAAACCACATAGTATGTAAACCACTGACAACCCTAATTAGGTATATGCCCATACATATACCTAAGTTATCAAGTAAACCCATCTCAAACATGACGAAAACACGGAGTCCAACTCCAAATCCCCAAGAACAATTGTTCAACAAAGGAAGAAACACCATGAAGTTAAGTACCACACAGGTACTCCACACTGAAGAATACCACCAATGTTTTACCATGAAGGAATGTATCACACAGGTATGGACTCAGCTCACACCAGTTATAACTTAAGTACAGTAGTAGAGATGATTAGATGAAACTAATAGATCATCTTACTCTGTTAAGAGGCTCTACTACAAATCCACATCGGATCGCTTGGTGCTAACCCATGTAGGATCCCTCAGTGATGAACCACACAGAATCACTAGGTGATGACCCACACAGGATCGCTCAGTGTGGACCCACACAAGATTGCTCTTCATTCTTCATGTCACAGCCAGCTACTAGGTTCCTGCACTAGGCACACTTGTCTCCATGAGGGTCTTCTCCAAAAGACATTTTTTGATACTCAAACTTCCATGAAGTCCCATGAAGAAGTATCTCAAAGTACCTCCATGTCAAAGGGGTCTCAACTCAACAGACGATGCATCAATAGAACGCTCTGTCTGTGAGTTATTAGTTTTTTAGTCCCAGGGGCCCAATTGGATTTGTGCATGATCCAACCCAACCGTACCCCATCATTATCCAAATCTCTATTGGGGTATATCAAGGGGACATTCTCACTCCAAGGTTTCCATCACCGCTGACGGTTCGTCAAACGGACCCCCGGTGCAAAAGTTATGGCCAAATGAGCATATAGGGTCAAAATTGGCCTGGGTCTGGTCCGACCTGGTCAGACCAACCTGGTCGAAGAAACCCGGTCCAACCCTTCCTGGGTCGACCTGGATTGGGTTGACCAAGCCTGACCCACTGGGTCTGGCATGGCCCGTTAGGGGGCCCGACCCACTGGGTCCGGCCCGGCCCGCTGGGGGGTCGGGCGGGCCACGAGGGCCGTGAGGGGCCGCGAACGGCCTCATAGGGCCAAGGAGGCCACAGAATGGCGAGGTCGTGGGGTAGATCAGTCGCGGGGTGGCTCTTACATGGGTTGGCTCAGTTGAAAATGACGCAAGGCCACGGTATGGCTTGGCCGCGGACGGCGCGAGGCCATGGGGCGGCTCGGTTGCGAGGCGGCTAAGCTGCGGATGGCCCGAGGCCGCGGGGTGGCTCGGTTGCAGACAACGTGAGGCCACAGGGTGGCATGGCCGTGGGGTGGCTCGGTCATGGGGTGGCTCTTCCGCGGACAATGTGAGGCCACGGGGCGGTGTGGCCGTGGACGGTGCGAGGCCGCAGGGCAGCTCGGTCGTGGAGCACAGAGGTCACAGAGCGGCTCGGTGGGGCCACCGACGGCAAAGCTACAGGGTAGCGCAGTAGGGCCGCAGAGGGTGGAGCCATGGGGCAGCGGTGGCCACAGGGTGACATCGTGCTCCATCACCTTCATCGCGGCCGACAGTGCTGTCGGCCGCCGTTCTTGTGTTCCACCAGTTCCCAACGTCAGCATCGGTCCTCATCACCATCATGAAGAACACACCAAAAAAGAAGAACGACGGAGGGGTCGGTCCATGTTTGTTTGGACCGCACCCCCCACTTTAGGGTAGTAGCAAGCGGCTCAACAAATTCATAAATAAACAACATCAAACTCTACAATTTCATACTAATTGTGGATCAATTCATTTTGGTTCATCCGCATTTTCCATGCTTTCCAAGAACGAGTAATTTAATCGAGAAATTTCATGAATTCAATAAAAACCCCTACCTTGGTTTATATTTTATGCAGTTCATGATATAGAAACAGTGAAGGTGGAGAGAGTGCCAATGATCGTCACTTCCACAGTCACTCTTCTGAATTCAGTTCGAACATCGTCCATGTACATCAATTCTGGAGTGCGGTCTTCTTTGGGGAGCTTTCTCCCAATTTCTCCCCCTTCTCTTTCGCCAACAAAAAAATCCACTCCCAAGAAAAAAGATGCCAAAATAATAAAATATGTTTTCCCAATTTTAAAATGTAGGCACAAATTAAGTTAGATTAATTAATTAAATGGTGGTGGAGAAATTAATTAAGGGGAATTTTCAGGAGACTTCCCCAAATTGAAGTGGGTGGTTCAAGGGGTTTTAATCTCAGGTGGTCCCCACCACCATAACCTCTCATTGGAGGTTTTAGGTTCGGTGGTCCCTACCTCCATAACCTCATGGGGAGGATTAATTCTGGTGGTCCCCACATATCAACATCCACAAGGAGTTTCAAATAAAAATAAAAATGTTACACAATTTTATTTATATTTTATTCTTTTTTGAATATGTGAAATGCTAACTTCCACCCTCGACCTATTGCGGTCGAGGTGAAGGTCTTAATAAGTGAATATCGGTGCTGTGGGTTCAACGATTCCCTCATATTGAAATTCTGATCACTAGTTCAAAAGTTCGAAAATCATGCTCGCACTTTTACTGAATGTACCCAAAATAATGTTCAGAAATTCATTCTGGACACTTCGGGCCTCAAAATCACACGCCGTCAATTTTTTCAGACTCGTAAAATTCCCATTTGTTTAAAAAAAATACATGGAAATTATGGGTCTTTAAATTCTCCACACCTCAGGGATTTATGTCCCCATAAGACACAACTCAAACTAAAGAAACTGGTGAGTGTACTGAGCACGCATCTGAGCCTCCCGCTCCCATGTTCTCTCCTGGAGGTTCACATGCTGCCAAAAAACGCAAACTAGAGGTATCGACTACCCACGAAGGATCTGATCCTGTTGATCCTCAATCTTAACTGCATCCTCTATAAAAGTCACCCCATCATTGATGTCCAGCTCTCTGTGGTCTATGATGTGAGAAGGGTCATGCACGTATCTCCTCAGCTAGGATACATGGAAGACGTCGTGCACCAGGTGCAACTGTGGTAGAAGAGAAAAGAAGTAAGCCACCTCGCCAACTCTACCAAGGACCTAGAAGGGTCTGATGAACCTTGGAGATAACTTTCTGCATCATCCAAATCTCTACAAACCGCATCAAGGTGATACCCATAGAAATATGTGGTCTCCATCCTTGAACTCCATAGGTCTCCATCATCTGTCATCATAAGACTTCTGTCTGCTCTGTGCAGTCTTCATCCACTCCTGGATGATCTTCACCTTCTCCAGGGTAGCCCGTAACATCTTTGTTCCCATGAGTACTGACTCCCCTGGGTTAGTCCAGCACCAAGGTGATCTTCATGGTCGCCCTTACAACACCTCAAAAGGTTCCATCCCAATGGTGGTGTGATAGCTATTGTTGTATTCAAACTCCACCAATGGAAAGTGATCCTCCCAACTGCAATTGATGGTGAGGACAGATGCACGTATCATGTCCTCAAGGGTCTGAATGGTTTGCTCGGTCTATCCATCCATCTGAGGATGGAAGGAGGTGCTCAAATGAAGATACGTCCTGAAAGCCTCCTACAACCCCTTCCATATTCAGGACGTAAAACGTGCATCATGATCGGAGACAATCGTCGAGGGAACTTCATGTAACCGCATAATCTCCTGCACATAGAGGCATCCCAATATCTCTACTGAACCCTACTCTCTGATCGGTAAGAAGTGGGCTAACTTGGTGAGTCGGTCAATGATCACCCAAATAGAGTCACGGCCCTTGGATGTATCTGGAAGCCCTATCACTAAATCCATGGATATCCCATCCCACTTCCACTATGGGTCCTCTAAAGGATGAACCAATCCTATTGGTACCTGATGCTCTGCCTTCACTTGCTGACAAGTGAGGCATCATGAGACAAACTCTGCTACTTCTTTCTTCATTCCTGGCCACTAGTGTTGTTGTTGCAGATCTTGGAACATCTTCTCCACTCCTAGATGTACCGCTAGAGGGGATGTGTGGAACTCCCTCATCACTTCCTCTCGAAGCGACACTAGTACCATGGTTCATCCTGTGAAGAGGATGACATGCTCCCCACCTTCATAAAATCCATCAGGTTCCTGCCCTGTGGATATCTGAGCACATCGAGCCTCACAGTAAATGTCCCCACACTACACCTCCCTAACTCACTAAATAAGAGGGGGAGTGATTATAAGAGACTGAATAAAATCTTCTCCATCTCCATACACCAAAGATATCTGTAAATCGGCCAGCTGCTCTATCACCTCACCTAGCAGCTGTATACCAGATCTCTTACTGAGTGAATCTGCTACAAAGTTCCCCTTCCTAAGAGTATAGATATCTTGAAGTCATAGTCCTGGAGGAACTCAATCTAATGTCATTGTATCAGGTTTAGGTCCTTCTGAGAGAAGATATACCTGAGACTCTTATGGTCTTAGTAGACTATAAAATTCTCGCCCATGAAGTAATGACGCCACATCTTAAAGGAGAAGACCACTGATGCTAACTCTAGGTCATGGGTATCATAGTTATTCTCATATTGTCTTAGCTGTCAAGATCCATATGTGATCACTGCTCCCTCGTTCATCAAGACACATCTAAGCTTGGCCCCTGATGCGTCGCAGTAAATTACGTACCCAACGCCCTCATCTGGAAGCCTAAAGATGGGGGCACTAGTCATCCTCTGACTCAACTTCTGAAAACTCTGCTGACATCTCTCTGACCACATGAATGGTTTCCCCTTCTTTTTCAACACTGATAGAGGTGCTGTAACTCTAATGAAATATGGCACAAATATTCAGTAGTATCCAGCCAAGCCCAGGAAACTTCGTACCTCCGTCACACTCCTGGGTGGATCCCAAGAAAGTACTGCATAAATCTTCACTGCATCCACTGCAAATCTAGCCTCTGATATGACATATCCCAGAATGTGAACCTCTCGGATCCAAAAATGGTACTTAGAGAGATTACCATAAAGCAGGTTCTCTTGGAGTGTGTACAGTACTACATGTAAAGGATAAGCATGATCCTCCTCAGTATTCGAGTAGATCAGAATGTCGTCAATGAAGACTAATAAAAAGCGATCAAGGTATGGCTTAAATATCATGTTCATGAGTCCCATGAATACTACTGGAGCATTGGTCTTGCTTAATGGCATAACCGAGAACTCGTAATGGCCATACTGACCTCTGAAAGTTGTCTTCTACACATCCTATGTCTCGTACTCTGAGCTGGTGATAGCCTAATCTGAGGTCTATCTTCATGAACCAATGTGCACCCTTCAGCTAATCAAATAGGTCTTCAATCCTTGGGAGTGGGTACTTGTTCTTCACGGTAACCTGGTTCAGGTGCCGATAGTCAAAAAAATGTCTCATGCTCCCATATGCCTTCTTAGAGAACAAAATCGGGGATACCCAAGGAGATACACTGGGCCAAATGAATCCCTTCCCCTGCAAGTCCTCTAGCTATACCTGCATCTCACAAAGCTTGGCGAGATCCATCTGATATTCTGGTGTAGATATCGGTGTCGTCCCGGGGTACAAGTCAATATAAAAGTCCACATATATGTGAAAAGGTAGACCCAGAACATGATTAGGGAAGACATCCGCATACTGGTCCGCCACTATAGGATAACTCGGACTCTCCACATCAACTACTATGGCGGTAAGGCTAACCAACTGATATGTAATCGGCTGCACCCTCCTCTGTGTAATTCCATCCTCTACTACAAAGGTTCTCTTTTCACCAATGAAGGTAAACCTAGTCCCATCCATGCGAACACACTACACTTTGTGCCTAATACAATCAATCTGAGCATAGACTATAAATAACCATTCCATACCCAAGATGACATCGTAAGGCCTCAATGCTACTACTTGGAGATCCCTGCTGAAGCTCTCGCCTCCAAGAGTAAGCTTTCACTACCAGAACCAGTGTGTAATCATCGAATCCTCTCCCGTAGGAGTCTCTAACCATAAGGATCGAGTCAACAGCTCCATCGGAATCACCGAGCTCAAAATGAGGGTAGTGGTAATAAAAGAATGACAGGCACTGGTGTCTATAAGTATAACAGCTAAGGTGGAGTAGACACAGTTCATACCTCGTATCATCTTCGAAGCACCGTGATCATAGGCCACAGCTTCCTAGAGAAGGGCTCTCCCCTATCCACCTGCTCCCTACGGTTAGGGTGGACCTCCTTCTGGTGGTGGCGGTAACATATCGAATCGTTTCCCACTGCCAGCTGCACAACTAGCTCCTCTACCACGTCCGCCTGTTCCCTAAGGACCTCCTTGGTCAAATCTCTGTCTCTGCTTGTGCGGTCCTTTGACCATCTTCTGATCATTTGTACAGCGGGTCGGATAGTCACGAGCTATGTGACCATGCCCGCTGCATGCATAACACTTCCCACTCCTAGCATGACTCATTCTACCTCGGGTGCTCCACACAACCGACCCTGAATCCTGTGGTCATCCACTTGTAGGTCTGGTCCTCTTGGACCTCTGCGACATCTGTCTACAACTAGCTACAGAAGACTCCACTACTTAATGAATGGTGGTGGGCCTCGCGTCTGGTCACTTCTCAGCAAGGAAACTCTCCACTAAGAGGGATCTCTCTAACACTCCCACCTACGTCGGGATGCTGAGTGAGATCATTGAAGCCCTGATCTCTCACTTGAGCCCCTGATCTAAGGTCTGGTCCCGGAATAATTGGTCTCAAACCATATCTGTGGATTAATGTGAGAGATTAGTGAACCTCGATGAGTACTAAGCCACAATCACGCTATCGTGTTGTAGATGAAGAAGATCCCGAATAAGCATTGCGCGAAGAGTCACTCGGACAAACTTTGACCAAAACAGGCTCTCGAAGTCTTCCTAGAGAAGCGTCACCTTGTCGTGAACATGGAGCATCACACTCCACCATCTTCCTACTACAGCCTGTAGAAGGCTGGTGGCAAGTATCACCATGAGATCAACGGGCGTCTCTACCAGTCGAAAAACTCTCACTACAGCCTCCAGACAATCCTAAACCACTTGTGGGTCCGTCTCTCCACTAAACCTGGGTGGCCTCTAGTACTGGAACTCGTGCAATGCGCTCAAGCGGTGTGCAACCTCTGCTGCTAGGGCTGGTGGCATCAGTGGCCCAATGGGTAATGGTACCGCTTGTGCCTCCACTAGTTCCTCTACTCAAAGAGAGCCCTACACTGAGGCCTCGTCGTTCGGTGGGATATCAGTGCGTACTACTCTTAGAACCCTAGCTGGCTGTATTCGTGTAGGAATATTGAAAAGAAACAAGTGTGATACATTCAATAAGTTATACCCAGTGAGATGACTCAATAGATCACAAAGAAAACTCTTTGAAACACATGCACAATCAGTGTTTTCATGCACTGAGTCAGAAATCAAAATTCAGGGTCTTGGTGTATGGATACGTTGGCCACCGCACCAACACTAGACTCCCCGAAATGAAAACCACACTCACTACACTTAACACTATTGTCGTTAAAAAGATAAGAGTGTTACGTTATACGGTAAAACCGACTCCTCTGATACCAATTTGTCATGACCCGTCCTCCAAGGATTATGTCGTGACTACACCAAGCCCACCTTCCATAGGCCAGGGGCTGGTGACTAGCACCAAAAGACGTATTCCCTATAACTGGGAAGGTATTTCCTTTATAACCTTTAAATACACACAACCAAGCACACGACAAGATTTGAACACAAGTGAACTATATAGAAGAAAGAGTGCTGAACGTAAAAAAGGGGTCAGAATACAAACCCAACTGTAAAGATACAAGTACAATTGAAATACAATACAACTAAAAAAAGAGAAAGACAACTACTAGGTCATCCTATGAGGATCCTACAAGAAGGGTAGGTAAATATTGCCTCCTCAACACTCTACGTCCACCCGTATCCTCTGCAATCCGACACGCCCTATGGTGCACCTCTGAGCATTGTCCAGTCCTAGTACTCTAAGCCTCGATCAATGATATCTGATGTCTGCACCAAACACAACGAGGTGGGGGCATAGCCCATGCAGGGGTGAGTATAATGATACTCAGTAGAGACCCCGAGACCCTCAAGGTCTCACAAAATCCAAAAAGGATAAACCACATATTTTGTAAACCAGTGAAAACCCTACTTATGTATATTCCCTTAAAAATTCCTAAATTTTCAAGTAATCCCATCTCAATCATGAAGAAAACACGGAGTCCAACTCCAAATCCCCAAGCACAACTAATCCACAAATGAAGAAACACCACAAAGGTAAGTACCACATAGGTATGCCACACTAAAGAATACCACCATGGTATTACCATGAAGGAAAATACCACACAGATACGGACACAGCTCACACTAGGTATAGCTTTAGTACAGTAGTAGAGATGATTAGCTTTAACTACTGAATCATCTTACTCTATTAAGAGGCTCTTCTACTGACCCACACAGGATAGCTTAGTGCTAACCCACACGGGATCGCTCGGTTCTTACCCACATATGAATTCTAGGTTCTAACCCACACAGGACCGCTCGGTGCTGACCCACACAGGATCGCTCTTCATTCTTCACGTTACAGCCAGCTACTGGGTTCCAGAACTAGGCTCACTTTTCTCTGGGAGGGTCCACTCCACAAGCCACTGTTTGATACTCCAAATAACATGAAGTATCATGAAGAAGTATCTCAAAGTACCTCCACTTCAAAGGGGTCTCAACTCAACAGATGGTGTGTCAATCGGACGTCCGGTCTGTGAGTTATTAGCTTTTTAGTCCGAGGGGCCCAGTTGGATTCGTGCTCGATCCAACCGGACCATACTATATGTTTATTCAAATATCCATTCAGGTATATCAAGGGGACCATCTTACTCCAAGGTTTCTAGTGCCGCTGACGGTTCATCAAACGGACTGCTGATGCCAAAGTTATGGCCAAATGAGCGTATAGGATCGAAATTGGCTCAGGTCTGGTCTGACCCGACCCGGCCTGGGTCAACCCGATCCAACTCGATGGGTCCATCTTAGCCCGGTAGGAATCCCAGACCGCTGGTTCCGGCCCAGCCCACGCTGGGTGGTTCGGCAGGCCACGAGGGCCGCTAGGGGCCACGGAGGGCCATCGAGGGTCGTGGAGGTCGCGGAACGGTGAGGCCACGAGGTGCAGAGGCCATGGAACTGCTCGTCCGTGGACGATGTAAGGCCATAGAACATCTTGGCCATGGACGGTGTGAGGCCGTGGGGAGGCTCAGCCGCGGGGTGCCTCGGCCGTGGATGGAATGAGGTTGCGGGGCGGCTCGGCCACAGACGGCGCGAGGCCACGGGGCGACTTGGCTGTGGACGGCGTGAGGACGTGGGGTGGTTGGCCATGGATGTTGCGAGGCTGTGGGGTATCTCAGTTGCGGGGAGGCCCGACCGTGGAGTGTGGAGGTGGTAGGGTGGCTTGTCCGGGGAGCGCAGAGGCCGTAGGGGTCGTAGAGGCCGCAGGGGGGCGCGGCGGGGCCACAGACCACAGAGCCGTGGGCGGTGCGACGGGGCCGCAGAAGGCGGAGCTTTGGGACAGCGTAGTGGGGTCACGGACGAGGGAGTCGTGGGGATGCATTGTCCACAGGGCAATGTCGTGCATCGTCGCCTTCTTCACAGTCGGCGGTGGTGTCGGCCGCCATTCTTGTGTTCCACCGATGCCAAACGTAGGCACCGGTCTTCTTCACCATTGTGAAGAACATACCAAAAAAGGAGAACGTTGGAGGGGTCGGGCCATGTTTGTTTATCCCGCACCATCCATGCTAGGGCAGTAGCAAGTGTCTCAACATATTCATAAATCAAGAACGCCAAACTCTAGAATTTCATATGAATCGTGGATCAACACATTTTGGTTGATCCGCATTCACCATGCTTTCCAAGAATGAGGAATTTAATAAATAAATTTCATGATTTAAATAACAACCCCTACCTTGGAAGATTATTGGTGGAATTTGTGAGATAGAAACGGTGAAGGCAGAGAGAGTGCCAAAGATCGTCACATCTACGGTCACGCTTCCGAAGTTGGTTCGAACGTCGTCTGTGTTCTTCAATTCCGGAGTGCATTCCGTGTTGGAGAGCTTTCTCCCAAGTTCTCCCCTTCTCTTACACCTACCAAAAATCCCCTCCCATGGAAAGAGGTGCCAACATAATAAAATATGTTTTTCCAATTCTAATTTGTTGGAACAAATGTATTTAGCTTAATTAATTAATGTGTGGGTGGCATAATTAATCAAGGGGAAGTTCAAGAGACTTCCCCACATTTAAGTGGGAGTTTCAAGGTGTTTTAATCTTGTGTGGTCCCCACCCCCATAACCTCTCATGGGAGGTTTTAGGTTCGGTTCTCCCCACCTCCATAACCTCAAGGGGAGGTTTAATTATTGTGCTCCCCACCCTTCAACATCCACATGTAGTTTCAACTAAAATTAAAAAAATTTAACAGTTTTATTTTTATTTTATTCTTTCACTAATATGTGAAAAGATAACTTCCACCCTCCACCTACTGCGGTCGAGGTGAAGGTCTCATTAAGTGAATATCGGTGCTGCGAGTTCAACGGTGCCCTCAGATTTCAATTCTGAGCACCAGTTCAATGTTTTAAAATCCTGATCGCATGTTTACTGAATGTACCCAAAATAATGGTCATAAATTCATTTTGGGCACTCTGAGCCTCGCAATCACACGACGTTAGTTTTCGCGGACTCGTAAAATTCCCATTGATTTGAAAAAATTAAGTGGAAATTACAGGTCTTAACAATCCTCTCGGTTGATAAAAGTATAATCGGGTTCACCCCAAGTGATCAATAGTCTACATGATTTTAGAAAATGGGAGAGTCGTGTTATATGTGAAATAACCAAAATAGGCCTATATGTAATGAAATTTTTTAGAAAAACATATATAAATTAGGTTTGGGTTGCATTTATCACCAATTAAACCAGCTTATAATATTTATTATTCTGGTTAGGTTTTTATTTTTTAAGTGAAAAATGTAGAAGGAGGTGATGTGTTATTTAATTTAGATTTTTATGCTTTATTTCATTTTAAGACAGTAATTATTGAATTATGTGGAATTTACTTGTAATAATTTTTTGAAATACATAACAAACATCACTTATTTTTTTCAAAGGACATATTATATATTTTTTATATGATTTTTTATAGATATCATCAATGTTTTTAGGTAATTTGTTTTTTAAAATTAAAAATTTAACTAATTTTATCGCATTTATTTTCAAATTTGATATGGTTTTATAATGATCCAAAAGGCCTTATATATTTAAGACATATTAGGTTTTTTTGATATCATTTATTGATATATATTTATGTTCATTTTTATCACTTATTAAAATTAGTTGTCTAAGTGTTTCTAGATTTCTAGTTGAAAATAAATAAAAAATTATATTATTTTTCATATATCTTAACATAAGTGATGGGTGAAATATATATTAATTTGAAATAATATATTGTGAATGGCTTATGTATATTTGATACCACTTATTTAATTCTACTTATTTCAATTTTCAGTGACTTAAAAAGATGTGTCCTGTAAGTTTTTCCGAATTTCCTACTAAAAGGGGGCCTTTAGACTACTTATTTAAGTGATTTTTATGAATATATGTGTGAGTTTGTTTATAAATAAAAAAATATTAATATTTATTTCAAACTATTTTATCAGAATTATTTTTTTAACATCATTTTTAGCATGTTTGTACATTAATGCATTAGATTTTTAGAGACCAACTATATTTAGGTTGTGCTTAATTTTTATAAAATGTTTGTGATAAATTCCATCGATGAAAAATTACTTTTTACGAGTTTTTATAATTTCTATAGGATATTTTTAACATCACATACTAATCATTTCTGACAACACATGTAACTTGTGATAATTGATTCTGTATAAGGTTATGTATAACTAAACTTGGTGCTCATTTTAGAAAACGATTTTTATAATTGTTTGATTTTATTATAAATTATGCTAATTGTTTTTTATAAGTGATTCCAACTTTTTTATTTAAAAGTTATAATTTGATAAATATTATTGATCTTTTGTTGAAGAATATAAGTAACTTCTTTGCATGAGTTTCAATTGATGTAAATAAAAATTATTAAAAAAATATTTTTTTCAATTCATATAATTAGTTTTAGTTATGAATTTAAGTGTAACTGATATTTTAAATCCCAAAATATTTGTTTTTAAATAAAATATCGAGCATTCCATTAGATTTTTTGCAGTTTTATTTTCATTATACTTATTTTTTTTATTTTTTTCATATTTTAAAATTCTTGAAGAACATGGTTTAGAAGAATCAATTAATTTTATCTAAATTCATTAAAATGTTAATTAAAAGAAATTCATTCTTAATATAGTGGAATATTTTCCATCAAGGGTTATTATAGTCAATGGAAATCCAAAATTTGGGGTGGGACCATTCTAGTCTGTAAAATCTGTATATATTTTTTATTTTATTTACACAATGTAAAATCGCATTTGCAATATGGGTATGATATTATATATTATATGGATCTAAAAACATATATATAAAATTATAAGTTATCAGTCAAACAAATTTAAAATAAATTTTATAGTAAATATCATGTGTTGATAATTATAGACTAATCAACAAATGAAAAATAGTTTTAAAAATGTTATAGAAATAGAACATATGTTTTTATAAGCAGGTGTCCCAACCATTTTAGTCATGTTTATACAAATTGAATCTGACATTTTTATTGAGATATGATAATGCACTACCTCTTCCTAGGGTAGTAAAAACATGACTAAAATGTTGAAGGAGAATTAATTTTTATCCAATGGAGTAAATTATAAGGAAACACCACCTTGTGTGATCTTAACAAAACATGTTCCATTTCTCATACTCATAGAATATTTGAATTTTTCGTTCTTTATTATTGGTCCAAATTTTATGTTACAGTCATATATTTGGTTTAGAATACCAATGGAATTTGAAGTGTTATTTAGCAATGTACATTAATTGGTTGTAGGATGTTTCACCCTCTTCATTTGCATAAATTTGTAGATATAAATTATTATTTATCCAATTTTTGATTATGTAGTGATTATTTACAATATATAATTTTTATAATAGTTTAATTTTTGATATATTGATCCATAAACAAATATTTATAGTGTTGGAAATGTATGTAAGGTTAATATTCTTATTCAATATAATTTATATTATAATCCATTTCTATTATCCTTTTTTATGAATTCAATGGTTTATTTTATGAGATTGATATTTGAGTTACAAAAACGCATTAAAATTATGTGTTTTTGATGATTTCACCTAGGCTCGCCTGCACGGCGTGATATGAATGCACACAATGACTTTCTGTTACCCTGCATACCCACTTTCCAATGCCATATGACCTTCATCACATTTATTAGGGATGTCTAATCAGATGATGTGATGTCATTTCCTCCTTCCATGGATCCCTCCATGGAGCTCATCACTTTATCTCAAGATCCCTCATAGATTAATTCATGTTCATGGAACTCATTCCTAGTTCCATATCTCGATGGTGATAGGTTAATTACATTACTTTTGTCTTGCAATGGAATAAACCATTGGTCAGGAGAGTAGTCATGTTTGGAATCTCTATGCATGTATGGACATTGAAACCATTGGTAACCTATATGTCTTCATCTTGGGAGGGAATATCATGTAAATAATCTTAGTCGTTGAAACCATGTAATTCCATATCGATCATGAGGTAAGTAATTTCAGGGGTGTATGTTTTACAAGGATTTTTACCTCAGGTATCCCATGTATATTTCATGGGGTAGGTCTTCAGGTTAGGTCACATATTATACTTCCTATGGAGACAGATCAAAACATCTAGTTGAGATGCATTAGGGAATGAGATTAACATCTTGTAGTGATGGGTTGTGATGATTAGGATTCCCTATAGAGGCAGTTTAAGGAGGTGTGTCCCTAGGAGGGAAGATTTCATAGGTAGATAGTTCCCTAATGGATCATAACGCCATGTGGAGGTGAATATGAGATTGTAGATTAGAATTCCAAATAGTGGAAGATCTGGGAGGTGCGTACCTAGGAGGTAACACCATGATTTTTCCATTTTGGGATTGAACCCCAAGGAGGAATCCTTTGTATCTTATTTAGTGTATAGGGATCAAAACACATGTAGTTCGATGATAATTTTTAGGGTCGTTTGACAGGACTGATCAATGATGTTTAACGTCATCTAGTAAGGATGATTGTGTCACAAAAGGAGAGTTTATGAGGAATGGTATGGGGATAATGAAAATAGGACACCTAGAATGGATTTTACATCCTATGTTTAGGAAAGACAATGTAGGGATTACTTGTAGGGGCATCCCACACATTTTTAGGAGAATTGAGGATGTGGTTGGGGATTACATGTGGAAGCTGTCAAAATAAGCATCACCTATAAAGGACAGGGAAAAGCGTGTGGGACATACGCATGGAAGATACCCAGTATCGGAGTCACATCCGAATGATGGGGAATACAGTTTGGGTCATACATGTAGAAGCTGCACAGTATGGTTGTCACATCCCATGGATCAATGGGGGGTGAAGGTGTAATCTCAGGATGGTCAAACATGGGGCATCTTGCATTCATTTCATAGAGTAAGGATACAATTTTACATCATATGCTGAGGAAATATTCATGTATTTTAGTATCATAAAATTAGTATGTAAAATTACATAGTTTTACATTATGCAGCTCGGATATGGGGGGGGGATCACTCCTCACCCCTTGCACTACTACAAACACGGCCTTTTTCAGTGCTAAAAATGGCCTTTATCAGTGTTAGAAAAGCGCTGATAAAGCTAGCGTAAATAAAGGGGGGGTCCCCTTTATTAGCGCTCCGAAAAGCGCTGATATAGGACCCCTTTATCAGCACTAAAAAAGCACTGATAAAAGGGGTCTTTTATCAGCGCTAAAAAAGTGCTGATAAAAGTTAAAAAAATTTAAAAAAAATTTAAAAAAAATTAAAAATTACTGCGAATCGAGTGGGATTTTATAGCACTTGAGCCCCCCATTTTACAGGGTTTTTCTGCCCCTGTACAGCACCCCACACACCCCATGGACCCCCATCACCATTTAACAGAGCTTGCTGCTATATTCCCCCATGAGCGCGCGCCCCTACCTCCCACAGGATTTGAACTCGAGACCTCGCCCCTACACACCTAAGCCTTTTCCATTGCTCTATTTTGATTTGTCTACCAATTCATGATATATATATATATATATATTTCTATTTAGTTATATTTATTCGTATAGAAATATATATTTATATTAATATATATATATTGTTATTAGATTATAATATATATATAATTATATTATAATATATATATAGTTATATAGTTATATTATAATATATATATATATAGTTATATTAATATATATATATGGTAATATTAATATATATATATAGTGATATTAATATATATCCATATCTATATAAATATAGTTATATTTATTCGTATAGTAATATATATTTATATTAATATATATATATATATAGTTATATTAACATATATATAGTTATATGAATATTTATATATAGTTATATTAATATATATATTTATAGTAATACTAATATATATATATAGTTATATTAATATATATATAGTTATTATATTAATAATTATATATATACTTAGATTAATATATATATATATAGTTAGATTAATATATATATATATAGTTAGATTAATATATAGGTATATAAATATTCATATATTAGTATTTTAAATAAAATGGATATTAGTTGTTATTTAGATAAAGCTAATATATTTTATATGTAAATATGTTTAATTATTTATTTAAAAAATTTAATATTTAGGTGCGAATATATAAAAAATATGTACATATAGTTATATATTTGATTATAAATAGCAGTTCAATATAAAAAAGGATGAAATTTCAAAGACATAATATCAATATAAATGTAATACCTTGTAATAAATTCAGTCCCTACCAAAAAAAGACAATAATACCCCCTTAAATGAGTTTGAAAATCCACAAAATGTTAAACAATCTGGGTACCCCAACAAAAAACTCAGTTTTGGAGGACTTCTGGGCCTCATTTGGCCTTGAAAAACGATTTACCGGGGCTCCCCCCATCATAGGGAAATAGAGCTCGTCGCAGGCTTCGATTTGATATGTGGTTGAGCTCAAAAGGACACCCAGATCAAAAGTTATGTCCATTTGAAGTTTGAGTTATGTTTTCAACATATTTTGGATCTTTTTTTAATTTTTTTTAATTTATTTAGCTCTCAAATTGTTATTAAATGACTATTACTCCATAATAATTATCAAATTATTTATTAATTTTAATTTTAATTTTTTTTGAAGTCATTTTCACTAAATATCTTATATATTAAGTATAATAAGTGTAAATGTACATTTATACTTATCTAAAATATATTTAAAAATTATATATTATATTTATGTAAGAATATAACTATATTTATATATTAATATATTAATATATTTTTTAATTTTTTTTGAAGCCGACCCTTTATCAGCGCTACTAAACAAGCACTGATAAAGGGGGGCGATGCAAAAAACTGTTTTTGTGGTAGTGTTGGAATTATGCGACCACCACTCATGCACCATTGGGTGGGGCATGGTGTTTGAACTACTATGTAGGAGTGGTAAATCACGAGTTCCACATTAGAGTGTACATTATTAGATGAAATAGCGGTTAGAGTACCTCTTCTTACAATAAACAGGCATGTGGGAGGCTCGATCTGCACTTGGGTTGATTTGGGTGGATAGAGGAGTGGCCGACACTGGTCACATGGTAACTTGAGGTAAGACTGAACAGGTCCAAGATTGGTATGGGGACTCCAGGTATTCTACCTTCATTGAGGGTATTATAAGAAGTGAGACACAATTGAGAGACCTAGTAGACACTCTTCTTGAAGATTAGAGGTTTGAAAAGGAGGTTCTTACAAGGCTTGGGGTCCTCATAGTGGTCAGGGGCTTCACAAAGGAGTATGCTTCACAAAATAGGGAAACCCTATCTTAGGGTGAAGCCCTGATTTATCGGGGGAGTGATTCACAAATTTGGAATGAATCATGAAGACTCAAGTTCCTCATATGGAATTAATATTTCACAGAAGGATTGGGCCTTCATAAAAGGAATCTCCACTTTAGGTGGAGGATCTCAAGAACACAAGGGAGGCGGTTTTTCGATGATTGGATTCCATGGGTGATCCAATTTATCTTCTTTTCATGATGTTCATGGGGTTCATGAAAAGAGATCAATATTATAATATTAAAGGTCTTTATCCTTCCATTAAAATTCATAATGAAGGAGGTATTTATAGAGTATGGGTTTCATGAATATTGGAGAGGATTGAGAAGCTTTATGAGCTTCATGAAGGGGCACGACTCCATGAGAAAGTGTGTAATTTTCCATGGGGATTGCCGTCAAACCTTCGTAAAATTTCAAAACACATCATGAATTTGAAATTCACTATGTGTAAGTTATCGTTAGGCCTATGTGTTCTTGTAAAAGTTCTCCTAGACCGAGAGCTCTATGAGCTCTAGCAATTCACGAAGAATCTGAGATTCATTATGTAGATCCTTATAGGGATTTTTTATTTTTTTTGGCTCCAAATTCCCCCAAACTAGATGTTCTAACATTTTATTCATCGACTTCTACCATGGAAATCATATTTCAACACTAAAATAATACCCCCCCTCATAATGGCTACTTATAAGAAAAGGTGGGTCCAATTCTGAGGGTGAATCACTAAAAATTTGAAAATAACTCCCTTTTGAGAATCTCAATCATGAAGCTCATTCATGATTCCCAAAACGTGAAGAATATAAAAAACCTAAGGCCATTTGTACACATATAAATATCATAGGGTACCCATAGATGGTCGAACAAACTTTCACAAAGAGAACAACTTGTGCCCTATTTCTGTGAAGCTCACACCCTTCGTGAATGCTCTACAATTCCAATCATTATTGCATTAAAATATCACATTCTCCATGATAAGTTCATCGCTAACTATTTTCTTCAAAATAAACCTATACAAAGTAGAAATTTTTGAACGAACTCTATGAGAACCCTTGGTGAACCAAACATAGAAAACAACTCTCTCATTGATCCAAATGTCTTCTCATGGATTGATTTTTGTTGTTGTCTGTCAGGGGGAACTGACTGGGATATATAATGATTGGGGAGAGTTTTGGGGTGCCTCATACCCTGAATCACTCATTTAACTACTAAAAAAAGATCAAAAGAATTATCTGTTGTGAAATAGGTCGCCACATTATGATTTCATTCTGAGAAAGGAAATTTTCATACAAGAGGAGAGCATGGATGAGCTGACCTACTTGTTCATGAGCATGTCAGGATAATACTAGTGGAATAGGGATACAGGAGGCCATATCCAAAGGGACCACATTCTTATCAAAGAATACACTCTCTATAACCACATAAATGACATTGATGGGGAGAATATGGAAATGGGTAATCCCCCATAGTATGAGGTGATTCTCAAGGGGGGTTTGGGGGATCTACTAAATAGATGGAATGACAACCGGGACTTATGCCAAGGTGAAAACATCACCGATTAATGGGATTAGGATGATTGGGAATTAAATTCATGCCATGTTTCCATGGTTGATCAAATGTGAGTGGGGATCTACGAGGAAGCATGGGACTCACAATTTAATGTCTACCTCCACCCAGACATCATTCCATAGGTGTTATATAGGTGGTCTCTAGGGAAAAAAACATTCCATATGCATCATGGGGATGTTGGTGTTAGCCTAAGTGATATTCCTCAAATACCTGATATCCCAATATAGGGGATGCTGTATAATGAGTTCTGCCCCAAAGAGAACATGTGGGGGGGGGGTAAGATAAGTTGTTGGATATAGCAAAGGAACTGTTGAATCTAGTGCATGAAACTAGTGAAGAAAATATGGGGATGAGGGATATACCATTCAATAAATTGTTCAGGTATTTCTTGAATGAACCTAAACCATCAGAGTAGGTAGCCAAATAGGATGAGTAAGAAAAGAAGCTATTGGGGAGATTGTGCACATGTCTTGTAGTATATCAGTGGGGAAATGAAAATTCCTACTGGTGGATCTTAGAGGTGAGTCCATGGAAGTTATGGGGATACAACATAAAGTATTAAAATCCCATGGTTAGGTTGGTGGGGTTCATTTTCACACTCATCTATATCTAGATGTTGTTTGTGAGGGATGCACACATGGGGTTTCTATCAAGAACCATCATTATGGAAGCAGTGTTAGTGATAGGAAAATGCATATTTTTAGATGTCCTGGTATTAATAAAGCTGTACAAGGTTTTATTCCATGTCTGTAATGGAAATAATATATTCCCTATGTGTGGGACCCTATATTTATTGTATAGTTGTGTGGATGCAAAAATGGGGGTATATGAGTATCCAAAACCCAACTCTCCCCCCAACATGAACATCTGGCTAGTGATCCTAAATATTTATGTGATTTAGATACTCATGTTGGTTTGGGTGGACATACTAGAATAGGGTGGGATAGTAGATCAATTTATGTTTCACCCATTGATTTTCCCAACAGGGATGATGACTCATGATGGTATGGGGACCATCATGTAGCGATCATAACTCCTAGCCTTCTAAGGTGGGGTACTGGGGGTGAGGTTTGACTGTGATCCAATATTTGAATCATAAAATCCACATCAATTTTCAACGAAATTCATATTTCTACAGTATTTGACACTGAAGGTATACACAGAGGTGCTCTATGAGTATCAACCTTCTATTTTGAGGAAGATCTGAAGCATATTTACACGTGAGGATGGAAATAGGTGGAATGAGCTCCCATTTCCCACTAATCCTTATGGGATCCTATTTAAGTATAAAAAGAGTTGGGAAATCACATATCCTAGAGAGATTATGAGGCTTTAGACCACCCAATTCAAAGAAGGATAAGCCTCAATACCATGGGGTCAAGGCTCAGTGGTAGTTGGAACACACTGTGGAGGTAGAGCTGCCCTAGCTGGTAGAGCAGTAGCATGTCTATTAGTCCCTGGCCTGGTGCAGACAGAGGCTGTAGGTAGAGGAACAACAACATCAGGCATGGCTCTCATAGGAAAGAGGTCATGGGTGGAAGGAAAACCATATTAGGTAGTCCTGAGGGTGTTTTTTCAATTCTTGAGGAAGCATGTATATTTCCCACATGTTCCCATTGACACCTATTTCCCAATGCATGGGAGGCCTTAGGACCAAATAAGCTTTTCACCACTCTTTAGGGGGTCTGGAAATACCTTTCCACCAATGGGATATATCTTACTATATTGGTCCATTCAAAGGAAGGTTTCGACATTTCCCATGTCGATGCAGTGTAATATATGGCAGAGCCGGAGGATGTCGGATACTCCTGTGGAAGAAAACATCCCTTGATTGACTGACTAATTGTTTTATTTATCATATATTCATCTTCTGATATTCCAGCAGGTCATGTATCTGCTTGAACATCTGAGGTAGAAGGATCAAGATAATCGAGGGGAAGTAATGCCTATAGAGACTTAGCCAGAGATGGACATCCTACTACAGATCAGGTAAATCCTATGATCTTTGTGTATTTTTGGACATCGTCCAACCTGTTAAACTTATTACCTAACCACTTCACTCACTTGTGAAGGAATAAGAGATCACGTTAGAGGGAGTGATTCATGGTGATCCATAGTAATATAGTGAGGGAACCTTAAACCTTAAACGGGTGAGCGTGGGGTCCCATATTAATATCATGTTCATGGGAAGACAAACATCGACACCTGCATCTAAAGAAATTACCATAGATAGAACCATGCCTAGGGAACTACCTATAAACCTCCTAGAGATCCTCACTAGGTTATTTTATTCTCATAAACTTATTACCTCTTATAAATTTCCTAATTTTCCATTCTATGTTTGGATGATGAATTTTGAAATAGCGGTTTGAACAAAATTCAGGGCACAACTACCAATAACAATGCCTAATCTAGTGGCACCAAAGGCTGATGTGTCGACAACAGGTGTTATTCCTCAAATGGAAATGGATAGGGAGACCATGATGGTCAGGTAAACCATAATGGTATCATTATAATGGGATACTGAGGTCATCACCATGATTGAGGGGGTTGAGACGGTGCTCATGAAGAGGTTATCCAAAGGTATTCTTATGGTAGAGACTATGGTATAGGTGCCACCGGAGGTGAATATCAGAGATGAATCCATGATAGAGTAGGGGAAAATTGTTATCGTAGTAGGGGATACAAAGGCGGATACATTTGATGCACCTGCTCCATAATTTATAGTAGCGGTTACTGCAGGAGCCGAGGCCAATATTGTGCCACCATTAGGGGTAGATGAGAAGTCTGGAATGGCTACATCTACCTCATAGCTTCCATAAGGGGCAGTACAGGCTTCCTCCACAAGTGGATTGGTTGACACAAATCTATTTTTGAGAATAGATTTCCTTCAAATCATACCTGAAAACCTATATCTAGATGATCCAAATGATGATGTATTGGTGATGTTCCTCCTTATGAGCTTGTGCCACCTGAATATTTCAAGGATTCATGCTCAAATCCCACTGAGGAGAACCATATTGTTCCTCGAATGGCATAGAGGAATGTGAAGAACTTCATCACCTGAACCCAGATAGATGATCTTCCAAGACAAATGATATATCATTGCCACTAGCTAGATAGCCTATGGACTGGTGGGGTGGAATCCATCACCATTTATGCATTGTCCTATGTATTTCTTTTCAAGAGGGTGTGTGCTAAATGAGTGGTGCATAGCCTGTCCTGGAAGAGGCATAAGGCTGAGAGTAACAAGGCACTTTAGGCAGCTGATGAATATCTTTCCTACCTAGAAGGGATGGTCTAGGAGCAGGTAGTGCTCTATGATACTTAGGCAGAAGTCATTAATATACTAAAGGCATATTTGTTAATGTATGAGGCCAAGGTGCAAGAGGCAAAATCCTTGGTAGTTGAAATTTGGGATGAGAAGAACTAGGTAAGGATCAGAGCTAAATACATTAACTCTAAAGTGGATAAAGATATAGAAGACCTAGAAGAGCAGTAGAAATCCTTGGAGGCTACTTAACAAAGGTTGGATGATCTTGAGTGCTTAATCTCCTTGGTTAATATTTGAAGGAATTATGAAAATGAAATGCTCAAATACATGGATCACCCACTAAAACTTTTATGTGTTCATCTTATACTTCCACATGCTTTAAAATTTTTATTTCTTTTATTATCACACTTCAATAATATTCATAAGATCACTACCGACCAATCCCTAATATCACATGAGTCGGGATCAGTGTGAGAAACAATGGATGACCATGTGATCGATCTCTTAAATGACAGTGGAAAAAATCATCGAACACTTGGGGTTAGCAATTGTTAATTGACCACTAAGAGTGTTTGGGATGAAAAGGGCTATGAATTTAGAATGGTAGTCTATGAACATCTGATTTTCTTTTCCTACATGAAATATTTCACTATTAATGTAACACCATGGTTGTTGAATTATACAAAAATAAATGGGAATGGACAAAAAGAATCATGATGCCAAAAATCTAGAATACTAGGGGAGTTTTGTGGGGATACAGTATAAATTCCAAACATGTTTGACATAAAAAAATCCATACCATTTAACTAGTAATGGGGATAAAAAAATTAGAGTCAACCATTGACCATTTTTGAAATCACAATACCTATCTCAAAATTTTATCTAATGTCTTCTGAGGCATTACCTTGAAGGTACTAGGGTCGCATAGTAAGCTGGTGATCCCGGGAATTTAAAAATTTTCATCATAAAGATGATGAGACTTGTCTTCTATAATGATCTAATACCTATTATGGTTTTAGGATCTCTTATAATTAATTAGGTCATAAAAATGTAAACTTAAAACATACCATTTTAGATCTGAAGCTGCGGTCAACATATGCTTCTCACCATAAATCACTTCGTGGAGGATCTGAAGCCGGATCCATTTAAATCATACACTGGTGATTAAAAAATAATTGGGAGTGTCGATCATTGAATTTAGGTTTCTAGCATGGTTATCTGATGATGTCTTATATGTCCTAGAAATCACTATGAACCTCTGCTTTCGATGCATAAAGGCATTCTTGGATCATTGATCGCACTGCGATTCACTGTTTCATTTTCACCGTTACACCACTATGCTACACTTGTTTTATATTGAAAATTATAAAAATAAAAACAAATTTCATTCCATGTATGAATCATTTATTTTGTGTTTATCACTTTTGAAGTGGACAATGTTACTTGTTTTGATGATTCCATTGCAGGAGAAGGTGATTTGGAGGCCCGAGAGATGATCTAGAAGGAAAATGTGGCAAAACTGCATGGGTCCCATGAACACCTATTCACTGTTGTGAAGATTATGAACTCTTCGTGCATCTAAATTGGATGATATTTTTTTTATGGACCAAATTTAAATTATCTACAACTATTATGAAGGAAACCAAGATCCAGTCTGCCATTATGGGCCCCAACCTAAGTGATCTATCCAGGCAACCGAATCTGCATGGAGTCAAACGATGTGTGTTGTGTTCTATCCATATCTAGAGTTTTACGTGTCTAAAGGGATCCAAAAATTCATTATATATATTCAATATATCATGTAATAACTTTATAGTTTTGTCAAAATCTTTTTAATACTGTATATAGGCCTAAAACAATGTGACATGTGGTTTTACGCAATCTATGTGCCCAAAACCACTTCCCATTTTTTCTATAAAAGAGCACCATGGGTACCTCATTTTGGGAGTTCGAAACAGGAGCCATGCTATGCCATTTTGGAGTCCAAGAGAATTATATTTGTCATCCTAGAAGTTCTAGATGCCCCTATCTTCATAGGGGGATCAAGTATGAAGAAGAATTTTCACCCGAGCCTCCTCCTCCTCTCGATGGTTAGCTAAACGGTGGACAATCATTTCTAGGGAGCTACACACACTTGGGAGGGAGTTCTAGCACATGTTCTTCTTTTGTTTTTATATAATTTATGTGTTGAATATTTATCTTATTTTTTATAATGACATTATCCCCCTGATTACATTTCATTTTATATAATTAAGTGGAACACTTTTTATTTCAACACCGATTGTGTTAAGATTTCAAGTGGGAATCTTGGGATGTTCTGATTGGACAAAACAATAATCCTATTTATCTCACACATACATAAGATTTAAGTATAATTTGGTAGAACTTTTATACTATTTTTGAGAACCAAATCTTGTCATCACTATTGTTGCGTCAAGGGGTGGTTCTTTAAGCATCATTTGAAGAGGAAAGAGGGGAGTCAAGATCTTGACAACCTTCAACCAAAGAATTAAAAAAAACCATGTTAAATTTTCAGAACAATGAACTATCCAAGATGTGTAGAAAACTTGAAATTTTCTTCTTATCTCATAATTATTAATACAACACATATATTTATCAACTATTTAACTCTTTAATTAAGTAATATACTTAAATCTGTTTTCAAAACCAGACCCCTCTTTTAGTACTTCATATTAAAAATACATTATCTAAAACTATCAACACTCTTTGGGATACGACCTAGGTTCTTCTCTAGACTATAAATTTATCCTAAAATCATAATCAATTTGATGTATCATGAAAATGTGGTCAAATTTTGGCACCATTTTCGAGGAGCTCTTTGGTTTTAGTGCGTGTTTTTGATAATTTTCTTTGTAAATTTTGTGAATGTTTGTTTGTTTTCTCATCTACCTTTACATTCATTTGTGTGTTCTAACTTATTTATTCTATAGGTTGTGTGTATGATGTGTTCTACTCCTAGAGACTTATGACCTTTTGAACCTGAACTGGAGAAGATCCTACATCAGCGACCCTCAGATACACAAGAGGAACCTTTGAAGGAGGGCACACAAAACATCAACACTCATCTTGATCCTTATTTTTATTCTTCTTTAGAAACCCACATTAAAACTGAAATTAACATGAATAACACGGATGAAAAAATCAAACACAAAAAGAACTAACCTCAACTGATGTTGATATCCAACCCACCAATATTCAATTACAAGTTGAGGAACCCAATTTTGAACAAAAATATGGTTTAATTCATCTATTACCAAGATTCCATGGACATACTGGAGAGGATCCACACAAGAATTTAAAATAATTTCACACTGTGTGTTCTATATTAAAACATCCAATATGGATGAAGAACAAGTAACTTTATGGGCATTCCTTTTTTCATTTGAATACATAGTAAAAGATTGGTTATATTATGTTAACTCCCCAATAATAGGTTGGGCGGACATGAAACGCCTTTTTCTTGAAAAATATTTCCCAGCCACTCAAACTATAACAATAAGGAATGAAATTTGTGGGATAAGACAATCACAAGGGGAAACATTAAATGAATATTTGGAACACTTTAAAAGGACATGTTCAAGTTTCCCACACCACCAAATAACTGATCAAATTTTACTTCAATATTTTTATGACGGTTTAATCCTTATTGATCGAAATATGATCGATGTTGCTATAGGTGGTGCTCTAGTTGATAAGACCCCAATTTCCATAAGAACCCTGATTGAGCACATTGCAGGAAACACACAAGAATTTGGTTCAAGGTCTCATGTACTGATGCGAGGTGTCCATGTGGTGAGAAGTACTGAATTAGAGAAAAAGGTGGACACAAAGTTCAATGAGTTAAGTACCCTTCTTAAAAAAATTTCTCTTTCCCAATGGAAATCCCAATCTTCTCCTGCCATCCATTGTGGTATATGTTCTAACATCCACAACTCTGACCAATGTACTCAATTGAGGGAAACATCTGAGAGTTGTGAGGAAATATTTCCAGGTCGCCCCTATAACAAACCCTTTAGGAATGAACCTTACTATCCATCCACCCCTTGGTGGAAGGAGAACCACGCCTATAGGGAGGGGGGGTATTCAAACCAACCTCAGCAACAATGGATCCAACCGGGGTAGAGTAGTCATCCACCACCACCACCTAGAAATCCTCAACCACCCTAAAGGCCTTTCCAAGAAACCCCTCCAAAACCCAAGCCTAGCCTATAAGATATGATAAAACAAATGGCTGCCAACAATATCCAATTCCAAAAAATCACTCAAGCAGCTATACAAGACCTCAAAACCCAATTAGGAAAACTAGCTAACTCAGTGGGTGAAATTCAAAGTCATGGTTCAGGTAAACTTCCCTCTCAACCAGTAGTAAACCCTAGTGATAAAGGAAATGTTAGTTTCATAACCCTTAGGAGTGTAAGTCAACTAATAATTAAAATGAATCCTCCATTAGAGTCATCCCCTCCTGATGAAACCTCCATCCCAACCATTAAAATTGTTCCAAATGTTGAAGAACCTTGTCCTGAGAGAAGACCTTCCAAAGGAAAGAATGTGTCTCCCATCCCAACCATTCCTCTTACATTTTCTCAAAGTTCCACCCAACCAAGAAAAAAAAGGAAACTAAACTTGATAATGAAATATTTGAAACTTTTAAAAAAGTGAAGTTTAACATTCCTTTGATTGATGTCATGAAGAAAATTCCAAGATACGCCAAGTTTCTGAAGGAGATGTTTACACACCGAATACGACTTTGTGGAGATGAAAAGGTGAGCTTAGGGAGTAATATATTTACATTAATAGATTCATCACTTCTCACCAAGTGCAACCATCCTAGGACATTCTTGATTCCATGCACCATAGGGGAGAGTTAATATTCCAATGCTATTCTTGATTTAGGTGCTTCTATAAATGTGATGCCTCACTCCATTTACTCTTCATTGTAGGTCGGGGAACTAAAGACCACTAGAATTTTTGTTCAATTGGACAACTGGATTACCGCACACCCATATGGTGTGTTAGAGGATGTTCTTGTGAGGGTCCAAAATTTAATTTTTCATGCTGACTTTTATGGGATTAAAATGGAAGATGATAGGATAAATGGACATGCACCAATTATATTGGGTAGATCTTTCTTGAAACCTGCCAAAACCATAATTAATGTCCACAATGGAACCTTATCTATTGAATTTGGTGGTGGAATAGTCCATTTCAACATCCTTGATTCCATGACGTTCCCCTGAGAAGAACATTCCTCTCTATCTGTTAATTCAATTGATGTGCTCCCTACCTCTGAAAAAACAAATTTTCTTTCCCCCGATCCCCTTTCTGAGTTTTCATCATTGATTGAAATTCTAGTAAATGAGTCATGCAATGATTATTGTTGTGGATTAGAAAATTTCATGCATGTTTATTAATTATTGATTTCTTGAACACTGAGGATGCACTGACCATTGATGATACTGCTAATCTTGTAAAAGCTCATTCCTCTATTGAGGATGATACCATTGAGCAGTTAGATGAGATCAGTGACCTATCACTTTCACACACACTCCCATAAATCCAAAATCCATCTGAATTGGAACTGAAACAATTGCCTCAAGATTTAAAATATTCAAATCTTTAGAATGGAAACAATTTTACTATCATAATTACTATTTCACTCCCTCCTGAGAACGAATTACAACTACTTGAACCTTTGAGGGAGTAAAAAAAATATATGGGATGGACACTTGCTGACATTCTTGGTATTAGCACATAAATTATTACACATCATATTCTATTAAATGATGACTCTAAACCAGTGAGGTATCCACAATGTCAACTAAACCCAAACCTCCTAGAAGTTGTGAAAAAACGAGGTAACAAAATTATTGGCTTCTAGAATCATTTACCCCATCTCTGACAGCCAATGGGTCAGTCCTGTTCAAGTAGTTACTAAAAATATTGGCCTTACAATAATCAAAAATGAAAAAAAATTAATTGGTTCCAACTCGTGTGAGGAATAGTTGGTGTGTCTATATATACTATCACTTACTAAACCAACACACTAGGAAGGACCATTTCCCTTTTCCATTCATTGACCAAATGCTAGAGTGGCTAGCGGGTAAGTCCCACTATTGTTTCTTGATGGGTTTTATGGATACTTTCAGATCCATATATTCCCAATGGATCAGTAAATGACAACCATCACTTTCCCCTTTGGCACATTTTCCTATATAAGGATGCCATTTGGTCTGTGCAATGCTCCAGGTACTTTCCAAAGATGCATGGTTAGTATTTTTTTGGATTACCTAGAGAATTGAATGGAAGTATCACAGATGATTTCACTATTTATGTCTCTTCTTTTGATGAATGTTTAAGTAGTATTGGTTCAGTCCTACATCATTTTATTGAAAATAATCTTGTATTAAATTATAAGAAATGTCATTTCATGTTGCAATAAGGTATAGTTTTGAAACATGTCATTTCTAGAGATGGTACCCAAGTAGATAAATCAAAAGTGGATGTCATTTCTTCCCTACCATTCCCCAAAAATGTATGGGATGTGTGACCTTTCCTGGGTTATGCTTTATTTTTCCGTCGTTTCATTCATGACTTTAGTAAAATTGCACTCCCCCTCTCCCGATTACTAAAAAAACAATTTGTTTTTTATAAAGAATATGAGGAAGCTTTTAATAAGATAAAATGGAGTCTCACGTCACCCCCCTTAATCCAACCACCTTTTGAGCTCATGTGTGATGCCTCTAACAATGTATTTGGGTAGTCTTGCCACAATGGGTTGACCGAGCTCCACATGTCATAGCTTATGCCTCATGTACATTGGAACTTGCACAAAAAAACTACACCACAACTGAAAAATAATTTCTTTCCACTGTCTTTTCCTTGGATAAATTCAGGTCGTATCTTTTAGGGTCCAAATTCATTATGTTCTCAGACCATGCAGCCCTCCAGTATCTTCTTATGAAACCGAAATCCAAGCCACATCTCATCCGTGGGATGCTCCTCCTTCAGAAATTTAATCTAGAAATTAGAGATAAAAAATGAGTAGAGAATGTGGTGTCTAACCATATCAGTAGGAACGTCCCATCCTCCTAAATTGACTCATCCCCCTATATTCCCATTAATGACATGTTTCATGATGAGAAATTTTATCGAGGGCAAGATGTTATTCCTTGGTATGATGAAATTGTAAATTATTTGGTAGCATCATTCATTCCTACTGATTTCAAAAAAAAAACAAGCCAGTTGTCTAAAACATGAGTTTCATTGGTACATTTGGGATGACCCCTACCTCTGGTGAACATGTAGTGATCATGTCCTTAAGTGTTGTGTTCCTGATAGCGAGTTTTAGTCTGTCCTTAGATTCTATCACACTCTTACTTGTGGGGGCCACTTTGGTCCCCAATGGACTGCTCACAAGCTCCTTGATTTTGATCTCTTTTGGACACAAATTTTTCATGATGCCCAAGATTTTTGAAAATCTTGTCCTCGTTGTCAATGAATGAGGATTGTCTATAAAAGAAATGAAATTCCACAAAAACAGTTGCTCTTTCATGACATTTTTTATGTTTGGTGCATTGACTTTAGGTGTCCATTTCCCAATTCTTTGGAAACTTTTACATTCTACTGGTGGTCGATTATGTGTCAAAATGGGTAGAGGATTGAGCCACAAGGAAAGATGATTCCAAAATAGTTGTGGAATTTTTGAGAACTCAGATCTTTTGTAGGTTTGGATTACCTAGGTTCATCATTAGTGACCAGGGTTCCCATTTTTGCAACTAAACAATGCAATCACTTTTGCGTCGGTATGGGGTCATTCATAGAGTGTCTACTGCATATCAGCCAAAGACCAATTGTCAAGGAGAGGTGTCAAATAGAGAGGTAAAACATATTCTTCAAAAAACGGTTCAACCCAATAGAAAAGATTTTAGTCTTTTCCTTGATGATTCATTATGGGACTATATTACTTCTTTAAAAACTCCATTTAGAATGTCATCCAGTAATCTTGTGTTTAGAAAGAGTTTTCACCTACCTATTGATATTGAGAACTAGGCCTACTGGGCCATCAAACAATGAAATTCTATTCTTTATGGTGTAGGTTCTCAAACGAAGTTATAGATTCGGGAGTTTGAGGAAATGAGAAGAGATGCATATGAAAACTCCAGAATTTATATGGAGCGAACCAAGGTATCCCACGACTGACTTATACTTCATCATCAGTTCCACATTGGGAAGAAGGTCCTCCTTTATAATTCAAGACTTTAGTTGCATCCAGGTATGCTTCGTTCCCAATTTTTTGGCCCATACAATGTTATTAATGAATCTTCATTTTGTTTTGTTCATTCTCAAAATGAAGAAACCAAGCAAACCTTCACTGTCAATGGGCAGTGGCTGAAGCACTTCCACGAAGCCCTTCCAGAGTTCCCGATGGAGGAACTCCATGTTCAAGAAGCAACATACCAGTGAAACACACCAGGTTTTATCCTCCCTTCTCACATTCTCAAATATTACAGTGAGGACTCTGCACATTATAGATGTGGGGGAATGGGTACATTCTTGGGTTAGTTAGGAATATTCATCGTTTAATTTTTTTTTCTTTCTCCTATTTTCACCTTCTTTATGGTATTTTCACTTTTCCCCGTCTTTCTGGGTTCATTAGGATTTCCATTGTCTTTCTCCTTTCTTATATTTTTTTCCTTCTTTATGGTATTTTCATTTTCCCCATTAAAAATTTCAATGTTACGTGATTTGGTTACCATAAGGGGGGAAATTAAAAATACCATAACAAATATGAAAACGAATATTTTTATGAATTTAACAACACGAGGTGATTTTTAGTGAATTGGTTTTCTTTCAATGATATAAATGGTTGAATCACTATGAAACATTTGAGATGATTGATGCCCCTTATGTGAGTATTTTTTGGGAAAACTATGTCACTAATATCTCCACACATTTTGGCACCAAACCACAATGTGTGAATATTTTTTACATAATATAGGGTAAATATATGTTAGGTTAATATTTATCAGCTTTAAAGGATATTCCTATACATTTTTTCCTTATCTGATCTATTTCATTACTGTACCAGATTGACCTATGCGTGTGTACCTAATGTCTGACTGTTGTACACCCTAAAAAATTTGGGTTGTGTCTTGGGAAGGTCAAAAACCACTCCACCTCAACCTTTTATCTTGCTATAACTATTGAAATTAGTGTCGTGAGGAGATCAAACAAGGGTTGAGAGATGAGTGTGAGATTTTTTCCAAATGAAACATCTAAAAAAATGGGGGGAGTGAGGAAATGTGCAACATATGGGGATATCTAGGTAGGGAGCTTATGGTTTGACTTATGGAAATTCTTAAGTGAGTGGGTCTTGAAATATAATTGCAAAGGATGTATGATAGGTTTAGTGAAAAAATCATTTAAAGATGAATAATGTTAAAATATCCTATATTTATTGGATATAAAGTGGAAAGAATAGCATTTAATGGTTTTCACACACACACATGGAGAGTTAGTGGACTGGTTGACTTTTTAATTCCATGTCATGTTGGTGTCATGTATCTCTTTGAATTTCATTGTGATATGATTTATGAGACATCCTTTTCCATTTTCATTAGGAAGAACTCCTTGGTGTGGTTCGTGCATTGATAAAATTACTTTAATGAATTAAAATTTCCTCAAATGTTAAATCTTCAAGATGTTGGTAATATATATATGCATCATTTTATTTGGATATGTGACTTCTCCTAGGAGTGCATATGTTTAGGTGTGGGAGTGTGATCGCACTGCGATTCACTGTTTCATTTTCAACCTTACACCACTTTGCTAAACATGTTTTATATTGAAAATTACAAAAATAAAAAGAAATTTCATTCCATTTATGAATCATTTATTTTGTGTTTATCACTATTGAAAATATTTATGTTACTTTTTTTATGATTCCATTGCAGGAGGAGGTGATTTGGAGGCACTAGAGAGGATTCATAAGGAAAATGGGCCAAAACTGCATGCATACCATGAACACTTATCCACTGTTGGGTAGAGTATGAAAAGTCAGTTTATCCAAATGGGATGAGTTATTTTGAGCTGGACAAGAATTCATTTATCTACCACTCTTATGGGTACATCCAAGCCCCATTCGTCCATTACAGTGCCAAACCGAGGTAATCTATTCAGGATACCGAATCTGCACTGAGTCAAAAGATGTGTGATGTGTGTTATCCATATCTAGAGTTGTAAGTGTCCAAAGGGAGCCAAAATTTCGATGGAGATATCCAAGAAATTGGGTACCAACTTTCTAGTTTTTTCAAAAGTGATTAAAGACTTTCTAGAGACCAAAAACAATGTGACAAGTGGTTTTACACAATCTGTGTGCCCAAAACCACTTCCCATTTTTTCTATAAAAGAGCACCATGGGTTCCTCATTTGGGGAGTTTGAACCATGAGAAAATATCTACCATTTTGGAGTCCTAGATAAGTCTCTTCATTATCCAAGATATTCAGGTGGATCCTATCCTCATAGGGGGATCACGGATGAAGAAGGAGTTCCACCCGATCCTCCTCCTCTTGATGGTGAGCTAAACGATGGACGATCATTTCGAGGGAGGTACCCAAACTTGGAAGGGAGTTCCATCACATGTTCTTATACAAGTTTTGTAAAATTTGTTTGTTGAATACTTCACTAATTTTTATCTTCACATATTTCCCCTGATTACATTTCATTTGATATAATTAAGTGGAATGCTTTTTATTTCAATACTGATTGGGTTGAGATTTCAAGTGGGAATCTTGGGTTGTTCCGATTGTACAACACAATAATCCTATTTATCTCACACATACATAAGATTTAAGTATTATTTGGTATACCTTTTATTCTATGTTTGACAACCAAATCTTGGTAACATGATTTTTATGTCAAGGGGTGGTTCTTTATGCATCATTTGAAGAGGCAAGAGGGGAGTCAAGATCTTCATAACCTTCAACCAAGGAATTAAACAAAACCATGTTCAATTCTAAGAAAAATGAACTATCCATGATGTTTAGTGAAATTTAAATGATCTTATTCTATCATAATTTTTAAATTACCACCTTTATTTATCAACTATTTAACTCTTCAATTAAGTAATTTATTTAAATCTATTTTCAAAACCACCCCCGTCTTTTAGTACTTCTTATTAAAAATACATTCTCTATAACTATCAAAGATCCTTGAAGTACGACCTAGGTTCTTCCCTAGTCTATAAATTTGTCTTCAAATCATAATCAATTTTATGTGTCATGACAACGCTGTCAATCATCACTTAGAGAGAGAGACTCTATCTCTAGAAAAAGAGAGAATAGAGATTATCTCATTCAAAAATAAATGAATGGTCTATATTTTTCAATAGATTCTCCCTATTTATAGTGAATATTCAAGATACACAACAGGATTAACTAGCCTCCAAACATTTAACATAAAGTGAATAATAATTATAATGAACTAAATTATGTAATAAATATTATTTATAATTTATCACAAACCTACAATATATATTAAATGTATTATATGACAAAACCAGTTCATTAACTTGACTCGTAATTCTCGCTTAATATTAAAAAATCCTGGAATATTTAAATGATATCAATTTGATTAATATTATTTCTCATATTTACATAACTTCTAAATATTTAAAATAAATTCAACCCAATTATTCATAAGATGAATAATAATGAATTTATTTAATTATCGGTGATCGATAATTTGGACAACAGTCAGACCATGTGGTGGGGCCCATGATATCGAGTATACCTATTCAATTAAATAGGGAAGATTCTTGAATATTCTATTATGTGTGACCATATAAGACCTTATCTCGATAATAGTGAATAATATTCATAGACCAAGAGATTATTCTAGAAACCCGTCAAGGCCTTTAATGAGATAAGGATTGTTAAAGCAGTGTAAACCAGCTTATGAACACATACTATGTACTATAATATTTTTTCTTTTGATACATCATAAAACAATTCATACACATGTGCCATATCCATTTTCTTGGTTTATTATTTGTTAATATAATCGAATGGATTCACCTTTCAACTAATTTGGCCAACAACCTATGAAGGCAATACTATCTTGATCAACCAGTCCTTATATATATCACTTCCTTAATATAGAAGTAATAACTCCTTTCATGACTATTCAACCAATTCCATACCACCAATTACACACCCAACAAAAGCTACCTCACAATAATTTCATTATCATGGTCTTTTCCTTGCATCAATGTATGCAATCTAATAGAACACGCTGTTAATGATCTCATGTTAGGAAACCAATATACATGCCTATAGATAGGAACAACTAATGACACCTAAAACATTTAGTGTCCCAAATGTTGGGTATCTCCTCATGATCTCACTAGTAGATATCAAAAAGTAAAAACATTATGAGAGGATTTCTCAATTCTTATGATCTCATAACACCTGATAGTCAACCATTTACAATTTCAATTCAGTAAGATGTATCTAGATCATATGAACATTTTTTAAGATTAATGTCATGGTAACTTGTAGTTCTCATAATATCATGTGATATTCTATAACCTTTTCACATGACAATTAAACTATGGAAATTACCATTAAATAACGGATGCTTATAAGTATACACTTAAATGGTAAGAATAAATTATGTATAACTAACTGTATATACAATATGATAATCAAAAGTACTATTAAAGTTGGTTCTAGGTAACCCAATATTACAACACTCCCACTTTTACTAGAGCCAACACTCTAATTAACCTTGTTAGATCTCACTTGATAAAGAATATGTTTTTTATTGAGTAATGACATCAGCTTCTAGATCTTCCATGTCACACCCCGAATTTTTAATTAATTTCTATTTTAGTATTGCTTGGCTCCGGGTCATCGCGCCAAGGTCTGGGCTGGGTCCCAACATAAAATTTTCGTCGTTTAATATCTTTCGTGGGATTTAGACCTGTGCGCGGTCACCACATAGTGGGTGGTAGGCGCATTGTTAGCTCGGGCGCCACACAAATGTTTAATGATTAAAATAAATCATTTTTTATATAAATAAGGTGGGTTGAATTTTTAATTTGTAATAAGAATAATGTTATTATTTAATTAATAATATTATATTTACTAAGGTGATATTATTATGATTTTTATTTCATTATTGTCTATGTTATTTATATTAATATTGTTATAATTATTTTTATTATTATAGTCATTGGTTTTCATTATTATTATTATTATTATTATGGAATTTTTTATTTTTATTCCTGGTATTTATTATTATTATTATTATTGTAATAATATCAATTTTTTAAAAAAAACCCTAATTCCCGGCCGGCCAACCCCCACCCCCATTTTTTTTATTCTCATGTTCCGTCGCGGGCCGCACCCCCCCTCTCTATTCCCTGCGCAAACCCGTCGTGCTAGCCCTGCCTTTGCCACCAACCCCTCATGCCGATTTCGGCCGCCTCCTCCTCTGCAGCAGCGCCCAGGCCACCTCCTGTGTCAAGCCTGCAGTTGGCTCCCGCACCCCCTCTTGCTCGCCCTTGCCTGTCCGATGGCCTCCCATGCACCCCGCCTTCCGCGACCCAGTGCCCCCTCAGCACACTGCCCAGCCTCCTACTCTGGTCTCTGTCCAACCGTGGATAGTCGGGCTCCCTCCGGACCGCACCCTCCTGCTCGCACCTGAAGCCCCGAACTCCTTGCTCCACCAGTGGTGCGTCCGACATCATCTCTGGCTGTCTCCCTCTTCGGTGGGAAAACCCCTCCTCCACATGGGTTTGCATCTCAATTTCTAGGGGTTTTACTTCGATTGAGCAAAACCCTAACACCTCGGGTTTTATTTTGCATCTTTATCCTGTTGTTTTAGGTTTGCGGTTGGTCCGTGAGGGAGTTTTCTTCCTTCCGTCAGAGTTTGGTCGCGTCCGCGGTCGATTTGAGGTAGGCTCTTTTATCCCATTCCTTTATAGATCAATTAATTGGTTCATGTGTTGCATCAATTATCAATTTTACTTGTTTCTAAGCATTATAATATGTCTAATTATTCTATGATGGCGTTTATGAATTTTTAGAATTTTTTAGAAATTGATCTTGTGGGTGTTTGACAAGCATAAGTGGTGTGAAAAGTGTTTTCAAGCAATTTTGGTGTGCGTGTAAAATGGAAACGGGTTGTTTGTGGAAATGGTGGTGTTCATAAAATGGATTCTTATGGGTAATTTGTGCAAGTGGTTTACTAAATTGTGTGTGTGATGCGAAACATACTATTATTATTATTACTATTATTTTGGAAGGGTACTTCATGTGATTTTGATTTCAAGAGGTTTTTTACATGTTTTTTTTTGCGGAAATCCTTATTGTGCTACTAATATGTACTTTATAAATTGCTTAAATGATTTATTTAATTATGTTATATTGTAGATAATTTTATTTGGTTAATTTTTTCGCCTAAATTATTGATTTGTCATGCTTTGTGATTGATTAGTTTTGTGCGATGTTTAGTTTTTAAACGAAATTAGTTTGCGTTATATATTCGGTAGCATGCTCATATAAATTTAAGGTGTGCTTTGTTGAAAACTATTTTTTTGATGTTTAATATATTTTCATGAATTTTTGTATTTATTTTTTCCAACTATGCAAGTCATGCATTTTCTATCATGGTATGTTGTGGGTGTGCCTTGATAAAAAATGTGTTCTTTGGATGAGTTTTGGGTGTGTGGGTTCTGGGTTGCTCTTTGGAAATTGTTTTATAAATTTTAAAGTGGTTTATCAAATAGTACAAACGGTGAGAGTTATGTTTTGATGGTGGCTTGAGGTGGTTCTTTTGTGATGTTTGTTTAGTTTGGATTATTTTATGTTTGTGGTTATGTATTTTATTTATCATTGCGGTTGCCAGCGCATTGACAAGGTTTTTCCACGGTCCTGCGATCATCAGCATGCTCACCCAATCGAGACGTGTCACGTCATCATGATTGGTTTGCGAGTCGAGGTAGGTCCCCTACTACACTCACACTCGCCTTTAAATTTAGAATTTATTAATTGCTTGATATTTTATTAATTTTAATGAATTGGAAATAATATAGGCTAATTAATTTTTAAATGATTATTTGGTGTAAAAAGAGTTGTTTATTTTATGCATGACACTTGAAACATTTTCTTGATGATTGGACACCCAGTAGTGATAGAATGCCCATTTGGCCTTTAAACATAATTCACAGAATTTTAAATATAGTTCTGGTTTTAAAAATAAATGATATCTTCTGAACAAGTGTTTTGGGTTTTCTTGAGAAATGATGTTTTTCTTTAAAGCTGGTGAAGGACCGTTTGGCACTTTAATAAAATAAATTATTTTGAAAAAAAAAACTCACAATGGAGTTACTCATGGGTGATCGTTGGTGTGATTTGGTTGTGTGAGTTTTGTGTGATATTTGTGCCTCGTGACTGTTGATTTACAATGTAGATTCACCCCTTTTTATTGCATGTGTTGACATGGGAACCTAGCATAGTGAGTGAATATTTTGAGAACGATTACTGCACAAGATTAGATTACGCACTAGCTAGTGGCCCCATAGCAGGGGAATACTGAGTTATTGCTGCTGTGGGGATTGGGCCCCTCGGTTTGGCCATGTAGGGCTATGTTCAACGTTAGGTCATTATGACATCATTGAGTAAGGGCATGCCTTCAGGATGAGTCACATGTATGGTATGATCTAGATTTTTCACGATCTCCTAGGTTCGACCCATGTTTTTTTTAGTGTAGTTTTGTATGTGGCGAATGGTTAAGGGGTCTAGTTCGGTGGATGGACCATGTGTGCCACTTTTTTTCCATTTCCCTTAGTGTGTGTTGTGTGTTGTGTGTAATTTTCCTTTTGACTAACAACAAAAATTTGGATTTCTAAATTGTTCGCAAAAAATGTTTTAAAATAAAATGCACCTATTTATTTCGAACATTATACTTGTTTTTATATTAAAAGGGGAAACAGGCCATTACATGTCTTAAAAATGGAAGAGTGTGTGTGAAAATATATATTTTTTATAACTTAGTTCAAACCTGAAGTTAGTAAATTTCTTTATTTAAAGGTAGTGCATTGGTAATAGTTTGTTGGGCACACCTACTGAGTTTTAATACTCACGCCTATAGTGCTTTCTTGTTTTTAGTTCTTTTGCATGTTCCACCTTCAGTCGTTCACCTTGAGCGATGTTGGTTGTGGTATTGGAGAGTGACCCACAATGTCACATGGAGTTTTGGTCGAGGTTAGATTAGTAAAGTTGTTGGTTGTTCTTTATTTATTTTCTTTTGTTCTATTTTATTTTCCATTGCTTTGTTTGTTTTCTTTTGCGTCAAATCATTCCCACTTGTTAAATTTTGATGCCCGGCACTGGTTGTCAGCCTGTGGGGATCGAGAACGCCCCTCGGGCCATGTCTCGGGCCGGGTCAGGTGACCAGTTCAGGTTCGACATGAGTTAGTTCTTGACAAAATGGTATCAGAGGATCCCTTGTTATTTGGGATGTACGGTAGATGGAGATTAGGATTGTAGGGACTCGAGAGGTAGGTACAGGAAGGACGTCATGAACCCTCTCTCGTTCTGCAACTCGAGTTGCCAGGGATAGTCTGGGAATTATGTCCTTGTTTCGTTATGGTTTGTTTTGGATTGAGGGATGACAACGGAGGTAGACCGATGTTACATCGTGATCTCACATGGAGTAGTGACCCATGTGGAGTCCGGGTACATGGTTTGAATTCCTTCTAGTTGTTGACACTTACTTGGGGCATGGCCCACTACCATGATTCCATGTTACGTGTGACCACTAGTCCTTCACTCCGGTGGTTTGATGCAAGTTGAGTGTCGTCTTCGTTCTGGTTGGTGTAAGTGCATTTTTGGAAATGAAGAAAAGTTTTTTTGAAAATGGGACTAAATTCTTTTAAATGACTTTAAATTTATGAAACGGGTTTTAAAATTGAAAGCCTTTGGTTTGGAAAACTAGTGTATGCTTGGAAATTGGTCAAGAATAGTTTGGGTTGAAACCTCAGGTACTCCTTATGAAGGTTTTCACATGTGAGAGGATGCATCGAAAGTGTGCGTTGGTGCGTATGAATGAATGTGTATGAAGACATGTGCAACGGTTCATGGGATTACCTGGGTGTGTTTGAAATTAAAGGCTTGAACTTGTTTTCTAAATTGGATTTTAAAGAGGAAAATGGTTTTGGAAAGTGATTTTGGTTTAAAAAGTTGATTTGGTATTTGAAAAGTGGTCTTGAAAGAAAGTGGTTTTGAAATAAAAAAAAGGGTGGTTTTGGAATCTAAAATGGAACGAGAATTTTGAACAGGGAATTTTGGGTTGTGTTTATTGTTTTTTGGTTTTTTTGAGCTGGTTGTTTTTGGATGAGGGTGCTTTATTGATGTTTCTTCGATTGATATTGTTTTCAGATTGGTGTTATATGTGTTGTTCAGAAATGCCACCCAGAAAGGTCCCCAGAGTTTTGATGAGTCGTGCCCAATATTTTGTATTTCTTGGACGTTGTCTGTCCTTCATGGTGATTGGAGTATGTTAGAGACAGTGGTGTGTCTTGAAGAGGTCGAGCGCGTCTTCAGGGTATTGGGAACTCCCGAAGCTGTTAGAGTGCATGTTGTTTTGGGTCTGTTCGAAGGTCCATCTCTGGACGAGTAGGAGTTGTTCGCCCCACCATTACTGCATGTTAGGATGATGTGGTATGTCTTTAAATCTATATTTGTTCGATGGTTTATACTTTTGGAGGTGAAGACGAAGAAAATGGAATAGATCATGCGTGTACAACATGGCCATCAAATGGTGAAAGCATATATTGACCATTTCAAGTATCGTGTGTCTCATTTTCTGGGTGTAGTGTCGCAAGACTAGATGAAGACTTCTCCCTTCATCAGGGGTCTTCATCTAGAGATCAAGGAACAAGTCCTCCCTTTTTGGGAGCATCACTTTTGAGAAGTTGGTGCATGAGGTGTTCTTAGCTAAGTGTGTTTCCAGAGCGCAAACGGTTGGGAATCCACCATATCCAGTTTCTCGTGAAGGTCTCCCATCTGATGAGCAGAGTGTGCCAGGTAAATTTGTTTCTAAATAGATCTTTGTAGTGGCTCTAACTTCTAGTTCGTCGGACCATCTAATGGTGTACTGTCAGTATGGATGTTTAGGGCATACGAGCCATCATGTCACACCCCTCCGAAGACATTCCATCATTGCAGGTGTCTGGATCATCTAGAGAAGCGTTGCTGGAAGCATCTCCTAAGGAAGACACTGTGACCAAAAGATTCTAGTTCCTGACTGTGAGGCAGTAGATGCTTCAACCATCAGATCCCCAACCACAGGTCTTTGGGTGAAGCTCGCGCGTAGTCAGGTGTTTTCGGGGGTTTGAAGCCTTATTTTAGGTTTTGGTGTTCAGTGTTGCAAATGAAACATTTAATGTATTTTTGTTCTCATTCATACACTATTAATGTTTTGGCGTTGTTGTAGGTCCATTGTTTTGTTGTGAAGTTGGGATGGACGTGTTCGTTGTAATCCAAACAGTCTAGTTTGTCTGAATTATGATTCTATGAATCATACATTTTTCTTTAAAAGTGTGTTTGAACCTTTTATGGGTTAATCTTAGTTTGACTGTTTTTGTTTGGAGATGTAAGTGCCTATGGAAGGATTGACGTTTGTGGTAATACTCGAGTTTACTTCTTGGGTTAAGTTATTTTCAAAGGTTTTTCTCTAGTGTTTGGGCTTTCTTTGATAATAGTCGAGAGTTCCATGTTTTGGCGGAGGTGTTGTTTCATTCTTGCTATAGAGGTTAGTCTGGATCGGTTGGGAGTTCCTGCGTCGGCCCCCCTCCCAAGGTAGTATATTTGGGTGTCAAAATTTCCACACTAGTTGAGTTCTTGTGGCGGGGAGAACCCTCTCGTGTTCTCCCATTCTCTTATGTTGTGGCTTATTCTGGTTTTTTTGGGCATGGATTCTTGTTTGGTCCATCGTTCAGCCGAGTGACTTTATGGGGGCAGAAAGTGTCTATGGTGGGGAGAATTGTCACACACTGACTTTTTAATTAATTTTTATTTTAGTATTTCTTGGCTCTGGGTCATCGCAACAAGGTCCGGGCTGGGTCCCGACTTAAAATTTTCGTCGTTTAATATCTTTCATGGGTTTCATACCCGTGCGCGGTCACCGCATAGTGGGCGGTAGGTGCGTCGTTAGTTTAGGTGTCGCGCAAATGTTTAACGATTAAAATAAATAATGTTTTATATAAATAAGGTGGGTTGAATGTTTAATTTGCAATAAGAATAAAGTTATTATTTAATTAATAATATTATATTTACTAAGGCAATATTATTATGAATATTATTTCATTATTTTCTATGTTATTTATATTATTATTGTTATAATTATTTTTATTATTATTTTTATTGGTTTTCATTATTATTATTATTATTATTCTGGGTTTTTTTATTCCTGGTTATTATTATTATTATTATTATTACTGTAATAATATAATTTTTTTATAAAAAAAAGAAAAAAGAAAAAAACCATAATTCTCGGCCGGCCAGCCCCCTGCCACATTTTTTTCTTCTCTTATTCCACCGCGGGCCGCACCCCCCCCCCCCCCCCCCCCCCCCCCCCCATGTTCCCTGAGCGAACCTGCCGTTCTCACCATGACCTTGTCGCCAGCCCCTCACGACGTTCTCAGCCGCCTCCTCCTCAGCAGCAGCGCCCCGACCACCTCCCGAGTCAAGCCTATAGCCAGCTCCCGCGCCCCCTCCTGATCACCCTCGCCTGTCCGACGACCTCCAATTAATCCCACCTGCCATGACCTGGCGCCCCCTCAGCACCCCGGATAGCCTCCTACTCCAGCCTCTGGTCACCCGCGGATAGACGGGCTCCCTCCAGACCTCACCCAATGCCTCAGCCTCCTTGCTCTAGCCTCCTTGCTCCTACCTGCTCGCACCCAAATCCTCGGCCTCCTTGCTCCGGCTAGCGGTGCATCCGAAACCATCTCCGGATGTCTCCCAATCTGGTGGGCATACCCCTCCTACACATAGGTTTACATCTCAATTTCAACGGGTTTTACTTCAATTGAACAAAACCCTAACACCTCGGGTTTTATTTTGTGTGTTTATCCCATTTTTTTAGGTTTGCGGTTGGTCTGCGAGGGAGTTTTCTTCCTACCGTCAGAGTTTGCCCACGTTGGCGCTCGATTTGAGGTAGGTTATTTCAACCCCTTCCTTTCCAGATCAATTAATTGGTTCATTTTTTTCTTCAATTATCATATTTACGTGTTTCACAGCATTATAATATGTCTAATTAGTCTATAATGGTGTTTATGAATTTTTATAATTTTTTAGAAATTGATCTTGTGGTTTTTTGACAAGCATAAGTGGTGAAAAAAGTGTTTTCAAGCGGTTTTGGTGTGCGCGTAAAATGGAAATGGGTTGTTTGGTGGAAAATGGTGGTTTTCTTAAAATGGTTGGTTATGGGTAATTTGTGCAAGTGGTTTACTAAATTGTGTATGTGATGTGAAACTTACTATTATAATAATAATTATTATTTTTTGGAAGGGAATTCGTGTGATTTTGATTTCAAGAGGTTTTTACGTGTGTTTTTTGTGGAAATCATTGTTTTGCTACTAAGATATACTTTATAAATTGATTAAATTTTTTTTAAATTATGTGATATTGTAGATAATTTTTATTTGGTTAATTGTTTTTCCTAAATTATTTATTTGGCATGCTTTGTGATTGATTAGTTTGGTGCGATGTTTAGATTTTAAACTTACTTAGATTGTGTTATATATTCGGTAGCATGATTATGTGAATTTAAGGTGTGTTTTGTTGAAAACTAGTTTTTTGATGTTTAATATATTTTCATGAATTTGTGTATTTAGTTTTTCCAACTATGCAAGTCGTGTGTTTTCTATCATGGTATGTTGTGGGTGTTCCTTTGATCAAAAATGTGTTCTTTGGATGAGCTTTGGGTGTGTGGGTTGTGGGTTGCTCTTTGGAAATTGTTTTATAAATTTTAAAATGGTTTATTAAATATTACAAACGGTGCGAGTTATGTTTTGAAGGTGGGTCGAGGTGGTTCTTTTATGATTTTTATTCGTTTGGATTATTTCATGTCCGTGTTTATGTATTTTATCTATCATTGCGGTTGCAACGCATTGACAAGGTTTTTCCACGGTCCTGTGATCGTGAGCTTGCGCGCCCATGCGAGGCATATCATGTCATCATGATTGGTTTACGAGTCGAGGTAGGTCCCCCACGACACTCACCTTTAAATTTAGAATTTATTAATTGCATGATATTTTATTAATTTTAATGAATTGTAAATAATATAAGGTAATTAATTTTTAAATGATTATTTGGTGCAAAAAAATCCGTTTATTTTATACATGACACTTGAAACATTTTCTTGATGAGCGGACACCTTGTAGTGATTGAATGACCGTTTGGACTTTAAACATAATTCACGGAATTTCAAATATAGTTCTAGTTTTAAAGATAAATGATTTTTTCTGAACAAGTGTTTTGGGTTTTCTTGAGAAATGAGGTTTTTCATTAAAGATGGTGAAAAACCGTTTGGCACTTTAATAAAATAAATTATTTTGGACAAAAACTCACATTGGAGTTACTCAGGGGTGATCATTGGTGTGCGTTTATTGTGTGAGTTATTTGTGATATTTGTGCCTCGTGACTGATTGATTTACAATGTGTACGCACACCTTTTTATTGCATGTGTTGACATAGGAACCTAGCATAGTGAGTGAATCTTCTGAGAACGATTATTGCACTACTTTAGATTACGCACTCTCTAGTGGCCCCATAGTAGGGGAATACTGAGTTATTGTTTCTATGGGGATTGGGCCCCTCGGTTAATCCATGTAGGGCTATACCATGCGTTAGGGCGTTATGACTTCATCGAGTTAGGGAATGCCTTCAGGATGAGTCACATGTATGGTATGTTCTAGACTATTCACGATCTCCTAGGTTCGACACATGTTTTTGTTGAGTGTTTTTTTTGTATATGGTGGACAGTTGAGGGGTCTAGTTCGGTGGCTAGCCCATGTGTGCCAATTTATTTCTATTTCCCTTAGTCTGTGTTCTGTGTTGTGTGTAGTTTTCCTTTTGACTAACAACAAAAATTTGGATTTCTAAATTTTTCATAAATAAATGTTTTAAAATGTAATGCACCTGTTTCTTTCGAAAACTAAACTTTTTTTATATTAAAAAGGGTAATGGGATATTACCTGTCTTAGAAATGGAAGTGTGTGTGTGAATACCCATATTTTTTATAACATAGTTCAAACCTGGAGTTAGTAAATTTCTTTATTTAAAGGTAGTGCATTGGGAATAGTTTGTTGGGCACACCTACTGAGTTTTTATACTCACAGATATAGTGTTTTCTTGTTTTTAGTTTTGTTGCATGTTCTAGCATCAGTCGATCGCCTTGAGCGACGTTCGTTGTGGTATTGGAGAGTGACCCGCGGGGTCACATGGAGTTTTGGTCGTGGTCAGGTTAGTATCATTGTTGGTTGCTCTTTATTTATTTTCTTTTGTTATATTTTATTTTCCGCTTCTTAATTTATTTTAATTTGGACCAAATCATTCCCACCTGTTAAATTTTGATGCCTGACACTAGTTGTCGGCCCGTGGTGATCGAGAATGCCCCTTGGTCCATGTCGTGGGCCGGCTCAGGTGACCCGTTCTGGGTCGACTTGGATTGGTTCGTGACATGCCTCATTTCCGCTGCATGGCTATTTTTCTATATGTGACCACATATCCTTGAGTAAAACATCCAAATATATGGTATCGCCAGGTATATCACTTTTTTACACCGTAAAAATGTGACATCTTGGATAGTACTATTAATATAATTAACATAATGATAAAATTTTACTTACATGGTGTGATTCCAAAAACTGGATCAAATTGTTTCATTTAATAATTGCTTCTTAGATACCTCAAATGCTAAAACATACTCATTTTTATAGGTATGGATACCACTATCTTGTATGATATTATCTTGCTCAATACCTTATCCTAACTGTGATATTAGATCAAATTTATATAAGGGAAACTATTTTATTTCCCACCATTACTAGTTTCCCTTCCTCTACATGTACCATGTACATATCATTTGTACTTTCCCAAGTACAATTTGATAGTACTAGATTCTTTACATACAGTTCTCTTTGATATAACTGATATTTTCATACCATATATTATATGTTGAAAATATTATATCTCATACATATCATGGTCTACATGATTGATCTATCACTAAAGCGTATGGAACTCAACTAAACATTTAATCTACTTTTATGTCATTGAATGTCTACATGGAAAAATTTATGCCATGTGACACTGGAAATAATTATTCTCTTGAATTGTTCCAACTGGTATTTTTCAATACCATGTCAGTATATGTATGATTGACTAGGTCCGGAAAAATGATAGATCTACCTCAATAGATGCTATTGCATAAAACATAGGTTGATAAATTAAGTCAATAATTGGAGTATTAATTTATCCTAATATTAACTAACTATAAGATCAATATATCTTTTTCATATTTTTCAAAAAAATCACTTGGAAAATAATGACACTCCCACTAAAATCTGGTAGAAAGATGAAAAATATTCATTCCGAATGAATATTCTATGATCCTGTTGATTACTTCAATCATAAAATAGATTTCAGTGACTTGGAACCTCTATTAGTATTCAATAATGCGACAATCCCTTTCTGGTTTCATCGTATAGACACCTTCCATGTAAGGTGGTCATGACATTCAATGCCCAATAAAATGATCATAGATATTAGCTAGGACATGTAAACTTTTAATTGATTTAATTATACTAACTTGGTATTGCCAATTGAGTCTTATTGGTACCACACTGGTACCATCCATGAATTGTGTCATTTGAATACCCACCACAGTATTCATGATAATAATCCCATTTTCACATTAATACAAGGAATCTATTATCAAATTTTAATTGACCTTGTCGATCTCAATTGATTTCCATATACTGCTTACTTGTATGAATTATTATTCTCACTGAATAATGTATCACTGGTCGTGGTGAATATAAAACCATCATTATGGTTTTAATATTCCTATATAGTATGTTTCACTGGAACATTCCAATTTCACATGTAATTGTGGAACTTGTTCCTATTCCAAATATTAGTGATTCTATTTAATTAACTAGAATAAAGTCAATAATACTCTCACTGTCTCTAATAGATATGTGGAACCTCTTATAGAAATGTAGTCTATCACCAGACTAAAACTTTTCTATGTTAGGGATTTATGTAATATCCTAAGAAACTATTAGAATATTTAATTAGATGCACAATGTGTTTTGTTTGATGGAATCTTGTTTATATCCTAACAAACTCTTTGCATCTTAAACAAATTTAATATGACATAATGGATTTCCGTAATAGTATAACTCATATGATATCCATTTTTCATTATAGTTTTCATATGGTTAAGGTATATCACCGTCATTTTCAAAGAACATCTTGAAATATAATAAATGTTTCTACAATTTTCAATATTGATACTATGTACATCATGACATTGATGTATAATATGTGCATTTAAGAATTCTCGCACACTACATTTTGTTGATCAATTTTAAAATGTAAGACTTATCATCATTCCTTCTTAAAACATCTACGTTGTGATGTAGATAAGGTGATGTTAATTTAGGAATTACTCCACGCTACATTATATTAATCGATGAATGTTTGGTTAAGATATTATTCTTCATGCCATCCAGAAGAAAGTCATCTATTCTAACCATGAATTTAAAATACATCACTTTATAATTCCTTAATTAATTAAAGGTATCTTATAAAGTATATTTACCACTAGCTTACACATTTAATAGTTCATGCACTCTCCTACTAAACTGATTTTAAAATATTTGTGGGATACCTTTATTTTTGAAGTTTATTTGTCAAAAATAAACAAGTTTACACATTGATAATTCCTACGGTGTTTAGTTATACCGAGTCTAAATACCCAAACTATGTATATCATTGAAATACAATTTTAGTTTTTGTTGAAAATGAATTATCTTTCCACAAATGGGTAAAAGTGTAACATTTTATATTCATTATGTATTTCCTATGATTCAAATACCACCGAACTATTTGTTGAGTATGAGTCACCACAAACAACATTCATCCCTGAACATGGAATTATTTCTACTTATGTCCAATAGACATATGAGATAAATGTTTTGTTTATTCTCAATAATAGTTTGACTTAAAATCATTAACTTGAAAGTTTTAAGTTATGTGTTTCTCACAGCTGACATAGGAATCACCCTTTCTTAGCCACATGGAGAATACACCTTACTTATAGTAATGTTTATATTACTTACATGTTTATTTTATTTTTATAAACATATTGTATTTATTACCCAAGAAATATTTTAGAAACAATAATTATAATTGATGAATAATAACTGAAGAATTTGTCGGTATCTTTTTATTTTATTCAGTTCATTGCATTTAAAATTCCGTAAATTAATTTCATAATATGCAGTGAAAAAACCTTTTGTTAATTACCTATTCATTGAAATATGTTACAATTATGAATTTAGTATTGTATTTTCCATTTCTCTTCTAACCATTCATTTTAACTTGTACACAATAATAATTAATGATTTATACTTTCTTTATTTTTTTATTTACTTAGAAAACCATTCCCAAAATGTAATAATGAGTTTACTCCATCATATTAGTTTTGTAACCGTAAATGAAAATGGTGTAATTGTTTGTAAGGGTAGGGTTCCTTGAAATATTGTGATCTGTATTTCATATTTACACAAATCCATTGAAATTGACCCCCATTGAAATCTTCATTCACATTCTCCTCATAAACATCTTGGAGATGAGACTACATGTTATATCATCCATGTCCTTATGTTGCAATTGCAACAAATATCAGATGTTGATGATGGAATAATGATATAAGAAATCAAATATGTCTTACATGAGTCACCTATAAGAATATTTTCACCCTTTATTCCTGATAAAGATTAATTGGTATTGGGGTAACAACACCTTGAATTTTTGATATTGTAGTAATGTGCGCAAGCACATTCACTACACTTGAAAATTCATGCATGTTTTGAAATTTACATTGTCCATTATTTGTCATAGTTTATCTTTTGATATTAATTTCCATTGTATACAAAAATAAAATTCTAACAGATTTTGATTTTATCTTGATTAACGAATTATACAGTATTTATTAATTATATCATTAAATGTCTACCACTATTTTATCAAATTCTAGGAACCCTCAGTGCTACAATCGGAATAATATGTCGCTTGAGTATTCTTGTGGCAATGATACTTGAGCCTCCCATTATAGTCAGCAATCTATGGATATGCCACTACTCAGAATGTTCAGTATAGGCTTTTGACTTTTCAACCACATTAACTCAAGACTCCTTGATCTACTGAGTGAACTCCCATCTTCTCATAATCATAACCTTGATTCGGTCAAAATTTGCCTCTAAAGTGATAGGATGTTATATATGGATAATACTTACTACCATTTTAGTTTTTTCAACCCATCATTCTCATAATAAATCCCCAGTAGTAAGAGGAACCCTCAGCTGTGGATGACCGATCACCCGCAACACCTAGTTCTATTCAAATTCAAATGACAGAAGACATTTATGACTTAATATTTATTTGAGGGTTTTTAGGTTTTCCTGTTGATTAAAGTCCTCCATTTCTGTTAAACATTTTCAAATATATTGTGGCACTCATAATTGAATATTAATTAAAAATCCATTGACCACATCATTATGCATTTTAGTATTTATATTTTATGAATGTTCCCACTATTATGAAATGCATAAAATAATAAGTAAATGAATAAATTAAATCAATACCCAAATGTTCTTGAGTATCTAATAAAATTTCTTGATCCATTTAAATTAAATGGACCAACCACTTCTTAGGGGTATCATACTCGAGTTGTCTCTGGACTCGTGATGCAACTCGCCCTCATCCAGTAAGACTGGTGCTCTTCCAAAGTAACACCTCCTCTTGGCGAAGTCCACATCATGCATCGTATTCATCAAGAAATACCATCTCGTCTTGGCAGGATCCATGTGATACACCATCTTTGTCTAATGCACAAAAAATACTCACGTATAGGTGAGGGGAACTAGATGTGCAATGTAAATCAGATGAATTCAGACGTGTAGGTCCTTATAAAAATTGACCGAAAAATAAAATCTAATGCACATACCATCTTAATTAATTAATTACATTCATCACACATAGTTAAAATAATTAATTAAATAAAACCAAACAAACATTGGTTGGGTCATTAATCAAGACTGATCGTTATGAATTTAATCCCTATAAAATTAATTTTCATTAAAAAAAGTACAAGGAAATTAATTAAATTAATTAAATTCAACAAAAAAATAATTTCATTATTTTCAGTCAACTAATTAATTTAATTTTAATGACAAAAATTAAATTAACTAATTAAGTCAATTTAATTCCATAATTAAAATGTATTATTCTGGACATTAAAATTATAAATTAAACCCATATTAATTTTAATTAATTTAATATAAAATTAAAATGAAATTAATTAATTAATTTTGATTAATTTAATATTTTTCGTACCACCATTGTGGGTCATGCCGAACCCGCACTAACCCTTAGCCAGTCTGGTAGAGTCCATGATGGGATAATGAGGGACAGGTTGGTCCAACAATAACCATTCCAAGTTAAGAAGACCTATCCAGTACCTGTTTTAGGGCAATTCAGTTTCGGTGGAATTCATCAGGGGTACACTACTAGAAAAATACCCTATACCAACGGTTTGGAACCATTGGTATAGACCCACAAACCGTTGGTATAGGCTATACCAATGGTTTGGAGGAGCGTTGTCAAGTAAGCCGTGACAATAGGTCTATACCAACGGTTTTGGGAAAACTATTTGTATAGACCTATACCAACCATTTTGAAAACCGTTGGTATAAGTAGTATGAAAACCTATACCGACGGTTCTCAAAACCGTTGGTATTAGTATTTCAAAAAACAAAATTCAGTGGGATTTGATCCCAGGACCTCTAGTTTATAATTGAATGACTTAACCACTAACCTAACATGACTTTTGTGAACATAATTTCATAAATATGTATATTTATTGTTTTAATAATTTTAAATTTTGATTTATATAATGTTCTCAGTAAGAAGATTCGATTCAAAATCAAAGGACCTATACCAACGATTTTGGACAAACCGTTGGTATTGGGGGGACCTATACCAATGGTTTGGCCAAACCATTGGTATAGTGTCTCCATAATGGACCTATACCAATGGTTTGGCCAAAACCATTTGTATAGGTCCTATAGTTCCCCCCCTATACCAACGGTTTGTCCAAAACCGTTGGTATAGGTCCATATAAGTGACCTATACCAACGATTTTGGCCAAACCATTGGTACAGGTCCATATAAGTGACCTATACCAACGGTTTTGGCCAAACCGTTGGTATAGGTCCAAATTAATGAACTATACCAACGGTTTGGCCAAAACCGTTGGTAAAAGTCATATTTCCAGTAGTGGTACCTCACGACCTGTTGGAGACTCGGCACCTTCTGAGGTGGCAAACCTGGTGACCGGCTCACTAGATTTTGAAATAATGAGTCTAGATGGGGAAGTCGGTTGGGACTATCCTATAGGGGGTCAGCCTGTTCCATGGTACATCGATGAAGATGGGTTCGGTGTGGTGGTGGGCTGGGTTTCCGTGGTTTTGAGGCGACCTCACTCTACTTTAGTGACGAACCTTTAGATTTTGTGGTCGGTGGAGTTGTGCTGGGAAAGATCTAGTCAATGGAATGGAGGTGCGGTGACCCAGCATGGTGGCATTGACCGATGGATCACATGCTAGAGGAGGCAGGGGGCTTCCCTTGTGGTTTGACTCGGCGGAGCCTCGCCTGAGCAGCGGGCTGACCTGAGCTAGGAGATTGGGCATCTAGTTTACTGGGCGTGGTAAGTACAGTGGTCTCAGGGAGGCCCATATGGTGTAGAGGGTGGCACTGGACTAGAGTAGCAGAATGGGTAATTGTCAGGGAGATTGGACAATTGTGCGACCAACATCATCGTAGTAGGAGGTGGTGACTCCCTGTGTGTTGAGAAGCTAGAGGAGCAACTAGGGAGGTGTGTGCTCAGTCAGTGAGTTGAGCAGCGGGGCAACACTCTAGGAATAAATGGAAGATACAGACTCTAGGGAGGAAGTTCCAAACATAGCCGCGGGTCTCCAGATCTATCGAAAAGGATACCGAGTCGATAAGGGGGCCACCCATCCGTAGAAAAATCTTCAAACCGAGGAATTTCTCTTCCCCCCATTTTTTTTTGTTTTTTTGTTGACATGGAAATAAAAATGTCACCTACCCATGTTTTTTATTTATTTTGTTTAATTGTGTGGTTTTTCCACATGGGCACACCACTTGCTCCTTTTTTGTCGACCCTAGAAACTAAGAATAAGAAAATCAATAATATAAAATAATTATTATTATTATTGTAATTATTATTATTATTATATTATTATTATTATATTTCTTTATTTTCACAAAATTTTGGAATTTAAGGTTGGCTAGATTTTACTGTATCGGCCAGAACCCGAGTTTAATGGAAAAAATAATCATTTTTTGAATTTTAATAACCCAAAAAACAAATCGCAAAAGATAAAAATTTGTTTTTCAGATGGCTATAACATGGTCATCCTACCTCGGATCGACTTGTGGTTGAAACCATTAGAATCATTTTAAAACCCTCTAAGGCAATTTAATGAAATTTAATTTTTCTTGTATCAGATAATTTATACAATACCTATGATAATAATTGAAGGTATCGAGGTCGTAACGAAAGTCGGTGGGCTGAGTATTTTAAAACATTTCATCGTTGTGGCAGTGAATGTTTTAGTCTCCCATGATTAGAGCCCCTATATGGTCCTAAGATCTCGCATAACTAATCAATGTATAAAAACATAAACCGATGACATAAATTTTTAGAAATGAAACTATGATGAACATTTGATTTTTTCTGGTAATTATGTCATGAAATATCCTATGATGACCTCTCTATATCTTCCACACATGCTTCATAAAAATTGCAGCATCAATTGTTAAATATTGGGTGCTAACACGATGATCCAACAATGTCTTGAATGTCCCGATGATCATCGTGATCTTAGGGCTTTAATGTTTGAAGGAATTCTTAGATCTTCACTTGAAGAGAGATAATATCTCTCTAGGAAGAGGGTGGAGAGAGAGTATCTCATTCCAAAAATGAATGAATAGTCTTCATTGTGCAATAAATTTTCTCTATTTATCGTGGATATTCAAGATACCTGATAGGGTTCCCCGACCACCAAAAATTTAACATCCTCTAAATATTAATTATGATGAAGTAAATTGCAGCATAAATTTTATTTATAATTTATCACACACCTATAATATATATTAAATATATTACATGATATAACTGAGTCATTAACATGGATTGTAATTCTTGATTAATATTAAACGAACCTGGAATATTAAAATAATATTCATTCGATTAATATTATTCATCGTACTTAATTAACATTTAAATAATTATAACAAATTCAACAAAACTATTCATAACTTTAATAATAATGAATTTATTTATTTATTAGTGATTGATAACTTGTAAAACACTAAGACCCTCTAGTGGGTCCCACCCTATCCATTATAACTATTCAACTGAATAGTGCATAATCTTGAATACGCTATTGTGTGTGTCCCTTTAGGGCCTTATCTCGATAGTAGTGAATAATATTCAAAGAACAAGAGTGGAGTCTAACAACCCATCAAGGCCCCTAAAGAGATAAGGATTGTAATAGAAATGACAACCAACCTATGAACACGTACAATGTACTATATTTTCTTTGTCTTTAGACATCTCATAAAGTAGGATGTACACCCGTGCCATATCCCTTTTTTTGCTTTATTATTACTTGATCTTATCGGATGGATTCACCTTTCAATTTCTCTGGCCAAAGTCTTATGAAGGTAGAACTATCCTGATCAACTAGGCCTGAGATATATTACTTCCTAAGCTTGGAAGTGAAGAATCCTTTTTGACCATTCAACCAATACCATACCACCAAAGTCACACCCAACACAAGCTACCTCGCCACAATTTCATTATCATGGTTTTTTCTTTGCATCAAAGTACATGATCAAATGGAACACAGTGATAATGATATCATGTCAAGTGACGAATACACAATTCCACATATAGGAACAACCAATGACACCTGAAAAATGTAGTGTTCCTATTTGCGGTTCTGTCCTCATGATCTCACTACTAGAGATCACCAAGTGTGAATTTTGTGAGATGAAGTATAAATGCTTATGACCCCCAAACTCCTAATAGTAAAACATCTATCGTGTCCCATAAGTACGATGTATATAGACCATGGGATATGTGTTTAATATTAATGACATAGTTTCTCGAGTATCTCATTAATGCTTGTGAATTGTTATAATCTTTTGATATGATAATTAATCTATGGACAATGCCATTAAATAGAGAATAAAGAAAAGTATACACTAAAATGGCAAGCATACATAATTTATAACTGACTGTATACAAGATATGGTTATCAAAATTACTATTCAAGTTAGGTGTAGGGTACCCACTATTACAATAGGTCCAGGAAGGTTGGTGATCCATTTTGATCAGTTACCAATGTCATTGGGGGTTTCCTTCAGACGTAGAAGTGCAATAGGATCCATATAAGGGGCACAAAATAATGTAAATGAAGTGATAAAATGTTAGAATGGATTCCATAACTCCTGAAATTATGCCACTGAAACTTGAAGCACACTGGGTGGTTGTATCCGTTTGATTGAAATTCAAACTCATCTTGCATGGAAGATTTGTCTTGAATTCCAAACAATAATCGAAGAAAATAAACACTTCAATAAATGACTGAAACCAAAGGAAATGGATTCTCAGGCAATGTCCTAATATACCTTGCTGTTTTACATTGTGCAATGGGGATGATAACTACACTTTTAATGTCATAAGATGAGGATGTTTCACATGTAGTTTAACATCCTACAGTAAGGATGAGGCATTGGACAATTTAATATAACGTGATTGGGATGTATTTCATGGAGATTATGCACCATGATGTCCATCATTTATTCCAAATTTTAGGTAAAGAGATCATCCCATGTCCATTATATGGGGTAGGGTTATAATTTACTAGCATGTGTAAGGATGTGTGAATTGGTGAGAGTTAAGATCCTAGAAGGACTCACCACATGGAAGATCCTGGTAACACTTGGTGCACACATAGTTTAATGTCATAAATCTTATACCATGGGGGTACATCACAAAGTAACATGTGAAACATCAAAAGAGGATAATAAAAAAAATATGGTGCCTAGGAGGATACCATATGTCATGAAAAAAATCTCAAAGACAACTCACACAATGTTTATGTTCGTGGGGTTTGAACCATGACTTTCAGTTTAAGTTTATAAATCTTAGATTGTTGGTGGTTACTCCAGAAGGACATGAGTAACATAGAAGGGTGAAAACCTGACATGAATTGAGTTACAAGGAGGTCCAACTCCACACAACACATTCCTGGGGTGATTCGCACATTATTTAAGGACATGATAATTGGAATTAGACACTACTCTTAGTTAAAGGTCATAGAGTTTCGACAATGTGGTTCTATAAATTGTTTGAAATGGTATAGAAGAGTATTAACCTGATGTCAATGGAGGGTCAATAAGGCCCAAGTACCATGAAAAATGTAAGGAGAATGTTACAAAAATTTTGTGGATGTGCCACATGGTAAACTTAGTTTAGGTCCATAATGTTAGGAATATGAGGATTAGAATCTCAAGAGAATACATATGGTGTGATGGAGTGAACAACCTGATGAGAATGGTGGGTCAAAGGTGGACCAACACCACTCAACACATTCCCAAGGAGAATTGTAACCCTAGGTATCCATCATGAAACTAGGGAAGGTGAATCATCATGGTGAGTCAATTGAGGGGCTAGACCCTAGATTAAATATCCAAGAATCACTACGTATCCCATGAGGATGGTAATCAAGCCACACATAGTTTTAGAACACAATGTGGTAGAAGACCAACACCATTAGGGGGATAACCTCTTGAATGAAGGAATTGAATCTCCTCATATTGGATATGAGGCATCCTAAATTTAGCTGGGGTAAGACAATAGTTTAACATCATGTGATGAGGATGTTAGTGTCTTTTTATCCCGTATTTGTCATACAGTGCATCCTGGTTTGATATTGGGTAAGATAATAACTTATTAAGAAGCACCCCAAACATTTCTATGGTAGGATTGTAGTTTAACATCAAACATTGAGGACATTGGTGGGATTACACTTAGGCTTCCCATTATTTAATTCCTCAAATCACGCTATGATGGTATCTCATCCTGGTGAGGGGTTAAGGTAATTGAATGGGGTTTATACCTAGAAGAAGTCCCTTGGGACATTATGGGGTGATATCAACCAAGGTAACATATGGTTTTGTGGTGAATCTATAACTGGATTTAGGGTTAATTCATCTAGGAATCACTACATATCCCATGAGGATGGGAATCAAGCCACACATAGTTTTGGAAATAAATGAAAACAATTTAAGATCATACTGGACCATGGAAAATGATTTAGAGTCATGTTGCTTGGACTATGGGAAATTAGTTTAAAATCATGACATATGGATTAGAGAAGAATTTGTTTTGAGCGTACTCCTATGGTACAAAAGAGGTGAAACCTAACATGAATGAAGCTAAAGGAGGTTCGAGTTCCACACAAGTATCGATAGGAAAACAAAAAATAGTTTAAGGTCATAATTCATTGATTGAGGAATAGAAAAGGTTGAAAAATTGTTTAACATCATGATGCTTGGAACTAGGAAGTGTGGGAGTCATGGGTATATATGTGGAATATATAGAGGTAATAACCAACGTGAATGGAGACAAATGAGTCATACATTCCCTATGTGCACACATTGAGACAACCTGAACATAGTTTAGGGTCATGATTATATGACTGTAACTAGGCCCAAGGGGATGAAGGGATGATAAATTTGCGTCTGAGCCCATAGATGAAAAGTACATGCATCGTTACATATCCCATGAGGATGGAAATGTATCCACACATAGTTCTAGAACACAACATAGTGGAAGTTCGATTTCGGTAGGGGGATACCCTCTCATGTGTGGGTATTAAGTAATCCCATAAATGTTGGGGAGCATCCCATGATCGGGGCATGGGGTAAGATTTATTGACCATCCTATACTTATCATTTGATGCATCCAAATTTAAATCAAGTTAAAGATCATATCTTATTTATGATTTAAGAGTCTTCCTAGTTCTATAAGGGGTAAAATCGCAGTTTTAACATGGCATGTTGAGGATATTAGGTTTTGTAGTTTAAATTAACATCAATCGAACTGTAGGGGATGCATGTGGTTTAAGTTTTTAATTATTGAAATTTTTTTAAATAGTTCAAGGTCATATTTCTTAGACCAATGGATGGATATTAGTTTAAGGTCTTAAATCTTGGGCCACTTGTGAATATTTTAATGTCGTATTGCATGGAACATAGGTTCTTAGTTTATGGACCTAGAATTTGGACCATCCAATGAGTATCTATAATGGATATGTGTAGTGTAGTAGATTGACTAACATGATTTGAATAGTTCTAAAGGAGAATCACGTACCAAAAAACACATTCTAAGTGACGCTTTCATAGAGTTTAATGTTATGATGATTGGACTCAATATCCTAGTTTATGGTCATAGAGTTCATACCTGGTACTCCCCTCATGTGAATTATTGCTTGATAAAATTATCATTGGTGTGGGGGGGGGGTGAAATTCTCTCCATCCATGGTGATCAAGGAGTATGCTCTATTGTAATAGACCTTATGAATAATTTAAGGTTCTTCCCACATGGGATCCAACTTTGGTGGATTTTTCTAGGTATCATTAGAGTTTTGAGAGCCAGTACCTTATCACCCTAGAGAATGGAATGGAGGTGATCCTTCTTATTGAACACTATTTGTATCCTATTCTAGTGCCTCTATAGATTGTGAATGGCCTTGATCATATTCTCTTCAAGGGATTCGAGCACAACTAGATGGATTTTTTACATTTTTTGGCATCTTCTTATTGTAAATTTTTTTTCACAACGATGTAAACTGAACCTTGATGGGAATGAATGCCTCTTTTCTGTACACCAAGGAGTATGGGGACAACTAGGTGGATTTATGGGTTATCATCTAGTAGGCCTAAAGGAGGATATTGGGGAGCTTGTTTGACCAACTCTTCTTATTTTGGCCCACTATCTTTTTCAGAATGTTATAGAGGATCTTGTTGAACACCTCATTATATGATGTTTCCTATACATGGTAGCGAGATATATTGTTTGATCAAAGACTATACTTTTAGTAAATCCAATTTAGCTCAGTAGCCCTTAAGTTGGGGTCTCTTTCAGTGAGAATTATATAAGGAGATCCAAATCGATTGATGATGTGTTTTCTCACAAAATCAATCATGGATCGGGCCTTTAATTAATTGAGGGGAATTTATTATGCCTACTTAGAGAATAAATCCATCCTAATAATAATTAACATTCATCACAGATCTTTTATCGATGTAGATAGTCTCACAACATTGAGTCCCCATACTGAAATAGGCCAAGAATACTTGGTAGTGTGGAGGATCTCTAATAATCGATCCACAATGCTTTCATGGATATGACACACATGAAATATCATGGTATACTAAATTCAATCATGGACCATGGTGGGTTAAAAGTATCCCAACATCTAAATAGGGTGGGAGAGGTTCAATCCTACTTGATGGGAATGACATGAACCTACATGAACGTCCAGCATAACATGGGGATTCTCATCCCCTCGAATACAATGAAGAATAATTCCATTAAACCCATATCTATAAAATGTTTATTGGAGGTTAAGTATTACATGTAGGGTAAACTAAACTGCATGTCGACATATACTCTCACGCTCATCTCAATCTGGTGGGGGAATTTTGTGAAGGAGATACTTAATGAAAAAGTTGTCCAATAGGGTGTATCCTCTATTGTGAGAGATCCTAAGGGATCTGAAATAGAATAACTAGTAGTCATAAAATTTACCTATTTCCTATCATCATCATATGAAATGATGGAAGTGATGAACCTATGATGTTCCACCTGAATGAAGAGGTCGTCCTAGTCAGGATCTGTAAGAGATGCAACTAAATTGTCAAAAAAATCGCCTTGATGATTCCATGAACAAGTTTCATGAGTCACTTTTGAATGAGAAGGAACTGGGACATCAACTAATGGGTGTGATAAAGTAGGTTCATGTGCACTGTATTTTTAAGAATGTTGTCAACATTAATCTTTTTATGAATAATTCAGAGTCTCCCTTCACATGAAAGAGGGTGAAATCAATCTCCAAGGCCATCTCAAGAACAATAATGTTATCCTGATACTCTTCCTTATTGTTGTTGCAGTACTATGATAATAGGAATGAGTATGGAAGGATGTCTTGTGCGGGAGTGAGGAATATGATCTACAGGACTACTCTGTTGAGCCTAGGATTAATGATCCTTCCACCAGTTGGGCTCCATGAGGCACCATAAAAAATGTATCTACCAACAAGTTATGCCTTGGTCCATTTAGAGAATAACTACATATGGTAAATCTATATATAGGGGAACTTCTTCAGCGTACAGTTGGGTGGAAAGATGATAATTCCTAACCTTTTATAGATTTCGGTGGAACAAAAAAGATTTTAAAATACTAAAGATCACTACCCAATGCACCAATTATCTTGTCAACATGGGGTGATTAGGGATATACTTTAATAGGTGAACACATGACACCATATGTATCTCATGAAGATGCAGGTAATGACACAATTTCAACAATTGACAAACCACTGTAAGGCATCTCATTGATGGTATTGGGGAATGAAGAAAAATCTGATGGGTCAGGGATTTAAAATATTTAGTCATTAGAGTGATGAAAATTCATTATCTACAGCGATCTAGTCCTAGAATGTTCTGAGGATCCCACATGGTTTAATTAGAGCATAATAAATAAAATAGACGATTACCTCATTTAGATATTATGGGTGCTCATTCTTCGAATTTTTTTTGGTTTTTATTGCATGAAAGATTCTACATCGAACACCTCTAGATCATCTACACGTGCTTCTATAATTTCCACCTACACCATTTGTTGGATTCTAGGTGTTATCACGAATCTCCAATAATCTCTTCAACACAACAACCATGACCATAATCCTCAAACATTGATACATGAAGAAAAACTTGCATCAAATACTTAGATTGAGAAATTCTTTCCCTAGGAATCAGGAGGGGAGAGATGTTATCAATTCAAACAAAGTGAATTAATGTGTTTGGATGAGCTACTCTCCACTTATATAGTTGATATTCATAATACTCTGTTAGGGTTACCAGACACCCATGTATTAAGCACCCACTAAATAAGTGATATAAATAATTAATTATGTCAAACCGACTATGACATAATTTTATTTATATATTTTTTCACATAACTGAAATACGTTTTAATTACATCACATGATATCCCCAAGACATAAACTTAACTCATAACTCCTGATAATATTAAATTAACATGGAATATTATAATAATATTTGTTTGTACAATATTATTCCCTATGTTTACTCTATAACTTGTAAATAAATTTAATAAATAAATTCAACCTGATTATTATTTTCTTGAATAATATTGAATTTATTTACTTATTGGTGATCAATAGAACATGGATAACACTTGGTCCCTGTGGTGACACTCCCCATGTCCTATATCCCTATATAATAGAATAGGGTGTATTCTTGAATGCACTATTATGTTTGACCCTCTTGGTCCTTATCATAATAGCAATGAATAATATTTATAGAACATGTGTGTATTCTAGTAACCCATCAAGGCCCCTAAAGGGATAAGGAAAAATCATATCAAAGATAACTAAACTACAAACACACAATTTGTAATATAATATATTTTTTAAATGATATCTCATTAAGTAGGACACACACTTGTGTCATCATCCATGATTTATTATTTTTTGATCTATCTGGATAGTTTTACCTTCGACTACCATGGATATGGATTTATGAAGGTACTACTATCATAATCAACTATTCCTAATATATCTCTTCCTCAAATAAAAAGTGAAAAATCATATCATGACCATTCAATCAAAGTTATTCCACCAATGAAACAACCGACACAAACTACGTCCCCATGACTTCATTTTCATGGTTTTCACCTTGAGTCAAAGTACATGATCAAGTGACACATATTGATAATGATCTCAAGTCAAGATACCAATGCACATGTCCAAAGATAGGAACAACCAATGACACATAAATCATGTGGTGTACCAATTGGTAGGTATTTCCTCATGATCATTACTATTAGAGATCAAAAAGTGTGAATTTTATGAGAAGAAGTCTCAATTCTTATGATCCCCCAACACTTAATAGTCTCACATCATCTATGTACTGTCAGTATAATGTATCTTGACCATAGTAACATACTTTAAGATTACTTACATAATATCTATAGGTTCTCATTATTGCATGGGATCCTCTATAACCCTTTCATATGACATGTAATATAAGGAAATTACCATAAATATAGTTGGAGAAGGTGTATGAACACTATTATGGAAATATAAACACATGTATATATAAAAAACCGTATACATGTAATGGTCATAAAAGTACATCAAAAGTTGGGTCTAGGTAACACACTTGTAAAACTAAAAATTTCACAAGATCAAACTGCTAACAAGTCTCAAACATCTAGCTCTCACATGAGAATCATGGTTCTATTGAGATAATGATTTAGTTAGGGAGTCTACCACGTTGTCCTTGATGAACACGCTACTAACTGTAACTTCACCTCATTGAGTAAAATCCATCACGAGATGAACCTTCCAATGTATATGATTTGTCCTATGGTGTGACCTTAGATCCTTGGAAATAACTACTGCTACAATATTATCATAATAAACTAGAACATGGTATTCACAATTGGGTAAAATAACAATTTCTAAGACAATGCTTCATATCCAATCTTCTTCCTTTTCTGCATTGGAAATCTCTATATACTCAAATTCTACTATAGAATCAATTAAAATAGATTACTTTGAGCTTTTCCATCTCACTACACAATTATTTAGGAAAACTATGTTCAATGACTATGATTTAATATCAGCCCAATCTATTTGGAAACTAGCATCCATGTATCCTCTCAATACTAGTTCCTCATCTCCTCTATACACCAGAAACATATCCTTTGTACACCTCAAGTACTTCAGGATGGTTTTAATAGCTTCCCAGTGTAGCTCTCCTAGATTATCTTGATATCTTACCACCATTCTTAATGCAAAGGAAAAATAAAACCTAGTACATAGCATATCATATATAATAGAACCCACTACCGGGGAATAAGGGGTTTTACTATTTTTGTTAATCTCCTACTGTGTTAGTGGACACATTTTCATGGAGACATTGATACCATGTGACATGGAAAAAACCCTATCTTGGAATCTTACATGTTGTACCTTTTTATTACCTTATCAATATATTTACATTGACTTATCCCATGAAGCTTATGAGATCCATCTTGATAGATCTTGATCCCATGAATGTAGGCTACTTCACCTAATTTTTTTAAAGAGAATCATTCATTTAACAAAGTCTGAACTAAATGTTATACTTGAAATTCCTTTCCCATAATTAATATGTCATCAACATATAATACTAGGAAAACTATGTAATTCCCAATAACCGTCTTATAAACACAAGGATCAATTTCATTTTTAACAAAACCAAATTCTCTTATGGCCTCAACAAAACAAACATTCCATGATCACGATTCCTACTTCAAGCCATAAATGGATCTATATATATTTCACCCTTAATGGAATTATATGACCTAACATACCTTTTAGGTTGAGTCATATAGACATCTTCAACCAACATCCCATTTATAAAAGAAGGTTTGACATCTATTTTCCTAATATCACAATCATGGAAGGCTACTATTGAATGTAATATTCTGATGGATTTCGGTCTTGCTACTCATGAGAAGGTCTCATCATAGTCGATGCCTTGATGTCTTCTAAAACCCTTCAATACCATTCTTGCCTAATAGGTTTTAACCTTACCATAATTTTCTAACTTTTTATTGAATACACGTTTTCTCCTAATGAGGTTCACATAAGTTGGAGGGTCTTCCAAAACCAAAACATGATTCTGTTACATGGAATCAATCATAGAATGCATGTAATCTTTCCATTTAGCAGTATATTGTCCTTCAAATGATTCCTTGTAGGATAGAGGTTCATCATCTTCAAGGAGTAATGTGTCACCTAACTCAGTGATAAGAAAACCATAACACTATTTTTCTCTATCCTATCGAGTATACCTACACAGTACATGTGTCCCAAGAAACTCATTATCTCCCACTATATCTTGTGGTGATTGTTCCCTTACCAAATCATGTGTATCTGGATCACTAACTTCATCAAATTCAATATTGTTCTAACTATTTCCATTTAAAATGTGTTCTCTTTTTTGTAAATTTTCCTTTTCTTTCCATAGTCACTTTTCTATTTGAATGATTATATATGTAATATCCTTTGGTTTGTTTAGGATAATGTATAATGATTCAATTTTATCTTTTAGTTTCCAATTTTTCACTATGTATATTCTTGAAAAAATCCTTGCGTCTTCTTAGAAGTATGTGTGATAGATCAGGTTTCTTTCCACAAGAAAAATCATATCGAATCCCAAATGTAACTTGAGTTCGTACTTAGTTAAGGGTGTTTGCCTATGTCTACAAAGCATATCCCCAAAAGGATAATGGACATGTTTCATGACTTATAATTAATCTGACCATGTCTAGAAAGGCAATGTTCCTCCTTTCACTAACACCATTCCACTTTGGTGTATAAAGAGGAGTGAGTTGGGATACTATATGAAACTCCATCAAGTGATAAATGAAATAATGGTTATAATACTCCCCACCTCGGCATGAGCGGAGTGACTTAATCATCATACCATGCTATTTTTCTACCTCATACTGGGATTCCTTAAACATTTGAAAGGAATTTGACTTATATCTCACTAAGTAGATATATCCATACTTACTATAATCATCATTAAAAGTAATTAAGTACAAAAATACCCCATTTCCTCTACTAGATATGGTCCACATATGCTAGTATGAATTAATTATAACCATTAACTGGTTCTTTCTCCCTTCATAGATAATAGATATTTAATCAATTTCTCTTATAAACAAGATTGACATACATCCACTTCTTTTAACCAAACCAAATATAAATACCCTAGATGATGTAATTTCTATAATCTCTTCTCATTTACATGAATTAGACTAACATTCCCTTGGTGATTGTTATATGATTCATGATTTATATTTTTTTCATTGATTTCCATTATCAGGTTTTCATGTTCGAGTATATATAACACATTTTTAAGATGATTCATTCCATAAACCATGTTATAGTTATAAAATATTTAATATTTATTTCCAATATTGAAATAAAACCCCATTGTATCCAAACATGATACTGCGATTATTTTTCTGGTTAGAGAGGGTACATAATAACAATTATTTAATACCAGAACATAACCACTGGGAAATGTAAGGGGATTATATCCCACTCCATTATCAAGTTTTCACCCTCATGCATTTTTTTAAATTGACTGGACATGTATGAAAATATGATGCACTGAACATATAGTGCATAACCTATAAACATTTTCTACTATTATTTATCTACCTTTCTTTCTCCATGAGGTGTCTCATTAGGAAGTACGGACTCCAGCACATAATGCTTCCTTTCTTGGTGTAGTACTATGTGAAAGAGAATGTACCACTCCTAGAAATTATCACTGGTAAGGATATTTTATTAATCCAAAATTGATCATTATTATAATGTACCAGTCGTGTTTTTTATTTCTATTTTATATATATAGAAAATAAATTTTACCATTCTATAGTCCATCTTGATTACCTTTTAGACATTTTTGATTAATTAATTGTTAAATCATTCAAATGTACCCCACTATTTTATTGAACCTTAATATCCCTCATCATTTGATTCAGAATACCCTGTCTCTTGAGTATTCTAATGAAAAGGATCATCAACCCCACCCCCTTATAGTCTACAAGATATGGCTATGCCACTACTTGGAGAGTTTCAAGGTAGGATCTAGATTGAACAACCACTTTAACTGGTGGTTCCTTGATCTGTTGAGTAAAGTCCCAGATTATTGGAATCATAAATGGTTTCCATCAAATCATTGCCTCTAAAGTGATAAAATGTTTGCTATGGACAATACTTGACTACCAACATTAGTTATGTAGACCCAATAATCTCATGAGGAATTAATGGTATAAATAAGCACTATCAACTATGGATAATGAGCACCCCAAACACCCAATTTTGTTCAAATGTGAGCAATGGAAGGAATTAGTATTTAATATATATGTAAAGGATTTTATTATTTGTTTATGAATACAGTCTATTTCTATTATATTTGTCCACTCGATGTTGTCATGGTCACAAATGAACATGCAATGGAAAAACATAGTCACAACTTTTTGATTTATATCTTGTTTATTATTTCATGTGATAAAGAAATAATCATGCACTATCATAAAATATCAATTAACACATAAGAAAAATAATTAAAACCAACTAGACTTAAGCATCTAAATAAGATTGACCCATAACATATCAATCATGGTCTAGGGGGTTTTATACCTAAGTTGATTCCTGACTCATAGTGAAGCATTCCGCCAATCCAATGTATTTGCTTCTCATATAGAGTACTACCTCGACTTGGAGGGGTTTACATCTTAAAATATCATCATCTATATACAAATATACTCATGAATAATATAGGGGGTCTAGGGGTGCAATGTACAATAGGTTTATTGGATTCACAAGCCCTTATACATATTTGAATGAAAAATAAGATTATGCACTGACATTCATTTCATTATCTATTTTTTACAATCATCACATGCAATAAATAAATAAATAAATAATTTAGACAAACATGGGTTAGTGACAATCTCAAGACCAGTCAGAATAAACAAATAAACAAAATGAAATTGTGATAAATTTAAAAGTATGAGGGTATTTAAATAAATTAAATAAATATAAAAATATTTAAATAATTTATTTTATTCAGTTCCATGTTTAATTAAATTTTACATCCAAAAAATAAAGTTAAAATAACTAATTTAATTTACTACTCAAATTAAATTAATATTTCATATTATAAAATTTTAAAACTGAAATTAATTTTAATTAAATTCATTCTAAAAAATAAAATTAATAAATAAAATTAATTTATTTTGTTTATTAATTTCAACCAGGCCCCAAAAAACCCACCCAGGACTTTTGCCGGCTAGGCCATCGAACCGTAGATCCATTTGAGTCATGAAATCCCAGTGCATGGGTATTATGGCACAAGAAGGCCTGCCTAGACCGGTTTCGGGTCAGGCTGACTTGCGTCACCTCACAATGGGGAATATCAGGTCCGATTGGACCCATGTAAAGGTTACTTCTCACGAGGTAGACATCTTAGTAGAGTGTGGAAGTCACTGGGGTGAGGGTGGTGGATGAACCAGATGGTGATAAACCTCCACTATAGGAGGCAGCTTGTGAATGTCACAGAGGAGATCTAAGCATGTGTGATGTGTCTCTTGCAAGGTGAGGTGACTGCAACTACCAAATAAGAGCGACTATGACATCCTTGGTGACCGTAAACTCAACTGAGGTCTCCCTCCGTCTTTGTGGTATACCAGATCTAGCTTCTAAGGGTTCTGCCTCCATCCTGCCTCTGCGGGATGTTGGTGTCGAACAAGGTGTTCTGTAAGAGGGTGTAACACATACTACTGAGTAAGAAGAAGTGTGACAACGGAGCAGGAGGTAGGGAAATGAACAATACACAATTACTTAACCTAGGGTCTGTGGTGGGAGTAGGATAGGGGGCCGACCAAGAGGGGGATGATAGGTAGGCACACATGTGAGGTCACACACCAAAGGAGTGAGATAGATGGTTCCTCTCATTTTTTTTTCCAAAGTCATCCATTGTGGCCCATAGGAAAACAAAATATCCCAATGAATATGTGCATGAAGTTTTGTTGTAAAAATTTTCAACTAACTAGTGTATTTTTGCAAAAAAACTCTTTAAAGATACTCTTAATATAGTAATATATTCTTTATTATAATAAAATAATAATAATAGTGTAAAAAAATAGAACACATTCGAATTGTTTAACACGTTCTTCAAAAAACAGAAAATACATGAAAAAAATAAATCCAAAAAAACTGTATCGATCCATAATTTTATTTAATGTCCATAACATGTCCATTTAAAACTAAATCTATGAATGATCAGATTGGTTGGAAGCATTTTAATACCCTATAATTAAAATTTAAAGTAAAATAATTTACTTGGTTCAAATAAACCACAGGATCCCTATGATACCATTTAAAGGTGTCAGGTAATAGAGCAGAAGCCGGTGGGATGAGGATTTAAAATTTTTAATCTTTGTAGTGATGAAACATTGTCTTCGCCAGAAATCCAGCCCCAGTATGGTATGAGGATCCCATATGGTTTAATCTAGGTATAATAAATAAAACAAATGATTTCCTCATTCCTATTTGATGCACGATCGTCCGTCAAAAGTTTTCGGTATTTGTTGTACGAAGTATCCAACTTAAAACCTAACTAGATTATCCACCCATGCCTCTCAAATTTTCATGTACGTTGTTCATCGAAATCTAGGTGCTAGCACATAGCTCCAATGATCAATTCAACATAGAGACAATCACCAAAATCCTAATCCTTTGATATGTGAAGATGAACTTGGATCGAATGCTTGGATGGATCAATTCTCTCTCGATGAATTAGGAGTAGAGAGAGGATTTAAATTCCAATAATGTGAATTCATGTGTTGGGATGATCTTCTATCCACTTATATAGTGGATATTCATAATAACTGGTTACGGATACCTAACCCCCATGTATTGAACCTTGACTAAATAAGTGATATGAATAATTAATTATGTCGAACCAACTATGGAATTATATTATTTATATTGTTTATCACATACCTACAATATATTTCAAAAATATTACATGATAATCCCAAGCCATTAACTCAACTCATAACTCCTGATAATATTTAATTAACCTATAATATTATAATAATAATCGTTCATACAATATTAATAATTGTATTTACAAAATCACTTATAAATAAATGTAATCAATAAATTCAACCCAATTAGTCTTTACAAGAATAATAATGAATTTATTTATTTATTGGTGATTGATAAAACATGGATAACACTCAGACCCGATGGTGAGGATATCCATGCCCTATATCCCTATTCAACAAAATAGGGAAGATTCTCAAATTCACTATTGTGTGTGACCCTCTAAGTCCATATCTTAATAGAAATGAAAAATATTCATAGATCAAGAATAGAGTCTAGAAACCCATCAACTCCCTTAAAGAGACAAGGAAAGGTCATAGACATGAAAACCAACCTACAAACACACACTATGTAATAAAATCCCTTTTAAATACGATGTATCATTAAGAAGGACACACTCTTATGCCATCATCCTTACTTTATTTGTTATTTATAGATATATTTTTTGGATTTGCCTTTTAATACCATGGACATGTATTTATGAACGTACTATCATCCCAATAAACATCTCCCAAGATATATATTCCTCAACTCTGAAGAAACAAATCCTATCTTGATCATTCAACCAAAGTCATGCCGCCAATGATGCACCAAAAAAAAAATACATCCCCATTAATTAATTATTATGGTTTTCTCCATGCATAAAAGTACATGATCAAATGGATCACATTGAAAATTATCTCAAGTTAGGAGGCCAATACACATGTCTTTAGAATGGAACAAACAATGACACCCAAAACCTATGGTGTTCCTATTGGCAGGTCTGTCATCTTGATATGTATTACATGAGATCACCAAGTGAGAACTTCCTAAGAATAAGACTCAATGATTTTGATCCCCTAGTACCTAATAGTCTCATATAAACTATGTCCTATAAGTATGATGTTTATGGACCACAAAGCCTTTATTTAATATTATTGTCATAGTATCTCCAGGTTCTCATTATATCCTATTATTTTCTATAACCCTTTGATACAAAACATAATCTAAGGATATTACCATAAATATAGTGGATGAAAAAGTATCAACACTATTATAGAAAGATAACCAGATGTATATATAACAAACTGTATACATGTAGTGTTAATTAAATTAAATTAAATGTTGGGTCTAGGTCACCCACTTTCAACACTCTTCTCAATGGGAGTAGTATCTAGCCTCTGTGTCAAGGAGAATGTGAATGATATAGTATAAAAAATTCTCTATGCTTCATTATTCTTCTAGGTGAGAAGTGCACTGAGGGAACATTCCATGGAGGTCACATAGAGGACCATAGGCTTTCTAGAGATGGTTGGAATTGAAACTAGAGGTTATTGTAGAAACTTCTTTATTTCCTCAAACATTGTCTGAAACCCCTCATCCCTATAATAAATGGTGCCTTTATTCAAGATCCTTCATAAGGGCTTAAACATTGTAGTTAGATTTTTAATAAATAAGCATATGTAGGATTAGTATCCTTTGAGTTCTTACTACTCCTAGTGTTTTCTCATGGGAGGCATTTGGATGACAACCTTGATCTTCTCTAGGGTGATCTCAATGCCTCTGTATCATATAATGAATCCGTGGAAATTTCTAGAGGTATCTTCAAATGAACACTTTAATGGATTAATATTCAAATGTTATGGGAAGAGGAAGATGAGCACTTTCTAAAGGTCTTAAAGATGTTCATGACACTGCTGTGATTTGACCATGTGGTCATCCACATAGATTTCTACCAACATCTCAATAATCACTTTTAATATGTGATGTATAGAACACTTATATGAATCCACTACATTCTTCAGGACAAAGGAAATCATGCGGTATAAAAAGGCCCCTTGTGGTACCCTAAAGTTAGTAGAATCCACATCTATAGGGGCCATCCAGATCTGATTGTACCTTGAGTATCCATCCATAAAAGAGAGGGATTGCAACCTAGATGCAGCTTCTATTAATGGATCCATCACTGAGAGGGGAAAAATCATTTTTTGGAAAATAAAGATTGAGATCTTGGAAGTCGATATATAATCTGATATGATTTTCCTCTTATTGACTAGGATGATGTTATCTACCCATCTAGGGTACTTGACTTCCATGATGACGTTGTGTTTGATATTATTATCAACCTCATCCTCTACCATGGTACCATAGGAAGGGTGCATTTTATTGCGATGCTACTTGAATTTGTGGTGACTCACTAGGAGACCAAGATGGTAGATAGAGACATAAGGGTCTAGTCCTATAATATCATCATAGATCCAGAAAAATACATCGTGGCGATGCTTCAAGAAATACACATACTACTATTTATCCTAGGGAGGCATTGCTACACTGATTAAGATCGGCCTCATATGTTCCCCGATATAGAGGATCACCTAAATTATCCGATCAACAGCGGTTTATACACCCACTTCATATATAAGAGGAGTCTATTCCAAACTCTCTTCATCATCTATTGTAGGATAATCAGTTGGTCATGGTTATTCCAATTATTTTGAATCGGAGGGTGTACTGGTGCCTAATTGAGAGGAAATAGAATCCTTACTAGGGGGTACATGTTCTGATGAGACTATAGAGATAGACGCTTCTAATACAATCCCATCCATCCTTGGATCATTGGGTCAATGATTTATATTTAAATAATAGTGGTGATTTGGTTTCTTTCCATTCATCCTTGCTCTGTGAAACAGGATGGAATTCCATTAAATGGTGTTCATAGGGTGAGCCTCCTAATACTTCATATGGGTAGGGGCTTCTGGTATCACATGTGCCTATCTATTGTACGAGTATGAGGTAATCCATGAAGGTTTCTTCTTTTTAGGGATGTCAAAACCCTTTACCTTGGAAATAAAAAATAAAATACCCATGTGTAACATTGTGGGTTCCATCCAATGAATCAATAGAATGAATAATCATCCATGTCTTCCGATGGATTAGTCGTGATGGTCGTATGATTATTGGTGAACTCAAACCCATTAGTTTTAACCTGAATCCCCTCTCTCTTATAGTAACTATAATCTATATAGTGGGATTCACAAGTGTCTAATGGAGATGAATCACCCTGGAGTACCCCTACTTGACCATTGAGGGAGTACTTGAGGCATTATTGATATGAGGAGGGGAATACTGCATAAAAATTCCACCAGGGCCTACCCAGCAGTGCGTTGTAGGAGATATCCTATGAGACTACCATAAATTTGATTATTTCTATCAATCCCCCCAAATGGGTATTTAGTCAAACCTTTCCACACAGTTTTTTGTCACTCCTATCATAACCGTGGATTGTCAGGTCTAAGGGAGTAAGATCTGCTTCATTGAGTCCCATCTTATGAAACATTTAGGCCAAGATGAGATTAATCCCAAAACTGATTTCCACTTGATAGAGGTGAATCTACATGACCTTAAACTGGCATGTAATTTATAGTGGGAATATATTACCCTGCAAGAGGGTACTCTCATATTCCCCGAAGAAGAAGATAAAGGCTTGACATTCTATATTCTTGGACTCCTCTATATAGATATCCTCTATGATGACTACCTCTACTTTGAACTAGATAGGACATTTAAAAGCTTCCTCTAGGGCCTCACACATTTCTTTAGAAAAGTGGATGGCCTCATGTATCAAGAGCCTTGTGTTTATGATTAATAGGTGCTTCAAAAAATAATACTTCCATGCAAAAGGCATGTTTTTTATCATAGGGTGTTGATCATTAGAAGGGGGTGTAATAAATGATAATGGCTAAACCCTAGGTTTTGGATGGTGTTGGGAATATCATACTACTAAATGTATGATCTACTCTGAACCACTTCTAGCAAACTATCAGTTGTCTAAGACTTTTTTATGGATGGACTTGGACAATCATGGAGTTATCATGACTGATCTGCACGGTCAAGTAAAATTGTTGTATGTGGAGGATTACCAAATAGATAAGGAGAAAGGAACAATGCATGATGATATTTTTTCAAAACCTGCTTCCTGGTATCAGTGGTATAAATCACCTAGTCTAACACACTAGCCTATGTATTCTTATGGCTCACACACCCACATATTTTCCTGTGACAATGTCATCCTGAGACATATAGGGGATTTGTGGTGAATTATTCATCATTAGGCATCATGAATAAGTCTACCATATTGATGGTATTCTTGGAGGCATAGTCCTTCCCATCATTAGTGAGTACATCCAATGGTGAGTAGATCATTGGTGTGTTTTCCAACTCAAGAGGAATGAAATCACCAAGGGCGTAATATAGATTTGACACTGGTGGTTGGCGCTCATTTCTATTTCACCATCGGTGCCTATTATTTTGAGATTTGGAAGTCTGTGACATAGATATAGAATAAGTGGCTAGGGGATGCATAGTTATCACATGAGGTTTGGGCCTGACTAAATGGGCACATATGACATCATGGAGATAATATAATTCTTTTCAATCCAACCAATAATCACATTTCTAGGTTCCACAGTTAGAAGCCTACTTTGATTCACCTGAACCCTCACTGTCACTACTAGGGTTGGAAACGATATGCATCACCTATGATGGTATGTTTCCCAACCTGACTAAACCACAATACACCTAGTATTATATCCAATATATGAACGCATAACATTCCTTTATGGTATATTCAAGGGTCATGTGGTATAAGAAACGGTAGGGGCAGTCCATGTGTCCAACTTCCTGGTGCCTCTTGCTCTCAAGAAGCTTCAGAATCCCATTATCCATGGAATAGATGAAATAATATAGGACCTATGAATCTTTAAAAGAATTGGTTTGGTTCCTTCTATCTAGGAAGGGATATCTGGGATCTTTCCCTTGATGAGGGTATGGTGATACATTTTCCCATATAGGTTTATGCACATGGAAAGGCACGGCCTAACGGTTCATTGTCGAGAAATGCAATTCATGAAAGGGATGTTATTAATGAGACTCCTTTGGAAAATGGGCCAACAACTATAATGGCATTGGGGATTATACCTACATACTGGTGGGAGTTTCTAATTTGGTATGGACTGACTTAGTCTTGGAATTCCCTAAACACATCGTTAGAAATTACTCTTGAGTCAGCGACATATTGAGAATGTATATGAGGCCTTTCTACCTAGAATCAATGTCTATGAATTTTTCATCATGACTTTTATTTTACATGAAGAGTTAATAAATACATGTATTTCATGTATTGGAGATTAATTGGTTGAGGAACCACCATAAAGGTCTTCACAACTAGTGATGGACCCTATGGGTAGCTGGTAGTACCAAAAAAATGTAGGTTCCTTTAGCATCTAAACAAAACACCAATGCTGGGAGGCCTCCTTCTCTTATGGGGTTCCCAATATAGGTATAAAACTTGAGATAAAGTGATTCAAGTTATTAAATAGGTCACCCATTCTATTTAACATGGCAAAGATAGGATATCCAAACTTCGGGGGTGCTGAGATGTTTTCCACCTATACTAGGTATGGAATTCTATCAGGTGGGATCACCAATTGTCTAGTCTCTAGGGACATGAGGCGAGAAGTTATAGTGGAGATCAAGTCATCTTGGTCATGTTTTCTATCTTAAATAGGATCTCTGAACACCAATTCATGGACACGCTCATTAACATGGTGAGCGGGTTAATGGGTATGTGTAGCGGCATGATTCGGATCCCGAGGAGGGTATTACTCTACTTGAGCAGGTTCGACGACTCATACCTTAGTAAAATTACATATAATACTTCATCTACACTTCGTGAACAAAAGAGATTTCCATGATTGACTAGCGGTATTTGGAGAAGGAGTAATTACTGCCCTGCTGGAGGAGAATTAGTTTCCCATCAGGCGATGCTGTAATCCGTGCACTGATCAATAAGAATATCATCAATGATCCTTTTCTATTCCTTAACCTACTAGATCAAGGTGGATACCATGTGATATTACTCGTTTTCTAGTTCAACATCATATATATAAGAGGGTCTAATATGCTCATTTCCCTTATCATGATGTTGAGGGAGAGGAAACAATGTCTCATTAGGATGATCTTCTAGGCCACGTGCCTACATATGTTGATGAGTAAGAATACTTGTATGAGGGCTTGTTTGGTACTACATTTCCCCTTAGAGAATATTTTCCCTGTAAATACCTATTTTTTATCCTCTATACTTGGTTATATTTGGAACAACCATGTTCACTATAATGATTCATGGAGGGGAACCCTCACAATCGACTGATTGGTCTATTTGTCAAGAGATAGGGATGAAGTGGAGAGCATAATACTTTCCCCAGCCTTTATTATACACACGTGAGTATTCCCCTTACAAAATATAGTGGAGCACTATGAGGCTTTTGAAAAATTTATATTGGAGGGGCTAGTGGAAGATGGACAACTCAGGGTGCTGATCCATTGGGTGTGTTTCCAACTGAACCCTTTAACACAACTGGTCGTTGTCTTCATGGTTCTTCTGGAATCATTGATAGGATAACTAATGACTTAGAAGGTTGTGAAGCATCCCAAAAATGATCACATATAAACACATGACTTCACCTTGTTAAGGGACTCTGGGAGGTAAAAATATGGAGTGCTGTCAGCCAAAACACCACTAACAACTGATTGATTCCCAAATCCTCCCACAAGACCTCTTGATAAAAAGAAGGGCCTTAATCTTGGTTGGAACAAACTCTAACCAGTTATGACTAAGAGATAAGTGGTGACATTGATATGGATCGATTCTGTGATTGTTTGACCAATAGAGGATCCACTATGGGAGTAAGTTGTTTGCCGCACACTAGGAGGTATCTCAAAGGAAGTATCAATCACATCATCACATCCTTTTAGGATGAGGCATTCACCAATGAATCATGAATGAGGGAGATGTATTTCATCTATGGCTCAATAGAGTGCTCACCATTTGAAAAAGTTACATTAAAACCTAATATCTCTCCTTTGTCTTGTGTACATGTAGAGAGGAGAGAAACTAGAAGCGACATAGATGGATGCACCGTGATCCCCTGGAAGGGGGAAAGATCATAATCTACCAATAAGTATATATGATGGGATCTACAGATCCTATGAATCTCAACTTCTTGGATGGAGAACTTTAGCTATCAGGATCTATCCCCAGACTTTGGTTGTTGGAGTAGAGACTATATTATCAAGTCATCTATCCAATTAGATTCTGATAGATCAAGAAGGTAAATGAGGACTTGAAATTCCACAGGATTTGTCCTTTGGTGGTGAGTGTTCCCCCTTCTTCCAAGAGATGGTTCTTTATGGAAGGGTACCTCTTTATCATAGGTAGGACCTCCATACTGGTGGGTGGTAATGTGGTGAGGTCCTCTTATTTGGTTGGTTCAAACATGGGGATAACCTGTATATAATATGTTATTGGACATAGGATTACCTCCATTCTGAAAGGTTTCAACAAAGGGTGTACCTCCACTATTACTAGTTATGGAGTTGGGAAGACCTCTACTTTGGTTGGTAGGAACATGGGGAGGACCTCCACATTTTTTGGTAGTGACATGGGTAGGACATCCATGTATATAATTAGGAGTACGGGGATGAGCTGTGTATGAGTTATTGAAAGAGGAGAGGACCTAACATTTGGTTGGAAAAGAAGTTGGAAGGACCATCACATGGGCTTGTGAAAAAGTGGGAAGGACCTCCACTTTGGTTGGTTATGGCAGGAGGAGGACCTACATTTTGGCTGGTGATAACACAAGGAGGACCTCCATGCTGATTTTTGAAAGAGTAGGAAGGGAATCTACTTGGGTTGATGATAGTGTGGGAAGGACCTCCTTACTAAGTCTAATCATTATGGGTTTTTCTGTAATAGCCATCAGTGGTGCCAGCCATAGAAAGAATCAACATGGACTACCTATGAGGTGATAGGGGTCTCGATCCCAATTAGGTGAACGAAATATCTGTATTTGATTGGTTCTTGGATATGAAAGGATGTACCGGTGGAGGTAGGGGCCACTAGATACATGGAAGATACCACTTTTTGGGCATTCTGTAAATCCTTCCCTAATGTTGGTGTCGGGTGCTTCAAACATTGGACAATGGAGTATGGGCAAAGTCCACATGTTCATCAGCCTAAGAGATCAGTTATTTCTATGATTTAAGAGGCCTAATGGGTTCCCACCATAGTGGCTCCCAGGAAATAGTCATGGCTGGCATGACTTTATAATCCCATAACTCCTCAACATAGAGGAGTGTGTCATTGGCGTGCATTGAAGAGATAATCTTGAAGTGGTTCATTATCTAAACGGGTGTCATTTCCCCATGTTCGACCCTCAGGGTTATAAATATTGATGAGGTGATGATGCCTTGAAACTGACTCCCAATGCCCTTATGTCATCCAATATTTTGAAGAGGATAAGAATCTACACATACAATTTCATCGACTGAGAATTACCATTGCAAACTAGCCCAATTTATAGGTGAGTTTAATGATGGTTACACCATTTTCTTGGTTAGAACTAGAACTATATATCTGGATCCAGTGATATGATAATATAATGGATCCTTAACACCACTATTCCCCAAGGATGATGAGAATAGATTCATGCTGGGTTTACCATTTCTGTTTCCAACACTTTCATCAAGGCTGGCCTTCTCATCAAAATATGAATGCACGCACCATATTTCTAGTTCACCACATTACCACTTTCCAAATCGATGGATTTCATAACTTTCATCAAGAATGTCTTCTCCTTGATTGAAATAGGATTATGGGATATTGGATCCTCCTTATATAGACTCTTCTTTGTATTTTATTACTTAGTTAGGGTCTCCCTTATAGATTAATTCGTATTCATGCAAATAATTCCATATGACATATTTTTCTATACATTTTCTAATTACATTTCATTGGACTTGGTAAGGAAATAACCTTCGGTCAAGAGTGTTGTCACATTGGTAATATCTGGGAATGTATAGACATTGGGAAAATTGGTTACCTATAAATATTCTTCTTGGAAGTTAATCACATATGAGGCATCTTTGGTGTGGAACCTAAGGATTTCCATGTCGATCATGAGGTAATTAACACCATAGGAATATGTCTTAGAATGCTTTTTATGTCTATCATTCCATGTGTAATTCATGGGGTAGGTGTTTGGTTTAGGTTACAAGTTCTACATCCTATGGAAACAAATCAAAATGTTTGGTTGAGATGGATCGGGGAATGAGTTTAACATATTATGGAGACAAGTTTGGATGATCATAATTCCCTATAGAGGAGGATCAAGGAGGTGAGTCCCTATGAAGGAAGATGTTACACATGGATAGATTACTAATAGATGAGAATGCCCTATGTAGGTGGATTTAGGATTCTGTATCAGAATTCCCTATTGAGGATGACCCAAGAGGTTCATACCTAGGATTGAATACTGTGAGTTTACCATTGATGGGATTAAACCACAAGTGCACATCCCATGTAACATTTTTGGAATATATGGATTAAAATCCATTTAGATTGATGATGCATTTTAAGGTCGCATGATAGGATTGATCAATACAGCTTAATGTCATGCGGTAAGGATAACTGTGTTATGAAAGGAGAGTTTACATTGGATGGTATAGGGATTATGCATAGAGAATTCATGTAGTGTGTATCACATCTAATGGTTAGGAAAGAAGACATGTGGATAATGTGTAGGAGTGGCCCATGCGCTATGAGGAGCAGTGGGGTTGTGGTTGAGGCTTACATATGGAAGCTTTCCAGAATTGGAGTCACATCCATCATATGGGGAGAATAGTGTGGGGCTTATATGTAGAGACCCGAAGCTTGACGTACATTGACATTACATTACATTTGCAGAATACTTAGTACATAACAAAAACAAACACACAAGGATCGTAATAGTTTAGTGTCTTTGGAAACTCGGAACGTAATCTTCTAATCGTGGTGAAATATCTTCAATATCTCCCATATATATATTCCCTTTTTTTAAACTAAAACCTTTCTTTATATCCTGGGGAAAAGAAAACATAAAATGGTGAGCTCAAATGCTTAGTAAGGGTAAACAAAAGAAAAATCAATCACATCATATTCATAAGAACATAACTTTTGGAAATCATAACCTGCAAAAGAGAGCACAATTTCATAACATGGGATAAATTATAGTAGTGAAATGAAATCCCAATAATCATAACTTAAAACATGAAACTTTGTGGCATACACACATAATCATAGAGAATCATTTCTTGTTAGTCAATACTCATTTCCAAGACTATCTTAGTGGACAAAGTCCCTTTTTGAACCGAGTCACCCTCGTTCCAGTCCTGTTTCACTGAACCGGCATAACCTACTGTTCCAGCCATGTATATCTCATGAGATATAAAATATTTACCCAATGCATTAGAGGGAGATATAGGTCCCACCCATCTCATAATGATACCATTCTTATGTGTGCCACAAAATCATAAATCATACATCATTGCATAACCCATGTAATACAAATGGGAATCTTAAACATCATGACATCATAAATCAATTCATATAAGATAAAGGAATTCATAAAAATAATTCCATCCCAACATGATCAAATCAATGTAATAATAGGTATAAAAACAGAACCCTTTATTATCTTAGATGGAAAATAATTTTGAAAAAACACTTGAACTCCATTCTTCAGGAGAATATCCTTTCTTCTTCAAAAACATTTTCTTCCTTTCATAACATGTCATACGACTTTAAAATAAAAGAATTTGATTAAAAATAAACTTGAAAACTTGTAAAGGAAGCTTCTTGGAAATAATGTTTTAAAAATACATTCATGCCGTATAAGTTAAAAAATACATTCTTTGTACTTTTGTCGGAAAATTCAAAAAGTACCTCGTACGAAAAATGACAAAAGATTCCTTTCATATTCTTTACTAAAAACTCACTGAAGGGTAAAATTGTATTTAAAATATTGTAAGTGAATGGAAATAATATTACATATTGAGGAAACATGGATGTGGATGATAAAATACACCCCAGTAAATTTCAAAGTATAAACAATCTTGGATAGAAAATAGATTGTGATATTTTCCCTTACCTTAGGTCCGTTTTGCTTCGCAAGTGTCCGAACCTCCTGTATAATAATTTAAATCAGGTTATTGACTTATTACAGAATCATATTAATTGTTATTATATCATATATGGTCCACATATGACTTTATATTACCCGTTCTTTTGTAAATTCATGTTAAAGTAGCGTTTTGGGTAAAATCGTCTCATTTGTCGTTCGTGTTTTTTACTTGCAATTATTAATATGATTACATAGATCATGATTACTTAATTCCAGAATATAAAACATGATTTATATGTATATATTAAGAATATTCATATATATAATATATCAGTAAATGGAAAGAAATACACCGTTCATGGTGACGGTAGTCCGTACGTACACATGAACGCTGTTTTCGTTTCCTTATTGAATTGAATGGAATTAAGTAGATGACATACATATAAATATAAATAAATCCTGTATCATTATTAGGTAATATATTTTATTATTACTTATTATATATACTTTATAATCATTCATGAATGGTTAATCATTGAGAATGAATCTCATCGCATCGTGGAGACGGTAGTCCGTACGTACGCACGAGCGATGATATCGTTCCCATTGTCGTGGAATTGTGTTGAAGTGTATGTATACTATTTCAGTATCAATATAAATTTATAATAATCATATATAGTTACTAATTACACCATTATACCCATCCAATTAAGTTGGTGGTGGAAAATAGATTACACCACGGCGTGGAGACGGTATTCCGTACGTACGCACGGGCGGTGATTTCCTTTTTCCGTAGGATGGATAGAAGCTTAATTAGAGTTGTTTCATATTTATAATAACATATCAGTATATAATAAATACTTATGTTAATAATTTATCATGATACAACTAAGGAAGAAGAAGTTGAAGAAGAAAGAAATTGAAAAAGATCAGTAATGGATATTACCTATTTTTGACGCGCCTTCACTTAACCTCCACTTAAAGAACTAAGGATGGTCTTTGAAGAAGACCAGCACCTCTAGGATGATACTAGGAAAGCTGAGAAGAGATTTTGGTAGGGTTTGGCAGAGCTTTAATGCTCAAATTGGTGTGAGGAGAGAGGGAGGAGGTTCCCTTTTATAATGGAGGAGAGGGGCATCTTAGGAAAATCTCAAAATATTATTTTATATTAAGGTCAAATTCGGTTTATAATGGTTCCAAATGGTCTTATTTTGAAGATAGAGTGTGAATGGGTCGAAATACTCTCATCCAATAGGATTTAGACAAGTTTAGGTTATTATTTTAACCTTATAAATTAGATTTAACTCTAAGTTAAATAATTTAACTTTTACCGTGTCTTTTTGTTTTCTTACACTATATGGTTAATAAACATACTATATGAAGCCAAACGAACCCCAAGTTGTTTATAATTAATATATCTATCTTTATCTAAGTCATTTGTCCGAACCATAGATTTTTAGAAATTAAATAACAATTAATAATATAATATTTGTTTTAAAAACAAATCTATGTCAGTTTTGACACTATTTGGTACATGATTTTTATGAAATTTCTAAGAGAATGATAAGTTCGAAACAAGTTTATTAAATAAATACTAACGTGTCATATTAACCTATAAAATTAGTGGGATTCATAACAAGTCTCCAATTACATTTATTTTGGTGTTTATAACATCAATTATGTCAATATTTTCTTAAAAAGGTATTTACTGCATCATCGTTGTGTCAAAAATAAATTAAATTATTTAAAGTATAAAAATTACAAATAAAATACCATTATGTAGGAAATATTTTTAGCTTTATAATGAATATTTATAGTCGAAAATTATATTATTTATAACCCTATATTAAAAATGATTTAGTAAATAAACATTGATTTTAACTCTTTTAACTCTTCTTTGAATTAAATAATAATAAATGTCCTAATCTAATCCAAGTGGGCCTAAATGATAATATTTTACACTTAAGGTTGTTTTTGGTCGATATACACTTGTACAATAGGATTAGGACATGTGTTAGTGTAATACTAATATCATTTTTATCCTTAATTGCCCTATTTACTTTTAACCGTGGTAAATAAAAGTAAAAAGTTACTATTCACCAAAAATTATTTTCATCTCATTGAACCACATTTTACTTACTGACATCAAACGTGTATCTTGGATTTTTGAAATTCCATTCACAGAAGCATTAAAATTAAGATTTATGAAGAAAAATTAATTTCTTAACTACCACTTAGTAGTTTCACTATTCATAAAAAATTGAAGTTTTTCAGAAAAATGCCAAAATTTCACCCTAAGATATAATTGATATTCCGAATTCAAAAATGATTTCTATTTTTCAAAATTATCAACATATAAGTTGCATTAATTAATTTTATAATTAATTTCCACTGTCACAACAAATAGCGTGTTTTTAAGAGATAATAACTATCAAAAGATTAACACTTGTTTATGTCTGGTGTAAATGTGAAAATACATCCAATGACTAACATTGTATTAAATTGTAATAATATATTATAAATATACTTTAAAACCACTCAAATTAATAATTTATCATTATTAATTATTTCGATTGAAAAATTTGTTTTTAATTATAATTTAGTAATTTTCACTATTCATCAAAATATGAAAGTTATCCGAAAAGTACCAAAATTTCACCTTAGGCTAAATTCGATACTCTGAATCCAAAAATGAATTCCATTTTGAAAAATTAAAATTTACAAAATTTCAAAAAGTTGTTATTAATATTCATAACGGCTTGTTTTAATAAAATTTTAATAGCATATTGTTGTTTAGTGAAACTCGTTATTGCGTACTACACACGATATCGAGGAAGGTCGCGATTGTGTGTAATGCAAGGAAAGTCAAGGATTCAAGCTCCTTTTGGTGTAGCGTACAACAAAAGACATTAGTGAAATTAAAAAGAATATTTTTCATAAAATCTTGGGCTGTTACATTCTACCCCCCTTAAAATGAATTTCGCCCTCGATATTCATCGAGGTTATAAATGGTTTACTATTCAAAAGTTTCTTTAATTGAAACCCACATCGTAAAAAGGAATACCAAAACAAATCTTTAAAAACGAAAGTATGAAACGTAATGGTTAACCAAACAAACTTATCACTGGGTTTCCACATAGGTGAAAATATTGATATGGAAGAAAAATCTAACCATTATGATCTGATTGAGAGTGGTAGAGAACATGGCTATGGAAAAGCTAGCAATCACAAAGCCATAAATTTGTGACGATCTAAGGTACCATATGATTAATCAGATATAAGAGCACTATGACAACATTTGTGGTTTTCAAGATCGTTTCCCTAAAGTTAAAGAATTTGAATTAGAATAAATACTTACTTTATTTTGGTACAATCTCACTGTTGTTCGTGCCTTGAACAATTTCCACTTCACCTCTTAAATAAATGAAGTTGAATTTGTTATTCGTGAAGTGTTAGCAGATCATGTGATAGAATTATGGGTCATTCCATCTGTCTCAACCAAAAGGTTTGAAAAAGTTATTAAATATACATAAGTCATTCTATAGTGAGATTAATCATATATGGTTCCTAAAATGGACTTATACATCATATATCATACTGCTTAATTTAAAACTAGTTTCTACTAAACAAGGACTTCCTGTAGGCCAGTGGTAGGCGATAAAGGCCAATCGCACTTCAGTTGTGGGTTCAATTTCCACAGCCTTGTCCGACGCGATGGGCTGTCGCCCGTCCTGCAGGTTGTCCTTTTTCTTACACTATATTACTATAATATCCCGTCAATAATATCGAAAAACGTTTTATCCAATCTTATGTCCAACATAATCCATTCTAGTCTTTAGGATTATCCATAATACTACAGTCCACTCTCATAATATAGTGGAAACGATTACCAGAGATTTAATACTGTCGTTGATCCTCATATATCATAAGATATGTCTTGTTTGTCACATTCCAAACATTCAAAGTCCTTAATCTTGTATTCTCTTGAATACCCATTGAACCTTAGTGAAAACATGAATGCAGTTAAAAGTTAACTCATTCCACATACCAAAATCCAAAAAATCTATATACTCAAACCATGATATAAACTTCTCCTTATATCAGTCATGAGCTCATGAATACAATCAAATACCTCATTATCTTATTATTCCTTCATTATGCGCATATCATCTACTTTACAAAAAATATATGAATAACATTTCATGGTTACTAGTACCATTAATCATACACTTTAAAAACATAGGAAAGACAATAGTGTAACAATCCTTAGATGTATCTTTATTCCATAGTACCATGAGATTACTTATATAACATTACACTTGATAAACATGTAATCATTCCACTACCTTCTTAAACCATTGATTGAGCTTCAACAATTCATTCATCTCACATATCATTTGTAGTCTCTTCATCATCATCAATATAAATACTTCCTATACGACCATACTGATTCTCTTCATGAGACTTTCCCTTAGGGCATTGGTTTGCATAATTCCCGTACATTCCACATTTAAAACATTTAACCATTTTTGGTGTCGTAGCAATACCATTATCCTCATACATGGTGTTAACTGAACCTTTTCCTTTGTACTTACTTGCTTTGTGTCCTTCTTTTCCACACCCAAAGCATCTTCCAGTTCCTTTGAAACATTCTCCTTGATGCCTCTTCCCACATGATTCACATAGGGGAAACTGAACTTTCTTTCCTCTATGATCATCATGAAACTCCATATTTCTCTTATTAGCCGAGTCAGGAAACTTACAAAATTTTACTTTATTGATCATATTATGAGATTGCAGATTCGTCATAATAATGATGTTTGGACTTCCAAATCCAATTTCATTATGAAGAATATCATTCCATTGTCCATCATATCCACCATTATCGTGAATCATCTTGTTTCCAGCAATTTTCTAAAACCCAAAAAGAATAGTGTGAGAGGCAAAAATCATGCTAGGGGAAAACAACATAATAAAGGGGGAGTACCTTCAATATATAACATCTTAGGTTAAATTCTAATATTGTTACCGTATTTCTAGGACTATATCCTATACGTATACTTATCTTTAGAGACATCCCTAGACATACCTTAGAAATATCTCTAGGGGTCTCACTAACGTTCTCACATCCTAGTTTCCAAAGGTTGACTAAACCTTTCCTCTGATACCAACTATAGAGACCCGAAGCTTGACGTAAATTGACATTACATTACATTTCCAGAATACTTAGTACATAACAAAAACACACACACAAGGATCGTAATAGTGTAGTGTCTTTGGAAACTCGGAACGTAATCTTCTAATCGTGGTGAAAGATCTTCAATATCTCCCATAAAGAACGTTCCTTTTTTTAACTAAAACGTTTCTTTATATCCTAGGGAAAAGAAAACATAAAAGGGTGAGTTCAAATGCTCAGTAAGGGTAAACAAAATAAAAATCAATCACATCATATTCATAAGAACATAACTTTTGGAAATCTTAACCTGCAAAAGAGAGCATAATTTCATAACATGGGATAAATTATAGTAGTGAAATGAAATCCCAATAATCATAAATTAAAACATGAAACTTTGTGTCATACACACATAATCATAGATAATCATTTCTTTTTAGTCAAGAATCATTTTCAAGACTATCTTAGTGGACAAAGCCCCTTTCTGAACCGAGTCACCCTCGTTCCAGTCCTGTTTCACTGAACCGGTATAACCTACCGTTCCAGCCATGTCTATCTCATGAGATATAAAATCTTTACTCAATGCATTGGAGGGAGATATAGGTCCCACCCATCTCATAATGATACCATTCTTATGTGTGCTACAAAATCATAAATCATACATCATTGCATAACCCATGTAATACAAATGGGAATCTTAAACATCATGACATCATAAATCAATTCATATAAGATAAAGGAATTCATAAAAATAATTCCATCACAACATGTTCAAATCAATGTAATAATAGGGATAAAAATAGAACCCTTTATTATCTTATATGGAAAATAATTTTGATAAAACACTTGAACTCCATTCTTGAGGAAAATATCCTTTCTTCTTAAAATATTTTTTTCCTTTCATAACATGTCATACGACTTTAAAATAAAAGAAGTTGATTAAAAATAAACATGAAAACTTGTAAAGGAAGCATATTGGAAATAATGTTTTAAAGATCCATTCATGCCGTATAAGTTAAAAAAACATTCTTTGTACTTTTGTCGGAAAGTCAAAAAGTACCTCGTACGAAAAACCACAAAAGATTCCATTCATATTATTTACTAAAAACTCACCGAAGGGTAAAATTGGATTTAAAATATTGTAAGTGAATGGAAATAATATTACATATTGAGGAAACATGTATGTGGATGATAAAATACATCCCAGTAAATTTTAATGTATAAACAATCTCGGATAAAAAATGAGATTGTGATATTTTCCCTTACCTTAGGTCAGTTTTGCTTCGTAAGTGTCCAAACCTCCTATATAATGATTTAAATCATGTTATTGACTTATTCCGGAATCATATTAATTGTTATTATATCATATATGGTCCACTTATGACTTTATATTACCTGTTCTTTTGTAAATTCATGTTAAAGTAGCGTTTTGGGTAAAATCGTCTCATTTGTCGTTCGTGTTTTTAACTTGCAATTATTAATAAGATTACATAGATCATGATTACTTAATTCCAGAATATAAAACATGATTTATATGTATATATTCAGAATATTAATATATATAATAAATCAATAAATGGAAAGAAATACACCGTTCATGGAGACGGTAGTCCGCACGTACACATGAACACTATTTTCGTTTCCTTATTGAATTGAATGGAATTAAGTAGATGAAATACATATAAATATAAATAAACCCAGTATCATTATTAGGTCATATATTTCATTATTACTTATTATATATACTTTATAATCATTCATGAATGGTTAATCATTGGGAATGAATCTCATCGCTTCGTGGAGACGGTAGTCCGTACGTACGCACGAGCGATGATATCGTTCCCATGGTCGTGGAATTGTGTTGAAGTGTATGTATACTATTTTAGTATCAATATAACTTTATAATAATCATATATAGTTACTCATTACACCATTATACCCATCCAATTAAGGTGGTGGTGGAAAATAGATTACACCACGGCGTGGAGACGGTATTCCGTACATACTCACGCGCGGTGATTTCCTTTTTCCGTAGGATGGATAAGAGCTTAATTAGAGTTGTTTCATATTTATAATAACATATCAGTATATACGAAATACTGATGTTATTAATTTATCATGAAACAACTAAATAAGACGAAGTTGAAGAAGAATGAAATTGAAAATGATCGGTAATGGATATTACCTCTTTTTGACGCGCCTTCACTTAACCTCCACTTAAAGAACTATGTATGGTCTTTGAAGAAGACCAGGACCTCTATGATGATTCTAGGGAAGTGTAGAAGAGATTTTTGCAGGGTTTTCCCGAGAATGAATGCTCAAATTGGTGTGAGGTGGAGAGGGAGGTGGTGCCCTTTTATAAGGGAGGAGAGGGGCATCTTAGGAAAATCTCAAAATATTATTTTATATTAAGGTCAAATTCGGTTTATAATGGTTCCAAATGGTCTTATTTCGAAGATAAAGTGGGGATGGGTCCAAATCCTCTCATCTAATAGGATTTAGACAAGTTTAGGTCATTATTTTAACCTTATAAATTATATTTAACTCTATGTTAAGTAATTTAACTTTTACCGTGTCTTTTTGTTTTCTTACACTATATGGTTAATAAACATACTATATGAAGCCAAAAGAACCCCAAGTTGTTTATTATTAATATATCTATCCTCATCTAAGTCATTTGGCCGAAACTTAGATTTTTAGGAATTAAATAACAATTAATAATATAATATTTATTTTAAAAACTAATTTATGTCAATTTTGACAATATTTGGTACATGATTTTTATGAAATTTCTAACAGAATGATAAGTTCGAACCAAGTTACTTAAATCAATACTAACATGTCATATTAACCTAGAAAATTAGTGGGACTCATAAAAAGTCTCAAATTACATTTATTTTGGTGTTTATAACATCAATTATGTCAATATTTTCTTAAAAAGGTAATTACTGCATCATCGTTGTGTCATAAATAAATTAAATTATTTAAAGTATAAAAATTACAAAAATAAAATACCATTATGTAGGAAATCTTTTTATCTTTCTAATGAATATTTATAGTCGAAATTATATTATGTATAACCCTATATTAAATTTTTTTTAGTAAATAAACTTTGATTTTAACTCTTTTAACTCATCTTTGAATTAAATAATAATAAATGTCCTAATCTAATCCAAGTGGGCCTAAATGATAATATTTTATACTTAAGGTTTTTTTGGGTCGAGATAAACTTGTTCAATAGGATTAGGACATGTGTTAGGGTAATATTAATATCATTTTTACCCTTAATTACCCTATTTACTTTTAACCGTGGTAAATAAAAGTAAAAAGTTACTATTCACCAAAAATTATTTTCATCTCATTGAAACACATTTTACTTAGTGACATCAACCGTGTCTCTCGGATTTTTGAAATTACATTCACAGAAGCAGTAAAATTAAGATTTATGAAGAAAAACTAATTTTTTAACTACCACTTAGTAGGTTCACTATTCATCAAAAATTGATGTTTTTCAGAAAAATGCCAAAATTTCACCCTAAGCTATAATTGGTATTCCGAATTCAAAAATGATTTCTATTTTACAAAATTCCCAACATATAAGTTGCATTAATTAATTTTATAATTAATTTCCGCTGTCACAACAAATAGCGTGTTTTTAAGAGATAATAACTATCAAAAGATTAACACTTGTTTATGTCTGGTGTAAATGTGAAATTACATCCAATGACCAACATTGTATTAAATTGTAAAAATATGTTCTAAATATACTTTAAAACCACTCAAATTAATAATTTATCACTATTAATTATTTCTATTGAAAAAGTTGTTTTTAATTATAAATTAGTAATTTTCACTATTCATCAAAATATGAAAGTTATCCGAAAAGTACCAAAATTCCACCTTAGGCTAAATTCGATACTCCGAATCCAAAAATGAATTCCATTTTGAAAAATAAAATTTAAAAAATTTCAAAAAGTGGTTATTACTATTCATAACGGCTAGTTTTAATAATATTTTAATAGCATATTGTTGTTTAGTGAAACTCGTTATTGCGTACTACACACGCTATCGAGGAAGGTCGCGATTGCGTGTAATGCAAGGCAAGTCAAGGATTAAAACTCCTTTTGGTGTAGTGTACAACACAAGACATTAGTGAAATTAAAAAGAATATTTTTCATAAAATCTTGGGCTGTTACATTATACATGGAAGCTGACCAGTATTAGAGTCACATACCATGAATAGGGAAGACACTATAGGGCATATGTATGGAATCTTCCTGGTATTGGTGTTACATCCCATCAGATATATGGAAGGTGGCATCTCATGATGATCATACACGAGGCATCCTATGTTCATTGTGTAGAGTAAGGCTATAGTTTAATATCATGTGGTAAGGATATTGTCATGTAGTTTAGAATCATATGGATAAGATTTTTAACTATGTAGTTTTAAATCATGTAGCTTGGATGTGGGTGGACTCACTCTTCACCCCTTTAGCTTACTTGACCATCACTCTTGCACATTTGGACAAGACATGGTATTGGAAGTGCTATGGAAGAGTGTTTAATCGTGAGGTCCATGTTAGATTCCCTATGATGTATAAGAAACATGGATTACAATAACTATGATTAAAATAAAATGTATATGGGAGGCTCAATATGCACTTAGGGTGATTTTGGGGGACACATGAGTGGGAGACACTAGTGAATGGGGACTCAAGGTGTGGCTAAACTGATCCTAGATTGCTACGGGGGCCCTGACCACTAGACCTTCATGAAGGGATTCCAACAGAAGGGTGGCACCATAGAGAGAACTAGGAGAGGTAATAGATGATTATTAGAGTTTGATGAAGGAGTTACTGGAATGGATTGGGATCCTCATGGATTTTAGGGTTATTTTGAATGTGTATGCTTCGCGAAACAGGGTGTCCGTACCTCTTGGTAAAGTCCTGATTTAGAGGGGGAGTGCTTCATGAAGGTAAAATGTTTCATGATGGCTCAAGTTCCTAAAAGGTCATTCTCATTTCAGGGAGGTCGTGGAAATCTAATAAAGGAATTTCCACTTTAGGTGGATTATCTCAAGAACACAAGGGAGGTTGTTTCGTGATGGTTGGATACCTTGGGTGATCCATTTTCTCTTTCATTTGTGATGATTACGGGGTTTGTGAAAAGTGAGTGATTTCAAAAGTATAAAGGTATTCGTTCAACCCTAGAAAATTTGAATGAGAAGGGGGGGGGGTATTTATATGGTATTAGTTTCACAAATATTGGAGACCTTCTCAAAGAATTATGAGATTTGTGAAGGGGAACCGATCTGCGAGTCTGAGTGTATTTTTCTTTAAAGATATCCATCAACCCTTCACACAGTCACAAAGTGCTTCAAAACTATGAAAATATTGATATAGAGGTTACCATCAGGCCGATGTAAACTCATAAAGGTTCTCATATACTAAGATCTATGTGATATGCAAATGTTTCCGAAGAAGCTGAAACTCATGAAACAAATACTTAAAGGTGTTTTTGAGTCATTTTGGATATGAATTTCCACAAACTAGACACGTCGACCATTAATTCCTTGGATACTACCATGGAATCCATATTTTAGTGATAATAGTATGGTTTAATATTATAGAGTAACCCCTCTTATTTAAATTTTATGTCTTATCATAATGGCATAAATTAATACTTCTTTTATAGATTTATTCAATGTATTATTCATATTTTTAGGATAATTTACCCAGTGATTTGAGTAATAATGTATATCGAGTAATTTTTTTATTAATTACCAATGATAGTTTTGGATAATAGAAACCATTCTGGAGGTATTCCTTAGAATAAGTGTTTTTATGGTAGACCAATGTTTTTTTATAAATTAAACAAATATAATTTTTAGAATATTTTAACAACATAGGATAATGTATCATACAAGATTATCATGATTCCTCAACCTAAATCGAATAAAAAGGGATTTTAAAAGGTTTTATAGAATTAGAAAAAATCATTGATAATTTTTTTAATTTTTCATATCAGAATTTATTATATTATATAACCATTGGTTCCCTAGTTCTTTATGATTTTCGCCTAATATATCTTCTATGTGATATATCAAAGACTAAAATAATTATCTTCACCTATGGTTTGAAAAAATATCAAAAAAAAATTCACAATTTAGAATGATCCATGATTTTTATTCAATTCCTACCAATTATAGAATCATCAAACATTATAGGAAAATAGTGACTCATTCTGCTATAGAGTTCTTCGATAAAATATTACTATTTTTTGAAGTATTTTATGCTTCAAATTGAGTAATAGTTCTTATTGAGTACATTTTTAGTGATAACCAAATAATTTTTTGGGTATGATTTATTATCATAGAGGATATCCGAAGAATAAGTTATTTTGTAGTAGATTGATTTTTTTTTCTAAATTAAAAATAATTTAATTGTTATAAATTATTTTTTAACTGTATAAGATAATTTATCATGAAATATTATCATGTATTCCCACCCTCCATCCAATAAAAATGGATTATCATGGTTGTATTTTTATGACTTATTTTATTTTAGAAAATAAAATATATTTCTATAAATTATTCATAATATTTTATTAAATATCAATATAAGGTTTTATACTACATACTTATATGATTAGTATGTTTATTTTTAAAAATTTATCTTACCATTTAGTTATCTATTATTGTAATATTTATTATATATTTTTATTATTATCATATTACACATGGAGTTCACTTCATATTATTTGGTTTCCCATTTTATCAAGAGTGATCTAAAAGGGAACTGAGTAACTTTAGAAAATATCAATTCTTTCATGGGTTTACATCTCTTGGAAATTTAAATATTGTACATTTTCTGTCTATTTATATTTGTTGAAATATATATTGCATCCATCTTTACCCTCATAAATTCTATTTATGTATCGTTGGAATACAACATATTCCCAGTTGTAAGGTTTTACTACTTCA